>OZ014493.1:24020894-25270894 GCA_963966045.1 Xestobium rufovillosum | reverse complement strand
GCAATAGGGAGGTATTACAAAAAGTTGGGGAAACGCAAAAGGTATGGAAGACAATAAAGGATAGAAGAGAAAGGATGGTAGGACACCTTCTGAGGCACGAAGGAATAGTTCGCGACATACTAGAGTCGGAGATAGGAATAAAAAGAGGTAGGGGTAGGCCCATATCGGACTACCGCTCTCAAATAGTTGGGGATGAAGGATGTTCTACTTTTAGGGAAATTCGTAGGTTAGTTCACGATAGGAAAGGATGGAGGTACGCGTGCAATTAGTCTTCGACCCGAGAACTTTAAGATGATGAATGTATTAGGCATGCGATGGATGTATGTGTATGTACGTACGCAATCGGGAATGTTGCGGCAGTTGTAAATTTACGTGTATAATATACATGGGGAATTGCCGGAATTTCCAAGGAATTGCGGGAATTTCCAAGGAATTGCGGGAATTTCCAAAGAATTGTGTGAATTTCCAAGGAATTGCGGGAATTTCCAAGGAATTGCGGGGAATTTCCAAGGAATTGCAGGAATTTCCAAGGAATTGCAGGAATTTTCCAAGGAATTACGGGAATTTCGAAGGAATTTCGGGAATTTCTGTCTAAAAAGGAATTGTGGTGTACAACTTTTTTCCAGCGGTTTACCCCTCGGAAAAAACGTAAAATAATGATTTTGAAATACAACTGTCAAAACTTTATTCAATAGTCCATCAAAAAATAAGGTTTTGATTGCTGTATATTCAAACCACTGTAATGCGTTTAATAAAATTGCTTGGAGTAGGTACAATAAATCTTCCACCGTAGGAATTGTTTTTCCAGGACATACACTGCTCAAAAAAATTAGCGGACCAGTATTAAAAATCATAGTGATCTTAAAATTTATTAATATAAGGGCACAAAATGGGTTAATATAGTAACTGTAAAGTACTTTACAACGAACAACAAGAAAAGCAATAAAACAACCAGATTTATAATTGACGAAATACAAGATGCTGTTAATTCCTGAAAGTGACATAACAATAATTAAATTACCTAAGTGTTCTTTTTACATTCTCGATAACACCTAATACCGTGTGTGGCCTCCTCGGGCTAAAATAACTGCCTGGCATCTTCTGGGCATACTCTGAATAAGCCGCCGGATGTTGTCCTGCGGAATATCCTCCCATTCTTGTACCAGTGCAGCTGTTAAATCTTCATGAGTTTCTGGTGCCGCCAGACGGGCCCTGAGCCTCCGATCAAGCTCATCCCAAAGGTTTTCAATAGGATTCAAGTCGGGGCTTAAAGCAGGCCACTCCATGACTGGAATTCGCTGTTCTTCCAGGAAGTTTCTGATTAGGGCCGCTATGTGGGGTGTCGCATTATCCTGTTGGAAGATGAATCCAGGACCCATAACGATGGCTGCAGGTACCACGTGATCTGCAAGAATTTCTTCTACATACCTCGCAGCATTTAGCCTTCCTGGAACTGCTACGAGGTCCGTTCTGTTATGCAAACTTATGCCTGCCCAGACCATGTCGGATCCAACTCCAAATTTGTCGGCTTCCATGACCAACCCTTTAGCATAACGCTCTCCACGACGAGCCCACACCTTAACTCGGCCATCACTACATGTAAGGTGAAACCTAGACTCGTCCGAAAAGAGAACAGACAACCACCGGTCCACATCCCAGTTTGCATGATCTAAAGCGAACGTTAATCTCGCTCTTCTATGCTCCCGAGTTAAACGCGGTTTGCGGGCTGGCCTGCGGGACCTCAGATGATTTTCCTTTAACCTATTCCTCGCAGTTTGCTCAGAAATTTGGATTCCAGTGGCCCTCTGCAAGTCGTTTTTGATGTCTCTTGCTGTAGAAGTGCATCTACGCAAAGCACAATTAACGATAAAACGATCTTGCCGAGGAGTTGTTTTGCGTTTCCGGCCCTGTCCAGGTCTTCTGCTTAGACTTTCCGTTTCCCGATACCGATTCCACAGCCTTAAAATAACGGAATGACTTACACCGACAACCCTTGCAGCATAAGGGAGCTTCTACCATCTTCTATCAAAGCAACTACTTTTGCAACTTCGTTTTCTGAAAGATGTCTCATTTTGTACCGCAAAGTGTAAATTTTTACTAATGCAACTAATTATGACGTCTACATTCAATTGTCACCAATTTTATATGACTTACTAAATCGATATGATTTAAACTTAGCTGACTTTATTTAGATCTCTTGGCTAAAAAGATTTAAAAATTAAGAATATTAAGGCAGGGATGCTTCTTAAGGAGTCTTTTTGAACTAGAATAGCTCTAACTTTATAAATATATATAAAACAAACTCTACATCTACATATTATTTGATAATACTTATATTTTTAATAGTGGTCCGCTAATTTTTTTGAGCAGTGTATAATTTTCTCCTATAACGACGGTAGCTTATACTATTTTCAAACATGAATTTTATGGTAACAATTGATATTTACCACAATGATTTTAGTTTATCTTATCACACTCGCTATATTTTCCTGTACACACCTACCAAGTATATTTTTAAATAATTTTATCAAATTTATCCAAGCAGCTTATCCAAATAGTCGTCACGTACTTGTTTACTAGTTTATAAGTATCAAAATACTCAAAATTGTTTTGTTTTTCACAAAATTACTTACAGGTACCCAATTTGTCAAAGATAATGTATTCCAAGTGCCAATTTTGTAACTACAATATTTAGCACTCTCAGTGTGAATATTTTCATCTTATGATCACAGGACGAGAAAAATTATGGAATATATTCGATAAGAAATCCGCGTTCGTTAGAGAGAAAGACTCTAGGACATGTCGATGTTGAATTATTTCAGATTAGTACGTACATTTCGGCAGGAGGTAACTCTTATTTGTATTCACCATGTTTGTTTTAAATCTGTGACTTAATATATACATTTTTAAATAGCGGCGAATTTTGATTAATTAGGGCTCTCTAAAGCCCAATATAGAGGTACTGTGACTTCGAACTCAACAGTTCTTGATCCGGTTTTTAACATGTTCATATTATAGGTACCTACTTTAGCAAATTACATTATTTCAAACAATTTTTTTTGTCGAAGACCCCAAAAACCAACCCATACGATGTTGGCTGGTTCATCGTCTTTCCATCTAGCCCAAAATCAACGTTAGATGTTTCACAAAGTATGCCATGCAACAGCACCGAACGCTTCCGTGTCCAAAAAGTAGTTTTAACCCCCATATTTTCGCCCCCCTCGAATCTTACATTCTCTATTCCTCTCTCCAAAGTTCGCATTTGACGAGATCTTTAAAATGATACCAAAAATATTGGCCTAGCATACGTAGAACTTGCAGAAACTCCCAAAAACTGCGAAATTTCCAAGCGTCACAGAAATACTTAAACTGCAATCCATATACTAATGCAATATCCGCTCAAAGATCGTACAATGCCAAATTTGCATTTGGTACCCAGATTACATGTTAGTTTTAGCGGTCCTTTCTGCAGGGCAGGTAAACCCATAAATTTGGTGCCTAGTTTACACCCGCCTCTGAATATAGGACGAGTCCGCTAAAGTATTTTGCGTAGGTATATTTAGGTACGTATATTTTTTTGTTTCCGCTCTCCAACCACCTGCTTAAGAATCCCCCCTGCTTAACATCTATAGTTTCTCTTTCAAGTTTTTGATGTGGGACAATCCGTAAATTTGAAGAAAATCGGAAAAGTACCTACATTTCCCGTGTAAACCGTTAATTTGACATTTTACGCACAATAGTTTTCTTTGAACTTAGCATATGTATTCAAAGTTTATTTGATTTCCCTTTTACAAGTACGTAACCACACTGTTGTATTAACCTCTTCTTTTGGAAAGCGAAAATATTTTATATCAGTTCCTTATGGTTTTGTAGTAGGTATAATTGTCACACTCCTGAACTGAACAACCCGACATTTTTATAATTATTTTATGTACTCTTACTATATTTTCGAATATGCAATTACTTTGTTAAGGAAAATGCGCGGTACAAAGTGCTCAAGAATTTAAATACTAAAAGTGAAGTATGAGCCGACATATTACAATCGGCACTAATTTATGGAAAAATTCCGAAATGCACGACCATGACACTCGGAATAAGGATAGGTTGGTATTGTCCAAATTCAGTGCGTCAGGAAGTCAAAAAGGACCATTATACGCTGGAATAAGAATCTTTCAGAGATTACCTGTCCGCATTAAGACTGCTAGTAACATTAAACTATATATGAAACGGTTTAAGCATTTCCTGCACACCAATGTATTTTACAATATAGCAGAGTACTGGGCATCAAGTTTCTCTCCAACTCTCCAGGGCTCTGAGATGCCTTGCCGAAATATCAAATGTGCCTTTTTGATTTTGTATAGATTGTGCGTTTGGTTATATACTTTGTTCGGATATTGTCAGAATGTTTTTTCCTGGGAAGTTAATAAATTATCAAATAATGCAACATGCTTTTCCTACATGCGTTATTACGGACATGGCTGTCTAAAACTAAATTCCTAACAATAATCTAACGGAGTCCGCAATCGAAGGATTAACGAGCTACTAGAGCTCTCTGGCCACGGCTAGGCACCAGTCGAAGACAGGTAGTGGGTCAAAGGGCGAAAGACAAAAGAGGTTCTCAAAACGAAGTCTAGTCCTGGAAATTATTAGGGCGCCACCTAGCAAAGTCTCTAAAGTACTTACCAACGATGGTGCTATTTCCAACGTAGGAAACTATTCGCAAAGCGAGATCTCACAGCTCACAGTTTCTTACAAAATTTATTGAAATTTGCTAGGTATAAAACACA
The DNA here is from genome assembly GCA_963966045.1 of Xestobium rufovillosum. Lineage (NCBI taxonomy): Eukaryota > Metazoa > Arthropoda > Insecta > Coleoptera > Ptinidae > Xestobium > Xestobium rufovillosum. Next base: position 25,266,107 of record OZ014493.1, on the reverse strand, counting down.
AGATCTACTTTGAAAACTACTTAACTAATGAATTTGAAAATCAAAATTTATAATAAAGCTGATTATTCAAAACGAACAAACTTATCTGTCAACCGTTACTATCTTCGAAGCTATGTTAGGCTATTACCAGGTACCAACAATTCAACACCACACTAGAAGTTACCATTTAGTCTGTCTGATCTTCGATAATTAATTCGCTGGGCAGAATTTTCCCTGTATATAGGTTTAGACGGCGAACATATGAGTACAAAATATCAAGTTTCCAGTTTTCTGTGCATTTCCGGCTTCCATACTTTACGACCAGAGGCGGGGAAAATCACAAGAAAACTAAATTTTACCTGTATGTCTAAACTTAACCACTAACACAATAAAGCTTATGAACAACCATTGATAAAACTTTAATTAATAACAACTAAGCAATTTACAGCAACAAAAAGTGCACCAAAAACCGCGCAAATTTCAAATTTAATATATTTATATGAAGTCAAGGGGAAAATCTATTCTCTAAGCAGAGGTGCAAAAAGGGTTGCCTTCCAATCCGGCGGCAAAATACAATAAAAATCGCTATTTTGAAGATCGGCGAATTTCCACTGTAACAGCGTAACAAATAATACAAAAATGTTTCATTTAAGTACGCAGGTGACGTCACCTCCCTACTCGATATAAACCTTAACCTTGGTACTGACATGCCATTATTCTCATGCCACGGTATTTTGTGGCCTGCAAATAATTTCAAAAGGAATCGTTTTGGAGAGGGTGTGCAGAAAAAACCTTTTATGTCACAGATCCCACATACAAGGTGAACGTATCGGGTAACAAAAAGGTTCAATTTCTATCGAACCTACTTTGTCAACATCACTAACTATCTGCTTCCTTACACCATAACGAAATCGAATAATTTCACTTCGGCCTCAAAATGCGCCATCCCACTTTAGTTTTTACCTTTGTGCCATGGTAGGTACCTTTTTCTTTTGCTCATCAATTAATAGTGTTCTTTCTCGCTCACCAAAATGCTTTTAAGACACCAGACGTAATTGTATCGCAGACAATCCGTATTGAAGTTGTAAATACTGCAGCTGAAAGAAAAATATAGGCCCCTGCCCATAATGTGTATAGGTTAGAACCTTAAGTTTTTGTACATTTTTTTAATTATTTGTGTCAATTATTTTATATGAATTTATTATTTTCGTGAAAGATAAGTATTGGCATAAGGTAAAAAATAAATATAGTTTTTTTATTGACGTTTCGGCTCCGTTTAGTTCCTTTGTCAAGATATAATTTAAAAAGGAAAAGTATGAAAAATGACAATAATATAGACCGGTTTCAAGACTAAAAATCTTGAAACCGGACAATATTCTAATAAACTTATTTCATTGGTAGTACGCGAAGTATATTATTAATTCAACATGAATTACTACCAAGAAGTAATTGAAGAAAATATAAACGGCAATAATATGATATTTTATCGACGTTCCGGCACTGTTTAGGGCCTTTGTCAAGATATATTTAGAAAGGAAAAGTATAACTTGACAAAGGCCTAAACGTCGATAAAAAAACTATACTTGGGCCGCCGAACAGACGGAGTGATCACCCTGCAAGAACGTGCTCTAGCGGGGCCAATATTAATTTATGACGACCGGATTGGAGTGATGCAACTTCGTTGGGTCTAAAGAAAGCGCATCACCGCGGTTCGGTGATCACTCCGTCTGTTCGGCGGCCCAAGTATAGTTTTTATCGACGTCTCGGCCTTTGTCAAGTTATTTTTTACCTTATGCCAATATCATATTTCACAAAAATAATAAACTTAAGTTTTTGATATGACCTCATCAAATTTATTATACTTCCAGTAGGTAGGTCCTCCAAAATCTGAAGTAGCACTTCTGAAATAATATTCGATTACCTGCCTATGTAGCATTTCATGAGGTTGCGATGGTTACATGAGAATGTTCAGAACTCAACGGTTTTCAGAGCTATCTCTGTTACTGTGGAAACAACAACGCTAAGAAACATCATACATACATACTTTATTACGTAAAACTTCAAATTTTTAAGTGATCACGTAGTTAACAAATAAAGTACATTTACGTCTTACGTATTGCTTAATATAACTTACTTAAATTAATAAACTTAATCATAATCTTTTAATCTTGCTACAAAGGGAGCGCGAAAGTTAAGGCTAGAATTAAAATAAGTACAAATAAGAAGCGATAAATTAGAAGCCCCAATTTTTTTATGGAGGTGTCAAATAACACTTAACGATAGGACAAGTGGGGACATAAAACAAAGAAAAACGCCAAGCCGAGTGGCGCTTAAGAAAAAGAAACAACTGCCTGCTCTGCTCCAGAACGATCTATTCACAAACTCCGATGAGACTCTTAAAAACTTAGGTTTGGAGCACGGGATTATACTGTTGCGTTACGTCGACGACAGCAGAAGCATATATGAGGAAATTAGAATCGTTTAAAATGTCGTGTTACAGGAAGCACAATGGTAAGGCTCAAAATAGGGAGGGAGGAGACGCAAAGGATTAGTTCACACTTCACAGTATAATATAGATGGGGGCCACATGTATTCCGTTCTTGCACTAGTTTTTTTATAAAATTCTACGGAATAATTTGAGTAGTATAATAAATTGCGGTACAAAACACTGGAGTCGGTTTAAGGTTGCAACACCTAACCAGTGCTCAAATATATAACGCCGGTTAAAATTCTTGCTATTGCAACAGTTACTTTCAGATGGGAATAGGTACTCTTACGTATCGCACACATTTTTCCAATAAAGACAATGAGTAAATAAATAAATGGATTTATTTATAGTTATTCCAATTCTCAGAAAATAAATTACTTCAACTATTCAGTGCGTCATTTGATGTCCTTTTCCGCAACTCTTCCCATTCAAAGTCACCTGAGTTGAGGTGCAAATTAATTGGGGGAAATACAACGTACAAATCCTTTTATAGGCAGTTTTATTAAACAGGTTGACTACTTTGTTAGGGTGGGGTTGGGAGTCTTTTACAGTAACAATCATGAAACCAGAGCACTAGGTCAAATATGTAAACATATTATGAACGAAGGAATCGAAAGATGAAACAGCAAAATAACAATAGCAATGGACTACAGTTATTACAACAGTGATATTGTCCCATTATCGATTTATCTACAAGGCCTTTCTTCAATATGCACATCTGGAACTATGTAGTAGCCTATGGTTTCATTAAATCCGCATTTGAAAAGGTACGACGAGGTCCTATGATATCATGTCCAACTTTTTCAACTTCGTACCGATCTTGTCCAGTTATTTTAATAATCCTGTATGTCCCATAAAATTTTGAATCCAATTTGGCTTTAGTTGAAAATTGCGTCTTTTTTATTGCTACCATATCTCCTATGTTGTATTCTGTTGCGTCCTTTCTTCTTTTATTAAACGTTCGCTTGTTTTCTTCAGCTACCTTTTGTATTTGTTTCTGAGCTTTTTCTCTCAGTTCATTAATTTCTTTTCCAAACATCCTGGCGTACTCTTCTTTTATTATTTCTTTTAATCTTGCATCTCCCGCTTTTCTGATGTTGACTCCGAAAAGCAATTTAAATGGCGTTGAATCAATGCTCCTTTGGTATGTCCTGTTTAAGGCTTCTTGCAATTTACGTGTATGTTTGTACCAGTCATTCGGATTCTCTAGGGACAGCTTCATTAATACTGGAATAATGATTTCGTTGACCCTTTTTATCTGCCCGTTTCCTGTTGGGACGCCTATGGTAACATGCACAAAACCTATTTTTTCTCTCTCGCAGAAATCATGAAATTCCTTAGACTTGAAGGAACCTCCTCGATCCATAATAATCCTCTTAGGGTTCCCAAAAATACTTGCTTGGAACCCCAATTTTTCTATTGCCTCTCGGGCATTAGTGGTCTTCGTGGGGTAAATCCATGTAAACTTCGTGAATCCGTCTGTTACACTAAGAATGTATTTGTAGCCTTTTTTTGTTTCCACCAATGATCCTAAGTGGTCTATTTATATGGAACTTCGCAAGTGGTACATCTCCTTTATCAATAGGGTGCAATAATGCTTCTTGGTTTCCTCTTTTTCGTTCAGACAGAATGCACGGCACGCAACTGGTTATGATTCTCTTCACCTTTTGTTCCAAATTTGGTATCCAATATTCTCTCATAATAATTTCTTTTGTTTTTGGGAATGCGGAGTATCCGTTTTCGTGCGCTTTTGTTTCTCTCCATCCTCTATAGATCAAATCATTTTCCTTCGTAAAATTTTCGTATGTCTCTTTTTCTAAAATCTTAACTATCGCTCTCAAATAACTATCTTCAAGTTGTGCTTTCCTTAATATGGCCAAAAATTCGCTTCTAATTTGCATTACTATAGGATTTCTGCTGCGTCACAATGTTTCATGCGGTTCCCCGATCGGTGGTCAATGGTGTAATCAAATTCTTCTAAGAGCCCATTTTACTACTGTCGTCAGAAGGTCTTTCTTCTTCATAGTCATAGTAAATGCAGAGCAGTCTGTAACTATTTTCAACCAAATTCCTACCAGATATACTCGGAACTTCTTTACTGCCTCGACTATTGCCAAAACTTCCAATTGATAACTGTCGTAATTTTTTTCTGCGTCAGAAGTCTTTCGGCTCATGTAATACACAGGGTGCATTTGTCCATCTTCATCATCTTTTTGAAGCAAAATATCTCCATTCCCATCTTTGCAAGCGTCTGTATGAAGTTCTGTTTCGGCGCCAAAGTTGTAAAATTTCAATACTGGCGTTTCCGAAAATTTCTGCTTTAGCATATTAAACGATATTTCCTGTTCTTCTTCAAAACAGAATTTATTCCCGCTTTTCGAAAGATCGCTTAATGGTTTTGCAATTAAGGAGTAATCTTTATAAACTTTCTGAAGTACCTACTCTGTTAAACCCAAAGAGCTCTGCACACCGTTTGGGAAATTTCATCACAACTATTGTTTTTCTTGGTGATGGCCTTGCTTTATTATCTTCCACTGTGCTTCACGTACATAACTATCTAAATATTAAGTACCACTTTATGAAATTGCTCTTGGAATTAAATATATGAGGTACCCAGTCAATTTTAGTTCCTATTTAATAGAACAAAAAAATATTAAAATTTAAGCGGTACAGGTTGATTGAAATGTAATATAGGGGAAAATGGTAGATAAGTATTCTATCTATAGGTTAGGTATACAACGTGTCCAAGATAAGGAGGGCCAGTATGGGGATATTGGAAATGACAAGAGATACGGATTTGGTTAAATGGGAAACAAGTTGTGTAATTAAAGGACCAATAAAATGGCGCCTAGAAATCCTTGATAAGATTTTCTGTTTTTGAGTTATTTCGAAAAAACTGAATTTATGGATTTTTAACTATATTTTTTCTGACTTTAATATTAAAGTTAGAGCGAAACTGACAAAACCTCTTCGTAGCAACTTTTGATGAAATTTAAGATTTCATTGCCAATTTTTTTATTCCACGTTTGGTCTTCGAGCAACCATCATCAACTTAATTTTTTTAAATACGGTCCTGATTTTCTGATGTCAAATTTTATGAGCTGCTTTTATTCTGAATTCAACCATGTACCACACATTATGGTTTAATTACGTTTCGACCCTTTTTTGGCCATCATCAAAGAATTTTTAAGATACGGACCTGTATTTCTCATAATTTTGTAAAAAATATATACATACAGTATAAGTTGGGCAATTTTTAAGTGCACCACAAGAGTTTTACGAATCTGTTAGATGATACTAGCGATAAGCACCTACCCTACTCTAAGCATAGCGCATCTTGCAGTTTTGGGAAATCTTGTTCGTTTCTAATATCAGAAGAAAGCCCAACTAACTGTATTTCTCATAATTTTTAGATAATTGAGAGAAATGCAGGTCCGTATCTTAAGAATTTATTGATGATGTTCAAAAACGGGTCGAAACATAATTAAACCATAATGTGTGGTACATGGTTGAATTCAGAATAAAAGCAGCTCATAAAATTTGACATCAGAAAATCAGGACCGTATTTAAAAAGATGAAGTTGATGATGGTTGCTCGAAGACGAAACGTAGAATAAAAAAATTGGCGACGAAATCTTCAATTTCATCAAAAGTTGCTCCGAAGAAGTGTTGCCAGTTTCGCTCTAACTTTAATATTAAAGTCAGAAAAAAATATAGTTAAAAATCCATAAATTCAGTTTTTTCAAAATAACTCACAAACAGAAAATCTTATCAAGGATTTTTAGGCGCCATTTTATTGGTCCTTTAATTACACAACTTTTTTTTCATTTAACCAAATCCGTATCTCTTGTCATTTCCAGTATCCCCATACTGGCCCTCCTTATCTTGGACACGTATTATCTTCAAGTATCTGTTCTGCAAGCAAAAGAAGTCATCTCTATTTCAGTATTTTATTAACAAGATTATTTACATGCCCTATTACTTTTACTAATCTTTTACGAATCTAACAATGTGCGATTTGTAAAATAATATTAATACTTTATACAAATATACCCATGAAGTAGTTGCTAGTATTATCAATAAAAAAATAAATCATCCAAAATGTATTTCATTTTTTTGAAAATAGAAATCTACCTAATATAGTTTATTTGAACTTTATTAATTACGATAAATAGGCTTTTCTTAGAAATAACAATAAATATAAAATACCTTCATTACTGTATTTGGAAGCTAAAAAATGTATTTACAACGTACTATCTATTTACACGAAGTATGCACTTTTCTATTGCTTAAAATAGCAATATAAGCAAATACAAAATACGTTTGTCAGAAGTCAAAAAAGCTAATGGCTTAATTTGCAATTCTCTAACTAAATCACACGTTTTTCAACTAAATTAAAATTAAGCAAACTTTAAGATTCATATATCACAAACGAAGTGTTTAATTAAATAATATCACTTTAATTTAATAAGTTCTATTTCCATAATTATTATTATAGTTGGTTTATCAAATGTTAATTGTTTAAGTGCCTACACAAATAAACGAATTATTTAAAAATGTCTTCTACTACGGGTATCAGGACAATTTGGTTTTAAAGTTCCTAAAACAAAATTTTTCATAACTCTAACCCATTCACACAATTGAGTTAAAATTTATGTATTGGTTGGCATTAAACGTAAACTTCCCCTCTTTTCGGCGCTCCTCCATTGGGAATATTATTTTGGCTTGCTGCCGACGTCTTCCTGCTTCTTGGAACCTCACCCGAAGCCATTGAAACAATAGACGAAGGTGACGATGCATACTCGGCTATGGTAGGGACAATACCTGCAGCGAGCTTGATTACATTCGGATCTGTGAGGTCAGAGAGATCCAGTGATTTCTTCGAGGAAAGAGAAGCAGTAGTATTTGAATGATTGGATTCTAGAGATTCTTTGGTTTCTTTAGATGCATTTGATGTGTCGGAAACCACAGAGTTAGTGTTACTGTTCCTACTAGAGAACCTATCCACTTCTTCATCTACGGGTGTGGTTACTTCTGTTAAATGCGCATTTCCTGTTCTATCCGGTTGGAAAGCTCTGGTAAATGAAGGACTTCTAGGTATTTGCATATGTTTTGCTAACAGTGGACTATTGGTTACCGAGCCTAAGCCTATGGAAGTCAACTGTGAGACCGTAATCGGCGTCGTAAGAACCGGCCCCAAACCGGGCGACAGTACCGCTTGAGCTAAAGCTGCCGTACTGGGTTGCCCTGGATGTAAGGTGTTGTTAACGGAACTGCATCCGTCCAGTTCCTGAATTGGCGAAAGTACCACCTGGACCACTGGGAGGTCACCGCCTGTATAAGATGGATAACTGGACTGTAAATGATGAGGCATCAACGTTATTGCACTTTGAATGTTTGCTGCTTGGGATATCCGGTTTTCGCGCTCCATTTGTTCTTTTGTTACGTCAGGTGTAGGTATCCTCGGTCTGTTTTTTATCGGTAAAGGAGCAGCCCCTAGTTTTGTAGTGCCTGAAATTTTACAAGAATATATTTTAAAGTACTTATAAATAAATCCTTGAAAGTTGAACTAATTACTAATTTAAAATAAGGCCGTTTGAAGAAAAATGCATTGTATAATAATAACAGGTTGCGCATTTTAATAAAGTGAAGAAGGTCAATGCAGTGTATGATCGCGGCAATTATACGTTCGGAAAACTACCGTTGTTACGAAAACATGTGTGTTGACCGAGGTATTGACGAAGGCGATAACAATCGACTGTCATACATGCATTTTAGCTCTTCACTGTGAGAGCCCGAAAGCATTTTAGATTTATTTTTAATTACGAAAAATATATTTTAACTAAACCGATAAATTAGTTACAATTTAACATTTTTGTGAACTAGCGCTGACTATTTGGGAAATGCTTCTTTTAACTAAATGCAGGCAGGTATACGAAAAGCTGTTGGGCTTAAATTTGTTCAACTGTATTCTTTACAATACCGGGTGTCAACGAAATCCTTTAACAGCCGGTATAATTCCCATATCACGCTGAAATTTGGAAGAAGTAATAAGTAGTCGGAATTGCCCTTTTCCCATATTTGACACCTTTCTACTTTCCTGTCTCACCGGAAGTGATCTCATATTTTCAATTCCAAATAGAACACCCGCATTATGTTAAAATATTCTTGGATCCCACGACTAATTCTGCATAAAACTATATTGTTTTTGAAAGTTTTTAGGTCTAGGTGTCTGATTTTTTTTGTTATTTTTATTTTTAAATCTAGTGCACCGTGATCACACTCAAATAAATGCAAGGAAAACAGAAAAATGTTATCGTTATTTTTTTTGATTATCCATATAGCTAAATACAAGCAATTAATAACGACAAAATTTTCATTTTCCTATAAGTATTTTTTAATGGCTTTAGTGCTTTAGACGCCCGGTATTTAAATACGGATTTTTCAAACGGATGCAATGATGTCCTCAAATATAGTAGGTATGCTATTCTTATACTATCGGCTCTACAGTACGTTTTATTATATTTTGCTTCATTTATTTTAAGGTTAAATGGAAGAACAGTCGCTTAAACTGAACTTCGCCTTTTGGCTTACTTTTTTATGACATTTTTTCCATTTCTTGCTATTTTTTATTTTGGTTATTTAGTGAGTTGATGGCAGTATTAAAATTCTAATGTACCTATATAAGTTTGTCAACGTTTCGTCCCCGTTTACGACCTTTGTCAAAATTTATTAAAAAGGAAAATTATAAAAAAATATTATAATTATTTTTGTAGTAAAATTTGTAAACAACGTAACTTTGTACCTATATAAAATTAAAAACAGAAATTATAATTAGCACATTTGATAAAATTATGGAACAGGAAATAATGTGCATATTAATTTAACAATAATAATAATTAAGTAGCAGAGAGCAGGATTTATGTTATTATATTACTATAAATTTGACTTACATTTTGAATATCTATTCCATCAATCACAGAATTTGTCTTTTTATATGTAGCATTTCAAAAAATAGCCTAGATCTTAAATTATTTTCTTGTCCCAAAATTATAGTGCCGTTAAACTCAAAATCGTGATTGTTTACTTTGGCTGAATTACAATTTTTATATTTATGCTGCTTTAATCAATTAAATGGTTTTTGTTTTGTCACATTTGTTACATTTAATTTTTGTATCCTGCATGGGTTTTCATCAATTTTGGGATGGGTGTTTTTTAAGAGGAAAATAAAAATTGCAAATTATTATGTTTTTTGTGTGCAATTTGAAAACTGTATTTTTTTAATAAGTTATTTATATTGGGTGTGATAATTTAGGATGGTAGTTATTAAAATGATTAAGAATTTCATTATATTTGTCAGGAGGGATAGCAATGAGACAATCATCTACATATCTAACAAAAAAGGGTAAAATGAAAGATTTAGGAATGACCGTTGTTTCGAAATCTTCTAAAACTAATTGAGCAATGTTACTACGTTACTAGAAACGTCGACTAACATACTTATTTATAAGAATATAAGAATTTTGATACTGCCACCATCTCACTAAATAACCAAAATAAATAATTGTTATTTGTTTCTAAAATTTGATTAAAATCTGTATGTTCAATAGAGATTATAATATTATTATTATTAAACAATAATAATCTTTTAGAGTACTAACATTTGGCGCAATCGAATGATAGACAAAAGGCTACTTCTTAAACATTGTTGATCTGAAGCATTATATTATTGAATTTAATTCCTAGATTCAAAAATTATTCTCTTAACTGGATAAATTTAGCATAACCTTTTCATAAATTCAAAATATGATTATCATTATTGGGTCTTTTATTAAAATATATCTAATCATAATTGGTAGTACTACTCATACATATAAATTAATAGATACTTAAGCGCCAAGAAAAATAATTTGTTATGGCTTTCCCTGGATGCCAAGGATATTTTAACCACGTAAGAAAAGCACTAGCCTGATGCTTGTAAAGAATTTTAGATTTCAAAGTTAAGAGGTTTTTTAAGAAAAACTTCCTATTTCAAAAGTTGTGAGGGAAAATAAAAAATAAATATTCAACTTTAATCCCTAGTTTCTCCGAAAAGAAACTCATGTATTTGATATAGGCACAACAGTGTCGCGACTTAGAAGCATCAGTACGGGCAACTTGGTTATTATTGTTACAAAGATGGATAAACAGAGAAAGTTTATCATAATCTTATGACCACTCCAAATCTACAAGCAAATTATAAGAATCTTTTTTGGTTTTTGAGGTAGGTATCAGAAAAGAAAACAAAAAGTGGCATTTTCTTTTTTATCGATATTTGTTTATTCCTTTTACATTGTTGGGGCCTGAACATTGTTAAGGCACTTTTTGAAGTCACATTTGGTAATCTTATCAATTTTTTCTGCCTCTTTTAATTTCGAAACTTCGACCATACTAACTATAGCTTTTGTTTCTCTTATAAACAACAATTATTTTGTTTACATTTTTGAATTTCAACGATATATTACAACCTAACAAAATTTTCAATTTTCCAAAAATGAAAAGAACAGAAAACAAACATTTATTTTCAATCATACCTTGCTTATTTTTCTCATTTTTCACCGACTTCCTTCGGACAAATCGATCATAAATAGACATTTTCTGCTGTGGCGGATTTTGTACGTGACCATTTTCCGCAGCAACATACACAGAATTACCGCGGTGCCTAGAAAACAGGCCTCCTGATGAATAGGCTGTTGAAGCAGATCTCACAGATCCCATTCTCGTTCGTGATATTTGTCGACCAAACCAACTTAAACTTTTTCGTCTTTCCACTATTGGTGTATCAACGCTTTCCTGTAAAAATAATAATTAATTAAAGCAAAAGAAGAAAACTCAACTTTGTGGATGGAAAGTAGTTTTATAGGCAAGGGCATATTGTAAGCAGTACAAAATTTGGAGATAAAATTTAGTGATTAACCCTAAATTTGAGAAAATCCTCTAAACAAGATAGCAACATTAAATTTTCGAATTAGGGCAGCAATACTAAACTTTCTAAGAAAAGACCTTGACGTGGAATGTTTATTTTTTATAGATATAATACCTATTCGTTTAAATTTTTCAATTTTATATGATTCATTTTTAATTTAAACACAATAAACTTTACTTGCAGTTTTTTACATTATTATGCCTATTAGATACATTTATTTATTAGTGATCAAGGAAACTGATAAAAGTGAATGTGCAAGTCACTTCAAAATGATTTCCTTTATCACGTGTAAAGAACTGTCGACAAGAACACATAAAACTTCATGTAGGAAGGCAGACTGGCAAAAATTCCACACGAAAGTTAAACGAAAGAAGAGCATCAGTCGTCCGTTTAACTCATACGCAAAGAAATCTTGCTTTTACATAGAATAATAATAAAAGACTGTTAAATACTTAGTTAAAATTTATTTCATTTTGATTTTAAAAGAATTTTGGCAATATGACCGACGCGAGTAGGTACCGTTCAAATATTCACGCCGTATAAGCAAATACCGCAAATAGACTTTTTCATTTCGTTAGCGCGCATGTGTAGAAGTACATTGACAATCAGCTGTTCTTAGTTTTTCGGACGAATGTCACTGTCAGGCCTTATAAACTTCGTGTAGAATATTCGTAAGTAAATAGTAGAATACCAAACAAGGAGGGTATTTGAAAGACGGAAAATTACAAATGTTAGTTCCCAGTGATATCCCTCGTAAAATTGTGAGGCTGAATCTCGAAGGCCGTGCCTGGCTCTTGCTTGAAATACGGGAATGTTAACCAACATACTTCAATTATGCAGGTTTTTAATATGTAGCGGTGAAAATCAAGCAATTTCTTAAAAGAAAACGGAGAAAAAGGATCTAATAGACAGGTGCGTATTTTTCTGCAATGTATGTATGCAACTAAAAATAATTCTTATTTTAAAGACCTAACAAATAATGACGCAAAACCTGGAAACCTTCAATACACTTTTCCATTTCGAATCTTGCCTTTTACACTTTTTCATCCACGCAATTTATATAGGTGGAACAAGTTCTCATATGGTCACCGACCCAGTTATTAACTTTGATTTTCCCCAGTGTTAGGCAGGGTAAATGGAAAAAATCGTAATCCCAAGCGATAACTTGGCCTACCCGCTCTGCTATCACCGATGCAGTCACCAAAAGCACAATGTTTGGATGCTCCATACTGTTTTAGTTCCGAACTAATAAGTATTACTAATTTTGCAAGTTTGCAATAAAATTTTACTGGATATTCCAAAGAATTCAAAATAAACACTTTGAAATTTGTCCGAAATTGTCATGGCGCGATCGCGCATCCGCCTCAGCATTTTTTTTATAATGAAAAGCCCTATTAATTTCAGTTTCTGACACAACAGTGAAAAAGAAGCTCTATAAGAGTTTAACGGCGCATTATTATTAAATGTATTAAAAAAAATAAATCGGCTAAAACTTTAACAAGAGGAAGCCTTATTTTACTCATGTAAACTATTGTAATAAGGTCTAGAAAATGTCAGACCTCAATCAACCTTCTATGATGAAAATGAAGCAAAAACTTATGAGCTTATCCGTCAAGATAGGTGAGCCAAAGTTCAAGAACTTTCTATCAAATTGCCGGTTAATGAACAAAGTGTAAAACAAATTACAAAAATTTACAGATATTTAGAAAAGTGGTCGCTAGGTGAATTCCCAATTTTCTGAATGTAAACCACAAGGAAAATCATTGTTTTGTTCGTAACCCGTAAGTCGCTGAATTGATTTGGGAACTGTAACGGTTCCTAATCTATTAGCATTGATACCCTATTTCTTTTCATAATTAAAATACACAAGCACGCAGTGATACGACATCGGGTCAACGCCACGACAGAACACAAAACGAGTGTTTCATCTTTTATGTCAACTTGTAGGTTAGAACGGAATTTTACATGTGGAACTCATAACGGATCATAAAATCATCAGTTCGAGATATCATCAACTCTGTTGACAGAAAAAGCAAACCAGACGATTAGGTCGAAGCAATGAAAATTTCTTTATTTTTTTCTTGCAAGATAACGGACGTCCGTTAACTACATGTTCTACCAGAACGAAGGAAACAATTCCGAAGCTGAAATGGGAACTTTTACCTCCAACCTCATAATATAGACCCGATTTAACTCAATCTGATTTTCATTCGAAAGAATTACGATGACAAGACATAATTTCAAACTCCCTCTTTCGTTGAATCTTCACCAAGGCACTTTCTCTAATGGCCTTCCGCCTTATAATAAATTGAAGAAGTCGTAAACCGATAGAAGAATAGATACTTACATAGTCAGCGTAGTTATCTTCTACCATTGTTTTCCTTGGCGTTACGAGGTTGGCATAAACTGCATCCGCAGCCTTAATTTTGTAGTGTTCCGCGGAGCCTTTTGGTTCTTCTCTTCGATAATGTTCTGAAGCTACGGTGTAAGGTAATTCTTTGGGCACCACTTCGTCCCAATATTGATCTTTTAGTAGCTCCGGGTGTTCTTCATGCATTTCATCGACAATCATATAAGCAGCCTATAGGAATAAAAATTTAATAGTGACACATTAATCAAGCCCATAAAGCCAAGAAATGGCTTATACAGGGTCCGGCGTGGAAGAATTATTGATCTGATGTAGGTATGTCAAAAAGGGATACATTTGTATATTGGAGTAAACTATAAAAGCGAATGGTGGCCTTCTTACAGATGTCGCATGGAAAGCTAATTACACAAAAGGATAAATTTTACATTATAACCACTATAGACGGATATTGCGGAGAAAATTCTTGTATTTGCTCATTAATTCTACCGGCATTTTCCATGTAATCATAAAATCTGTCCATCCAAATTGTCAACAATGCCTTTTTAACCTTGGCATCCTTAAGGCAAGTATGCATTATCGACAACGAACCGTAAATTTTACTAATTAGATGCTCAGTCATTTTACGAATAGTTTGAATAGTAATTACATGGCAAATTTATTCCATGAAAGTCGGCAAATGCATTTGTATTTCCCAAATGATAGCCTTTTGAAACAATCAGATAACACATAACACCGTAATGAAATGCAATTTGCTTATTAACCCCGAATTAAATGAAGGTCACGAAATGTTTTTTAATAAGATGATTTCTTGTATAAAAAAAACTTTTACTCCTGTATCACTCTCGAGGGTTATGGATCCTCCAAGGGGGCTTTATTTTTATTCTATAATTTTGGAAAAGTTAAAAGACATGATTCCACCAATAAAAAGGCTACACCAAACAAATTAAGTGTTGGCATTCTAGTTCCGCTCCTCATAAGTATTTTGACTGATGTACACCACGAATAGAGTGGATCGTTCTTAATGCTGTAGAATAAGGAAATGCCGTCGGATGTCATTTGTGTAAAAAATGAAATGGCAGTAAGGGCTCATTCGAAAGCCTCCAGGTGCCGTATTTGTTTATTCACTTATCAAATATTTTGTCGAAGTTGCCATGAAGATTCCCCAAATTTGGTTTATCTAGGCTATGCCATTCAAAATATACGACGGGGACTTTCTATGGGCAGCTACTGGATGGTCTACTTAACTTCCCAAGTAGAGGGTATAGGAGTATAAGTAACATGACCCAGTATCCAATGAACAAAGCAGACAGCGTGTACTATAAAGTACCTAATTAGACAACTCGAAGTACCTAAGTACTACTGATTATAATACCTTGATATGCCTGTCTATAAGCCAGTTGAGTTCGATATCGTCATCATCTTCTCCAAATGGATTGATTAACACTTCCGCCACCTTTAGCCATCCCAAATAAAATGAGAACTGGAAGAGAATGTTAATACTTTACTGTGTTTCTGACGTTCTTTTAATAATATTCATTACCTGTATTACGGGTAAAAATGGGAAGTACAAATCTGGTTCCTCTACTCCATTCTGTGAACCCAGAAGCAGAGATACAAAGTATGCATAAAAAGCTAACGTTACGACCTGCAAGAAAATATTCAGGATTTAGAAAGGGCTACACTTTACTATAATGAAGTGACATACATAACATAAGCTGCAAAATTTCAAGAATAACAAGGGGTAAATTTTATTGTTAAAACCTATTTGTACCTATTAATTAAGTGGAGTGAGTGTCGAACAACGTACCTTTTGTTGAGTGACAGTATTTCAAGGTAAATTGTAATGTTTAATACGGTAAGTTGTGTACAATCAGATTTTATATGATTTTTGGGTGAAAGTAAGTAGGTTATATTAATTATTGTCTCAAACATTTCTTGCACTGATTACAAAATTTCTCATTATAAAAGAAAGAAGTGGTCTAGTTCGCTCTTGCTTTCCTACTCAAAATTGTAAATTTAAGTTTTGTTTTTGGGTAGCAGGTAGGGTTTTCAATCCCGGGATCCCGGGA
This sequence comes from Xestobium rufovillosum, assembly GCA_963966045.1. NCBI lineage: Eukaryota > Metazoa > Arthropoda > Insecta > Coleoptera > Ptinidae > Xestobium > Xestobium rufovillosum. Next base: position 25,250,239 of record OZ014493.1, on the reverse strand, counting down.
TCTCGAATCCCGGGATCCCGGTAAAATACCGAAACAATAATTTACGCAAAAGGAATTTTTTTGCATTGCAAAATTATTGTTCATGTATCCCACAGGACGTTACGCCCATGTCCTTACAAGTTTCTATCAGCGACGTGGGTCAGTTTCGGCGCCGCACATCCGCGTGCGTAAATAATCCAGTAAATCACCAGTCGCCGATTGTATTTATGTAAATACGTAAATTCGTTCGGGGTGTTTATACGATGTAGTGACAAAGTCGCTTTCTCTGTCCCTATATCCCTATGTATGCTTAAATCTTTAAAACTACGCAACGGATTTTGATGCGGTTTTTTTTAATAGATAGAGTGATTGAAGAGGAAGGTTTATATGTATAATAACATCCATTAAATAGTGGAGAAATACTTTTATTTTTGAGGTTTCTAATGTGATGTCGTAAATAATTACATTTTTTCCGCTTACATTGCAAACACAGGCTGAACCCTACGAGATTTATCAAAATAATGTACTAAGTATTGTACACATTGAAAAGGTCTACAGAAAACTCCGCGATGGTATTATGTCTATCTCTTATGGATATCCCACAATAACATTTTTTTGTCATTTACTTTTTACGACAAATAATGGCTAATTTTCGAAGCGATTTTAACCAATACAGCATTAATCCTTATCCAAATCAAAACTACTGGATCGATTTTAATCATTTTTTCAGTGAGTGACATAGGCTATATATTTTATACCCGTGCGAAGCCGGAGCGGGCCGCTAGTTAGTTATAAATAATGGCAGGAATGCAACGTTTAGCGATTTTTCGTAAACGTTTAAACGCGTTTATTAAACGTTTAAACGGCGTATAAACTTAACAATATTGCAAAATTGTTTTGAAACTTGAATAATTAGAAAAAATCAAACGTCGCGTCGGCGTCGTTTGAAAGTTGGGTTATAAATCATAAAATAATATGTACTTATACCGTTGAATGAGGACTGCGGCGCTGGCGGCGAAAGTCCTCAAAGGGATGCAAACAATCAATCAAATCAAGTGCATGACGGTTTTGCAATATTTAAGTGGTCGCCTCGCTTTTGCTCTTACGCGGTGCGCGCCTAGCACTAGCCGCGGCTTTGTTTATCTGAAATTTAACGATGCCTATATCTAAATTTTATTTGCATTTCGTTTAAACGTTCCCCAAAACGGGTAGTGTCCACACGTGCGGTTAAACGTTTAAACGTTACATCCCTAAATAGTAGTGTTTCCTATTTCAACTTCTGAATATCGGGTTCGGGATTCAATCCCGGGATCCCGGGATTCTAAATTTCGATCCCGAAATCCCGAAATTGAATCCCGATCCCGAATTCTTAAAACCCTAGTAGCAGGGCATCCTTAAAAAATTGAAGTTTTACGGGATCGACCATTTTTTTAAGACCTGCCTTTCAAATTGGAGGCTCTACATATTTGTCTAGCGAAGAGAAACAAATAAATCTAGATAGATTAATAGGGAACGCACGTACCGGTAGCAATCAAACATGACGACCAAAGCAAACACGAAATCATAGGTATCGTGTGCATCATTAATTTATTAGGCTGAATTTAATTTATTAACTAGTGTCCTTTAATTAAAGACATACATTATTTTCTACTAAGGAAAGGTTCGTTCCAGCACTGTGGTGTATTAATTTTCCACTACTGTTAAAACTACTTTACAAATCAACCAATTAAAGAGCAGTGAGGGAGGTACAATATAAGAATAATAAAAGGGAACGAACCATGAAAAGTGATACCTACCTATAGTGACAAACAAAGACTTGGAGAGCGGACTTAGCCATTTACATTTACGACTGAAGCAGCCGGGATACTCACAGTCTAAGCGTTTGTTTGTGGAAAAGGCAAAACAAAGTAGCAGACCAGTTGTGTAGTAAACAGTTGCCGCCGCGGAAACGGAATATCGCGGAACATTCGCCTGGTCGGTTGCTTGAATATAATAACAAACAACGCTCCCCTTGACCTGCTGGCCTTCAACCATGCAGGCTTCACAACAAAATCAGCTGTTGCATAAGAAGGCTGGGTCCATTCTCCAAGTCTTTGGTGACAAAGCAGAGGTAAATTAGTAACTTAAATTTAAAAAGATATGGGTGCGAGGCGGAGACCGCGAAAGTAAACTGAGAAAAGTATAAGTAGATTGAAGCAATTAGACACTCTTATCATAAAAAAGATAACGTTACTTACTACTGAAAAGGTGATCGAGTGAGAAAGCGCAGATCTTCGCAAAAAAAGAAAGAACACTACGAAAAAGCTGCGCAAACTGTATATAAACTGTCACAACGACCTTTCTTACGCAACGGCTGACGTTCTTTGAAAATGTTCAACATTGACCTCGTTATAGTTTCTCATAATTTCTATAGACTTGAGTGTATAATAAAACCCTCACAGTGAAATAATGAATTAATAAGAAATAATGGCATATTATTCAACTAGTGAGTTACGATGACTATTATTAACCAGCATGAAAGTTTGAAAGTTTTCACTCATCTGAGTTAATAATGGGCATAACTTTATCCACAAAAATTCATGAGAATTTGCACTTTTCTTGTCACATTAGGCCTCTTAGTCTGTATAAGTGTACAAAAACAAGTAATCCCTGAGCGAAAGTTGCCAGATAAACTTATACATACAAGAGTTCTTGAATTTTTCTGACAAGTAAGTACAAATTTGACGTTTTCTGCGACTCAGCAGAATTGATATATAATAGGAATTTTTTGAATGGTCACAGCCTTTGAGTACTTAAGGGCCTCATTATTCAACAGGTGTTGAGTAAAGGACCTTATTATGCGTAGGTAAGTACAGAATTTTCCATTCACGCAGTTGTGCTTAGGCTGTTACTTCACAACTAGTTTCAAAAATGAATAGCACAGATCCATCCATAAAATTCCTGGAGAAGGTTTTGTGCAAGCACAATCAGATGATCTACCAAAAGTACACGCGTTCATGACAGCTGAACCTGGGGCTGTTTTTGTTATACTTGCACAGTTGTGAATTATAAAATATTTTCAAGTTTTGACTACAAATTGACTACAAACTGTTAACGCGAAACAGATAAAACTTCTTACACAACTGTGAACTAAAACGGACTCGGCCTGGGCCATTACGATTTATGAATTTACAAGCTACGTCATATTAACGTCATCGTTTAGTTTCGATGATTCAAGCATATTTAAAGGAAAATATTTTTTTTCAATGATTTGAAATTTATAGGTGACAAGAAAAATGTACCTATTTCTGCTCCCAAATATTAAGTTTTCGCAAAATCCCAAATCCATGAAAGTACCAAATTAACTGTTCACAGTAAATTCATAATACTCGGTATCTTGTGTCATATCGAGGTTGGATGCAGCGGCAATATTGAATAATGGCCAAAAATGGAAAATTTACATTGTATGTGACCTGCGGAAAGTAAATAGAAAAATTTCAAAATGTATCTCTTGGTCAATAATATTGTATTAGAACAAATTTGATACCAATAAATTATGTACCTACTATTTGAACATTTTCAAAACTTTTTAGAAATCTTAAAGGCAGTGCAAAATTTCTTCTTTAGCACTGCATTAAACTATGTGCGCCTTTTCCTTAAATTAATGGTTTTTAAAGAATTGCAAATTCGAAGTACTACTTCTAAAGACGCGAAACTTTTTTGACTGAGCTTCACCTTCCACCAGTTTAGCTCGTTTTTGTTAATGTTTTCTATGGGATCGGAGCAATTAACTGTAGCGAACGATTTCTTCATTTAAATTATTCAGGTAGTACTACAATTTGATGTTTAGTCTCTGATGAAACACTTGGTTTAGTAATAGAACATGGTTAGTCATTCCTGGAACCAATTTTGGTCGCCTTCTGCGCAAGTGTACAAACTTGTTGAGAACCGCTCGTTGACAGCAAAGTGACAGTTCATAGCATTAGTTAACTGAAACGGAAGGAAATGACAAAATAATTTTCTCAGGAAGGCATTGGTACTTCTCCATAAGCCACATTTTTCCAATTTTCAACGATCGAAAGAAAGTGGCAAAATTCAAAAATTGATACTAGGGATTTTTCATCAAAAAAATGACCAAATACCAAATTCAGTTGAAAAATTCGAATTTTTATGTTCATAGGAACTGCATGCTATTTTGATAAGCGGTAAGAGTGCCATGAAATAAATTACATTATCTACACCCGTGAGTTAAGAACTTCTTATCCCACTCAGTTTGCGTGAGTTAAGGAGTTTATTACCACACGAATTTTTCTCAATAAATCATGAAAAATTTTAAATTATAATTACTGTTTATTTTCACTTTTTAGGGGCGTAGATAAAAATTTGTACGATATACGTGTGATATCTTGTAAACGTATAGAAGTATAACAAACTGAAAGGGAGAAGTACGTGGTATAATACCAAGCGATAACAAATAAAATCATTGAATTTAAAGTTGTCTGTACTACTGCATTTAATGTACCATTAATTCATTAACAAAGGACGACTAATGACAATTTCAACAGATTATGCTTAGTACAAATGCATCGCATTACTTCGTACGAGTAAAACTTAACACTATAAGAATGATAGCTAAAATTACTTCTTACATCATGAAATAATATACCTACATTTAATTTTCAATAATTACACAGCTTCATTTATATTGATTATAAAACCCGGAGTTGGTGCTATTAAGTGTTTCAAGATGGGAAAATAATAATGATAATTATAGAAGGAACGCTGTTTTTAAAAATAGCGTTTTCATAACAGAAAAGTTATGCTTTTATAATTCTCTACCATTTGAATAATCCCTCATGTTATCAACTTAGGCGCATAGGTAATACCGATAAGTTTTGGTCTAAAACATTAAAATAAGAAACCAATGCAGCAGCCAAAAAGAAAGAATATTAAGGAATTATAAACATACAGAGGTTTTAAATTAGTTAAGATCCGTATGCTGGAAAAATAGACATTAACAAAACTAGTGATGGCGGCAGGAATTTTGCCGCAACAGATATTTACCTGTGCCGTTCTTATAAAATGAAGTTAACAATGATTAAATAGTAGTGCTCCAGATTCGTTTCTTAGAACTAAAATTTTCCCAATGCCCCAATAATGACCTACCATAAAACAAAAAAGCCAGCTCTCCTTCGTTTTTTTTGTTTAATGTTTTAATAGCTATATTTATCTATAATTTATATTTGTCTATATGTTTTATTGTTATTGGAACATTCACATTATGTGCTAATTACACAATCAAATTCTAGGTGTAATTTCGCACTTATAAATTATTTTGTAAATCGACCTTTAGCATCAATATTCAAAGTTAAGGTCAACTGAAAGACATCAATTTATTTACAGTGACCTAACTATAATATCGTGGTGATTACACTTTCAGTAATGTCACGGTGATTCAATACTCTCGTTTTGACAACTTGATTGAAATGCTTCTTTGTAATTAAAAAGACAAGATTCTACAGTCTATAAAGAATATAAAAATTGCAAATTTATCTAAAAGTTGACATAAATTTAAGTTTTACTGTAAAGACCCTGAATTTAAAAGCAAATAAAGTTACACAGTCTGACTTAAAAGAGTGTAACACTGAGATAACATTTTAGTTTTTATTCGATTTGAACCAAAATTTCGTCAAAGGTAGTACACGTTAACGTCTACTTATTGCCAAGAAGCATTTGTCCCCGTCAAATTCTAAGGTGCCTGCGATACCAAAATAACCCAAAAATCACATTAGGTAAACCTGTCGTGGCGAAAGAAGAACCTGTCACGTGTTCTGCGCGAAAAACCAATTTACGTAGAACGCGACTACAGTGAAGTAATGGGGGTGTCCGCTGTAGCTATCAGCTGCAGTGTCGTGTTTATGATGTTAATTGTTTCATTGTAGACCCGTTCTACGTAAATTGGTTTTTCGTGCAGAACACGTGACATGTTTATATGTTTATAGGAAAATTTTGATAATAATAGTATTTAAAAAATATTAAAATTTCCAACCAAAATTGCCTGCATATCAGAACGCAAAACCCCATTAAAATGCTATTTTCGGACTTGGAAATTTCTTTTACCTATACAAAATTTTAATATCTTTTAAATTCGGTCAAGTTTTGTGGATAATTCTGAACAACTTCCAATAATTTTCTTATAAAAATGACAAAAAGTCCATGATTTCTTGATTTTTTGTTTATTTTGGTATCGTTTGCTTTGAAATTGAAAGGGGTGAATGTTTTTATCAATAATGTGTTTAGTCGGGGAGCAGCTATCTCAAAAAGCGCTTATTTAAAGAGTTTGTCCGAAGTCGAGGACACACTTGTTTTAAAAACTGTTTTCTATGTAAAATCGCCCGCTGAATACGAAACCGGAGGGCACGCGTCCATTTGGGGCGGCCTTGGCCATGGAAAATGCATTTTTACGTAAAATTTCGAAAAATTGAAAACGCCGCATTGCTATTAGTGAAAATGGAAATCAGTTCCAATTTGTGCATAATTTGGCATATGAATGATTCAGCAGAAACAGTTTAAGCTGTAACTGAAAATGGATATATAACGCATTGTTTGAGGCGGCAAGCAAGGCCGTTTCTGACCCCTTGGCTGCCTCAAAGACTAGAAATCTTTGGGCTGCCTGCGTGTTAAGTTACGTATTGCCGGATTGCCGCCCTTAACCTAATCTAAGCTAACGAACACTGTTTATCTACACCTCTATACCGTTCCTCATTCGAAGAAAAAGATTCATTTTTGGAGCTTACTCCTTAAGAATCGATTTTCAGTTATAGCCCGCGGTACGGAAATTTTATGAGGAATAAAATCAAGCGTTAACTAAAAGTGAGGCGTTACGTTCCTCTGCGCAACGCACCTCGCGCACCTTTCACATTGAAATTATGTATGTATCTATGGATACGTATATTTCTGTACAATAAACAAAATTATCAAGTGATTGAAGTTAAAAAAATACTGGAAGATATGGAAGAAACCTATTCCAGTGATAATGAAGAAGAATCAGAAAAACACGTGGATGCGGTTAATTGGTAAGCGTATAATTCATGTTAACGAATGATATAGGTAAATAAATTGTACATACGAACAGCTATGTCTTTTATTTAGTGTATATATGTTTGATTAATTGTATATATATATATATATCTTTTATATAATACTTTATGTTATTTATATAAAATTATTGACCCATTTTAACTTCTACATTTAAATATGCTCGAATTTGTTTATTCGCAGTCCTGAAACCAGCCCGCTATTACCACCATCTCCAAAAAAAACAAAAACTTCGGCAAAGCGGCAGCGAGAGTACAGACTTCGACAAAAAAAGAAAATATTGAATAATGTTGAACGGGAAAACGTAAGGAAATGCGTGCATTTACCCTCTTTTTCTATTCTGTATACAGGGTAATTCAACGTTCTGGAAAAGCCAACTGGTGCCTTTATTTTTGAAATGAGTTATAAAAGATTTACACAAAAGTTGTTGCACTGAAAGATGTCTCTTTATAAAATTATTTCTTGCCATACAGCATGTCCCATATTTCTTGTATGGAAATCAACTTCTTTATTTCAAATGGAACACCCTGCATTTGGCTTTATTTTATGATTGCTTGATCAATTTTAGTGCGAGGTTATCCTAAATGATTTTGTCTAAACTTCGTATTCTTTGAGTTACTGGCATTTTTCTTCAAATTTTGACAGATTCAGAGCAATTTCGAATAATGAATATCTCGGGATTAAATAAAGCTGTAGCAATGATATTTTGGAGAAGTGAAAGCAAGATGTAGGAGTGATTGCCTTCATCACTAAAACCAGAAAATAGTATACATGGTGTGAGCAATTATATTATATTATATCAGAAAATTTCAAAACCCTGTAACTTGCTATCGTCAAATAGAAGTGTACATTTTTGAAACCATTATTGAACTCTCCATAAAATTTACTTTCACGTTATTATACACTTCCCTATACCTAGAGTTAATAGTTTTTGAAATATTTGCAGTTCCTTGCAAAAAGTGTCAAATCAGGCAACTTAAGGCAAATTAAAACAATATTATGCATTTTTAATTAAAAAGTAACAATTGCATACTAGATCAATTAATTAATAGGTAATTCAAATTATATGATAAGCAAAACAAAGGACAAACCGATTTAAACTTCACCAAATGGGAAAAAAGAAAGGCTGAGTACTGATTTTATTATTTTTATAAGATGTGCATAATGAGTGGGACAGTTCGAACAACTACTAATCGGGTAAGTATCCACGCCAGTATAGAATTAAATTCAGATTTGTGCACTGACTTTGGAACATTCGTAGCTTGTCTCTATGTACTCATAAGCTTACTAGCAGGTTATGTCAAATTAAAGATTGCAAACTTGAACTATGAAATATTCAATTTAACGTAAGATATGCAAAATAAAGAAAAAGTTAACAATAATAAATATTTACAATATATGTATTTACTTAAGAATTAAAACCAAAACAAAATCTAACAACAAACATTTTAACCGATTATCAATAAAGTAAAATGTTCAAAGTAGTGCCCATTTTCTTCTAAGCATAGTTGGGTTATTCTTAGTTAGTAGTTGCTAACAATGGTGTAGGTAAGTAATTTGGTATAGAAATATGGTAAATTATTTGAAAAGAGTAAAAAATAGATTTAATAGATTTGATGGGACATTTACTGTGAAATACCATACAGGAGATACAAAACGAATGCCTGCTGTTTATAAAAAATATTTCAAAAATGTTAACTTTAGGTATAGGGAAGCGTATAGTAACGTGAAAGTAAATTTTATGGGGAGTTCAATAATGGTTTAAAAAATGTACACTTCTATTTGAAATTAGCAAGTTACAGGGTTCTGAAATTTTCTGGTTTCGTCATGTAATTTCTCAAACCATGTATAATATTTTCTGGTTTTACTGATGAAGGCAGTCACTCCTACATCTTGCTTTTACTTCTCCAAAATATCATTGCTACAGCTTTATTTAATCCCGAGATATTAGTTATTCGAAACTGCTCTGCATCTGTCAAAATTTGAAGAAAAATGCCTATAACTCAAAAAGTACGAAGTTTAGACAAAATGACTTATTATAACCTCGTACTAAAATCGATCAAGCAATCATAAAATAAAGCCAAATACAGGGTGTTCCATTTGAAATAAAGAAGTTGGTTTCCGTACAAGAAATATGGGACATGCTGTATGGCAAAAAATAATTTTAATTAAGAAAAATCTTTTAGTGCAACAACTTTTGGGTAAAACTTTTTTATCTCATTTCAAAAATAAAGCCACCAGTTGACTTTTCCAGAACGTTGAATTACCCTGTATATCATAATAATCGTTCGTAAGGAGTAAACTCCAGTCGTGCGCCGGAGCGGACACACACAATTTTTTTTTAAGTTTTTATATTTGTTCTCAAAATAGTAATACATAAAAATTTGAACTCCATACATGGGCGTAGATACATATAAGATCTACATCGAAATGCATAAAAAATACAATGTAAGAAGTAACTGCATAATATGAAGTTCTCCGCGCGTGCCGCCTTAAAGTGAATGCCACCTTTAACTTTTAAAGGCGGCATTCGGCAATCCGATTTCGTTTCTTCAGCGGGACAGCGGTGGCGGGTGTATATCGCCCGCCGCCTAAAAAACTGCCCTCCTGCGTGTTTGACACGCATTCCCCGCTCACTAGAAACGCCCCTGGCGGCAGGTACAAAAATTAGTGTTTGTCTGTCGCAGAATTTGAAAAATAAAGAACAGTTTTACAGTTATGGTATGTTATTTGTAAACAATTAAACATAAACTTCATTACATCGGAAACTGTTTTATCACTTTGTCAAAGAAAAGCAATAGGTATTTGCACAAGTTTCCCCCATATATGACTGAGATTAGCCGCCCACAGATGCACGGAGTAGGTAGATGCGCAGAGTAGATAGAACACTATGCCGAAGCGCAAGAAGCAATATTTTGTTAATCGCTGTAACTCGGTCAGTATTGCAGATATCGAGATGATTTTTTCACTCAAAACTTCTGCATACTTTTCACGACAAATTATTTCGATTGAAGGTAGGTATCTATCTTTTACAGTAAAAAACTTTCTCGCGTGGTGAAAATTAAGGTGCACAAAAATGACGCGGTGTATAAAATTACAAATTTCTGACGTAGTTATTTTTCAAAAGTTAATTGTGTATAGAGGTTTGCAATCAAAAATTCCTGGAGAACATTTCAAAAAAAATAGCTTCCTAGCTGTCTCCAGAACGAAGATATGACGATGTAAACTGAAATGTTCGGAGTTTTCAATTTTTCGAAATTTTACATCAAAATGCATTTTTCAGGGCCAAGGCCGTCGCAAATGAACGGGCGCCCTCCGGATTCGGATTCAGCGGGTGATTTTGCATAGAAAACAGTTTTCAAAGCAAGTGTGTCCTCGACTTCGGACGACCACTTTGAATTTAAGAAAGCTGCTCAAATTCGATAATAAATGAATTACACTCTAAAATTTGTCGCACTGTATGAATGTTGTCATAAATTATTAAATGTTAAACAAATACTCATTACTTTATAAATTTATTATTAATGCAATGAGCCCCTGGAGTTTTTCAGGGAATGCATTATAATTATAATTCCAGGAAAGATGAAGCATAAAAACCCAACTTTTTGTAGGATATTTTCCGTGCTCGCTTATCTCATAATAAATTACAATGTCATAAATTTTAAATCGCTTTGAATTAAATAATAATTATATTTGTGTAATCTGGTCTAGAATTATTTGACACGTATGTGTTCCAATTTATTATGTTGGACATTAATTATTTCGTCTATTCACAACGAATAATTTGCAAATATTAATTAGAACATAGCATAATACAACTAATTGAGCCTTCCATTCTCGTCCATGTGTTAAGAGCTTGCGAAAATAGCCTGAATACCGTGTAAATGGCATGTACAAATAATGCATAAAATTAATTACTCGCTATTCTTTATTATTATCATTAACCATATTTTATTGCAGTTTGAATAACGTAATAATAAAAGCAAGAGATTCCTTGAAAAGTATGTATAAGTATATTCACAAAATGTCTTTGTCAAGTCAAAAGTATAAAACAAATTAGGTCATCACAGAAGAAACAGTTTATACTGAAAATACTGAAAAGTTTAGTACTACACTATTTTGGACAGAGAATAATAGAGGTTAAAGTTTTATCTCTAATAAAGGCACTGAAAAAATTTGAAATGTTATTACTTATTTTTTAATAATAACTTTTCCATTCAACTATTATTTACATAATCATCCTCCACTTACAATGGTATCTAAAAACTTATTAAATCTACAATAATAAAGAGCGGTGGCTTGCTGGGATTTCCAGTTATATAAGAATATGTCGGAATGTTCCGTAGAAATTTGAGGAGAAAGGTTCAGATCAATCGTCTGGTAAATATAAATGTCACTGGCAACATGGTCTATCAAATTCCCAACAAAATAAGTTATTGGAGTTTACTCCTTAAGAATCGATTTTCAGTTATAGCTCGCGGCAGGGGCGTTCCTAGCCCTCTGGCGGCCTGTGTGAACATTTAATAATAGAAAATTAAAAAAAAATGGGTTTCTACATAATTCATTATGTTTTTGTTTTTCTATCGGTCATCTCCAGTTATCAGAGAAGACAGTGCACAAGTAACTCCGTCATACGTCAAAGTTTCATTCTAAACAAAAGCACGTGTCATTTGATGTTTAGTCGTTTATCAGTTTTAATTACAACGTCTTGAGCTAATTTTTGCATTATAATTATAGAAGTTTTGCAGTGAAAACAACTTATTTTCAATTTGTGTGTTGGACTTGAAAAGTACTATAATTTTATTGCACAGGTTAGATTAAAACGTCAGGTAGCACATGGCTTTGTTTTGTTTGGAATGAAAATCTGACGTTTGTGACGCGCTACTTTAGTGGTGTATTGCCCCGCACAAAAAACAGGGTGCGGTGTCGCCACACGCGATAGAAATGAAATTTCAACGTTATTATAGAGGAATGAAAAATTTGTAGGGTAAACAGATGACTGGAGTGTATGCATTTATGAGTTTCAAATATATTTTTATTCATCAACTTCCATGTCTTCACTCAAATTTAAAACTGAAATGATAGGTCTATGATAGCCAAAATAGGATACAAAAGTTCGAGATTGAAGTCTAATCTAAATATCTACAAAATACTGCGTCAATCGTTGTTCCAGATCTTGCCGAAAGAGCACGAAGCATGAGAGAAAGCGTGGCTAAAGAGTGGGGTGTTCGATATTCCTTTTTATTTATTTCGCCTCTGCCCGTTTTCTCAGACTGCTCCCCTCCATTCGTTTCACTTTTCGTGACGCTCGCATTTGCCAACACAGGAACTTACTCTACAGAGACAAAAGAAGTTTCACTTCAAAAAATGTTACGATGCACACAAACAGAAACATACCTTTTACAAACTACAAAATGCGAAGCTGAACGGCTGAGCCTGAATTCACGAACTGTCTCTTGGAAATGTATAAACTAAACTGACTTAAATTTTATTTTACTGGGGTTTGGGGTAGTTCGCCTCAAGGCGTATCTTTGAAACCGGCGGCGGTGCGCCTGATAAAGCCATTGCCGCAATCCGTAAAGGTGCCGTCAAATCGCGGCGCACGGTGTCTTCGTTTTGTTGTGCAAAGCAATGCCAGTATATTGTATATGGCAAAACTATTGACTGCGTTAGTTCCTGTTATTATTTCTGTTTCTTTATTAATTTTAATTTTGGTTGGCTACCGGCCCGGTCGCCTGCGTGTTTTGCACGCAATGTCCTTATGGTAGGAACGCCTCTGGCTCGCGGTCCGGAAATTTTATGAGTAGTAAAATCAAGCGTTACATTTCGCATTAACTAAGAGTAACGCGTTACGTTACCTGTAACATTTAAATTAAGTACGTATCTAATATCTATGGATACGGCTGTTTATGTCTGACTGCATAGAGCATGGACATAGTGAAAATAGAGTGGCATAGAGTAGATATGACAGTTGGCGTTGTAAAGTCAGCATTTGCAGTGTTTGTTCGTTCCTAAATTTGTTGAATCTTCTGATTTAATGTGGAAAAACCTAATATTAAATACTCCAAATATTGCTTAGTGCCGAAATGTGAATCAACGCCTATTCGAACACCAGGAAAAGTATTTATTTCATTGCCAGTGGGATCGACGTTTAGCAGATTGCCACTTCATTACTGAATTTATAAACAATTTATATTTTGATGTAGTTTGACATTTTCGAACATAAACCATCTGATAAATACACATTTGGGTATAAAACTGACATTCGCGTGTACCCTATTATCAAGTGATTGAAGTTAAAATAATCTTTCGTAAGGAGTAAACTCCAGTCGTGCGTCGGAGCTGACACACACAAGTTTTTTTTACGTTTAAGATCAGGAAATTCTTGAAACCTGTCTTGATCTTGACAATTTCTTGACCATGCCAGTCTTGTCTTGTCTTGACATTTTAAAATTCACTCTTGTCTCGAATCAAGACAAGATCAAGACAAGAAATCTTGAAAATCAAGAATCTTGTGAAACCCTAGCTCAGAAAAATCCCTCGAATGAAAAATCTATCCACCACAAACTAAATGGAATTTAATAAAACGAATATGTTCTGGGTTGCTTACCTGAGTATAAACCAGTGGCACACAAACGGTATCGTATCCAATAAGGGATCCTAACCTTCTCCTTATGTCAGCTAATTCTGTTAATATTGTTTGTACAATGTGATCACTAGATATCAGTGATTCTTTTCTTGCCCTATTTATTATATTTGTTGCCCACACAAGCGGCATCCAATACTTCGACATTGGTGTTTTGGCATCCATCAAGTCAAAGATCTTTCTTTCGCTGTCCATCATTAGACCTAAAAATAAAATATTTATTTAGATATTTTTTTGTGTTTTAAAGGAAAAAGTTTTTTCAAAAATCATAAGCTAAATCAAATTTACAGAGGTTGCAACCACTCTACAAAAAAATTCTCAAAGTCCAGATGTAGAGAGAATCACTATAGTTTATTAAGGATGATGAGATGTGCATCGCTCCACAGGAAAACTTGTCAACAGGTTTAGAAAAAAATGTGTAGGTGTAGGTGACTTGGAAGACCTCACTGGTCTGACGCAACATACTACTGGTATTCTGAGATCCCAGTACCTAATTAGTTTGCTATAGTTTATATTCATTGCATTAGCTGAAAAAGAATAAACAAGTAAAATAGACCTTACTTGGGAACCTTTTACTTGGGGACCTCCTATCAGGTTTACCATTTTATTAATAGTAATAAACAAAAATTACCAACATTTCATATTTCAATATTATTCTTATGTTTCAGAACTAGATACTAGCTGTACCACATTCGGCAGCTTTCTGACGTAATTTTATTAATATGTAATCTATACGGACAGTTTTATTCAATGAGCACGGAGGAGTGTCAGCTAATTTGAAGGAAAATTCCAGAATAATAATTTATGCTCATTGCTGTTAAATGATCGTTACTTTTGTAACACGTTCGTTGAAGCTAGACAATACACCTAACTTCCTGTCTACTTTATGTTCAACGAAACACGTTTGTAACTACATATGTCTAAATGAGTTACAAGAATTGCTGGCATGGAATACCAAACCTAACGTATGTGGAACTATATTGTTATTCAACATTTATTGCACTGCTATACATGCACAACACCATTTGAATTTCTATTTTAAGATTACCTGTTTAAAAAATTCGGATGATTCATACTTTGCAATCTCTCTATGACATTTGAAGACTAATCTTTCATAGGGTAAGACGAGAAAATCGTTTTGAAAGCACCAAGAGCGTAGAACTAATAAGACTTGAGCAGTAAATGAACCTGTAATTGAAAAACGGGATAGTTTCAACACGGGCCTAGGGAGATATTTTAGAACTGAAAGTTGCTGAAATATAAATTTCTGCCAAAGAAGCATTGAAGAAGATTAGAAAATGCATCCCAAAATGGGACGGTATTATTCGAAACCAGAGGTTTGGCCATTCAGTGAGGATGGACGACAGCAAGCAAATAAAACAAATATCGGCAAATATAGCAAGCAAAAAAACAAGAAAGAAAGAAAGAAAGAAAGAAAGAAAGCAAGAAAGAAAGAAAGAAAGACAGAAAGACAGAAAGAAAGAAAGAAAGAAAGAAAGAAAGAAAGAAAGAAAGAAAGAAAGAAAGAAAGAAAGAAACAGAAGAGGAAGGCCCAAAATTAAGTAGAACGAGAGTGTTGCACAGTTGGTGCCATGCTATGAATCTCTTTGAATTGTTGGTAGCGTAGTTTATAGCTTGTAACACACAAGCCAGTTAAACCTTGAGACCATAAAGTATCAAGGGAACCGATTATGTGCATATGTATCCAGAAGACAAAAAAGAATGGAAAGAAATAAAAACTAAATGCGTTTAAGTAGTTATTGTTATCATCTTCATTAGATTACATGATTTATTAACACTTTGTTTTCCAAACCGCTTAGGTACTCATTTAAATCATAAAGAACATTGCTGTAGCGGTCAATATTTGCAACGTTCTAAATAATATTTTTATGAATTAACCGAGACTATTTCATTACGTTTGAACTACTCCATAACATTTGCACTTTTTTAAAACATACTCTAATCCCGTAAGTTATTCAGGAAATTGACTACGGTAAAAGCGAATACACTACTGGTTTTTGGCGTCCCTGTTGATAGTTGAATTTACATCAAGTTAGTATACTAAGTGTTACCATGGTAACTTAAAACATGTTATAATCAAAGGCCCTATTTCTATAGATGCTAAGTTGACCTTTCACAATATTGAAAACATGCATGCCACATGAAAATATTCTCCGTCCTAGTTTGTAGCACGCAAAAAGGGATTTTGCATCTATTTACTGGGTAATCTTGATTTCACAAGTTATATGAGTTGCCAGAGTGTATGAAAAATTAAATGCAAAATAAAAATTCAATCGACATTTAAATGGCATACAAATTTATTAGCGATTGTTTATTAAATGCTAATTTTAAACAATACCTTAACCAATGATAAGATACGATCTACGTAGGTAGTGGGAGAAATTCCACCACGCCAAGATTTATATAAAAATGTTCGTTAAAATATCGATTTAAATTGTTTTTGACCTCAAACTGTCATTATGACTCCCTTAGAAAGCGACATGTTGCATAAAACTAAATATAGGCGCAAAAGTTGACAATTGCGTCCACCCGTGTGCTATGCTCGTAGCTGTGCACTATAAATAAGAATCACACGGGTATATCCAAATGTCATACGCAGCTTTGAAATTTTGACATTTTAAATCTAATAATTTTTTGTCAGAAGTCTCTTAAAAGGTACGGGAGTTAAACATTTTAATGGCTTCTCGATGTAAGACCTAAATATTTTAGGTGCGAGCTGGCCATTTATGAATCGGCGAGCAAGAGAACAATTCAAAGTGCCATTCATGGGCCGGTCGAAATTATTCGAATATGTTGCTTAGAAGTTTTGACATCTTAGAAGTTTTGACATTTACTAGCATAGATAACAAATCCTTAAAAATAAAGTTACTGTTTATGAATAAATTTGTCGTGGGAAAAATAGTGTACTTAACTCTATGGAAAGTGTATTTCATATTATGCACTCGTGCGATTTCATACTTGTAGGAAATTTGTAACTTTCCATGCTCGTTACCTAGGTACCTAATATACTATTTAAGTATTTAATGTATTTATTGATCTAGTGGATAGTGACAAACAAAATTAAAATGGTAACGATACAAAATTTACTTTTTTATACAGGGTAGCCGAAATTAGCGTGCAATATTTTACCAGCGTGTTGTGTGGTCAAAATTAAGACAAGAAATTCCTATAAGCGTATACCGAAATTTGCTTCCCAAGGGAGCTTTCTAAAAGAGAAGGCCTGAAGACGTTTTCTTCTAAGTATGTTCGAAACAAGTCCAGTTAAAATTTTGAAGTTTGATGGAATGTGTAAGTACCAAATGCTGAATATTATGATGTAAAGATAATTTTTAAAATTTAACAAGGGCGTCTCAAAGCTGGGGGTGGCGGAGGTAATATTTACCCCAACTTTTTTTAGAGCATGTCATTTTCAATTTTTCCATACAAATTTGCAACTTCAGAGTTTTTTTGCAAAAAAATGTGCTCATGTTTCATTTTGATAGGACGCACCGTTATCGAGCACAAATCGCTTCAAAAATTTCGCTGCATGCCCAAAAAATTCCTACACGAAGTGGAGAACTTCGTTTGTATACTTAAACGAGACAGAAGCATATTTTTTTGCAAAAAACCCCGTAGCTGCAAATTTTTACGGAAAAATTGAAAATGGCATGCTCTAAAAAAGTTGGAGTAAATCTTACCTCCGCTACCCCCCCAGCTTTGAGACGCCCCTATTAAATTTTAAAAAGTATGTTTACAGCAAAAGATTCAGCATTTGGTACTTACACATTCCATTAAATTTCATGATTTTAACTGGACTTGTTTCGAATATATTTAGAAGAAAACGTCCTCAGGTTTTCTCTTTTAGAAAGCTAGTAGCTCCCTTGCCAAGCATATTTCGGTATACGCTTATAGGATCATTTTGTCTTATTTTTGACCACAGAACACGTTGGTAAAATATTGCACGCTAATTTCGGGCCACCTTGTATATTAGGTATTGTGAAAAATCCTCTCCAAAGCTTCAAATTTGTTGAATTCTGTCGCATGAAACTTGTAAATATGTATTTCCTATGCTTCGGGTTGTATAAAATGCAGACGTTCTAGTACAGGATGCCTTTGATAGAATGCGTCAACTATGTTGTGTTAACATGGCTATCTTTTTAATCTTAATAGATACAGGTTCGGTTAAATGGGAGAAAAGTTGCGTCTATTCAAGCATAAGGAAGTGCCGCTTTCAGAAGTTGATTACCTCTTTTCGTTTTTGAGATAATCGAAAAAGATTAAAATTTTGAATTTTATATATTTGTGTTTATATTTTCCTTATTTGGCATTCAATTTTCAATCTACAAAAACTTTCTTGGGACGACTTTTCATCCTCTTTCCATTTGTGGTAGCAGAAAGTACCTACCACGTTTCGTTTCTTCAGAATCATCATCAGGTTCATTTTTTCTTATGGCGCCATCTTAGATTTTTTCACCATGAAATAGCCCACTTTTTTTCTGAATAAAATGATATAACATATTTGTATGTTAAAATCGCATAAACAAATAACATGTCAACCTTTTCGTCATTAGAATAATCCATTGTAACCCAATAAAACACAATCGTATTAAAAGGTTTCTTGACGTTTGAGTTGACAAAGTAGATAAACTTTTGTTTTCAAGGCAATATTGTGAATAGATGGAAAAACAATTTTTATCATGTTTTATTTAAATTCTGGGCCTAAATGCGATTTAAACATACAAATATGTTACATCATTTTATTCAGATAAAAAATGGTCTATTTCATGGTGAAAAAATCTAAGATGGTACCATAAGCAAAAATGAACCTGATGATGATTCTGAAGAAACGAAACATGGTAGGTACTTTCTGCTACCACAAATGGAAAGAGGATGAAAAGTCGTCCCAAGAAAGTTTTTGCAGATTGAAAATTGAATGCCAAATAAGGAAAATATGAACACAAATGTAAAAGTCAAAATTTTATTTTTTTTCGATTATCTCAAAAACGAAAAGAGATAATCAACTTCTGCAAACGGCATTCTTTATGCTTGAATAGACGCAACTTTTCTCCCATTTAACCGAACCTGTATCTATTAAGATTAAAAAGATAGCCATGTTAACACCACATAAAAACATCCCGTATAATACAATAACAATATTATTTAGGCACGATGCCACGATGGGTCTATAATGCATGTTTAGCTATCTGAAAAGCCCTCGGGCGCTAAAACTACTTTATGGCCCTCAGCGCGTTGCGCCTCGTGCTTCAATTACGCTGCGGGACGTAATAGCTTTTTTCAACCTTGATACATAAATAACTATTAGGTATGTCGTAATAATATTAGGAAGTATAACATTATATTATATAAAGTTTCCACGAATTAAATTCTATTCGAAAAATTGGGCCGCGACGTTGCAAAAGTTCAAAAAGTAGGCCGAAGAAATGTCAAAAGAAGACCGCAACATGTGTATGGGCTTCTAATGTTTTACCAACACCACGGTTAAGCGGAGATTCTTCAAGGAATCACCTGGCAACAAGTTCTCGCGTCAAAATAAAATTTATTGGAATTAATTGCAATCACTTACCTATGGTATATAACCTATTACATCACATTTTACATGATTATATTTTAGTATATATGTACGTTTACGATGCAAAAAAGATAACTACGCCTGTGAGTTAACAAGTCAAATCAACTCTGAAAATCGTTGTTTTTTAGAAGCTAATGATTGAATGAAATTCCTATTTATCTGAGAAATACCACATAATTACTAGGTACGCAAGTTACCTAGGTATCTTTATCGAAGAAGTAATTAAAGGTTATCGTTAGCAAAATCAATCTAATAGAACGCCATCAGTACAGCAAATTTTATACAAAACAAATAGTTTCCGCTGAACTTTGTTGTTATTTTTATTGTTAAGCTACCATGAGATCCGGTATTCATTCATACGTGTTCAATATTATGGAGATTTTAATTATAGATGAGAACGGAAACCCCGATTTTTCGAAAAGAACGAACAAGGAATAATTTAAATTTTAATTAAACTTCTTATGTAAGAATACACACGTGGAACAATTTCAAACCACTAGTGCACCTTAATTGTTCAAGAAAATAAAACGTATTTCAGAAAATATATTCTGGAGCGTTTTTGAAATTTTCTTATTTTCTTACTGTGTTCTGCATGAATTGTGTTTAACAAGATCGACAGGGTTTTTAATTATTGCTTTTATACTTCTAAAGAAACGATAGGAAAAACGTAATCAAGATAAGCGATGGATTTTAAAACATATCAAGGACATGTTTCGTATTTTAATTAGCGAATTGTGCACTTTTTTAATCTACGCAATTGAATGAACATTTTAAATTTTCTGCTCAGATATTATGCAACTCAGAAGAAAGTTCACAGTGAGGGACAAATTACATGGTTGCAAACAATTTTTTTAACTGGCATACTAGAACAATATATTACCTATTAAGATTGTAGGTATATGATGAAAATTAGTTATCTAACTAAATAATTACAAATACGATTGATATATTTTGTTTTATGAATTAACATACTTGTTGAAAATTTTCAATATTACATGGAAAACCGTACACAACGGGTTTCGTCACTGTGGGATTCATCAGTATGGTGCTTTGACCTGAACATATTCATACAAGTGATCCTGCAGGAAATCACCAAACAGTGACTCGTCCCTATCCTGTGAAATATGTGGAACGTGTTATTTATTCAATTATTTATTTATTTATTGTGATTCACTGACCCGCATACTTGCACTGAGAAAAAATTTTATTACTCCTAAATAAAATAACATTTGCAGTAAATAGAATTCTTATTTAAATAGGGGACAAGTAGATGTTTTATAGCCGTAAATAATTACACATTATTGTGAATAATAGAAGTTCTTATTTATTGCAACACATTTTCTGATTTGTCACTAAATTTTGCAATATTTGTCACCAATGTATTTGTGTTTGTGTTGAATAGGTAACAGTATTTGTGACAGTTCTTTAATTTTTTATCCTAAATAGAGAAAACATTTACTGGTAATACTTTTTCATTAATGACAGAATTGTTGGTTTTCATCCCAAATGAGAAAAAACATTAGGCACTAATATTATTTTTATTTGTGGCTAAAACGTGACTTTATAGTCACAAATATGTTTTTATTTGGGTTTTTCATATTTAACCCTTTTATACACAGTTTTTCCGAGTTTTTATTAGCAGGACATCAACAATCATTAGAGGGCATCATTTTATGAATAAAATGTTATATAAACATAGGTCATTTCTCGGATTCAGAGTGTTGAATTTAAAAGTAAAATAATACTCGTATTTTTCTTTAATTACATTAAATAACTGCTCCCAACAACTTCATGATTACTTGTTATCTTAGAGCAAATTATTTGAACAGAAAATTATTGTTTATTATATACAGTTGCGGAGACTGGGAGGAGGTACCTATGAATGTTTTTATCAAGAAAAGTATCGCAGGATTGAAGAAATGTATCGCAGGATTGAAATTTTATTATAAATCTTGAGAGCATTCCATTTTATCTAAGAAAGACCTTGTAGTCAGAACTTAACAGAACGCACTGCTTCCAAGAGAAAACGAAATAATTGTTGATCGACGGCGACGGTCAAATCTTTATCTACAGAGTTCCGACAAGAAGGCCTCTTTTGGATAAAATTAAATGCTCTTTCGCGACTTTTAACAAAATTCGGAAAATTTCAATCCCGCGCATTACTTCAGCTTTTCAGCGGAGTTTATTGTGAGCAGTTATATTGTAATTAAAGAACACCATTAGGTATTTTATTTTCAAATTTAACACCCCGTAACTCAGAAAATTAGCTATGTAATATGAACAAGTCAACTGTAACTGTAACTCCACCATACACAAATGCTAGTTCCGAACTAATGCTAAAAACATTCACAGCAACCTCTCGGAAGGGGTTGCATATGCACGATTTTTATCGATTATTTCCGATTCCATAGTTTCTTACTTACTACAGATATTTAAACATTACTCCTAAATCTTTACCTTAATTGTGCTTAATAGAAACATTATTAGGGACAAATAGAACAGGCGGGATAATGCAAATATTGGTGGCAAATATATAAATTGTAACAGCTAAATATCAACTTATTTATCACAAATAGAACAACCCAAAACTTTAGCTTTATTTGTCACAAAACTTTGGATTATTATCACGATGTATATTTCTATTTGTGACAAATCAGTTAAAGCTAAATAGACATTCTATTTGGCACATTTTTCTCAGTGTGAAACAAAATCAAATCAGTCACCAATATCCACATGGCATGTAGAAATCATAAACATAATAGAGTAGTCGTAGAAAAGTGTATAAGAATTACAATATTTACATACATAAACTACCAAAAAACAAACTTTGAATTTATTAACAATAACTTTTTATACTTCACAATGGGTACTTATAAACAATAGTCAAACAATTTTGTTGTATAACTAACTCGATAAGAATGAAAATTGCGCATTTGTGCGGTGCGTTCAATGAGAAATTCTATCAATAGTGTATATAGTTGAAATATAGAGTTGTTCGTTCTTATAAGATTGCATTTCATTGAATCACCAATGCTTGCAAACTACAGAACCATGTCGCTGCCAATATTTCAACATGGGCTGCCCTGTGATTTCTTCTGAACGTTTAGGTCATAGGCAGATAAAGAATGCATTCTTATTTGAAATTAGAACCACATTACGATCACACCGCATGGAACATTACTTTCTGATTTTTTCAATCTTAAATGTTTTACAGTCTTGTTAATGTTAATGGATTCAGATCGGTGTTGTTAAGGTAGATTTCTGCAGTGTGACGTCATCGGTCAACTTCAGAGGGGTCGGCAAGATAAATTTCTGCACCTTGTCGGTAAGGCAAAGAGTAATGTTGGTAAAGTAGGCAGCGTGACTCACATTAGGAGCGCCAACTGCAAGCGCTTGCCCTGACGCCGGTCTTTAGCCCCCGTCCATCCCCGAAGCGTGCGTATAGCAAACTATGTATCAACAAAGCTGACGACAAGCGTGAAATACATCAATACTCTGGTAGCCAGAGAATTTTGTGCTATCGCAAGCTCTTAATCTTACAGAGTTCATAATTTAAATATGGAAAAAGACAAAGAGCAGGTCAATTAAGGCGTCTCACCATTGTTACCTGTACTAAACCAAAGTTCTGTATTTTTTATTAGAAACCCCTTTATTTGTTGGCATATTTTTAGATTGCCTATAAAATTTCATGCTACATGCTGTTAAGTCAAGGTAAGTTAAGTCATTTTAGTATTAATGTGATCCTTAATTTACTGGCCAAAACTCCCTAAGTTGCCTCTCTTGAGAAACGCTTACTGACTATTCTGTCTGCGAAATCCAAACACGTTTTTTATACCTAGTACTTATTATATAGAGTGGGCAAAAAATAAAAGGGAACAACCTGTATATCATTTGCACATTTCAGAGCCTATTAACTATTAAATTTTATAACAACATATTGCCACATCTGTCACTGAGAGTTTCGTCAGAAATTAAGATAAATTTTGAAAATTCAACTATTAATTAACACAATTTTTGACAAATTATCCCTTTTTTGACCCAGAGCACAAAAAAAAAATAAACTTTGTTTCTACTAAAAATTTTGCAGCGATTTTACATTCATAGTAAAATTACTTCTTGCAAGTACTTTGTTTGTTTAGCATTTCCAACGCAATTCCGTTTTTTATGGCATTACCTGGGTCTATTAGAATAAATTGGAACAGTCATGGCACACTTAACTGAGAAAATTAAAATTCGATTTTAAAAAAGTCTCAGACTTAAATTGTCGCTTATGTGGTACCAATGCATTCAGAAAATTATGTAGAGTCCAAAAAGTTAATAGAATACAGGTTGTCCCATTTGAAAATCAAAAGTTGGCACCACTTCCGCTAAAACCGGAAGTGTGAAAATTTCCTTGCTTGTGTCGAAACTTGACGTTTACTCGGTACATACGATGTGCCAAGTTTCAAAAATTTATCTTCAAAAATAAAGTAAAAAAGGGGGGTGTACCATGATCCTGTTACACACGGTATATTCGTACAGTATAAAACAATAATACTGCCAGAGTTTACTAAGACTATAAGCCTATAAAGACTATAAAGACTATAAGACTATAAAGCCTTATACACACTGATTCAATTTCGACGGTTACTAGTAAATCTCTATTATTTTGCAAAATATTAGTTGAAAAATATACAGTAATTCTTAAAATATTAAAAGTAAGGGTGGTCTAATAATAATGATAGTCGCGATTGTAACTCCCTGACGATAGTGAACAGGTAAGCACGTTAGAGGTTCTTAATTTAGTCCCAGCCAGCATAATGAATTACCCAAGCATATTGTGTGTATCTCAGAGGGCAATTCGACAAATACAACGCCCCAAGCGGCAAATTATTACCCAGATTTTACCCTAGGTACTCATTTCACTGGGCTGAGTCGACCCAAGGCCGCAAAAACCGTCAGATACCGTGACTGTTACCGTTCTCAATCAACGCTGTTACTTAAGAGTTGGAACTTGCGCCCGCTGTAAGTACTTGTAGTTTTTTAGTAACTGGAAAATTATTCCAGGAGCATTACAATAATTTCGTTTGTAATACGAGTATTAGAAGTTAAGAGGGCTCGTTCTTCATTTCTTTCGTTTTTCTCATCACAAGCACTTCTTGTGCAATTTAAACCCTATGTTAAATTCACAACCAAGTATTTTTCCAAATAGATTACATGATTGACAGTTTAAAAGCCAAGAGGATTATCTGCTGTAATCACTAACAGATTTATGAAATGGAATTTTAATTAATGAATTCGCTGTCTATAATTTAAGACGACGCTCATTATTCATGGATCATGGTCAACGTCCTCGATGACACTTTTGAAGAACTTTGAGGACGAATTTACAAGGTTAAAGGAAATATGGGACGACATTCGACAAATGTTGCGGAAAACAGAAGTTCATGGTCACCTCACCAACTCATACCGTGATCTGAAGAATTATTTTTTTGCACACAGAAAAAATTACATAACTGAGAATAAATCAAATGTATTAGGATTCATAAATAATACCTGTGCGGTTCGTTCATAACTGCCAACAAACCTTTTAACAAAAGCATTGAAAATGACAAATCTGTTTGAAACAGCGTTTGTTTATTAAAAGTTGATTACGAATTATCGCCGGTATGCAACAAGGATTAATAAGATTTATCAGCGAAATTTTTCTTGGACTTAAGTACACGCAATTAATAATCCATAAATGAATTCCTTATGCCGGTTATTCAGAGTTATTTATAGATTCCCTGTAGCTATGTCTTGAGCAGTGGTCAAGCCTCAAGCGCCAGGTATGTAATAGAAAGTTAAGAATTCTTATTCACGGAAAGACTATTTAATGGGCAGTATAGTTAGTTGTTACATGCTGAACTGGAAAGCGATTGCTAACATGACTACTACTGGTTTTATGAGGCGCCGGATGAAGTGAACAAGTTGAGTCGCACGGCGCCAGGATGGTTTATAGGTGAATGCAATATAATGAAGAATGTAGCAATGTAGCACAAAGCACAAAGAGAATTACCTAAGTAAGTTACTTAAGAAATATTTCTGTGATAAATCGAAAAGGCCAAATCAACTCTATTTTTCTTTCCTTTCCTATAAGAAAACACTTTGTGTACATAATTATAATACATTCAGATTTAGAGATACTTATGGAACGATGGTAAACACAGTGTAAGGTTTTACCTTAAACTTTTTCTCATTAATTTCAAATTTTTAATCCGGAAAGGTGATCTGAAGGTCCATGCAGGTCGCAGTTTGTACCATTTACTTCTTCAAAATCTTATTATTATTTCTTAGATACAAAGATTTCGTGCATATCGGTGCTGGATAAAAGTCTAGAAACCTCATTCTCAATATTGGGGATAGAACAACCAATCCTTCTGTCTCTCTTCTACTTTGTGTTAATACAAAACATTAATTTAGCCAGATTTAGGCAGTACAGAAACTTCCAAATATAGTGAAGTCTTTGTTTCAGAGGCCGATTTCAATTTGACAAGTCTGTTGGCATGGACGAGTGTTTTGAAAACCTGTATTTTGAAAATACCGAGAAACCGGCATTTCTCGATAGAAAAAACTTTTTCTGTTCGTGTTCTGTGAAGGCAAACCGGACAACTGGAAAACGGGTTTGTTTTAATCCTCTGCTGCTGCAAACCAGGGTTGAATCCATAACGTATTAACATATAGAATACGTACATTCTGCGTGCAGAATACACGTAAAATTTACACATATTCTACAAGTACAAAAATAAAAATCTATTGCAACGGAAATTTAAGGGTTCCCTTATTTTTTCATCGAGCTTCTTGACTCCAGGAGCTTACCAGACACGACCTCAAACAATTCAAGATTTCGGTGAAGTAATTTACAAAAGATAAACCTTAAGGAACATTTATAGATGTACTTCAACGCCTTATGGCAAATTTCAGAAGCAGATTGCAACAATGTATAGAAATGGATGGTGGACACCCCACATTGTTCCTTCACAGCAAGCTATCAAAAATAGTTCAATCCTGTTGCCGGATCCTGTATATTATAGTGATATCACTATTAGTTTTGATATTGATTGTTGGCCCAAGAAGGAAAGAACCAAACTGAGGCATTCATGGTTACCGTACTAGAAATGGTTGCATCAACCGCTTATTGGCGCAAAAATGTGACGTAAGCCAGATACCGCTAAGTTCTACTATAAAATTATAGTAAACCACACCGACAAATTTCCCGTGATTCATTTATGGAGATGTGTAAAGCCTGATCTCTGAAAAGATATTGATTCAAACTACGATACAATTTACGAGATATCATTTCTCGTAAAGTCTAATATATCGTATATTATTATTAGGGCAATTAATGGCTTGACCTCATAAAAGTTCGACGCTGTGATAAAATAGATATCCTCCATCCATAGTCATGTCCCACCGCCAGGCCAGGGCAGTGACGCAATAATCGCTGGACACACCCGCGCAAAATTTTCCCTACAAGCTGCAGTATGAGACAACTATTTTACTGGAGTAACCACGAGTATGAATGATATTATAAGACATAAACCAAAATCTACATTATACTGCTCATACTGCTTGTTTCCCGTTTCCCGTCTGCCGAATACACCGCACGGGTTTGACAACGACACAATCTTGAACTTGTCGGCTTGTAATCCGCCAACTTTGTAAAGCCAACTTTAACAGGTTATATAAATCATTGAGTGGTATCGTCAACCATCAATCAGGCACGCCGCTAGAAATCTTGTGGAACCCCTAAAAAACGGAAAATGTGGTGATCAAGCCGGCGCAAAATAAATAACGTCTCTTCAGGTGTGGTACCAGTGGCGTACGATCGAGATTGGAAATTGTTTGTAGCACGACGCTTCAACCCTCCAACACTGGTACGAGAGTAAAATGGCTAATGCGCATACGTTGAATAGCAGCGGCGCCGGCGCGGCGGTAGGATGCCCAAAATTATTTGTTTGTGGGCATGTGACGTCAGATTTTGTACTCGTATTGAACAATTTCTGTACCAAACATAAAATTCTTTCGTTGCGATATTTTTATACGAATTTATCTCTCTATGAACGCGCTGAGAAGGATAAAGTAATTTTGGAATTATCTACTCCCAAATCTAACCAAGTGGACATATCAAGGATCACGAATACCGTCACACAAAGATATATTCGTCGAGAGAAGTGTACTAAGTTTTTTCAAAGGTTAAGCACGTACAAGATGTTATTTACAAATCCAGTTATTCTAATTAATATAATGAACAATATGATTAGTTATTTCTTGTATTGTCACACATAAGTATATTAGTGTGTTCATTTAAATATAATACGTGTAATAAGCAACCAATAAGTAGTTGATAAACAAAAAATAGGCGTGAAAACTGGTCAGTTCTGGGGAAAAATGAATCGATATCTTACCTGAGTCTACCACGTGTTGCCACGTAGGAAACCTCTTCTTAACCCTAAGTGATACCCTCTGTAGAGTAATTACGTAAGCGAGAACTGCGTATCTGACTACAGTTCTCCTCATCAGTCT
The DNA here is from genome assembly GCA_963966045.1 of Xestobium rufovillosum. Taxonomy (NCBI): domain Eukaryota; kingdom Metazoa; phylum Arthropoda; class Insecta; order Coleoptera; family Ptinidae; genus Xestobium; species Xestobium rufovillosum. The sequence goes on along the minus strand of OZ014493.1, from coordinate 25,222,403 downwards.
TTGTCTGTCATCCTGAAAGTTTATTGAATTCTGTATTTTTCGATATTGCTCGTATATTTTTAAACTTACCGACCCAGGAATGCCTGCGTTCAAGAAAAGAGCAAGCGTATCCGGCCAGGGTAAAAGTTTGTACTGGTCCCACCATCTCTTAACAACTAAACTAACATAAAAACCCATCACAAAAGAAAAAGGTATCAGATCCTTTTGTTGACTAAAATATTGTTGTATTCGGGCAAATATTCTGAAAATATTAACTCATTATTAACTTAAAATAATTGGCAACGAGCTTGACTTACGACTGTTGATAATCATTTAAGCCGTATCTATATAAAAAATTAATTGAATAATATAAAAATAAATAAGCTAATAATTCTCTCCATATAAGTTTGTAAACACTCCCCCGCCATCTGAAACAAAAAAATTATAAATTAGAAAATCTGCGAACAAATTTTGATCAATTCTTATTGTTTTAAAATTAATTTCAGGCGATCTTATCTGGACATTTCATTTATACTGATCTAGTACGACGGCCGATTCGTGATTTGCCGCTTACGTTTTTCCTACTTACATTTTAATTTATTTACATCAACCTTTATACCTAGTTAAAATCTAGATTTCTTCTACTCGTCCATTCACTTCGTGTTCTTACTGTATGTATTTAGATAATAGTTATCTGTGCAGTGGCAAAATATTCATGGGGTTAAAAGGGACAAATACACTTTTTAAGCTACTTGCTCGTAAATTTTAAAGCTCCCGGCAGGGGATAAAACATTTTCTGGCAGAAGGAGTTTAGAAAGTTTATACAGGTACCAAAATTACTCGGGATTTAATGCAGGTGATGAACCTAAAGCATGAATATTAAGTTATTTTATATTCTGTAAGAGTTTCAGTACTTTGTAGCAGTGAGCAGAGTTAGGTAATAGCGATTTATTCCCATTTTTGAGGACCAGGACTTACCTAACTTCTGAAGTTGGAAGTTTGGAAAACTGCAGCAAATTTAACTATATCTCCTTTCCCTATGCCAAAAAGTTTAACTATGGTACCACAGCCACCAAGCATTTTGATGGGGGTTGGAAAATTGATTATAGATCGTCCTTAAATAGAAAATTTTATGTACATTGGGATGATTAGCTTTTGCTTCAGATATTTGTAGAGAAGCAACAGAAATACATCGGCGCCATAGGAAACTATACTTCTACCTGGCATACATTCCTTCTTCTATTGCTTGTTGAACAATTTTTATAAATCCGTATCTTCCTACAAAATTGTTACAGTTTAGGCATTTTAAAACATTTCAACCAGAGATTTCATTATGAATTTCATCCTGCTCTTTAACTAGGTATAAATTTGCTCTTCCCGGTCTCTGGTGTGGGATTTAAGGAGTTATTTAGTCACTGAGATAAAATATGTAGTTTCTTGTTTTTTGTGTTTGTAAAATGAAGACGGGGATAACATTAAAAGTTGATGAACCCTTCTTACTGCTGCCACTCTCTCATGTATTATTAGAAGAGCATGAGGTGCTTTGTAGAATTTAGGGTTTAAGGAATCTGGTAGGCTCATTAAAATCTAACTGGGTTCTTCCTGAATATCCACTGTAAAATGAATGTTATCGTGATCCTCATCCAAACAAAAACGTTTAGATTCTTTTTATGTTCTTAGAGAGCATCAACTACAAAATCTCATACATAATAGCGTTCTTCATTTGACGTAAGCTTGAGGAGATCAACAGACCTCTTGTAAAAAATTATCGCTCTTGGACGCAATTGTTTGTGCTTTAAACCTGTAAATACTATACAACACTCTTCGTTTATCACATATTTCCAGCAACAGCTCTCTTATGGGTGTTTTTTGGTCTATTCGCATACAGGTCTCGACCGGTCAACGTATCTTTTGTCTTTTTCTATAACGCAGTTGTTACTTAAATAATTAAAAGATGGTAGCTTTGTTCTTCAAATTTCTGCATATATTCGGTAGCTTTGACACTAGGATCAAATTATACATTTCGACAATGAAAGGGATACGCGGGACTTGTAAAATAAGAAGAAAACCAATAAAAAACGATTCATTCATTACAAAATATCAGAATGTGAATACGAACAATTATTGGTAACAAAAATCATCACTAATTTGAAACCAGGTGCTCGTCACGGATTTATCGTTCAAAAATTCACGCTCATTGTCACCTGTTGGTGAAAAGAGGCAAGTGCATAATGTAATCGTTTTATAACCACTGCCTTCTTTAAAATAATGAACCGTTGTTAGCATAATTATTGTATTTTAACTGGCCAAAATAGTATGGACAATATTTCAGCTCAGATCTAACAACTATTATGCAGCAAAGTCGCGGCTTTCTCCTTGAAATAAATTAGATGTTTTTGTTTAGTGGTTAAATACACCATCTAAACTAAATATTTAGGATCGTTTCAATTATTGGATTACCGAATGTACAAATATTTTAATCAACGTAACAGTAAATATTCTCCGTCCAAGCACATTCTTGAAAAATTGCGTTCTACTCAGTCCAATTCGTAGAAATGTAAAACAAATTTGAACAATTCGTATGGATGTGAAATTTTTTGAAAACTGGAAAACACAAATCTTATTTTCCATAACGAGGTGAGGATGTTCTGTACTTATATATTTTCAGCTTATAAAACAATTTTTCTTCTTCTCTGAGCCTGACCTGGCGATTTTAGTGATCGCTGACGCACATTTTGGCTAGCAATGTGACAATTTTCAATTTGTTAACGACTGTATGAAGACTGGCCTAAGAATCCATTGTTCTTCTTCATTCAATTCTATTCTTCTTTGCATTTATTCAACTCCTTTAATTACCTTGTAACGTGGCTACCGTTTTTCTTCTCGTCCCTTCTTCAAATTTCACTTTTATCTGCTACCACCGAAATGTTGTCTCTTTCAGTTTCCTCTAACATAAACTTCAGCGTTGTTGGTCTTCTTAATCCCAACAACCTTCAGATATTTTGTGTCATTCGATCAACATTTCTTAATGTATTGAACCCGAAATCCCCAAGTCATACAGAATAATGTTCCTCGCCGGTCCGTTAATTATATTTAATTCTTCGTCTGAATTTAATTTCTCCATATCTCCAAAATCTTTTACATTCCGTTATGTTTCATCCCCACATAAAAACATCCGATACCGTCAGGTTTGGCGAACTTGCAGGCCATGCAATATCGCCAAACCTTGAAATTGGGTGATTCTGGAACATACGCTGTAAAGTAGCAATGGTCCACCTATACTTGGGCCGCCGAACAGACGGAGTGATCACCCTGCAAGAACGTGCTCTAGCGGGGCCAATAGTAATTTATGACGACCGAATTGGAGTGATGCGACTTCGTTGGGTCTAAAGAAAGTGCATCACTGCGGTTCGGTTGTCCTAAATTGATTGTGGTCCCGCCTAGAGCACGTTCTTGCAGGATGATCACTCCGTCTGTTGGGCGGCCCAAGTATAGCAGTAAACGCTGTGGCGCCGCCGCCGTCTTATTGGAATCAGTTATAAATGTTTCCAGCATCTGAACATACTGAACTGAATTAACTGACTTTGTGGACACTCCACACCACACCTTTAAGGGCCATGAAGAGGAGTTTCATGTACCTATTTCTCTTGATTTATGTTCTGGCCGGTAGCGAGACTTCTACTTATTAACGTACACACTAAGGTGGAAGTGAGTTTCGTCAGACATGATCATTTTATCAATCATTTCTGCATTGTTATTCAATGTTTCCAAAAACTGCCTGTAGAAATTGAGGCTTGTAACTTTATCAAAAGGATTCAGTCGCTGGACTATCTGTATCTTATATGGGTGGAATTTCAAATCCAGATGTAAGTTTCTCGTCAAATTGCAGAACGTTGTGGGCACCGTTCAATGACTAATCTGACTCTTTCACATGTACAAACTGTACGGGTACGGCAGAAAAATTTTAATCCAACGCTGCCTCTTTCTTTGAAATCTGTTACCCATTTCAAAACGGAATTTCTTGTGGGAACTTCAGCGCGCACTTGCAAATTAAATTCATGACGAAAACGCCTCTGAGGTTGCACGACGGACTGGATCTGAATAAACGATTTTACAGTAAAAGCTGGTAGATTTGGCCAATGAGCTTCACATTAATTGATGAGACAAATAAACCAAAAAGAGAAGAAGAACAAGTATAACGTTCTTAATTCACTCTTAAGAAAATTACGAAAAATTATCAGTGCCAGTGATAATTCACTTATACTTGGGCCGCCCAACAGATCACCCTGCAAGCATGAGCTCTAGACCGGACCACTATCAATTTAGGATGACAGAACCGCAGTGATGCGCTTTCTTTAGACTCAACGAAGTCGCATGACTCCAATTCGGTCGTGATAAATTACCCCGCTAGAGCACGTTCTTGCAGGGTGATCACTCCGTCTGTTGGGCGGCCCAAGTATAGTTCAGCAGTATTGTAACGACGTCAAACAAAACTTCTATGAATTGAGAAAATTATTTACAAATTTGCACTTTTTCTTAATATTTTATTCGTTTTATAATTTATTCATGAATCGACTATTTGAGCTACTTGCAAATTCAATTACAAATAACAGTAAAAAATGTTTAACTTTTTTCTCTGAAAAATTATTATTGCTTTATGGCGGACAAGTGACAAGGTCTTCTAACAAAATTCAAATGTAATCCGAGTAAACTGTGTAGATTTTTCCACTTTTACTTGGTAACGAAATTGTATACATAAACATTTCATAACTCAATTACTAAACAATTTGCTGAGTATTAAGTTTTGTATACTGCATAGAAATAATCAGACAAAATAATCAGGCTTATTTACATAATTAGCAGCTACAATATCAACTGCTGTCATTATTGCCGCGGTATAACAATTACTCAATACTCTATAACACGTGACGTGTAACAATATTTTAATGGAAAAGAATGGTGCACGTGCAATTTATATTAAATAAAATGTTTAAAACATAACTAAAAACGAATTGCTTGATTATATAATCATTTAAGTAAGTATATGATTGTGGAATTGGATACGCTAGCTCTAGAAAATATGGTCAAACAGAAAAATTTGGAAAAGATGGGATGACTTAGATTAGCTTATAATATCGCTCTCATAGCCGAAAATGAAGATTTGCAAGAGTACTTAATGCTGACAAACCTCCAGACAAACAGACCTAAGTGCCAACATCAGAAACACATCGTTCAACAAACATGGGCTTTGGAAGCATAATTTATTAAAACTAGACCACTAATCCAATATACAAATACAGTACTACCTCGGCCAAAACAGATGAAGATAAAAGGGCGGAAGAAAATTATATGAAGAGCAATTCGGGCTTAGACAGGTAACAGGTCAAAAAGGAAGAGTCACGATTCAGGGCGTTTCATGCAACTTGTTCGTTAAAAATTCTCGAGCTTCCCATGGTAATTTAATTCTGAAAATTTGGGACGTAATGTTAGTAACACAGTGGTTGGATCGAGAACTTTGACGTAAATTCACTATGAATTCTTTATAAGTTAATCCCACACGCCAAAAGATATTGACACAGTAATCTTCAACTGAGGATGCTGACGTTGTCACCGAAATACGTGTCGAGTTTAATTACTGTGTCACTGTCTTTTGGCGTGTGGGGTTAACTTATTAAGAATTCATAACGTAATGTTAGTGTTACTGAACTTTTTAAACAAAATATCTTCATTCACGATATACTTTCGGTTATGCCGGAAGTTGGCCTCAACTTTATTATTTTAAATGGAATGGTATGCATCATTTTAATTTGGTTTTTGAATTCTACGTACTTTTCTAATGCAGCTTTCTTAATATATCAGTATCAGTATTGTTAGGGACGTAGAGGCAGAATGGAATTGCATTAAAAATAGTTTAGTTTCCTCAGCTAGGGATATTTTGGGTCATAAACAGAATGAAAGTAGGAAACCCTGGATAACAAAACATATTGTGAGTCTAATAGAGGAAAGGCGAAAATATAAAAATAGGTTAGATGAAACAGGGAAACAAAGATATAAGGCGATCAAGTGGGAAATTATTCGGGAATGTAGGAAAGCGAAAGAGCAATGGATCGATAATAAATGCAAAGAAGTGGAAGATAAATTCGAAGTAGGAAAGACTGATGAAGCATATAAAATAATTAGGAGAAATTTTAGAGAAATTGGATCTAGTACCAAAAACATTAGAAATGAGGCAGGAGATATCCTAATCGGAAGTGGGGAGAAGGCAGATAGGTGGAAAGAATATTTAGGAAACTTATATGCGGGACAGGAAGTGCAAGATATATTAGAAAGCGAAAGCAGTGTAGAGGGGGATAACTTAGGGAGTCCTATAATGAGAGAAGAGTTTGAGATAGCACTAAAAAGTTTAAGGAATAATAAAGCACCAGGTATAGATGGCTTGCAGGCAGAAATCTTAAAGTGCGCAGGTCAAGAGGTAATAGATCGTTTATTTAAACTAGTTAGTCGCATATACCTGACAGGCGAGATTCCAGAAGATTACAAACGGAACATCATAGTAGCTTTGCCAAAGAGAAAAGGCGCGGATAGATGCGAAAATTTTAGAACTATCAGTTTAACTTCCCATGCGTCAAAAATTTTAACTAGAATTGTGCAAAGAAGGATGGAGAAAAAGGCGGAAGAAATATTAGGAGAAGATCAGTTCGGATTTAGACGAAATAGAGGAACGCGCGAGGCCATTCTAGCTTTACGAGTAATTATAGAAAAAACGATAGAAAAGAGAAAGAGCGTCTATATAGGATTTGTAGATTTAGAAAAAGCCTTCGACAACGTAAAATGGGGGAAGATGTTCGAAGTGCTGAGAAAGGTAGGGATGAAATACAGGGACAGAAGAATAATACATAATCTCTACAAAGAGCAAAAGGCAGTTATAGAATGTGAGCAGGAACAAAGGGAAGTAGATATCCGGAAGGGAGTGAGACAGGGATGTGCATTGTCACCTCTAGTTTTCAACTTATATATCGAAGATGCGATTAAGATTGTTAAGGAAAGAACAGCCTCAGGGATCAATGTACAGGGCCAAACTATTAACATGCTCAGATTTGCGGATGATATAGCAGTGTTAGCATCTAGCAAAGAAGAATTAGGAGCGGCTTTGAATGAAATGGAAGCAGTTTTGACACAGGGCTTCGGCATGAAAATCAATAAAAAGAAAACTAAAATTTTGGTATGTAGGGGATGTGAAAATAGAACTAAAATGGAAATACAAATTGGAAATGAGAAGATAGAGGAGGTCGCGGATTTCTGCTACTTAGGAAGTAAAATAACTCAAGACGGTAGGAGCACTAAAGATATAAAACAAAGAATGGCGCAGGGCCGAGTTGCGTTTAACAAAAAGAAACAACTGTTATGCTCGAGAACGGTTAATATAGAGACTAGGAAGAGACTCTTAACGTCGTATGTATGGAGTACGGCATTATACGGGTGCGAAACTTGGACAATAGGAGAAGCGGATAGAAAAAGAGTAGAAGCGTTTGAAATGTGGTGCTACAGACGCATGATGAAGATACCGTGGATAGATAAGGTTAGCAATAGGGAAGTATTAGAAAGAGTTGGGGAAAAGCGAAAGGTATAGAAAACAATAAAGAGTAGGAGAGATAGGATGGTGGGACACCTTCTAAGACACGAAGGAATAGTTCGTGACATACTAGAGTCAGAGATAGGAATAAAAAGAGGTAGGGGTAGGCCTAGATTAGACTACTGCTCTCAAATAGTTAGGGATGTAGGATGTTCTACTTTTAGGGAAATGCGTAGGTTAGCTCAGGATAGAAAAGAATGGAGGTACGCGTCCAACCAGTCTTCGGACTGAGAACCTTATGATGATGATGATGATTTCAAAAGTTAACCGCTTTTGAAATATTTCGAATTTTTTGCTTGCATAGCCGTGTTTAAAATTGCAGATTTCGGTCACTACCAAATTTGAACCAGTCTTAGTTAAATTTCTAGCGTTAGGATACTGTCTCATTTATGACTATTATACTTCAAAATAGCGCAGGGCGCAGTAACGGTTTATGTAGAAACTCGGAAGATACTCTTAAAGACGTATGTATGGAGTACTGCATTGTACGGGTACGAAACTTGGACAATAGGAGTAGCGGATCGCAAAAGTATAGAAACGTTTGAAATGTGGTGCTACAGACGTCATGATGAAGATACCGTGAATGCGTGAATAGATAAAGTTAGCAATATGGAGGTATTAGAAAGAGTTCGAGAAAAGCGAAAGGTATGGAAGACATTACAAATAAAAGGGATAGGATAGAAGGACACATTCTGAGACACGAAGGAATAGTTTGCGACATACTGGAGTCGGAGATAGGAATAAAAGGCGATAGAGGTAGGCCTAGATTAGACTACTGCTCTAAAATAGTTGGGGATGTAGGATGTTCTACTTTTAGGGAAATTCGTAGATTAGCTCAGGATAGAAAAGTATGGAGGTACGCGTCCGTCCAGTCTTCGGACTGAGGACTGCATGATGATCCTCGTAGGTCACTAAATGCAACATATCAAGATCGCTGGGATTGGCCTGCTCGGTCGCCGAACCATAGATTATTTTCTATGGGACCATCTGAAATCATTAGTTTATACCACTGCAGTAGAAAATGAAGACGATTTAAAAAATCGGATAGTTGATGGATGTAATGTAATGAAGTACACTCCTGGTGTTTTCATGAGGAGAAGATTGGATTCATGCGTCCTAGCTGGTGGCAGTCATTTTCAACAATTCTTGTAGATTAATAAGCTTTGCATATAACATTTACGTAATATACCTAGATATTGTTTCTTAAAATTTTTATAACTAATACATTTTTGAAAAATCGTCAAAGGTATCATTTTTCATAAAATAACCCAAGAAAGCACCACTTGCATTTTTGCCGTATGTTTAGTAAACACCCTGTATACAGGGAGAGTCATAATGAGGTGTAAAAAATTTAGCCAAAACTTCTTTAGGTCAAAACAAAGCAATTAACCGAATATACCTTTGTACCAAAATGCTTCCTTTTCGAGAAAAATTTATTCAAAGATTCAAATGAGTATTAAAAGTGTAGCAGTAAAAAATTTGAATTTTTATAATCAAATGGCCATGATTTGACGGTGCACCTCCTCATAATGGCAGATTCGTTACAGAATAGTTAAATAACCTTTTCAATGGTAGATGGATTGGCCGGTTTGGTCCCGTGAGATGGCCTCCTAGGAGTCCCGACTTAAATCCGCTGGATTTAATTTTATAGGGTTCTTTAAAACAACTTGTTTTGCCATGAGGTAATTAACACCAGGGAACAGTTGCAGCAAAGAATTCTAGAGGTTGCAAATGGAATTAATCAACACTTTAATATTTAGCAAGTGCATGGTGTTTGCTTCCTGCCGAAGGTAGACATTTTGAGCATTTGCTGTAGTTTTCCATTTCTATTATTTTATTTTTAATTTTGTTTTTCTTTTGATGTATTTTCAAATTATTCGGATAATTACTTTGCCAAAAAAATATAAAAATTTTCTTCAACACCCTGTATCTTCTTAAGGAAGCATTTTGGTACAAAGGTATATTAGGCTAATTGCCTTGTTTTGGCCCAAAGAAACTTCAGTTAAATTTTTTACACCTAATTATGACTCACCCTGTATAGTTGCAGAAAATTAATGAATAATTTGTTTGAAAAGTAAACGACGCGACGGTTTTAGAATATTAGAACGTAGAGAAATAAATAGGTATTCGAAAGCAACTAATTTTCATTTCACATGTCGAAGAGATGATTAATATTATTATGGATAGAATGGTTTCCTGAATTAGGTAATATATTACTATATGAGGTTAAAAATATTAACAAGTTCGGATGATACGCCTATATTATTAATATTCAGTAAAGCAGAACTAAAAATTACGTTGACGAAATTAAAGCACTTTTGACAGAGCGGTACCGCTTGAATAAAAAAAACAAAATCTTTGTATGTAGGTGGCGCGCAAATCGAAAAGGGGAAAATAGAAGTGGTTGCAGAATGCTGCTACTTGATGGTAGGTCATAATGAGTGAATAGTAGAAGCGGTTCGCACATAAAGCAAAGTTTAGCGCATGGTCGAGTCGCGTTTAACAAAAAGGATCAACTATAAGAGGTAAATTAAAAAATAGACATATGTATGGGTACCCATGGAGCACTGCATTATACGGTTCCGGAACGTCCTAGATAGGAGCATCGAAAATAAAAAATTAGAAGCGTTTAAATTGCGGGGAAACAATAAAAAATACCAGAGATAGGAAGAAGGTAGGACATCTAGTTCGTAAATACATAGTTGAAACGCGTAATAACTCAGAAGGACAGAATGAAATTGCATGTCCAGTCAATCTTCAGATTGAGAACCTTTTGATGAAAGGACATGTTAACCTTTTATTGGTTAAAGTTATAAAAAGTTTCGAAGTTGAAAGGGACATTCTACTTTTTATTTTTCACTGAATCGTATAGAAATTTTCAGACAATACCTGTAGCATAACATTTTGTGAAAGCAAGAAGAATAAAACTGCTTTCTTCGCCTGAAACTGACATTTTTTCGGTTTCCAATATGGAAGAATAGGTTTGTGAGTACAGCGCATTTAAAATTCCGAACTAACTTATTTTCAGAATGTTCCATGTTTTATTCCTACTGCACATTATACAGTTTTACATTTCTTATAAAGTACCTATAGAGAAATAGGTTTTAGGGAGAATGTATAACATTTCAATGCTCTTGTACGTGCACAAGACTTCTTATATTGCTTAAGTCACGTTCACAATTACATGCAAGAGCCTATGAGAGAAAAACAGCGTAAAGAATTGAAGGTCGTGAGAGATCCAGTTTTTCGCATCGTGTATATGGTTAGGTTATTGACTTCATTGAACACATATTAATCACGTTCTGCACTTGCAATACACGTTAAAGAGCAACTTGTTGCTTTATAGTTCTTGGTTATTCTTGCGTCAAAATCATACCCACATAGTAACGACTGCATTACCGTGCCCTCAGACTGACGCTTCCTACGACCTTGCTTAGAATTTTCCGGTCCGAAGTCTAATTGCTTATTAATTTATCCTGCATAGTTTAGTATGAAGTTAGAATAATTTATTTCTATTTCAGCCAAAATGGGCCAAATCACATGACATTAAATAGTCAGTTGGACAGCTGTTTAAAAGATAAATGAGTTAACCAAACTAATTCACGTCAAAAGAAACACTATTTTTATTTTAGATTTCGCAGTAATTTTGTCATTAAATACCTATTTCGATGAATTGTTCTTTCCCTATATTCTGTTTAAATTATTTCCTGCAGACAAAAATGGTTAATTGAGGACCTGATAAATAAAATTAATTGTTGCAAATCTGCTTTGCTTTTGATGCTTACTTTGCGGCCATACATTCTAATAGAAGGGTGGATTAGATGTAGCAACTTAGTGTCGTAACCTCGACGGTTAGTGATGCAGATTGGGTTAGCGGTTGCAGATTATTATTACAAAACTTAAACGAGCTTGTCCTATGGCAGATTGTATCCTTCATGTTGGTTGCACCCATTACCTGCCAAAATGATCCTCATTGGATATTGTCCCGCTATGCCGTGTCTTATTATTAAAAAATACTTAATTTTCCTTATATAAAAATTTATCCCGAGAGCTGTTGGCGTAAAATGGGTTCAACAAATGGGTTCAAACGCTGCGTACGTTATATATCGATGCTTGTTTTGTAAAGAAAAAGTCGAAGAAAATATAAAAGTAAAATAGAGCTGGTCAGTCTCAAATAACCTTGTAATATTTAAATGCTGCTCTGAAAAAAATACTAACCTGTAAATATGTGATATTAACCTGTTCTTAACAAAATGAAAAATCATGGAACAGAGACAGTACAACTAATAAAATGGTACTACTGCGATTAGCATTGTTAAGGGCAGAACAGTCTCAGTGATTAACGTACAGGGTCAAACTATTAACATGTTCAGATTCGCGGATGATAGATCAGTGTTAGCATCCAGCAAAGAAGAATTAGGAATGGCTCTGAAGGAAATGGAAACAGTTTTGATAGAGGGCTACGGCATGAAGATCAATAAAAAGAAAACCAAAATTTTGGTATGTAGAGGGCGTGGGAATAGAACTAAAACTAAAATACAAATAGGCCAGGCAAATTAGGGTTTGAATCGGAACTAATTAACCTAAAGCTAATTTTCTCAGGAAATATAGTTAGTGGTATGTAATCTCTTCTTTCAAAAATCCCGAAAAATCCGAGTGTCGGAAGACCCTGAAAATTGCTTAAAATTATTATCATTAAGGAAGTTTTACGTTTCATTTTCATAACTTTATTTGGTACACGCTTTGTTTACTTTAGTATACAGAGTGGCCAAATTTTAAAGAGCAAGACCTCAGAAATTGATAAAACTCAAGAAAATAGTAGGAATATTCTTAATAAACATATTTTGAAAAATGCACAATTTCTAAGATACAGGGCATTTATCTAATAATTATTATTATTCTACAAAAATTTGTTTTCGTTATCACCAAAACAGCAGTTTTTGTAACATTGTTACACCATAATTCGCACCAGCAAGTTCTTGTGATTTATAATTTTGTTAAATAATATGGAAATGTAATTATTTAAATAATTAGAGGATGTCATGAAAATGAATTCTGGCCAATACATATTAAATAAAGCAAAATATCAAAAATTGACAAAAGTTATGAAAGTTGAGTAAGGAATAAAATGTTCCAATCCATAGCCAATGGCGTGGTATGAAAAAGTGCAGGTGGGGTAAATGGTAGGTACGCGCGGACTCTTAAAAATAGCTCCCAATAATTTGACTCAATGAAATTGCTATAGAATCCTGCTTATTGTCGATAAAATCATGTACACCAAATATTAAAATGATGTCTTAGTTAATTTAGAAAGTTAGGGACCTAAATTGAAAAAATGTATCAAGAAAACCCCATTATTTTTCCGAGTTCTGTCGATCCCAAAGCCTTGTTCATTAAATTTCGATGACACTGTATGGTGACAATATTATAATAAATCTTCATCTTCCCAAATGCGATCAGTATCCTTATTTGTGCAAGACATTTGCACTGTCCACATTGGAATGAGCAGTGTTACGACTACGACCTCTGGCAGGTACACATGCTTCCACAGCCTTCCTTGCAGTTGCAAAAGAGTGACATTATGGACAAATAGGGTGCCTTATTCTGTATGCCAGAGCAGGGCCTAAGTTCATCACTCATAAAATATCATCCTGATTCTGTTGGCCATAGATCATTATTGATCCATATTTTTGTTGTACCTGGTGAAATACACGCAATACATGTTGCTTTACAGCGCCTGCCGTAGGAGACAAAATGTTGAGAAGAAATGCAATGCAAGAGATAATCGTGCAACTTTTTTCTTAGATACCTAGTACTCGCAAATTTCGACACATCAACTTTATAGCTTTACTATCCAGCACAAATACTTAGGTACCTCATATAGTTAATTTTTTTTGAAATTCCGCCATATCCTTTGTTTCAATTTCTTGTCGACTGCAGAGATCAGTTATTTACGCACTGTTTATAGAATATACTTGCTTGTTCAACAAACAATTGTTTCTTTCGAAGGTTGCATAACAAACAAATTTTCCCTTCTTGTTAAAGTCGGACGTGGTATCGCATCCAGACGGAGCATAAAATGCAAGTAGGTACTGATTCCTTGAAATTTAGAATACAAAGTTGCAGTTTCACAATTTCAGTGAATCGATGATCATTTCCCTTTTTTCGTTTACGAAGGAATCAAACATCCAAATTTGAAGATACATGATGAAGAAGGATAAATACATCAGTGATGCCATCGCTTACCACAACAATAAATAATTGTATTGTTGTATTCAAGAAAAATTCAGATTGCTATGGATAGTTGCAGTAGTCATAGTCAATAGAGCAACAACAACTGCTTTACCAAAACCTCGTCGTATTCTTTAGTACTACTTTGTAGTTTTTTGTTGATAGTTATCGAACACGACAAGAACATTTTGTCAGTAATGAAATTTTACATGCGTTTCGTACTGAGAGCAAATTTCAGAAAACGGGCAGGATTTTGCCATACAACTATATGTAGCAGATGTCCTCCATCATTCACATATTATTTTAAATTAATTTTGCCAATAATATCAGGTATTGGACTTATAATTTTGTCGAAAACTTTTAAACGCTATAGAATTTATCAAGTTTTCTTAATTATTCGCCCTGAAACAGTGCCTTTGGGAAAGTTGACATCTCAAATTGGAAACATTATTTTAACTCCTTTTCAGAGGCGCGCTATTAACACACAAAATTGTCGATAGCACTGAGCGAATTGAGAAACCACAGAGACATTGCCCGAAATTTTCAGAGCCCAGATTGCCGGACGATTTTCAAGGTCTTCCGACACTCGGATTTGTGGGGATTTTTTACAAAACGTTTTGCATATACCAAACATCATTTCCCCAAAAAATTAGCTTTAGGTTAATTAGTTCCGATTTCGAACTGTTTTTGTCCTATTTTGCCTGGCCTAAAATAGGGAATGAGAAGATAGAGGAAGTTGTGGATTTCTGCTCTCGATGATAGGTGCACTAGAGATATAAAACGAAGAATAGCGCAGGGCCGAGTTGCGTTCAACAAAAGGAAAGGACTGGGATTCTCGGGAACAGTTAATGAGTTAATGTAATTCGGAAAAGACTCTTAATACGTATGTATGGAGTACGGCATTGTACGGGTGCGAAACTTGGACAATAGGAGAAGCGAATCGAAAAAGAATAGAAGCTTTTGAAATCTGGTGTTTCGGACGCCTGATGAAGATACCGTGGATAGATAGGGTTAGCAATAGGGAGGTACGTATTAGGAAGAGTTGGGGAAAAGCGAAAGGTATGGAAGACAATAAAGAATAGGAGAAATCGGATAGAAGGACACCTTCTGAGACACGAAGGAAGTTCGAGACATACTAGAGTGGGAGATGGGAATAAAAAGATATTAGCGGTAGCCCCTATTAGACTACTGCTCTCAAATGCTCTACTTTTAGGGAAATGCGTAGGAAAGGATGGTGGTGCGCGTCCAACAGTCTTCGGACTGAGAACTTTATGCTGATGATGGGCATTCAGAACGAGATACTTAACATAACATTACATTATCCAACGAGTGAACTGTAATGACTTATTAACGAGGACGAAAGTAGTCATTGAACAAACGTTACCATAGAAACGTGTAATGCGTACACGAATTCCCGAATTTTTCTGACAAGTAAATATAAATTTGATGTTTTCCGCCTCACTGCAACCTCTATATGTTACGATGGCCATAGAATAATGAACCCCATTATGCGTTAGGAAACACAGATGTACCTATTAAACGTATAATTTGACAAAAGAGATAAATGTACTTAATAAAGCATACGAAAATCGCTTGTAACTACGTTTTAAAAATAAGGCACCTATTCTTATAAATTTGAAAAAAGGTGAAATATTTCCTCATGTTTCAATTCGAGGGATGGCGAATAGCAGTTAACGCTGCCATGACCACCACTTACTTAAATATTATTGCTCTATTAATTCTGGCCCAATTTGTACACGAACATAAGTGCATAGGATTTCTCCAATCGGCTAATTTACATCCCCAATCTGCAAAATTCCAGAAAACAAACATTTTCAACCGCGCCATTGTCAAGGAGCCTACCTGCCCAAAAATGGCTCATATAGGTAATATGTGTTTATGGAATATGAACACGCTGCTGTATAGTTGTAGAACCATAATTTTTCAAGGTAATAATTACCCGTGCTTTGCATTAGATATAAGTAGCAATAATATTCGTAAACTAACGCGTATATCAATAAAGGTAGATAACAGCAGGAAATGCAATTGAGAATCAAGAGAATGCATTCGACAAAAATGCTGTGAAAAATGAAGTAAATTTGTTCACAAAGAAAGATCGTAGAAGCATCATAGTAACAAAGTAGGTAATATCAAAACTAAAAAACACCTAAAAATTCGCATGAGAGAGATGTAGGTTTCCCTAGTCTTAACAAGAAGATACAGACACCACTCTTTCGACCGCTCGACCGTTCGACCGTTTCGCGTTTGGTACGCACAAACTCTCCAAGTATTTGTATATGAAATGAATAAAGTTTGTCCAATTGCCGAAAACCCGACACACAAGATCGAACAAATTATTTGTTAAAAAATGAAACGGAATCAACTCAACAAGAATTGCCCGTAACGAGCTGCGAACTCGAGGCGTTCAAATTACTGTCCTACTGCAATACACATTACATTAACCAAGCGATTAACTTTGTCGTGGATATTTAAACTAACAGTTGGTTGATAATGCACAAAATCCGAGGTCTGTTTCCCCTCTTACCAAGTGTTTAACGTAGGTACACCGTGTCTAAAATGTCTGTGAAGAACATTTTTTAAAAGTGTAGCACACCTGTTCAGTCAGAACTGTGCACAATAATTAATAAGATAGTTGTAGAAGTTAAGGACCATTAGATTATGTCGAGAGCCTTGGTTGTTGGTTCGGTATGTCTTCAAGAGTCGTGAAGGTATTCAACTGCCACTAAAAGCAAAATCTATCTTTTACTGGTTGATGTATACGGATACGAAACATAAGTTTGGGTTCATACTGGGTGAAGCAACAGGTATGGCCTAATATGAAGAGTATTCCATGGAAAATGTAAGTTTTTGTTAATTGTCATTTTATGACAGAAGTCAAACTCAATATATTCGATTTTATTAGCAATGGATAAATTTACCCTCAACCCCTCATAATTCCAAAATTATGGTATGGTGTGGTGTTTTAGCATTTGGAATCATTGGTCCGTATTCCTTTGAGGAAAATAATGCGACCGTTACTGCGAATGCCAACTGCTATAGTTTCATGTTGGATACCTATTTCGGTCCGGAATTGCAGAGACTGATGGGTTCAGGACAAGTTCATTTTCAGCAAACAGATTAATTTCAAGATTTGATGACCTACCATAGCCGGCCAGATCTCCGGATTTAACGGCACCAGACTTCTTCCTGTGGGAGTGTCTTAAACATAAGGTGTTCCAGAGATGTCTCAGAACAATTCAAGATCTGAAAAACTTCACCGCAGGAGAGAATCAGGCTATTCCTCTTCATATTTTACGAGAAGTTATGGTAAATTTTCGAAGTAGGTTGCAACAGTGTCTAGACGAGAATGGTGGTCACCTAACTGAGGTTATCTTTAAACACTAAAGCTGCATGCATTAGATATACTTTCGATTCGATACTCATTTTCACTTCATTTACCCTTACTCTTGCTACAAACATTCCAAAGTAGGCCATACCTGTTGTTGCACCAAATATAATGGACCAAGCTCCCAACCAAAAGACTATCACAGCCGCGTATATATAAAACCAATGTTCTGTATATAAAAGCTATTCCCTTATCAACATTGCACCTCCTGAAATAAGGGGTAGCAATGGATGCGTCGCGTCGTACGTAACCATAAGTTTTAATTAATAACAGAACACTGTAATCATTAATAACTTTAAAAGTCTTAGATAAGCTGCCGTTTAGAAGTTAAATACATACTTCAGAATTTATTTTTGTGTTTATTTGAAATTAGGGGAATGTTTCCACCATGGACTTATATTTTAAATAGTCCGTGAGTGGTTCTACATGTATATTATTTAGTGATGTTCGCGACAGCTATAATTTTCAACTCTACGTAAAACATGAATCTGTTCCAAATTGCCGGTTATAATAATTATAATATATAATATAATCCGGGACTAACTAAATCTATAGTTAATCAGAACTGCCGTTTTGTTATTTCTCTTTCCAACGCAGGAATACGAGGAACATTTTGTCAGTTCGAAAAAAAGATAAAGTAGCGAAAAAATATTCGAAGTTTCTTTACCAGGGCAACAATACCAACAATTGCATTCAACACGTGCAAACATAAATTAGTTCAACGCAATCTTCTATTCATTACGTACATTATGTAATTTTATACTACACGACCACTGTCACGCTCAATATATAATTATGTTGCATTTTCATTTTTACTACAAACAATGCATCCAGTAATTTTCAAACAAGTAACTCAATTGAATAATTTTACTGCTGCGGTTTTGCGAAAATATCTCGGAATACATTTATAGAAGAATCAAATTAATTTATGTACGTGTCAAATTGTTTTGCCTTCCATTATTATTATTCGTAATTTAGAGTTTATTTAGATTCGTGTCTATAAATATCACAGGTTATTGTCATACTGTGGTGAGCGCTTTCTTCTGCATGTGTAATCGCTGTATAGATAGATTCACGTACACACAAAGAATTGCAAATTGCCAAATTTAAATGCTTCACATTCCAGCAACGCAGCAGTTCAACAATCGCCATTTTATGTAATATAACGAAGACCTATTTTTAATATACGCGCAACAAACAAAGAGGAATTCTTGCATTGGAATGTCGATACACTACACATCATAATAGGTATCTATCCAAATAACTAAATATTGACTAGTTTTTTCTTTGAAGCGACTAATGCTGTCAATATAAAACGAGGTAACTCAGAAATATATTATTATTAATATTATTAAGCACTCAGCCAAAAACAATTCAACATAGCATAACGAAGAAAATATGTACCTATTTCAAAAAGTATTTTATACTAGTTGACTCCAGAAGTAAGTCAGTACCTATATGGTCAAAAGAGGTGATAGTTAATTACAGGCAAGAATTAGAGAAGGAAGATCGAATATGCCAGGAGAGTGTGGCCAAGTAATGGGAAAGGCTAAAAAGGGGTAATAGAGGCGAAAGAGAGAAAGACAAGAAAGAAATGGGAAGGAATTTTTGGTGAGATGGGGACTGCAAAAGGGAAAAAAGGAATTAGATTATGGAAAAATGGAACCAGTATCTTCTTTCCGTTAGAGAAGGTGAGGGAACAAATAAAGAGGTTGAAGATGAAGAAAGCACAAGGGCCGTACGGGATGCAGAACGAGGCTTGGATTTAGGCAACAGAGCTAGGTTACCAATAAAATGAGAAGAAGGGATAACTGTCCTAAAAGACAAGGGGGATAGAGAGACAATAGAGAATTATATAGGGATAAAACTGCTAAATACAGTATATAAGGTTTACACCAAGGTTTACACCACAGGAAGTTGAAGAAAAGCTAGTTCTGCCGGACGAACAGGCATCAGGCTTTAGATTAGAAGAGGTACGGTGTGTAATATTTAAAGCAATGAATAGAAGTAGAGTCTCCATTTGAAACATACATCTTTTGACTTTTCAAAATCTGCTTGCGCGATATTTGTCGAAAACAGAGAACTATTAATTATAATCTCAATAAACCATAGGTGAAGCAACTCCGGTATGAAAATGTACACATTTTCTATCCATATTAACATGTTGCATCAGAGCTATCGCCGATTGCGTTCACTTTATAAATCGAGTCCGCAGTTCTTGCATGATATGCAATTAAATTACAAACAACTGGTAACCAATAATCCTGAACAAAGCCTTTCCGTATTAAACGATTTCGGGATATTTTAGAACCCTATAGAGCTAAAAATACAGTAGGTGGTAACAATCCATTTCAATCATCATAAGGTTCTCAGTCCGAAGACTGGTTGGACGCGTACCTCCATTCTTTTCTATCCTGAGCTAACCTACGCATTTCCCTAAAAGTAGAACATCCTACATCCCTAACCCATTTCAATACATATTTAAATTTTGCTAATTTTTTTATTGTTTCATTCTTCTACCATTTCACCCTCCGACTCATGAAATGTTAGATTTAGTGTTGCTGGTTACACCCTCCGAAGTAAGCTTCTCCAGGAATTCCAAATGTGGAACCAGTTTACCTTCGGCATCTTTTGCTGCAGAAATTGCAATCACTATAGATTTGAGCATGCTTTATAGAATAATATGATGGTTTCATGTTGCCTCCCGTATCTTAGTAGTATATGAGTACAGTTAGGTACACTATACTATATGGCATGGTATCTGCCTCCCTGAGTAGGTACTGAAAGAGTTACCTACTGCCCTTAACGAATTTTAAGGAAATTTTAATCCTTCTTTCTATAGACGATTACTTGGCTCTTGTTCTTTTTTTGTATTTTCAGATATCTTTTGTTTATCCTGTATTTGTTTGCTTAATTTTAACGGAAAATTATTCACATTTGAACACATTTTTTGTATTAGCTATTCTATTTATAAGGGTGGGGGTAATCAGTGTTACTGGACCGTTCGAACAACTGCTTCTCGGGCAAATACCCCGCCAGGCATTGAATTATAGAACTAAATCCAGATTTCTTGGGGTTAGTGGTGTTAGTGGGGGGTTACTGACCATTACAATAACTGAAATAATGTTCGTTCAAAAATCTATTAGTTCATCTGGGAGATCTGGGGATCTTAAGAGTTCCTAGAATACCTAATTAAAAAGCAAAAACATTTATATGTAAACTTTCCAAATGCTGAATGAAACTACTGTATTTTAAATGTCTTCCAACCTGTACTAGATTGGGAATGTGCTTTAGGCATTTAATGCACTATTGTTAGTCCTCAAGTGCCAACCGAAGAGCCATGAGTAACTCTGTCAATAAAAGTTGCGTTTCTGTTTTGTCTTCATTGTATCGACGATTTACTCAATATATATTGATATTGAACTGAAAAGAACTTATTTCCGATTAGTCATATTTACATAACTGTTCGAATCTGAGAAAGCAGATGAAAACTGAACTTGACATGTGCAAATTTAAAAATTAAACAACTTTGAGCAACAATAAACGTTGTTTGTATATTTGCAAGGCTGGGCGTTTATGGCTTGCTAACAATGATTCGGTGCTGAGGAAGATCTGTTTATTCAACTTCAGGTTGCATTAATAACCATCAAGGATTTCAGTAGCCGTGGGAACCAAAATTGTATAGAGTTTCTATCGAATTTGAATCGCTTGCGTAAGTCAAACGGAAATAATAACGATAGTCGAAAGTATCAATAAATTGATGGTGTAGAAATTTACTGGTGGTAATAAATAGCTGGGACCGCAGAACTGTCAGAAAAAAAATATTTGAATTGAACTATAAATCTTTTAGGTCGAATGTGCATTACGTATCGAAAAGCCACTTTTGGAAGCTGACTTTCCCTAAAATTGACAGACGCTGCTACAAACGAATTGAAAACTTTACGGAATGGGAGGAGACGTTAGAAATTAATCTATATGAGGAAATATTTTTTATAAAGAAAAGGCGACACACAATTTTAGTATCAAAACAGAGTTTCACATTTTGTTTGACTATCTACAGTGACCGGCAGAAAGTTCGCACCATATGGAAAAAAAATTTATATTTTAATTTAATAAATGTATTTTATTGTGAAAAAGTCCTGCCTGTCTCTAAACCAAAATATCACTCATCGAACGCTCTAAAACTTTTGTAGTATACGAGGGAGGGGTGAAAATTTCAAATTTCTGCAAGAGTAAAGTACTCTTATTTCTCATTTTAGAAAAGAATTTTCTAAGAAAAATTTATTTCTAATTAAAAGTTATGCTAGAATATCAAGTGTCAGATCTTTAAGATGGAAAAATTGTTTTTGTCATTTTTCCGGGTCTACCCCCGTATAACAAGTTGAGCAACTGCGTGAATGTACTATTCCATTACTTGAAAATGTTGCTTCGTACATAAATAAAATAAGATGTTCAAAATATGAATTATATTCTTTTGATGAGTGGGAATAAATTTTGGTTTGTACGGCGTGTATTTATTTTTCTTAAAAATTCTTCGAATTGACTTTTCAGAAATACCAATTTCTTCTTGCCTTGCCGCCAGTGGCGTCGTATGAGCTTCATTGGCCGACAACAATACATTTAAACGATAAGTATTTTAATTTCACCATAAATTAAAACTAATTCTATTTTTCTTGCAAAGATAACTTCGCCGCTTCTACTTTTGATACCTTAATAAAATTACCGATTATTAATATCAGCTTGGGTCAACTATAATTCTTTCTTCATTGCTGCTTTGATCTAAACATATTTTGTATTTTTAACCGACTTCAAAAAAGGAGGAGGTTCTCAATTCGACTTTATTTTTTTTCGTGTGTTACCTCAGAACTTTTTTCTGGGTGAGCCGATTTTGATGATTCTTTTTAGGTAGCTATTGTGATAGTCGTTTTTTGACCATGGTGTTTTTTCATCAAATGTGGACGTGTCAGGTCACTTTTTGGCAAGGTGACACATTTTCGTCCGTATGTATGTGTGTGTGTGCGTGCGTGCGTGCGTGCGTGCGTGCGTGCGTGTGTGTGTGCGTGTGTATGTCTGTTGGCACTTTTGTGGGAAAACGGCTCCACAGATTTTGCTGAAATTTTGCATACGTATATCAGAGATGGTCCATAGGAAACTGACGGGGCGGTTTTTTGAAAGCGCTTTTGAGCCAAGATATGGCGTCATCGAACATTTTTTTCAATGAGACCGTATATATTTTTGTATTGCATCGGATAGAGGGTATTTTTCGCCACACGATGTGCGAAAATCGTTATAGGTTGTATAAGGAAAAAATTGAGAAAAAAATACGAAAAGAATACGAAAAGAACTGGAGGGCGCGCTTGCGTGATTGAAATTATGTTGGTTAACATTCCCGTATTTCAAACAGGCCAGGCACGCCTTCGAGATTCAGCTTCATAATTTTATGAGGGATGTTACTCGGAACTTACATTTGTAATTTTCCGTCTTTCAAACACCCTCCTTGTTTGGTACTCTACTATTTACTTGCGAATATCCTACACGAAGTTCAAAAACTGACAGTGACATTCGTCCGAAAAACTAAGAACAGCTGATTGTCAGTGTACTTCTGCACAAGCGCACTAACAAAATCAAACGAAATGAAAAGGTATATTTCACATCAAAAATTCTTACTTGATTCGCAGTGTACATAAATCTGACATTTTCATCAAATTACACCTACAAATTCTGCCCAAATGTGCCCATTTAACTATTCTTCTATCTCCAGTACAAAGAATTGGACACGTATCTATGTACGGATAGGAGATGGGCATCACAAACGTACACACGGATTAAGGCGCATAAATTCACAAGCAAATTGCGAACTTCAATTTCCTATCCTAACATATGTATTTAACATAACAACCGATGACCTTCTTTTATTGACTTCCTAATGTCTATTGTTCTCTTGGGTATTAATTTATCTATATGTATAATAATTACTAAAGTCGATGTGAGCAAGTTTTCTGCTTGCAATCGGATAAAACAAGAACATAGTCTTTAAACTAAAGACCTGCTGTTTTGTGCCTGAAGAACAAAAGGCAGTTAGAATGAAGGATTGGCTTCTACGACAGACTATCGCCCACCGCAGGGCGTACGCCTTTCGATTTATAATTTATTCACGTATCATATGGAATTTCTGCAAGCTTAGCCCAGGTGTAGAACTCACAAGTAGGTATGTATTTCCAGGTCTGACAAACCAGTTTTGCGGCAACCGGAGTAATAAAATAGTTTAACGTGACCTCTCAAGGTTCCCTTTAACGTGGGTACATCGAACATTTTTTTAATTGATTTAAACGGTCCAGCATTCTAAAATGTATGTTATAAATTTGACTGTCAATTTCAGACTCATAAGTAGAAAATTGTTAACATTGATCCAATTTCTTTTCAAAGGCAATTAAATCCGCTCTTTACTAATTTTCCGAAGGCTAGTAGTATATTAAGTAAGTAGTTACTACTTAGCGGTAAAAGTTACCGCCTTATAGGGCAACAATCTTGAGAAACTTAAAAATAAAATAAAAATAAATGAAGTAAATGTGGTACATTAGGTATTTTTACAGGTATTAGCGACTGTTGGTCCTAACGGATACAAGTCCTCAACACACATGCCACGCTCGTCTTTGAAAATCGCCGTAAATGTCCTAACCGTCTTATTCAATGTGCTCCTAAAACACCAGTGATCCTTGATTTATGACGCATTTCTTTTATAATATGAAAATTCGACCCGGATTTGCTCCAACAACTACTCCCCGGACAAATACCCCGACAGGCATTGAATTACAGAGTATTACCTCGTCGTTCACACCTTTTACCAATCTTGTTTGCATAATTATAGTTTATAACTACTTTTAGTTAACGACAATGTTTGTGTCACATGCATTCAATACTATCGGTCTATTCATTTAAGTTCAATATGTACTTATTAGCCGGCGAACAATCTCACTAGGCATATCCCGCCAGTTTCGCTGTAAATTCATTGGTAAATTCCTAGTTCTCAGTTTCCTGCTCGCTAAAATTATATTCCATGGTTTCTTCAAATGCTTTGATTGTTGCTTCTAAAACCACATTCCTACTTCATTTTGTCCTCATGATCTGTTCTAAGGGTGCGGAATTTCAGCACTAAAAACGGGACATGTAGACACATTTTTATTCCAACACCATTCTGAAATTAAAGTAGATAGGGCGTTAAATAGAAAAAAGATTTGTCAATAAAGGATCAACTTAGGTACTCGCCCAACTTTTATAGTAATATTTTTCCTTCGCCTTAAATAAATCTCTCATAAATCCGTTATAAACTCAACACCTTTTTTACTATTTGTACACATATTTATCGTAATTAGAAAGTAGGGTTGTCTAAGTTAATTATTCGTTATTCATTTTCGACCAAGAACGTCTTGATACGTTACTTAGTTAAACGGCCGTGTTGGAATGAAAATTTTATTGCAATCTCCATTTTGTGCATATTTGGGGGAGATGCCCAGTAAACTGGACGTTTGACAGTAGCAGTAGTGTGGCCATTGTAATGCAGATGACGGTGGCGCTTCAGTTTATCCTCCTATTTCTAACTAGAAAATAATAATTTAAAGATAGGACCGTCGACTAATCCTCCCAGATTTATTCGGTTGCCGCTAAAGCAAAAAACCTTGAAAATTCCAAGCTGTAGCTGTTCCGTCTGAAGAGTTTGCAGCTGTGATAGAAACCAATCATAATATATTGTGACTGTATTTTGCATAATCCTAATCACACTTTTGGGCGATATGTGGCAGCACTTCATAGACTAACAGTTAATAAATCCCAGCCTTAATCATTTTAATCCTCTATTCAACTTAGAATGCCTGAAGATCGTCTTTAACTACTGTTTCTTAGCAAAATATTTAAAAGCAACAATGAAATATTCTTAGAAATGTAACAGTATTTCTAGGTTTACTTTTTACGAGATCAAATAACATTATGAATTCTTTATAAATTGAGTATTAATCTTCAACTCCTGAGGATGCTGACGTTGCCAACGAATCACGTGTCTAATTTAATTACTGTTTTAGCGTGTTGTGTTATCTTATAAAGAACTCATAGTGAATTTACGCCACTTGGCGATCCAACCACTGTGTATATCAAATAACATATTTAATAGAATTATTAAATAAAAAATTACTTGGTAGTACGCGAAGTAATTTTTTATTTAATCATGGATTTCTACCAAATAGTGAAAAGTGAAAATATTAACTACATATTTAATAGAACGTTCATATTACTATAAACTAATTTCACTGCCCCACTGTATTGCAATTCCAATACATCAAGTAAGCACGTGGAATTTGTGGCTGACCATAATAAAGCTTATACGATCAGATGGCCACATAATTAATTGGCGTGCTCCCTACGAGTTTCATGCCTGAGATTAACAGGTTCCAGGACTAAACCAAGATGCCAATCACAATGGTGCAGTCTCGCAACGAATCTAGATAAAAAACAAATCAGTCGCATGTGGAAATTGTTGACGAGAACTGGCAGGAAGTCTCTCACACCAAGCTTGCGTATGGAAACGCAAGTGGCACAAAGCGTACAATCGCAGACTGTATGAAACCAAAATGTGTAGAACTTATGCCCTTTACGGGTTTACGCTACCTGAAGTAAAGAAGCAAGTAGCAACAAAACACAGAAGTGGAAATGAGAAAAGCAGGCTAGTGACACTCGAAGCCCTGCTACGATCATGATGTGGAGCGGAAGAGGCACAGATCCAGGAAGTTTTTCCCAGAAGAAAAGTCAGAGAATCTCCATAATGGAAGACATAATTTTGGGTAATGAATTACATATTAATACCCAGAGTTCTGCGCAATTCAAATACTTAAAATTTTAAATATTTTATTTAGGTACTTATTACTGATTCCAAGCATTTTCTTGAGAACTATCTGAATTCGCACATTGAGTCTTAACACAGACCCGCAGTCACGATTAGCTATATTATTCCATTTTCGTAATAATTATCGTTGTTTGTGTTTACACAAATGCGAGTTTATTTACGAGACATAATCAAACTTTACGTTTCATAAATTAGGTAGTCAGGTTATATCTGTCAGAAGATATGTCCATTACACCATATACATTTTAGTAACCTGTTGAAGGTCTGCAAGTTCTTGTAAGGTTTCTCGAACATTATGAACTTAACCTACGTACAATTTTCTTTTTTTTTTCGATGATCATGAAAATATATATGGGGAATAAAGAAATGTTTTTACAAACTTATACCTACTTAATTTAACGAGTCTTCTGGACCATTCGAAGGTTATTTATTAAAGATAATGTAGTTATATATACAGCAGACAAATCTAATACCAGTGTTATTCTACCTAAAAAAGATTATTTAACGAAAATGGAAAATTTCGTCACTAATGAAAACACTTCGTAAAGAACCAACAAAACAGTTTCAGATTGGTTAAACGATCTGATTGGTATTTTTGAAGGTAATTATCATAAATCTAAATGAATTAATATGAATGCTTGTGCACTTAAATTATATGATCAAATCAAATTAAATATCCCTACGAGACCCGTAGTATCGCATATATAAAAGCCCCTATAGGGGCTTTAAATATACTAAAAATTTAGCTAAAAACATTAACAACATATTTTTAAAGATATTACAAATTTGGTTTAAAAATTCATTGGTTCTTACAGATAAAATAAAAGATAAAACTATACCAATAGGTTCATTTTTAGTTTCTTTTGATGTAACAAATAGTTTTTCTAATGTTCCACCTAAAGAATGCTTAAAATTGTTAGCAGATATTTTAGAAAAGTCTCATACAAATATTGTGATTAAAAATAAATTAGAGACTGCATTTGAAATTTGTATTGAACAAAATCATTCAATAATAAATATTATTGTCAACATTCAGGTATAGCAATGGGATCATTTATAAGTCCATTATTAGCAGACATTTTTATGTCTAATATTGAAGAAAAAAATACTAATTCAGATCTTGAAAAACAACAAATTTTCTTTTGGTACAGATGTGTCGATGACATTTCAGCTTGCTTTCAAGGCACTGCAAGAGAGTTGGATAATTCTAGAATTTATTCAAATAATATTCATTCAAAAATAAAATTTACTAAAGAAGTTGAAAATGATCATAACATAAATTTCTTAGAGTTAACTTTAATAAATATTAATCAAGAAATAATAATCCAGGACCCAATTATATTATATGTACAGACTCGTTAAGTTCCATATCATCAATATCTTACTTATCCATCAAACCCGCTAGTCCAACACATTCAGCAACAAGCCTCCAAATATAATGGAAAAATATCGCTGCTGTATGTTCCTTCACATGTGGGCATCCAAGGCAATGAAATAGCCGACAGACAAGCTCGAATCGCAATCACTTCTGAAACAGCACAGAAAGAGGAACTATGCACGAGAGAGGATCTGAAGATCCACATCCAACACATTATTCATCACGAGTGGCAACTAACGTGGGAAACAAATCCATCACTTTTGAAAGATATTAAACCGGTGGTGCAAAGCAGACCCAAAGAACACCAAGAACACCAAGAAAAACAGAAGTAAAATAAACAAGACTCAGAATTGGACACACAAGAGTAACCCATAAACACCTACTAGCTAGAGAAGACCCTCCAATGTGTGATCTGTGCCAGACGCAAATTACAGTGGATCACATAATAACTGACTGCAAGAAATATGACCAACCAAGAGCGAAATATGGCATACTTAATAGAAGAGAGTCCTCAACAAAAAAAGACGACATCTCAAATCTTATTAGCTTCCTGTGCGAAATTGAGATCTGGAACGAAATATAGACAAATATTTAATACCACTATGACTCCTCTAATTTAATGTAAATTACAGTTATGATTATCTGATATGTATATATAATACATATATTTCGGTATTTTTAGGAAACCTACGTACACAGACATCACACTTTCGTCAAATTCATGTTATCCTTGTTCTCAAAAAATTTCTTCTTTCAACTCATCGGTACGTAGAGCTTTTACTGTTCCTTTATCTAAAGCTAAAGAAAAATAATTAAATTACAATAAAAACAATTGCTGTTAGTAGTTAGAAAATGAGAGCCTCAGGCCAGGCCATCGAGTTCTCCAGGTGCCATCGAGTTCTTCGGCAGTGACCTTGAAAGAGACCAGAGGCTGCTGAAGGAGTCGTTGCGTCATCCGAAGAAGTGTCTTCAGCAGCGGCATCTGCAGCAGCCTCTGGTGTCTTTCAAGGTCATTGCTGAAGAAGTGTGCATGTCTTCAGCAGCGTCTGGTGTCTTTCAAGGTCATTGCCGAAGAAGTGGGCATGTCTTCAGCAGCGTCTGGTGTCTTTCAAGGTCATTGCTGAAGAAGTGGTGTTCAGCAGCAGCCAGGCGCATGCGCCGGGGCTATTCCTCAGATCAGTCCATCGAGTTCTCCATCCACTTCAAGTGGGCGTGTCTGCAGCAGCCTCTGGTCATTGCTGAAGAAGGGCCTCTGGTGTCTTGCCATTGCGCACCCAAGCCGCCATTTTGGGGCCTTTGGTTGTGGCTCAGGCGCCTGCGCCGGGGCTCCGCCTTCAGCAGCTTCTGGTCATTGCTGAAGAAGTGGTCTTCAGCGGCCCCCCTGGTGTCTCTCATTCTGTTGGGCCTTTGGATGTGGCTCAGGCGCCTGCGCCGGGGCTGTCGCGTACAAAGCACGTGTTGTTCAGGCCAGTCCATCCTGGCCCCATCCACTTCTTCGGCAATGACCAGAGGCTGCTGAAGGAGTCATGTCTTCAGCAACGGTGTCTTTGGGGCCTTTGGCCGTGGCTCAGGCGCATGCGCCGGGGCTCTATGAGAGTGGGCGGGGCAACAGCCAATGAGAGCCTATCAGATCTGATCTTGTTGTTAGGTGCTGTTGGGCCTCTGGATGTGGCCCAGGCGCCTGCGCCGGGGTTTTCGCAAAAATAAAAACGTTGAATATATTTTTACATCAATATAATTAAAACTATAATCTGTATACAGAGTAGGCATGCGTGTATTTTCTGGGCAAATCGAAGCCCTGCAGCTTCTCATACCACTCTTCTGACCGATTCATTACCCGGTGTATACTCAACGATGCGGTCATGCAGGATGAGACAGTATGCGGTTGTGTTGGGCGGAAAATTCTCGCTCGACTCAAATTCTAGACGCATATCTATGGGTCCAGGCTTGATGCTTTCCGACTGCTTTGATGCGTCAATCACCACGATGGGCGCTAGATCCTTGAACTGTTCCTTGCCGTATAACGGCTCGCCAACTTTTCCATAGTATGAACTCTGGAAGTTCTGGTACATTTCGTATAGCAGGGCGTATTTCCCCGTGGAGAAATCCAAGTTTAAATTCTCGTAGGGGAAGCACTCAGAATTCAGGTACAGTTTGACGTTTGTCAGATTGCAGTGGTCAAATTTGCTTGAATCCGTGTCCAAATTCGCTTTGCGATTCGTCTGGAAGGCGACAATAACGTAGCGGGGTTTCTCCAACCGTGTTGCAGTCTTGACGGCCCACGTTTGTTTCGTAGCTTGCGGCAACACCGGATACTCGTACAGCTCCCAGCTGCGAAAACATATCTGCAACGTTCTCTCTTCCTCGACAATATTGAGAAGTTTTAGGTATTCAGCATCCGATGGATAGACGTACGGCACCCTCCAATGAACCTTGCTCAACTCAATTCTGGTGTCCTCGTTACCCACGAAAGCGTTCCTATCGTTTTTCGATCGAGTCAAAATGAGCTCGTGACACACATTTAACAGAATTTTGGGGTAATCTTCCAAGAATCCCAGCAGGATTCTTCCCGGGATGCACACGTTAAAGTTCCCGTTCGCGTCGATAAGGTGGCTCGGTGAGTCTCCCGTATTTGTCCAGCCGGTATTCTCCAGGGCACCTACCTCACCCACATTCAGAGAAACTACACCCTTCAGTGTGCTCGTGATGCCCACGTTTTTTGTTCGATCCACCTCCACCCCGTTTATTTCATAGCGGACGTCGTCAAAGAGGAAACTGAGGGCGTTATTTGTTAAAGCCGCATTTCCGCCTCCTGCACCCTTGATGAACCTGCCCTCTATGTAGATGCTGCTTAGATGCGGCAGTACGTAAACGTCTTGCTGGTGGATTGGTATGCGAATTTCGTCATTGGCGTTGAATGTTGTTGTTGTCACGAACGGCTGATGTACGTGCACCTCGACACGGCGTGCTGACTCATCCAAAACAGCACCGTCCAGAACACGAAACGTGTCTACGTTTATGTGTGTCATTATTCAAATGCGGTTCCCTTGTTGGAGCACAAGTACTAACTGACAGCACCGTTAATTTTCTTGCTTAAATACTCTCCATATAACCGTGCGCATGCGCAGTCTTATTCTTGCTCGTGTCATCAGCCATGGTGTTTGCGAATACAGCTGTCTGTGTCAACAGACAGCTGTATTCGCAAACAGACAGACAGACAGACAGACGGAGAGACGGACAGACAGACAGGCAGACAGACAGGCAGACAGACAGACGGACCGACAGACATACAGACAGACAACTACTGATAAGAATTCGGAAGTAGGAGAATAACTATAGATTCCTTTTTGTCTCATCGAGCTGATTAATTTGATACCCTACATGATCTAGGTGGGCGGGGCAAGGAGCGTGGCCGGGGGCGCGGTCAGTGAGTGGCCACCCCTAAAAACCATCCCTAAAAACCACCCCCAAAAATCACCCTCCAAAACCACCCCAAGAACCGCCCCTAAAAACCACCCCTAAAAGCTACCCCTAAAACCACCCCTAAAACCACCCCCTAAAACCACCCCTAAAACCACCCCCAAAAACCACCCCCAAAAACCACCCCCAAAAACCACCCCTAAAATCCACCCCAATATTCGGATACCTCTAGTCGAGTCCTTTAATTTGACACCCCACATGACATAGTTTTTAAATAGGGTTTAGCCTAAATTTAGACTACTGTTCTCAAATAATTAGCGATGTAGAATGTTCTACTACCGAGAACTAAGATGTTTGCATATATCAATCAGATGGTTCCCACACGTGTCCGAAACGCATTAAGATAACAAGTAATTTCAAATAAACAAACTGGAGAATGTTCTAGAATGTTTTTTTCCCACACGTGTCCGAAACGCATTAAGATAACAAGTAATTTCAAATAAACAATCAGAAGAATATTCTAGAATGTTATTTTATTGTAATAATACAAACAAACAAACGGGTCACCTTGTAGTGTCTACAACGTATTAAATGCACATGCAGAGCGTGGGATCAAACCTAAACAAACATATCCTATCGGCAAGATGAAAGGTTATTTCCCATAATAAAAACAATTATAACATCTCTTATCGGCGGCGAACGTGCTTTATTCTTAAACTTTAATATCAATATTTATTTAGTATAAACAATTGTAAATTTCCGAGAAAATAAATATTAATTCTGTAACTTCTGTTTACAAGCATAAGTATATACGGATGATTTGAAAGACGGGCTTGTGGGCCGCCGATTAGCTCAGTTGGTTGGAGCGAGGGCTCCGGTGCGTGGGGACCCGGGTTCGAATCCCGGTCGGCCTCATTTCCAGAACGTTTGCGAAAACCCCGGCGCATGCGCCTGAGCCACGGCCAAAGGCCCCAAAGACACCGTTGCTGAAGACATGACTCCTTCAGCAGCCTCTGGTCATTGCCGAAGAAGTGGATGGGGCCAGGATGGACTGGCCTGAACAACACGTGCTTTGTACGCGACAGCCCCGGCGCAGGCGCCTCAGCCACATCCACAGGCCCAACAGAATGAGAGTCACCAGGGGGGCCGCTGAAGACCACTTCTTCAGCAATGACCAGAAGCTGCTGAAGGCGGAGCCCCGGCGCAGGCGCCTGAGCCACAACCAAAGGCCCCAAAATGGCGGCTTGGGTGCGCAATGGCAAGACACCAGAGGCCCTTCTTCAGCAATGACCAGAGGCTGCTGCAGACACGCCCACTTGAAGTGGATGGAGAACTCGATGGACTGATCTGAGGAATAGCCCCGGCGCATGCGCCTGGCTGCTGCTGAACACCACTTCTTCAGCAATGACCTTGAAAGACACCAGACGCTGCTGAAGACATGCCCACTTCTTCGGCAATGACCTTGAAAGACACCAGACGCTGCTGAAGACATGCACACTTCTTCAGCAATGACCTTGAAAGACACCAGAGGCTGCTGCAGATGCCGCTGCTGAAGACACTTCTTCGGATGACGCAACGACTCCTTCAGCAGCCTCTGGTCTCTTTCAAGGTCACTGCCGAAGAACTCGATGGCACCTGGAGAACTCGATGGCCTGGCCTGAGGCTCTCATTTTCTAACTACTGCTGTTAATAATGGATTCAAAATATAAACAATTAATAGAATAATAATAATAGCAATAAACAATGAAAACTATGTACTTATAACAGCATAGGTACACCCAAAAAACTCAGATAAATAAGATATTACATTTTTTCGTATAACTTACGTAGGAAATGTTTCTGCTTAAAGAATTGGCAGTATTTTATCAAGAAACTTATACATATAGCATTTAAATCTTCCAATATTTTATCTCGTATTTTGTTTAATTCAAAATAAAAGATAAAACTAATAAGTTATGTAAAACAGGTACATATGTATATAACAACTAAAATGCTCTGATTGTAACAGTATTGGTCAAACTGGTAGACCCATTCATATAAGATATAATAATTGTTAACTACGATACTGTGAACAGAATGGTACCGTCATCTTGTATTTACCAGGAGAGGTGAAATTATTAAGGGTTAATTGTTATTAATTCGATTTAGTTAGCCACTGAGCCGTGGGATCTTGCTGGCATGCGCGAGTGAGTAGTCGTTAATGCTCAGCAACAGTGCCCGCGGTTTGGCTATGGATGGGTGACTCATTTCTGCGCTGTGGCTAGGGCGCGCCTTGGATCGCCTATCCAGCTTTACCTAATGAGGTTTTCCAGGTTTTCCTCATTCTTGCACTAAATGGTGGGTAGAGTACTAACAACTGTAGGTCGTTCCTGTGACGCACCTGCGGCCAATAGTAATATGCCGCCTCCTCCGTCCCGCACAAGCTATATAGTTAGCTTCTGGGGCTAACCTTAGGGTTAGTAGGAGTGAGTAGAGATATTATTATTATTATTATAAATTTGAAAAGTTATACAAAATTGATTTGAGTAGGTACACAGGGTGTCTCGGTGAAGGTGGGAAATAACTCGGGTGCGTATAGATTACAAGAAAATAACACCCCAAGTTCATATAAAGTTTTTTTCTACGACCTTCCCCTTCCGAGATATTCTCCCTTAAAATGGAGAAATAAAAATCGTTTCTTTTAGGTACATAAAATTTTAATTTTAATTGTACTTCGATAATTTTCTTGGTGACGTAGCTAGTGATTGAATGTCGATAAAACAATGCAACCCGTTTTTTGATAGTGCATCAGGGGAGCAAGGGGGTAAACTACCTTCTTAACTTCATTTTTTTTAAAGGGCTGGATATTTTTAATTTTCAACCGCATTTTTTGTTTCCCTGGACATTTTTCTAACAAAAAGTTACTCTTGTTAGGTTTCGATAAAATGAAGCGTTTTCGAGAAAATAAAACTCAACGAGCAACGTTTTCATTTTTTCTGGCATTCGAAAAACCGAAAACAATTTTTTAATGTAAATTTTCACTACCTTTCGCAAACTGTCAAGTTTATTTTTGTACGACGTTTCGTCTGTTGTCTACATCGTCAATTTTAATTTTTTCTTAATACGGACCTGGACAATTTTTAATGAATTTCGAAAGAAATAACTAATATAGGATCAAATCCTATTTAAAAAGTTCCTAAGAAATAATTGATTGAAAGAGCTTTCGATTTTTTGATATCTTCGAAAATAATGCCAGAAAAAATAAAGACGAAAATCGTAGAAACGCTGTACCTCTTGCTCGTCGAGTTTCATTTTCTCGAAAACGCTTCATTTTATCGAAACCTAACAAGAGTAACTTTTTATTATCAAAATGTCCGGGGATACAAAAAATGAGGTTAAAAATTAAAAATATCCAGCCCCTTAAAAAATAAGAAGTTAAGAAAGTAAGGGGTAGTTCACCCCTTGCTTCCCTGATGCCATATCAAAAAACTTGCCGCATTATTTTATCGACATTCAATCACTACGTACGTCACCAAGAAAATTATCGAAATTCAATTAAAAATAAAAATTTTATGTAAAAAAATGATTTTTATTTCTCCAATTATCTCGGCAGGGGGAGGTCGTAGGAGAAAACTTTATATAAACTTGGGGTGTTATTTTCGTGTAATCTATACGCACCCGAGAGATATCCCACCTTCACCGGGACGCCCTGTATATATCACTCGCCCTTTTAATTGTTGCAAAAACTGCGTATGTAGAGTCCTTTGCCAACAATAATTTCAATATTAGGTAAAGTCTGAATATGTAATATAACTTGGCGTATGATTGAAATAATCTACGCATTATGTTAGTTTGATGTCTCTCTCGCACGCAACCAGTTGATATGGCTGCTAATTATTAACGAAAGATGAAATAATTAAGATTTTCCATTGTAACTCTTATTTCACTCATTCTCATTTTTAATGTTGGGTAACAATGTATTTGTACGTCTCTGCTTGTTTGGTACTAATTAGTTAGTCCCAAAAAGGTTATAATGGAAACTAGTATTAGTGTCACAGTACTGTCAATGTCGAAACAAATTAGTTCACATGCATGTGTCGACCCATACACCAAGTTATATTATTCAGACTTTACTTATGTTTGTATTGTGGATGTTT
This sequence comes from Xestobium rufovillosum, assembly GCA_963966045.1. NCBI lineage: Eukaryota > Metazoa > Arthropoda > Insecta > Coleoptera > Ptinidae > Xestobium > Xestobium rufovillosum. The sequence goes on along the minus strand of OZ014493.1, from coordinate 25,187,327 downwards.
TAAATCTGAATTTTGCAGTGCCAATTGATTTAAATTTCTTTTCTTATTATAAAGTTTCCGTTACTATTGTGAAACTGTTTGCATTTGCAAGAAATCTGGTGTCTTACAGTGGATAGATAGGGGTATACACAACGCAGGTAGACGATCACCTAGCTACTAGGTAATCAGGTTATATAAACAGTGTGGCACAGGTGGGGTTAAGCTTTCTTGACATATTAGCAAGGGTGTGATCAGGACCATTACTCCATTACAGCTTCGGAACAGTTGTTCTTGTTGAATAAATTTTTTTCTGTCCGTAATTGGCATTCGCAGGGTTTGCAGAATCGCCAACAATAATTCAGGACATAATTTACAGTTAAACTGATTGGCGCCAATAAATAATGAAATAGTCGTGTATTATTTTATATTCATCAGCTTATAATTACCAAAGATACACACTATATACGTACATCAAAATTTGAATTTAAATGAGCATTTATATAACTAACGGCTAATAATAACCATGTTTGCATACCGTATACTAAATAAAAACAGCAATCAACTGGGACTCATACTTAGAGCATTTTAGGAACACAAATGATGAATTAAACATATTCATCAAAGATCTAGAAAGCAGGAGAAAAAGATTTTTTTAAATGTGAAGAAAATATGTATATAAATTTAGTCTACATCTTCCATCGGAGCAAGCGAACAACTAAAAGATGGAAAGACAACTTAATACTTTCGTACAAAGTCAAAGTATTGGATTCAATAATAATAATAATAGTTCCGCTTTAAAACCATCTAAAGGCATACGCGTAAGTATAGGTATATTAGAGGAGCTTAATTTATAAGATCAGCACAACTTCAGAGCATATTTTCGCAGATAACAGTTTGATTACCATACAAAAGTCTATACTCACATTGCGCGGCAACGTCATTTTTATTATCTTAGTTCATCTAGTTCATGCAATATCTAAATATATATACAATGCCTTGTATAATTTTGGCAATTATACCCTGGAACTAACGCAACAAAATTTTAAACGAAAACTATTACTATGGGCAATTAATATAATATAATATAATTTGATTTAATACCACACTCACAGAACCACCTTGTGGATGTGTTTGCCAATGACTCCATTAATCAAGGCTGGTCTAATCACTATTCCGAAATTTCTCAATTTTTCCAGACTAAATAATCGACCGGACGCAGGTTTAATTGAACAAGGTGAGAACAAGGCCGCAATCTTTTTTCTATGCCGGTCTGTGGGATATTCTTGCAGTTTTAAAACGAAACTGGAATGAAAGTCTACAAATTGCGCGCGAAACTTTTCTCAAATCCAGATCAAGCTTACAAAATAATTATTTACATTGTAAATTAGTGAAAGGTATCGTTATTAGATGTTGGGCATATTAGAGAGAAAATTAGTTAGCTATTTGTTCGAATCGTAAACTAGAAACAGCAGGTTTGTAAAAATTCATTGTGTAGTATGCAGATTTGAAGAGTTCCAATCTGGCGCAGCAATAAAATCACAGGCAATTAAAAGAAAGCGTAATAAAGTAATTAATAATACCACAAATTAACTAATTAACCGGAATAATAGTCTAAAAAATGACATGATTTGTTTAATCCAGCTTGACGTGCTTCAAGTTGAAGTTGAAGGCCTGTTTCATTTTCTCACTTATTTTGCAGATAAAATATAATTTGAGTCATGCTCCAACGATAGCTCGGAACTTCTAATTTCCAAAATATGCCTTATTTGGCAAGATACGGAACATTTATTTCTAGTTAGAAAAATACCTTTCGACCACTTGACGCTATTAGGACCATAAAAATGTTCCATTTGGCTAATTGGCACTACATAATGTTGAACAAAATACTATTAAAATTCCTTATCTCCATGTTTGTAATATTTTAATATTTTTTGTATTCATACATTATGATAATTAGAATAATGTTGCAGAATATATAAAATTCAATGTTTAGTTTTGTTCGTGTAGATTTATTTTTGTTATGGATTGAAGTTTGTTTGTGGAAGCTCTTTGTAACTCTTCGGAATGCCTCCATCGGAAGTAATATAAAATAAATCGAAAACAACAGAGGTTGAAAGATGTAAATTACAAGCAAGAAATTAAAGCGAGAAGTGTATACAGAATTTCCACGTCTGACTACCAATCCGAAAATGGGTAAATGTGCCATATTAATTTGATCTCAGTTGTTAGGTACCTACCTATTTATACTCATGTAAGTCCAGTAGCAGCCTGCAGAAATGCAACTTGCCTAATTTATTTTTATCAAACAGTGCATTACGTAAAATACGTACGTCGTGTTAATTAGTGAATGTAAAAATCCTTCTACTTATGCGATAAAAGAAGGAGGAACTGTCATTGTTAATTAACATTTCCTACGTATTTTTACTGTCACCGCAGTTTTTCACTTTTAAGTTGACCATGGTTGTTTTTCAAACAGGTGTCAACTGAATGAAGTGAATAACATGAATACACACAATAGAGGAAACAACAGGTATACTCTGTTAGACAATTTATTTCAACATTTACTGGAAAACGCTAAAAACAACTTTATTCGTCATTTAACAACTCACGTAATATTGAATGGTTTTGTAAGACTTATGTTTATTGTTATGCACCGCTTTTTATAGTTGTTGGTAAAAATAAGAAGCATATTTGTTAATACCTGCTTAAGTCTCGTGATACCATAAACTCAATTTCGATTTAGGGTGGATAAGCATTACAATAACACTAACTAAATAATTAATATTTATCTTACAGAGAAATATTCCTTCTACCTGCCGTCCTCTAGAAAAATTTGGGGGTATAGAAATATCGAAATTTCAGATGAGCAAACCAGAGTTGTTGGGTGTTCTTTAACATTGTTCTGGTTTTATTGATGTAGTTACACAACATTGTTAAATTAAACGACTATAACGTGATAAATATCATAATTATATCATTCCCTTTACCTTCGGTTTCCAATGCGTTATTTATTCGGTTCTCATCTCCTTAGATTTTTTTTATTTTATTCTAGTGGATATAGTGCTTGCCAGAGTGCATTGTTACGGTACCTAAGCTTTTTGTAAAAATAATCATTTGCGTTTCAGATTGGTTGATATATCAGTTACAGTTTTTAAAGTGAAACTTCTTTTGTCTCGATAGTGTAAGTTCCTGTGTTGGCAAATGCGAGCGTCACGAAAAGTGAAACGAATGGAGGGGAGCAGTCTGAGAAGACAGGCAGAAGAGAAAAGGCATATCGAACGCCCCACTCTTTAGCCACTCTCTGTCTCATGCTTCGCGCTGTTTCTCTCAGGCAAGCGTCAGTAAGGCGAGGATACAGAGTTTCAGTTCTCGTAACACCACAAAGCGCTTGGTTAGAAGCATTAAAATTCGATTTATTCTTTCATAATTATTATTGAAGTGAAACTTCTTTTGTCTCGGCAGAGTAAGTTCCTGTGTTGTCAAATGCGAGCGCCACGAAAAGTGAAACGAATGGAGGGGAGCAGTCTGAGAAGACGGGCAGAGGAGAAAGGGAATATCGAGCGCTCCACTTTTTAGCCACGGTCTCTCTCATGCTTCGTGCTGTTTCTCTCAGGCAAGCGGCAGTAAAGCGAGGATACAGCGTTTCAGTTCTCGTGACGCGACAAGGCGCTTGGTTAGACGCAATAAAATTCGATTTATTCTTTCATTATTGTTTTTTTTATTTTGATACCTACAAATTTTTCATTCTTCTAACAACGTTGAAGTTTCACTTCTATCGCGTGTGGCGACCACGCACCCAGTTTTTTTTGAGACGGACAATATTTATTATCGATTTTTTATGTAGTCGAAGTGCGATTGGTAGTCTGTAAATTAATGAATATATTCCAGTGTTTAGGAAAATCAGAATAAACGTTTAAAATAGTCTTCCTTAATTTGTGCCAGTTCAAATTTTATTTTTTTAAATTCTGTGAATTTCTGGCGTGTAGTAAATAAATGACTGTATAACTACATATATAATAATATCGACGTTTCGTCCACGTTCGGGGGCTTTCACAAGATTTATTAAAAACGGGTAAAAAGATATAAAATATTTGACTTTTTTGTTTTTTTTCCGTTATTTCGTTGTTTTTGTTTTCAGAGAAACCACACATAGACCTATCATTTCAGTTTTAGATTTGAGTGAAGACATAGAAGTTGATGAATAAAGATATATTTGAAACTCATAAATGCATACACTCCAATCATCTGTTTACCCTACAAATTTTTCATTCCTCTAATAACGTTGAAGTTTCACTTCTATCGCGCGTGGCGACCGCGCACCCAGTTTTTTGTATAACCTTCGACAAATATGTTATTATACAGGGTTCTGGAACACTGCGTCCGCGAAGTTTTGCACCTTTATTATGCATTTTAGAGAAAAAATTATATGAGAGGTACCTTATTTTTAATTCTCCATAGTTATGGAGGAAGTGCCTCCGTAACCGGCGCCGGCTACAGTTTTATAGGTGTATTGTTGCCGGAGCCGGTTTCCATAACGAATTAATAATAGAGCAGTTTAAGTACCTTGTTAGTTGTAAAGCATCCAGCAGCGACGGTAGGTAGGGAAGTATCGCATAGAACTGGTAATTTGGTATGCTTAGCACGGGTAGGATCGGCTCCTGAAGAGGTTAGTTTTTCGAGGTTAGATTTTTACATTATCTTTTTTGCAAAAATGCGCGTATCTGGTGCGAGAGGGCAGCTAAGGGGTCTGTTTAAAATGCGTATGCGTTGTATCAGTCTTTTTCGCTCCCAAATAGAAGTGCGCCGACAACTATACGCAAGGCCGGCGCCGGCTACGGAGGCACTCCCTTAAAATTATTTACATTTATACAGATTGCTCCATTTATTCTCCAAAGCCTCCAACTTGTATTTGATAGCATTTTTGGATTCCTTAAGAAATTTTACTATGAGGTTGTATCAAATACTTCTTGCCTAAAGTGCACGTTTGTGACGTTACCGGTATTTCTTAAAGATTTTGACAGATGTAGAGAAATTTTGAAAAATAAATATCTTCGTATTGAACATAATTATTGCAGATGTGGCATTTTGGAAAGATTAAAACAATATCTGGAAATAATTGCTGCAATAATTAAAATTGAACCTAAACCGTCTACTAACTTGCATACACACTATTATAATAACAAACATTAATAATAAAATCAGTTAAAGACTATTAATTTCTTTGACTTACGCTATAGGACTCCTCAGCATCTTCGGCGATTTCGTCCTGGATACTGATTCTCTTTCGCTGTCTTCTGGATTCCAGTGATATCTTCGTAAGTTCGATGTTTTGAATAGCCGATAAAGTTTAGAAAAACACGTGACTCTTAGATAGATGCACTTCGACAATCCTACCGACTGCGCCAATAATATTTGTCAAATATCAAAAACGATCGGGACTTGCTCAAACAACTACTCCCCGGGCAAATACCCCGACAGGCATTGAATTATAGAGCAAGCCCAGACCGACGATGTGTACTAGACGGCGGCAAAACAAAAGGAAATCTCACCTGCTATCTACTATTGCATGGATAAAGATTCCAACGTGCCCCTAGCGTACACACACAAAGCAGTATATATAGCCCTGCTGTAGCTAAATTATAAAGAAGAAAAGAAGTGTTTGGTTCACAGAGTGGTTTGGTTCACAGAGTGAAATCATGATATACAGTTGCTGCGTGCGAATGAACCAAACACTTCTTTTCTTCTTTACAATAATATTTGAATGAAAATAATTTTTGTTACAAAATATCACAAAAATTTCAAAGTTGTTATTTAACGAAGTCACAGTGTATTCCAAATTTTCTTCCGTTTCCTGTCAATTTCATCTGCAGTACTTGCACAGTCCTTCTCTAGTCGTTCCGGATGAGTTTGCAAATCGAAATAAGGATCGTAACGTCTGTATCGTCTTTACACCCTTAGAGCTGTCTTTCTCAATCCTCATGTATACCCGGGATACTACTCAAATGTCTGCTAAACGCTTAACTAATCATTTTACGGTACCTTGGTGGGATGTTACGAGGAGAGGTGAACTCCAACCATTTTAAAGTAGCGTAAACAAACAGAAGCTTGAATCAGTTTTGTTCTCCTCTAATTATGCACCTGTAACTTGAATTTCGTTCTCAGTATTGCAGTTCTACCATAAGAGAGATACCCCTCGAAACTCTTTTTTAAAGTTCATTCCGAAATTTCAGCATATGAAATGTTAAAAGAAGATGGTGGATATATTTCTTCTTAAACAGCTTTCAATTTGCCTTCGTTATTTCGTCTTTGGAATGAATTTTGAGTCAATGATTTCAGAAGAAGTATTAATTCCTCTGAGCACCGTATTTTAATTGCTTAAGTTTCTTGATAATTTATTTAAGGATTTTTCAGAATTCAAAAATAATTATTCTTTTTATGAATAAATATTGAATGTGTTTTTGCTATATTCAATCGCATTAACATTTAAGAGTTGAATGGTAAAATATGTATAGAATATTTTCAATATTAACACGTCACATAAGTTTTACGATGCATGCAACGTGACTGCTTTTTATAGCAGTTTTATCAAAATCTATAAAAGAAAACGTGAAGTATCTAAAATATAAAAATCTTTCAAGCTTGACCACACGTGATAAATGAAACAATACTTCAGTGTGATTCCTGGATGTTTTATGATTTTATACATACATATTTCGATGTGTGGGGACTAATATTGTATTTTCGAGGATTCGGGCTATCAAAATTTTTCAGGCAGAACATGAATGTGTTATAATATTACAATGAACTGGTGCATTCAAAATAACAGTTGAAGCAAAAATAATGCTCTTTTGGTATTGTTCTCGTTCAATAGGTGCGTCACTGAAATTGTGCAATTAACATTGATCGAAATAATGACGTCAGCCTTAATAATCCGTTTTCCCTTTGTCCTGAATTAAAGCGCGTTGTGGAACTGCATATCGTTTCTAAACTGCAAATGCCATATGTTCTGAGATAAATCATATAATGTTATGCAAAATAATACAGTACCTACATCGATGACAAAGACCATTCAGTTGTTAGCCTTGGTAACATTTTATGCGACAGAACTGAACCAATGTACTTGCGGTCGTTTCACGCCATTTCCTGTCAATCGACAATTTATTATTATTACCATTGATGTAAAGAATCTGGCGATCTTCTTAAAGCACTAGAAACTTGGCGCTGACGCCTTATTTAAGGAGGGAATGAAACTGCAAAATTTTAGGAACAAGATTCAGCCTGATCAGATTATGGGAAATACTAATGTGGGCTTAGAAACCGCCACCCCACATACCTGCCAGACATTCAGGTTTGCAAAATGATTTGTGTGCATAGATAAAGACAACAGCAGACAATGTCACGGGGCTTGTTGTTGCTCTGGGTATTCCCAAAAACTATAAAAGTTATGGTCAAGATCGCCAGGGCAAAATCAAGAACAAAGGTAAAGTTTAACCAGAGCATGGGTCTAGCGAGACCAGGATATATGTAGTATTTCTGTCAGAGTTTTAGCTAACTATTCTTTTGATGAAATAACGCATCTAACTGTACAAATATGCACAAAATATTTTACTATGAATACCGACGAACAAACCAGCATGTTTCCGCGGCCGAGCGATATGTAATCAAACATTGCATAATAATCAACATTCAAGAAGTTTTCCGCAGAGGTTTGGATAACATCGTAGAAGAGAAGAAGCACCAACAAAAAAGCCAATACTGAAATAGTCTGAGATAGGTATGATGGCGAGAAAATGATTCTGTTCCGAATAATAATAAAAAAAAACTTGTGTGTGTCAGCTCCGACGCACGACTGGAGTTTACTCCTTGCGAACGATTATTTTAACTTCAATCACTTGATAATAGGGTACACGCGAATGTCAGTTTTATACTCAAATATGTATTTATCAGATGGTTTATGTTCGAAAATGTCCAACTACATCAAAATATAAATTGTTTATAAATTCAGTAATTACTTAAGTGACAATCTGCTAAATGTCGATCCCACTGGCAATGAAATAAATGCTTTTCCTGGTATTCGAATAGGCGTTGATTCACATTTCGGCACTAAGCAATATATTTGGAGTATTTAATATTAGGTTTTTCCCTATTAAATCAAAAGATTCAACAAATTTAGGAACGAACAAACACTGCAAATGCTGACTTCACAACGCCAACTGTCTATGCCACTCTATTTTCACTATTTCCATGCTCTATGCAGTCAGACATAAACAGCCGTATCCATAGATACGTACATAATTTAAATGTGACAGATAGCGTAACGCTTGATTTTACTCATAAAATTTCCGTACCGTGGGCTATAACTGAAAATCGGTTCTTAAGGAGTAAACTCCAAAAAGAGGGCTCAATAAAACACCAAAAAATTCCTTTCCTATATAAGTTCCAGTGTGCACAATGATTAAGTGCCAGAGAGACAAAGACAACCGGTTACATCTATGACGACAACTTTTAGAAATAACGGAGCAGAACCCATTGTATTAAACGATTCATTGATGTCTGATGAAGTAAGTTTTCATGTAAATTATTGGTTTATCAACCAGCAAAACTTCCGCTATTGGTCGAATTCTAACCCTAACGAGTTGTCGCATTAACGACCACTCCAGAGTACAAAGATGATTGGGTGACGTAGTTAAGGCGTTTTTGGTGTTTTTTGACATTATTTTTTGAAGGCGCTCAGTATAGATCCATAACTGTAAACTCAGAAAGATAAATTGATATGGTTAGTACGTTTCTTACACCACAAGCACGGCAAATATTACTGGAAAAATATTTTTCCAACAAGAAGGGGTTTCGGCCTATACTGATCACCATGCCATACGAGAACTACCGGGATGTTTCAATAACAAATTATTCAGCGAAACTAAGAAGTTAACTCTCCTATTGACTTGTCTGACAGGAACTGTTTTCTTTTAGGGTCTTTCGTCGTAATCCGCTACTGATTTGTATTTAGAAATGGAACTTTTGAACCGTTTACGACGTAAATATAGTCTGTCAGTTTCAATGCTTTTTACGCATGCGCCTTTGTCCTTCTCTTGATTTGACGCCAAAGTAGAGTGTGAATTTGCTTCTAATTCGACATTAGATTCGCCTATTCCTTCATTTATATTGTACAACTTTCTGAACATGTCATAATTCTAGAAATATTGGTTCAATTTTCGAGAAATTATTTCAAAATCTAGTCGTCAGGCCTCATGGACACGTGGACTCGTGACTTGTTCAAGAGGGAGGCAGGGTTCTGCTAAAAAACCTGAGCAACGTATAATACGTAAAATTTTAACTCGGAACCCATCCCGCTTCATGAAGTTTGCATCAATGCTTTCTCCTCGGTTTTCTTTAACTTGCTCTTCACAAAAAGAACAAAGAAAAACAAGAAACTAATGTTTAAAAGCGAAATTTAAATGTCTATTAATTTTTACTGTAGCTTCATCAACTCAAAAAATAAAAATTGTCTAAAAGTAAAGTCTAATCTTCTACAGTTTAAAGAAGCTTAATAAGAAAGTTGTATATCTCGGTACTCTACCTACCTACTTAAAACTTTTTATGGGCAGTTCTATTTAATTCTTTCCCATAACCATAATTTTTGGACTGGCATAAAGTAGCGTGCTGTGTGTATCCTAGCCAATTTAATAGTTATGGGGAATCGTGCATAGCGTATTTTACGCGAAATAACTTGTTTTCGCTGCCTGGAAGTTTTGCTTTTCAGAATTTCTTTTTCGCATACAGAAATAAACTTTTTTGCGTAATAATTACATTATGGAGCATCAGTTTGATACCAGAAACTGGGACAATTTGTGTTCTCCATTTCATAAAACTACCCTATTATGAGAGTGAATGCTTCTATCAGTATTTGAAGTTTTTTTCATTTATTACCAATCAACATCAAAAATTTGTATCTCCCAAAAGGTTTCAATTTTTTTTAAAAGCACCTCACTGCTGCTGAAATAAATGGAGCAACACAATGAAAAGCGAAAACCACCGGACCAAATGAACCACTAAGCTGATACGCTGATACGGCAGCTACCGCGAGTTGCTGTTTAGAACACGTATTTCGTCTCCTTCGCTTATACTACAATTCTCCATATATTCCGGCCGGATACCGACATGCGTATTGTATTTGACTAACTGTCTGACTTACGACAACAGGCGTATTTTCTAATTATATGCTATTTTCGTAAACGTCATTGCCACCACACCGTCGTGGCTCAGTGTTCGATGTGTCAGTCTCCCAAATCGCAACGTTGGGGTTTCGCACCTCGTCGCGGTTATTCTTCGTTATGATGATTTCACTTTTTTCTTTTGAACAAAAAATCGGTCAGGTCCAAAAGACAGATTGGGGACCGCCATCACGCGAAACAGACATCCATTCATTTGACATTAGGTAATTGTTGATTTATAAATGATTCTCGCAAGCTGTCTGTATCCGCTAGTTATAAAATCGGGTAGGTAAACGCTCGGGTTCTGTAACGCTTAGTCAAATACAATACGCGACCGGGATCGCCTCGGTGATACGTTACAGAACGATAATGGAATATCGACTGAAGTAAGTACGGCAGGGTTAAAGATTTACTAGTGTGCTACACTGTCTACTCAGGTGAACTGGACTCTGATCCCCATCCTTTTCTATAAAATATAGAATATAGAATATGGAATATAGAATGTATAATGCAGAATGTAGAATATAGAATATAGAATGTAGAATGTAGAATATAGAATGTAGAAAGTAAACACCAACCTCTTTTTCAAACATATTGACAATGGCTGGAGAAATAGAACGAACGGTATGCGACGCTGCTAATTTCTAAATATACGAGTTTATTAATTTATATTTCACCTAGAGAAATACATACAAAATGTAATTTATTATTGCTATTTTATTATCAGTAAAATTCGTAAATTTTATCATATAATTTTACACAAAAAGGAGTATTTAAAATGGTAATACTACGAACAAGAGAAACATAAATTTGAAATTTGGAAACACACTTTTCTAAATAATAAAATTATTTCAAATTTTGAAAGCTTGCCTATTACTGTGTTACTTTTACAGCAGCAGATTTAGCCTGCGTTTCTTTAAAAATAAGAGCGAACTGATGGGGCATTGACATCATGTGTACTTATAGACGTACTGTTATCTACACACATCTTCCTTATTACGGCTGGACAAGTCTGAATACGTTAAACGAAATAAATATTATTTATGCTACCTGTTAATCAGCAATTTAAGAAAATGATCGACAGAAGAATATGTTATTGGCAATCTAAACTCTATTGTTCCTGTAACGGTTGTTTTACTGATTAATCTTAAATGCGATCCATACAAAAATTCTGCTTAATAACTTCGTTCTTGTCTGGAAATACTTTTGACCCTCTGTTTGCGCTCCCACGTCAAATTAGAATAAAGTAAGAATATAGTGGAGGTCAACTAGAATTACATTTCCAATTAAAATAAAACTAAGTAAGTAGAAATAAGCAATTTGTGCCGTTTTCGAAAAACATGCCTACCGACTACACGATTTGAGCGTACCTACGTGATGTTCCAGTACCTACTGATGTATTTCTCATTTGAATTCTTTGAAGCTTTGACATAGATAGAATTTCCAACATGCGGGTTTGTTCTAAAAAGATTGTGGAAATTACAGCTATTATATAATCACACCCACTTAAAGCAATAAGTCATATGCAATTTCAATGTTATGCAGATAATAATTAACATAAATTCATAAAACATCGTCAGCTTTTGCATATTTGGAAATTCATTTTCATATATGGAAGAGATGCAGTTTAATTGCAATTTTAGAAAGTACCTTAAAAACTAGGTAAAATAAAGAGTGATACAAGGTTTGCTAGTCTTATGTTCTTTCTCAAAGCACCTATAATTTATTATGTATGCTAGCTTCCCATTATCTTTAAGGGTCGAATTTAGTCAAAGTTATTACAATTAAACGTAGACGAAAATAAACAGAAAGTTTAATTTCTTAGTTTCATTGCATGCCACTTTCTTGTTTAATTTGTCTAATGCTTTCCAATATGTATAACGATTTTGAAACTTTCATTTTTTCGCTGTCTGTCACACATGCCTTCAAGTATTTGTGCTTTGAAATTCTACGCTATTATTTAAAAAAAATACGTAACTTGGAAACTTCCAAGATAATATTTAGTCTTAGAATTGGTTTTTCCCCGGGTTTTTCTAAACCAAACGTATACGGGCAGTCTACGGGATTGGATGGGGTAATATTCTTATATTTTAATAGAGGGCCTAATCAGGAGTTGAGAAAGGTACACTTTGGCGTTCTTATGCAGCTTTTTATACCTATTTCTCTGACTTTAGTACATCATCCTTCTGGTACCTCCCTATTATTACTAACGTTATCTATCCACGGTATCTTCACCATGCTCACATCGACATCGTCGACGTTTCGCAACCGCAGCAATACCTTATCTATATCCGAAATATGCAGTTATATCAAGACACCTTTGACCTCTGATATATCAAGTAGAGCTTATAACTACTGAAATGCAAAAAACTGTCTTTTCCTATATTGAATCTTAAATAAAAATAAGATATCTCCCTTTTGTTTCATTTTTGTATATAGTTAGTACCTTTTGATTCTACTACGAATTCGCTTTCTAGTTACGTGTCATAGTTAATGTTTGGACTAAATATGGCGCCGAAATTACATATTTTCTTATAAAGGAAATTGGCGATGATGTTTAAAGCGATTATACTCACTTCCGTAGAAAATTACAAATCATTATTTCAAATTTCATAAAGTGCTTTTGTAACACATTTTTCTAATAAACTGCTTGGTTAAAGCATTAGAAAAGTAACAGCGTTGTATTTCATTTTCTTGACAATCAGGCCATTTAACAAAGAATATTTCAGAAAAATAATTCGTTGAAGTATTTGAATAAGGCGTGTCCAAGAGATAATATTTTCGAGAATATTTTAAAATAATAAAAAGAACGTATCGGTCCTATGAAATGCTGCAGATAGAATTTTGTTTTCAAAATTGTTTTTATGATATGGCATGACCAACTTGCTTTATAGGAACACATGTAATTTCAACGCCATATTTAGTCCAAATCAAAACATTAACGTATAACACATCACTGAAAAGCGGATTCGTAATAAAATCGAATGGGACTGAAATATATGTACATGGTGCAATTTAAAATAAGGAAGTGAATTTGGGGTGCTTTTTATACAAAGAGTGGTGTATTTAGAAACCAAACTTGTCCAAATTTAAATTTTTTGCGTTAAATAGCAAGGCATTGGCGGGCTGTACAAAGAATGACCAACTACTACATTTTGGAAAATGTTCGAGAATGCTCGACTAACATTTAAAGTACCGTATTTATGAACAGCTGCCGACTAATACACCCGCTCAAACAACTACACCTCGAGCAAATACTCCGCCAGGCATTGAATTACAGAACGGGCCTACGTCGGCAGAATGTACATTAGGATGCACACAAGAGCCCTACCCCAGCAAAGCTGGCCTTGAAAGCCTCCATACGTGCCCCATCGTACCACAGTGAACCAGGTTCACTATTCAAGCTAGAAGCCTGCATGGTGTGAATGTGCACAGCAATCCGCAGACCGGTTTCGTCCTATTGGGACTCTTCAGTACGGCGCCGCTATGCACAAACACACCCTGCCCAACGATCTCCCTATAAATAACTGCGATAGTCATCCATAAGGGAGAGCCAAAATCACGCCATCTAGGGAGATCGTTGGGCAGGGTGTGTTTGTGCATAGCGGCGCCGTACTGAAGAGTCCCAATAGGACGAAACCGGTCTGCGGATTGCTGTGCACATTCACACCATGCAGGCTTCTAGCTTGAATAGTGAACCTGGTTCACTGTGGTACGATGGGGCACGTATGGAGGCTTTCAAGGCCAGCTTTGCTGGGGTAGGCCTCTTGTGTGCATCCTAATGTACATTCTGCCGACGTAGGCCCGTTCTGTAATTCAATGCCTGGCGGAGTATTTGCTCGAGGTGTAGTTGTTTGAGCGGGTGTATTAGTCGGCAGCTGTTCAACAATTTACGTTCTAGATGGCGTGATTTTGGCTCTCCCTTATGGATGACTATCGCAGTTATTTATAGGGAGATCGTTGGGCAGGGTGTGTTTGTGCATAGCGGCGCCGTACTGAAGAGTCCCAATAGGACGAAACCGGTCTGCGGATTGCTGTGCACATTCACACCATGCAGGCTTCTAGCTTGAATAGTGAACCTGGTTCACTGTGGTACGATGGGGCACGTATGGAGGCTTTCAAGGCCAGCTTTGCTGGGGTAGGCCTCTTGTGTGCATCCTAATGTACATTCTGCCGACGTAGGCCCGTTCTGTAATTCATTGCCTGGCGGAGTATTTGCTCGAGGTGTAGTTGTTTGAGCGGGTGTATTAGTCGGCAGCTGTTCAACAATTTACGTTCTAGATGGCGTGATTTTGGCTCTCCCTTATGGATGACTATCGCAGTTATTTATAGGGAGATCGTTGGGCAGGGTGTGTTTGTGCATAGCGGCGCCGTACTGAAGAGTCCCAATAGGATGAAACCGGTCTGCGGATTGCTGTGCACATTCACACCATGCAGGCTTCTACCGTATTTATACCAAAATTTGGAGAAGGCATAAAATCACAATCATTAGGCAAAGCAGAACTCTTTTAAAGATCTAAAACACGTTTCCCATTTCAATTTTGTGTTTTTTAGCTTATGGAACTTATACCTACCTGATCTACCAAAAGTTGAATGAAATCTGTTATCGCCAGCTAGGGTGTCCATTATCCTACTTGGCTTAAATAAAGGACCTCACACAGCTTACAACATTGCTAACCATTGACAATTGACGTCTATTGATAAAACTTTATTCTTTCACTCATTTCTTCTACCTGATTACATGAATACGGTCTCAGAGCGTCATCGTTTACTACAGTGGCAACAAACCATAAACCGATTAGAGAACTCGGGTCAATCAACGGTCAGGTATAAAGAAGCAGATGTATTATCGATTACGACAACAAATTTAATAATAGTAGATACCTAGACGAATTACTTTAACAATCTATATATTCTTATTATAAAGAAAAGTGCCCTCTCCCCAACGCTAACAAGTTTGCTGAATCTTCTTCAGTGATTAAAACCTTCCAAGACTTTCTCTAGTTCTGTCGCACCATTGGAAATATCAGTCAGACGGAAACGGATTTTGAAATTAATTTCGCCGTCGTTAACAGGTAAGAAAAAGGTAAATACAACCGAATAAGTAGCTTCAACCTGACAATGAACTACAGTAAAGACGTATGAATCAGAAGCAAAGCAGAATCATTTCCACAGAATATTTGGAAACACCTGCAGCAGTTCAACCAAGCTATGCAGCTTGCGATAGAACTGCTACATACGATATCCTAATTTTATTGCTTTTATTGTACCTATCACACAGTCAAATTGAAACATACATTTATTACATCCACAGGATGTTAGCATTTAAATCTGATCCGGGAAAGGAGGAAGTACGGCTAAAATTGGGGAAATAGCGCCGGTCTGCTCAATCGTCCAACCAAAACCATTTTCTGTTTTAGGTAAATATTGGAGACTATGCAATCATTTTAACCATACGAAGGTTTGAGAATGCGATCGTAAACAATGCTGCTTGTTGGCGGTAGTTTGACAATAAATTGTTGTTGATTGCAGCCCTCGATCCTCTTTAGGCGTTGATGCAAATGATCGAAGTATTTCTTGAACGCAATTCAAAGTCGAAACCCTGCATTTTCTTAAACGATCGTCAAAACCAACACGATCTTAGTATATGTGTGTGTGTGTTGTACTGAATGCATGTTTTTCAAAATGTTTCTTACCAAAACTCACAAACTGGTTGGTAGAATCACTACCATAACGAAAGCTTGAAATGTTGGTAAAAGTTTATAAAGAATTTTCTATAAAACATGCTACCGGACAGAAAATATTTGACTATTTTCAATTTCCCGTATCTATTACTATACTCGTAATTGCGAGTGGAAAGAGCGACGAGGAATTAAAAGATGCATAACGACTGGGCACAGTGGGATATCGATGGGAAGGCTTCCACAGCAAAATACTACGTGCATACATTATTGTAAGCACATTTCCAAAAACACTCCATGTTCAAGGAAAGGCCAACTTATCCATGTGGGTTTGTCAATATTCGAAAGGAAAGAAGCATCTTAAATACATATTACTTGTAGGGATGGGCTCGACGCTCAATTGCCAAACCTTGAAGTGTTTTATCCTTTTATGTGCGTTAGTTAGGTATAATTATTTATAAAACGAAGAGTATTTGCAATATCGCTATGTTATTCACAACATAAATGAACATTTACATAGCAATAAGGAAAAACATCCTATTTTATAAATCAGTAGCAGGTATTTCATGAATGAGCCCTTATCACAGTGAATCATTCCATATTTCGATATGAATTTAATTGGTTCGAAATAAAACAAAAGGCACTAAAGATTAAGAAATGCGCCTTTATAAATACGACATCGTAGGTACATAAAGTTTAACCTTTATCTTCATTTTCGCCTTTTCAGGGAACACAATGACCAACGTCATTATAAATATTATGCAAAAATATAGACTGGATTAACGCCTAGGCCTGCATAATGAATTATTCATGCTTAGGTCATTTTATTCCTTATTAATAGCGGAAGCACCAAAAATGTTTTACAGCTTCCATTTTAGAAACGAAATCATCGAGAACAATAATTAATAGGTATATTTCCAATAATTAATTAGCTAAGACCAGGTGATAATTAGGTGCGATTTTCTATTACTTGGACAAGTGTCCGTGCATGTCCGGGTGCATATATTCACTCTGGGGGAGAATAATCCTTAATTATGTGATATAACGTTATTAAACTTTATGTAACTGAGGAAATGTACACCAGCAAATAAGTAATTCCATTTTTATACAAAAATATGCAACTGTCCTCTAAACTTGTCTGAATTTTAATAAACGAATCGCAAAGGCTTTTATTACCGCAAATCCTTTCTAATATGTGAAATAATTTGCTCAAATACTAAAATTACTAAAAGCTTAAATCAGAGTTCAATAGTAATTTAATAACATTTAATTGATTCTAAAAATAGCACCGTGCGTTTTTTGATTTGTTGTTTCTACTTGGTGATATTAATATTCTTATTACGTGGCATGCTTAGGGGTTTCTAGAACTTGGCTATTGTAAGCAGATATTCATAATGGGTACTTTTACTATCTTTATTATTCGGTGAATCATGAGTCACTCATTTCTTGTTATTGTTGCAAATAAAACATGCAACAAATACATGTTAGTAAAATTCATTACCTTATACCAAACAACAAAAATTACAGAAGTAGGTACCCACAAAATTACTCATTCCGTGATTCCCTTATTACTAAATTTATTATCATGAAATACTCAGAATATATAAGGCAACCACTTTTCTACAAATTTGATAGATGAAGGGATGTAATTCCTCGAAAACTTTATGGAATTTCACTTTTTTCAAACGTTCTGGGAACTGGCTTGCAGCAGTTCTCTTAATAAATAATATTATGAGTAAAAATTACATGCAGTGTACTGAAAAGTAATACAGTAGGATGTTGTGGCTCATAAAACTGGAATGCAGATTAATATTAATGAATCTTAGAACTTTAAAAGTGTCCCCAATAGAACAACTTAATAATTATGTTATTAATGAAGTTGTAAATGGCAGTGTGTGCTTCTGTTTCCCATAAAATCGAACTGGTATTTTGAGCAGTAAGTTCACCGACAAACATAAATTTTCCTAGCAGGTTTTATCTAAGATGACCGGAAGTGAACATGTACCTGCAACTTTCCTATAATTTATTTAATATTATTGTATCATTGAATACAAACGTTTACATTCGGTTTACATATGGATACTTAATTTTATTTTAAACATACCTACCTAAAACACAAACAAAAATAGAAAACATAGCTTTTATTACCGGTTCAGTTGAACTTTCATATTTCAATTTCAATAAAACCGATTTTTAAAATGGAACCTATTAATATCGAAACAACAATGCACGCTTGCGGTTTCTTAACATGTTTCCTCATTTTACACTTTCTTTAAATTCTTGATAACACTTTGTGTCAATTATTTTTAATTGCAGCAATATGTGGAAAAACTTACTGATCTAGAAGTCATAGAATTCAGGATTTTTATTTATTTATTTATTTATTTATTTTATTAATATCAATATGCAATGTGTCCTCGGATTGACTTCGGTAGAGGAAAAAAAATTATTCTTTATTTTACCAGAAAATGACATTCTTTCTAAACATTCTGAAACATTGAAATATGACATTATTTGTCTGTTTTCTTCTAGAGGTAGACAATAATTAAAAAATAAAAAACTACCCTCTTGGTAATTTTTCATTCGAATCGAATTTCTAAGAAGAAAACTTGTTCAGAATGACAAATGTAAATTGAAATATGAAGAGTGTTTGTTTACAACGCATTCATATTTTGTACAATCTTGAGAATATTTCATATTTTTAAATTATTATCACGTAAGCTTATGTCTGTGAGTTATTTTACTGAGTCTGGTAAGAAAAATTATTAGACGTTTGGTATAAGCCTACTTGACCATAATCGAGCATAATTAAAAAAAAAATAAAAACAATATATTCTCAAGGTCATTCAAAATATAATTCTCCTGGAAAAAATCCTAACTTCATATTTGAAATCACTTTGTCGCTTCTTACGACTTTTCAATTGGTATTAATAAGTATAATAATAATTTTTGCATTCCTTGTATTACCTATTTTTCATCCTGTAGAAAGAAAAATGACAAATAATGTCATATTTTTAGAACAAGCATGCATTTTTATAAAGAAGGTAACCTTTTAGAAGGTTACGTTAATGTACACGCAAAATTAAAAATTGCGGGCACTCGAAACGTCATCATTAATACGTTATAATTTCGTTTAAGTAGGTAGGTACTTTGTTAGTTGTGAAGACCGTCAGTGGCTTCGGTGGGTAGGGAGGTATCGAATAGTGTTATTATTTTGATGTCCTTTGGCCGGGTAGGGTCAACTACCGCAGAGGGTAGTTTCCTATTCTTTACGTTTTTACATTATATTTTTTTTCAAAAAAAATCGTCTGTCAGGTCTCCGTCAGTTAAGTGGTCTGTTCCAAAAATGCGTTCTGTCAGGTTGCGAGAAATAGAACAGTAGTACCTAACCATGGAAAATAAAACATTCACACACCCTAGTTTAAGTAGTTTCATGTTGTTCACTAACAAATTTATAATTGAAAAAAATTACAATTTTTAAATTTCCTCTGAAATTCTTTGATTTTGGGAATGAATTGTGGGTAGCATTCATAATGTTTAAGGAATATGTCTTATGAAATAATAATTTTTAAAACTGGCTATGCATCTATCATATTTTACCTGAAAGAATAAAAAACTCAGATATAGGCTATATTGCATAAAATCAGTAGAAAATTTTGCGCAGAATAAAAGGAAATACAGGTTGTTCAATTTCAAACGAGAGAGTGACGCGTTGCCCAGATTTCAAGAAACAACTTGCGTAGTAACAAAATTTTTAAAATAAACTTGTCTTTGGCACGAACAACATCTGATAAAAGCAATTCCTTTATTCCAGAAAAAAGAGTTATGGATACCGGCGGTCTTTCTCACTTTACATTTTACACCCACTTGTGTTAATTTTACATAACTAATCAATGTAACAAAATCAATAAGTAATATCTTAGCAAATATGTACTCGTATTTGCCAAGATCTTAACGGCTTTTTCATATTCACATTTTGTTCCTCAACTTTTTGTCCTCTTTGTTAAATTCTCCTAAACCTTTTAGAGCAAAGCCTGTTAGTTACCTTCGCCAATCAATAAAGATAATGCTCATTACCATTTTGCATTATTAAACCTAGTTATGCAACAGTCTGCAGTTCTACTTTGTTATCTTTATTGTAAAGTGTTCGGCTAATTATGCAACGTGCTGAACTATCCAGATATGACCCCTGACAGGTATTGAAAAGTTGGTCCGGCGCATATAGGTACGCTAAATTATATACCGTATGGAATTAGATACATTGCCACTTACTTGCACAATATTTTATAAAAGCACCCGAACGTACTGCCATTAGGAACTTCTCCGGTATATGTGATCGTCATGATCACAAAGGGACCACTAATCCGTTAAACAGAACACACTTTCACTGCCCTATCAGAACACCACGTAAACAGTCTATTTGCACCGTTATTTGTCACGAACATTTGAAACGTCTGATTGTAATTATTCCTGTACCGTTCGAAGAAACAGCGGACTAGCGCTGGAGCGGTTTAATTGAACTGACTTCTGTTGCTGTTACTATCACCTGAATGCACTACGTTGCCGGTTGGATGGACGGTGCTGGTGGTACTTGGTGTAGGTGAGTACAGGTGCAGCAACTAGTGGGGCGAGCTTAGAACTTACATTGTTCATTATTTGCTGCTGTTTAATGTTTAGTTCAGGCCGATATTTGACTGCGTTAACACAAAAGGTAAGTATCCCGTTGCAAACTTGATTCCACAGACATGGTCAAAAACGAAAAATGCATAGCTACCTTTAAATAAGTAACCTGATAATATTCCAGTCAATTTTGATTAGTTTGTTTTAGCACCTAGTAGTAGAAATAGTGTTCCAGCAGGAAAGGGATTCCAAGAATTATTGTTAGTATGATAAACCGTACTCAACCATGGACCGTTACTTTTATTCGATTTTCTATAAATACTTGCAGGATTCGCGGTATCAATTTCCTGACTGGTTCAAAAGTGAGGAGATTTTCCGACGTAGCCTATGAACGTCTGAATTGGAAAATTAAACTTTCTATATAAAAAAATTGCATTTTGTAATAATAGCTGCAAGAAATGGTTTAATTAACTAAACGAGAGATGGAAAGAATAAAATGAGGATCGATAAGTGTATTTGGTAAAATGAGTTGCATGAGAGCTAAACTGTTGGAGCAGACCTCCTCTTTATGTTCACTTACGGAAACTGATAAGAGCAGTAACGAAGGAAATAAAGAAAACATGTTAGTTTATGATAGGCAGATCAATGCTGGGAATTAGAAATGGGAAAGAACCAAAGTAAAATACATAGACCAATATGGCGATAGTCAAGCAGGATGCCTCACAAGAATAAGAGATGACAGTTGGACAAGAAACTAATCCAGTGAATATCTAAGATTTGGAAATAAGAGTACGAGAACGCTCTCAACCAAATCGATAGTGATGATCAAAATGTGGATACAGAATGCGCAAGACAAAGAATATCCGCAAAATAAGTGAAGACTTAAGGATAGAGGATAGACAGATGAAGACTACATGCATAACGTGTTTTGGTGTGAGAGATCAGTGGATTTAAAAAATAGTGTCAAATAAAACGATAAATTGCAAAATTACTACTAGAGCAAAGGACACCTTTTAGTTTTTAGGTTCCACCCCCAGATATTTTAGCAAAGGTAGAAACTGTCCTAAAACAATTACGGCCTCTCATGATTAGATGGCAAATACGAGTATTAGAAATATTTCAAACTTTGTCATTCGCGATGGGTACCGCAGTTCATCGACTATCGCTTGGGCTGCTATGCTGGCTCTAAACTGATAGGAACAGTATCAGATGACTTAGGTATCTTACATCAGAAGAATAGACATCAAACGCGACTGATTTAGATGCCATCACCACCCCCATAATGTAACAATATCTCAAATCTTCAGTCATCCACCGCAGATCCCTTACCTTTCAAAAGGTGTTTTTCGCATTGCCTTTTTTGTTGTTCGAAACGTTTAGGTACACTCCACGTCGCGTCAATTCAGTACAAGCCCAACAGTCCTGAAGGTTTCACTTATGATAGTGGACGAAACGCCAGCATTCAGTCAATTAATTACTTTGTCTGCGCCCGAAAGCCAAGGTAACCTAGTAATTTAAAAATCTATCAACATTGGTTGAGACATAAATCTTTTTAAGCATGAAAAGCATCTGAATCATTGAGTAATATCGCTACCTAGCAGTCCGTAATTAATACTAACACTCATGTGGTAGTTTGTTACATAATAATTATGAATTTATTAACAAAATAATTTTAATAAGAATATAAGATTAGAAGAAACAGTATTGGAACAAGCTAAAAGTTATAATTATTTAGGTACAGTTATCGAAGACAACGGTAAAATAGATAAAGAAATAAATGAGAGAATAGGAAAGGCTGGAAGAATCTATAATATGTTGCGAACGACATTTCTAGAAAAAAAGAGATTCCTAAAATGATAAAGACACAGGTTTATAAAAAAGTAGTAAGATCCACGCTCACATATGGCTGCGAGTCTTGGACAGTCTCAGAGAAAGAGAAAAGTAAAATTACAGCTACAGAAATGAGATTTCTAAGGAAAATAGAGGGAATCACAAGAAGAGATAGAACAAGAAATTCGATAGTTATGAACCGGCTGGACATGAAACCAGTTACAAAAGTAATAGAGGAGAGACAACTGGGATGGCTGGGACACCTCCAGAGAATGAGTGAAGACAGGATTGGAAAACAAATGTATGAAGTTAGAGTGCAGGGAAAAAATAAAGTAGGACGCCCAAGATTGAAGTGGGAAGAACAAGTGCGCCACGCAGCAGAAAAGAGGGGAATCAACTGGAGCGAAGCTAGGCAGACAGCCCAAGACAGGAAGATTCGGAAAGGGAAGATATGTGAATGAATGTGAAATTGTATCTTGTAATTTGTTATCACCCAACACCCAACCGTACAAGGGTTTTTAGATTAAATAAAATAAAAATAAATATTGTAATGCCTGGGTTAAGTCTATTTAGCATGGATTGGACTTCGCCAAGGTGTCAAAAGCTGGCAACCAACGTCGAACCCTTCTTTTGAGCTAGTTCCACGAGTTCATTATAAGGATTGAGGTAAGTGGGGCTGCAATTGTGTATTAGCGCGAAATTTTCACCTTATCCTTCTTGGAAGGGCATAACATGTGGTTGTGGAATATCCAGCTACAGTCAGAGGGCCACTTTAAACAAAAATCAACTTTGTGCGATCCTCACTAGGAATACCTACCCACGCCCTAATGGAGTCCCTTCCGTAGTTCACCCACTACGTCTGATTACTTGAGTATACACATCTCCTGGTCTGTCACATCTATCAGCAACACGCAAATTCATTCTGGGCTCGTCCGTGAAGAGTACTTTAACTTCATTCTTTCATTGTCCATTTAAGATGTTCGCGTGCAAATATTGGAGTCCTGCAGTTGGATGGTATGTAAACCCTCAAGTTTCTTTCCTTCAGCCTGCAATGTACAGCCCATTCGCTCACTTTCTGGAGAGTGCTGCGTACCTCAAAGGAGCGGTGACTGTTTCCTAATAGCTGTGATTATGAAAAGGTTTATGCATATCAATGGTTTTCTTTCATTTCTTCTACAACTTACCACTTTAATCTCGGAATCAGTAATAAACCAATAACAAAAATTTAAATTTACTGAAGTTGTAATTTAGCAACCTTCGTTA
The DNA here is from genome assembly GCA_963966045.1 of Xestobium rufovillosum. Classification (NCBI taxonomy): domain Eukaryota; kingdom Metazoa; phylum Arthropoda; class Insecta; order Coleoptera; family Ptinidae; genus Xestobium; species Xestobium rufovillosum. Next base: position 25,163,743 of record OZ014493.1, on the reverse strand, counting down.
AGGCATTAAAAATGTTGGCTAAGTTTCAAGTGTACTCGGTATAAATCAACGTAACAATTTGTAAAATATGAGAATGATAACATTTTCTCGAAATCGAAACAATTAAAGACGTCCGCACACTGCATGCAACAAACAAAACAGTGGGGACGGTATTTATATTTTTTTTAATTTCTACGGGTGTTAACAAATTCATTATTATTACTATTAATGGTATTAATGTAATTATTATTATTATTACTACTATTTTGTTGTTTTTCTCATCCGGCGATGATACTTTATTATCCATTCCAATTGGAAATTTGAAGTATTGACATTTACCTACTAACAAATAACAAATCATTAAATAAAGTTATTGTTTTATTTTACATTCTTAAGGGGCCATTGGAAAATTATCGTACATAATTCTATGGAACGTGTATTTCATACACTCGTGTGAATGTATTTATTATTATTATTTGCAAACGTATGCGATGTAGCAGAGAAAAACGCTTAAAATTTTCTAAAAACGTAACTCAACTTTACACCCCTATAATCTCGCCCTTGTGCTTCGCAAACCCCAAGAACCAACCCATTCGAAGTTGGCTGGTTCATCCTCTTTCCAACTAGCCCAAAATCAAAGTTGGACGTTTCACAAAGTACGCGATGTAACAGCACCGAACGCTTCCATGCCCAAAAAATCGTCTCAACTCACGCATTTTCGCCCCCTCAATCTTACTTTTCCTATGCTACCCCCAAAGTTTGGATTTGACGACACCAAAAACATTGACCTGGCATACTCAAGAACTGCGAAATTTCCAGGCTTCACAGAAACCCCCATATACCGTCACATTTCCATTTCTTCTGCACTCGGCTGCTCTTCGTGCATACATTTATTTATTATTATTATTATTTACAAACGTATGCGATGCAACAGCACCAAACGTTTAAAATTTGCTGAGAACGTAATTGAACTTTACACCCCTAAATATCGCCCCCCACGTATCAAGGACCTCAAAAACCAACCCATACTATGTGCTCTGGTTCGCCCTCTTTCCAACTAGCACAAAATTAAATTTGGATGTTACAGAAATATGCGATATAACTATGTCGAACGTTTATGAAACTTTGCTAAAAACGAATCTCAATTTTACACCCCTATAATATCATCCTCGTGCATCGCAAACCCCAAAAATAAACCCATACGATGTTGTTTGGTTCATGCTCTTTCCAACTAGCACAAAATCAAAGTAGGATGTTTCACAACGTATGCGATGTAGCAACGCCGAACGCTTCCGTGTCCAAAAAATCGTATTTTCTCCCCCTCGAATCTTACATTTTCTACCCCTACCCCCAAAGTTCGCATTTGACGAGATCTTCAAAATGACACCAAAAACATTGACCTGGTATACGTAGAACGCAAAAATTCGCAAAAACTGCGAAATTTCCAGGCGTCACAGAAATCGCTACTGGGACCTTCGTATGCTGTGACTTCCAATTCGTTAAAACTAAGAACTTTCAAAAACTCTAGGTGACCAAAATGCCAAACATGTTTTACTAACATCTGAACATCTTTGGCCTGTCATTTTAGTTAAACTAATAATTGTGAATAAAATAGTATAGTATGAGTTTCGAATGGGCCCTCGGCTGTAATGAAACATTTTCCACCTCGGTCGTAATATACTATAAATAGTTGCCCCATTCGGAACTCATACTATACTATTTTATTCACAATCATTAGTTTAACTAAAATGACACGACAGGCTACAGATTACCGCGGCGCTTCGCGCTTTGGTCATCTATCTAGCCCTCGGCTGTAATGAAACATTTTCCACCTCGGTACGTAATATACTATTAATAGTTGCCCCATTCGGAACTCGTACTATACTATTTTATTCACAATCATTAGTTTAATTAAAATGACAGGAAAAAGATGTTCAGATGTTAGTAAAACATGTTTGGCATTTTGGTCACCTAGAGTTTTTGAAAGTTCTCAGTTTTAACGAATTGGAAGTGTCACAGCATACGAAGGTCCCAGTAGCGATTTCTGTGACGCCTGGAAATTTCGCAGTTTTTGCGAATTTTTGCGTTCTACGTATACCAGGTCAATGTTTTTGGTGTCATTTTGAAGATCTCGTCAAATGCGAACTTTGGGGGTAGGGGTAGAAAATTTAAGATTCGCTTCGCGCCTTGGTCATCTATCTAGCCCTCGGCTGTAATGAAACATTTTCCACTTCGGTACGTAATACATATACTATTAATAGTTGCCCCACTCGGAACTCATGTCGGGCTTGAACGGCATAATGCTATCATCACGACTACAGAGTTCTTGAACTTGCACAATTTTCCAAATAAGAAAAAAATTATTTATTTATAAGTTCTTATTTTGTATGACTTAGTACATGAAAAGCTCTTCAAGAAATTAAAATCAAAAACCATCCGTTTGCTCATCATTTTCTGCTGTTACAGTTTTTCTGCATTATTTATTCATCGTCGCACTTACTACACAACAATAAATCTTGAACTAAACGATTCGTCGACTGGCATGTTACCTCATTTAGAAACCAGTAATATGCTCACCCAGAGCCGCAATTTTAATTACCTTTTTATCTATAGCCACTTAAATTAACTATAGATTAATTGCGTCTGCTAATATTTGCGTCATGTAATTGCACTGCATTGCCCTCTTCGGTAAAGACGCACATTATTCTCAGTATCACGTGTATGTGACGGTATTCAACACAACCTTTAATTGAAGAATTTTATTTTTCAATTCTCTTCTTCTTGAGCCAGAAACATTTCAGTCAATGCAACAACTGACATTATTCGTAGTCATGCATGTACGGAAAGCATATGATATTTACAGCTTAGGTATTTGTAACAGTTTTCATGCAAGGTGTTTAAAGTAATAATTATTTTATCGAAGAATCGTGTGGGTAACCTAGAAAACGTTAATACCAACCTTGACTTCAATATTCCTAATGCAAATAAGAACGTTGGAATAATTAGGATTCATGAATAGCAAAAAGTGTTTTCCTAGGACTCTGTAAAATTTCTACCTCAAAATCTTTTTCAGAACTTAATAACATCATGTGTTTATTCTGATGATATACATAAAATAAATAACTGAATACAGAACTAAACATAAATAATGGGCAACTGGACGACTTTTTTTGTTCGAGATGTTGAAAATTTGGATGGAAATATTTGACCGGGATTTTTGCGTTATTCTCTGTGCTTCATTTTTTTTCTGGCATGAAGACGACCACCAGGTACAGATACGAAGGCGCCCCCAGGTACAGGTATGAAGACGACCACCAGATCCAACCACGAAAACGTCCACCAGGTACAGATACGAAGACGTCCTCCCAGGTACAGGTACAGGTACGAAGAGAACCACCCAGGTCCAACCACAAAGACATCCCCAAGTAATGCATAAAGCCATATGCCGCTTTGGAATTGTTCAATGACCTATAACCCCCGAATTTTGAATGACCTTGAAATGTGCTCATACAGCTGTAAGACTCATCCTATACACGTCACTTTCCAAATCTACGCATAAAGCCCTATGCCATTCTGGAACAGTTCAATGACCCCCAATTTGAATGACCTTGAAAGTTGAATAACCTCAAGTTCAATGACCTTTGACCAAAAGTTCAATGACCTCCAAGTTCAACGACCTCGTGTGGTATGCGTGGGGGGTGCCTCAGTAACTACTAATTATTGTAAAGACTAAGAAAAACGAAGAAGCGATGGGAAAATACGGGCAAGCAAGTATCTCTCAGATTGCTACGGTGCAGAAACCAAGGTGGTTAGAACATGCACTCCCGATAATAGGAGAGCATTAATCGCAGATGAGGGAAGAAAAAACAGAAGTGAAAGACCGAAGGTGAAATACTTAGAAGCTGTGAAAAGCAATTTGAGATATAAAGGAACTGAAAACTAGACAAAATAGTCGTGTAAGAGGAAGAAATGTAACATTGCTAAAAACTGTTACACTGCATTCACTGCCTTCTTAGGCAAAGACTCCACTTTATTCTGAGTGTACATGCATGTGACGCCATTTATTATATCCTTTAAAAAATTATTTTTTTCATTCTCAATTAATTTCTTCCTGAACCAGAAACAGTTGTAGGTTTTTGCACCTAAGACAAAGTTTTACCTGTTGAGAAGGAAGCTGAGGAGATCGCCTGTACTTAAGATAGGCGGTCTTTCGATAAAGAGGACCGAATCTGCCAAATACATGGCGGATGTTATTCATACAGCATACTGCCCACCATCACTTCCAGGACCAGGAGCATTTTCCAGGCTCTGTCGAAGCCACCGTAATATATTACGGATTCTTGCTGGGGAGTCTCCGCTGGTCATGGTAGTATCTGAGGCTAGGGAATATGAAGAGCTATTTCGCACCGACTACCTTTCCAAGGATGTCCTCAGGCGATCGTTGAAGGAGATCTCGATGACAGCCTGGCAGTCTGAATGGATTGCTTTCTCAAAGGGACATCAGACGTCCAGGTTTCCACAGGTGGTCTCGGGAGAGATCATCCACTTTCAATCCGAGGTCCTCCAGGTCCTTACGGGGCATGACGAGTTCCTGTGCCATTCCTTCCGCATTGGAAAGACGGAGTCCGGTAACTGCCCTGCGTGTGAAGTCTGGGGCACTCCCACACTGTTGTGCGAGAGATTTGAGGCTCACAGGACGGAGCTTCACCGGGCCACTCGCAAATCGCGATGGCGGATATTCTGCATCAATTTGAATCAAGATATGAGTAACTGAAATTTGGAATGGGAGAAATTCAGAGTTTAAAATATTGCAGTTAATACTATTTTTGGTTGGAGTAGATTTAATTTTTTTCCAATTTTCTATTGCTGGTTTATATCAATTCAATTCAAATTCAAAGCCCCAAGGGGCACATTTATTCAAAACCAAGAGTATTTAATATATGTCAATATACTACTAGATTTGGGTTCCTAAAAGCACCACCAAAAGAAAGAAAATATTTTATTGCATACAAGACGAATTTGAATTTGACTGTACTCGTAGTCATGCTTTTATTTAAAGCTTTTTGTAATAAAAGATAATGGTTATTTTATTGAAGAATCGTGTGAATAACCTAGAAAAGTTAGTACCAACCTTGACTTCAATAATTCTCATGCAAGTAAGAGTGTCGGGATAATTAGGATTCATGAATGTTAAGAGATATTATTCTAGGACTCTGTGAGCTTTTCTTCATAAAATACCTCTGAGAACTTCCAAATCTTATAAATAATCTTATAAATAATCTCAGGAATGTTCATTAGTCATTACTAATCCCACATTCCAACTTAACAAAATCTTCAACGGATATAATTATGAATATTTATCAGAGAAAGACATCTTGGAATCGCCTCAGACACGACCGCCTGCTTCCTTGACATTATACAAACGAGATGCATTTTTATAAGTTATAAATACTCTTATAAGCAAGGAATTTTCAGCAATTCAAATAAATGGAGTTCACATTTATTTTTGGAAAGTTAATGTTTCATTTCAGAGAACAATTTGTATTCATTTACCTAAAGTCAAGAACAAGAAGGTTTATTAGCCGTTATTGTCCAGTGTGGGAAGGAACAGGATGCCCCTCTGTAAATATGGGTGTTACAAAATGTTGTGAAGAAGAAGAAATACGAACTCAAACACTTGAAATCATATATTTTAATGATATTTTTATAACAGCCAAATATATAATAACTACAATTTGAGACTACTTTGTGCTTTGGCTATAACTGCAGCAGATTTTTGCAATTCTGCTAATTCTGATTCAGTAAGAGGTTGCTTTACAATACCATTTACTCCATTGTTTCCCAACACTACAGGTAATGAAATAAATATATCTTCTTTGATTCCCTGTTGTCCCTGAAAACATATTAATGCATATTAGTAATGGATGTTTGCCAATTTAAAAAAATACCTGCAAAATCTGTTAAGATATTAAAGTTAGATTTTTCTTTGTCTATAAGTATGACTTTAAAAATTTAAAAAACAATTTGTGTGAGTTCTTGTTTTAGGAAATTCATAGCTAATTTTGAATCATGCTGTACATATTTAAACAGCATTTCAGTTGTCAGTAGGGGAAATAAATGAATCGTGGGGAGTTTATCCTCAGAGATACGTGTAGCATAACTAGGTACTAGAGATGCTTAGTGTCCACAATGTCTCCCTATCTATGACTGCCGTGCATAGTGAAAAGCCGCACCCTCCTCGAAGTGACCCTGTACAGAATACGGCGACTCTAGATCAGAGAAGTTCTATAAAAGTTCATCTAGGCCAGGCTAGCACCCTTACCTTGGTTGAGGAACACACCCGCACTTAAAACCAGCAACAAGCCTCGGAATCATCGGAGATATCAAAAGTTGACTACTAATACGAGACAATTGAAGAAACGCGATTGGAGAAAGAATCTACTTAGGGTGGGAAAATAGAAGGGAACAAGAAGTAATAGTAGAAATAGAAAGAGCCCAGATAGACGTTTGTACCATTTTTGATAACCCTTCATTGGAGATTTTTCAGGGAAAAAATTATTTTTCTCCTTTGGTGTAGCCCTTACGCCCCCTAGCGGCCAATCTACGAACTTAAAAATAATTTCCAGCAATTTCTCGTGGCCAATTTTATCTTAAATATTTTTTTTCCGAAAGTTCTAGGGCAAACGGTTACGGATATACGGCCGCCGACCTTTCTTATTTGTAAACCCGGTACATTAATACATATATACAGATTTCATGTTCAGCTTTATATTTCTTCAGTGTCGTATACCTAATATGTAGTAAATATAATTTGTTAATGTTTTCATCAAACATGCTTTGCCATCAATTCATTCAAAACAACCGCTTTTAAGCGTAATACATAGAAAGTATGGTCATCTTCGAAAAAACGCAGTCTCGAGATATAAGCGAAAAACTGAAAAAAGTGCGAAAATTTTGTGGTTTTTGCGTTATTCGTTGTGAAACCGACCTCCTACAAGGCAGCAAACTTGAAATTCGCATTCAGCACCCCAAAAAAGATATAGAACCGTTGAGAAAAAACTTCCCCAATTTTGTTACGAAAACGGCAGTTTTGAACACATGAGAGACATCTTCTTATTTTTTGATTCTCCATCCTTTAAAATTATTGGAATTTATGCCCCATTTTTGGAGTTTACTCCTTAAGAATCGATTATCAGTTATAGCCCGCGGTACGGAAATTTTATGAGTAGTAAAATCAAGCGTTACATTTCGCGTTAACTAAAAGTAACGCGTTACGTACATTGAAATTATGTATGTATCTATGGATACGGCTGTTTATGTCTGACTGCATAGAGCATGGACATAGTGAAAATAGAGTGGCATAGAGTAGATATGACAGTTGGCGTTGTAAAGTCAGCATTTGCAGTGTTTGTTCGTTCTTAAATTTGTTGAAACTTTTGATTTAATATGGAAAAACCTAATATTAAATACTCCGAAATGTGAATCAACGCCTATTCGAACACAGAAAAAGTATTTATTTCATTGCCTGTGGGATCGACGGCGACGTTTCCCAGATTGTCACATAATTACTGAATTTATAAACAATTTATATTTTGATGTAATTGGACATTTTCGAACATAAACCATCTGATAAATACACATTTGGGTATAAAACTGACATTCGCGTGTACCCTATTATCAAGTGATTGAAGTTAAAATGATCGTTCGTAAGGAGTAAACTCCAGTCGTGCGTCGGAGCTGACACACACAAGTTTTTTTTCTGGAATATATAAGAGACAAATCCACATAAGAACGCAACATTTAAAAATCGACGAGAAATGAAGCAAACGCGAGGATGAGAGATATAAGAGGAGAATACTGAGAGATCTTTGGGCCCGACAAAGACAAATTTGGGGGATGATACGGAATCAAAAGAAAGAAGTAAAAGACCACATATATATCAGTAAAATTATATACAACTGACACAGCAATAACGAACGACGAACCAGAAAAATTTGAAGAATAGTAAACCGACGAAATAACCAATGAACTGATAAAATATATAAAAAATTGGACAAGCTGCTGCAGAAAATATTCCTAACATCAAAGGTACCTACCTGAAGTATGGAAAACAAGTATAGCGAGAAACAGGAACCAGAAATTTATCGGGAATAAATTTAGTGAATATTCGATTCAAAAATTGACGATAAAGCTATTTACCCAAAAAAATAGATATAGTACCACTACGAGACGAACAACAAGGATTTAGACGAAAGAAGTCACATACGGATGCCGTATTTATTATAGGACAAATAACCGAAAAGCCTTGGAGTTTAATAGGCTTGCATATCTCTGCTTTATATAGAAAAGGTGTTTAATAACCTCCACTTCTCAAGTATTTTACACTTCCTAAGCAAGAATAACGTGCCTGATCGCCTAGCAGGCATTTCTCGAAAAAGAGATACATGTATACCGACAATTCTATACCTAGATCAAGAAAAGTTGAGCACCATCGTCTAGATGACAAATCGGAAATGTATGGCGATGTGTAATCTACTCCACAATAACAAAAATGTTGCAAGTATTGGCTAATTCCGTTCTAGTATCATGAATGCCTTCGCTATTTGGATGGGTAATTTATCTTCAACTTTTTACTATCCTAATGAAAAACAATCATCTAGAATACCAGTCATTTTCTTTATAGGCATTTCTCAATCAACCTGTAGGAATATGGCGCTTTGGAATTACGCACTATTTCTTTTTCTGTGAGTTCATTTTATAAATTTTAACTGAAGTATTCACATTCTTTCACTGTCTAGAAAAATAAAAATGTTATTTATACCTTGACATTTACACTGACTGGAATAATTCTTCCTGAATTTGTCAAAATTGCACTTGATATGTCGGCAGCGGTTAGCGCAATAGCCCAACTTGTGCAACCCTTTAAATTTCTAACTTCATAACCTGCTTGAATAACCTGTTTGTGTAACTCCTTCCAATTCTCTGGATCTTTCTCAGTGCCAATGTCAGGGTTCAAATGCTTCAGTGGTACACCACCCACTTCCACAGTAGACCAGACAGCAACTGGAATACAGAAGGCAAATAAATATTTTCAAACTATTTCCGGTTTTCACAAAGTCCTTAATCGCCTAAAGTTAAATTCACTTAAATTTATTATGAGTAGCTTGAAAATATTTGTATGCATTTATCGACTTGAAAAACTTTTATTAAAATATTGTTAAATTAAGAAATACAAACTCATTAATGTTTAAGTATTCAAATATAATCAGTATTATCATCATTAAGCCTCTTTTTGTTTTTTTAATATCTTAACACAACCAATTTCTAAAATTTTTAACTAATAATTTCCGTTCCAACATGAGATATTGATATTTTCTTAAAATTTTGTTATGACTGAAGGGTATAATATGTGTGGTGGTAGTTTAGGAAGAAGAAGCAGGGTTTTTTATGACCAGTGATTTATTTTTAAGTAATCAAAAATAATTTCTTCCCTGTCTGCAACCCTAGCAGGGAACATACTGTATATGTGGAATGTTGGAGAATTTTCTTTAGGGAGCATAAATGCGTCGTGAAGTGTCAATAAATTATGACATTAAATTATATCACGGAAAATTCTTTATGAACGAGAGGAACATAACGACAAAAAATATAAAACAAGTTATAGCATTAGAAAGTCATAAATGTAGAATTTTAATTAAACAACATTGGAAATACCAAAACAATTATGATAAAGCTAAATTGCTAACAAAAACTAGAACAAATATAAAGATAACATTGGTATTAAAACATAGATATGCTAGTTTATATATTATCTATATATACATATATATATATAAACTTCGAATAAAATATATAAACTTAAAAATAACCTCATAATACTAAATTTATACAGTCAACATTATAGGCTCTTGTAATGTTGGTTGCATAATCAGTCAACATCAAAATGAAAATGTACGGAGGTACTTGAATGATTTTTCCCATTTAATGTTAGATATCGTTAAAATGTCGCCAACTATAGGTGCTTACAGATATTTATACATAAAAAGGGATACTCCATTTATCCGAAAAGCAACTTACCGGTTTTGTTATGCATTTTAGAACAAACATTTTTATTTTCCCTATACATTCAGTGTCCAACAAGTAACAAAATTCACAATTTTAAATAACCCCCGACAACGCCTGAACAGATCTTCATAAATTATAGCTAAGAACCATCTCGATCACATCAGCTTTCAAACAAAAAAACCGCATCAAAATCGGTCCATTCGTTTAGGAGCTACGATGCCACAGACAGACACACTGATACACAAACACAGAGCCAGACACGTCAAACTTATAACACCCCTCTTTTTGCGTCGGGGGTTAAAAATAGCTGATAAACTCGTCAGTACATTGCCAGGAATGGTCACCTTAGTATGGGAAAAATGCTAAAAAAAATCCAAGTGCCGTAGTTTTCAACAGAAAAAGGTCGAAAGTCTGCCTACTCAACTCCTGCTCGGCTATTATGCTAACTAATATCTGATCATAAACTATTGTGACACGACGCTGTTATCATTTCAAAACACAAGGGAACATTTTGCTTTACTTACTTGAGTGTAACCTGGGAAATTACAATACACCAATTTTGCATTTTTGGAGCAGTGAGGAATTGCTGCAATACATGACAACATTGCATTCATTACTGAATTATTGCAATAGTACTAGGTGGCCAAAACGAATTTTTCTCAATTGTCAGAATTGAAAATTTAAAATAATAAGTGTCAGTTCAAAAGTGGCACGTGTCAGATTGTACCTATACTTGGGCCGCCGAACAGACGGAGTAATCACCCTCCAAGAACGTGCTCTAGGCGGGCCACTATCAATTTAGGACAACCGAACCGCAGCCATGCGCTTTCCTTAGACCCAACGAAGTCGCATCACTCCAATTCGTTCGTCATAAATTACTATTGGCCCCGCTAGAGCGCGTTCTTGCAGGGTGATCACTCCGTCTGTTGGGCGGCCCAAGTATAATTCAGAAACTTTGTAACTAGAAATATCACAAAATGTGTACTAAGACTGAGTATGCAGATATGTATTTAATTTTCGAAGAGCGCAATAACAATGCAGCCGCAACACGACTTTATCGCGAGCGCTACCCCAACAGACAGCAACCTTCGGTGAACCTATTGCGACGTCTCGACCAGCGGATGACGGAGACTGGCAGTTTTCTCCCAACGAGACATGCCGATCGAGGACGCCCACGGACAATAAGAACACTCCAACTAGAAGAAGATGTCATTGCATTAGTATATGGAGATCCTTCACGGAGTGTCAGGGATATCGCTGGCCAGTTGGGGGTGCAGTCAAGTCAAATTGGGAGAATTTTGCATGCCAAGCATCTGCATTCGTACCACTACACGAAGTGCCAGGCCCTGCTGGAGCAAGATATCGCTAGACGTTCCAATTTCTGTCGGAGACTGGTTCAGCAAATGGAACAGGACGAATTCTTCATCAGAAACATTCTGTGGTCAGATGAAGCCACATTCAGCAGGAGCGGTTACTTTTATTCGAAGATTCCCATCAGCACCGGTTTAGCGTAAACGTGGTGGCCGGTATTGGGCAACCAAATAGTTGGACCATATATTATACCTAATAGACTTACAGGGGTAGATTGTCTGAATTTTTTGTGAACGGAGGTGCAAGATTTTTTGAACAATCTTCCTTTAGCAACAGTCAGCAATATGTGGTTTCAACTAGACTAGGCTCCTGCTCATAATACCGCGTCTGTTAAACGGTGGCTAGATGAAGAATTTCCGAATATATGGATTGAGAGGGGAGGGCCTGTGCGTTGGCCACTGCGTTCGCCAGACTTGACCCCATTAGACTTTTTCTTTTAGGGCGCATGTGAAAGTACAGTTTACCGGACCTGTGGAAGATGGAAACGATCTGCGCCAGCGCATATTCGATGCTGCAAACCAAGTATATGTCCACATGTTGGAAAGAGTTCGGGGTAACGTGGTTCGCACCGCGCAGGGGTGGAATTTCGAACACTTGTAAACTTCCTTTCTGGTCGAGACGCCGTAACAGTGATTTGTAGAAGAGTTCTTGCTGCCTATTGGGTTAACGCTCGGGATAAAGTCGTGTTGCGGCTAATGCGTTGTTATTGCATTCTCCCAAAACTAAATACTCGTTATGGTGTTTGAGACTAAAAAATGTACACTGTTCTATTATAAAACTTCTAAATTCTTTATTCTCTTAATGTGTTTATTTCTTTTACTTTCTCTGGTCTTCATTTGACGAAATAATTTGGAATTATAATGTCATTACCTACATACATTAATGACAGATTTACATGACATACCCTTCGGAAATGATTACCATGAGTACCAATGGTATAACAAAAGCAATACTATTATTACTACAACAATTAATTTTCCTACCACTAGAGTCTCCGTGTTCTCCAATAATACAACAATTACAACTCTTGGGTGAAATACCCAGTTTCTGGGACATCAGGAACTGAAATCTTGCTGTATCTAAATGCGTTCCACTTCCGATCACTCTGTTAATCGGAAATCCACTAATTTTCCAGGCTACGTATGTCATCACATCTACTGGATTACTTACAAGGATAATAATGCTATCGGGTGAATATTTTACTATTTGAGGAACGATTTTCTTTAGTACGTCAGCGTTACGTTGCAATAAAGCCAAACGAGTTTCTCCTTTTGCCTGCCTTACTCCGGCTGCTATGACACATATTCGAGATCCTGCAGATGCAGCATAATCTGAAACGAACAATTCACCATTAAAGTACAGGTGCTCCTTACAAAGTATTGGATCATAAAACGAAATAAATGCCTGTTCGTTAACCGTTCTACTGTCGTTCGAGTGTAATCTGATAAAGAGTTGTTTATATTAAATAGCCTCTTCAAATATGCTAATAACAATAATAGTACTAATATTCCTTTGTTTTCATGTCAATATTTCCCTGATTTCACTTTTCCCTCGTCCATTCCTTCAAACGAAGATTTATGTTATGATCTTCAGGAGTGTCCTTGGCCAAGCTCCTCCATGTTCTTAGAGTCTCGTAAAATAATTCCTCCACTGTCTTCTGCACATCATTTCATTGGTAATCGGCGTCGATATTTCTGACCCGAAACATTGCCAGACACAGGAAGTCGGTCGAAGCAACTTTCATCGCAAAAATATCGGGGTACGCAGTACCAGTCCCCTGAACCACATTTCGCGCCAAACACAAATATGGAAGAGGTGCAAGCCCACAAAAGTCGTCCATTCTGTTCAACAAGTTAGGTATCGAGCGATCTACCCATATTCTAGTTACTTAATCATACGCTCTTGGGTATACCTAGTTTTACCTTGACCTCTCTTTCGCAACTTTAGATGTTATTTATGTAGGATACCAGATAGGAGAATGCATGTGCCATTTCCAGGACGGCGAAAGTGTCGGTGAATACCAGGGTGCCCATGCATTAGTCTGCTATGAAATTGGTCTTCTGCATATGGTTCCAAACCTATTCGCAGACTCCGTTTTACCCTCTCGAATAGTCTTCATGCCTTTTTCTGATGCGGAAATCAAGAAGATATCGTTCATTTAACGCAAATTGGAAATTCCCTTGCTGTACTAAAGCCGCTCAACAAATGTAGTGATCACGCCACAGGCACGTACTGTAGACGTAGCAATTTTGTCTAAGACTGTCCCTACGTTTGTACATTTCGTAAGTGCGCGTGCGCAGAAGAACACTGAAAATCAGCTCATCTTAGATTTTCGGACAAGTGTCACTGATATGCCTTGAACTTCATGCAGAATATTCGTAAGTAAATAGTAGAATACCAGATGAAAAATTACAAATGTTTAGATGCTCAATACTTTTTCAGTTCCGAAGTACTACTCATTCTGTTTTTTTCGGTAAGATCCCCCTATATTTAGGATCTCTCCTCTGTTACTATTTCACTTTACAAACCCAGTCTGCTCGCTGGGTATTTGCAGGGTGATAAGTAGGCTTGGGAAATTTTATCAATATATCGATTACCGACATATCGATATATCGGAATATTTAATATTAACTAGTGATGAGTTATTTTACTCTACTGGCAGCAGTAGAAAAATGAGAGTTGGGGTCCACTCTCCAGATGTTATCGACTTCTTCGGCTGGTCTGAGCCCCAGTCAGCAGCCTTGGTGCCTTTCAAGATCATTGGTGAAAAAGATGCCAGCATGGCCGCCATCTTGACTGCTTCAATATGGCAGGTCCAAAGTGGACAAGAACTCTCATTTTTCTACTACTAGTAACGAAGGAAATGAGAGAAATAAATAAATGAATATAAAATTTGTACCTATATAAGATAGTCTACTAGCCTCTCTGCTTCCAAAATTTTCAAGAACTGTAATAGTATTAGGAAGTGGTACACAATACTACTACTAGTTTTAAACAAAATGTCTGCTTATCCCAGTAAAAACATTTCTAATTATTTTAATTTTTAATTACCTAAAGGCTCGAGAGGAAACTTACCTACCAGTCCATATTAGGTACATGAACGATTTTATTTTCAAAGAATTCTATATCGGCCAAACAGTTGAGAATATTTTACATGAAGAGAGGGAATAAACCTGTACTTAAAGCAAGGATACTTACCAGTACTACCAACAATTCTTGCGCCATTTAAAAATTGAGAACCGTGCTGCAAATCTAACATTTCTCCTCTAACTATATTGGGATCAACGTCAATAATCACGACATCCCTCGATATATTCTGAGAAGAAATCATGATGTATATTTTCAACTGATCGTAAAAAATTTATTACAAAATAAATATATCACTAAAGCCTGTTCAACAGAAACCCACATTTTTCTGTATTTCGCGATGTGTTTCGAATTATGCTTCTTATCATTCAATGTTTACTTTCATTTGTGTATTTTATTTTAGTAACTTAACATATTTTAAAACTGTGTGTTTTTATATATATAAAAGATGAATTCCTACTGAACAAGGCTTGTGCAAGATCATAGAATACAGTCGTATTCTTAGTGGATGCAAAACAACTAGATACTACGGTATATATTTCTGGGAATATACCTGTGCCAAAACACTAAAGATATATGCCATTCCTACTTGCCCGGCACCAATCACAGTAATTCTGTCAAGTCCATAGTCTCTAGGTGGTGTTACTTGGTTCAGTAATCTGTTTTTCATGGACATTTCTAAATAATTATAAATTGGATTAATGGCAGGAAGATTTTGTATTATACATAAAATGTTAAAAAATATTCTATATTGTATTCAGGGTGTTGGAAAAATGGCGCGATCGGCTCACTGTAAGTTAGTAACAAACAAAAATGGAATTAAAGAACGCTTTCACAACTATCCAATATGCGTGCGGTTTAAAAAATACGCCGTTTTTTGGGTAACTTTAAAATTAAATTCCAGTAATATTGGCCGGCATTGTGAACACGTTCTAACAACAATTGAAATTATTTGATATAGTATTTTTCAGATTTGTTGGCGTTTGCGCCGCCATATCCGATTATCCAAGCAACCACCAGCAGTTCAGTAGTTTCCAAAATTTTGCTGTTGCTAGGATCCGCAACAAGCGTGTGCGCCGCGACTCTGGACACGACACACGGCATTTTGACGTTTTCCCTCAAGAAATGTATTCTTTTACCCACAACATTAGCCCGTTCACACAAAAGACGCCGGTTATTTTCTAGTTTGTACTTAAATCTGCTATTGGTTATAAACGCCACAACCTTTTGTGCCAGAAATATCTACCATTTGTTTTGATTTTAATTTGTTATTTAAAATTTTTAATGTAATGTGTTATTTCTTTTCTTTCATGAAATAAATAGCATTCCTTACTTCGGTTTTAATGCTGTCAGTTACATCTTCAGTTTTTAATTTTGATTTGCCTTTTTCCGGGCGTTGCAGCAGACAAACCTCGTTTTTCCTCTCCAACTATGCGCGACACGCTGCGTAGAATTACTTTTGATGCATCGGCCAATCGCTCCTGGTCACAAGTTAAAGGCAATAGAGGACCATTATTTTCCTTCTCTCGAGTAAAGTATTCAAAAATATTTCGTAAAACTTCTCGACACTGTTTGGTAAAAACATTTCCAGGCATCTTTACACCTGACAATCAAACTGACAGTTATACTTGAAAGGCAATAATTTTTAATACATTGCTTGGTGACCACTGGATATTGCAAAATAAGCATATTAATACTGAAACCATTTTGTTTCACACAACCATAGTAAGAAAGAGTGAGATCAAATACGGAAACGTGAGAATATTCTCAAGTCATCTTAAGCCTTGGTTTTTAACAAATTTCCGTCGACGGAATTGCGTCGACGGAATTCCGTTTGCTGTATTTTAAATCTGTCGCCGTTTGAACGGCAGAAAATTTTCAGTTTTTTGTCTGACGTAACTTAGCAACAACCAAATTATGCAGGTTTGATTTCAGGGAAGTCCGCCAGCGCAGTGCGTCGACGGAATCCGTCAGCGGAATTGCGTCGGCGGAAAGTTCTTAAAAACCAGGGCTTTACGGCAGTAATTAAAATTCAACAAATCCATTTTACAAAAGGGAGAAAGACATATGAACGTAATGCGCAGATTACTGCACACACACGCCAAGATATCTGAAAAGAACTATATAATAGCAATCCCCAGTGTCATACATTCAAATCGAATAAATTAAAATTACTTCTGTATAAATTTATAAAAGTTTCTAGAAATCTAGTATTCATACTGATAAGTCATACTTTAACATTTTGCTTTCTCAATTGTTTTGACAAGTGAATTTAGTAAAATTAGTTCCACAAATAGACCCTTTCATTTCGTTAGTGCGCCTGTGCAGAAGTACACTAACAATCAACTGTTCTTAGTTTTTTGGACAACTTTAACTTCGTGCAGAATATTAAAAAGTAAACAGTAGAATACCAAATAAGGAGGGTGTTTGAAAAACGGAAAAGTACAAATGCCAGTACCGTAACTATAAGTAATACTTATTTTAAAGACCTAACCAATGACGTAACCTTGAAAAAGTTCAAGGCAGTTTTCCATTTCGAATCTTGCCTATTACACATTTTCATCCACGCAGCACAGTTTATACAGGTGGAATAAATACGTACATGTTCACCGACCGAATTATTGACTTCGATTTTCCCCGGTGGTAGACAGGGTTTGGGAAATGCATAAAATATTAATCCCAAGCTACCCACTCTGCTATCGCCGTTGCAGTCACCAAAAGCACAATGTTTGTATGCTTCATACTTTCTTAGTTCCGATAACCACTATTCATTTGGCATGTTTGCAATAAAATGTTAGTGTATAGACCAAAGAATTTATATCAACATACACAGTGTCCCACTTAACTTGTTTAGTGTGGGGAACGTTTAAACCGCGGTAGTTACAAGGGTGCTCAAATGGGGAAAAATGTTGCTTATTATAATTGTAATTTAGCAGTGTCAAGAGGACTTCGGAAACTATTTCTGTTTCTGAGAAAATCGGGAAAAAGTGAAAATGGGCTAAATATTGTTTTTGTTCTAGAGCCCTTATTTGTTGATATTTTGATACGAAATTTTAAAGCAAGTTATGCTTGAAAATTCTCAATAGGCCGGCGGTATCAATTTTTATACAGGGTGTTTAATTTCAGCGTACCAGAGGTTAAGTTTGTTTTTTCTTATGGCCGCCATATTGGTACTGGTCATATTCGAGTAGACGGTTTCAAGAGCTTTTCAATCATGTGTAATAGTCCGCATAAAAACCTTTAATTAAGAATGACAATCGAAAAATTTGCCTTTAAGATTAATAATCCATTAAGAATGCCACATTTCTCTTCTCTAGTAAGCTATGGAAAACAAAGCCTTATGTTTATTATGACAATTAAATAAGACAACTTAATTATCGCAGGTAAATGTAGTTCAGAACGTTTGGTTGCAGCAGGATGGCGCACCTCTTCACAATACACATAGGGTTCGTCAGTATCTAAACAATTTATTTGGTGGGAAAGGGATAAGCATGTTTCAATTTTATGATATTAATAAGTTACACCCAACGTACTTTTAAAATACAGGGAATACAGGATCAATACACTGGCCAGCTTGCTCCCCGGACTTAACACCCCTAGATTTTTTCTTGTGGGGTAACATAAAAATCACGTATACGCTCAAGAATATGAATATCAACATGGTCTTCGGGCAGCTGTAGTGACCGCTCTTAGAGAACTTCTTCGTCAATTTTTGATAAATGCGGTCAACTCGGTGGAAACTCGATGCAGAAACTGTTTAGATGCTGACGGAGGACTTTTTGAATAATTATTGAACTAGATAAGAGAAGATGTGACATTCTTAATGGACTGTTACATCTTAGGGTCAAATTTTTCGATTTTCGTTGTTAACTAAAGGCTTTTATGCGGACTATTATACATGGCTGAAGAGCTCTTGAAACCGTCTACTCGAATATGACCAGTACCAATATGGCGGGTATAAGAAAAAACAAACTTAACCACTGGTACGCTTAAATTAAACACCCTGTATAAAAATTGATACCACCGGCCTGTTGAGAATTTTCAACCATAACTTGCTTTAAAATTTCATATCAAAATATCAACAAATAAGGGCTCTAGAACAAAAACAATATTTCGGCCATTTTTTCTCGATTTTCCCAGAAACAGAAATAGTTTCCGAAGTTCTCTTGGTACTGCTAAATTGCAATTATAATAAGCAACATTTTTTCCCATTTGAGCATCCTTGTAACTACCGCGGTTTAAAAGTTCCCCATACTAAACAAGTTAAGTGGGACACTGTGTATATGCAAACAAAACATCATGGCCGAAACTGTCATGGCGCGATCACGCATACGCCTCAGCAACTTTTTATAATGAAATTTTCAGAACTTTAAGGAATATTTATAAATCTTCTGTTGTTTGGTGAAACTCATGGACAAGCTGTTGTTGCTGCCTGCCTGTACACAGAACTTGTTCCCAACGGACGGCACCCAGATGGAAGAAGAGTTATAAGACGTCCTGAGCAAGGAGTTTTAGATACATGTTAGTTGCTGTCAATTCGAGTAGACAACGGACGTCCACCCACCGTTAGGACCCAGAACATTGAACAAGAGATTTTTGGATGCCGTAATAAATAATTCATGTAGTAACGTATGTCTCAAAAGTTTTGGCACAATATTCAGTTGGGTCAAAATAGGCGATAATGATAAAACATCAAGATGGCTTTGAAAACAAAAATTCTTCAATGACTTATCTTTATTGTAACAGTTCAATTTTAAGAATTATTTGCATTAAAATGTCTTATAAATTAGATCTTCGGAAAAGTATTTACAATTTAGTTGGACGGATGCCTAAATCGGAAATAGTACGCATATTTGAAGATCAAAATATCGCTCGCCGTACCATTTATCGTACAATAGCTGAGTGTGAGCAAGGTATACTATGCTTAAATTTACCAAAAAGTGGAAGACCAAGGATTTTTGCTCGAGGCAGAGCAGACAGATTGGTGAGAAGAGCCAAAAATAGAGTTGGAGTGTCTCTCAGAAAGTTGGCACGTGAGTATCGCGCTTCTAAGGACACAGTTTCAAGGGTATTGCACAGAAATGGCGTAGAATATCGAAAACGAAAAAAATGCCCTAAATATACGGTAAACCAGTTGGCACGGATACCACGATGTTGTCGGACATTAAGGCGGATCCATTTTGCAAACGACCGAATCATTGTTATGGATGATGAAAAGTACTTTACACTGGGCAATTCGGAGATGAAGGGAAATGATGGGTTTTATACCGACAACGTAGAAAACTGTCCAGACAATGTAAAATATAAAGCAAAGGCGAAATTCGCCGACAAAATTTTAGTTTGGTGCGCCATTTCCACTGCAGGAATATCCAGGCCTTATGTGGGACAGGTAAGGGGCGAAGCACTAGATAGTCAGCGCTATATTCAAAACTGTCTGATCAAATTGGCTGACTTTATTCACGAACATCATGCTGAAGACGATATAATGTTTTGGCCAGACTTAGCTTCTTGCCATTACGCACGAGAAACTCAAAATTGGCTCAACGCTCAGAACATCCCATTTGTACCGAGAAACGATAACCCCCCTAACCTACCCCAGGCTCGCCCAATCGAAGATTTTTGGGCACTTTTAGCTAGAAAGGTCTACGATGGAGGATGGGAAGCTACAAATGAAGAGCAGTTAAGGCGTAGAATCTATAGAAAAATTAGAGAGATAGATGTCGAAGCTGTCCAAAACCTAATGCGGGATGTCCGCAGAAAATTACGCCTCGTTGAGGAGCACGGACCCCTTCATTTAATTTGAGTTGTTGATTTTGTTGTTTATAATATTGTTCATTCTTGCATATAATTAAAATGTAAATAAAATTATATTTGCGTATTAAAATTTAATAAAGTAATTTGTGCCAAAACTTTTGAGACATACGTTATACGGAGATTGCAGAGTCTGTTTAGTATTGATATTTACATTGTTCATGACATTGCCATCCGTAGCGCTATATAAGGGTGCAAGCTCTACTAGAAGAAGATGCAGCTCCAAGGATACAGTTTTGCAAGTGGCTCCTGCAAAGGAATTACGAAGATCCAGATTTTGTGTATTAGAACCACATTTTCTTCCACCAAGATTAACAGCAAGCCACTTTTTAGAGTTTTTTTGGAATTTTTTTTTAATGTTATGAGGAATTGTGAGGAATTGGTTGAATTTAAATTACGCAAGCCGTTGGATAGGTCGTGGAGGAATTGCCCACTCTCCAACGTTGTCCCCATACTTAACACCGTGCGATTTCTTTATATGGGGTTATGTCTATGGTCCTATCCCATTAGGTAATCCGCATGAATTGGCTCAAAGGTTTATTGCGGCATTTGCTGAAATACATCCTGGGATGATACAATATGTGCAGCAGAAGATAATTGTTTACTCCAACTTGTATTATTCAGTACTTAGTAATAAAGAAATTAGCACGTTATTTCACTTTATTATGCCCGAAAATTTCAGTAAATTACATTACAAAATAACTTACGTTGCCTTGTGTTTAGATGTTGGGGAATGTCATGGTACTGACCAATTGTGCCATTTTTCCAACACCCTGTATCTTAATACAATTTAAGTTGGTACTCTTATAATATGCTCTAGTATGTATCTATCCAATTGTTTCTTTTCTTGTAAATGCAGATGTGACGTACGACACTAAAGAACTATTTTAATAAACATTATAAATAAACATTCTATAGGATTTTATTCAGTCCTTGTACTGACAATGTGGATACAAAATGCACCCATACATACATTCTTACATACTTACTGGGCTACTGGCTTTTACTATCTGTGAATGATATTTTTGCTACTACTTATCTCACATTCTCGTTTTGTCAGATATGTAGGTGGTCAACCGTTTACATCAATAACTTTAAGATGTAAGGGATCATTGAGAAGTATTTTCTGTTTGATATGTATGTGGTTCGAGTAGTTGAAACTTGAGGCAATCAAAATAAATGTTTATAGTCCAAATTTAGCTTAGACATGTCAAATTCTAGAGGTATGGATAGAGGTCATTTGATGTTTGATTCTTTTTGCTAAAAGTTGCACCATTTTTGTCTTTGTCTTCTGCTTGCTCGTGGGCAAGTACCAGAAATTTAGTCATACGTAGCAGCAGCATGACACTCTTAGATAGTATGAATGGGCTTATTTGTGGTCGTTGACACCTGCTGGGAATGGATGAGTAGGGTGTATTTAATCAGTTTTATGATTCTTTGAATAAAAATTTTATGAATAAGAAGAGCTACCTACAAAAAGGTTTTCTTGCCAACATCAGATGGAATAAACTCTTGAAAACACCCACAGTGATGGGACTTAGAACGTGGCCATGCTTAGAACCTATTATGATACAGTACCTTTTGTAATAATATGTTCATTCAGCAGATTTACAATGTATAATTCTCTTTTTTGAACTTGCTTACGAAACTAACAATTTTAAGCCTTTGTCATGTGTGCTCCCCCTTCAAGTGTGTTTGCTAGAATTCACTTATCCAGCAGATGTGCCCACTATGGAACTACGCTAAAATTCAAACTGAAGGTCTACTGCCGAACCAGTGTTACTCAAAAATTATGTTCGCCAAAATCGGTTGCATATTGCCTCTGTCACTGAGAACCGAGGCGACGGAATTACCAAGGTGGACATAAATCAATTCGAGGTATGCTTACAATACTGTCCTGTATGCAAGCGGCCTAGAGAACTAGGGGATCTGCTGGATCCACTCGAGCAAAAAGATTATCTGAATGTCAAAAAAGTTTGCCATGGTCTGCGAGAAATACCAAAGATTCAGCTGTCATGGAGATTAAGGAGCCGTAAAGTCAGTTACGCACCGCAAGACAGCATATATTGAAATTTTTTGGACGTTTCATATGCCAAAACAACAAAGTCTGGAAATGGTAATTGTGAGAAGCAAGTGGAAAATCTACAAAAACTTCGGAAAACGAAGTCAATTTCAAAACTTAGGTACACGATAGCTTACCAGTCTGCTAGAAATGTAAGGAAAACAGAAAAATAGCGAAAAATAGTGCATATAGAAACCAAATTTGAGAATTGGAGATCACTAATATTCTGGAAAGAAGTAATGAGATAACTTGTAAGGAGATTACCTATACCTAAACCATTATAGGACCTTAAGTTCAAAATGTTCTCATTAATCCCTCTCTATTTGTAAAAAACGGAAACAAAGTACCTATCCTGCCTAAGAGTGAATACCTTAATTTCTGTTGGTACAAACATAAAAGCAAAGATGTATGTGTAACTTACTTGATTCTGTGGTTGACAATTCACAACGTTTATAATTCATTGGGCATTGCCGGCAAATTTTCATTCGTTCCATCTGTAACGGCAAAAATTTACTGAATTTGCGGTAAATGTGTAAGCACAGTAAGGGAGTTTTACAAAACTGATGTATTTTAGTTACACCAAAAATTTTAAAGGAAGCCATTAACTAAGCTTTAAATTTACCTAATTTCTGATAGACACTAATACGTCATGGTGACATTATCTTACTTTATTAATGACTAGTAAGCAGATACGGGATTTTAGATTTAATTTCTTCTCGGTGTTACGTGTTTTAAATTAATTATTGTTGTACTAAAACACGTTTTCACAAAAATGGATAAGATATTTTAGGAACTGAGAAGTCTATCCGGTATATTAAAAATACGCTGGGTGTTTTTGAATGGAATGGCATAAATGGTAGGTACCAGTGAATCTAGAGACCAAAATAGGTCGATTGAATCAAACATACCTACCTCTGCCCAAAATAAATTGCGCTTTCGGGGAGTTACAGCGTCTTAAAAATTAATGAGCAGTATTATCTAAACTGGTCCAAAGGGGTGGAGCAATTGAGAACGGGCAACATATCTTCGCTGTAATCTTTCCTTACCCTATTCAACACGTGTATTGCTTTACCATAAATGAATAAATCTATTCAAATTACAATTTTTTTTAACCAGGAACAAGTCATTTTGGCAAAATAAAAGTAGTTAAGCAAAATTTGTACAACCAGTGCGTAGAAAAAGTACGTTGATACAGCGATATCACTCGTATATTGCACAAATTTTTATCTACGCCCCTAAAAAGTGAAAATAAACGGCAATTATAATTTAAAATTTGTCATGACTTATTGAGAAAATGTGTGCGGTAATAAACTCCTTATCTCACGCAAAATGAGTGGGATAAGAAGTTCTTTTCTCACCGGCGTAGATAAAGTACACCCTTACTAAACTGGTTGTAACTAAGTACACATTAA
This sequence comes from Xestobium rufovillosum, assembly GCA_963966045.1. Taxonomy (NCBI): domain Eukaryota; kingdom Metazoa; phylum Arthropoda; class Insecta; order Coleoptera; family Ptinidae; genus Xestobium; species Xestobium rufovillosum. The sequence goes on along the minus strand of OZ014493.1, from coordinate 25,139,956 downwards.
TAGTTTATTACGATATAAGTGGCATATGAGCTTTAGTAACAAAATTTGCACAAAGAGTGCGTAGCGCGAGTTGGGCAGTCGCAAAAGTACGTTAATAAAACGTTATCACACGTATATTGTACACATTTTTATCTATGCCCCTAGAAAGTGAAAATAAAGGATACTTATAATTTAAAATTTGTCATAACTTATTCAGAAAACGCGTGCGGTAATAAACTCCTTATCTCACGCAAAATTAGTGGAATAAGAAGTTCTTATCTAACGGGCGTAGATAAAATGAATTATTTGCAGCTTCATTGGCTTACTTCCATTTTGCCAAAGCAACTTAGCTTTGTCAAGAGAAAATTTCATCACAAAATTCTTATGTTTATCAACTTGAAACTGCAGTTGCCTGGAGAAAATGTACACAAAATTAAATTTAGGTCATTATTTTTGTCTCTATAACCGAAAGAGGTATCTGTTTTTAATCAATTTTACTCGATTCCAGGTCATTTTGGTACGTAAGCTAGGGTCACAAAAATCCCGAATATCTGGTCCGGCGACTCCGCCAAAATTGAATTTAAAACTCCAAGACAAAACGAGGATGTTGCGCATTGTCGATTGCTGCCCCGCACCCTTATGAAGATGAGTGATACTGGACCGTTAGAACATCTGCCCCTCGGGCAAGTACCCCGCCAGGTATTGAATTATAGAACTAAAATCTAAATTTTGTGTAAGTACTGTTGGACCTCACAGAATGATACGCCAGACATATCGTTTGGCTTGGAGCATTCTGGTATCTCTACGTATTGCGTGTTTGCAGCAGAATTATACAATGTGCCACGGATGCAGTTGCCAAAACGAAAACCTTTTTTATGCACAACCGGGCGCAGCAGGCTACTTTAAATGCTTTGTTTTAGGGCTTTAAGTGTCATTTTATTATTGACAGCTATATTGAGGGGTTTTTTGTACTTTACGGCCCGCGGGCCGTAAAGTACAAAGTGGTTTTTACTCTATTTTGGAAAGATAACAAACTTTGTTTTAATTCTTAAATAATAGGGTGGCAGTGCAAGAACTGAAATCTTCATCACTTTCCATTGTGAAATAATTAAAACACTTCAAAAGTTATTTTGTATGTAACAGTACTTAGGTTAGCGTAGGTAAACGATTACATAAATCTACAATATGGCTGTCGTTGTTTACGGCGTCTCTATGGTTATTTGAATGAATTCTTAGTTCGGAATAAAGTCAAGTAGCTATCTGTCAGTGTGACTTTATTTTTATGCAACGCAAAAATTTATCAAAAATAATTCTTATGTAGTATTTGCAAGAAGTAAGATGACCGGTTGTGCATAAAATTTTGTATGCACCTCGGGCACAACTAGCGTTTATGGCCCGACTCGTGTTAGAGCCTGAGGCGTAGCCGAAGGCTCTAACACGCCTGTTTGTGCCCTCGGTGCATAAATAACTATTATTATTCAATTTAGGCAAAAATAATATTCTTTGTAAAAAGGCCTTTTTTTGTTCCCAAGCGCCCATAGCACATACATATAATAATTTTTTGTCCAACTGTTACAGAATTTATTATTAATTCTTATACATTTTTTTAACTTTAATTAAAATATTGTTAAATTCAAGAAAACGTTTTCATGAATGTTTAAATATTCAAATAGTGCGTCATTTACATCAAACAGAAACAGTATCAACTTCATTAAGCCTCTTTTTGTTATTACCATACTGTAGCATTCCTCACCAATACCATACACAGTACTGAACTAAAATGAATTTTTACTAAAGTGTCAACAACGATGAAAATTTTCTAAGCCGAAAAATGCATTAAAAAAATATAAAATATTCCCTGGGACACTTAGATAAAGAAGAGTATGTACGATGTGAGTTTAGAAACAAGCAGAGCTTTTTCTGAAGAGCGATTTTTTCTGACAAATTAAAAATATTTTGTTTCTCTTGGAAACCCCATCCGTGGACTCACTGTAAGCTAAAGTTTCAATATTGCATGTTCTGAATGTGCATGGACAACAGGGGGGCACTGGTTTCGTCCTGGTGGGATTCATCAGTACTGTGCTTTTCCCTACACACTTGAACCATATAATATCATTTGCCGTTTATACAGGTGTCCCAGAATTCGACCACGGACATTTAAAGGCCGATTCCTTGTTCAAAAATATGAAGAACACACAACGATGTTATACCCAATCCTCCATCAGAGATAAGCCATGGTCTTTTAAAGTAAGAGGGTTGCAGAAGGTTTTTCTACAATAACTTTTAAATCGATTAAGATACAGGAACCAAACTTCTCTGGTATAGTACTGTTACCATATTACATATACATACCTGCACAAAGTGCTATGAAAATACGTTTCGGAAAAACGAAAATTCACAACCCTCATAGCATAATCTTTTTGAACTTTTCAGTGCTTTTTGATTGAAATCGTCTCTTCAATTTTCATACCTTTTAATAAATTTAAAGAAATTATCTTACTTAAATTTGTTTGTATTACGCAGAACAGAATTACTCTAAGCGAAGAAGAATAAGTTGCAACAACGCAAGTTACTTCAAAAAAAGCATTTTGTTTGTTATTATGCTTAATAGCTTCAGCTTGTCTTAAAATTGAGAAGCTGGAACTCGCAGAATGGGAAGATGGCAGATTTTTAAAAATGAAACTGTCCTGAGTCCAGAGATAGGAATAAAAAGAGGTAGGGGTAGGCCCAGATTAGACTACTGCTCTCAAATAGTTAGGGCTGTAGGATGTACAACTTTTGGGGAAATGCGTAGGTTAGCTCAGGATAGGATAGGAAAGGATGTTGGTACGCGTCCAACCAGTCTTCTGAAAACTTTGTGATGGTGAGTTGTAAAAGGTTACAAAAAAATAACAAAAATAATTGTATGTATGGTAAGCGCGTATAGGAAAAATGCAATTAAAACACAATGTAATTTTAAGTACTTTATAAATAGACACACAGTTCTTATAAAAACTTGATACTGGCAAAATAGTTAAATAGAACATTCACACATATTTATAATACTGAAAGAGTTGAAACATAAGTCAATACATACTCGAATAGCAATAAATTCATAAATAAAAATAAATTAAATTATCTATAATATTCAATACCAACAAATGTAATAGTGTTAAATAAGAACAATACTACTACTTCTTTTATGATTGGTAAATAAGAAAGATGTGTAAATGCAATAAAAAAATAGACGGTAGTTTTGTGCTTTCCATTCTCGATTTAGAATAAAGCATTAAAATTTCAGGTCAGCTTGCACTTTGGCCATCAAAGAAGCTGATTTTTGCAATTCTGCTAACTCCGGTTCAGTCAGTCGTTGTTTTACTATGTCTGTCACTCCATTCTCACCTAACACAGCCGGCAATGAGAAAAATACTTCTTCACTAATACCATGCAGTCCCTAAAAAGATTAAATGCAAAATATAATGGAGTGCACCTAACCTATACTCAACTATTGATTTAACAGCGTTATACAACTCACCTTAACGTATACGGAAGTAGCATGAATATTTCCCGTATTCCTAAGAATTGTCTGTGATATTTGGGCTGTACTTAAACCGATTGCCCAGGATGTATAACCCTTCAGTTTTATAACTTCATAAGCACTCTGAACCACTTGTTTGTGCAGTTCTGTCCAGTTTTCTGGATCCTTCTCCGTACCAATATCAGGGTTTAATTCACGAAGTCTCACACCAGCGACATTCACACCAGACCAAACCGCAACTGTAAGAGGAATAAACAAATAAAATACAAATACAAATGACAAAAATAACAAAAATATCGTTGTAACTTCATTCATTCTTTCAAGATAAGGACGTTACCTTCAGTCCCAAACAAAACGAAAGCAGTGAAATCAGTGGCGGCTCCTCAATAAGTGCGCTCGTGCGCGCGCACTGCCTACAAAAAACTGCTGTTAACCTTTTTTTGATAAGGTTCAAATTAAAGTTTAAAACTTTTTGAATCTCCAGCGTTTAGATAATAAATAGTATGCGAGCCAAGCATCCCGCGTCGTCAGTTTCAAAATACCTAGCAGAGAATACACGTGCAAATGTGCAAATACATCCAAACCGTCTGGCGTTCGAGTGTAGCGTCTGGCGTGTTGAAACTGTGGGGTGTGGTACTCGTACATTCGATATGGGAGCGAGATCGGCAAAACTCGGCAAGACGTGGGAAAATTCGTCATATATGCTTTTAGTTTAGCTCGTATCCGTGTGCCTTTTCAGTACACACTTGGAAGTTGAATCTTGCGGTTGTGCTAAGCATATGCATAATATAATACGGAAATTGGTACTTCTGCGGCGTTGTTCTTTTGTTTACCATATTTTATTATTTTTAAATATTTTAAAATTTAAATTTAAATTTAAATATTGAAATTTCCAGTGGTTTAGTTTGTGGTGGTGGCGCGTGTTATATGTAATGATAGCGGCATAAATTCCATTGACAATATTATTAAAATTAACTTTTTATTATTGGACTTGAGCACAAAAATTGAAATAAAACTGTTAGGTAGGCCGACACCGGTTTTAAAAGTTAAAACTAAATCAAATTTGTGCGAAGAAAAAGGAAGGTCGGTCTTTCACCAGGCATTTCACCAGCGACATTTACAAACGAAACAAATGGATATGTGGATGTGCGGTAAGGAATTCTCTTTTGTGTTTTCAATGCCTGTTATTTTTTACTCCAAATATGGATAACAATTGGAGTAGTATAGGCGTTACTGACTTGAACCATTTGCATGAAAAAATAAGAAAGCACGAAGTGTCCAAAGCTCACTTGCAAGCTAGTACAGAATTTGCGTTCCAGATTCAAGTGAACACTTAAATATTGTGGAGTGAACTTTAACAAAGTAGTCGCCTGATTTTAGCATTTTTCAATATTATTATTGTGTTGTAATACTTACTTCATTCAGTTAAAAGTGAATATGGTTTCTAAATATATGTATAATGGAGACGAAAAACTTGAAATAAAACGAAATTGACGTCCTAAGTCTGAGCGAATTATCAAATACTTTTCTAAAGGTCGCGGTAAAAATTGTGTGCGAAAGTTTAACCTTTTGGATTTGGGATTTTCGTCAAATATTGCGGTGAGTGAAATTTCTTGTTTTAAAATGGCTTCTAAAGCACGTCATAAAAAAATACGGGGAGAAACCGCCAGACCCCCCCCCCAACCCCTGAACGGTGATTTCATTGCAGAGCACTGCCAAGTTCTAAAGTCACGAGCTGCCACTGAGTAAAATACATTTCAGAGAGTTTGCAGACACCGAGGTAGGTATCTACCGATAAATTTAAACTTTGTAATATGTGATTGGAGAAATCACGGTATAAAAGAAGAAGGAAAGGAAAGGAAAAGGAAAGAAAAGAAAAGAAAAGAAGAGGGAGCAGAAACAAATCACCAAATTACAGGAACTTAATATATAAATTAAAGTGAAAGTTTTAGTGATGGAGACAATTTGATAAAAAACTAGAAAAAGAATCGAAGCCCAATTTATTATAAATTATTCTATGGTAGACTGAAAAACTTGAAGAAAGAAGATCATGACGAGATTATATTCACCTATTACCTAACACAAACAGAAACAGAAAGAAGAGCAGCTAGTTAAAGATGAATGTGACACAATTTGCAATCGCGGAGAGTTTCTTTCAAGAATGGTCGGGTAACAACGAAGCAGAAAAGCTGATAAGTCAATAAAGACAAAAGAATGCTAAGTTGGTGACCTAGTGTAGGAATAGATAAGAAATGCGGAAATGAAGAGGCAAAGAGAAAAATAAAAAAACAATACGACACCAGAACCAGCAATGTTAAAAGACATGGGAAGAATGTACAGTGAAGTGTGAAGGTTGCAAAATTAGAAGTGACTATTAGAAAGGGATAATATTGCTTACTACAGAACAGAAGTGCATGAGCTAACACTCAATAACAAATTATAAACTTACATCGAATTACAAATAGAAGAGACGTAACCAAAGTTTAGAAAGGACCAACCAGAATATCTTAACATACAGTAATTTTTACCAACACCCAAGATTTAGATATAGTCACTCTTAGAAAAAATAGAATACCAGCTAAGATAGTTTGTGCATTTAATAACAATGTTCCATCGTAAATTTATCAGTAATTAAGTAAAAACTAAAACCCTAAACACTCGCATCTCACAACCAATCAAACAAATATCTGCTACTATGGTTGCATATTTAACTTCGAAATTCTATTTAAATAACAATAAAATTCGTACCACTAGTATCTCCATGTTCCCCAATAATCCAACCATGACAACTTGTAGGCGCCACACCCAACTTCTGAGACATCAAAAACTTGAACCTTGACGAATCCAAATTTGTCCCTGACCCAATCACCCTATTCTTTGGCAGTCCACTCAGTTTCCATGCCACATACGTCAAGATGTCTACAGGATTACTAACAATAAGCAGGATTGTGTTCGGTGAATATTTAATTATTTGAGGTATAATGCTTTTAAAAATGTCGGTATTGCGTTGTACCAAGTTTAAACGTGTCTCTCCTTCACGTTGCCTTGCTCCAGCAGTTACAATACAAATTCGGGATCCGGCAGTTATGGCATAATCTAGAAAGATAAGGTAAATCAGTCAAAATAACAGTTTACGTTAAATGATAATAATAGTAGGTACTCCCGATTCTACACCATTTGTTGCTCAGGTAAAGAAGGTAGAGGTGCTTAATCATTTAACCTCGCCATACTGAAATACACAAACCAGTTTGTGATTCAGAGGGCAGTGGGGCAATGTTAGGAACTCTTTAACGACGATGCAAGTGAAAACTGCAAAACGAATTCAGAAGAAAAAAAGGCGTCCCCGAATCTTCAGAAAATAAAGCAGATGACCTTACGATTCTTTGAGTTGTGAAGACGAATCAAGCAATTGTGTAGGGTGTAAGGAGGAATACAGTCAAAAAATAAGAAGGAAGATTGAATTAAATGTATAAATTGCAACCTGCGGCTGCACGAAGGCTGCTCTAAATTCCGGAATTTCTGAGATATTTGTGGGAAAAATTACTGCGAAGTGCGAAAGAATTAGCTTTGGCAGGAATGTCGATTTCGTTCGTCTATGTCAGTTACGTTTGTTAAAGTCAGTTTCCGGTTATACCGGCAGCTGACATAAAGGCGAGTATTTTGAATAGAAAAACCGTATAAAAATCATAATTTTTATCATATTTTAGAAACATAAAATTTGGTTTCAAAAGCGATAAGAGATAACAAAAATTTTTTAAGTACGTAATAATGATTAAAAATTTTGTACTAAAACCAATTATTATCAGGAACATTTAAGTGTTACAGTAACTATAAGGGGTTTGTCATTGAAACAAATTTATTGTATAGTAGTTGTATACTAAACTGACAACAGCTATTAGAGCTGCTTGACTGTCGCCAGTAATAAAATCTAACAAATACAATTTTCTCTCCAGAGAATCTTACACACTTCGTGTTTTTAAGGTTAAAGCAAATAGCAACAAATCTGATTCTGGATCAAAATGATTGAAGGATAATTTAGTTATAATTTGAAAGATATAAATAAATCTTGATTTCTTAACTTTTGTGCTTATTATTAAAATCCTGGTATTGTCATTCTATCATATATCTTATCAAAGTAATGCGGGGGCTATAATGTGATAGGTAAAACACAGCGCAGTAGGCAGGTCATGATCACGATCACGTGGCTATATCGACAGGTTTTCCTTGAATTTATGAATTAATTTAGTTAAATAAACAGTGCTGAGTAAATGGACAGGTGAAAAAACTATAAGGGTGAGGGCAGGGTTCATTATAGTACTTGCTACAGTTAGACTATATTGGCTGGGTTTGAAAATATGAATCTAGTGAATGAAAGAAGGAATGCTGCGTTTCAGCGTTGATTGATCAGCGGTTTCAGAAAGCAGGCGAGAAACTGTTTTTAGGGAAAGGTTCACGTAACAATTATTATTATATAGTTGTACAAAATTGCTTACCTGTACCGGCATACACTTTGGCATTCTTCAAAAATGGTGTACCATGTTGCAGATCTAACATTTCTCCTTTAACTTTGTCAGCAATAACGTCAATAAGAACAACTTCACTGGATACATTCTAAAAATAAATACAAAATATTTTTTAAAGCACATAAGTTATGTGAACAGTAAACACTGCAGAAATCAAGAGGCCTGGAATATAAAAATATATTTGGAGTTCAACAACAGGCTATTTAAACTTAATTTTGACCATTAAATCAGTACTTGACAATTCGAATAAAATTCTATTTTTACAGAGCATGTTCCTGATCTTTTCACTCATAAAATAAATACATAGGAAAAAATAAATTTAACTGGAGAGTTTTAAAGTTTAGTAAATAATTTGGTTTTAAAATAGAACGAAAATAAGGGGCACTCAGGGGGTATAATATTTTTTTATTAAATTGCGAAAACCTGAGAGATATTAGGAAAAAATGGTGGGAGATTAATTAAGTTTTACTATTTTTAGCAGTCGTATAGCAGCTATCATGATGGTTTATCAAGTTACCTAATTACTGCCCAGACAATACCTATATCGATATAAAATATTATTCGGCTATTAAATATTCATCTACATCAGCTACATAAGAATAAAATGTATTAATAAACAAACGGGTAATATGAAGTAGGTGTAAATTGGATTTATGTATTTTACAGTTTTACTACTCAACTACTCTACTCTAAAATTTACCTGTGCTAAAATGCTGAAGGCACATGCCATTCCCACCTGGCCGACTCCAACAACAGTTATTTTATTACCCGAAACGGCAACAGGAGGTGACACCTCTTCCAACAGCTCGTCTTTTGTTGCTGGCATTTCTGAAAATTGAATACAAACATGCATTATGTTCGTAAATGGTAGAAACTGAGGACACCAAAAAAAATTACGGACTATATGATAGACTTCGGTAATTCTAAAGCTTTATTACCAATTAAAATAGCACAGAAGTCGACTTCATTCGAAAACGACCCTCATATCAATAATGTAAGCCTTTGGGATGTTTAATTAATTTGACCTGAATTGACTGATCCCACTAAACGTACCATTGCAATATTTGTCAATAAATGAAGTACCTTAATATTTCCTATTAGGAACGTTTAAAGTACATACATTTCATTTTTTATCGACTTGGGTTCATCAAGATTTCACTTTGAAAAGAGCCGGATCTCTAACAGCGTGCCTCTAACCTTATACTTTAGAATTACCCGAAGAAACTGTGTGCGATGTTCAAGGGTTATTTTCCAAATTTAGTAAGTAAAAAAATGCAATTTTAAGTGTCACAATGAAAATTCTCACCCTTATCTTTTTGTCTTTCTTATTTCTAATTGAAGAAATGCTCACATTAAACTACTGCCGACTGAATAAGTACAAAAAATTGCACACTTTTATTGTTAGTTCCTGATAAAAATTATCGATTATATTAAATTTTTAACGATCACTTTTAATAAGTTAATGGTGCGTTGCAATATTTTGAAAGCGGGCTTAATATTTGCATTATGGCGTAAAATATGTATATGATTTTAAAAAATTCTATACCATTTGACGTAGAAACTTTATTTAATAATATAGTCACTGAAGGTTGAGGCAATATTTTATTCCCGATTTAATTATTATATGAGATGCATTTTAAATGTTAGGTACTCGTAAATTAGAAGTACAAATCTCCAAAGCGTCGTGTAGGTATGTGATAATTCATGCCACAATATTATATAGTACTACATATTACTAACTTATTCTTAACATACATGAAAAATGTGTGACATAATCTTTTGGATTTCTGGAAACGTACAGGCTATTATGGACTGATTGTAATAATTTATTGAAAATTGTTGGCTTTCTGATTACTTACTATCACATTTATTGTTATAAAATTCGACATAAAAAACAACTATAGATAATATAAAAATTGTACTTGTGTCTACCCTATATAATAGTTTCAGTTTTTAATGTAGCTGCACCTTCAAATATGTATTGTCTTTATCTCATGAAAATATCACTGGTTATGGGTATTCCCAATGTGTTAAAACTTGAGAACCTCAGACAGAAGCTATTACTAATCCGACGAACTTGAAATTTTTGGAATTTTTACTCGAAATTTTGAACGCTTAAGCTACTCGTTATGCAGAATTTATTACTCTACATTCTCAGTTATATTGTAATTTCAGTAAAAATTACACATTTGACATAAAGGGTAGCTCAAGTGTTCAAAATTTAGTTGTTGTTGTTAGGGAATCTAAGAATTACGAACACCTACTTCTCAGGGGATATTAATGAACATGAGCTAGAGGCTAGACCCTTCAAACTTTTAAATATCCCCTTAAAACTTTTAGTAAGAAGCCTAATAAAGCTATGAGGAAGAAAACCTTTACTACATAGTGGACGCACCGTATGTAAAAGCCCTAAATGTAATCTGTACTTTAAATTAAAAGCATTGGTTTTTAAGAAAAGAAAGCAGAAACATACAAATTTATTCAAATGAATCATTTTTCCCCAGGGTGAAATAAAATTATCCGCCATTTTAAGGTATATGAAAATCAGATTTTAAAAATCTTGAAAATAAATATCCAAACATTCAACAAACACACAAGTTTAAGTATTATAATAAATAACTTGGCGTTCGAAAATTGATTCCTCACAGGAGGTCGCCATGATGTGTACTTTAATGAGCAAGCGATAGAGAGAGGAAATTATTAACTATGCAATAGTAATACACACTAGACAACATTAAGCATTAGGTATCTATAAAAATTCCCGAGAAAGTGCACATCACCATTGACGACGCTACTCAGCTACTGACAGTCTATAGTATTTTTCAGATTTGTTGGCGTTTGCGCCGCCATATCCGATTATCCAAGCAACCGCCAGCAGTTCAGTAGTTTCCAAAATTTTGCTGTTGCTAGGAATCGTGACAATGACAATTTTGACGTTTTCCCCCAATAAATGTATTCTTTTACCCACAACATTAGCCCGTTCACACAAAAGACACCGGTTTGTAGTTAAATCTGCTATTGGTTATAAACGCCACAAACCTGTGTCAGAAATATCCACTATTTGTTTTGTTTCTAATTTGTTATTTAAAATTTTGTCATGGAATAAATAGCATTCCTTACTTCGGTTTTAATGCTGTCGGTTACATCTTCACTTTTTAATTTTGATTTGCTGTGCCTTTTTCCGGGCGTTGCAGCAGACAAACCTCGTTTTTCCTCTCCAACTATGCGTGACACGCTGCGTAGACTTACTTTTGATGCATCGGCCAATCGCTCCTGGTCACAAGTTAAAGGCAATAGGGGACCATTATTTTCCTTATCTCGAGTAAAGTATTCAAAAATATTTCGTAAAACTTCTCAACACTGTTTGGTAAAAACATTTCCAGGCATCTTTACACCTGACAATCAAACTGACAGTTATACTTGAAAGGCAATAATTTTTAATAAATTGCTTGGTGACCACTGGATATTGCAAAATAAGCATATTAATACTGAAACCATTTTGTTTCACACAACCATAGTAAGAAAGAGTGAGATCAAATACGGAAACGTGAGAATATTCTCAAGTCATCTTACGGCAGCAATTAAAATTCAACAAATCCATTTTACAAAAGGGAGAAAGACATATGAACGTAATGCGCAGATTACTGCACACACACGCCAAGATATCTGAAAAGAACTATAGCTTGGTACATAAGCAGAGAATACGGAAATGCATTATAGAAGCACCACTGGGAAAAGAGCGAAAATTTAAAGATACTCACTAATTTAAAAAGCCTCTCCGCGACGGCTTGATTAATTTGGTTGTGTGTTGGGTCGTAATTGACGTACAGAGAACTTTTTCATTTTTCAACTGATTAAACATAAACAGTCGATGAGCAGAGTATTATTTTGTAAAAACTCCGAATTTAAATAATTATTTTACACCTTTATTAAGAACGATGCGATGTTGTGAACGCACATGTAGTTCAAGGTCAAAGACGCCCAACAATAAACGACAAAGATTCCGTCGCGAGTGCTGCTCCTCTATGATTCTGTATTCTCTGGTATAAGTCTGTGCTTATAAGTTCTTTAAATATAGAAAAATGAAAAGTAATCTGAAGTAGGTCTTATTAAAAAATTAATTCTTCAGCGAACTCTGTTGACATTAATGCATTCCACAAAAAATCTGAAGTGCATTCTGAGTCGGAATTTTCTTCTAAATCAGCAGACAAACACACTCCACATGCGTTCAGCGTCAACACTGTGTAATACATCAATCAGATGATTGCTGATGGAGGAAAACTGCCATTTTAACATGTCTATTGTCTAGGATGTATTTTAATCTTGCAACCAAGGCAAATGGCAAAATACTATTTAAAGTATACCTAATCCTAATCGGTAATCGTATAAAAAACCACCTTTTTAATACCTGGGATCATTTTTTTACCAGTATGAATCATTTTGTGGGCCACTCCCCCGCTTTTTTCGGAGCATGATAGGTTGTGTTTTCAAACTAAATTATCGCATATTTATTTTAGAGAAGATATGCATCTGGGAAAGGTCTATAATAATCTAAAATTTCGCCGCATAAATACAAAGTATCGAGAACTTACTTGATCTGCATGAAAATCTATCATTTTTCGTTGAAGAATGTGAGAAAAATAAAAATTTCGGATTTTCAGAAGATGGGAGTCGACTAAATCTGCAAAATTGGTTAATAGAAACTACTCGGGCTTTAGAAAATTTACAAAGACCACGAAGAATTTTAAAGGACGCCATAGTTCCTCATTCCCTTATATACACGTCATTCTGACATTTTCTGAAAACCAAATACGTAGGTATATGTACTGCGAAACGTCAAAAGAGTAACGATAATTTACTAAAAAATACGATTTATATGGGGTATTAGTACGCTCTCCGTGCTGTACCTATTTGGAAATGCAAGTCCCAGCAGTAAATTAATTGATTTTCTTTTTTGCACAAAAAAATTGGATTTTGATACACATGCTTTTTGGAGCAAATTTGCTATTGCTAGTAGACCTTTAAACCTAACCCAAGTTTACATGATGGTCCGATCATCAAACCAACACACCGACCAGCAGCTTGGGAACCTCATTGGGAGAACTAGGTAGGTACATAAGTAGTAGCATGGTAGACCAATAGCGCAAGAAATAGGGAGTGAGGTATATTATTATAGTAGTTCATATTTTGTAAGAACACGGCAGGGTCTTTACAGTAAACGTTCAGTAGTTCCACCGAAAGATTTCATTGGTCCACTGAAGGTTGAAGGATTTTTCTACTTGAAGTAACAAGTAGGTAAGCAATTCAGTAAAAGTAACTAGTGATATGCGCGAGAAGGAAACTTTGCAGATACAAACGTATACAGGGCTGAACATCCTGCGAATCGTATAGGAATAAATTGGCTTCGCGCCTTCACTCTGTATTACTTAAGTGATTTTAAGTATATCATTTCATTTAATTTTAAACCAAACGCAAAGGTGAGTGCATAAAAAGGCATCCAAGACGAATTTCTCGCAACACTCAAAAATCTGAAAGCCATTTCAATAATTTAAATTTCTGAACAAACTCGAAAATTTCTGGAAGTGTACGGCAATTATTTCAAGCTGAAAGCTGCATTGGATTACTTATACGATTTATCTAAACGTCATAATACACATATATTTTAGTACAAAACTATTCTGGTATACAGCTAACTATGATTTTCTTATTGGACTAGGTTCAGAGAATACTCTATTGTTTGTAAAATCCAGTAACACTTTTTTTCAAAATAGATCATATTGTACAGCGGCCAACTTTGGCAAAATGGACCTTTTCTCAAAAAAGTTAAATGGAACACCCCGTATATTATTTGCAGGCTTGATAGCCAGTTTATCAAGCTTTTGACTGATGCAGATATTGGCAGGCCTGCGACTGATCATTTAGGCAGAAATAAAGATTGAGCCTTAAGAATTGAGATTTTTGCCGTAATTTTGTACCATTTTTGGGGAATTTCCCCCATTTTGCCACCCAAAACTCAGAAAACACTTTGTTTTTACAGAAAATTTAGCGAACAGAGTTTACACCGGCACAAGAAATCTCAATGCAAGATTACTTCTTGAAAGAACTGTTTTCTTCCATGGCACTCCTTGTTTCAATTTATACCTAGGTTTAATCAGTTACCATTTATTTAAGAATACGACCATGAAGAAGTAATCTGGCGATGAAATTTTTTGTCTCAATGTGAAACCAACTTCCAGAAGCAAAATGAATATCATATTGGGCACTAAAATATAGGAAAAACGAATAAACTATCTACTTACCAATCAAATGATTACATTTTAATTTTTTTAATTTGGTGAAGTTCTGGCATAAATAAAATTACTCTATAAGATAATCGACATTTTGCACCTGTTCGGGGGCTTTGTCACGATTTATTTGTAAGTATAAAATATAAAATATAAAATTATACTTACAAATATATCTTGACAAAGCCCCCGAACGGGGGCGAAACGTCGATTATCTTATACAGTAATTTTATTTTTGCCAGAACTTCACCAAATTTAAAATACCTATTTATACTGGCACAAATAGAACAACAATTTTCTACATTTTACAGTTCAATTTGGAATGCTACCGAAACCGTCAGTCGCAGACCTAACAATATCTACATTAATCAAAAGCTTAGTAAACTGACTATTAAATATGGAAATAATATATGGGGTGCTCCATTTGAAACTTTTAAGGAAAAATGCATATTGCATAAGCTGTCCACTCTGTATGATATTAAGTTTTGTGACAAAAGTACCTACTCAAGAACTTTACAAATAAAGCAGACTATGAACCTAGTCCAATAAAGAAATCTTAAATAGCTTCGACCAGTAGACGTCAGCAGCTCCTCAAAGTTGGGTTCACACTGGCACTAAAATGGTAATATCTTAAAATCGCTCACTCTAAACCCCATCGTGTAGTACACCATCTATCATAAAATTTTATTGGGAATTCAAATATGTAAACAAATGTGGGGCGTTCCATTTAAAAAAACATAACTTTGATTTGGTGCTCAAAGTGTGAACATCCTGTATACACCAAAATAATTTTATCAGATGCTTCATGGGGTTCTCCACATACGTGTAAAGTTTTATTTTGATACCTAGAATAGAACCAGAGATATGGGCCGACTGCACACTATTAGGCAACTGCATTTAATTTTTTTATAAAAATTAATCTTTATTTGATTCTAGATATGAGTAAATCTTTGTTGCAATTATTATCAAATCGGTACCCAACTCAAATCTACTATTTTTATAAAAATCATCAAAGGCAGCGAAACTAGAATTTTGTAAATTCATTTTAATAAAAGTCCTGTACAAGCTCCTTACTTCACACACCACAAAATTATTATCTACACCAAACCTGTAGTTGGGAAGTAACAAAATTGTTATGTTGCAATGTTTTTCCTATTTCAATGTTGCCTCAAACTTCAAATGACGTTATGCAATTTTTGTAATTAGCATAAGCTTCTTAAGAAAAACGGTTAATCTCATAATTTAATTAGAATTTTCTGTATAAATTCCCACTAATTTTACAATACGTGGCTCTAAAAATTTATTTGCGAGCAATTATACGTTTAACTTTCGAGACTCGTCTATCACGTTGACCTTACGTCATTTAATGCAACATTTAAAACCATTATTCCATCATAACTTTTTAATATGTACTTTAAACCGCACTTTGTTCTTTTATACACAGAATACTAAAAATATAAATAACTTCTTTTAATGAATTGTTTCATGAAAATACTCGTGGAAGAAAGGATACGTATTAATGGGGTCAAAATTTGAAAATTATTCAATGGACGTTTTGTTCATAAGTAGTAGGTAGGCACCTAATATTTTTTTAGAAGTGCCACAGTATACCTGCACAATTTGTGCAAAATACTTCTTAATTAAACACATCAATTAATTAATTACCATTCAAATTAATTTCATACTATCAATGACAGACAATATCTTAAAAAAGGCATAAATATTTCCCTTAAAATCGAGATACTTAATTTAAAATTAAAAATTAAAATAATTTTAATTTTTAAATTTGCCTGTTCAAACAAATCCTGAGTACACTCCTACTTATCACAATTACGTACTTGCAAGAAACACTTCAAAAAGCTCACTTACCGGCAAAATTATGACGCAGGACAACAAAAGCGCGTACTCACAACTTAGATGTAGACTATGCAATATTCAAGGTGACCCTTGCACCATAGAATTTAAAGCAAAAGTCCCCAACTCGCGCATGCTTGCCCCAAACATAATAAAAACGCGATCTCTTCTGGGAATCTCTCGGAATCTCGTCGACTTCGTTACTGGCGTCACGGAGGCCAATAAACGCAATGTTTCCAAATAATTATATCTGCGTTTCATTATTAATTCCCAAGTTTCGTGCGGAATGGGGCTGCTATTAATAGGATCGGTGCTGGAAATCAAAACTATCCGAATATTCGTCGATTTTATGTTGCAACGGTTAATCTAGAATTGCATCGTTATTGCACCACATTGAAAGGGAATCACCTGAGCGGTGAACGCCCCGAAGCACCGATGACTAAGCTCATATCAATACAATGTACAATACAGAAGGCAGAGTCCCCTGTTCACAGAGCACGTGAGCACGTGCAAGAACGCATGTGCGCTGACGAAAGTACAATGCGCACCTGTTTCATTATCGCTTCATTATTGTTACTAGGTCAGTTGGAATAAGTTTTTAATTTGACAATTTCCAAGCACGATTATTGTCCCGATAAATACTGATTTATTTGTTTTTACTCATCAATAAAGTCCGTTTTCGAGTTTCTTGCTAAAAATGTGGAAGTAGGTACTTACTGAAACACCTGATAATTTTAGAGTTGAGAGTTGCTAATGAAGAATTTTTATTTCCCCAACATACAGGCTTCAAGATCATTTAAGTTTGAGGGTCGCCATTTTAGAAAAGACAAAGGGTAGGTTTGCATTTGGTAATTTTGCAGAATTTTTGACATTACTGTTCTTCACATAAAAACGCTACAAATTAAACACTACAGAGTACAGATAGGCAACGCCCATAAAGTACATTTGCGTCTCCTGATGTGTGGAAGAACAGTTACAACAGTTCGAATGCGGGAATTTTAAATGCTAACGTTTAAAATTAATATATACGTACTGTGTACATATTGATTGTGTTAAGCAGAATAAAATTCGTCACTTTAATGTGAACTCTTTAAAAGTTAACTTTACACGCCAAAACAGTGAAACACCAATTAAACTCGACACGAGTTTCGCTGACAACGTCAGCATCCCCAGGAGTATGAAAACGTGGTGATAATCTTCATTCTCAAAGTTCGCAATTCAACCACTATGTGGATATGCATCACTTGATACGCAAGAATTTTAAATTTACATTACGTGCTTATCTGCCTCCTTCTGATAATTCCAACCTCTTAAAGGGCTTCCTCTAAGTCGATACTGTTCCGGCTACTACTAACATTGAAATTCTCAATAAATAAATGAAAAAATCTTGCATATGGATTCATTCATAAATGTATGATGTGCTGCATGGAAATCTCATGTTTAGATAATGTCTCGGATAATGTCACTTTTTAATTAGGTACAAAATAGTATATTATACACGAGTTTATAATGAATGCTATTATTACCGAGGATGAAGTTTACAACACGAGCGAGTGAAACGAGCGAGTTTTGTAATCATCCGAGGTAATAATAGTATCATTATAACGAGTTGCATACTATACTTTGTCCACGACTATCAAAACAGATTCCCAGAAAGAATTTACCTTCATTTCCCTTCTCCAGTGTAAGAAAGATTCATACATACGCTCTCAGGTATAATTTTCTTGGTTTTTTGGGCAATTAATCTAATGAGGCAAGTTCTGCAGCTTCTTTTATTGCTGGTGCTGTTAAAGAAACCTCGTTTTCACTCTCACTACTCATTATATCTTCTTTTTTAGAATATGCATTTCAAATTAAAAGCAAACCATGCTGATTTGACGTTTCAATCACATCGCGATCGCGGCCTATATACTAAATAAATGCAAAAAGGGCCAAAGCGATATTCCTATTGGTGTAGTGAATAATATTCATTTATCTACTCCTATTAGATTATATATTAATTAATCAACTGTTTCTGAGCAATTAATAGTATCCATAAACAAACAGCGTGATTTATAATACTTTTTTTTTACTTTTGGTCTCTGACAATATTTAGGTCGATGACAGATTGTCATCTTCACCTTTATTAGCATGATATATGATATTGTGGTGGTTAGCCCTTTTGATGGGTGACTTGAAAATGGAAGTTAAAAGGCGTCCGCGTCCTTTCGGAGATTTATAATAACTCACAAGGGAGTTATTACACCTTCTTTCCCGATTCCGCGAAATGGAACAGTCCATTATTGTTGAGGGGGAGGCAGATGACTTGACATTTCTAAAAAATTTGACGTTTTCAAATATAGTTAAGTAATAATTGTGCTAAAAAAGGTGAATTGCAATAGTGAAGATGAATTATTATGTAGGTACACCGCCAGGGGCAAGTAGCTAATGATACAATAGAAGGTACTTACTAACTTGTTTGGGTACGATAGAAGTATAAATTTTATTCCCATTAGGTATCTGTCTTATTTTTTTGAGAATCATTAACGTACCCCAACCAGTTAGTAGTTCTACGACATATATGCAACAAACACAAAAGGAAGCAATAAAATTGCATAATTCAGTCCCACATATTTAGTTTGCTGGTTGTTCAAACTCTACAATTAATTTTATTAATAAACAAAATGAATAATCATTTAATTTCCATATCCTTGTAACTAATAAGATTTGTAAATAAATATTTATTGTTATAGTCGTAGATAAAGTATAGTATTCAACTCGCGGTAATGGTAATAACTCACTTGATGAATTACAGCACTCGCCTGCGGCTCGTGCTGCAAATTTCATCTGCGTGAGTTATTACCTACATTACCGCTCGTTGAATAATATACTATTATCACTGCGGTGATTAATGTATCTAATTATGATTGAAGAAACACAAGTATAAAGAGTATTATGTATTACAAGATAGTCGTGGACAAAAATATTTAAAATTTGATTTTTCACAATACCTACAGTAGTGGCCATAAATATAGCAACTTCCTGAAATTTCGAATTTAATTTTTTTTCTAAGCAAAAATATTCTTTTTATTTACTTTTTGTTCTTAAAATACATACACATTTCTAGTACATAATGCGTATTTATGTGTAATTAAAACAAGTATTATTTTTAATATTTTTTAATTTTTCTGTTGGACATAATTATAGCAACTACGGAAAAAAAAATTTTTGACAAGTATTAATTAAAAATAACAAAAGCGTTTAATATTTTGTATAATAACCTTTATTTTTAATAACCTGGGCACATCGCTTGGGCATCGATTCTATTAATTTAGTAATGTATCCATCATCAATTATTTCCCAAGCATTTTCCAGTGCAGTATAAAAGTTTTCCAAATTAGTATAATTATTTCCTCTAATTTTGCCATCCAAGTAATCCCACAAATTTTATATTGGATTTAAGTCGGGTGACTGTGATGGCCATCGCATAATTTCGAAGTGTTGCTCCGCTAACCAATCCTGCACAAGTTTCGACGAGTGTTTCGGGTCATTATCTTGCTGAAACACACAACTTAAAGGCATTGTTTCGTCGATGTATGGGACCAGATGGTATTGCAAAATATTTTAATACATGAATCGATCCATTTTACCATGGATTCGACAGATTGGGCCCATCCCAAACTTAGAGAAACATCCCCAAACCATAACTGAACCACCACCGTGCTTAACAGTTGGACATGTGCACTTCTTGTCAAATCTCTTGCCTGTTGGTCGTCTAACATAGAGTAGCCCATCACTTTTAAACAAATTAAATTTTAATTCATCGCTAAAAACTACATTCTTCCAATTTTCTGGGGTCCAGTTAATATGATCTATTGCGAACTGGAGACAGGCCTTCCCATTTTTCTTTGACAACAGCGGTTTCTTCGCTGGTCGGCGACCAAATAACCCGCCGTCGACTAATCTCCTTCTTATTGTACGAGCACTAACAGCTTTTGATCCAATTTCCTCCAATTTTCCAAGAATTTTGGAAGAGGACAGGAATGGGTTTTCTTTCGATATTCTTAACACGTGTCGATCAAATCTTTCATAAGTTTTTCTTGGTTTTCCTGGATTTGGAATGGGTTCAACAGAAATAGCTTCAAAATTCTGGACACAACGGATTTATTTAAATTAAAACTTCTTGAAATTTCAGCCTGTTTGACACCGTTTTCATACTTTTGTGTAATAAGGTTCCTAATTTCAATTGAAACTGTTTTAGCCCGACCCATTTTTTAGTTACTAACCAGAAATAGTGCCAATGCGATAAATACTCGGGATAAGTACAACTTAACTGGCGTTTTAATTACTTTAAACTTATTTATGACAGTTGTTGCTATATTTTTGTCCAACAAAAATTTGAACAAATGCTGGGATTAATTTGTTATTCACAAAGCTCTAATTTTTATTGCAGGAAACACTTACCATAGAAGCAATGTGAATGCTGGAATGCATTTCTAATCTTAAAAATAATGTTGTTTAATATTACATTGATTTTTTAAAAGTTGCTATATTTATGACCACTACTGTATTTGTTAAAAGGTTGTCCGAGACTTCATCGGGTAGTAATGATGCTAAAAATTTTATTAATAAAAATGCGCGGAATTTATTGTCCTTTCTATTCCGTTTTGATTTTCGAATAATTTCAATTTTTAACAACCATTTAAAAACATATTGAACAATCAGCATAATATTTATAGATAGATACACGACGTTCTTTTTGAATGTCAAACAGCGACTATTTCCACACCGCAATTTTTGTATCTTAATTTAGATGAAAGATATGCCGTAAAGTCAAATTCTTTTCTGGTAAATGGGTAAATCAATCGGTGGACGTTCTCTCTTTGAAAATCCCCGTCAAACTTTCTTGTATCAAATTGTTGCTGTGTTCCTGAATTTCCTGCAAAGAAACTGCCTGTTTAAGATCCGGTTTTTCAAAGAAACCAACACCGGATTAAGTCTGACACTGGGTTCGTTGCTATGATACCGGCTTTCTGATTGGTTGTATCATAGCAACGAAGCCGGTGTCAGACTTAATCCGGTGTTGGTTTCTTTGAAAACCCGGGCCTAAGAGTTGCAGTGAAAAAACAACTTCTGAATTTGGATACCTACCTTTAGCAAATAGGAGAAAAATTTAAGATGTACCACTTTTTGTTAATCAGCATACCTATTTCATAAAAATACGGATACGTACATACATTGTTCTCTTAGGCCCAACCTCTAAATCGCGTAAAATGAATTCAGTTCGTTCGTTTTGAAGTAGCGCAAACAAGCATAATTTTCTCCGAAATCATAATTCTAAAAATAAAATTTAGTTCAACGGATTCACAAAAATCTGATTCATTCTTATTCAAGAAAGTGCAAGTAAGAAATTTAAAGAAATTTATTATTGATTAATCTAACATTATGTTGGCACCTACCTAGGTATGTCACAATTATCAATTATATGTTACAATTATCAGTGACGGTAGCGTGAAACGGAAGAGGAACATTTGTTTATCTGTTTATCTTTCACGAGAACGTGAGTTAAATCCTCATACATTTTATTTTTTACTTTGTCATATTAAACCATCCTGATCGAATTCTAAGAACCAAAAAACTTATCTGATTTTGAGTAAATACAGATTACATGCACACTTAGAAAAAAGTACTTATCTCCTTTCTCTCTTTGATTTCGAAATCGTAATTGCAAAACCTAAAACCATCAAATACATTTTTCAGCATGTTTTTAATTTACTATCTCTAATATCTATATGTCAACTGAACCTCTATTTTTGCAGTCAACCAACATAACATTTTTCTGTCGCCTAGAAAAAAATCTTTCTATTTTTCGTCGCTTTCTATTTTTATCCGTAACTGAAGGTTGGAACTTTCATTCTTCTTGGACGCAAACGACCTGTTCCATTCTGGGAAGATGACTGGTTTTATATTTTTATATTGCCTGATTAAAATTTCATACTTCAAGTTCAGTTTGTTAATATAATTTTTGTTTTCCGATGGATGTTTGTATAATTCGAGGTATAATTACAGTCAGTACATTCCTTGTCTGAATATGATTATAATATATTCAGTCAACGATTCAGGATTCAGTCAACGGTACATTCCTGCTTACAGTTTACTGTTTACTTCAGCAGGAATCGGGAAAACAGATTACTAGCCGCTTTGCAGCAACTTCAATCAAGTGTCTACCTCTGTGCTGAATCAACCAAAGTGTAGTCTGGTTACACAGAATATAGCAGAGAGAGGCCGCCAGCGACAGCACTCCGCATTTATGCTGAATTTCCTAAATTTTAAGTTATGCATGAGGACAAAACAAATTAAAATTACAGAATATGGAATATGGAATCAGGTAAAAATTATTACTATAGTACCTTATTTAGCAGTTCCATTCAATAAATTCCTTAATGAAGAATAGAAAGAATCCGTTCCCTTAGGTAGACTGAAGAAATCCATGATAAAAAAAAACATTAGTTTTGATCATTTTGATACCATGTGTTGATAGTCCATATCCGAACAACAATACAATTTCAAACCAATAAATTCGTAGGGGTGTCCTGCCAAGAAACTGTATCGTTTCTACAGCTTGTCAAAAAACGCTGACCAGATTTAATTTAAATTTTAACATGAATCGTAGATGGAGGATGGAGGAAAGGGTGGGAGAGGAAGATCATTTCCAATTTTGACGAAATATGGAAACATTCGGGAAGTTGTATTATTACGTATAATGAGAGGGTAAGCCACGTGAAAAGAAATGGGCTTCTAAATAACAAAGAATTTGTAGATTTATGAAAAATTTCGACAATGTAAAGTAGAAAAATATCAGTGGCGGCTGGCGGCTAGTAATGAAGGGCTCTGGGACGACGCCCTCCCAAGAATTTGAAAAAGAAAATTAAACAAAATTACTCACAGAGTTTTCAACCTTTTATTTTTTATTTCATTAAGTATAATAAAATATAATATTTGTGGTTCTTTTTATGTATCTTACACCTATGATCTCTTACGCGTAAGCACTAGATGACTATTCACAGGCGCGGGGACAATTATAACATAGAAAAGAATAGTATACGAAATTGTACACCTACAAACTTTATTCTGCACTTTCCACGAAAAATGGAAAATTTCGACCAAAAAGTAGAAATGTTCATAAAAAGTGGAATTTTCGACAAAAAAGTAGAAATTTTCACAAAAAAGAAAAAATTTCCACAAGAAAGTAGTAATTTTCACAAAGAAGTAGAAACTGCGGCAAAAATGTAGAAATTTCCACAGAAAAGTGGAAGTTTCGACAAAAAAGTACATAGGTATTTTCACAAAATTGCGACAAAAAAGTGGAAATTTCCACAAGAAAAGTGAAAGATTTTATAAATATGTAGAAATTTTCACAAAAAAGTAGAAATTTCGATAAAAAAGGAGAAATATCAACCAAATTTCAAAATCAAAAAAATGGAGTTTGCCCTCACTGATGGAATAGATTTTGGCTTCCAATAGAGAATAGGTATTTTTATAAGTTTCAGTGTTTTGTATCTTAAAATATTTTTTTGTACCTAGGGATATTTAAAAAATAATTTAATTTCACTTAATTTTCTTATACTAGAATGAGATACTTGAGGTATTAAGTACAGTATTTTATATTTACGAGTAGGTAGGTACGTACTTTGAATTTTTTCAATTGGATTTTTATGATTAACTCTAAAATAAACTATACCTGGCTTATTGTTTATTATAATTTATTCAAATTATAAAATAAGCTACAGGAATTTTCAGGTGACTGTAGTTTCTTTGTAAAGGTGAATACAACTTAATTCTTAAATTAAGATACAACTGCAAAGCAACATATGTATGATGAACACAATTTTAGGATACATTTTTAAGTAAGTATGTGCGGCAGTACTTCAACCGGCGGCCCCGAATTCGGCACTTTATTGACCTTCTTAAATAAAACTGTTTGAATTCGGCACCCTAGCTCAATATCGTAAAATATGGAAGTCTCGAATTCAGCACTTTTTTGATACCTGGATTAGTATATGATTGAAAATCAAACTGAGAAGTTAAAGGAATAATGCTGGAATATTTCTAATCATAACTTGTTTTCGCTTAGTACTTATATTTGTCTATATTAGGTCAAGACCATACGGAGTAAAGCGAAGCGAGCGGAGCGTTAAAGGTGCCAATTGTTAGCGTTTTTAATAATATATTCAAAGATTATTCTTTGAAATATCTGAGATCGAATAGTATCTCAAAGATATTCTTTGATCTTAAGATACTTTAAAAAACATTTTAAATGTGTACTTATCTGAAGATACTCATGGGAAGTATTTAAAATACAAGATGCTGTCTAAAAATATCTGAGATCGAGTAGTATCTCAAAGATATTCTTTGATTGAAAAGCTACAGATAAAATACAAGCTACTTTTAAAAAGTATTTGGAGATACAAATACTTTTGTGAAATCAAAAAAGTTTTTAAGATACTACTTTTTAAGATACTATTGCATCTAAGATTCTTTTGAGTATCTTTTGAGTACGAGTATACGCCCAGCTCTAAATACATATATAATTTATAAAATGTTATTTACTCGGTCCATTATGTCAATAAAATATATTAGGCACGTCATTTTTATGCCTTTCCAGATATCATCACATATATGTACATAAGAATGAAATTATAATGTGTAGGCGAAGATTACGCTGCGGATCTCCATTCTACTGCTAGTGTTAATCTTATCGAAATACCAAAGGCACCATCATTTAATAAAATTTATTTACTGTCCATTCCGGGTGCTACCTATCTCCCGTATTAACGTTACACTTTTAATCTGAAGAATTATGATAACGCATCATTAAACCAGTGACAATAATATAATTATTCGATAAAAGACATAATTATTAATCACTCTGGCCAACAACACGACTGGACATAATAAACGTCTATTAATATTCAATCAACTGATGCAAACACCGAAATCCTTTCAATTAGGTCTTGTTACACCAAATTTATTCATTTTATAGGAGGACAATACACCTTTTCTGCCTTATTTACATACTTGTTCCGCATAAAACAACCTCTTTATTATATTGTGTGGGGTCTTCAACTTTCGGAGGTTAGAACCCATCAATGGTAATTTTTAATTTCGTACATTATAAATTATGTGGACCACAAACAAAAAACTTACAAATTAAAATGGAAATTTTGTGACTTACAAGAAGCGCTCATAAGAACTAGCAGGTATGTAACTAAATTCATCTGTGCCATGGCGGTTATCGTGGGGTTGGGAACATATTATGCGAATGTTTCACAATAAAATATCAATATTTTCGAAGATAGTTGAATCAACTGTATGGAAGCTGGAACGTACCCGTGTACCAATTGGAATTGGTTATACTTCTTCAAAAATTTTAGATGTCTTTGTCCCGAGGACGAAAATTTAAATAAGCAAACCAAACTTCACAAAAATTTATTGCTGCTAAAAACAAGACATACCTAGATCGAATATAAGTACAGAGAATCGTTAACCCCTAGGTGTAAGTTGATATCTCATTTCCTTCAATACATCATTCATTGCATCTGCGCTTTGTTGCAACATTTCCTTTTCTGGTTCATTCAAATTCTGTTTCACAATATAGCAAACTCCGGCTGACCCAAGAACGCACGGCAGAGACATAAATACGTCTTTGTCGACACCATGACGACACCCCTACAACATAAAAATGCAATATTAACAACACACGTTTTCATCGATAGCCTTTGTTTGGTGTTTTATGTGCGTCTTTAGAACATTCGTCCATTTCAAAATAAGAAACGTTTTAAAAAGTACCTTGTTTGGCACTTAATATATGGACACCCAGCCCAAGAGAAACTAGCCATTGCAGCATCAGGTGGACTTCTTTGAAATTTACATCTCATTTGTTTTAAAATCGAATCGGCACGGCGTGAGCATTGCAGTCATGAAAACTGACACATAACACGACGAGCGTGCCCGAATCGAGACATGCATAAACAACAGTGTTGTGTTTCACATAATCAGATTAAAATACTTATTCAGATGCGCGGGAAAAAATAAATACAGAAAAGTATAAAAAGTCGAGAGAGCTCGAATGCATTAAAAGTTTACAGGGTGAGTCAAGTTAGAATGCGGCCGCCATCTTGTGGAATAAGGAAATAACAGAGCTGGGGGTCGACCACCTGAGGTCGACTTACAGTGCAGATGCTGCCACAAGAAATATACTTGTGCACAATCCAAAGAATACGCGTACTTTTTAGTCTGCCAAATGAAACAAAGGTTATAATACAGTACAGACCTTATCTTCCCAATGACCGAGGGCGGATTATCAGTACCAGCCAAGTACGACTTCTTCACTTTTCGATAGTCATAGTCAACTCAGACTTATTACCCGATTTGGCCTGACCTAGCTATGTACAATGTCAACTAAAAATGCCAGCTGGTAAGTTTTGGAAAGATATAGATAGGAACATTGGATGCACACCTAAGAAAATATTGCTTCTGCAATTAATCTCATCCCCAAGACCACAAATTCAAAAGGCTATGTTAGCATATTCCAGGTTGGCCACAGCAGTACTAAGAACTTTTATTCCAATGTCAATCATTTAGAGATCAGATTACTGGAAGGAAGTTTCTAAAATCCTTAACCGAAAACCGCAGAGTTGGGTGGATGAGGGTTGAGTCAGTTGAGAGCGCGGATTTCAACAGATCTGAAAAATGTCTTGGAACATTTTATGAATACTGACTGTAAACAAAATAAAATAATTATTACATGATAAAAATGAGCGAAATTGGGATTGGTGCTAATATTGCTGCCCAAATTTTGTTGCCGCAGAAGTCCAGAGTCTTGTACGAAAAGGCTTACAAAGAATTTTAAAATGGTGCGAACTGAAGAAAGTTACAACGCCTCCTGTGTAAAAATTCTCACGTGCGACGCGTCGCACGATATTATTCAAGTTCCATGCTTGTCATGTAATATACTATTTATAACACTCTCAGTCCCAATACTAATAAATGCTTCTGAAGCAATTTCTCGCAGAGTAATTCGCCAATTATTGCTGTTGCCAAAAAATTTCATAAAAACTGCCGAAGAAAAAAAATTAATATTTATCTACGAGATGATGTATGGCTCAAGCACCCCATATCCCATGCAAGGATATTGTATTTAGTCACACACAAGAGCTCCCAGATACTATTCTCTTTTATTGGAATGTCCGATATAACGCAACATAAAACTGACAGAGCAAGAAATTAACCGTGCGCTGTTGGTACCACATTTGGATGTGATGCCTCTTCGATTATTGAACAACGGACATTAAGATTGACGTAACAAGTATAGAAAACGTACCGGTACTTCATCAACTATGGCAAGAAATACATAACACACATGCCGTCGGTTAAAAATGCTGGGAAACAGGCCGAACCGATTATTCCGCTATTTTATCTTGTGCTGGACAACGTGTTGAACTTGCAACAAAAATTTGAAACCGGACAATTCACTATTTGTTATTCCGACTGTAAAACAAGAATAATGTAAACATCCTCATCAGTTTTATTACACCATGAACAATGATTAAGTACAGAGGTTTTTTGAATTGTTCATTTGCAACAGCGGTCTTCCAGAAAGCTGCATTTTTGCACTCCCCTTCGATACGCTCTGAAAACATCGAAAAGAGCATCTGCTTCAAGATGCAAGAATATTACTCCGTGAAATTTTGAACGGTGCGGAAAATTATCCGTTTACATTCTCGACAGACGTTTTCCGAAGTTTAATGGTTTCCGATGCAGCAGCATGTCTGCTCACAAAGAAAAAATGTTTACTGAAAGTGTGCAAATTTATAAATGTACATGTTTGCGTCTTTGTAAAGGATTTATCTCGCTATTGTTTTCCTTTTTCCTTAGTATTGATTCTCAATTTATCGGATTTATTGTTCATTTGATAAAGTTATTTGGTTAATTATTTTAGACCAGTGAACTCATCATTACATTACAGGGGCTCAGAAATACACACACAAATTATTGGAGATAATTCCTAGAGGTGTAGGTTTCATTGTAGGTATATCCAAACATTGCAGGTATACGTATGTTATTGGTATTGAGAGATATAGTAAATTCACTATATTTAGCGTTCACGTCACATAATTATATCAGCAGATGATGACGTAAGCATGTAGAACATTCATATGAGATTTTCATACACTTTGAATCAAAGACTTATAGAGGAGACTTAGCTATTTACATTTTCGATTGAAGCAGGGTGAATATTCACAGTCTAAGCGTTTGTGTGTGGAAAAGGCAAAACAAAACAGCCGACCAGTTGTGTAGTGAACAGGTGCCGCCGCGGAAACATAATATCGCAGAACATTCACTTGGTCCGTTGCTTGAATATAATAACAAACAACGATCCCCGCGACCCGCTTGCCTACGAACGTGCTTCAAAGGCTTCAAAACAAAATCAGCTGTTCCATAAGGACGCTAGGTCCATTCTAGACGTCTTTGCTTTGTATATTTATTGTAGGTTATGTTGCATTTGACTTTTGATTAGATTATGTTGTACTACTGTGTTACACGTTATGACTATTCGGTACTTTTGAAGTTTTGAAATAAGTAATAATTACAAAAGTGGCATCTAATAGTTACGCCCTTTTCGCGTACCTAACAAAATTTAAACATCCATTTTGAAGAAAATAGGGTGCGTGCGCATGACCGCAATATATTTCTGAACTTATCACAAACTTTAAACCATAGAACATGAAACCTTTCTCACACTGAAGATATCACAGGACATCTTACCCCCTTCTCTTACTAAACATATAAATCAGGAAATTAAATTCTGAAGTAACTTCTGGTTTTGTCTGACAAGACCTTCGAAATTCTCTATCTAATGGGTCTGGAAAATACTGCTTCCTGACTAGCAACTTTTTGACATTTTTTGACCAATCAGGAAGCAGTATTTTCCGGACCCATTAGATAGAGAATTAAAAACTAGGATAGGGATACGTAAGTCATTTTTCTTTAACTAGTATCGTTTCCAAGTTATAATTGATAAAATTTGCAAAATTACGATTTTTAACGTCACATAACGCCGAAACCGTAAGACCCAGTGTATGGCTAGCGAAGTGGCCCTTAAATTATGAATCTCATAATTAACCAACAACAACCTCACTTTAGACCTATAATTGCAGTAGTCACACTTGTTTAAGTGCTTCGTAAAGACAATGACCTCGACAATGACCCACGAAGGATAAATTGTCAGTCGATGAGAATTCAGGCCCAAGGAAAATACACAGTCGTAGTCGATTTAAAATTTAAAATTAGTATATTTTCCTTGTGCCTGAATTCTCATTGACTGACAATTTATTTATCTTTCGTGGGTCATTGTCTTTATGAAGCATTTAAATAAGTGTGACTACTGCAATAGATCTAAAGTGAGGTTGTTGTTGGTTAATTATGAGATTCATAATTGCTACTTTCATCTTCCGT
Organism: Xestobium rufovillosum; assembly: GCA_963966045.1. Taxonomy (NCBI): domain Eukaryota; kingdom Metazoa; phylum Arthropoda; class Insecta; order Coleoptera; family Ptinidae; genus Xestobium; species Xestobium rufovillosum. The sequence goes on along the minus strand of OZ014493.1, from coordinate 25,110,302 downwards.
CACTACCTATACAGGGTGATTCACGGAGACGCAGACGGTCGGTTAGACGTTTCTCAGAAACGGCAGCGAATTAAAATCTGAAAATGTGCACACAACAGTTCTCGGCTTAGACCATTCTAATTAAAATATTTTCAACGCCCAACAACTTCCGGTTATACCGGAAATGGGCACCTACTCTCTTATTTTAAACGGAATACCCACATTTTTATTACGGATTTAGATTTTTGGTCGAATTTTAAGGTCACCTTGTGCAAAACATCATATGTGTAAAGTGCACCCTCTTCGAGATATAAAACGTTAAAAATCGTCATTTTTCAAATTTCATCAATCATAATTTGGAAACGGTACGAGATAAAGAAAAATGATTTACATGTCCCTATCCTAGTTTTTAATTCTCTATCTAATGGGTTCGGAAAATACTCCTTCCTGATTGACAACTTTTCGTCATTTTTTTGACCAATCAGGAAGCAGTATTTTCCAGGCCCATTAGATAGAGAATTAAAAACTGAGATAGGGACATGTAAGTCATTGTGTTCAATCCTGCCATAGAAACATGTTGTTTCACCCTTAGATACCATGCCAGAAAGCATTACTTTTGTTCACTCACTTCGTTTCTTTGGCAACTAGTGGGCGAAAGCAGTGAGCGAAAGTACTTATTACATTCACCCACTCCATTTCTCAATAAAATTACAAACATATTCAAAATTAATCATCCAAATTGACACCGCAATTTATGATGGTTTCTGTCAATAAACTAGCTCAATTGTTGTCAAAAAATTTTATTTGTGTGCGTTTTAATAATATATTCAAAATTAATTAGATATTTATTAAATACTGTCAACATTTCTATTAGGTAATATGCAAATTTTTACAGAGTTAAAGCCAATACTTTTAAAAAATATAGCACTATGAAACTTACTTGCTATGTAAGTAATATCTACTTTTTCAAAAACAAATAAAATTGTCTTCAACATAGAATATGTGGACCACAAAGAAGATGGCTCGTAATTTTCTACCAATCTATTAAAATAGGCTAAGATCACTTCCTCCGTTATAAGATGAACTTTCTTTGTGCGCATCAAATCACGGAATTTTGTCAGCTCGTTCATATACCTTCCTTTAGACTTCTGAGGCAATTGTATGCAGCGGCATCAGCTTCTTTTAATATCCTCCGTAAAATGAAATCATAATTTTTTCCATATTTTCTCAGTAAAATCTTATTTTAGGAACAAATTTAGCTGAAACGTACAAAAATTGACTTCTTCTAGCTTGTTTATTATTTATAGTAACGGTAACCATAACAATGATGAAACACGCTCTCTATGTTATTATGTTGTATAAATACCTGCCCATTGTCAGATAAATTTGAATTATTAATTTTGAATATTTTTGAAATAATATTTAGTTCAGTGGCAGGATTGAACAAAACGTTATACAGCACTCGTGGAGAAACCGTTTCGCTCACTTATTTGCCTTTGCACACTCGCCTGGCGGCTCGTGTGCAAATCTGGCAAATAGCGTGAGTGAAATTTTCAGTTTCTCGACTTGTACTGTAATATACTATTGTTCAATCCTGCCACTTATTTGCCTTTGCACACTCGCCTGGCGGCTCGTGTGCAAATCTGGCAAATTGCGTGAGCGAAATTTTCAGTTTCTCCACTTGTACTGTAATATACTATTTCTTTATCTCGTACCGTTTCCAAGTTATAATTGATGAAATTTGAAAAATGACGATTTTTAACGTCTAATATCTCGAAGAGGGTGCACTTTACACATATGATGTTTTGCATAAGGTGACCTTAAAATTCGACCAAAAATCTAAATCCGTAACAAAAATTTGGGCATTCCATTTAAAATAAGAGAGTAGCTACTCATTTCCGGTATAACCGGAAGTTGTCGGGCGTTGAAAATATTTTAATTAGAATGGTCTAAGCCGAGAACTGTTGTGTGCAAATTTTCAGATTTTAATTCGCTGCCGTTTCTGAGAAACGTCTAACCGACCGTCTCCGTGAATCACCCTGGCCTTTCTCACAAGTTTTATGTCTCGGGCTGCGAATAGCTCAATTGGTTAGAGCACTCGCCCGGACAGCAAAATATTTGGGTTCGAATCCCGGTCGGCGCCTGTTTCACACTTTTCGTGGGGGGGGGGCTCCTATGCAGTTGTATACTTGACTGCTATGCCCGATTATTACTCATTACTTTACAAAAAAATTCACAGACCTCGCATCTTACGCAAGTATCATAGGCGTATTGAAAATACCGACACAACTGCTCGGTTTCTAAGATGTCCAACAAAAGTGATCTGTGCCGTTTCAATTTGGTATATTATTGGTACAATACAATACAAGAAATGATTTGTTACACGCACAAGGCACATAGTCAAACTGACGCAATACGTAACAAAATATTAACGCATCCGTTTTGTACTGTTTGGACTTTTATTGCAACGCGATATCCCTCTTAAACGGTACTCGCGCTTGCCGTACCTTAGTGTACATCTGGCTAGCGCTCTCCATCCAATATATTATTATTAGCAGCCTCGACTGCGCGCGCCGCCGACAGAATCTGTCGCGTGTCGATACATTTTTCGTAAGATGAGTCCCATATACACGCGCACAGAAGTATTTTCAATACTAAAAATTCTAACATGTGCATCAACTTTAATTTACTTAAGCAATAGAACACATACATTTCTTGATAAACGGATAGTTCCTTTATGTTTTGCATGTTCGAAACTAATTAATGGCGTGCAGCGCTAAATATCCCGTATGGCGTTTAGCTAACTAGCAAGGAATGTAAAGAAAATTATTAAATTTTAGATTCTAGTGTCACGTAGATATGTAAATATTAAATGAATACTCGCAACAAGATTTCCTAACCTACAGAATAATTTTAAAATATCTCACCATTTCAAGCACCTCGAAAACGCCTATTCGATTATATTGCGTATTTTTTTCTTTTATTTCAGAAGCAAATGCTGCACACCAGTTATAGTTGCTGCATTCCACTAATATCAAATACAAAGTGTAATATGGAATGTTAGGAGAGCTATCTGGGCTCTGGAACCTCTTAATAGCGGAGCTCGCATGCCTATGTTTGGATTGAAAACCTGTTGTGGCTACCACCAACCCTTTCATCTAAGCTATGTAAATGGTAACACCAACCCATGTTCAATTAGCATAGCTACAATTACCCTTACATTCAATGCTCTCCAGATAATTTTTGTTTGAAGTGCCAGATAGTATCGCTGGCCAGTTTTATTTACAACCGATTAGGCATTTGGGATTTAATTTAAGATCCTCAAAGAAAGAGGTATTGAAGGTCGTTAAAAAAAATAATTTAAATACAATTTAAACAAGTTTTGCTATTTTTCATTCTACATATTTAATTTTATCATGGAGATGATCGCATCCACTAGGGATCTGGTATCTGGTATCTGGTTAGTAAGGGATAGACCGAACGTAAGGTGAGCATCATTATGGCTAAATATTTGATAGTTCGCTTGGTTTTCTTATAAGTTTGTAAAAGTGGGATCCATTAAAGTGCAGAAGCATATTATTTAAAAAACAATATTATTATGTTATAATAGAAACCACCCACCTTAATATACGTAGAAACAGGGAAGCATTCCTTGGTGTCGTTTAATATCGCCTGCACAATTCTTGCAACGCTAAGCGACATTCCCCAAGAGGCGCAACTCTTCAGTCTGACAACTTCTCGAGAACTATAAACATTAAGTTATATAGTTAGGTAGACATGCAATTCAACTAATTGATCCCTGAGGTATTGTACAGTGGTGGCTATGTATGTGCTGTATAACTGGTATGTACAAAAGAGTCATTCCAATTTTAGAATTAATAGCTTAAGCGCACAGCATAATTAGCATAATTGGAAAAGTTAATTAAAGCGTAAATAAGAGGTTTTCTGCTATTCTTAAGTAGTGATAATTGCCAGATAAGGTTACTGGAGGATTTAGTCTATATGGAGTCTATAGCCTCTGACTTTGAGCTTTTGCCTCCAAGTAGAAGGAAAAAGGGAAAGGGGGCATTCTTTGACTTGTAGGATGGCGAAGTAGTCTTTCGACTAACAGTATTTTCCGTTAACGATAAAAATATTTTTTATTGTTGTTTTAAAGGTTGCATTAGAATCGCAGACCAACGGCGGCAAATATTATAATACAAGCATCTTTCTATTGATGCATTACAAACTGCAAAATAAAATTACACACCACAGCTACTTCTATTATTAACATAATCATGTCTTATTGCTCGTAATAATTCTAAATGATGTGGTAATAAGATTACTCTGCTTGAATTCTTGAAAAATAGTTATATCAAAGTGTTATATTATACCTGTTTCATGCAGGTGCTGCAAATCATTCGAAAACGGCTCGAGAAAAAAGAAAACGAATTCACACTATATGAAGCCGAATCGCGTAAACTAACCGGGCGTCAATTAACAGCTTACCATCGTCGGGTATTTGCTCAGCAGGGGGATTATGTGATTTATGTTACGCGCTTGAGCGCCGAAGAAGTTTGATAAGTATCTCCGATTAACCACACAGGTATGTACAGAGTCTATTTTTATTCCAGTAAGCTGTTTGTATTCTATAAGTATACCTTTCGACCACAGTATTGAAGATATCCTGCCAATCCTCAGGGTCCTGGTCACCGCCCAAATCGGTGTTCACTTCTTTCAACCGTACTCCAGAAAGACTGACTCCAGACCATATTGGAACTACAAAAAATAAGATTTCAAATACACAGATTGGCAAAAAATCTGCCCCATTAGGATTTTAGCAAATATTATGTACATTACAACCGACGTGTCGCACTGACCTTCCCGTTTACATTTTTATATCATGCTTCTAGATGGCTTGGAAAGTTTGGAAGAAATAGATTACATAGAATTTTAGACAGACTGTATACCTATATTTATTATTGGGTAAAGTGAAGAGTTCACTCAATTTTTTACTGGTAGATCAATTTACATCAATATACCATGAAATGATACCCTTGATTCTCCAGTTCAGAAACTCTTTTGCATATAAGTAAAGAACCAGTTCTTAATGCAGATTACTTTGCACAACTCACCAACTATTTATTATCTATAAATACATTAATATTACCGCTGTTTTTTCCTTGCTCTCCAATTATGAATGCTTGCAGGCTACCAGGAGACACACCGAGTTTCTCACTCAACAAGTAGCGGAATCGAGCAGATTCTAATATTGTTCCCGAACCAATGACCTTGTGCGGGGACAGTCCACTAAGTTTCCAAGCTACGTAAGTCATAATATCCACTGTAATAAAGCAAAAAAAATTATCTGCTACAGCTATTTTAAAAATAGGCCGTTTGTTCACCCATTCCACCATTTGAAAATTCAGGTTGTAACATCAAACTATGCTATCTTATCCTTTCATGAGCATACTCTATGACCCAAAATCAGGAGGAAATGTTTCTGTAAGCATATATTATGTTCAAGGACATTCCCTGTCTGAAATATGGGCACCTAAAGAAGCGATAAAGACCACTTAATTATTAAAAGGATATATTAAAAGGAAGCATTAAGTAATTTCTTTCTCGATGACTGAAGTGATCGGGAGCATTATCGTGCACACACCATACAGTACGTTGAAGAAAAAGGTGTGGGACATGACGATCTTGGCTTAAAAAGATGTGTGGAAGAAATAAATATCAAAATTTTGTACTTTTCACGAAAGTTCTTCTCGCACTCCCTACATGCATCTCTATGCACACAATTTTCAAGAAAATTAATACTTTACAAAAAAGATTGACACTGCAGTCTTTCCTTGGACTGCGAATGTTCGGTTAAAAGCAACAGAAACGCATATGTTTCAGGTTACACACTGTATAGGTAAATATTGGCTGTTTATTTAAAAAGAGAACTTAAATATACCGGGTTGTGAGACTATCACTAATATGCAATCTCTGCTAAACTTCATCACTTCTGGTATAATTTTCTTGAATATGCTGACGTTTCTCGCGACGGTATCTACCGAATTTTCACGCTCGTCCAATCCAGCACCAGCTGTAATTATGCAGATTTTCGAATTCGCCGACGTGGAATAATCTGAAAAGCATTGAATGAAACAATATTTACATCTCCATTAAGTAGACATATGCGTATAAATTTGCGATTATCTTGGGTGAAGAGATTTATATGAAATGCCATTCTGATGCGAGGATCGTATTCCCCACAAAATTAGCATGAACTGGTATAACAGAATACCGGTAATAAGGGTCTACGGCTGAATATAAAATCGACACTTAATGAAATATATCACTTGCAATTAAATATGTTAAAATGTGGCATGCATAATTTTGTCATTTACTTAATCAATAATAGGCGAAATAAAGGTTTCTTTATTTTAAACGTATTTTCACATATTTTGGTTGTTTGCAATTTACTTTAAACACCTTTAAACATCGATGTTGCCGGTCCCAAGTTCAGGTAAATAAGGAATGAAAAGAAAGGTTTGTAAATGTCTTAGAACCTAGGAGAATACCAATAAGTGTCGTTTGTTGAATCAAAACTTAGAGAACTTCACTTATGTAGCTCTGTTAGAAAATTCCAAATTAAGTAGAATTATTTGGATGAAGGCTACTCTCCAGCTCTTTAAAAGTAGAACCCCAAAGAAGGGGAAGATATCCCCAATAGAGGAACCCCAGTTCTCCTGGTATTTTAAACTTACCAAAAAGTCTAAGCTAACTACAGAAGATCAGACAGGAAGAAAAGGGACAAACGTTTGAGAATTAGATTACCAGTTTTGATACTTGTAATGCCCCATTGTCGGTGGTAAAACGTGTGAGATTATTGCAGGATTACAAACATTAAATATAAATGTTGTGGCACTGACCGATACAAGAGACTCGTACAATGGGTCCTTACTGGGAAGTTTATTGCAATAATACTGGTAAAATACTTTTGCTGAGTTGCACTGAAGTGGCAAGCGTGGTGAGTGATTGCACTGTACCCTGGCAAGAGTGAATGACATTAAGACGTTAATACGACGGATTAAGCGTGCGCAAATTAATAAAGTGTGCTCCGATCGGCTAACCTTTTAATATTTTAAATAGAATTTTGAATGAAAAATGTTCATTCATATTATCTTGTCGCTTGCATTTCTAGCGCAATTTTGTTTTAAAAGTGACATACTTTCTAGGCGGGCGGTATGTTGAGACACAATCTTAATTTCACTACTTCAAAGTTTGGTGGTAGTAACATGGGAGTTAGCATTTTAGGTTGTCCCATTTTTCAATGAAGAAAATCTAAATGCCGGAAAGTAACATTGCACATTGAAGTTACCATTTCTGTTCAAGCTCTTAACGTCAGTTTTGACGAAATTTTGCCTCACAAAACAGCTGCCAACTCTTAGTATCGTCCATGTAACCGCTTGGGTTGACGAAAGTTGAGTAGATTGCCAGCTTGAGCCAAACGATTAAATAGTTATCGCATTTCTTTCACTGGAGAATATTGCAAGAAACTTATCTTGTATTATGCACCATTTAAGTCCACCAGAAACTGCACGGCATCCACACCTGCTGCGAAGCGTCAACCTCCACTTGTTCGAACCCGATTGCCTTGTTTACAAAGTTTGCACTTACTTCATTTGAATTGGATATTATTCTTCACACACCCGACCGAATGCATACGGTTTGCATTAATTCGCTATTAGCCTCTCTGTAGCATCGATGCGTCCGCAGAAACTGTGCTGCTTATTCAAATCCGATGGATATTCTGTGGTTAATTCATATATGTTACAACTAGCCAGTGGTAAAGAATGATCTGAATTTAAAATTGAAATGAAACCTTCTCGAGCCTCTTCTGTTAAACGATATCTCTGGTCTGGGGGCGGTGCAATTAATGAGAGCTACTCGTATATACGTCAAATATGGCCGTATTGTAATTTTTACAGATGCGTTCCTTTTGTTTGCGACTGCTGTTCATTATTTTCCAATGAAAATTCATTAAAGCGCAATAAAGTTCTTGTCAGACCAATATATTTTATTACACAGAATATCTCACAGGAACATTTTAATGAGGGGCTAACCGAACACGTCATAGCAGTGCGATGAGCTATGAACTATGTATAAATATAGGCATAGGCATAATAATTACTTTTGTGGTATCTTACTACACTAAAATAATGTGTAGATTTAGGTACGAGTAACAAATTTTACAGATTGTTCGTGATTTAATCATTTGTTGCAGGTATATAATAAATCTTGGAAGCTTCGAAGATGATCGCTTAATTATTTGAAACGAAGTAGCGGTTGCGGCATAAACTTCTTCGTCAACATAAACATGTTCGCGGGCTACAGTCGAGCCAATTCTACAACTTCGTGGATAAATAACTCCACCAAATTTCATTGCATGATCTGAATAAATGTTTGCACCCTTATACCCTTTAAAATAATATCGGCACGCGTTTCCAGTCGCTTATGTTTGTGAGATTAAAAACTCAATATTTACTATAAGCATATGTTTTGCCTATCTGAGATTGTTACAGGTAACTACCCGTTTCGTGCGTTCCCGTATCGGGCGTTTTTGGGTTTCTACCTGTTTTCGTGCCGATTCGAACGTCAAGAATTTACTGGGTAATTAAATAGTGCCAGTTCGTGCGTTGCACATCGATATCCTTTATTACTTTGAACATGTTGTACACCTGTTGTAATAAATGCATACAAAACGTACTGCTTTGTTTTATAGTTGCCCGTCACTGAATACGGCCAAAAAAGTGGTTCCACGGCCCACTATTTCTGGTCTGTGGGCAAGCTTAGCTCGCGAAGCGAGCTGAGCGTTTAACTCTCCCCCCTTCCCAAAACAAAAACATTATTTGAAAACAATTCCGCATTGAAGTCTAGTTATTAACAGCGTTGTGTTGTAAAAATAAACTCGAATTAGGGTCTTACTGCATTAGCAGCAGCTCAGCGCCCGAAACGGCACTCAAACCAGGTAGAGGTTTGGGACGACGCACGAAACGGGAAAATTTTCATCGACGCACGAAACGGGAACGCCCGAAATGGGACTAAACCGGGGTTACAAAGAGGAAAAAATCTTTTAATTTCTCAGAAAAAATCACTCTTCATAAAACCCTGCTTGTTCTTAAACTTCTGTTGTACATATTATTTTCTAACTAACTATTCCACGAATTATTTCATAAATTTTTATTCGTTTTTTGACTAAAGTTGACACTACAGTAAAAATTTATTTAATTCAGTACTTAAAGGTGGGGAAATCTACCATTACAAACTTTTCAGAAAGAATTAAGAGAAAAATTCTTTTAGAAATTGATTTTGTTCAAATTGTATAAAATTATATAAAATTGTTTTACTACCAAATGTAGAAAGAGACGTAAAATTTTTATTGCGAGTTATATGACGAGCCGCCTATGTATTTCCATGGAAATAAGATTGTATTTTAGCTTACTCTACACTTTTGCTTCAGTAAATGAATTAATAGAGGATCTTAGGATCATTACTGTTTTTGCTTTTGAATTGAGAACACCTTTTAATTGTACATAGTTTTTGGAAATAAATTTTTTAAAAATACGTTAAAGTCGTATTGACATTTAACTGGCGCAGTCGGTAGGATCAGTGCTCGGGAAATTCGTGAAAAGTTTCGTGAAAAACCCGTCCGTTTAAACGGTTTACACTGATTTTCGGACTTTGTTTCCCAAAAGAACTCTGTGCGTGAAAGGTGGCTGGAGCTAGAATAATTGGAACTGGACGATTGGCAACTATAAACTGCAAATTGGTGAGCCTTCCTTAAATTTTTACTCCTTCATTTTTCCAATTCTTAAGTGAAAATTGCTAGTCCTCTGAAAATCTCGGTATAAGATTCTTTGGAGCATTAAGTTAAGGAACAAATTTTAATTTTAAAGTACTTAATTGAAAAATACATAAAGAATAATACAGGTTATACCTAATTTATGTCAGATATCGACGATTTAGTTGAAAGTTTTAATAGTGTTAGTTTAGAAAATAGAACATTAAGTGAAACAGAATTAATTTCAAATACTTCAGAAATGGCTACTAACGTAACCTACCAATTGTTGCGATTGTATATTGATACGATCCAAATGTTTTCTGGGGATTCCCATGTACTGGAAATCTTCATCGATCATTGTAATTATTTAATGGATACGTATACTAATTATGAAAATGTAAATGACCCAATAAATCAATTTCTAGTGAGAGCAATCATTGGAAAGCTTACAGGTAGAGCTTTAATGTTGATAGGTTCTCGTACAGAAGTCCGAAATTGGACAGGCATACGAGACATGCTTCGTCTCAGTTTTGGCGATCAAAGAAATCTCGATTGCATCGTGCAGGATTTAATTGTTCTTCGTCCTTTAAGGAATGAGTCTCCCTATCACTTTGGGGAGCGAATCCAAAAGGTCCGCAGTTTAATTGTTTCAAAATTAACATCCATGAACGTTCCCGCAAATGAAAAATTATTAAATATTAGAAATTATGATGAACTTTCCTTAAAAACTTTCATACGTGGATTAACTGGCCGTATGCAAGATATGGTTAGACTACGTAATCCTGACAGTCTCGAATTGGCCATGTCTTATGCCATCGAGGAGGAAAATTTTCTTTATTCGCAACGACCCTCAAATAATCAACCCACATTATTTGTCGACAGGCAAAATGTGCCAAAGAATAGAAATCCTCAGCAACAAACTCACACTAACTTTAATACCAATTCTAATTTTAATGCACCTAATTTTAATACAAACAGATTCCCGCAAAATAATCTTATGTATGTTCCCAATTTCAATAACCAATTTCAATCGTTTAATCTACCTCCACGAAACCAATTCCCAACTGGGCCAATAAACATTCAACCCAGGCCAAATATTCGCCCACAAAAATTACCGACAAATTCCCAAGTGTTCGGACAACCAAAAAACGTCTTCAAACCTACAGGTCAAACACCTTTGAATAAACCGACGCCAATGTCTATTACTTCCAGAAATACAGTTCAAAGACCTAATTCATATCAAAATTATACAATTCAGAGACAACCTCAATATTTCCCAAATCAAAATTATTTCCAACGAACAGGTCCACAGAATTTTATCGCAGAAGAACTGCACAATTTAGATGATTCAGATTATCCTGATAATTCTTACTACGAAGAAGTACCCACAGATTATTCTGCAATGTCAAGTTTACAATCGATAGAGCAAACTGAATTGCACGAAATTGATATTCCAAGTATTCCTTATCAAGAAGACATAAACACCCAGGAGGATTTTTACAAAACACCTTCAGTGAACGACCTAACGTAACTGAGTCCACTCAGCAAAAATTATTATCTAGCGACGTACCTATTCTCGAAATAAATGCGGATACAGATAACAAAACTTCTTTACCTTACATAGAAATTTTAAATCCACCTATTAAACTTTTACTCGATACAGGCTCAATGAAATCCATCATAGATCCTAAAATTGCCGAAACTCATTTCCCATCTTGTATATATCATGACCCGTTTTCGATCAAAACTTGCAATGGCGGAAATAAATGCAGATTTAAGGCTGATATACCCCTGTTCGATGAATTTCAAACAGACGGTAATATAGTATTTCATTTATTTAAATTTCACAAATTTTTCGATGGTATTTTAGGTTTTAAAGACATCAAAAAGATTAGGATTCCACATAGATTTCACTTCAAATATAATTTCCAATAATTACACGGTTATTCCCCTTAAATATAGTGAATACCAAAATCTTCCTAATACTGTTAGTATTAATGCACTCGAAATTGCTAAAGTTAAGATACCAGTTACTGTGCACTCTGGAGAAATAATAATTTTACAGAATGAAAACTTTCAAAATTGTTTTATGCCTGAAACTCTCACAATTGCGGAATCAGGTTTTGCTTATGCCGAAATTCAAAATTTGACAGACACAGATTTGACAGTTACATTAGACGACCCTATAAAAGCTATACCGTTTACTGACACACATAAAGAATGTTTCGAAATTTATACTATGGAAGATTTCACAGATGATCAAGAATTAAAAAAAAATCATAACATTGACAAACTTCTAAGAACCACCTTAACAAGGAAGAAAAATTAAAAATTGAGAAATTATGTAAAAAATATTCGGACATATTTTATCAGGAAAATGAACCATTAACTTTCACAAATCAGGTCATGCATGAAATTAAAACAACTGACGAAATACCAGTTCATACTAAATCATACAGATACCCATTTGTACATAAAGCCGAAATTCAAAATCAAATAAATAAAATGTTAGATGACGGAATTATAAGACCATCGACCAGTCCATGGTCTTCGCCAATCTGGATCGTCCCGAAAAAAATTGACGCAAGTGGTAAACAGAAATGGAGATTAGTTGTAGATTACCGCAAGGTAAACGAAAAAACCATAGACGACCGGTACCCACTCCCCAATATAACTGACGTACTAGACAAACTCGGCAGGTGTCAGTACTTTACTACCCTAGACCTTGCTTCTGGGTTTCACCAAATTCAGATGCACCCCGACAGTATACAAAAAACAGCTTTTAATGTAGAGAACGGACATTACGAATACGCCAGAATGCCATTTGGACTTAAAAACGCGCCTGCTACGTTTCAGCGTGTGATGGACAATGTTTTACGCGACTTACAAAATAAAATGTGCCTAGTGTACATGGACGATGTGATTATCTTTTCTTCATTATTGGAAGAACATATTGCAAATTTGTCGTTAGTATTCAAAAAATTTAGAGAATCAAAATTAAAAGTACAACTAGACAAGTCGGAGTTTTTAAGAAAAGATGTTGAATTTTTAGGTCATGTAGTAACTACGGATGGTGTAAAACCAAATCCGAAGAAAATTGAAACCATAATGAATTTTCCTATTCCTAAAACCGCAAAAGAAATTAAATCGTTTTTGGGTTTGTTAGGTTATTATCGCAGGTTTATAAAAGATTTTGCGAAAATAACAAAACCATTTACACAGTGTTTAAAAAAAGGACAAAAGATAATTCACGACAAGACTTTTACTGACGCTTTTAGATTGTGTAAAAATATTTTGACGAACGACCCAATCTTACAATACCCGGACTTTACGAAACCCTTTAACTTGACTACTGATGCCTCAAATGTAGCCCTTGGTGCAATTTTGTCTCAAGGTCCTATAGGTCAAGACTTACCAATCGCTTACGCGTCTAGAACCCTACAACCACCAGAATTGAATTACTCGACCATAGAAAAAGAACTTTTGGCCATAGTATGGGCCACCAAACATTTTAGACCTTATCTTTTTGGAGAAAAATTCAAAATTATCACTGATCATAAACCGTTAGTCTGGCTATTTTCTTTGAAGGATCCAAACTCTCGTTTGGTCCGTTGGAGACTTAAATTGGAAGAGTACGATTATCAAATTATATACAAAAAGGGTAAAGCAAATGCGAACGCTGACGCACTTTCTAGAATCGAATTAAACGCGATCGAAAATGAATCAATAGTTGTAAATCCTGGTGAAATTGATGAAGATGTTACAAATTTCCTTAGAGAAATAAGTGCACTAGATCTTCCAGAAATAGATAACAGCGACTTAGACGAAATCCTTGACGCCTTACCTGACCCATCTAACGGTGACGAAACTATTCATAGTTCCACAGAAAACCCCGTCCTGGAAATACCTATAACTGACAGATGTCTAAATTCTTTTAACAATCAAATCATTATAAAATCTAACGAAAAAATTTCAAAAACACAGGTATCTCAAACCCATCCTTTTGAGGATAAAACTAGAACAAAAATCTTGTTATCACATCTGAATTTCGAAAATGATATAATTAAATTTTTAAAAGAATTCATAGATCCGAAAAAGTCATATTTCATTTATTTCGATCCTCCAGAAATAATGGCGAAGTTTTGTAATATAGTGCAAAATCTGTTCAAAAATTCCTCATATAAATTCACACAAGCCACAATAATATTAGCAGATGTTAAAGATCCTGAAGATCAACAACAAACCATTCAGTGCCATCACGAAACAAAAACTTGTCATAGAGGAATAAATGAAACCGAATTAGCTTTAAAAAGAAAATTCTTTTGGCCTAAAATGCGCAGTGACATCGAGCGATATATAAACAATTGTGATACATGTCAAATTTCAAAATACGACAGAAATCCGCCAGTAATTAAATTTAATATAACCCCCACAAGTTCTAGACCTTTTGAAGTAGTCCATGTTGATATTTTCCAAATTGAAAAACAAAAATTTTTAACGGTAATAGACACATTTTCCAGATATTGTCAAGCTTATCCAGTTATTAGTGCAAACGCGATAACTACAACGGATAGTTTTATAAAGTTTATTTCACATCATGGAACACCGAAATGTATTACGGTTGACGGTGGAAAAGAATTTGACAACACGACCGTGAAGGAATTTGCCAAGCTTCATAAAATCAAATTACACATAACAACGCCCCAAAATTCTAACAGTAACAGCCCGGTAGAAAGAGTACATTCAACATTAATTGAACACATTAGATGCCTTAGACTAACAAATAAAGAAAGTACGACAGAACAGTTGATGACATATTCCATACTGGCATATAATAATTCCATACACTCTGTAACAAAACAAACACCGTTTAATATAATTAATGGACATGTTAATACCCTAGATCCATTTGACATAACAGACGAAACAATTACTAGCGATTATATTCATAAACATTCAGAAAAGACTCGTATTTTGTATGACCGAATTCATGAATTAAATCAGTCAGAAAAGGAAAAGACCATTAATAAAAGAAACGAAACTAGGGAAGCTCCTATTGAGTATCCAGAAAACACGACGGTTTATTTAAGTACAGGTAATAGAGTCAAAGTAAATCCAAAATTCAAGAAAACAAAATTAGTAAAGAATCTCGGTATAAAAGCTCAGTTGCAGACAAAAACTGTCCACAAGAAAAAATTAAAAAGGCCAAGAAAATTCACAAGTGACACTTTGTTACAGGAACCAAGACAAGACGATGACACGCAAAACAAACCAACGACTACTGACAATTCTGACCCTTCCAGTATTCCTGGCTGTAGCAGAAATTAACGTAATTCCTTTGGAAAACTCTCCCGGAATTTTACCCTTTAGGTTAGGAGTTGCACACATAATTAGCAGCAAACACGTATTTTTACATTATGTCAATCTCAGTTCTCTTAATTTAGAAGTAAGTAGCTTGTTAGAAAATTATTTTAAGTTAAATACTTCGCTTCCCCGTAATGATCCCATGTACTCGGAAAGCCTAGAAAACATTTATAAGAATTTAGCACCATTAATTTCAGAATTAAATACAAAATTTCAAAATATTGTCTTTCAACCAGTAACTAGATCAAAAAGAGGATTGTTCAATATTATAGGATCTGCAAGCAAGTGGCTTACAGGTAGCTTAGATGCCGCCGATGGCGAACGATACGACAAAGCTATACAACAGCTAGAGAATAATCAACAAAAATCCATAAATGAAGTAAATTCACAAATTTCGTTATCCAAACAATTAATCGAAAACTACGCTGACACTATAAAAACAATAACGGAAAATCAAAAGAAACTGACAGATTATATTAATAATTATGAAGATCATATTCTGAACAAAATAACTCACGAACTTTATAAACACTCTGTATTTTCCAGTATCATAGCTCAAATTCATACAAATGCTGACGTTTTGATAAATTTCATAGAAAACTTGGAAAATGCAATCACTTTTGCAAAATTAAATATAGTTCACCCGGACATAATTACAAAAAGCGAATTAGAACAAATATTAAATCAATTAACACATTTTCATTCACAGGAAGAAATAATAAAAACAGATCTTTTTACTTGGTACTCCATAATAAGAACAACTTGTTATATTTCGGAGGAACAGATAATTTTCGCCTTAGAAATCCCCATAATTTACCCTCGTACATTCGATTATTACCACCTATACCCAGTGCCAACAATAAACAATACCTTAATTATTCCCCCCAAATCTTTCCTGGCTCTTGAAGACAACATTTACCAATATATGGAAAACTCATGTGATCCAATCAAAAACTTTTTCCTGTGTCCACAAGAACAGATGATGTCAAACCCCGAAAAAGAGTGCATCCCTTCACTCATAAATGGTCAAGATTCAATATGCAATTTGGTACCAATTCATCAGCCACAACAAATTATAGAAAAAGTCAACAGTGAATATATAATTACTTTATTCGGAAAAGAAACTAAATTAAAAGGGAAATGTCCTAATAATCAACTTAGTATTTTACACGGAGCCAACTTGATCCAAGTACCGACTAATTGTAGCGTCGAAATTGGAAACTTTAAATTGGGAAACACAGAATCAAATATTAGACAACACCCTTTAATACTACCAAGGATCCTGAATAACTTCAAAATTTTGGAACCGAAAAATGAAGAAAAATTACAGTTAAACAACATACCTCTAGATGACATAAGAAGACTTCAAAAACAATTAGAAGCCATCCACCCTGTAAATATGGAAGATAACCAAGACTTCAGTGTTCACAAGTGGCCCCTATGGAGTATTGTGACTTTGATAATTTTAATTATAATTGTTCAATTTGTCTTTAGAAAATTCAAGTGGAGTCGATTTCAGAAGATTAACGTTAGAAAAACAAGAAGAACAGAAAAGCATCAAGAAAATCAAACCCCTTCAGTTCTTTTCATCCCTGAAAGAACTTCTTAAGGATGGAGGAGTTATATGACGAGCCGCCTATGTATTTCCATGGAAATAAGATTGTATTTTAGCTTACTCTACACTTTTGCTTCAGTAAATGAATTAATAGAGGATCTTAGGATCATTACTGTTTTTGCTTTTGAATTGAGAACACCTTTTAATTGTACTTAGTTTTTGGAAATAAATTTTTTAAAAATACGTTAAAGTCGTATTGACATTTAACTTGCGCTTACATTATTACGCTATATCTAACAGTATTTGCAGTTCTTATTGAGCTCAAGGTGAGCACAAATCAATTAAATGCTTTCTGCGCAGCACGGATTTTTTTCTGTACGCATCCGACCGAGTCTCAACGGCCGACCGAGTCCTGCAGTGAATTTCAAATGATTCTGACCCGCGTCGACCTGACGACCTCCGCTTAACTGGCAAGGACCACCTGAAAGAACACCTTTTCGTCAAAGAAAGAAAATATAGAAACAAAGCAAAGCAAGCAAGCAAGCAAAGCATGGTTTGAGTGTGTAGGGGAAAGCACTGTACTGATAAGTCCCAAAAGGACGAAACCAGTAAGTTGCTCTGCGGTTTTCCGTACACACGTACGTACACCTTGGCAAATACAGCTTAGCGGGTGAAGTAATGAAAATAAGGAACGCCCTAAAGTGCGCAGTGGACAGCGCCACCTTAGCGTCCAGTATTCTCGCTTCTTTGTCTACGCAGGTACCCGCTAAGCCCTATTTGCCAAGCTGTACAGAGAGACACATACAGACCTTAGGTGGGGTAACATTCTGTGACGTCTCATAGTACAAAACATCTTGATCGGTCAAGCTTTGAGACTCGGTTGGATGTATTACACTAAAAGTTTCTGCTTCCGGGCAACAAAGTCAAAATGGAACAAGCTTGTATAGTTCATTTGAATAGAGAAGAAGGCACGCGAGAAAATTTACATTAGCTGAAACTTGCTATTGGCCTCTCTCATTCGCCCAAATCCAGTATTGGCACTGCGCATATTACTTCACGACCTTCGTCTCTGTTCAATAGAACTCTACCTAAATTATTATCCTGTGCAATAAAAGATAATGGGAGGGTGTCTCTAGACCTGCTAAATATTTGAGTAAATATGCGTAGGTGTAGGTACCCAAAATTTTAAAACAAACTGAACAATGTTTATTGAAATTTTAAGCTTTTCGGGTATTTCTTCAAAACGCATACTTTATTTAACGATCAACAGATGGATATAAAAAATAACTAGTAATTTAGCGACTGATCATCTGGACATCGTTAGATCCCCTAATTTTTGAGCTTATCAAATATTAAAGACATAGCAAAAGACATAGCAAAAGACATGTTTTCGACGTCATTTCACCAAGAAAATTTTTAACTCTTATGCTTACGTACCCTAAAGGAGGCCTGCAAGCAGGTCGGTAAATATTCTAAAAAATGAAGTCGTGAAGATGACAACTCTAAAGATGGGCAAGAAATTCTAGTTTATAAATGAGGTTCTTTTAAGGTATGAGAAAGTTATACTATTGAAAATCTTTGTCCACTTTAGGACTGTAATAATTAGAAAAATATTAAAAAAAATGTAATTCATAAAAAGAGGGTGTGTGCGGGTGTGTGCGCGTGTGTGTGTAGGGTTGAAAAGACTTGAAACTACTTTTACTGAAGTCAAGTAAACAAGCTAAACTCTTGAAATTGTCAAAAGTAACAGTCTCGCTGTTAACATCTTCATCAATTTGACTTTCATTTGACGTGTCTTCTTCGAATGAGGAAATCATAACTCCATAGCTACTTTGTCGTCGTACGGTGTTACGATTTCCACATTCGAGGAAGATACTTCAAGAGAAAGTCAAATGACTGGATTTTCACAGTTACAAAAGTTACAATCCGAAATAACATAAGCTCCTCCTCCTTTTCGAGGATTCTTTCTTTTAATATTTCTCCAGAGCTTGTGTGCTCGAATTCAATAAAAGTAGTTGCAAGTTTTTCAACATCTTTCATGATTTATTTCTCGTACATTTTTCCAAACTGAATAAATTGGACAAATAATTTAGTTTTGTCATAATATTCGTATCATAAGATTTTAGATTTTGTCAGGTAAAATCTAAACTCGAATGTTAATAACATTACAAGAAGGGCGACAATAGCCATGAAGCAAGTATGGGGAATAGGGAAGAGGAACTTTGGGGGGGGGGGGGGGGGGGGAGTGAAAAAGAAGAATGAGATTGATGCATTGGTAAGCAGCATAGCGATGTATGGAGCCGAGATCTGGGGGGGGGGGAGGATCTTAAGAGAGAGCCAAGTTGGAGAGGCTGCAGGAAAAATTTATAAAGTGGTCGCTATGTCTAGACTGGACAACTCCTGGATATATGGTACGGGAAAAAACAAAAAGATATAAATTGAGAATAACAGCAGGAAAAAGAGCAATGAAATTTGAAGAAAAGCTAAGAGGCGGATGCGGTAACGAGTTGGTAAGACAGTGTTGAGAAGAAATAAGAAATGATGGACTAGGAAATCGAGGTGGGAAGAAAAACGGAAAAAAATTTACCAGGAAAGAGGTTATGCGACTAGGGAAGTGGAGAACAGAAGAATAATGGGCTAGAACATGAGGAGTGAAATAGAGGAAAGAGGTAAGCAGATACAAAAACAAGACAAGGATGAGAAGATAAAAAATTCAAAATGCAACAGCCAATACAGGGGGATAAGGGCAAGGTTCAGATCGGGGAATGAAATGATAGGAGTATATTGGGAAAGTGAAGGTAAAAGGAAGTGTAGGATATGCAAGGCAGAGAAAGAGGCATGAAAACATGTGTTGGAAAATTGTGGGTGGAGGGAGAACACCATATGGAATAGAGTGGAGAAAATCCTGGAGGAGAGCGGAGGCGGTGTGAACTGGATGAAGCATTTTCAGAGGAAGAGAAATGAAAGAATAAATGAAGGATCGTAGTTTTGAATACATTGTATAGGTTTAATGGTGTATATTGAAAACCCAGATGAAAAACAATAAATCTAATTATCTATCCAAGTCATACGTTGACTTCTTTTATAGTACATGCATTGAGTTGCTAAACAACAGCTTGGTAAGCCACGGAACTTAAAAAAAATTCGCTGTAAAATCATGAAGCTTTCTGAATCCTGTCCACTGGCTTAAGTAGTACCCCAGATTTTAGCAGGTACTTTTTTCGCTGGCATACACAAATATATTCAGAAACGGTTTAAAATTCAATGAATGGAATAATCAGTATTACAATTTTTTCGTTCCTTTATAAAACACCCCATTTATAAACAAGAAATTTTTAAGCATTTTCCAGTTATTAGGTATTTATTAAATTTGACAAAAATTGTAAGTTTCAAGTTTGTTCGCCAGTGTATTTTTTTCAACCCTCACAAAATAACCCCTTTTTACTTTTGATTTTTTAACATTGGCAAGTTCTAAAATTTTGTCCACGTTTTCGGGGAATTGGTTCCACTCTGCGTGATTGTAATGTCCTTTTTGTTGACTTTAGTGGTATGCAATGACTTATCCCCCAGTACCAAATTACCACAAGTTTACTTTTGTGATCGTCCATTACACAGACATTTTTCTTGATAAAATAACGTTAATACGGCGCTGGTTCTTAGCATATAAAGTAGGTATGTGAAATTTTACAGCAGCATTCTAAAAGTTTCACAGAGTTATATTCTACTTTTGCATGTTCAGAAGCACCTGCCTCTCCTTCTAATTACTTCATCCTCGGTTATAGTTTGCCGCTTTATAAATAAGCCGCTACGTCCGCGCTCCCATCGATTCTAGTCAAACACAGAAATCGCTACCTAATAGTCCATAATTTCACAATTTCTCAACTGTCGGCCGAAAACAAGCTTAAAATATATTGATCGTTAAAAATGTGACGGCTCTAATATTTTCACGCTAGCCACACACGCATCCAACACATTCCGGATTTGTAAATTGGAGATATCCCAAATTGTTCGGTAGGTCAATCAAAAATTTTAATGAAATCCGAGCTCACCTGAACTGGAAGATATTGAAGGACTGTCTAGGTATACCATGGCATGTTGGATGTCCAGCATTTCGCCTCTGGCCAGAGACTGGTCTTGGTCTATTAATACCAGATCTGCTGTTATTTTCTGTAAAATTCAGAAGAATAATAATTTACGAAGATTATTTATAAAGACAAATTTATTCGAATAATTATTGAATTTTTGATGTGGAACTATAAAATATGCAATGGTTGTAAATCTCGTCTTTGCCATTATAAGAAACAAGTTTCTTGAAAATAAAAGAAGGAACTTATGGTTTATTGTTGTTTTAATATCAATTTTTATGTTTTCCATTATTCAGGCTAAGTAAAAAGTATGAGATGTATTCTTCCTTTACCAGGTGAGTTATTCGACCCGGGCAGGCGGGCAGCAGAAATCCGCAACTTCTTCTAGTTTCTTAATTCTTAACTTTGGTTTTATTTTCATTAAATTTCTTGCCGTAGTCCTCTAAGCTTATTCCATTTCATCCAAAGTCATTTCTATAATTCTTTGCTGGATGTTAATACCGCTATATCAATCTGCGAACCGGAGAATATTAATCATTTGGCACTGTATATTCATTCCAGAGACCATTAGAAGTATCAATTGAAAACTAGCAGTGATAACTTTTATCCCATAGTCTCACTCCCTTCTCAAATGCTACATCTATCGTTTGCCATGTATGCAAATTATGCAATATTCTTTTATTTTTAAGCACCTCGAACATTTTTTGCATTTTATATTGTTGATGGCTTTTTCTAGATCCACAAATCCTATTATCGATATAATAGCATTTTCCTATTTTCTCTATTATTTATTACCCTTAAAGCTCCAAAGGCCTCATATTTCTTGTGGGTGCGAATTGGTCTTTCCCTAGTCCTTCTTTTACCTTCATCTTCATCCTTCTTTGCACAATTCTAGTTAAAATTTTTGCCACGTGAGAAGCTTAACTAATCGTTCTAAAATTTCCTACACTATTCGGGTCTATCCATAATACATCCACCATGATGCTCCGTTAAGATCTTCTGGAAATTCGAAATGATAAACTATCTATTACTTGACTGGCATTTTAAAATTTAAGTGGCAATGTGTTATTCACGGATGAGTTCAGATTCGTCTGAAGTTTGAAGATGGATAACGGATGGCTGCATGTGACAAAAGCCGTCACAGGACTCCTCAGCCAGGTTAGCATGACAAGCAAGCAGTCCAGACCCGAATCGAATCATGTTTGGGGTTGTCTAGGGCGGCGCATGCTGCACCGAGGTCCCATTTCAGAAATACTGCGTGTTTGCGTAATGCTCTTTCAAAAGACTGGGAATTAATACTTCAAAAGTTCCCGTCTGATTTCACCACCAGCAGGCCACGCAGCTTGGAAGCAATATACAGACAAAAGTAGGCAATTCCCACCAACAAACACACACTTTCAATTTGTAACTTTTTTGTATTATATATTTGCTTTTGTTGTTCATCTGCCCAATTAAATTGTCTTTCTGAAGTTTGGCTCATGGCTTTTATATAATATTAGGTAGTAATTTATTTATAGTTTACAAAGGATTTGGTTTTCCTCATTTCTTAAGTAAAATAAAATCAAGAAAAGTATACGTACAACACAGTTACAATTCAAATTATATCTTCATTTTCCTTTCTTCTTTTGCACTTTTCATTTTTTTCACCACACTTCCATAACCTATAACCTATTCTTTCTCCCTTTTTATGTGTTCGAGGGTTCCCTCTTTCTCTCCAAACACATTCTGTACATGTCTTCTTTAATTTTCCTAGTCCTCGCATTTAAACATCATCTTTGCCCCTGTCCACCTTCTCCATTTCCATGGGATCCAGATTGCCTCTTCTTCTATCAACTTGATCTGGGGCATATCCATGCCTTTAGCAATATATTCTTCTTATCTCCCATTTTGAGCGGCTATTTTCTCTTATTTCCTCGCAACCTTCTGCTAGCAATTTGTTTCCAACTACTTGTAAGCATTTTTCCTCTAACTTAATCGATCTCTACCCTGCTTCTATTTTCATCTTTTCCCTTTTCGTTTCCTCAAACACAATAATATCCTAGGTTCTGTTTCTCCAGTCCCAGTACCCATCTCCGATATTTTTCCTGAATCGTCTCAAATTTTGACTGCTCTCCATATTTCGAATCCATACATTATCATTGGTTTAATTCAGTTATCGAAATTCTTCTATTGAAATCATTCCAAAATCTTCTCTCCCTAATACTCCACATCTGTGCCGTGCCATTGCTTTTGACGCATTCTTCGCTGCCTCCCTTATGAGTGGTTCCTCTCCATTGTTTCTTTGAAATCAACATCCGAGATACATACTTCAATTTCTTTACCTCCTCTATCACTTTTCCTTCCCACCTTCAATTTTCTTTTCTAGTCCGACCCGCCCCACCTCTTCTGACCTTCATGACCTTTGACTTTAAGATAATTTTACTCAAAATAGTATCAGTACCAATTAATTCGACAAAACTAAAGTGCCCCAAACGTTTTGTTCAACACTGGTAATCCACGCAATCTATTTCAACTCCTGGGAACTTCAAGGAGCCTTATTACCTTATATTAATCCGGTTTACATGCTCCATTACCAAAAAGCACGCTGCATAAATTTGTCCAATCTCCATGTTTACATTAACTGTATCTTAAAAGAAATCATCAGACTTTGTTACACACGACATTGCAAAATGGTTCATATTTAAATATCCCTTTATGACCGTTACCGCCCGGACATGTCTATCAAATGCAAAAGGCTTAAATCCTTTTTGGTGTCGTGAAATTGATGCATTCCATAATTCGAGGGGACACATAATTAATGAATTCATTATGTAGTGCTGATGCTCGCCAAGATAATGTAAAAAATACGGCTACCGTTAAAGTATACAGTAGTGAAATTTATTACGTAAAAGCCGTGGTCCGTTCGGAATACACAAGTGGACGGTCGGTGTAATATTTTATATTTTTAATCCGTTCTGGGTATAATAATTGATGTAAACGGTCGCTTGCGCTATAAGTTATTTGCCCATTTTAAGTGCGCACAATAACTATTTATGGCTTCCTAACAAGAGAGCAAAAGATTATACCGGTAGATAGAAAGCATGAATTTATAAACCGCATTATAACCCTCCGTAAATTTCTTAGGACAATTCATAATCTAGCACGGGCTTACGGTCATTAATTTTAATTACTAAACAAGAATTGAATAAAGAAAGTATGCATACTTTCTTTCGGAGATGATTAGTGATAATAGGAGATAATCCAAAATTATGGGCTCTGGGCTCCGAGTCCTCCAATGGGGTTTCAATAAATATGTAATTCTTATTCATAGGTTGAGGTGAGTTATAAACCCATACCATTCCAACGACCGTAATATCGCCAGAATTTGTTTTTACATTTAGACATTAACCTCCAAGCAAAAATAATATTGAACACCCTGGTTTGCTTATGTAAACTAATAGATTAGATAAAAGGAAACCCTAAGAACTTAATCATAAGAGTATACCGGTTAAGAAGTTCAAAGAGATTATTTCCTTCGATCTTCAAAGCAACAATACCTATATGGGTATTTCAATATGCCGGGACTATAGGTGTTTACCCGTACACTGTCGTCACACGGTAAAAATTGGACTAACTATTAATACTATATTATAATTTTAACTGAGTTTTCGCTAGGCACTTAGAGGTTTAGTCCCATTTCGTTCGTTCCCGTTCCCGTTTCGGGCGTCGATGAAATTTGTCCCGTTTCGTGCGTCGTCCCAAACCTCAACCTGGTTTGAGTGCCGTTTCGTGCGCTGACCTACTGATAATGCAATAAGCCACTAATTCGAGTTTATTTTTTTCAACACAACGCTGTTAATAACTAGACTTCAATGCGGAAGTGTATGTTGATTTCTCTCCTATTGTTTTCAAATGTTAATGTTTTTGTTTTGGGTGGTCGAGACTTAAAAGCTTCGCTCGCTAAGCTTGCCAACAGACCGGAAATAGTGGGCCGTGGCACCACTTTTTTG
Organism: Xestobium rufovillosum; assembly: GCA_963966045.1. Lineage (NCBI taxonomy): Eukaryota > Metazoa > Arthropoda > Insecta > Coleoptera > Ptinidae > Xestobium > Xestobium rufovillosum. The sequence goes on along the minus strand of OZ014493.1, from coordinate 25,085,516 downwards.
ACTGTATTCAGTGACGGGCAACTATAAAACAAAGCAGTACGTTTTGTATGCCTTTATTGCAGCAGGTACAACATGTTGAAAGTAAAAGATATCGTTGTGCAACGCACGAACTGGCACTATTTAATTACCCAGTAAATTCTTGACGCTCGAAGCGGCACGAAAACAGGTAGAAACCCAAAAACGCACGAAACGGGAAGATACCCTTGGTAGAACATGGTTAAATGTAATATAAAAAACACACTTCGATAAGTTCTACATATAATTTTATTCACTCGACGATCGTTTCGAAATGTTATTCCATCCTCAGGAGTACAGAAACAACTTATACTAAATTCCAAAAGACCTTATAGACTATTTACACTATTTTACTATTTCACAAAATTAGTTTTACCTTAGTGCTGGAAAGTATTAAGCATACAAGGTGAATTCTTGATACTGTTTCGATTAACTTGTTTCTTCTTCGTTTGCATCTTGCAATTACCCTCTCGGTATCAGATTGGAATTTTCTAGGTTTCATCAATTTCGAATGGGTCTCCAAGTATGATTTCTTCAAAACGGAAACCCATATATCCAAGTTTTCTTAAGATTTTTTCAAACAATGCCATAAATCGTAAACTCATACCGTTGTCAACCTTTCCAAGTACCTGTTTACCGTAGACCAAATCTCAATTCTCTCCAAACCCCCGAATTTTGCAATCACCCATGAAAGTATTCTTGTCGAAGATATTCTCTCCGAAGAAGGATCATGTATTCCAAACTTTCGCCTCCTATATCTCAAACCCTTTTCGGTCCCATTTCGCCAGATTTGTAATTTCCAGGAAGTCTTTAAATCCAACATAATTCTCCCAACGAATAAGTCACGGTCGTCTCGATCACGGAAGATCTTAATGCATGTGTCACTATTCCAAGTAATCCCAAGAATTGTCTTCTCACCATTGTCACCTATTTCATAAAATCATCAAGTCTTCCGTCCGAGGCTCAGAACAAACTCATGAACTTTCCCTGTGAATAATTTCTCACGTTCACATAATATTGCCTGTTTCACAAACTGTTCTCTGTCTCAAGTACCAGCAAGGAATATCCTTTGTCCCTTGAGGTTGCTAATATATTTATGAAATATTTCGAAGGAAGGACACTTGAACCTTATAGCCTTGAAACTAAGTGTTACTTCAGTGATATGCCGATGGCACTTTCCTAATTTGGTCGCATCGCCGGGCCACTTTAGATCAATTGCTACACCATCTCAGTAGTTACCACCCCAAACCTAATTTCACCATGGACGTTGGAGTTCGAAGAAAATTGCTATTTTTATGTGTCCTATGATCAGTCTCCGTCTTATGGGAAGTCTCTCAAAAATGTCAGTCATAAATCATTTTGTTGATCGTGCGGTCATCATATTCGAAGCCTCCTCCGTATCATCTGAGCTTTCAGTAGATCATAGTGTCTTTGACCAATAACTATTACAATTACAACCCACCTGACAGTTGGGTTATCTCCAAAAACCCAATTCCTCCCAGACTAAGTGATCGCCTAGGTAAACTTCTTCATAAACATAATATTAAGATCGCCATCACTCCTCATAACAACATCTCAGACCTTCTACCGCCGGTGGCCAAAAATTTCGTTGCCTTTTTGCACACAGAAGGTGTGTATCGCATCTAGCCTTACCTTCTCTTTATTCGTGAGACTAGAAGATGCAGCGGTACTCTTTTGACCAACATGATTGAATGGCTCTTGACAGAATGCTGTAGAAAAATTACTGATGCTGCATAGTCAGGAAGTCATGTAAGTAGTTGCAGGTTGATACTGAAAGTTCATTTACCAGGACTGTCTGATTTATCAGTTAACGAATCTTCGCAATAAAATATATTTCGTTCGAATCTGTTAAACTAGAGTTTACTAGACACGTCCTCGGACAATTTATTCAAGAACTCAGTGGCATGATTCACGAAGACACCTTATTAATGATCAAGAACATTTTTATTTCCACGCATTATGCAGAAGTAGATTGCAGCAATATGTGGAAGAAGACGGTAGATGTCTTTCGGATGTGGTATTTGCGGACTAGCTAGCATTTATGTAATAAATTTCTCAAAATGTATTTTTAATTTCAGCGAAAATTGGTTCAAAGGTATAGTTCATTCCTTCTCAACAACTTATCAAAAATGTATCAGTCCTGCTGTCGGACCCTGTATTAACGATGCGCCAGGTTGCAAAATTTAGCAGTTTCAGCATTGGCAGAGCTCAAGTGGGACACCATCATCCAATAAATTTCTCAGACTAAAATTCTAACCAGAAAAATTAATTTATGTAACAGGAAGCTTATGGAGAAAGAAGAGGTATGAAACTTGCTCCTTGAAAAATTGTTTCTCAATGAAATGTGACCCCTCACCAATAAAAAGCCGTTACAAATAATTAAGCTAGTTTTAAAGTCCATATAAGTATAATGAGAGAGATGCAAAAACCGAATATTTTATTGCGCATTTAAAATGGATTCCAGAAGAGGTACCTACATATTCTACTTTCACGGAAAGCTTTCTTAAATAATGCGTGACGTTAGTGGTTTCCATGTTGAACAAAATCAATACTACTAATAGGTTTCGTTGAAACCGTTTTATGTTAAATATGATTTATGGTAGTACTTTTCACGGTACTTATACTTACTTTAGCCAGTAAAGAAAAAGCTATTGCCGTACCAACACTGCCGGCTCCAATCACACTGATCTTGTTTCTGCACTTGGCGCTTGGTTGAGGAGGCGATACCGTCGTTAAAACGGCTTTTAACGTTGTGGTCATCATCTTGTCTGTGAAATAAAGAAGTAAATTGACATTATCTGAAGGTAAAATAGAATGGTATTTACAAAATATGCGCTATGTGTACTTAATGATACTATAATAAACTTTACTTAAAGATCGCATTTCCTAATTATTAAATTACTGAACGGTAGTTACATAATGTGTATCCCTATATACGTAACTATACAACGATAATTTTGGTAGCAGCTAAATTACACTCCAGATTGCCGGAGGCAGATATTAAATAATATCAATACCTAACTTACAGTCTGTACAGAACTATGGTGATGTAGCTATAATAAATACACTAGATTTACTGTTGACTCTAATAGTGTACTTAAGTAAAGTCAAGCAGCTGCACCTATTCAGACAAAAAGAGCATATTATCCAATCTGGGATACTCAGTTTATAAACGCGCAAAAATCAGTGAATAGCTAATTTTCAAGTAATAATTATTAAACATAATATAAAAAACACACTTGGATAAGTACCTTATCCAAGTATATTCTGATACAGTTTCCAAATTATAATTGACAAAATTTGAAAAATGACGATATTTAACGTCAAATAACGCCGAAATTATGGGAGTTGGACCTAATGTATGGTTAACAAGGTGTCCCTTAAATTCAACAAAGAATTCAAAAATGTACCTAATCAGATGCAGGATGTTCCATTTAAAAATGCAAAGTTGGGTGCCGTGCAGAAGAAATGGAACGGCCAGTGTAAGTGAAAATAATTTTATAACAGAGATAATCAAAAATTTCTCTAAAATGTATAATGAAGGTGCTATAGAAGAATCCCACTCAGGTGCCCCACCCCGTATATTAGGAAATGAAATCTGTGTAGGAGGGTTAACGTAGACTGTCCTATAATAATGGAAGAGTTTAAGCTAGCATTAGAAAGTTTAAAAAACAATAAAGCACAAGGTGTAGACGGATTGCAGGCAGAAATATTAAAGTTGGCAAGTCAAGGAATAAGAGAGCCATTTAAACTACGAGTAGATAACTGTAAAAGTATATACCAGACAGGTGAGATTTCAGAAGATTACAAAACATCATAATCGCTTTGATAAAAAGGAAAGTCGCGGATAGGTGTGAAAATTTTAGAACGATCAGTTTAACTTTCCACGCGTGAAAAATTTTAACTAGAATTGTGCAAAGAAGGATGGAGAAAAAGACGGAAGAAATATTAGGCGATCAGTTTCGATTTAGACGGAGTAGAGGAGTCCAATCTAGATTTACGAGTAATTTATTATAGGTACAAATCCAAAAAACAATCGAAAAGGGAAAGAGCGCCTATATAATAATTAAGATTTGTAGATTTTAAAAAAGCCTTCGACAGCATAAAATGATAACAAGATGTACGAAGTGCTCAGAAAGATATGGATGAAATAAAGGGACAGAAGAATAATACGCAATCTCTACAAAGAGCAAACGGTGTATATAGAATTTGAGCAGGAATGAAGAGAAGTAGATATGAGAAAGTAAGTGAGACAGGGATGTGCGTTGTCACCTCTAGTTCTCAACTTATACATCAAAGGTGCGATTAATATTGTTAAGGACAGGATAGCTTCAGGGATTAACATAGAGGGTCAAAGTATTAGCATGCTCAGATTCGCGGAGCAGAGTTAGCATTCAGCAAAGAAGAATTAGGAATGGCTCTGAACGAAACAGAAACAGTTTTGACAGAGGACTATGGCCTGAAGATCAATAAAAAGAAAACCAAAATTTTAGTACGTATAGGGAACGTGAAAATAGAACTAAAATTTAAATACAAATAGGAAATGAGAAGATAGAGGAAGTCGCGGATTTTTGCTATTTAGGAAGTCAAATAACTCGCGATGGTGGGAAATATAAAACAAAAAATAGCGCAGGGCCGAGTTACATTTAACAAAAAGAAACAACTGTTATGCTCTTGTACCGTTAATTTATAAACTCGGAAGAAACTCTTAAAAACGTATGTATGGAGTACGGCACTGTACGTGTGCGAAACTTGGACAATAGGAAAAGTGGATCGAAAAATGAATAGAAGCATTTGAAATGTCGGTGGTGCTACAGACGCATGATGAAGATCCCGTGAATAGGTAGATAAGGTTAGCAATAGGGAGGTATTAGAAAGAGTTTGTCAAAAGCGAAAGGTATGGAAGACAATAAAGAATAGGAGAGATAGGATGGTAGAATGGTAAAATGGTAGGACACTGTCTGAGACACGAAGGAATAGTTCACGACATACTATAGGTATAAAAAGAGGCAGGGGTATGCCCAGGTTAAACTACTGCTCTCAAATAGTTGGGGATGTAGGATGTTCTACTTTTAGGGAAATGGGCAGGTTGGCTCAGGATAGGAAAGTTTGGAAGGTCGCGTCCAACCAGACTTCGGACTGAGAATTTCATGATGATAATTCCAAATATCCAATGAACGGATAGCGTCAAATAGGCGTCATGTTGTTCGCCCACACGTGGAGAGTTAGCTGAGATACGACACCGCCATTATTAGGGGTGTTTTTCATCCCGGCGGAGAGAAGAGGTGTAGGGCATGTTGGAGAGCTGATTCAGATACCTCAACTCCTCGGAGCACGAATGTCAAGAAATCAGTCTCTTGAGGCTTTACTAAGCTAAATATTTTTTCCTCAAAATGCGACATATTTTAAGGTGAAAAACTATCAAATCTGTAGAGGCAACTCCTCCTAGTGAGTAACAGCTCTGATGAGTACTGTACTACACGCTGCAGCAATTTTCGACAGTATTTTTTAGCACTCTGCATAGTAAGCTACATTGTATTGTTCGAGTATGTAAAGAGTGCACCGCACTGATGAGTTCTACAAAGACGAAACCAGTGGCCTACGATTTTCCGTGCACATTCGAAAGCATGCTTAAGGCCACAAAATCAATATTAAGGTTTAAAACATTCTTATTTGGGAATAACGTCAGACTAATTAACATATTATTTACCACCTCAAAATACATTTTCGTGATAATTTTGAGGAAATGGTTTTTTAAATTATTACACCAACCGAAAGTAATTTTTGCAAATGAATTTTTGGAACTGAACTCCCCTGGCGGGCAACTTTTTACTGACGTTCAATTAGCTCAATCTACATTTTTGACTTCAGAACTCAATAGTTTTCTATTTTCTATGAGACCTCATTGTAGTGGAAGTTTCTCAAGAGTTTGCCCATTCTCTTATTATTCTGTTAAAAAGTTAGCTACTTGTATTATTCGTTAACAAAACAAAGTATACTTTACAGCTAGTCAGCTACTACACCGGTAATGGCATCTCGGTTTATTAATTATTTTCAAAATGATTTTATCAATATCAGTAAATCCATTAAGCTGAACATACTCCTAAAGCTTTATTATCAGTAAGTAATAGCCGCATCTGACACTATCATAAATTAGCCGAATCTCCCGTATTGATACACAAATATAAATTACGATTCCATGTGAGGAATTCAAATGCTCGGTGAAACTGTGACACCATACAACTATGGGATAGGCCGATTCAGGTGTATTTGCCCCGTTACCGGAATAAATCAAGGCAAAGCGCAGCCGATTCCGATCCTCTCGTTCGAAGAAGAAGCAGACACACACAGCAAACGAAGGAATGTGACATTGTGTTATGAACCCACACAAACAGGTTAATAAATTATTCTACGGCTATAAGAAATTACAAAATATACCTCTCAAGAGGTAAACGCATGCCGGTACTATGCCCCTTTGAAAAACACATAATAAACCTTTTCACGGAAACGGTGCTCAAATCATTGTTATTAACCGTTTTGGAGTAATGGAACGCAGTCCGTAATCTGCCAGAAAAAGAAATGACCGGGGGGCAGTTTTTTTCTTACACAAACTTACGTGCAACAAACAGCGGGAGATAGTTCTGCTGCCGATATCATCTGTTTTAAAGAATTACATACAATATGAAATGTACAGAACCTACATTAGGATGTCAGTTTATCTTCAGACACATCGCAAGATTAAGTGAATGAAATTAAGCAATTTTGGTTAAATAACGGGTAGCTTGATTGCTATTGCTCAATATGTAAGAACTTGTAAATTCTAATGTTGAAGCGCCTACCAAACAACATTTTAACCTGCGTGCACTCATAATGACATCTGACCATCAACTGCGATCAAGCCCATCAAATTAAAGTGTAGGCACAAAAACTAGTTGCAGAAATCAAGTATGTGGTATCTATCTAACGATAACGATCTGCTCCAAGTTTTTAATTTTTCTTGAAGGAGTATTCTTTGTAAGTAGTTCTTTAACTATACATAATTAGCCATAAGAATTTATCGTTATTCCATTTATTATACAATCTGCAGAAACATCTGAGTGAAGAAGAAGGTGCGATTCTCATTCCCTAAAATCCCTTCAAATTTAACGAAAAACTATAATCTTTGTAACAGTACGTAACGCATAAGATTATCCACCAGTTTTGGTTTATGGATTCAGAAAGTGACAGGGGTATTTCATGCTTTTTCAGTATAAGGTGTATCAAGACCCATAAAAATTGCCGAAAATGGTGAATATAAAAATAAGTGGGCGATGGACAACGCATGCGAAGTTTGGCACTTGGTACCCTGCTTAACGCTTCGTTCGTCTGCCTTTGGCGCGCAGATAACCTCCAGTCGATTTTTGGAAAAACGCGTTTAAACATTGTGGTGCACACGAGCTGTAGTGACGGAGGTTTAAAATTTTCTGTTATTAATATTCAGGCTTACAGTGTTGTTCAACATCTGGTTGTAGGTGTAGGTACTTTCAGGACGAATGCCTGTACTTTTCTTGAATTTTATTTTTCTACCATACTTTTACTGCCCTCTTTCAAAGGCTGCAGCTCGCTTAAGGTGTAATTCTGGGCTTACCGTCAACCGGGGCTACTTGGACACCCCAGGGTAACTTGGACACCGCGTGGTCGACATTTTTTATTTATTTATTTATTTATTTTAATTGTTTGCTTTTTTGTGTGTGACATGCCTTTCGTTTGTTGCAGATTGAGAGTGCCTAGAAATGGTAAGAACATATGAGAAAACTCCTGGCTCGCGGAATTACCAAAATTACAAACAAGAAAACTTGGAAAATGCGTTGGAAGCCTACCGAAGTGGAATGTCAAAAAAACTAGATGCCGAAACTTACCAAGTACCACGCACAACGCTCATTAGGAAGCCTCTTGGTAAAAATCCACAAGCAGTTGGTCGTCCGAAGGTCTTCAACGACAGGGAAAAGGCAATAATTGCGAAGACGCTTGGAATCGTTGCCGATTGGGGTTTCCCGTTAACCAGGGTGGATATTTCGGCTGCACTCCAAAAATTTTTGGAGAAACAAGGAAGGCAAGTTGCTGTCTTCAAAAACAGGAGATGATTCATTTATGAAAAGAAACCGTTTATCCATCCGAATTGCCTCAAATATTAAACGTTCAAGGGCGTCCGTATATGACATCATGAGCTTTTTTAACAACATTGAGTCTATTTTAAATATTGTCGAAGGTTCAAATCTCTACAACTACGACGAAACTAACGTCACGGATGACTCCGGGGCCAAGAAGGTCATTGTACCTCGAAACTGCAGAAGGGTCGAAAGAGTGCAACCATTCCAAAACCGCGATAAGCGTAATGGTGTGTGGAAACGTCAATGGAGACTTGCTTCCACCCATGGTGGTCTATAAAGCGCAAAGTCTTTATGAAAATTGGAAAACTGGAGGTCCACCAGGAGCAGTTTATGCAAGCAGCCCGTCGGGGTGGTTCGATATGAATTTATTTGAACAGTAGTTTTTTCACATCTTGCTCCCCCATATCGAAAAAACGCGAGCACCGAATTCGGCCGCTGTAGTTGTAGGAGACAATCTGACGAGCCACATCTCCCTGCTGTGATTGCTTCCTGTAAAGAAAAAAAAAATTATATGACGCCTTTCCCGCCCAACGCAACACATCTTATGCAACCACTCGATGTTGCGGTTTTCGGACCAATGAAGAAAAAGTGAAGGGCCATCCTAGACACCTGGAAGAAGGAAAGCCGCCATCCCGGATGTCTTCCGAAAGAACATTTTCCCAGTCTGCTTAATAGACTTTAGACTGGTATTTTAGAAAAAGTTCAACAGAATTTAATATCAGGATTCAGAGCTACCGGACTTTACCCGTTAAACCCTCAAGAAGTTTTGAAAAGAATTCCTGGTGGTATTCCCGAAAATGACGTGGCTGAAACTGAAAGACGTTTGGATGCGAGCCTGATAGAATTGCTGCAGGAGCATCGCGGCATAGGACCCTTGAAGCCCAAAATAAAGAGAGGGAAAAAGGTAGAACCAGGACGGAATATGTCTGCACCTACAGAGGAGATTGACGAAGAGGGGATGGGTTCAAATAATTTGACTGAAACGTCTTATCAGGAAGAACACCATCCAGTTCTGGTGTACAAATAACTCCTACCGTGGAACGTCGAGCAAGCAAAAGATCCAAGAAGAAAGCACAAGTTGAATCTTTGTGCGGAATTTGTTGTGTGAACTGAGTACATTGCAAAGGTAGCAAAGAATGGATTCAGTGTGCGAAGTGCCTTAAATGGATTTGTGATTCGTGCAATGCAGCCAGCACAGATTCATATTTTACATGTGCTCGCTGTGATGATTCGACAGACGAAGAAATTTTCGACGATAGTGACGCTGACGTAGACTTCCAGCCACAATGAAAGCCTTACCATGTGGCTTAGAAAGAATAAGTTTTACTTTATTTTATATCTAGGATCTTCATTAAGTTTTGACATATTTTTATAAAAAGTTTTGTTTATTTATTTGTTTTATACCGAATATAAAATTTTATTTGCAAAAATGTATTTGAAGTGTTCAGAATAAATAATACAGATCTCAAACGATTGGCTCAGTTTACTAAAAAACGATAAAAAAAATATTTCTACATAAAAAAAAATTTGTTTAGCCTTATTTTCCAATAAACGGGGTAACATGGACACGCAAGCTTATTTGTAAGCTTTTTGCAGAACAAATTTCGCATGTGTCCAAGTTACCCCAACCCCGGAGCAACTTGGACATCCAACATTTTATTTTTTTTTGAAAACGGGAGCACTTAGGCCAATGATTTTGGTGTGAAATGATTCCTACGGTTCAGGTTGGTATACTGTATTTTTTTTCCTTCGCTTTTTGGTGTATTTCTATTCCTTTTTTATGAAAGAACCGTCCGAAAGGTGTCCAAGTAGCCCCGGTTGACGGTATGTTTGCTAAAACTTTTAACTTATTTTTGATGGCACTATGTACTTTTTCGCTTCGCATACCTGAAAATGAATCATAGCAACCCTAAAAAAATAACCGAAAGCTAGATTTTCTGCCCTTGGGATTTTAAACTCCGAACGTCCCTACTTGACAGTTTTTCATCACAATCTGTAGGTACACCTTTGACTGTCATTTGTGCACTTTTTTCACGTTTCACTTAATTTTTTATTAAACATCAGTTTAAATCAAAACAGACAACAAGACAAGTTTTCAACAATTTCAGTTATTTATCTAATTTGGTTTAATGCGAAGCGAAAAACGGTTGTGTGCCACACAGGCAGAAAGGCATTTGCTGGCCCTTAGCCACCTGCTGCCCTCGCTATCGCTCGGGCATCAATCAGCCGCGGGCCAGCAAATGCCTACTTTCTGCCCTTATGACACAATATACTATTGTGTACTCTACGTGATACACGGAAAAAATCACGTGCAGGTTTCATAACATTTCTGTACGGTGCGGCAACATACTTGCATCTTTGTTTTGATTTCTGGCAACTTTTTGATTATTAATAAAATAATCAATTTCAGATGGAAACATAGAAAAACATAAGCATAACAGTGCCACCTCCATATACTTTCATACTTTAATTCAGAGAGGTGACAAAGTTCCACACAAATTTAATAATTTTTATATTTAGCGTTTTTTTGAAAACCCTAAAATACGTCAATATAAATTGTTGTTAAAAAGGCCACCTTTCGACATAAAAAATATTTATTATAGGCAATCATTTTTAGCCATGAAGTCATCAATGGTATTTTTGAATGGCAACCCCAATTTTTTTTCCGAAAATTATTAAGTGGGGCCACTAACATTGATAGACCTAATAATTCAGCCGATTTGAAGCATAGGATCTGTGTAGGAGTGAACGATATCAGATCGTAAATTATTCAGCGTACCTACTGTAGAATTTTGTTTGAAATAAAAAGAAATTTTAATGAAGTGAACCAAATTCGAACACAGCAAATTCGTCAGAATTGGATCAGGCTGTTCTTCCAGTTTTATACGTTTAGTAGGTAAGTACTTCACATTGATGCTTATTTTGCAAACCCCCGCTAAATATTCACACGTGCCTACATAGTATGTACATGCGTTTCTCGAAAAATTTCTTTCGCAAAATAAAAATGCAAATTCAAGAAATTAAATAGTAAATGGATTTTTAATGACGCCGCTTATCCACATGTCCAAAATAAACAGTTCTTACCACAGTGCGCTATATTTCAGTGCTTTAACAGTTTTATGTTGGGCATATAAGCAATAACATTCTCCCATACGTAGTCTCCAGCAATTTAATTGAATTTATCGTTGTCTTCTTGCGTCTTTCGACTAATTGGCAAACATTTAAAATGTATTCGATTGCGTGCGCGTGAATCCTATTCATTTTCATTTTTCTGCTCAACTAGACGTTTCTGGCTGTAATTTATTGGGCACCCTCCCTTCCTGTGTTCCAGAGCGATTGTATTCTTTATTGAGTGCAATAAAAATTGCTGACTTGAAGACATTCTAGAAGTCTGTGTTAATTATTATATTTCTGTCGGAAGAAAACTGCTAAGGAATCGTAAAAGCGAAAGTAAGTCAATTTGACGGCTATTATAACAGAATTAACCTGCATTAAATTAAGTAATTAAAATTTCCAATCTCATCTTAATTAAGAATAGCAACTAAGAGAGTGAAATTTATGGTTTCCTAACTGGAGCAGATTACTTTTCACCACCTTACGTCACGTCATTAAATGTTAAATATTTTCAGAAAACTCTAGAATTTTCTTTCTCCTTCCAACCAAAAGAATTTTAATTTTATTTTGGTAGATAATATAGAATCAAGCGAAGTTCATCCGTAAACAAACATTTTCCTAAATCGTTTCTGTTCCAGTACCTGCGATCTATCGTCCATTGTATTCGGTCCGCATGGTACTCCCTGAGCATTTCTTGGTTTTCTAGTTGTAACAAAGCCCGCCTGTAGATCTAACAAACTTAGATTAGGCGTTATCTATTTTGTTCGATGAGACATCGCTGCCTTAGAAAAAGTGAACAGGTGAGAGAAGACGAGAAGAACCGAAGAGAGTTGAAAGAGAGGGTACCGGCACCGCGCGCTGACAAATGGGAGGAGCCGACCCCCGACCGGCCGTTCACGAAGTTTGGCGGAAGAATTAATAAAACACGATGTCACCGACATTCACTCGACATTCACTCAGCATTCATTCGACAGAAATCATCCAGCATTCTAATACCAGACATTCTCCGAATAACTTCCAGAATTATCGCGAGTACCTAATTACCTGACTTGCGTCGCGTGAAGTGATTAGCTGTGATACAATAATTAAATGCCGTTATTTAATGATTGAAGCTGTGAGGCCGTCAATAATTAAATATACGTTAATTGATCCGGTGTAGAGGTATAATAGGCTGGTGAAGGCTAGTTCTGAAATTCTACGGGTAGCGGTGGATGTTCAAACCATAAATTCGCACGCGCCGAAAGCAGATTGAAACATGCAGTGAAAATAGCATTTGCCGTGAAAATAGCACGTCTGCCTTCGATCTATTCAGGTAGCGATTGAACATCCCGTCCGGTTGAATTTCGGAGCACCTGCTTACGTAACAATTAATGGCCATCCGATTAAGGGATCGCCGAGAGTGGCTGTTACGCATATCCCCGATCTACACATCACTTGGTTGCACACCTGTGCGGCAACGTTAACCAGATACCGAGTGTACAGTATAATTCATCCCACGGGACGACATCAGGCAGTTACCAGAAAACCGTCCCAGAGAGAATCGCTTGCGATACCTGGCTATCAAAACCCAGTATCGTTTACTACTCGCTCATGTATATAATTACCGTTTAGATTTTACCGTATGGATCATATTTAATTTCCTGTAAATATTTTATATAATGCCGTTTGACCAGTTTTAATGTACATAGCTAACTATAATAGAATCATATTTATGTAGTTAATATTTTCTTCATTGGGTTACTTGAATACAATCGTGATTTCTGACAAAATAATGTACGTTACGTAACGAGCATGGAAAGTGTACCTACTTCGTACGAGTGTGAAATTTTATGCACGAGGCGCAGCTGAGCACTGAAATCATACGAGTTTATATGCAATACATTTTCCATCGAGTTATATACATTATTTTTCATACGACCCTTTGAGAAAATAATATTTATTCACAAAAGAGTAACTATATTTTTAACGATTTGTTATTCGAGTAGAATTAAAATTGGAAGAGGCAGGCAATAGTATAGTAGACAGATTTCTTTCCCACAAAACGAATTCCAACTGGATCGATGCCAGAAATATCTGCAATTTCATCGGCCAGCAGTGAAAAAGCTACGTGTCGTTTGATTATCATTGAAAATATCAACGATTTCTTTTTCAATCAAAGACCCACAAATATTGATGAGTTCATTTTGAATGCGATGAGAAGTGTACTTCTTTTTCCTGAACATGTAGTTAAATGTTCTTACAATATTTTATCTCTGAAGTTGCCCTCATCAGAGTTTTTCCACGTAGTGGCAGGTCGTGTGTCCCACAGAAAACTATTGTTGACAAAATCGGATGTAATTTGGCTCTGTTTCTTGCTCTTAAATCATTTTCCGCTCGATTGAGTTGTAAATCAATGCTAAGCTTTTATTAGAAATAATGATGTCAACAAAATTTTTAGATTTCATTACGCTTTCCCTATGCCATTCAGATTTTCCTGTTTTTTTCTGATTCATGAAAATCTTTATATTTAGTGAATACTGCACAAATAAATGAACCTCGAAACCGTCTTTACCGCACTTCTCAATAAAACACAGTGAATACAAAGAGCGCCCTTTAGTTTTTTAGAGTGTACCACCCAATGATACTGATTGCGTCATTCTAAACGAAAATGTCTTTTACTTCCTGCCGCAACATCATTTTTACGTATAATCATAGTTTTTCCCAGGATTAGGCGGATTTGTAATTAGATTAAATTTTTGGGAATCACACAAAGCATGCAATTTTTCGAGTTCAACAAAACAACCAATACTTATCCATTTCTGAAATGTTGTTATCACTTTTTTCTAAAATTTCTGAAGCCTCCTGCGCCTCCGCTTCTGTTGTTCTTTTACCTGCACTACTGCAACCAATAGCACTACTCTCACCTTCATCGACTTGAGATTGAAATTTTTTTGAGATTGAAAAATTTGTTATTGGATCTGTTTTCAGTAACTCAAATTTATCCATACCAGGGTACTTTGCTTACACTATCTATGAGTATTAGTTTTAATTGTTGGCAAATCTTCAGAATAATATTTCCTGCTTTCTGTGAACGCAATATAAACTGAGTTATGATGTGAAGCAAGAACATCAATGTCATCTGCAAGTCGGATTACAGTATTGTAAAAACAGAACTATAGCCAATAAATACACCGAAAGTGCATAATGTTTGGTATAAAACAAAGTAATCTGTTTCTGCTACAGTATGAACTGCCTGCATGAAATTCTTCATATCCAATGATGCACCGAAGTCTGTTCTAGATGCATCCAAAATAAACAGAGTATCGTGGTTAAAAATATGTAGTATTCTATGTTAGATAGGTACCTACTGAAAATGTTTTAACAGCTGGTTTAATCTAGTTTAAGTTCGATAAAATAGTAAACTTTATGTTCGTTACCCTTCATCCAAACACATGGTTAACTTACTTAACAGCCTTTCAGGTTGAATTGAGCGCTAATATACGATCGAATTGACTCCAAAAGGCACCAATTTACATACTCCTGTTCCGGGTATTGTGGCTTCTATAACATGTTCATTATGACCATGTTTGAGCACCGTAATAGTCTACTATGTATCTTTAAGACTCCTACTATTGTCAAAGTGGACACATTACGTATTCCGAAAAGCGTACCTAGATCCCACTTACACGCTCGTCTACATTTTTTTACTTTGCTATGAGAAAGGTCAATGGATTTCATTCTCGGAGGATGGGCAGAAGCAGTCAGTCTCTCGATATTTTAATCAGTGAGAAACTCAGTTCTGTACCAAAATAGAATTTTGAATTTGAGTCTGTTTTCAACATTCTTTAAGTAACAGTATCTAATCATCATCATCATCATCATAAAGTTTTCAGTCTGAAGACTGGTTGGACGCGTACCTCCATCTTTTCATATCCTAAGCTAACCTACCCATTTCCCCGAAAGTCGAACATTCTATATCCCTAACTATTTGAGAGCAGTACCCCTACCTCTTTTTATTCCTATCTCTGACTCTAGTATGTCGCGAACTAAGCCTTCGTGCCTCAAAAGGTGTCCTACCATCCTATCTCTCCTATTCCTTACTCTTCCATAAATTTCGCTTTTCTCCAACTCTTTCTAATACCTACCTCTCTGTTGCTAACCTTATCTATCCACGATATCTTCATCATGCGTCCATGGCACCACATTTCAAATGCTTCTAATTTTTCCTATCCGCTTATTATATCGTCCAAGTTTCGCACCCGTACATTTATCATTCCCGAGCATAATAATTGTTTCTTTTTATTAAATACAATGGGGAAAACCCGCAAATTTTGAAACACAATATTTGAATGACACAATGTGACGCACTTTATCTAGAGATACGCGTTATACCACAGCGCAACGGATAGGCCTCCTACGTTACAGAATGCGCGCGTTTTAGCCCTCCCAGTTATGCTGCTTTTCTAGTTGCATGTTTTTCTTTTAGCAAGGCGCATAATTAAAATTTTTACGTGGTACGCGATCAGTACTAAAAGTTATAAATTCGAGTAAGCGGGTCTTCCTCATTTTCGGCTCTGAGCTATTCTTTGTTTTATATCTCTAGAGCTCCTACCATCTCGATTTATTTGACTTCCTAAATAACAGAAATCTGAGACTTCCTCTATCTTCTGGTTTCCAATTTGTATTTTCGTTTTAGTCCTATTTTCACGCCCGCTACACGCCAAAATTTTGGTTTTCTTTTTATTGATTCCCATACCATAGCCCTCCGTCAAAACCGCTACCATTTCGTTCCGAGCCCTTCCTAATTCTTCTTTGCTGGATGCTAATACTGCTATATCATCCGCGAATCTGAGTATATTAATAGTTTGGCCCTGTATATTAATTCCAGCAGCCATTCTGTCTTTAACAATATTAATCGCATCTTCGATATATAAATTGAAAACTAGAGGCGATAACTCCCTTTCGGATATCTACTTCTCCAATAAAAATACTAATATATTATGGTCTTGGTCAAACAATATTCTGAATATTTCCAATGACCGCCAACATCCCAGCAAGACAGATAACTAATGCATAGAGAGGCTAACCATCTCGCACACTACTTGTGCAGATGTATCATGATTCGTGAGAATAACTCATTCAAATATATTCTTCTTTTCACATTTTCTTACAAGAAAAGAGCGTGTATAAGTAGTTAGAAAATGAGAGCCTCAGACCAGGCCATCGAGTTCTCCAGGTGCCATCGACTTCTTCGGCAGTGACCTTGAAAGAGACCAGAGGCTGCTGAAGGAGTCGTTGAGTCATCCGAAGAAGTGTCTTCAGCAGCGGCATCTGCAGCAGCCTCTGGTGTCTTTCAAGGTCATTGCTGAAGAAGTGTCCATGTCGTCAGCAGCGTCTGGTGTCTTTCAAGGTCATTGCCGAAGAAGTGGGCATGTCTTCAGCAGCGTCGTGTCTTTCAAGGTCATTGCCAGGCGCATGCGCCGGGGCTATTCCTCAGATCAGTCCATCGAGTTCTCCATCCACTTCAAGTGGGCGTGTCTGCAGCAGCCTCTGGTCATTGCTGAAGAAGGGCCTCTGGTGTCTTGCCATTGCGCACCCAAGCCGCCATTTTGGGGCCTTTGGTTGTGGCTCAGGCGCCTGCGCCGGGGCTCCGCCTTCAGCAGCTTCTGGTCATTGCTGAAGAAGTGGTCTTCAGCGGCCCCCCTGGTGTCTCTCATTCTGTTGGGCCTTTGGATGTGGCTCAGGCGCCTGCGCCGGGGCTGTCGCGTACAAAGCACGTGTTGCTCACTGTTCAGGCCAGTCCATCCTGGCCCCATCCACTTCTTCGGCAATGACCAGAGGCTGCTGAAGGAGTCATGTCTTCAGCAACGGTGTCTTTGGGGCCTTTGGCCGTGGCTCAGGCGCATGCGCCGGGCTCTGGCTATGAGAGTGGGCGGGGCAACAGCCAATGAGAGTGGTTGTGGGCAGCATCCAATCAGAACTGATCTTGTTGTTAGGTGCTGTTGGGCCTTTGGATGTGGCCCAGGCGCCTGCGCCGGGGTTTTCGCAAAAATAAAAACGTTGAATATATTTTTACATCAATATAATTAAAACTATAATCTGTATACAGAGTAGGCATGCGTGTATTTTCTGGGCAAATCGAAGCCCTGCAGCTTCTCATACCACTCTTCTGACCGATTCATTACCCGGTGTATACTCAACGATGCGGTCATGCAGGATGAGACAGTATGCGGTTGTGTTGGGCGGAAAATTCTCGCTCGACTCAAATTCTAGACGCATATCTATGGGTCCAGGCTTGATGCTTTCCGACTGCTTTGATGCGTCAATCACCACGATGGGCGCTAGATCCTTGAACTGTTCCTTGCCGTATAACGGCTCGCCAACTTTTCCATAGTATGAACTCTGGAAGTTCTGGTACATTTCGTATAGCAGGGCGTATTTCCCCGTGGAGAAATCCAAGTTTAAATTCTCGTAGGGGAAGCACTCAGAATTCAGGTACAGTTTGACGTTTGTCAGATTGCAGTGGTCAAATTTGCTTGAATCCGTGTCCAAATTCGCTTTGCGATTCGTCTGGAAGGCGACAATAACGTAGCGGGGTTTCTCCAACCGTGTTGCAGTCTTGACGGCCCACGTTTGTTTCGTAGCTTGCGGCAACACCGGATACTCGTACAGCTCCCAGCTGCGAAAACATATCTGCAACGTTCTCTCTTCCTCGACAATATTGAGAAGTTTTAGGTATTCAGCATCCGATGGATAGACGTACGGCACCCTCCAATGAACCTTGCTCAACTCAATTCTGGTGTCCTCGTTACCCACGAAAGCGTTCCTATCGTTTTTCGATCGAGTCAAAATGAGCTCGTGACACACATTTAACAGAATTTTGGGGTAATCTTCCAAGAATCCCAGCAGGATTCTTCCCGGGATGCACACGTTAAAGTTCCCGTTCGCGTCGATAAGGTGGCTCGGTGAGTCTCCCGTATTCGTCCAGCCGGCATTCTCCAGGGCACCTACCTCCCCCTCATTCAGAGAAACTACACCCTTCAGTGTGCTCATGATGCCCACGTTTTTTGTTCGATCCACCTCCACCCCGTTTATTTCATAGCGGACGTCGTCAAAGAGGAAACTGAGGGCGTTATTTGTTAAAGCCGGATTTCCGCCTCCTGCACCCTTGAAGAACCTGCCCTCTATGTAGATGCTGCTTAGATGCGGCAGTACGTAAACGTCTTGTTGGTGGATTGGTATGCGAATTTCGTCATTGGCGTTGAATGTTGTTGTTGTCACGAACGGTTGATGTACGTGCACCTCGACACGGCGTGCTGACTCATCCAAAACAGCACCGTCCAGAACACGAAACGTGTCTACGTTTATGTGTGTCATTATTCAAATGCGATTCCCTTGTTGAAGCACAAGTACTAACTGACAGCACCGTTAATTTTCTTGCTTAAATACTCTCCATACAACCGTACGCATGCGCAGTCTTATTCTTGCTCGTGTCATCAGCCATGGTGTTTGCGAATACAGCTGTCTGTGTCAACAGCGTGTCATCAGCCATGGTGTTTGCGAATACAGCTGTCTGTGTCAACAGACAGCTGTATTCGCAAACAGACAGACAGACAGACAGAGAGAGAGACAGACAGACAGACAGACAGACAGACAGACAGACAGACGGACCGACAGACATACAGACAGACAACTACTGATAAGAATTCGGAAGTAGGAGAATAACTATAGATTCCTTTCTGTCTCATCGAGCTGATTAATTTGATACCCTACATGATCTAGGTGGGCGGGGCAAGGAGCGTGGCCGGGGGCGCGGTCAGTGAGTGGCCACCCCTAAAAACCACCCCTAAAAACCACCCCCAAAAATCACCCTCCAAAACCACCCCAAGAACCGCCCCTAAAAACCACCCCTAAAAGCTACCCCTAAAACCACCCCTAAAACCACCCCCTAAAAATCACCCCTAAAAACAACCCCCAAAAACCACCCCCATAAACCACCCCTAAAATCCACCCCAATATTCCGATATCTAGTCGAGTCCTTTAATTTACACCCCACATGACATAGTTTTTACGTAGGGGTTAGCCTAAATTTAGACTACTGTTCTCAAATAATTAGCGATGTAGAATGTTCTACTACCGAGAACTAAGATGTTTGCATATATCAATCAGATGGTTCCCACACGTGTCCAAAACGCATTAAGATAACAAGTAATTTCAAATAAACAAACTGGAGAATGTTCTAGAATGTTTTTTTCCCACACGTGTCCGAAACGCATTAAGATAACAAGTAAATAAACAATCAGAAGAATATTCTAGAATGTTATTTTATTGTAGTAATACAAACAAACAAACGGGTCACCTTGTAGTGTCTACAACGTATTAAATGCACATGCAGAGCGTGGGATCAAACCTAAACAAACATATCCTATCGGCAAGATGAAAGGTTATTTCCCATAATAAAAACAATTATAACATCTCTTATCGGCGGCGAACGTGCTTTTTTCTTAAACTTTAATATCAATATTTATTTAGTATAAACAATTGTAAATTTCCGAGAAAATAAATATTAATTCTATAACTTCTGTTTACAATCATAAGTATATACGGATGATTTGAAAGACGGGCTTGTGGGCCGCCGATTAGCTCAGTTGGTTGGAGCGAGGGCTCCGGTGCGTGGGGACCCGGGTTCGAATCCCGGTCGGCGTCATTTCCAGAACGTTTGCGAAAACCCCGGCGCATGCGCCTGAGCCACGGCCAAAGGCCCCAAAGACACCGTTGCTGAAGACATGACTCCTTCAGTAGCCTCTGGTCATTGCCGAAGAAGTGGATGGGGCCAGGATGGACTGGCCTGAACAGTGAGCAACACGTGCTTTGTACGCGACAGCCCCGGCGCAGGCGCCTGAGCCACATCCAAAGGCCCAACAGAATGAGAGACACCAGGGGGGCCGCTGAAGACCACTTCTTCAGCAATGACCAGAAGCTGCTGAAGGCGGAGCCCCGGCGCAGGCGCCTGAGCCACAACCAAAGGCCCCAAAATGGCGGCTTGGGTGCGCAATGGCAAGACACCAGAGGCCCTTCTTCAGCAATGACCAGAGGCTGCTGCAGACACGCCCACTTGAAGTGGATGGAGAACTCGATGGACTGATCTGAGGAATAGCCCCGGCGCATGCGCCTGGCCGCTGCTGAAGACCACTTCTTCGGCAATGACCTTGAAAGACACCAGACGCTGCTGAAGACATGCCCACTTCTTCGGCAATGACCTTGAAAGACACCAGACGCTGCTGACGACATGCACACTTCTTCAGCAATGACCTTGAAAGACACCAGAGGCTGCTGCAGATGCCGCTGCTAAAGACACTTCTTCGGATGACTCAACGACTCCTTCAGCAGCCTCTGGTCTCTTTCAAGGTCACTGCCGAAGAAGTCGATGGCACCTGGAGAACTCGATGGCCTGGCCTGAGGCTCTCATTTTCTAACTACTTGTATACCATCATGTTAGACAACTGTAAATGGTCAACCGACATCCCACCAATTCTAAAAGAAGGTTGAGTTGTATCCAATTATGTACTTCAGAAGAAAATTGCAAAATTCATAAGTCTCATTTTAAGTGCACATTTTCTTTAAAACTACAGAAGCGCTAGCGGGAATCATACCACCAAAATCTCCGATAACCGATTGAGTACTCTACCATAACTAAAACCGATCGCAGAACCTTTCACCCTGCTTAATGGTTTAGCATTCCATGAACAAAACTGGTGGCATTTTAGAAGCTCTTCTGTAGCTCACCCGCTAGTCTATTATTAGTGGCTGGTTTTCCTTCGGACATAAAGGACACGTTCAGTTACCCTGATCTTCTATTGCCACCTTTTTCGTGCTGAATAAGACTCTTGTAAAAAATGGGAAAACTTTAAATTACCTTTCGATACTCGATACGTTGGTGCTGGTTTAGTACACAGGTATCTTCTCATTTTCAAGAGCAACAACGTATCTGCATAAATTTTCTGAATCCGTGCTCTACTCTCCACTGCTCAGAATTTAGAGGGTGTATGTATTAAATAGGTTTATCGTGTAGTTCCATTAGATTTTCATCATGTGTTGAACATTGATGTAGATGTAGAAGTTTGTCGATTTTATTTCATCATTTTGTTGGAATGTGTGAACTGCGAACTTTTAGTATTTTAAGGCACCTTATACGTATATAGGAAATTAGTGTTGTCTCCGATGTGAAACGTAGAAATGTTTATGTTTGAGGCTCTCCTGATTGTAGGTTGTTTTAATTTACCTATTTCTTATGCGTTTTCTTAAATGCACCTTTTTTTGTTTTAGGATTTTTTATCACTTCGAGGGCAAGTTTGATGTTTTGTGCTTCTCGTTTTTCGGTTTCTGCTGTACCTTTACAACAGTTCAAAATGAGACATTCTCAACCCTTTGAAGTTCATCAGACACCCAACTGATTTACCGAAAATTTCCGTTTTCTCATTTTCCATTTCGTTGCTCTTTTGAAACTACATATATAGTACATACCTGCATTGCCCATGTATAAATAGTTTGACAGGTGTGTCCAAATTAAAATTCACTGGTTATAGGGGGCAGCAAGAAAAGCAATTGTCGCCAATAAATGAGATTTAACTTCACGCTAAAGTGAATAAAATTGTAATATGATGCATAAATATAAATTTCATTTCACAACAGACTGCAACATAATATTATCACAGAAATAGCAACCTGGAGCATAGTAATGGTACTGGTGATCTAAAAATAACGGGTCCTGCAAAAACTAACCCTCGACGTTTTCTTTCAAAACGTGTGAGGCATGGCTTCACGCTTCACTTAGGTATATCTGGAACTATGAAAATCCTCATATGTCGTTCTTAGAAGGGACTAACAGTAGCTTTCCGCGAACATTCGCATCAGTACCGGGGGGATAATTTGATTGGTCCCTACCTCTTGCCACCTAGTTAGTCGTTTACATTTATCTCCAGTTCTTGCAAGAAGTTCTACCAGAATTTACATGGCGGACCTTTGAATATGCGATGCGAAGCACGTGGACACGTCAGTTTGGACATGGACGAGTTATATAACCCAAGAAAGTCCAACAATTCAAGAACCTATGAACAAGAATATCCCCGAAGTCCATAGAAAGATTCTGCCAACAATAATAATAAGAAACTATAAAGGAATATGTTGAACACATCCACAGCAAATGGAAAAACAAAAAAATGAATCAAACAGTTACACGTTAGGGGCAAGACAGAGAGACGCTGGATACCAAAGGAATTTTTGTAAATGTCATAACAGTAACATCGGAAATCGAAAACTAAGGAACATCCTGCTTTTGCGTTATGAGTAATTTGTACCGTTGAAAAATTACGAAATTCTAAATTTTTGTTGTGGGAAAGTACATTTAAAACGAATTCAACTGTTCCAAAGCTGACCGCCCTGAGTAAAGCGGCCGATGGTACCTGCAGAATCTCACGATCCAGTACCTACTTATGTCTCTGAACCACCACCACCACCACCATCATACATTTACAAACATGCATGCGTTCCGCGCACAAGTTCAAAGGCCACTGTCATAAATTTCACTCTCACAACTCCAAGAGTTGTCTCTTCGATTCCGCTTTGGCCGATAATCGCCAGTGAGATTAGATTTCCGTACCCCCCACTAGCGTTATACGCAGCTTATCATCGGAGCCGTTATTTATGAAATAAAATTAAACGGCTATTAGGTATAGTCAGGTTGTGTGTATTGTTCCGACGCCTACGGATGGGTTGAATTATTGGAATGCAAAGGCCGTTTCCAACTCTCGGTAACGCGTATGAATGCATATTTCATTTTTTTGTTGATCAATAAGAAGTTTGCTTAAGATTGCCTATGATCGTACTTTGTCATAATAACAATACCTGTAAATGGGTACAAATAAAGATGTGCTTATACACTACAGGAAAATTTATTATTCTTGTAAATGCGGAGTTAATGGCAGGGAAAGAAATCGAATTAGAGGAATAAGAGGTAAGACCGAGAATACGCAATGATATAAGAGCGTAGAGCGTTGTCAGGATGTTCCGATTTCAGCCCTATTGTGAGTGCCTTGTGCCTTGTGAGTAAGAAACACAATAAAACATTATTTTTTATTCCTCTTTCCCACGTTACATTTTACCGAGTAGGTAATTTGAGTCTGTTGACTAGTTTCAAATATTAACCGAGTTGATAACGTCCGCCAATACCAACAGAAACTGAATGATTCTGCTCTTAAAAACACACGGGCGCCAATAAGCACCTACATAAATGCTTCCTGAAAGTATGTTTAGGGTAGATTCCAAAATTTTAATGATAGAAATAGGCCAGTTTTATGGAACGAAAGTTTGGAAATGTAAGTATGAAATGCTCCGTAATGGTATCTCTTTCCATCCATAAAAGATAAATAAGTACCAATGTTTTCATTTTATTTTTACTTTTCTTGAAAACCCGATACAATAAAGTCAAATTTCTCATCCAATAAAGTGACACGTTGCTTAATAATTGCGTTATACATATATACAATAATCGCAGGGGTATATTCAAATGTTGTAGGCAGCTTTGAAATTTTGACGTTAACTGAATAAATATCACATCGCGTATCTTTTAAAATCTGATATTTAATAAAAAGATTTGATACTGTCCTGTAAAATGGAAGTAGAGGTCTGGTATCTTGGGACCTAATTGTCAGTGTGAATTTCAGATTCCAAAGTTCTGTTCACATCTCCCAACATTTGTGCGATACTTTTTTTGCTTAACTCAACGGAAAAAGATTTATGCGGGATACCTGTCATTTACTTAAAACTTTATTCTCATCTTTGAATTTTTAAAATTTTACGTTTAAATGGCAATAATAGATTTTTATAAGAAATATAATATTTTTCTTAGCTTTCATTACATTATATCAAATGTGCAAGTAGTCAACTGGACACTAATTCAATTTGTGAGATTTTTTATTGCTCAAAACGAATTAAAACGCGAGATATTTTAGCTACAGCATTATATCTGTCATTTTCGTTTGTCAATTTCTAGTTTCTCGTCAGATCCAGTTGTCAAAACAGCAAGCAAATAATGTTATGCAAACGTCATAAGTGATATCAGGACAGCTGATAGAATCTGATAAAATACGAATAAACTATTTCCCGTCAAAACCGCTGTGTTGGCATTCAGTGCTAAGTTCAAAAGCGTTTTAGTTTTTCAATTACGTTTTCTCGAAATAATTTTAGGTGGTAGAGTCATTGGGTGGTATGCATAAAAAGTAGTACATGCTAATGCTTCATGAAAAAGTATTTACTTCATAGCATTTACTTTTATATATGTAGTATCTACTTCAGTTCCAAAGCATATGCTACACAAACGAAGTTTATACTACAATGCAAAGCATACTTCGTGCTACTAAATTTTATTAAACTGAAGTAGGCTACTACCACGGGTCGGAGTCAAAAAAATTTGACTTGTCAAATATAGCTTTTCATTTTTCAAAATACCTAACTCAAATTAAACCTATTTTATCTGCCGATTTCAAAAGTTTCTTCTTATATATATATTAAAATGAATTTCGATTCTGAAAGAAAACAAGAATTCGAAGAAGAAATAAATGAATGGGTTCCGCTTTGTTCTTCTTGTAAAATATTATAAAATTTTGTTTGATAAGAGATTCCAAAAGTTAAAAACGAAAAAGAGGAGGCACTAAAAATGCTAACTGTTGAATTTAATTATAACACGAAAAACGAACTTGACACAAAAAAGTTTTAAAGAAATTTAACAATATGAAAATTGAAATTGAAAAATTATTGACATCAACAACATAAAATATTTTGTCTGAGTGGCAGCAAAAATTCTATAATCTATGGAACGTAGAAAATAATCCAGTGCTGTATAGCGTACCGGTAGGCATAGTAAATAGTGAATGGCGTCAGCGGTTTCCGTGGGTAGGGAAGTATCGCATACGGTTAGTAGTTTGATGCCCATGGTCTGGGTGAGTTCGACTCCCGTAGGGGTTAGTTTCTTTTTTACACTCGTTTTTACATTATCTTTTTTACAAAAAAATGCGTGTGTCTGGTCTCCGTCAGGTAAGTGGTCTGTTTCAAAAATGCGTTCTATTCTCTAAAACAGAAACTAGTGTTATTTGTCGATTTATAAACCACGTACCATATCGCAACTTGGAGAGCGATCTCGCACGTTGGATATGAGCCGACTTCATGTTACTTCGTATTTCGATACGATACGTGAGATATGAATATGCTACCGGGAGCATGTCAGGCTGGTGCAGTGGGTCTGCATTACGCTCCGAAAGCGTACCAGACATTAAGAGACAGATGTATACAAAATCTGCGTAAGTCGCTACCGTCCACCGAATGTACCTACTTGCGCATGCTTGGTATGCATCTAACAAATATAAACGACGAAGTAGAATATACTATTTCTACCGCCTTTTCTCTGTCACGCTTTTTGCACATGCAAGGAATGGGGAGTTGTTTGTTTTAATGCAATAGGTATATGGCCTGGTGTTAGACCGGCCGCACATTGAGCATAGCGCAGAGACAACATAGGAACAGCAGAGACAGAGTGAAATCTGTGAAACACAGGTTTAAACTGATTAACGCATATTGAGCACAGTGGAGGCGCAGAAGAGGAAAAGTTTCTTATGGACTCTGTCAAATTGTGGTTTCTTCAAAGTTTTCCAATGTCCTTTGTTATAAATCTTTGGAATATACATAGTTGTTTACCATTTTACTTTTGTCTCAATATGTGTCTGTGAATTACATTCTTTCCCCTCGATGTCTTGATGGACCTCCTCAAACTGAATTCTACTTACCTACTCTTGGAAAACTTGGTTAGGAATTTCCTTGAATAGGTAATTAATATTTTCCATGCGAGCTTCTCTTAGTTAAATATGCGTGTTTCCAAATTGTTTTGGATTTTATTGTCTTTTTTTCCTCAAGTTTATTCGCCTTTGAATTTGAATGTATGTATGTATATAAAAATTGGCCTGTTGGTTATACCTATGCTCTGCACTGAGGGGAATAAATAAACGTATTAGTTATATTTTTATTCTTATTATTGTTGTTGTTGTTATTATTATTATTATTATAATTTTTGAAAGACAAATTTTTCAGTAACTATCTGAATAATTTTCGATATTCATTTTCCCCGTATGTTCTTCATTCATTGCACACTTTTACAGCAGGTACCTATATTCATAAAAGCGGTCATATTTTTGTGAGAGAAAATTTATTTGAAGTTTCCCAAACAGCAACTTCGCTGTTGGATGCAAATCTGAACCCTTTTCTCGAAGCCCGCATGGACTCGAAGAAATTCCTCTCTTATTGTAAAATCGCATTAACTCAGAATTTGCTCCTTCATGTTTTCCCGGTCAATGGGTGGTAAGTATTCTGTACAGAAGGTCTTTAAGTATGTCAAAAATCCAGAAATCGATACATGTGAGATCTGGCGATCTCTTCCTATCCATTTTTGGGAAAACGCTCCGTTGAATCTTTCTTGCGCGTGTCTCGAAAAATGTACAGGGCACCCATCATTTTGATATTTCGTGACCTCAACATGTTTATTAATGTTAGAAGGAAATACTGCCAACTTACATTTTCATTGAATAAATTCAGTATTTTTTCAAACATTCTTATTAAATGATTTCATTCAATTTTCTTTCCGACAAAATTTGCAGTTATTAAAGAGACCTTTCGAATGAGGAGAAACAGCCTCTCGTGTTGTTTGAATTTATGGAGAAAATCTCCTATGAACGTCCCCAAAGTTAGGTGCGTCAGGAATAACGTATTAATCAAAGAAAGCTGTATTTTGACACATTATTCGATGGACCCTTTCGTTGGCAACTAACGGTCCCCATTCATTTCTTTCCTTATCGTGATTTAAGCGAATTAAAAGTTTTAATATCAACCCCCGTTTTTCCTTATAATTTGGTTGCAATTTTGAAAGGGTTGCAGCAACTGATTTTTTTTAGATAAAAGTTGCTTGTTTTTCCAATACCTTGCCAGAGACATATAACACAACCCCACTTTCTATTTGAGATTTCGGGTTATTCTGAAAAAATTAAAATAATTTCCTGAGATTCTTCATATACGATTTTGTAACCGAAATTTTCCCAAAGTCGCTTCTCCATAAAAGATAGTTCACGCCTGGTCTGGGTCACGCTGTACTAACACTATTGATAAAAAACATAGAAGTGTTAAAACTCAGTTAAGTACCTACATAGACTACCAAGAAGTAAAAATTGATGATGTTAACAAGTTGAAAAATAATCTGTGAACAAATCTGAAAAAATACTGGGTCCGACAATGGAATTGAATGGTTTTGAAAAGGTTGCTATGGAAATACTGTTTACTTGACAAACGACAAATCGTATTTTATTGTTGAAGGTTTTGTGTTACAACGGAAAATTGACAGGTCACTCAACAGGTCTTTGCTTTCGTCATGGATTCAATTTACTGGTGCGCGCTGAAGTCGCAACAAGAAATTCCATTTTGAGATGAGTGAGAGATTTCAACGAAAAAGGCAGTATAAGCTTAAAATTTTTTCGGACGTACCCGTACAGTTCGTATACAAGGGAATATTGAAAGAGTCAGAGTAGCTGTTGAACGGAGCCCACAACGTTCTGTAATCGACGCTTGATCGCACTGCGAATTTCAGAACAAAGTTTGCGACGAAATTTACATCTGGATTTGAAATTCCATTCGTATAAGATCAGATAGTGCAGAGACTGAATCCTGTTGATAAAGTTATTCGCCTCAATTTCTGGAGGCAATTTTTGGAAACATTGAACAACAATTCAGAAATTCTTGATAAAATGATCATGACTGACGAAACTCACTTCCACCTTAGTGGGTCCGCTAATAAACCGAACTTTCAATACTGCGCAGAACACAACCCAAGAGAAATGCATGAGAACCAACTTCATGACCCACGTTGAGAGTATGTACCTACGCAGACATTAATTTTTTTCATCAAAAATTGCCCCGGAGTTTATGTCATACCAGAAATATTAACATGCTTGATTTTTTGGAGCGTAGACAAAGTGCAAGAACTGAAACCAAATTCTTACACGTTGTTTAATAAACTTACTAGCTTTACAGTATTTAACTTTTACCTCCTAAAGTTCTTATACTTAATGTAAAATGTAGGCGGTTTACCAAATTTTTATAATCATCGAAAGAATTGGACAAAATTCAGGTAAGTATACTAATTAAATGCTAAAATAAATTTTAGAATAACAAGACCAAGTAGATACCGTTCTTAGTACAATAACAAAAATGGAGAGTTCTGTATCACCTGTTTATGTAATATCACATTTCCGAACAGAATCATTAAAAATTTCAACACTGAAATTGCTTGATAAAGCCCTAAATACATTATTAATCTACGCACGGTGGCACTTGATATTAAAATATCCAAGTTATTTATCACTGGTTGAAATTTGTACACGTACAACTGTAATATTATTTGACGTAGAAAATAAATTTGAAAAATGGATATAAATTTTATTTTATACCAGATTCACCTGCCTGATGATATAGGTACAAGTGTATTTATTTACGCAGATGATTCTAGAATTGACGATATGGTATGTTTGCAGAACTAATCATAAATTGCGTAAAAGCGGTCAATAGACCACCCGTAGGGCGCTTAATTGGGACAACTTACAAAAAAGTCGTTTTCAGGCTCTTCAACGGTAATTTTCAAAACAAATATGCGTCTAAATAACTTCGAAATTAAAGTGGCAAAATTGTGTGTGAAATTTATGTCCCTAATTAACTGCTTGGCTGTCAATATCCCGTAAAATACCATTTGGATGTCAACCTACCATGAATGTGACATTCGCAAGCTCACATTGATCGAGAAGGCCGGTTAAGAAAGGAACCGCCAATTATTACAAGTTGTTGTTTAAATCAACACATCTGTTGGATGCAAATGTCACTCAAAAATAAGACAGTTAACATAAGCACATAACAAGAATCTTTCCCGTCCTTCAACATGTACAAATACGAGAAATCATTTGGATTGGTGACGATAGCATCGCCAATAAATAATAATCTCGCTCTTCTTGACGTAGACGACTATTTAACGGCGGATTCTATGGCGGTAATACACGATGGTTACATCAACGTAATTCCGATAAGTAATTCGTCAAGACGCAGCAAATATGTCTCGCTACTTAACGGGCCTGGAAGAGGCACGGGTTTCGTGAAAGAAGTAAAATGGTTACGGCTAAGAGATGAAACTATTTTCGTTGTCCTGTCTACTGAGGGTTTACAAGTCTATGACGCAGAAGTATCCACGATGAAATACCAGAATAATTGTAAGGATATAAACGATTCTGAATATGCGACCGGTGCTTGCGTTATAAAGAATACGAAACTTTGCGTTGGAACAAATACGGGAGACATATGGGTATTCTCAACTGAAGATAATGACTCCATCTTTCGTCAGTGCGACAAAGTTTATGCGCACGACGATGAAATTAAGTTACTAGATGGATCCGGAGTATACATGGTAAGTGCAGATAAAAACATCACTTACTTGTGGACGGTAAAGAAAGACGACTTTCAAAAAGTAAGAAAAATATCTTTGGAAGGTTTGTGTGCCACTCCAACATCCCTAAAACTCTGCAATCAAATGATCTTGATCGGGTACGATTCTGGAGAGTTCGTCGTATACGATGTGCTCGATGAAGACGTGTATGCAAGGACAGTCGCGCATCGCTTAGAAGTATCTGCTCTTGATTACTCCCCTTTGAAGAATCTCTTGCTTACTGCCTCCATCGACACTTACGTGAAGATATGGTCATTTAAAAAACATCTCGACAGCGCGTCGTGCGAATGTATATTCTCAATCTGTAACGAAGACGGTCCGATTTGCGGAGTGGGATTTTTGAATTTCTGCTGCACGGAATTTTGTTTTGCCAGTGCTGATCAGCTCGACGTGAAAGTTTACATTCAAGAACATACAACGCAGAACGGAAAGATAAAGGAATGTGGCAAAGAAGACGTCTTCTACGAAGAACATCCCTTTATATTTTAATAAGTTGCACAAGCAGGCATAACATTCGTTCTTGTTTAGAAAGCTAACTTTTAATCTGACTCCTTCGTTTATTAATAGTTACGCTGGATAATTTCATACTTAAGACCAATAATTATACAGTAGGTACCTCCTTATCTGTATCGTGATCAAGAGACAAATATCTATTTATCGTTTACCTATTTATCGTTTTCTATTTAGCAATACAATATTATTTAGATCCATAGCTTCTTTTATAAAATTAAAATTTTAAAACTACAACATACCCACAATAAGTGAATGCATCAAATCCTGTGTTGAATCCGTAGAAGAACACATATTCATACTTAATAAAATATAAATATGGAGCTGGGAAAATCTATGATTATCAAAAATTAAGAATGTGTCATGTGAATGACAATGACATTTAGGTAAAGCTATTGTAGAATGGAAAGTTAAGATGGCCTGGTGTCCACATATGCAGACATCTGAACCGTTCGGAACCCTCCATGTCACCACATGTTCATTCTGCATGCCCCAATTTAAGTTCTAAGTCGATTTACGAATGCTCGGGAAGAGCATGGTAAGTTGCTGCTAGATGGGGACTATAAAGTTTACCCCCTCACGCAAAAACAGTGACAAAATAATTAAACTCTACACGTGTTTCGCTGACAACTTCTGAAACAATGTGTTTTGGGGGACGGAGTAAACTTATAAAGATTTCGTAGAGAATTTACGCTACTGAAGAGTGTACCAGATGGGAACTGCTCATTCAATTATATTTGAGCTCATTTTTGCTATTTGTTGGCCCAGATTCCAAGTTAGTCTTGTCCAACTCGTTTTTCTAACTCTTACAAGAGACTCATTTGGGAATGTTTGCCACGAGCGTTCCTCCAAGGTTGGCAACACAAGACCCCAAGACGACAGGAATGTTTAAAATCAACCGTGTCGGAAGAAAATACTGTGTACCTACTATACTTGGGCCGCTGAACAGACGGGAGTGCTCATCCTGCAAGCATGAGCTCTAGACGGGACCACTATCAATTTAGAACGACCGAACCGCAGTGATGCGCTTTCTTTAGACCCAACGAAGTCGCATCACTCCAATACGGTCGTCATAAATTAATATTGGCCCCGCTAGAGCACGTTCTTGCAGGGTGTTCACTCCGTCTGTTGGGCGGCCCAAGTATAATGCACACCCCGTGACGTTTCTATTGAGCAAAGATTGCATCTACGGTGTGAGATTTAAGTTCATTAATAGTTATTTGCGATACAAGTGGGACATGAGCTTCATTATCGTACGCATGCGAAATTTGCCCAACGAGTGCGTAACACGAGTTGGGTAATCGCATAAGTACGTTAATAAAGCGTTATCACACGTATACCGCACAAATTTTTATCTACGCCCCTAAAAAGTGAAAATAAACGGTAATTATAATTTAACATTTGCCATGACTTATAGAGAAAATCAGAACATTGAACACTGGCGACACATCGAGATGGTGGTTGTAAAAATTGACAAATTAATCCTTAATTTACTTAATTTGATTGGTTAAAAAGCAGTGCGATAAGAAAAACGAGTGCGGTAATAAACTCCATTAACGTACCCAAAATGAGTGCGTTGAGAAGTTCTTAACTGACGGGCGTAGATAATAGTTATTTACGATATAAGTGGGATATGAGCTTTATTAACGTACGCATGCGAAATTTGCCCAACTCGTGCTAGGCACTCGTTGGGCAATCGCAAAAGTACGTTAATAAAGCGTTATCAAACGTATATCGTACAAATTTTTATCTTCGCCCCTAAAAAGTGAAAATAAACGGTAATTATAATTTGGCATTTGTCATGACTTATAGAGAAAATCAGAACTTTGAAACTAAATGGCGACACATCGAGATGGCGGTTGTAAAAATTGACATATTAATATATTTAATGCTACTGTCATTAACTTAATTTGATTGGTTGAAAAGCAGTCCGATAAGAAAACCGAGTGCGGTAATAAACTCCTTAACTCACCCAACATGAGTGTGTTAAGAAGTTCTTAACTGACAGGCGTAGATAAAGATAAGAACTTCTTATTCCACTTATTTTGTGAGATAAGGAGTTTATTAGCGCACGTGTTTTAATTATCTCACTGCTTTTCAACCAATCAAATTAAGTTAATGAAAGTAACATTAAATATGTACCTAAATTAATATTATGTCAATTTTTACAACCGCCATCTCGATGTGTCGCCATGTAGTTTAAATGTTTTGGTTTTCTGGTCAAATGCGAACTTTGGGGAGAGATACCAAATGTACGATTCTAAGAGGAGAAAATAGAGTCTGTAAAGTTAGAGACTGGGCCCGGACAAGATGGTGGCTGCGCGAAAATGTAGCGGGAAATATGATTTTGACAGAAACAGTGCCGTACCGGCGTATATGTGAAATTTATTATTATTTTAACAATGAATTCATAAAAGTTACATTCAAAACAGGAAAATTAGCATTTTAAGGCATGAAAAAATCGCGAAACACATTAAGAAGAACTTAAGAAAAGGGGATTTCGTCATAAGTACAGATAAATTATAAATGTGACGTTTGGTGTGAGGTTATGTCAATTACGAAATCGGCATGTTTATGTGCAAATAATCTCAATTCCATAATTGTTATAGGTGAAAACAGGTTTTTGAACAAGTTGTTTACTTATGTGACAAAAGAAAATTAGAATAAATCATAAAGGAAGCCGAATAATCCAATTTACTATTTTTCAGCACTGAAGAGTTAAAGAATTGCAAAATAAACTTATTATTCTGTAATTAAAAATTTAGAGAGTTCTATTAACTACCAAAAATAAATAAGTGGAATTCACATATATTAAGAACTAAACGCCTTGTTGACCTTTCAAAAAATAAGAATCCTTGGTGCTTGAGGTACGTCATGTCGCACAAGGTCTAATGATAGAACGTCCAGGCATTTGTCCTGCGGGAAGGAGCTTCGGGCGGGACAGCTGGACAGAGCCGCTAGTCCTACCAGCAGGACATTATTTTTAAATGGGATTGTCCTGCCGGCAGTACGTGCGCAGCTTTCGGCAGTACGGACCCAAATTTCATAGGCGCCGTAACAATTTTGCTATTTATTAAATGAAACATCTGCTGAGAAACATTTTTATTTATTCTCGTACAAAATAACTTGGAAAACATAAAAAATAACACTGCGCCTGCGATGCTGATTGTTTCCTAAATCTGCGTAAAATAGGAAATTTTAATCTAATTTATTACCTATAGTATAATTAAACACTTGCCATTCTTTTGTAATAACTCAGCACTAATTTTCGTTTTTGTATTGTTCAAGTCTCGCAGAACTGTCACAAGACCCAGAGACCCAGAGATTTTAGTTACTCTTCCGTTGCATACGGCGCTCAAATAATTGTCTCCAAACGCGGACATACACCATTTAAAATCTGGTTTTTTTATCAAAATTCTTTGCTTTTGAAAAACCCGCGGCATAATTAGCGTGCAAGCCACTGTACGTGCGAGATTTTTTTCAAGAGTTGTCTCCTTCTCCGTAGCTTGCCTCCTACTGGTCTGAACGAGATGAAACTTACACTTTAGATAGGCAAAATTTTACGACAAATCCGATGGTGGTGGTTACGTTCTCATATGGGGACGCAAATGTACTGAAAACAATAGGGTCGAAAATACGTGCTGCTGGAAGGACGCTTGGACACTCTATCAACTAAGGGTTAATCACTTGGTAGTGGTTGTACTCCTAAATCCTCGTCTTCGTCGTCTTCATCATCATCATCATCATCATCATCATCATCATCATCATCATCATCATCATCACCACCATCATCTTCAGTTGTGACTTGATATTCATCTTCACTCTCATCATCAGATGATCCTGTGTTCACAGTGAACTTCAACGAATCCAATGCATCGTCCATCAGATGCTCTTTCTCAAAGAAAGTTTTTTCCACTTTTTGCACATGGCCACATACATCTTTCCACTCTTCTGAGGTAATAATGGAAAATTTTCCACGTGCTAATTCCTCCACATCACCTAATTTAAAAGTAACGTTTCTGCTAGCTACCCAGTTCTTTACAGTGGCCCATATCTTCTCTATGGGGTTCAATTCCGGGTGATAAGGAGGAAGCCGTAACACTCGGTGACCATGGGCTTCAAGAAGCTCATCCAATTTGTATTTCTTTGGGAATCGATACAAATTTTGTTTGATAAGACCATAAAGCTCAGGTTTTGTATTTGAGCCATCAAAATGTATTTGAAGTTCTTCAAGCCACTTCACCATCTCGCCTTTTCGGCTCGCAGATGTCAGGTTTTTTTCCACCAGGACATTGTGATATGATGCATTATCAATCACAAGTACACAATTAGGCGGCATGTTGGGCAGTAATTGTTTCTGCACCCATGTCATGAAATTGGCATTATTCATGTCATCGTGGTAATCTCCTGATTTAGAACCTAGAGACAATGTTTGGTTACATTTTGATATTAAAATTACTTACGTATGTGTTACCTGACCGAAAAATGAGCAACGCATTGGGAATGAAACCATTTTCACCTCCGGCATGTACAATAATCAGCCTTTGGCCTTTAGAAATCGGCTTCTTTAAGTTTTTAGTAGACTCATCATACCACCCTTTCGGCTGGACATGGCTGCTGTGTATATACGTTTCATACGTATATATAATGGTTCGGCCTTCTTCCCGGTATTGCAGAATTTGTTTCAAGTATTTCACCCTTTTCAGGCGAATGTCATGGCTTTCCATTAAAATCTTACGGTTGTCTTCTGTCTTTCGCCACCTTAAATGGAAATAGAAGTAAACGAGGTGTCCCACTCAAGCAGGCTCACTTTTGCTATCTGTTGTTATAAAAGTATTTTCAAAACATAAGCATTTAATGAAACAGAAATTTGAATATGCATGTAGTAACGGTATCCGAAATATTTTGACTTTGGATATACAAAAGCAGCCATACCTGAATCCAATAGATTTCAGAAAAACCCATAGCGACTGCCTCGAGCCAGAAAAAGAAAGTTCAGAATCTTTAATCTTCTGTAGAATACCTGGAATACAAGGTGATATTAGGCTAGATGATGCGATAGGTAGGTATTTAAATGTAGCATTTGTTATTTAACGAAAAAGCAGTAATTGCCATTTGTTCCTAGAATAATTTGTTCAAATAGCCCCTGATTATTGGGATCACTTTCCGTCATTGCATATTTCATTCATGTTTCGATGAAAAATACATTATACACATTGAAAACACATCGTGAAATATAATTGTCTGAAAAATCATTGGGTTTCAACAGAAAGTAAGTTTCTTGAAATTTATCTACAATCGAAGACGGAATCCAGGAAGTTAAATATCCAAAGCATTCCATTTACTAAAATGCAAGTGCGATTCATACTTTCATAACTTGGCTACGCAACAGCAGCACCCAATTGGTTTTTTGATATTATATCCAAAAAATACACGAAAATATCTTGAACTTTCTTATTACCACGTTCCCTCTATTTATGAAAAAAGAAGTTCAGCAGACTTTACAATGAATCACCCCGTATTTGACAAGTAACAACTGCCAGCAGTTGCAATGAAAACACACCTTAACGAAGTTTTCTTTTTTATAATGGTAATTATGTACTTACAATTGAGAGAGGGATTCCTTTTCTCCAAAATAAAAAAATTATGTATAATTTCCCGTATTGTTTCCGTTTCTCCCACAGAAATCAGGCCGAGCTTACGCTTCTTTCGCGGTCGTTCCTTATGTGGTGTAGCAAAGGAGGTGCTAGGCTCAGCTTCTACGCTTTTCGATTCCTTCAAAATCTTCGCTACTGTGTTTCTCGAAACACCTGTTGCTTCTATAACTCTTTGCCTTAAACACACAATTGGATCTTAACAATAATCAAGCTCATTATGAAGTGGGTACGTACATACCTGTAATTCTTTAAAGGAATCCTAATTCCATTTTGCGCTTCTTCCCGCATAAACTTTATCACGTTACTGATAATTTCACGGCCTTGGCTATGAATTACCATGCCGGGTTTGCCAATTTTTTTGGGAGACATTTCTAACCTACAAACGTCAAAAATTTCAACTTGGATTTAATGTGTAAAATTACTTTGATTGTAGTATTACCTGGATAACAAATACTATCGACGATTTTTCAAAAGTCTTTTAAATAACACCGAGATCACAAAATAAGCAGAATAATCTGCAAACACAAAAAATTTTAACCTTCAATTCAGTTACAAGAATTTGTAGTATTAATTACCTCGAACTCCGTTTTTCGAATAAAGATGATAGTTTTTTAGTCTTTTAAGCAACACTCACAATAAAAACGCAAAATAAAACAGAATATCCACTAAAAAAAGCACACTCAAACATGAGTCAATAAAACAACAATGGACGCACAGTAATCTTGAAGTTCTTGACGGCGCCACTGGATTTACGAGTTCCGCCTTCGGACGAAAACAGGTCTATTGCGCTGATCATGTGACAGCCCAGTCTTTAACTTTACAGACTTTACAGGGATTTAAACGATTTTTTGAACATAGAAACTTTCGGTGCTGCTACAGCGCATACTCATACCGTCGCCCTCCTCACGTACTGGCGTAACTGACAATTTTGTGAAAATTGAGTTACGTTGTATATATGCATATTTCTAGTGTCTGCACCACCTCACGAAAGTGGCGTAACTGCAGCACCAATCTGCATAAAAAAAGACAACCCGTAGGTTATGTTAATGCAGTCCTACAAGTGTAAGCGGATTAAGTTTTTTGTTCTCCTGAAAAATTTACCAATTGTCAGTTACGCCAGTACGTGAGAAGGGCGACGATACTTTGTGGAACAACCAAAGTAGACTAATTGGAAAGAGGATGAACTAGTATAGGCTGGATCTCGGGATCAGCGATGAACGGGGACGAGATTATAGGGGTGCAAAGTTGAGGTACGTTTTTAGTAAATTTTAAGTGTTCGGTATACTGTTACATCGTATACTCTTTATAACATCCAAATTTGATTTTGGGCTAGTTGAATAGCGGATGAACCTGTTCACAAGTTGGATTTTGGGATGTGCAACGAACGGGGGCGATATCATAGGGGTGGTAAAGTTGAGATGCGTTTTAGCAAACTTCAATTCCGCTTGAAAATGGGGAAGTTTGTTAAACATCTCTTGCAACATTTTACCCTAATAGACAGTCAAACATATCAAACTTAATTAAAACTTGTAAACAATGAACAATATTTCGTGGAAATGAGGTCATCGACGCGAGGCACTTGTTGGTGGATGGCCATTGGCGACTCGATATAAGTTACGTTTCATGAAGTTTTCCCTGTTTCACCCCGCAGGTTTGTTTCTTGTAGCGTGCAGACGTCCGTCATTGTTTTGATCTCGTGAAAATTTTAGCATTTTTATTGATTTGTTATTATTTATGATTTATACTGAGTATACTTGAAACTTTACCAAGTTCATTTTCAATGCCATACAGAGGTTACTAAATTGCTACTACTGTAAATTTTTGAAATATGGTATATCATGGAAATTAGCAAGAAAACCTATTTATTAGTACCATAGTCATATAGTTTCCATTAAAGAAACTAAATTTACATTATTTCCCGAAAATGACTGGTTTAATGCGTTGGATCATTCGAAATAATAGTAAAATCTAATTTTGTATAACTTCTTCCTTCGACATCTTTTTGTATTTTGCGTTTCAAACTTGATAAAAACCATTTTTTAAATTTAGTAAAATTCGAATCTTATATTGTACCTATGCTAGCGTACATCACTATGCAAATTTTCAAAAATTTGAAATTGCGTAAGTGTTTAGTTCAAAAACTGAACTTCTGTACCCATTTAACCTAGCCTCTATATCTGCCAGTTTCCCAAGATCCCTGTATTTACAATGACAAAAAATCCATCCTGTATGAATTGAAAACTGTCACAACCATTTTCATTTCAATTTATTGTTGCTTTCTTCTAAATTTTGTTATTTAACGTTGTTTGTTTTTACTTACCTATTACTACTCTTTAACTTTCAAACCAAAGTTATGAACGGACAATGTATTTAAATTAAACATGGTATTTTAATCCATAGCAAGCTTTCATGACACTCAGCATTCCGTATTTCAATCCACTTAGGTATACGTATGCACTTGTGCACGTGCATATCAGATTGCACAAATTCATCGGCTGTTAACCTCGACGGCGAAATTGATAGCGAGTCCGCAAGACAAAATATGCGCCGTCAATCGTCCTCGAGATGCATGCAGCCAGCGTATTCCAAAACACTATAAATTATTTCCCAACAAACAAAAAAAAACACTTAACGACAATTCGGTTTTCGTATTTTCACTTCGGTTGCAATGAATCGCATGTCTCCTGGCCATACTTGGAGCTGCTGTAAACTGCGCTTTTTAAAAGATGAAAATAATCGAAATCAGCGGGAAATTGTGTTCTTGAGTATAGAAAATAAAATACCCACGGAATTCATTTATATAGTAATAAACATCAAATGAACCGTACACTAGCGAAGGACTCGGCACAAAAGGTTTGCAAAAATTTAGCGCCGCACTATTCATCTATAACTTAATTATTCAAAACGAAGCATAGCTTCCAGTAAATCTGGTAGTGACAAATATATTATTAATTAACGAGAAATTGTTTCGCTTACATCGAAAACGCTCATTGAGCGAAAAAGCTGCCGAACCGGGTGTTCAAGTAAGAAAGGACGTCGCGTCGGCTATATCTAAGGATCCGTATAACTAAAGTGGCAAAGAGAAATCCCTGGAAATTATTTTCAAATTTCTAAGTTTGATGATAGAGAGCGTAAAGTCCTAGCGAACAAAGAAACAAGAGTATTCTCTAAAATATACCCAAGTAAGATAGGTCAAATATACGAGTATTGCAATCTTGACTAAATTTTGCACAAATAGGAGCTGCGGGGGAGGGGAACATCTGGTTGTAGAGATGCTTGTAACTTTGGTTTAAAACTGAATTTGGCAAGTAAAGCTTGATCTCCTCATTTAATTAGATGCATTTATAAATTAAAGTCAGTTAGTTTTGTAGTGATTGCTAGGGGGTGCTGTTTGAAACACCAGCATAGGGTCCCTGTATTGAGAGAGTACCGCAATCTCCGCCATGTTTACTCACAATAACAGGCGCCAAATTTGAATTGTGCCGGAACGTCAAATTTTATATTTGACATGTGTTACAAATTGCGGATTCACCTTTTGATTTTTGATCGATAAACAAATAAAATTTGACTGTAATACATTGAGGAATAATACTACAGACCAGATTGTGGAAATAAATATCACTGATTCACAAAAAACGATAAAACATAAACACCAAACAAACCAACATTTCAGCTGGACTTTGACTGACATAATATGACATTTTGCTGCTGACACACGGCAGTCCGCCATATTTACTCACAGTTTTGAAACATAGTGGAGCTATTGATTGCGGTACTCTCTAAATACAGGGACCCTACACCAGCAAACTTTTCAAATTTTTTTGAAGACATTAAATGGAATGATATAATAATTATAAGCTAGGTAAGAAGAGGGTAAAATGACGAATGCAAGAGTGAAAATCGCACATTGGTATATTTTCTCTGACCGGAGATATGGACAAACCAATGTTAGGAGTGGCAGGACGGGGGAAAAATTGTTAAGTGACACCCGGCACAACAATTGTAATTATTATGCAGTAGTGACAAACTTGTGTATCCTGTGATGCCAATATAATTTATTATACAAAAAATTATATACTACAACTTTGCTACAGTTTGATGAAAGTTTCATCTTCCGAAATTTCAAAAGATTTGTGCATACCTATCTGTAAAATATGTATACTTACCGCTGTAACTGTGAATACGAAAAATTAATAATAGAAGGGATAAAATGTTTTATGCCAGTTCCTCGCTTATCTGCCCTTTATCTAGTCTTACAACTAGCCTAAATTTAAAACTATCTTAGTGTGGATTTAAAGAGTCCTTAGGCTAAATAAATTTTAACAAATCATCAAATTTTATAAAAAATAAGCACAAATTAAACAATTATACTTGGGCCGCCGAACAGACGGAGTGATCACCCTGCTAGAACGTGGTCTAGCGGGGCCAATATTAATTTAAGACGACCGAATTGGAGTGATGCGACTTCGTTGGGTCTAAAGAAAGCGCATCACTGCGGTTCGGTCGTCCTAAATTGATAGTGGTCCTGCCTAGAGCTCATGATTGCAGGGTGATCACTCCGTCTGTTGGGCGGCCCAAGTATAGGTATAAAAATAAACTTTAAATAACAAAAAGAACGCGAAAATAACAAAAACAGCAACTAATGCATTCCTAAATGTTGAAATTGTTTGCCATCATCTTCTATTTCTAGAAAACCGAGTAAAACTCTTTACCTACTTCAGTACCTCGCTAATGGAATCATTCATCGAATTTAAAAACCCTTTGGTCAAAATGTCGACTTCTAGAGTACCTGGTCGCACACACTCTTGAGGCAATGGTCGCATTTTGCAAAAAATTGCGAACATGTGGAATGCTTCATATCAGTATTTTGAAAATTATTCGCAGGGACGAATGAAGCGAAATGAAAAAAATTACTTGACTGTGTGCCATACTTATATAAATATTGCAATTTACAAGATTACTTTAATTCTTAAACATAGGTACTTTAGGTTTTTGGTTTAAAAAATATTCACTTCGAGATTTAAAAGTACATGATTTGTTTTTTAGAGTTTACTCCTTAAGAATCGATTTTCAGTTATAGCCCGCGGTACGGAAATTTTATGAGTAGTAAAATCAAGGGTTACCTTTCGCGTTAACTAAAAGTAACGCGTTACGTACATTGAAATTATGTATGTACATATATGTATATGGATACGGCTGTTTATGTCTGACTGCGAGCATGGAAATAGTGAAAATAGAGTGGCATAGAGTAGATATGACAGTTGGCGTTGTAAAGTCAGCATTTGCAGTGTTTGTTCGTTCCTAAATTTGTTGAATCTTTTGATTTAATATGGAAAAACCTAATATTAAATACTCCAAATATTATTGCTTAGTGCCGAAATGTGAATCAACGCCTATTCGAACACCAGGAAAAGTATTTATTTCATTGCCCGTGGGATCGACGTTTAGCAGATTGTCACTTAATTACTGAATTTATAAACAATTTATATTTTGATGTAGTTCGACATTTTCGAACATAAACCATCTGATAAATACACATTTGGGTATAAAACTGACATTCGCGTGTACTCTATTATGAAGTGATTGAAGTTAAAATAATCGTTCGTAAGGAGTAAACTCCAGTCGTGCATCGGAGCTGACACACACATGAGACTGGATCTTTTCTTCCATCACGTATCACGAAAAGGAAAACTAAGTACACCCCCTAGAAAATGCCGCATATTTTAAACATCAATCGTCAGAGCCGCTTCCCTGTTGGTCATCTTTAACAGCCTCTAGCTCCTTTGCTATTGACGTTAAGACTTTTCCATTGCCACTTTAAAGACTTACCTACTTTTTCATGAAGAATACTCTCAATCAAGGAGGTGCGCGACTTATGGACTAATAGGGCATTTTACGACACATTTTGGAAGTAATTCTCGTTTTCCATGATCATCAGCTAGATATGACTTAAGACACGGACTTGGAACTCGTCTTGGATAAATTAAGTTCCCACTTTCATTTTTTCATACTTCAGACGCTGGATTGTTCAAGGAAATTAATTAGTTCATTGGCATCAACTGTGATAAAAGCTATGCTCGATTTTGTGCATTTCGTTATTTACGCCCTACTGATAGTTTTGACTTACTTGTAACATTTAACTTATGCTTCTCAAATACTGCTGTAAGTACACTCAAAACAATTAGGAAAACTCATAATGAAAATCTAAACCCACCATCTATTTTCCATTATGATAACTATTTGACCTGACCGACTTCCCAAATTTGCCAAATGGTTTTTTTATAAAAACACTGAATACTTTTTGAAACACCTACATAATTTTCCGAAGTTAGCGAAGTGAAGAAATGCAGTTTCATGTTCACTGCCTATTTTGTATCTCAAAGCAACATCTAAAACTCCATACCGACATGTTGAACAGCAATGAAAATCGAATTGGAATGAAATAAATTCGTAATTAACCTCTAATTTACGAGCATATCCTGTAAGAATGGGACATAAGAGCAGAGTTAGAATATATTATAGGAACTCGACCGAGCAGGCATCTGATATAAATATCTGATAAATATCAGAAAACACAAGAGTTTCGAAACATGCCTGGAATTTTTTATGTGCACTCGAAAGCCTCCATGGCAGCATTCCCACATGCATCCTCCAGCGACTGTTAAAAGTCTCTTCTACCTCGTGCTTTTTATTAGCGACATCGACAGCACAAAACAAGAATACATGAGCCTTTCAAGGGTTGCCCCAGCAATTAAAATTGTTCCCTTTCGAATACCGTTGCGTGTTTTTGCCCATTTCGTGGAATATCGTACATCAGACAATCCCGGTAGAAATACAAGTTAGTAAATACACAATTATTGTATCTTCCTTCAGTGACAAGTATTGTCCAATACATTTCAAATGTTAGAGAAACGTAAAAATCGATTCAACGATTTCGTTGCAAATCTTTAACCCACATACACATGTCCGCAAAATTTAGAACCTCGTATTTTAACAATTGATTTAAGTAAAATTGGTATACAATTTTTATTTATAAATGAATAATAATCAGTCGCGTCGAATTTGTGATAAATTCTATATTTCCAACAGCTGTACATTGAATGATCATTTTTCACTCGCTAAAATTGCTGTGATTTCATGCAAGTTTGACGCTACACTTTTTTCCAGTTCTTTTACCAAAAATGGAGAGGCATCAATAAAACTTTTTCATTTTTTTAACTCTCAGCGTCTTTTTCAGTTCTCTCCAATACTTTCCGGAATGCTTCATTTCTTCTTTCGTTCCCCTCTTCTCCTGTGTCCTTTTAGGGTACATTTCAGTGCCTGTTTTGTTATGTCATCATCAAATTCCTGAAAATCTAATTACGAGTAGGGTTATGAACAAAAGATCAACACTGGTCGCAGTTCTGTAAGGCTTACGCACCCAATCGACCCCTGAGTACAATACAATACAATACAATATGTCATCATTTATTTTTCTTAATATGTGTCCTATCCAGTTCCACTTACGTCTCATGATTTCATTCTTTACTGACTCTTGTCAATTCTTTTCCACAGTTCTTTATTTGTAATCGCATTAGATCATACTTGTCGAGAGCATTTTTTATTTATGAATATTTAGATTTTCCTGAAGTTACTTTCATATTTTGACAATGTTTTACTGATTTCACATTACTTTAAGGCCCGGTTTTTCAAGTTCGAGTTAACTGACAGTTAGGACTAAACCTTCAGTTATTTTCAATTAGATGTTTTTCAAATCAACTGTTAGTTAACTTTAACCTACACTTGGGGTATGGGTTAACCAGTAACTTTCGCATCATAACCTGAATAAATGACACTGACAACTCCATTATTTGATCTAGCAAATAAAAAATATGAACAACTAGGAAATTAACGTACAAAGTAATGATGAGGAAGTAATAAAA
Organism: Xestobium rufovillosum; assembly: GCA_963966045.1. Classification (NCBI taxonomy): domain Eukaryota; kingdom Metazoa; phylum Arthropoda; class Insecta; order Coleoptera; family Ptinidae; genus Xestobium; species Xestobium rufovillosum. The sequence continues at coordinate 25,041,568 of OZ014493.1, read as the reverse complement.
GGACCGAAAACAACACGGCACAGACCTTATAACATCAAATACGGCTTCTACTTCCTAGAACACACTTTTTGTATTTAAATCTAAACAAACAACAAACTTCAAAATTTAAAATTCGCCCTGAATTGGCCTACTTTGACTTTCACACATAAGGTTAAAAATTAAGCTGTTTCCATGGTTTTCAGCACATTTTTGACAGTAGTCCCGGTTCCCTAACCAGAAATTATAATTAACATGAAAAACACAACCTAAGTTTAACTTTGAAGCTACGGTTTGCTAACCTACAAGTTAACTTTCATTTGAAAAACCGGGCCTAAGTATTCTTATTTTGATTTTTTACTCATCAGATGTTCTTATAAATGTTCCATACGCTTGCCGTGCTTTCCATAGTCTTTTCCGCCCCTTACACTTACGATGTTTCCCAAGTAACAAGATTCCTCAACTTGTTCTATTTCCTACTGGTCTATGTAAACTTCTTCATGATTTTCTGTCCCAATTCTCATTTCCTTTGCAGCTTCCCTTCCAGCTTCTGTGGCCTTAGGCAACTATCACCCGCATACTCCATAATCAGCCAGCTTTCTCTTTTCTAGGTAGTTCCAAATTATTCAATTTTTTATATTGTCTTGCCGAGTATGTCATCCAGACATATATTAAACAGTATGGGAGAGAATATGCATTCTTGGTTGACACCTTTACCCATTTCTGCTCTTTCAATTAAGTATCCTTTGGTAAGAAGCTTTATTGTACATGGATATAATTAATTTCAGCAACTTTTCGGGTAGGCCGTACCTTTTCAATATTTCGGTAGCATAACATGTTTTAAGTATCAAAAGACATAGCAATGTCTACAAAAACCATCAGAAGCTTCCAATACTTTTCTGCCGTTTCTTCAGTTTCATTCGTGCTCTTGCCTTATGATCTATCATATACAGGCTATCTGAAATTCGGTGTGCAACATGGGGATCTCTGTTATCTTAACAGCTAGACCAGACCCTAGGTTTATTCGGCAAAGTTGCCAAATATTATGCTGACTAATGTCCTCAGAAGAAAATCGAGATATTCTGAATCGTTCTCCTGAAAACTGGAAAAACTGAAGAAATGCGTTTTCGTTTTTTGACTGTTTTTTGAATGTTTGACATTGTATTTTCATTCTGTGAAAACTTTTACATTGCCACTTTTTATTCTCTATTTGATAGCATCATTACCATTTTGCTACGTCGATTCGCTTTTGTTTTTTAAGGAACAATTTCGTTTTTTCTTATAGGCGCCATATCTGATTGACAAGTGAGGTAATCCGCGTTATTTTCCCGAATACGACCATGTGCTTCATTTTGCCTTTTTTCATATTTTTACAGTTTTTTATAAATTTTTGCCGGTTTTTTTCCTGCGTTCTTGTTATCCATGACAAAATCAGAAATAATATGAGTTACCATAGAAACAAAGTCACTTACAACTTTTTTCGATTTGTGCCACATTATTTGTGTAGGTAGGTACCTTTTCCCTTCTATGAATTTGTTTTTGTTTTGTTCATTTCCGTATGTGTTGTTTGGTTCGTACTGTTTTTGTTTCTTCTTTTGTATTTTTGAATTTGTAATTAATTTTTAAAATTTTGAAAAACGACATAAGATTAAACTTTATTATTCGTTGAGATAGAATAAGTAAATAGCTTTACAACGATAATTCCTATTAGGTTACATTGTTTCCATGGTAACTATTACATTATTCCTATTAAATCTTATATATATAAAAGAAAGTCGTGTTAGTTACACTATTTATAACTCAAGAACGGCTGAACCGATTTGGCTGAAAATTGGTGGGGAGGTAGCTTAGAACCAGGAGACGGACATAGGATACTTTTTATCCCGTTTCCGTTTTCAGTATTGTTCTTAACAAACTTTGTGTCACACCAGTCTATAAACCGTCTATAACAAATTTCATACACTTTTTTAAATTTATCGGGCAATAAATCTGTTGTAGCTTCATTTGCTGTTTCAATTATATCTGCAGGAGTACAAATAGTTTCTTCCTCACCATCCGAAATCGTCATTTTCGACAGTTTCACAACAAAATATTACAATTTTAAACTGACAACTTGAAATTAATTACTAACTTGATAATTTTGGTCATTGTACATAAATACACGTATCCATAGTTACGCAGAGGAACGTAACGTTTTTTTAGGTAACGCTCGATTTTACTTCTCACAGCGGGTGATCCTGTGAAGTTTGGTAGCGATCGGATCAACAGAATTTTTTTTTCTTGGTTTTGTGAGAAATCGGGGCTTGATATGACACATATCAACTGTCAGATTTGACAAATAAAATTCAGACCGTCAGAAAGTATTAAATAAATTTTATTTGTCAAATCTGACAGTTGATAAGTGTCATATCAAGCCCCCGCCTCGCACAAAACAAAAAAATTATGTTGATCCGATCGCTACCAAACTTCACAGGAACACTCGCTGGGCTAATCTGAAGATTAACTTACAGTAGGTGCCGCGCATGTCGTACCGGGACCGGGCAGCAAATAATTTATAAAGTGAAAATGCAAACGTCAAACGGCATATGCCATTCGCAGTTTATCAAGTTTCAAACGATTTTACCACAATTATTTCTTCAGAGGCAGCAACGCGCCGGGTACCAGCTAGTTATGGATAATTAGAAAGCAAATACAAAAATTGATGAAATTTAAAAAAACTGGTAAAAACAGCTAAAAGGGCAATGTGAGGAAGATAGTTGTATTCAGGAAAAAACGCGGATTAGCTCAGTTGTTAGACCTGTCGCGGCGAAAGAAGAACCTGCCACGTGTTCTTCGAGAAAAACCTATTTACAATGAAGTAATGGGGGTGTTCACTGTTGCTGTCAGCTGCAGTGTCGTGTCGGCCTTTATTGTTTACATGTTTATGCTGTTAATTACTTCATTGTTTTTCGCGCAGAACGCGTGACAGGTTCTTCTTTCGTCGCGACAGGTATACCCAGATATGGCGAGTATAAGAAAAAATGAAGATGGCTTTTAAAAGACAAATACGAATCGGCGTATAGCCAATGGGTGATAATGCTATCAAATAGAGAATAAAAAGTGGCAACGTAAAAGTTTTTACAGAATAAAGATACAAGGTCAAACAAAAGAAACAAAGAAACAAAGAAAACGGAAACGCAACTTTTCAGTTTTTTTTCAGTTTACAGGAGAACGATTCAGAATATTCTTGCTCCTTTCTGTATTTGTTTGTTTATGGCCTAATATTGTTATATTTTCACTTTCGGAAGCAGTTTTTGTTTCATATAATTAATTAATTGGGTTCCATGCATCTTCATCTATCCATCCCCTCCTTACCCTCCCTTTAAATCACTTCACGACGTGACCCATCGTGACCCACCGATTGTCGCGTCTCAGACTCGTCCCTAATTCATATATAGAACAATTACTTATGAATTAATGGTTACTGACTTCCAAATGAAGACCGCGTCCTAGGTTGTCTGGATATAGATGTTTCATCAACTACCATAGGTGACATTTTCAGGACTGCTGCATAGTTGATAATTGACGAAAAGTCGGCAATGGGCGATCTTTACTTGGAAGCCATAGTAAAATTTACAAAAATGTCTAAATAACGTACTACAGGAAATGAAGCACTTATTGCAGTCTAACTCTAAATATCTACATGAGATTGATATTTAGTCACATCGTATTACGCCAGGATATGGTCATGTCTCCATTTATAAAACGCAAGTTATCTTTACCGGCTGAAGAACAGATAAGATGTGGGCTTATTTAGTACGTTTGGTTTCATCTCATTGCACATAGCAGTTAACAGTATTCAAACTTGTTCCACATTATTCACCTAATGACAATAGAATGGGAGAATACAGGGTCAGCGAAGTATAAATACCTTCTCAAGTATTATGTAGTACCAGCATTAATATCAATATCACAAAATGTCCAACTGAAATTTTTAGCGAAATACAGTTTGCACGACTGTTGCGGAACATGCGTGATTGAAATTGAAATGCAATAAATAATAGAATGAAAGATTACAATACCTAGTAAAATCAGCTTTTCATATTTACAAAATTTTAAATAAGTAGGTACCAGAAATTGACAAATTCTTATTTATGGAATTAAGCATCCAAACACAACTCATTTTAATTTTAAACAAGGTAAAGGAAACAATGCAACCAGGTTGCCTCTCGATAAGCTGTTTTCATCTTCACTCGTTAGCGAGAACGGAACCAACAGCATAGAACTTCAAATATCTGGATTTTTTCCCGCTGTCTCCATTATTCAACATTTTCATAGAATACACACCATTTGAGTATTTGACTATTTATCAGCGTAGTTACACCAATGATGACGCTGAATTACGATACATTCGATATTCGACTGAAAACTCCCAGGAAAGCCGAATCGTCTCCCTAGGCGCAATGTGACAGTTTTCTATTTCGGAGTGAGAGAGGCGGTCGATGAATATAGCGTTCTTTTGCAATGACCCTGTGCATTATCAACAATCTTCGCAAGTTACCTACATCAATTTAATATAGACTATGTCAAATTCATATAAAAATACTCTCTTAATTTACACAATACAGAGACTTCTTCATGCATAGCCTTGTTCCTTATTGTTGATCACTATCTTCAACAATTACATTACATTTAGTGTGTTCTAGTCCCATATTTTCTCTTAATTAGCTTGAATCATTTACGCTAAGCTTTCCTAGTATCACCCACACTTTGAGCGGTAGTAAGTATTAAGCACAAGAATTGTCTGAAAAAGCTTCATCTACTTTGTGCAATTCGAAAACCGGGTAAAAACAAAACAGAATTATTTATTTCTATTTCCAAGAGTGACTAACAAATGTCACAGCGTCTACCATTCATTTACTTTTGTTTATCACTCTACTCATAAAATTGATAGCTCAAGTGGGTGTTTAGCCTGAGCCACCCTGTAATACTCTTTCCTTGAGAGGCATCGAGGAACGTCGGTCGGCGGGCGTATTACATTTCTAGATTAGATGGCAGATAGAGAGATAGGTGTACCTACCACCTTTCCGGTTACAGCGCTGTCTAGCAAAGAAAATACTACGTTTTATCTGCGTGTTAACTTATTTCGCTTCCTGAGTACTCAATCTTCGATTACCCGTTAACACCCGGTTTTGATTTAGCCGCAAAGCGTTGGATAAGTACCTAGGAAGACAATACCGTTACCTATAGATAATTTAACAGCTATATTTCCATTTTTTCAGTTTAATAAATCGCGGACAAATGCCAAGAAGATCGAGCAAAACTATGAACAGCTCAATTGTATAAAAGAAATAAGAACCCCACTGGGATTAGGAGCCTGTGGACACGTGAAAGAGTTCACGTGTTGAAAAAAATGGAAATGATCTTTGAAAAATGAGCAATCGCCACGAGAATTTAAAGGGTGAATATGGAGAGGCGATAATGATTTGGATATTATCTTATTATTTCTCTCAAAGGAGAATCCCTCCACTAATTTTTCATCCTTCACCAATTTGTTGCCCTAACAACGCAGTTTGTCCAACTCGTGCGGGAAGAATCTCTTGTAATACTCAGCAAATACTCAAACCCACTAATGCTGTACATCCTATTTAGATTGTTTTGGAATCCGTATTAGAACCTAATCGGATACGGATTTGTCAGAGCGTGGAATCCGGATCAATCCGGATTTAGGGAAATAATATCCGTATCACGGATCCGAAATAATTTCCGGCTTATCTGAGTTGCGTGGGTGGCGACGGAATTTGACGCTGCATCAAAAAACGAACGAAGGCCGACTTTCTGGGTGACTTTTTCGTCTTTGTGACCACTTTTTTTACAAACCCATAAATAATAATGTTCAAATTTTAAGTGCCTTAGTACTTGTTGTTTCGTAAAATTTTAATGCTAAGAGAATAATAGGAGTACCTAGTACCACCCTACATTTAAGATTTAAGTGCATATATGTTTTTCTCTTTAGGATTGGAAATAAATTTTTTGCTGCAAATTTATTTTTTTTATATTCACATACCTATTTCCAAACATACTTTCCTTGATCACGTTACAGGGAAGTACCGAGGCACTGCGCATGCGCGATGTAATATATAAGAATTTATATTAAATGTAATTTATACAAAATTGTACTCACATATTAAGTTCGTAGCGTTTTCATTGAATTCAAAATTTATTTCTATTTATAAACAAAATAAATGAACTGATTAAGGATATTATATTCTCCTCCATTGGTTACGGTTGCCTCCCAACGATCTGGCAGTTTTTCTATTCCACTTCTGAAGAAATTCGATTGTTTGGAAGTGAACAAGTCGCCAAGCCGATTTTGAAGTGCGACGTCGTCATTGAAGGGATTCCTAGAAGGTTGTTCGATGAGAGCGAAAATATGATATAGCAATATCAAGAGAATAGGACGGGTGTGGAATAATCTCCCGACCTAGTGTTTGAATAGCTGCTTTTGTGATGTTAGCAGTATAAGGGCGGGCGTTATCATGCTGCCAAATTACTCGATGATGTCTTCCCGGTCTTGGACAACACCTTGTATTCGGGAAGCTGCCTTTCTGTTAGAGCTAGGCCTTGTGTTCTTGATGTTGACGTAAAGGCAACACTTTTCGTCACTAGTAACAATGTGGGGCAAGAACGGTCGATGCTGTGCAATACTAGCCCATAGCAAATTTGTCATTGAGCCAATTAGGGTATTAAGGTCCTCTTGGAGTAAGACAGGACAAATTGAGACTTATTTATTTGAGACTTATTGAATTAAGACTTGTTGAGCACAATAAGTCCATTTTATAGCTGCAGTGCATCTGAGTCTTCGGGTAGGCAGGCCCTGGGAAAAGAAAAAAAAGACAGGACAAATCTCATCCAGTCCGGGTGTTTTGTATGGTTCTAAGGATTGACTGGTCTACTCCACCCCGTTAGGATATGCCACGTGTTCCCTAGACCTTTGTCCAGTCCTCGATGATGTCACTGTTTTCACATTCTTAGAGTGCTCCCCAAAGCCTGTGAAATGCATTTCCATCAGGGTTTCTTTCTTAGATTGTGTGTAGCTTCCATACGATCTTCTGAGAAAGCCAAAATGGTTGTTATTGCTAATATTCTATCTAGGTGATTCACGGTATCTTTATCACGCGTATGTAGCACTGCAGTGGAAAGGATGCCCGCTTTTCATATCGTTCACGTTTTACAACCACATATTGCCGTGCACCATACGTACGTGCCTCTTATTTTAAATTTGCTTTTACCAAACATTCATAAACGTTACTTTTTTGATAAATAATTATTTGTTTTATGTCCCACCTCTCCTATATCATCAAGAATTTCTGTACCTAAACAAGGCCTGCACAAGACATTTTTCGAGTAGGGACCTAATTAGAGCTGCTACTTTGTACAATAGAGGTGTCACTGAAAACAATTCTATGACTATGACTATGACTATGACTATGACTATGACTATGACTATGCATTCTTCCTTTGACCGTCAACTGCCTTAATAAGTTACGTAAATAAATATAACAGTGTGCGGTGCAGCGTACAAGACAACTATATTAAATAAATGAGATCATTTAAGATCATGCCGGGCCAGTGGTATATACAAACCGACAATTAACGCTGCTCTTCACTTCCCCACAGTTAACGACTGTATTATTCGTATAATAACAGTACTCTGACCATTCTATCCCTGGTATTTTTTCATCATCGGCCGCGCTCTGGCTGCGGAGATTGAGACATTTCGAAACCGCAGTCGCTCACAGCGATCCGTACAAGACGAAAATAATAATCCCCGCTGATGCGGCGGCGGCGTGTGAGTTTCACAAGAGCATTGCTCGTCCGTTTCTTCGTTCGGTTTTACTTTTTTTAGTCCGCCGCACAGCGCGCCGATGGTATTTCAAAAGGAACGCGTAAGATTCCTGGAGAAGTTCGGCGATCATTATCCGGAGGCGAATTCCTACTTTTGCAGAGAGACACGGAGAAGAAATTCTATGGTTCTTGGATTTTTACGTATTCAGAAAAATGTCTGCATATTTTAGTGTGTGCGACCGTTACTAAGTAGAAAACAAAAACAATAATGATGAATTCTGAAACATTTTCTTTGAGGCACTGGAAAATTGAACTCCGGTAAACTGTAAATAAATAACATCGTTCGACTAAATGGTAGGTACAAAGAAAGAGAGAAGGAAGAAAGAAAGTAAACTTGGGCGTCTAATATTTATTCCACAAAAATAACTACAATTGTAAATTGCTAGTATCCATGAACGTAAAGTCTTTTTTTTTAGTGGAACACTGCATATTGTTGAGTATTCAAAATCTTTGATTTTTTTTATGTAAAAAACATTAGGTGCACTCTTCAATCTCGGTATACGCACATGGATTAAAATAAAACTGTCTTTGTTGGGTGTCTTATAATAATTGTGACAATAATTGCTAGATTAAATACCTATATAATATTTCCAGAATGTTTAAATACTGGAGGTTCCTATTCAGAAAATAGGTGAATTAATTTTTCGCTCAAAATATTAGTATTTTTATCATAAAAATTTCAGCAGAAAATAAACAAACTTGTTGTTCGTCATATAGGAAATAATTAGTTCTTAATAAGTAACCGTTTTGTTGTTCAAAAGAAGCAACACATGCTTCAACGGATGTCAGTCGCTATGATACAATCAATCATACCAACTGTGCCGATGTTAAACTTATGTCTGTGTTTTTTTTTTCAAACAAACGGGTCTAAGTTTAGAAACAATATACATATATCGCATTTTGCAAATGTTGTTATTTTTTTGAAGAAAGATTCGTAAGGTTCAAAGACGAACCCAATTTTTGTATTCGTTCAAATAAACTGCATGCGTGGGAAGTCCATTAGAAAACCCTATAGAAGCTGAGTTTGTCATGAAGAAAAAAAATACCAGCCCAAATCGTTATTGCCCCTTCACTTGAAGGATGAACAACTCGAAGTGTTCGTAAATTTCTGGGTAATCTGGAGTGGTCCGTTCCCGAATACATGAACTTTCTGAAAATCGACCGACCAAATCTGGATTCGTCAGTAAAAAATACACTATCATTTTTGCATCCGGTTTGCTTGTTGTTTCACCCACACCAACTGAGCCTGCTTATGTGCTTTGGTTGATTTTACCCTTCCTAAGAAGACATCTGGATACCAAATTATAAGCAAGCGTAGTTGAAATGAAATTCTAACTCTTCCTGCATTTTTTAGGTCAGTTCCTCAGTAGACAACAAAAGACATTGATAATGGTTTCTCGGTATAACTAGTAGTAATTATTGCTGTAATTTCTACCATGCCAGACGTTATTAACCTTCATGTATGAAACACAAGGAACAAGAATATGGCTATAAGAAAGTTGCACTGCAGGTGGCTCTCTTCAGATAAGTTTGGGGTCGTCTGGTACCCACTCGCGACTATCTCATGTGTCTGACAGTGATATTTTGGCTTACTTATGATGCAAAGAGTCAGTAAAAGAAAAGTCTGTTGGTAGAAAAGATATCACGTGACGCTCCCGCTTAAGATAGGTTTGGGGTTCTCTGGCATCATAAACCTATTACATTAATACCAACAACTCCCCATTCCTTGCATGTGCAAAAACCGTGTCAGAGAAAAGGCGATAGACATAGTATATTCTACTTCGTCGTTTATATTTGTTAGATGCATACCAAGCATGCGCAAGTAGGTACGTTGGGTGGACGGTTGCGACTTATGCAGATTTTGTATACATCTGTCTCTTAATGGCTGGTACGCTTTCGGAACGTGCAGACCCACTGTCTGGCATTAACCCGCGACAGATAATACATCTGGCAGTGATAATTTTGTTATATTTGTTGTTTCTTATTAAAACACAATGCCAGGAAAATGTATGATTTATTGTTCCTTCTCATACTTTTAACACAACTCTTATTCTATGTCTTTCTTCTAGTACTGTCTCTTAACTACTGAACTACTAACTCTCCCCCACACAGTGGTATGCAACCATGCCTACCTAACATCTCCCCTTTTCTACAAACAACACTTAAAACTTAATACATAACATAATCCTTGAAACGAGATGGTAACTTCGTGTTTCGTTTACAATCTACTCGTATCTCATTAGTACCATATTGTTCCTTCACACCTGCTTCTACTAGGTATATCATCTTTTTCTCTACTGCCTATCCCTCCCTCCTTGGAAGCTTCATCAAGTTCTATAGTCTCTTTTAGTTCCAAATTATTTTCTGAAGGTCTGATGTGGCTACTATTTCTTCTTAACTCTTTTCCCCTTTGGTCCTGTACTATGTAGGACCTAGGGCTCTGTGCTTTGCTGACAACTCTACCTGGTTCCCAATTTCCTTTATTTATTCGTTGAAATGTTATATCTTGATCTATTTCAAAATCTTTTCTATGTCTACTGTTTCGATCATGATACATTTTTGTTACTCTTTGTTTTTCAAGTAACTTAGTAATGACTTCTTTATGGTTCTCTTGTTTTGGCTTTAATAAATTCTTGTTAATTGGCAAGTTAGTTTTTAACCTACGCCCCATCAACAACTGGGATGGGGACAACCCAACTCCCTCTATTGGTGTGCTTCGATAATGTAACAAAGCCACTTTCAAGTCACAATTCTTTTTTAGCATGTTTTTAATAATTTTCACTCCACTTTCAGCCATTCCATTGCTTCTCGGATATCTCGGACTACTAGTTGTAATTTGAAAATTATTTTCTGACGCAAATTTCATTAACTTATACGATGCAAATGGCATGTTATCAGCTATTATAGTGTCCGGATATCCATGTGTAGAGAAACACATTTTAAAACTTTTTATTATGTCATCGGCTGTTTTATTTCTTAACTTTACGGCCTCAAGCCACTTGGAGTAATAATCAAATATTACTAAATAATTGTCTATTCCGTACTAACAGATGTCGCATGCTAATTTCGAAAATGGTACATTTGGTATAGGATGACTTATTAATGGCTCTCTTACATTTGATGGTCTATGTTTTTCACACACCTTGCAATTTTTTATATAGTTTATTATGTCAGTGTTGATTGATGGCCAAAACAAAGCTTCCCTAGCTCTAGCTTTAGTTTTGTTAACCCCAAAATGGTTTGCATCGTGCAATAATTTAAGCATTTCCGATCTTAACTTTAAAGGTACCTATTCTATTATTATTAAATATGACACCATCAACTACATGCAGCTCATTTTTATTATTATAATATTCTTTAACACTGCTTAAACATTTACTTTCTGACTTAGGCCAACCATACTCAATATATTTTTTTACAATTTCTAATAGAGAGTCACTTTCAGTCTCCCTTTGAAAAATTCTACTTTTTTCTTCCGATATGTTCACAATGGAACATACATTATTCACAACTTCAAGTAAACTATCATCCTGTTCTACTACTTTTAAATAATTCCGTGACAATAAATCTGCTATATGAATATTTTTACCCGGCATATAATCTACTTTAAGATTGTACTTCGTAAGTTTTAATTTTATTCTTTGTAACCTTGGTGATGCAATATTAGCAATACTTTTTTTCATTATAGCCACCAGTGGCTTGTGGTCAGTCCAGATTTTGATTTCCCTTCCGTGTTCCTTCTCATACTTTTAACACAACTCTTATTCTATGTCTTTCTTCTAGTACTGTCTCTTAACTACTGAACTACTAACTCTCCCCCACACAGTGGTATGCAACCATGCCTATACCTAACAAATTTGGCATTCTCATGATGCAAAAAAAAACAGTAAAATAAAAATCTGCTAGCAGAAAATATGTCAGTAGCTACTTTTAATTTAACCTTTAACTGTAAAAGAGCGCCATCTACTCGGCGAATCAGATGCAACTTTGTTATAACAATATTCTTGTTCCTCGTGTTTCATGCATTAAGATCAATAACGTCTGACGTGGTAGAAAATACAGCAATAATTTACCATTGCGGCTCTCTAACTGTACTCGTAGATCTCTCATTCCTCGGTCTCTCTGAACTTTAAGGTCCGGTTGTTCAAAAAAACCAACACCGGCTTAAGTCTGACACCGGCTTCGTTGCTATGATACCGGCTTTCTGGTTGGTTGTATCATAGCAACGAAGCCGGTGTCATAGTTAAGTTTGTGTTACTTTTTTTGAACAACCGGGCCTAAGTTTAACTAGGAAATCACACTTTCCGATACATAAAATTCTTGCCGAAGTTGCCTGTATGAGACCACTATGTAGCATATCATAACCATCTTCCTTTCAGCGATATTCAACATACGTTTAAAAATGATCGTACACAGCACAAAAATCGCAGAAACATACGGCTAAATCGTTTACCCTGAAGCGCTACCGTCAAATTTCAAATAGTTCTTGGAAAATCGAGATAAGTAGACAAAACCAACTAGAGAGATTCCCTGTTTTCCTCTTTTCTGCTTTGCTGACCTTGATATACAGTGTTTTGTACTTATTGCAATTTATTTCACTTTTAAAGAACTATCTGTTAGATTTCTAAGCAAATTAATGAAGGTCGAGGTTTCCTAATGGGGAGAACCCGCAAGTTTTAAAAATGATTTTAATCAATAGTTTGCCGATCAAAACAAATTCTATATCTTCGGGTAGGTCACTAAGATGAGAGTTTCTCGCTTTGCCTAAATTCGTACTGGTTAATTAGGGATACACCTCTACCAAAGTTTGAAAGTACCTATCCAATAACATAGAGCAAATATGAAGCTCATTCTTAATAATGAATTTGATAAATTGAATATAGCAGAAAAGAAGAATCATTGATTTAAAAAGTAATTAAGGTGGCAATCAAACGAAGTAAAATCGAATGCGAGCCAACAACAGCAACCTAATTTATACTGCAATAAGTACGCCAATTTAATTTCTCAATGTCCCGATCCAGAAATCAAAAGCAGAGAAGATCTCGAAACAATAAAAAACACATAACTCACTGTACAAACGTGGACGTGCACTTGCGAGAAGAAGGAGCGAAGAGCGGAGGTTCATTCCTCATTCTTGCAGAGCGCATCGCATCTCTTTTTCGGCCTCCATGATAGCGGGGCCACCTCTAGAGCAGAAACAACCTGTTGGTGACGTCAGTCCGCACGCAGCGCGTACCCTGATGGCAGAAAGAAGGATCAGACAGCTTTTACGTACGGAGCGTGGTGCGCGGAACACACCGGAATCGCGCGATATCTTTCTCACTGCACCTGTAGCTTTCTGCACATTCGTAGGAAATAATCCGGGGGTGACATGCTTGGTTTTCTACAGTGGCATGCAGTGTCGTGGTGTCTTTGGGGTTACGGATTAACAAAATAGTGGAATTGGTCTTCGGATGTGTTAAGCAACTGTGTGGAATATGGGCGAGGTAAATAATATTTATAAGCATACAAATTATTACGAAACGAGAAAATGTCAAAAGCCTCTTTGATTTTAGGAAAAGAACCCTTTAGGTATAGGAATAACCATTTTCAATACAGAATATATTTTCCGTCACAATACTTAGCATTATACTGCCATTACAGTTTCACCATCACAAATGCACCTTACTGATGGCACACCACAAAAATTGTTTTGAAAGAATTCTTATTCAGCTTGAAAGGAAACAAGTTTCAAATGCTCTTTCCGCGGTCAATTACCAATTCTGGAACCGCAAAGCGTAACATTACCAAAGTTTTGTAGATTTAGTTAGGACCACTTATTAATTAATTCACTTTGCTTCTGGTTTTAATTGAAATCAAACGGCGATCGCAGCTTTCAAAAATTCACCTGTTAAATTTTTTTTGACATTTACATAAGTACGTATTCCTGAGAATAATTTCAAATTTTGAAAAATTGATGCTTACGTTCAGTCCTCCGGGATTCTTTTAAGAAATAGGCATATCGAATCATGGACTTAGAATGGACTGACCACTGTTCTGCATATCTTCCAATATCTTCCAATTCTAATTTTTCAACAGACTTGAAGAAAAACTAAACTGTACAGATATTAATTTAATAATATGCTCATTCTAACTCCGTTTTCGTCACTTGTTTTTATCGATTGCATTTTTGTGCGCGGAATTTTTTCTCACTTTCAGTCTTCTTAATCATGGAAAGGAGACAGAATCAATCAGTGCTGCTAGCATGCTTTAGGGGTTTCTACCACAACTGGAAGTTTATGAGGCATGAAAAACATAGAAGTCATGGAAGCAAAACAGCTCAAGTGAGAGATCGCTTTTTGCAGAAAGAGGCGAAAACTATACTCTTTTTAAAAGTGACTTAGTAAAACAGACCATGCTTTCGAAAATTAGACCTGTTTGGAGGCAGGTATTGTGCGATTGCATAAAAACAACCTATGCCCTTTATCTAATAGTCCAGCCTAGAGGGAATATAGAAACTCGTTGCTTGTGGATAGGCAAACAAACAGATTTTGTGGAGACCCTTGATTTGGAATTTATGCAGATTCGAAAAGTGTGCGTATTATGGCGAAAGCTTTCGCCGCTTTCAAGGTTTCCAGAAGGTACATTCTTACAGCCGTGTTACACTCATGGATGCGTCAGTGTTATAGAAGAACTGATCTCATTTCCTATAACGAATTTTGAACAGAACATTGTATCCTCGATTATATCTTGTTGAATACGTCAGCCGGATGTTTTTCTTTGAGTTGAATTGTTTCTTATGCAGAACAAGATAGGTAATGCTCGTCGGTTACTTGCAATGACTTCGTGAGAAGGCATTGTCACTTGGCGATAGACAGGACACGCATCTGAACAAACCGAAGGAATAATGACGAGGAAATTCTCAGAATGGAGACAAAGACGGGCAAAATAGAGCAGAAACCACCGAAAAGACTGGTGGGTAAATGACATAAGAAAAAGAGAAAAGAAGAAGGATGGTCGCGTTCATTCTCTAGTTTCAGCAAAATTCCTCGAATTTTGTCACAGTTAGCTCAGTCTCCTGGTCTTTACATTTATGGGACATGGTCCACCGAAAAGTTTTGCGTGTGGGAATGCGGATGGCATAAAAATGCTATACGAAGAGGACTCCGTACTTGGTCGCGATTTTTGGTAATAAAATAAGAATTTTACCTATCTAAAATTCAACAAACTTAAACTTTAGTTCCTTCCTCGGGGTGGTCATAGAAAAAAATATTTACATATCCATCCTACTACATTCTTGTGCATAATTATTATTTCTCTTTTACTAATTATTTCTTTATCAAATATGATAGTCGTGGTCACGCTGATAGCACATAAAACGTTGTACGATATTCTTATCGTAGCTTCATATTATGATACTATCTTATATCGTAATGTGAACTGTTACGATACTTGTACCGTAAAGAACTACATATTAACAGCTACTTGACTAAAGAAACTACACGTACCTACATACATATTTCATTGGACATTATGCTTCTAAACTTCACCAAACAAACCAGACTGTAAGTCGAGTGGCATATGTGTTTTTGTTGAGTGAAATTTGCATAATTTGTAATGAAATAGCAAAGTAGTCTGCAGAAAAATCTCAGCTCGCGTGGAAACCGAAACAGCAAATTCTGCCGTTCGGTTTCAGCTCGTCGCGTCGCCGTCGTAGATAATTATAATCGATGATAATCATAGCACTTGTTATGTTAGTTACGAGAATATATTTCATAAGTTACTTGACAGGATTTATATCAATAGAAATTAAAAATTTACTTGGTTACATACGGTTACATAGCTATCACAGCGGTGATAAAAAACAAAAATCTAACACCTTATATTGTGCTCCGTTGTTAGGAATAAGATATTATTCAAACAATCAGAAAGTATTTATTTGTCAAATCTGACAGTTAATTTGTGTCGCGCTCTTACTGGTTGTCAGTTTTATTCGTCAAACTGCCAGGCAACAAAATTTCGTTCAAAACAGAAATTTATCCAGCAAAATAAAAATTACTCGTCAACTTAAGAAACATACATTTGGGCATTTGACAACATTGGATCCAGATAGGTGTAACTAAGGATGTCCTGTAACTATAATGTTACATTTATCTACTAACTTGAGCCAACTTAAAGTAGAGAAGCCTACAGACAGAGTTAAATTAAAGAGTTAAACTTTTATTTGGAAGAAAATGAAGTTCTCAGAAGCGAGACTTTTTGAGATGAATGTAAAATTCAATAAATAAAATTAATAAGGGTAGAAATAATTTGTTAAGAAAATAATGTGTAGCAAAAATTTAATTAGAACCCTACGTATACTAATCTAATCTGATTACTTACCAAATGCATTGTTACTTATCCAATAATTCCGAGAATAATTCCTAAACAAATTCTCTCACAAACAAATTTTCTTACAAGTTGTCTATTCAAGATTTCCACATATTTCCTTAAAATTTCACAGAAATTCAACGCGAAAGAATTTTCGTTTGCGACTCCATCAATAACTTAATCTGTGATACTTTGTCATTAATCAGTATTAATTACACTATTCGCTTCAGCCCAACCTCGGACTCGAACAAGTTCCAGGTAACTTTTTGTAACCGTAAACATCTTCTTTATTGGCTTTTTAAGTGTATCAACCTTTAATTTGACTTTATAAAAAACTAAGTAAGGAACGTTCCCATAAATCGACAGCCAAAAATTAAACTATTGGCAGGAATACAGAGGAGATTTTTGTTAATTTACCCACTTATTTATTTGCATACATAATGTTTGGTACAGACAGGTTTAAATAAAAAACTAAACTTTACTGGGATTTTTAAGTCGAAGATGTAACAGGTAAAACTAGAAAATAATAACAATAACAAACTTCGTTTCTTCTGCTCCCAAGAGTCCGCTGTTCAAATTCGGCTTAGTGTCTATGTGCACTATTCCTCTGCATCTTTCTATTTCTTGCAATTCTAACAGCTTGATGAATTGAGGAGTGAGAGGTATTCTTGATTTCACTTGTCACTCTTTTTGGTGATCTTCTACGTGACCTAATTCACTCTTCTCTGCCTTGAATAATCAACCTTTCCAAATCTTCGTGTCGCTTTGACGCATGATGTGCCCAAGAATTTTCCATATTCGCAGGCTTATGGTTTGCAACAGACGTTGTTGCTCATTAATCCACGTGATAACTGCCCTTGTCACTACCAATGGTTTGCGGAGCACTCTCCTCCGGACCCACATTTCAAACACGTCAATTATTCTTTTATTTAGAGCATCTACCGTTCAAGTTCCTACCCCATTCAACATGGTACGGAAAACGATCGCTTGTGTTGAGGGTGATGGGCAATGCAACCAAGCAAGTGCATGCCAACAATCGGTGCCCGCATGAGGAATTATCACCCTTACTGTGGAGCCTCTTGGTGGACGGTCTCATTTGGGAAGAACCACTCCAGCAGAGATACGCGTATGACATAACTATTCCATTCAAAGCGAAGTTCGAAGATATACAGAAAATGGTACACATCAGAGATGAAAGAACTTTTAGACTATAGGTGAGAAGTGATTCAACTTAGCAAGGAATTTAAGTATTTGAGACTGACCATTGACACTAAACCACATCGCTTGACCGGAGAAAATATCCAAGAAAGCTATTTGGGCCTTACGGACCTCTAGGTGTATAATGACAATGGTCTTCTGATGGATATGCTTGATATATTCCCCACGGTAACATAATATGGGGGCATAAAGCCAGACGAAGGGAATTCTTAACCAAGCTCGACGGTAAGTTACAAAAATTTGCTTGCCCCTGGATCCAAGCGGCGATACAAGTATCGCCAACGGCTGTCGTGGAAGAACTACTTGATGTATAACTGGTATATTCATCGTGGTGGAGACGGAGGCTGTGGCGATAGGATTCAGGCTACGAATAAACGGTTATGGGTAAACTCTTGCAAGAGTGGGATAGACTGGTATAGCACCGGCACACTCCTGAACTTCCACAAGCTTCATCAGATAACCATATCTGCATATCTAGATAGACAAGGTAGACTGCGACGGAAAAACGTCGGGTGAACAAGATAGAACCATTTGGTATTCAGATATATCCGAAACTGTACATAGCACTGGGGTGGGCATTGCTGTCAGGGAAGCAGGGAATGAGATTAACATAAACCTGGGCAGTCTAGTGACCATATACCCAATCAGAAATTACTACAATGACTCTGGAAATAGAAGGTTCAACCTAGATTGTCACTGTGACTACAAAGCAGCACTGATAGATCTGGAAGCTGAAGAGGTAATATCTAAAACGGTTAGAGACCGTGTGAACTCGCTAGCTGGGCTAGCAGATCATAACAGGGTTATCCTACGGGATGAAAAGCTATCATGGAAGTGAAGGGAAAGCGAAAATGAACCTCTTACATGAGACGGGAGTCAAAGTTCCTCTAACAGTACCAGGAGAGCAGGACGAACTTACTCTGGCTAAATTGTAACCAATGACCTAGCGGAACAAAAATATATTTCGACTGAGACAAACATGGATGTCCATTGTTCATGGGCCGATTATATTGCAAGAGAAGGGAAAATTTAGTAAATCTAGGTGAAAACCAAGAACCAACACATATAAATTTCGGCTGTAGAATACCTAATTATAATTGTAGAATGTGTGGAAAAGAGGAGGGAACTCCCCATCATATACTTTGCGCATGCCCAGCTCTTGTAGCAGCCAGGCCTACAAACTTTGTGTGAAGAACCAGCAACCTACTCATTAAAAATAACAAATGAAAAAGACTAGATTTCCACAGAGAATTCGTAAATTGCACCTAACTCAGGTAAAGTCCAATTGTGTGCATTTTAAATTTTCATATACTTATTTACGGCATAAGTTAGATACTTTAATAAATCACAAGAATTGATTATTTCTAGGTACTAGTCAATTCTTCTTCCCGACAAATACTCACCTAATTTAAGAATTTGTCTTCATTTACACTGACTAGACATTATTGACACGAGGACGAATATATTCAAATGCCGACGTTATTCCCTGAACAAACACTCTGTTTTAACACGTTAGTTGTATTTGCCGGCGTTTTAAACTTCCAAATAATTCCGTTCCGGACAAAAGAAAAGCAGAAAAGCTTCATTTCTTGTATATTAAATTTCGTAGTTACCCAGACAAGTAATAACAAATAATGTGAACAAGCGAAACGTGAAAAATCCGTTAAACCACACGCAGTGTACAGATAAACACAAATTTCTAAAAACTCAAACAATACAGCATTACATAAACCGTAAGAACTAAGCACCATACTTACTAATAACTAATATTTAAGCTTTCGGGCAAATATTGGGTGTTTGCCTTCCTGTAATTACTCTTAGAATATTCATTTCTAGAAATAACAACTGACCGCCTAGTCATCATGTAATATTTAATTTTAAACGCCTAATGTTATGTTTAGCCTAGAAAGTACCACGTATGTAATTTTACGTCTGTATTAATAGCCCTAAAACAAATTTAATATTGGCTTGTGTCTTCGAAGACTAACGAATAAGTACACGCTGAAGTAAGTACTGTTATTTCATACTGAAAATTTAGTATCTCACCATTGCATTGTTTTCTCGAATTATATATTTTGTGAAATTTAGTACATTTTTCCACTCTTAGTGGGCAAGAAATTTTAAATGAAAACCTATCATCAAATTGCCAATAACGTAAAAATTCCTGGAATTTACATTGGAAATCGAAAAACGAAGGCTGTGGTTAGATGTGTTCGTAATAGTATATAACGTAACGAGTATGGAAACGAGCTACCCCAAACATCGTTGGGCTTGTAACATCTTTGGATCTCTACGTACTTTCGTGCTCTACCAGCAGTAGTGGTATGCATGTTAGAAGTTTTTCAATATTGCATGTCTCGAATGTGCGTGGAAAACCGTAGACCACTGGTTTCGTCCTTTTGGGACTCATCAGTACGGTGCTTTGCCCTACACACTCGAACCATGCACATTCGAGACAAGCAATATTGAAAAACTTCTGACATGCATACCACTACTGCTGGTAGAGCACGAAAGTACGTAGAGATCTTCCAAGATGTTCCAAGCCCAATGATATGTTTGGGGTAGCATCCCTCATGAGATCTCGTAGTACACAAAATCTGAGTTTATTTCTACAATTCAATGCCTGGCGGGGTATTTGCCTGAAAAGTAGTTGTTCGAACAGTCCAGTACCACTCATGTCCGCCGCAAAATTAGGCAAATAATTCGCTCTTGCTAATACTTACACCAAGCGTGTAAGTATATACCGAGTGACAAACTTCCATGTGTACATGGGGAAATAACATGGGTAAATACGTTTTTGGGGATTCCTGCTCCCCATGTATAGTTACAATGGTAGTAAAGGTAACAATCGAAAGATTATTTTTTTCTGCGTAAGACTATATCAAAAACTCTACAATTTCCAATTTATTAAAGCTTTAAAAGCACAAATTGCGTTAATAATCTTCAAACTAAAACACCAGAAATTTATCAGATCACCCAAGATAATTTAATTTATTCTATTCAAAGACGCCTTTGATTCTTACGGATTTTCTAATTCGTTCGAACATATTTTCTGTAAAATTCAATAAGAGTCCTATTCCTTTGGTAACAAGAATAAATAATTTAGTGAAGAAATATTTTTGTTCATTTTGAAACCCAAATTTTAAATTGATGATAAATGTTGACAGTTCAGAATCAAAGACGTCTTTGATTAGAATAAATTAAGATGTCATGAATAATCTGATAAATTTTTGTTTTAATTTAAAAATTATGAATGTAATTTTTGCTTTAATGATTTAATAAATTGGAAAGTTGCAGAGTTTTTGGTATCTTCATACGTAGAAAAAAATCTTTCGATTGCTACCTTTACCATCATTGTAACTATAGGTACATGGGGAGCAGGAATCCCCAAAAACTTAATTACCTAATATGTTATTTCGACATGTACACATGGAAGTTTGACACTCTGTATAGAAGCAAAATGGAATTAATTAAAAATAAAATGACATTAAGAAAGCTGATTACTTATACAAAAAAATATTGCAAAATACATCACTGCTTAGTTATTTATAGAAAAGATCGGCACATTTGTCGCCTTCTGACCCTAACATCTATAACTGCAAATTTACTTGGCGGAAATTTATCATACTAAATTTATAACAACAAACATCAATCCAGTTTTCCTGAAAAGTTGAATTGAATATGAAATAGGAGTGAAGTTGTAAAAGGACAACGCGCCCTTTTCCTCTACAGAAGAAGTTTCTACACCGATAACAAAACATAAAAAGTCAAATAAAGCAACAAATGTAGAGATGCAAATTAGACAAAACTGTTTAAATAAATATTTGTATGCAGACGTAGTAGAAGTGGAACGATCTATTCTTTTTGGAGAATCAATTATTTTTATTCGTTCATTAAAAGCAATTTTTTCATAAAGGTTTGCAAATGATTTAATTGTCAGTTCGTTCCACGTGCGATTGTGATTCGCGATGCCTCGGTTACGACTAGGTTCGGTACAGTATCGAATCGAGACTGATGAATAAATATATTTTTATTCAATTACAAATCAATTCGCTTTAGCCGCCAGCATCATGTTCATGTCGCTAAATCAGAATCGATTCATTTTTCATTCCACAGGCAGTACATACATAAGTTAGTTCAGGTTCAGATTTATTCACAATCATTTCAAATCACTGAATTGCTTCTTTTGCAATTAAACATTCGATTCATTCGATTCAATGAGCTGATTCGTTCTTATTGAACAAATCTTTTAGGAATTACTCACCATTAATACGTAGTATTCAATACTAAGCTGAGTATTTATAATTTCTTTGGTCAAAACAACTCGACCTGTAACCTTAGATTCTACGAATATTGTTAAAATTGCTAAGTAGCAAGTTGAATCACTATTTTGAACTTTTTCGTCAGACAACTTTGCTACGATAAACACATTTTCCTCGACATTTTCAGCTACCACCCACTGCCTACATAATAAGTACTTGTATTTGAATATTCAAGTAGTTGCCTATGCTTCTATGCTAGAACATTTATGTACCCGCATCACGGATTCTCTTTATCTTGTGCTTAAATTCGACGCCACGTATCAACCGCACCTCCTTAGTTTGCTTTATAAGAGAAGATGATGCCCCATAAAAACTTGAAAGATATGTTATTGTCTCTCGAGGTGGGTTCTTCTAGACCACCCCGGCGCCTTATCGGTTTAATCTTATTAATAGTGTGGGTACTGCCCGGACGGAGGGATAAAACTCGGATTTGCAAATTCATTCTTCGTGTTTGCCTTAAACATTTTCATGTGTTGAATTATTTAGAAGTTCAGACCGTAATATCCATCAAATAATAAGACAATGTAATATTAAGTGAGGTTACTGCTAGATTATTCTGCATATTTGTGTTAGAAGGTGCACCTTATATTTAATTCTGTGTTCAATCGTCGGCAAAAGATAATTCATCTGAAGCCAGTTACTCCTTGTCAACAACGGCTTCGAACAACTTCCGACCAAAAGTCTTGTCCAAACAAGCACTCCTCGGGCAAATACTCCGACAAGCATTGGATTACAGAACAGGTGTACGCCGGCGGAATGCACTAATAGGATGCGTAGACTTGTCCTGCAATTCAATGCCTGGCAGAATATTTGTCCGAGGAGTAGTTGTTTGGATAAGTCTACTAATTTTAGTTTAATTGGTAAAACCATGATTAAGTTCAGGAAACTGTCGTATCAACTCTTATAACCAAAAGGTGCATGGAATTTTAAAAAGAAACGTAATAACTGATAGCACATTTTCACAGTTTCGCCACCCAAGCAAGATTACTTTTTTGAGACATCTTGAAAAGCCATTCGTTTCACCATAGAACCTCAGATCGATATGAAGCAGCCTGTTTTAGTCAACTGTCATGGAAGTCTCAGTCATTCAAAACCACTGTAAAACCCTAATCGCCAACCTGTGTATGCAGAACCCTGCCTGCATAAACTTCATTTCTCCCCTAAAATCGCTAAAAATCTTCAAAGCATAAAATCATCTTTTTTCTACAGGGTGAGTCAGTTTTTTGTAGAAGGACTTTAGCAGTCGACAGAAGACCTTCGCTCAAGAAAAAAAAAATCCCAATAAACATGGGTATTAGAACGACTCATTTGTGAGATACAGGGTGTATGTATGTATATATATACAGGGTGGAACTTTCTAATGGAATCAATTTAGTAAAACTGAACAGCTACTATTTGATCAAAATCCTCGGATACGTCGATTTTTGATGTTAATTTCGCTTCTAATGTAAATTTCATCACCATTTGGTCACGTGACTACGAGTTACGACTTCACAGTACAATTTTTAAATAACAAGGCATGTCAAATTTTACATCGTTGGATAGCGTCTTTGAAGAGAAATTCAGTTTTCCAGAAAAATCGTTTCTAACTGCGAAGATACGAGCCTAGGAAAATTATTGAAGTTGGCCGTGAAACAAACAAATTTTTGTTAGCATCCATGATAAAATACAATAAATGCTTGTCTAAAACGTCAAAAATACTGCTTGTTGTTGATTTCAGTAAGGAAGTAGGTACTATTTACATCAATATGCGATATTTGACTGAAGCAAACAGAATTGATATTTTGATTATGATTGGCTGTGCAGGCAGGACCAGAACGCATGCGGAAGTAGTCCAGTTATTTCGTGAAAAGTACCCGCATTCACCCATATCGCAAAGCACAGTAAGTAAAATTGAAAGATTTAGAGAATTGCGACACGTTAAACCTCTGCCAAGAAACTTTTTCACAAGTGATGTCAAGTAATAATGGCAGTGCTATTTGGTTGGCAGAACTTACTGTCCCGCATATAATTTTCCCAAATATTATTTCCAACTATCTGCCTTCTGCCCGCTTCCGATTAGGATAACTACTGCCTCGTTTCTAATGTTTTTGCTACATACTAGATCCAATTTCTCTGGAATTATTTTATATGCTTCATCAGTCTTTCCTACTTCGAACTTATCTTCCACTTCTTTGCATTTATTATCGATCCACTGCTCTTTCGCTTTCCTACATTGACGAATAATTTCCTACTTGATCTCCTTATATCTTTGTTTCCCTCTTTCATCTAACCTATTTTTATATTTTCGCCTTTCCTCGATTAGACTCACAATATGTTTTGCTATCCAGGGTTTTCTACTTTCATTATGTTTATGACCGTGACATCATATTTTTACAAACAGTCTAGCCATACATTTATCTCACATGATATTTCGTAAGTGATCAATATGAAAAAATGTTTAATACCGCCAACAATTCAAACAGAAAACTAAAAAACTATGTGGTTAATTAAGGATCAATAATATGTTTACGGTGCCGATAAAGAGCTATCGCGGAGGAAATAATGGTGTGTTAACGGAACCCACACACGCCGTCTCGCAATATCGGACCTCAGCGGCACCCGTTAATCAATCGCCCGCATAAAATTTATAATAGTATGTCGGCCATATTCTTCTCTCCGATCGCCGTAAAAATTGGTTGTTATTTCGCCGGCGGTTGTAAAAACGTAAAGAGCTCTGGAAATATGCATCGATTAGCATATGCAAACAATAGAAATTGCAATCCTTCCAATTAAGTGTGGGATAAACCAGTGGGAGGTCACATATTATGTGCGACTGTGGACGCTGCACATTTTGTCGGACTATATGTAGTAAGTCAACGCTTGCTCTGCCGCAGCAAAAGGCAGCCATCATTTAGTTTAGCAATGTGGCGCATTTTTTGTTTTACCGCAAAAGAAACGCATCAGAAAACTCGCTGGGAGTGATGATCGTTAGTCGCTCTCGTAAAATAAGAACAATAGGTGGAACGGAATTCATCAAATAATGATGACGGTAACTGTATAAGTATAGTTTTCAAAACTTACAAGCTCAGTCTATTACTAGTGCTTGGTTTTTAACATACGCTTCTGCTTTCAAAAATGTTTTTATTTTTAAAATATAATGAGGTGCAAAGAAACCAGGTTACATGTGATCCCATAAATATAGGTAGGTCGTAGTTTGAAATTAACGTAATTTTAAAAAGTAGATAGTGGTTTTCACACATTGGAGGGTAAGGGCGCGCCTACTATAAAATTCATTTTGAAATTTCTACATTTTTTAGAATTATCTTTTAAAGCTTTGGCATTTTACAGGGTATAAATGTCTGAAGACGAACTAGAATGAATGAGGCGGCATAAGCCGAGGCAGACTGCATGCTCAAAGCTCAAATGAAGACGGTGCTCCGAATGAGAGATGCAGCTTCAGGTGTTCACCGAACAGTCCAAAACTAGGCGACCCCGAGCCACTTGAAGTCGGTACCCAAACAAAATGTCCCGAGAACGTGCCTCGTATGGCCAGAGGATATTTGGGGTGCCAATAAGAAATCAACAATCGTTAGTGTTCGAAGAAACTGGGGTATAACCAGAACAGAGAAAGTCCTTATAATCGATACTGGATCAGATAAAGATAGAGAAAAGAATTAGTGACAGAACTGAAGAAACGTTGTTTTCCTGGTGCGGACAATTGAACAGAATGAATGAACCAGGACTATCAAAACAGTTAATATAGGAAGATAATATGGAAGTTGATTTCAAATCGACCGAAAAAAATGAGGTAAATCACGACACCACGAGTGGAGTGTGAGTCGGTTACCGCTGAATGTAAAGCGACTAGGGATCTCACGGAGGAGAATTGGTTGGAAGGAGGTGGGAAGCGGGATGTGAGAAATGTCGTCACTGTTATAGGGTAATATAATAGCGAAAAACCACAGATAACAATCTCACCCTAAAATCTAAAGGAATAAAGATACAGATAAGAATATGCACAACTTTGCTAACGCCAACGTTAATGCAAAAGATGGATAATGGGCAAGAAATACTGAATAAGTTGGAGCTATGGAAAACAAAGATATTGCGTAGATTATTAATTTATTTGGAGGTAAGAAAATGGAATTTGGATGTGTAATCAATTGAACGAAGAAGAAAGTGTGGCACATTTTTTGGATTGGCAATAACGAAAAATCACCCTCTAACACGAAAGTTACATTAGCTATCTGATCAAATGACACGTAAGGAAAACGACTCAATAAATAAATTCTTTCCTGAGGGAAATTTGATAAAAAGAACTATTCTCTTGAAATAGAATTAGGATGACTCATAGAAAAATCATTTGTTTCTCAAGAAAAATGAATACTAATCAAAGGAAAACTAGGTCACTGTAAGAAGTGAAACCGAGGTTATATAAAGCGTAAAAGTTAGAAATATTTTATATTTCGGTGAGTACTCGTTCGGTGAATTACCTAGATAGTGTTTGGTAGAGGTTATAAAATTTGGTAGTTTCTGTGATCACAAACAGGAAATCGACCTGTGCCCACCCCACGTCGGATATTTTGCAATTGACATGTTTTCAAAAATTATAAATAAAGAATAAAATAACCCAAATCTTTTCAGCGCCTCTGCCTTATGATTAAACTTATTATTCATATTCTCAATAACACAATATGTGTTAACTTTCACTTTATTTTGTATGTTAGTGTATGACAATATTGTTTCTCCGCCACAGCGGCTTCTTCAGATAGGTACAAAACTGATCAATTATTGGAGTTTACTCCTTAAGAATCGATTTTCAGTTATAGCCCGCGGTACGGAAATTTTATGAGTAATAAAATCAAGCGTTACATTTCGCGTTAACTGAAAGTAACGCGTTACGTACATTGAAATTACGTATGTATCTATGGAGACGGCTGTTTGTCTGACCTCTGACTGCATAGAGCATGGACATAGTGAAAATAGAGCGGCATAGAGTAGATATGACAGTTGGCGTTGTAAAGTCAGCATTTGCAGTGTTTGTTCGTTCCTAAATTTATTGAATCTTTTGATTTAATATGGAAAAATATAATATTAAATACTCCAAATATTGCTTAGTGCCGAAATGTGAATCAACACCTGAGTCGATTATTTCCAAAACCGGGTATATCCACTCAGTTAAAATTTTCAGGAGAGCCGAAAATCTGTAGAGCACTTATGAGTGAACTTATAAGTTTGTTACATTCATGAAAAAATAGGGAAAAAAATATGCTTGAACATCCATTTAATGACGATAAAGCTATTCCGAAAATATAGTCAATTTTCCCAAAACCATTTTTTTAGCCGCTTTTGGAAATGAACATGAAATTTAGCCGCTATTGAAACCAACAAAAACTTTGAAAACTGCACAATTTATTATACTTTATACAAGAAGATCGGGAAGTCCCACGATACCACGATAGTGGTGATCGTATTACATAGTATTGCAACGTTGAATTATTATAGCATGTGTGGAAGTACTTTCCGATCTCAGTATAAATCATATTTCATTGAAAAATGTTTTATTAGATTGGCGATAAAAAATACAAAGCACTGTGAAAATGAAATAAACAAAAGCATAAACAGCATAAAAGCAATGTCAGTAACTAAACCACATTTCCATTTTCATATTCACTTAACTCAGCCTGATCTATCTCCTGGTTTTCCTCGTTCTCATTCACCTCCTGGTCTTCTTCATCTTCTTCATTTTCTGTAACCTGAAGGTCCCCAAACAAATTCTTGTAGTAATTCAGATTGAATTCGTCACTTCTCTGTTTCCATTCTGTTCCGAAATGTTTCACAAGCAAGTCGTTAATGTCTTTCAATTTCTTCGGTTTAACAGTCACCAAGTTTAATGGGATATCCTTAGGTGCAATGTGTGATACTTTTTTTGCCCCTCCTGCAAATGGTTCCTTCGTTATTCACATCATTTTTGTAATTCGGCTCCCCTCTAACTTGGACTTTTCGATTTCTTCGCGTGAAAATAATCCGCTTGCACGTTTGAATTCTAAATGGAAGAATTTGTGTGGACTTCAAAACTTTTTTTGACTCCATTTTCCAGTCTTGTACAGTCCAGTTAATGCCTAAGACTCTTTGTGTTCCATAACGGCTAAATATTTCGTAATATTCTTCTGGTAAAACGATTGTATCACGCTTTTTCACCTTTCGTTCGATCAACGCAAAGACTCGATCAGGCGGCAAAAACGAATGACCTGTTACGGGGAACACCAATTCCAGTTTGTTTACAAATTCCGGGGCAGAATCAAGCCATTTTGCACACATACCAATAACTGTGCTATTTTTATTTTGTCCGCCGCATCCGTCAGACACCAACCTAATAGTTTTAACAAATTGTGGTGTTTCAAGTTTTGTCAGGACATCAAAAATAGCAGAAGAAATTTCATTTGATCCTTTTGGCATTTGGTTCTCCAGCCAGGTATATAAAAAAACGTTATTTTTTGTCAATTTGGCTTTAGATGACCCAACTACTGCAGTTAAGTTGTACAGATACATCTGCCTTTTGTAATAAGTAATTTGATGATCCGGAATTTTAGAAAGAACTAAATTCTTTTCACAATCAAAAGAAACCGTCAATAAATCGTCTCTCTCTTCTTTGAGAAAATCAAAAAATGCATTAGCCCTCAACTTGTGAATTCTTTGAAATGTCATCAATTTTACTTTTTCAGTTTCCAACTTTTCTCTTTTAATTTTCTCTTTGAATTCCAAGCATTGCGAACAAACGTCAACCTGAGGCGCATTGAAGCCAATATTGAAATTAGCGCAAAAAACAGTGCGAAAAAAACTTTCTTTACAGCGTAAAGCTGTTGGCACTTCAGTGTTGTACATTTTAGCGAGTTTCCTGATACTAAGGTCACTGCTAAGGTATTGTCTTTCCGACTTACCTCTGCAATAGTGTTTTTCCAACACCGGTATCTTTTTAATAAAAGTTTTTATTTTTTGTTTCACCTCTACGGTTTTCAAAGATCGGTGATCTCCACCCCTGTTCTCTTTTGGTTGTTCACTTCTATGGAAAAACCTGCGCAAAACACCTTCAACTCTGTGTTTGGTAATAGATAATATCCCTAAAAAAGCTGCCCGACAAACAGGAACCACGGATTTATCGATTTTTCTTATAAAGTAAGATCCAGACATTGACCGACGGCGAAGGTGCCGACCGTTTCGGCGCCGATTGTTATTTCTCTTTCTTTCAACAGGCCCAACAGATGCATAACTCAGTAAAAAGTTATCCTGGGCGATTTTATTTGGTACATGATAAAAATCTTTGTGGAATTTGCGTACGTCCTCGGGGGATAGTTTTGCACACTGATATCTTTTTGTATCGTGTTGACATGTAGGTGATTTGGGAGGATTTTTAGCACTGTACCTGTTAGGTAATAAGAGAAACTACACTAAAGTAAAAAATAAAAAAATAAAAATGATAAACTAACCTAGATTTCTTAGCAACATTTTTTCCAGGTGTGCGGCTGCAATTTTCTTTTTCGAGCCAGCCCCCCATCTACTATTTCTCTAATTTGTTCCATAACCCACTTATTAAAACACACACTGAACAAGAATAAACAAGTAGAACGTCGTACCCACTCAGAAATAATAATTATTGACAAGCAAATTGGCGGGAGCATACAATACAATATAGCCGCTTTTGGAACTAATGCCAACAAGGATTTAGCCGATTTTGGAAGTGAACCATATATTTGAATTAAAATTTAATGGGTTTAGGCCGTTTCTGGACTTGACATCTTTAACACATTGTAAACTATTGCTATCAACTACTAGATGGCAATGCCAGCTCGATTTATGTAGGGTCCCTGTATTTAGAGAGTACCGCAATCAATAGCTCCACTATGTTTCAGAACTGTGAGTAAACATGGCGGACTGCCGTGTCAGCAGCAAAATGTCATATGTCAGTCAAAGTCCAGCTGAAATGTTTTGGTGTTTTATCGTCTTTTGTGAATCATCAGTGATATATATTTCCACAATATCGTCTGTAGTATTATTCCTCAACGCATTGCAGTCAAATTTTATTTGTTTATGGATCAAAAATCAGAAGGTGAATCCGCAATTTGTAACACATGTCAAATATAAAATCTGACGTTCCGGCACAATTCAAATTTGACGCCTGTTATTGTGAGTAAACATGGCGGAGATTGCGGTACTCTCTAAATACAGGGACCCTAGATTTATGTAGGGTCCCTGTATTTAGAGAGTACCGCAATCAATAGCTCCACTATGTTTCAGAACTGTGAGTAAATATGGCGGACTGCCGTGTCAGCAGCAAAATGTCATATGTCAGTCAAAGTCCAGCTGAAATGTTGGTTTATTTGGTGTTTATGTTTTATCGTTTTTTGTGAATCAGTGATATATATTTCCACAATCTGGTCTGTAGTATTATTCCTCAACGTATCACGGTCAAATTTTATTTGTTTATGGATCAAAAATCAGAAGGTGAATCCGCAATTTGTAACACATGTCAAATATAAAATCTGCATGTCAAATATAAAATCTGACGTTCCCCCACAATTCAAATTTGGCGCCTGTTATTGTAAGTAAACATGGCGGAGATTGCGGTACTCTCTCAATACAGGGACCCTAGATTTATGCAAAAATTGGATATACCCGGTTTTGGAAATAATCGACTCACCTATTCGAACACCAGGAAAAGTATTTGTTTCAATGCCAGTGGGATCGACGTTTATCAGATTGTCACTTAATTACTGAATTTATAAACAATTTATATTTTAATGTAGTTGGACATTTTCGAATATAAACCATCTGATAAATACACATTTGGGTATAAAACTGACATTCGCGTGTACCCTATTATCAAGTAATTGAAGTTAAAATAATCTTCCGTAAGGAATAAACTCCAGTCGTGCGTCGGAGCTGACACATACAAGTCTTTTTAGACATAATACGATAATATAAAGTGAAAGTTTATCACATATTGTGTTATTGTGAATATGAATAATATTCTCAACTTTCATCAAGTAAATGCTGAATCCATTCTACGATTAAACATACTAATTAAATCATAAAACGAGAAAATTCTCGAGGCAAAGGCTCTGAGCAGTCCCTGAGCAGAGGCAGTGGTTCTGAAGTGGGCCATCTTAGATTCAAATGCGCTAAAATGACTAAGTAGAGCTACTTTTCCAAACAGGACCTCTGCCTGGGATATTTTCTTGTTCTTTAATTCAATTAATATACTTTATCAAAAGGCAGAGGCACTTTTTTCTTTTGCATTTTTGAAAACCTGTCTCGCACACGGATTTTTGTGATTTCCAACAGGAAATTTACAATAATAAATTGCATATCAATACGAAGGACAGTGAAATCATTTTTTTAAATATCACTGTCGGGCGTACTATTTAAATTTCACATTATAAATAGGGTTTTGTCAGGTGAGCCTCGTCTGCCGTCACAGGTGGAAAAGTAGTAAAATGTAGAGATTGGTGATTTATGCAATAAACCCCCTATAACCGATGTCATCCAATCAAGGCTACTAGTGTTTAGGACCCCTCGAAAGGAATGTCAGTTGCAAATTACCACAAAGAAAAAGGAAGAAAAGTAGACCAAGGGGACAGAACCCGTAATCGACTATTTAAAGAAAAAAGGAACTATATATTGCAAACTGGACGATTACAAGTAACAGAAGCGAGTGAAGAAATGTTGCCCATATAGGTCTAAATGCCTGTGCACGCTACCAATTTCTATCAAAATTCTTGGATGTCGTTAAGAACCAATATGATATATGTATAGCTATGAATATCTAATGATGTTTTCATATTTAAGGAGAATACGAGCATGGTGTGAGTAATAGAATTCTCCTAGGACGTTACGCAGCGCTGTTAAAATAAATGCATTCACGTCATATAAAGTGTTATTAACGCTGCTTGTCACAACTTCTCGTAACTGCAAAGCTAACGTTTCTTCCGTCAATTGTTCGCTTGGTGTGCAAGAGATCGTGTCGTGTTTGCTTTCCCTATTAATTTCACTTCGTGATAAACGTACTTTTATGACATCGGACGTCCATAGCTTTTATCGCATTGTGTCGCCGTCTATAATAGCCCAGGACGCTATTTAATATACATTCAGTTGACTTTTTGTGCGACACAAATGATGTATTCAGACCGCAAGTTGCTCTACGGGTCCGCGTCGGCAGCGGCAGCAGTCAACAGACCAGGCTATCTTTGATTTTTATCCAATGATGCATACAATAGGCCGAGAAAAGTTATCCATAAGCAGCTGTATTCAGCTCGCGACAATAGAGCGTGAGTGGGCACAATCTCGCTTAAAAAACAGAAGATATCTATTGTTCGCTTAGATAAATATTACCCAGTTCTCAACGCTTCTGCTACTAGCCGTCATTATTTCATTCCTTCATCTGCGTCCTCGTCATATTATTTTTCCTGGGTTCTGCCGACTGCCGGGCAAATTGCTTCAAATCCGTCCGCGACTTGTCGCTCCGCCGGACGCTGGAAGCTGGATGCGATGCATTATTTCGCGAGATAATGAAGATAACCGACTCGATCGATATCATTATACGTTATTATACATATATCCCCGGTATGTGGTGTAAGGAGGCTCTTAAGCTTTATTTTATTTTACAAAAAACTCGTTCTCGCGGTCATTACAGAATGTATTATAACACGTACACCAGAGGTGCCATCACTTCTCCGTATCGAAGACACAATAGCGTTTTCTTCTTCACCGTGGGGCAACTGTAGTCTGAACATTAATTGGTATTATTACTTTTGATTCATTAAACTTAACCGAATATCTTAAAAGTGATAATTACTATTATAACACAATGTTATTTAAGGATACTTAGTAGCAGAAGAAAGTTAATTAACAAAAACAAATAAGAAAGTGTTGGGATATCACAACGCGAGAGAATGAAATTAAAAATTAATGAAAAAATTATCATTTTATATCCTATAAAATACTTTAATGACATCTCAACTTTCAACAACAGAAACAAAAACATATGAAACTATCGCATTAGATCTTATACTTTATCCTGCAAAGTGTCATGAACATTAACACGCATATACCTAGTGAAACTAACTGGATACCGAATACAGAGTACCTACCACACTTGGGTGCAATGAAATCAGCCCACTTATCAACATCGCAAAAATATCATTTTTAGAAAAAAAATTAATAAACAAAATTAAAGATCCTGAACAGTTAAAATCAAAATTATGAAAAACTTTCAAAACTAATAATTAGTGTTCCCTCCTCTTTCCCTTATAACAACCTACGTGCGGTGTTTCACCGATTGTATGAGGTTGGCTATATTTTCTTGGGGTATGTTGAGCCATTCTTCTTCAACAGCAATCGCAAGCTCTTGTAACGTATTAGGTGCAGGATCTCTACATCGAATTTTTATTTTTCGTTGATCCCAAAGATGTTCAATGGGATTTAGGTCGGGGCTGCGTGCTGGCCATTCCATTACCTGTATATCAACCTCTTGCAAATATCCCTGCACAACTGCTGCAGTGTGAGGTGTCGCATTATCTTGCATAAAAATGAATTAGTCACCAATAAACCCCGCGTAAATCTTCAAACACTTCGTTTATGCATCATTAAGTATTGAGGCATCTTCTGTTGTAACCACGTTCAGCGCCAACAAGGAAAACACAATCAGTTCTTGCTGTTAAGAATATTGCTCCCCAAATCATACATGATCCACCTCCAAAAAGGACTCGCTCTGGAAAGCAACATTGTGCGAATCGTTCCCCATGTCTTCTGTACAATGTTTCTTCCTTAGTTGCCATGAAGGCAAATCCTGGTCTCATCAGAGAAAAGAACTGACCCCCATTGTTCAACTGCCCAATTCAGGTATTCTCTTGCGAATTGGAGGCAAGCTTGGCGGTGGGCTTAGGGTTGCCATATGACCGGGAATGACCGAGAATTTCCCGGAATACAAAAATTATCCCGGAATGTTCCAACTTAATCCCGGAATCAACCACCTAACCCTAACTGCCTAACGCCCAACCTCGTGTAGTAAGCTTGCTGCGATGCGGGGTCGCATTGACACTTGTATTTGCTAATATGAACACAGAACAGAATTCGATTTAACTCTCGTAATTCGTTATTGGCGAGCACCGCCATCGGTTTCGGTGGGTGTGCGAGTATTGTACAGAATGGCCGTTTTGTTCTCCTAGGACTGGATGAGTTCTGCTCCCATACAGGTTGATTTATTTTGCTTGTTTCTATATCATCTTTTTTCCAAAAAATGCGTGTGTCTGGTGCGAGGACAGCTAAATAGTCTGTTTCAAAAATGCGTTCTCTCAGCTTTAGTTTCTTTACACTTCCAAAATGAAAAATGTGTTGACATTCCGTAATGCTCATGCCCGACCGTGTTCGAACAAAATTTTAGATGAACGCCGGACGGAGCAGTAGTCCCTCTTAAAATCTTTTAAAGTTTTAACGTAAACATGTTTGCTCGAATAAAAATGTATTTTTATTTTAAATGCATTAAGAAACATACATTTCTGTTGTTAATTAAGCTAACATTCTAATTTTAATTTTAAATCCCGGATTGCGTTCAAAAATCCCGAGTTTTATTTTCTCCCTCCCGGAAAGGCGCGAATCTCATCTGGCAACCCTAGGTGGGCTGCTGTCAGTTTTGGACCACTTTCAGGCTGGTGTGATGTAAGGTCTTTTTCTTTAAGCCTCCTCCTCACAATCCACTTACTAACAACCATACCACACCCTTCCAGTAGATGCAGCTGCAACTGGACACTATTCAAGTGACGTTTCCTCAGTACTGATATGATCAGAAAATATTCCTCCCTTTCGGTTGTGCCTTTTTCTTTGCCAGATCCTGGTCTCCTATTATAAGAACCAGTTTCTTGTAACCTCTGAAACACCCTTCTAACTGCTTATCGGCTTAAGTTAAGTTGCATGGCCACGAATCTCTGACTGTTTCTTGCTCGAAGCAGAGCAACTGCTTGAGCTGCAATTTCTGGAGCTGTATCCATTGGAAAACATTTTTTTACGGTTAAACACTTAAAACACAGAATGACAGTTAAGATGACTGAAATAAAAGAGATCTGTCAAAAAATTATACCACTATCTGGAATATTTATTCAAGGAAGAAGAGAATCACACGTTGTAATCTCCTGCTGAAAATATGTTTATTGGAGTTTACTCCTTAAGAATCAATTTTCAGTCATAGCCCGCGGTACGGAAATTTTATGAGGAGTAAAAAAATTCAAGCATTAACTAAAAATGAGACGTTGCGTTACGTTATCTTTCACATTGAAATTGTGTATGTATCTATGGATACGCATATTTCTGTAGAATAAACAAAATTATCAAGTGATTGAAGTTAAAAAAATACTGGCAGATATGAAAAAAACCTATTTGTAAGCATATCTAATTCATGTTAACGAATGATAAGTTGTACATTCGAACAGCTATGTCTTTTATTTAGTGTAGGTATGTATGTTTGATTAATAATTGTGTGTCTCGGGAATTCTGAAGCATTCTGTTTAAAACCGGAAATTTGGAAATTGCGATTTCTATGTCCCCAGAGTGTTTTAAGGATATTCCGAGTATCAGGACACATACCAGAGAACGCTTTTGTGCAATAATTTTCAAAGTTTAACAAAAAGTGTAAAAATATTTCCAAAAATATATCGCGTGGGAATCAACTAACTTTAAATACAAGTGTAAAAAGCAGGGCAGCCATGTCTAAATGGGTTAGTGAGTGTAGTCGCACGACCGCCGAAATTGCATACAGGCTACGGAAGTTCAAATCCAACGGCGGTCATTTTTCTTTTTACTTGTATTGTTATTTTGAATGAACGGAGATTGGTTTCCATCCATAAAGATGCATAATTAAACGTTTTATAATTTTTAATTAAACTAGAGATGGACTTGCTAGAAAATTATTTATCAAGTGATTGAAGTTAAAATAATCGTTCGTAAGGAGTAAACTCCAGTCGTGCGTCGGAGCTGACACACAAGTTTTTTCTTTTACTGCTATGTTTAAGAATGTAAAAATGTGAAACAACATAAATAAGTAAAATATTCTCTTGCACTATACAGGGTGATTCAGAACGGGCGTGCCAAATTAAAATGGGTGCTAGAGGAACTCCAAATAAGACAGAAAGTTTATATGAACATATGTTCTAAAGTGACTACTAACAAAGATACAGGGTGTAAAAGTTTTAATATTTTTTAAATATTTTTTTTACTATCTTAGTAACTAGGAAAGTTATTGAGTTGAAATTTAAGGCGTCGTTTTCATTTGTCAAGTTCTAATTTTCCAAAAAAATTTGCTCTGCTAGCCCCATCAGTAGCGTTGCTACGCGGGGTAGACCGTTTATTTATTTCCACAATCCAGTGTTACGCCACTGGTGAATGCAGGTGATATTAACGTATTTGAAATCTACGTTCAATTTGGGAAGAAATTGGTGTCTTCAAAAGTTTTCGTAAAATGCTTAGTTTTTGAATGAAATAGCTTTTTGTGAAATCGTGCACATGCACTGAAATTTTACATAA
Organism: Xestobium rufovillosum; assembly: GCA_963966045.1. Classification (NCBI taxonomy): domain Eukaryota; kingdom Metazoa; phylum Arthropoda; class Insecta; order Coleoptera; family Ptinidae; genus Xestobium; species Xestobium rufovillosum. Next base: position 25,005,263 of record OZ014493.1, on the reverse strand, counting down.
TGCAATAATGGCTTCACCGATATGCAAGAAAAGTGAAAATTGAAAAAAATAGTTTATTAAGGATAACACTAAGAAAACTAACAAGAAGAACGAGAAAACACATCAAGTATTACATTACGATATTTAAAAAAATATTAAAACTTTTACACCCTGTATCTTTGTTAGTAGTCACTTTAGAACATATGTTCATATAAACTTTTCGTCTTATTTGGAGTTCCTCTAGCACCCATTTTAATTTGGCACGCCCGTTCTGAATCACCCTGTATATTATTTTACTAGATTATAAAAGAACTCCCTGGAAAAAGAATTTGTCTAAAATACTATGTGGGTCGATTTCATTGCACCCAAGTGTACATAGTATACTTTAAGTAATACTTTTACACTTGAAAATAGATGCGTCATTACGAATTATTCCTTTACTAATCTCTCAGCAGCATTCACATTAAAAAAGTTACAACGAAATTTTACTAATTTCTGGAAGTTGAAACAAAGTATGATTTAAGAACCCGTTTTATGGTTGCCATTACGGTTCTTTTATGAAGAATGTGTTGTAAATTAAATGTTCATACAGTAAAGTTTTTTAAGTGGTTACACGCTAGGTAGATAATAAGATTTGTAATTTCCCATATTCGAGTAAGTATATTGTACTATGTAAATTTTATGACATCTTTCCGGTTGTACCGTCGTTGCAGCTAACTACTACACAAGAAAAGTATTCGGGGACTTTATAGTTTAAAATTACAAGATTTATCTTTGTAGTGTACTACTGTTGTATGAAGTTTTTTTTTATTAGTACAATCCTAACTGAAGTAATTTAAATTTTAGATATTATGCTGTTATCAGCTTCAAAAACTTGATGAGAAAACCAGCATGTACTCGTCTTTAAATATAAATAAAAATGTCTGGTGGGACCTAGCATAACAATAAATTTAACACAATCGCACTTATCTCGACCGAATTGAACTTCCCTATCTTCATCTGATACAATTGATTCAACCACAACTTTATTTGTCTGTCCGTCAGTGCTATTTGCATATAAGTACGTTTATCTCAAACATCCGACGTTTGAAGATCCTTTGTCTTGTAACTTATTAATTCAATTATTCCAGAGCTCTGGGTCTTATCGTGCATTATTAATCGAAGAATATTTCAATCTAAAGTTCGGCCACTGTCAAATAACTCACGATAATAATGTAACGTTGTAATGCGAACATTTGAAAAATCGGCCAATTATGTATTTAAATCTTCCCGCAAACAAATGTAGAAGATTGATTAAATCAGAGCAATATGATTGAATTAGTTATTTAGCACAACCTCCACGTAGGGTGATGCTGCTAATTTTCTGATCATTTTCCTGGCGCACTTTCAAACAGATTTGTCGATGCAAGAAATGGTAACTTTGGGAGCTCCTTCCCTCTATTTCCTTGGCACAACAAGAGGAAATTTTGAAAATTTTCTATAAACAGGGTGATTCATAACAAATGGAGGAGATTAAAAGGGTAGATAGGGGAGGTTCAAAATAGACCTTTTTTACTAATAAAGAATTTCCATATTGGTACAGTTGCAAACACTAATCATTCAGGTGATTAAAGTACTGGCGGAAATTATGCGAGAGATGTATAATTTATTCAGTCTTGTGATTTCCGCAAGTTAACCCGTTAAGTCCGTTGCAGTAATGCCGAAAGCGCTTCCATTATTCTTGTGCGCGAAATCATGTTAATGTGCACTTGGTAAATCTGATAATTCTTGATTTGTATCATCCGCGACCGATAACGCAATATACGTAGGTATCGTTTAAGTATATTTTTTTTTATTTATTTGTGCCAATTTTTTATATTTAAATTTATTACTTTCGTGAAATTATTAGCAAAATAAAATACTGTATACGAACTATCGACGTTTCAACCCTGGATATAATCTTTAGTCAAGATTTATTATTTAAAAAGTATAAAAGTATAAAGGGTTGAAAGGACGATAGTTCATTCACAGTATTTTATTTTGCCAATAATTTCACGAAAGCGATAAAGTTAAGTATAAAATATTGCTGACAAATGAGAAACCTAGTTGTGACCGCGAGTTTACCAAAACAATCAGCAGCCAACATTATCTTGCAATTCATACACAGGCTGTCCCAGAAATATCGAAAGAGTTCTGAATGGCGAACTCTACATGGGATTGATTCTATGATGAAAATCCCAATGCAGAAATGTCGAGGCTCCAATAGTTGTTGTCAAACAGAATATTTTTGAAGTTTTTGTTTAGGTATAAATTTCCATTTAAACGCTAGCTTACGAATTTAATGTTAATATCGATCATTTGCTTGTCAGTAATTAACTATATCCTTAAGTCAATATTTATTGTCATCTTATGTATAGCTGAACTAAACTAGACCGGTCTGTCATTGGTTATTTACTTTTTATACTGTACCAGTTAATATTTTAAAATTTTCGTTAGATTTCCTGTTATTTCTATTTCACTGTTAGTATTTTTCAATACTTCGTGTATCTTCTTGGAACAAGGAATATGTAATGTACCTAATATGTAAATATTTTAAATTATAATCTTATAACACCATGTGTTTTGAGGTTAGTTCGTTCGCTTTTGTTCTCTATATTTTATTTCCTAGATACTTAGGGACCTATTTTGTTCCTTTACCTAATCCTATACTCTCCTTTCTCACATTTGCCGGCCATTCTTTATCAATGCTTTGTCGTTTGCCACGAATTACTGTTTGCGAATAGAGCGAGTGTCGTGTAAAGATATAATTATTCATGAACGACTCATTCTATTGAACGACTCTCTTATGTAAGCGGTGAACTAACGACTCATTTTCATTGTGCAGATCGTTCATTCCACCATTATAAGCTGTCAAAATTTCGTTAAAATTCGACTTTCAGAGACCACCTGAACGTTCATTCTTTTTTAAAAAAGTTTTGAAGTTCTTTCTAGATAACATGATTTTCTATATGCAAATCGTCGTCACCCTAGGGTACCACCCCACAATAGGATAAAACATCGGGGAAGAATTCTAAATTTTAAGGAAATTCCCTACTTTTCAAAAACACCTTTTGCGAGTGTGCGATAAGCGAAGGTTCAGGATTTTATCATGGCCGGCCGTTTATTATGTCCACTTTTCGTTTCTACTTTTGCATTCGTCCGAAATTGATTCCCACAGGGTTGCAAGACACCGTTAAATATAACGTGCTTTTACGAAGTCATCAATTTTCTTAGACGTGTCTTCTTTTCAAGTTACTAAACTTCAAATGTGGCTTGGTGAATAAAATAAGGAAAAAACAATTTTAAGTTAAAATGGTTTTATTGTAACGAAACATAATAATGATGCAGATAATGTACTAAAAGCTAAAAAATAATTAGGTAGGTACCAGGTACCAGTCATCACACCACTCTCCTCATCAATCTAGAGCATTGATCCGACTAAAATAAAATCGTGGGGCGTAGCGCAACCTGAGTAAATATGTAAATGATCGTTCTGCGATGTTGTCTATTGAGAAGATGCATCCAAAGCATACCTATAATGATAAGAGCGGTTGACTGTAAATAATAAAAATTCGACTCGCCCCACTATTTTATTTTAGTCTGATCAATGCTCTAGATTAATGAGGAGAGTGGTGTGATGACTGGTACCTGGTACCTACCTAATTATTTTTTAGCTTTTAGTATATTATCTGCTTCATTATTATATTTCTTTACAATAAAACCGTTTAACTTAAAAATTGTTTTTTATTTATTTTATTTTCAAGTTTTTATTTTTTGCGTGTTTTTGTTTTGTTATTATTTTTCTAAAGTGTACTGTGTTCTACTTGTCAAGCCCTTTCATTTGATACCCATAATGAGGGGATTGGAAAAAAGCAATCCGTCATTTTGTGGTGGCGGCCATCTTGGATTTTGAATTTTTCATGGTGTACTGTATTCTACTAGTTAAGCCCTTTCATTTGATACCCATATTGAGGGGATTGAAACAAAAGTAATCCGCCATTTTGTGGTGGCGGCCATCTTGGATTTTGAATTTTTCATGGTGTACTGTATTCTACTAGTTAAGCCCTTTCATATGATACCCATATTGAGGGGTTGAAAAAAAAAATATCTAATCCGCCATTTTGTGGCGGCGGCCATCTTGGATTTACAATGATACTGAATATACAAAATTGTATTGTCATCACAACTAAAGATGTGTACCAAATTTCAGATCAATCGGTCAGCAGGAAGGGGGTAAAATTTCAATTACTAGATTTGACCCACACAAACAAACAAACAAACAAGCTAAATAAAGCTAAATAAAACCTTTTAATCATAAAAAATGCTTTCTCGAAGGCCCACTCTTCTAGAACCCTTCAAGAGAATTAGACTAAGTCCATATTTACCAAAGTTATTACAAGGCAAGTGATCGCAGAGCAAAAAGGACTGCAAAGCGTCTGCTGATCCCTCGGGGACAACAAACGAATACAAAATGGATCCTATACAGGTTGGCCCATTAGTGCGGGGACGGTCTATATCTCTTGAACCATTCAAGGCATCAAAATGAAATTTTGGAAGTGCTTAGAAAACTCCATGCAGCATCTTGTAAAATTATTTTGGTGTATACAGGGTCTTCACATTTTGCGTAACAAACCAAACCAAAGTTGTATTTTTTTAAATGGAAGCCCCCAATTTTGTTTACATATTCACGTTCCCCATAAAAATTCATGGCAAACGATATGCCACATTATGAGGTTTTCAGCAGGTAATGTTAAGATATTGCCATTTTAGTGTCAATCTGGACCCATCTTTGTTACACTACTGACGCCTACTTACCGAAGCTGTCTAAGATTTCTTTATCGAACTACATTCACAGACTATTCTATTTGCAAATTCTGTTAATACCTTTGTCATAGTGCTTTACATTATACCAGGTGGTAATCTTACGTATAATTGAATTTTTCTCAAGAATTTCAAATGGAACGCTTGTATATTAATTGCACATTTAGTTACTAGTTTACTAAGCTCTTAATTGATGCAGGAATTGCCAGGTCTGCGGCTCACAGTTTCTGCAGAAATTAAGATTGAAACTTAATAATTTCCAATTTCACTGTTATTTTTTACAATTTTATTCGGATTTCCCCTACTTTTTCACCCAAAACAAAAAAAATTGTAAAATTTTGTTCCTACGCAAAAATAAGTCAATATAATTTACACTGACACAAAAATCCCATTGCAAAATCACTTCTTGAAGGTAAAATCTATTTAATTTTTATTAAGTCTTCCCGCGTATGCTAAAACGGGTCGCTTTCAACAAGATTTGCTTACCGAAAATTAGTATTATTGTGATGAAATATAGCAAAGAGAATAGAAATAGCTCGAAACAGCAATGTCTACCAGAACCAAGAACTTAAATTTGAGCCACTCACTCTCTAAATCAATTTAGTACCTACTTTTGTTGTGTATTTTCAATTTCTTCTTCTCAAATTTGGTGTTGTTGCGGAATTCAGAACAGATAAATATTTCAAAGTCAGTAGAAATTATTCATGAGATTTTCTGCATTTTATTTATTTTTTATTTAATTTCAATTTCTTTAATTTTAATAAACTTGTTTTCGCTGTAGTTTTTTGTTTAAATTACAACATTTCCCACTAATGATAAAAGCCAAATTGAACTCATTAATAATTTCTACTGACTTTAAAATGTTTATCTGTTCTGACTTCCGCAACAACCCCAAATTTGAGAAGAAGAAATTGAAAATACACAACAAAAGTACGTAACTAAATTCAGAGAGTGAGTGGCTCAAATTTAAGTTTTCTTGGTTCTGGGAGACATTGAGATTTCCAGCTATTTTTATTCTTTTTGCTATATTTTTTCAGAATAATACTAATTTTCGGTAAGGATATCTTGAAAGCGACCCGTTTTAGGCATATGCGGGAAGACTTAATAAAAATTAAGTCGATTTTGCAATGGGATTTTTTGTGTCAGTGTAAATTCTAGTTCCCTAGTTCAAATATAAAATAACCTCGGTAATATGGAGCACTTCAGAAGATTCATAAATTCTATTAACTTAGTTTTGTGTAGAAACAAAATTTAAAAATTTTTTTTTGTTTTGGGTGAAAAATAGGGGAAATCCGAATGAAATTGAAAAAATGACAATGAAATTGAAAATTTTTAAGTTTCAATCTTAATTTCTGTCGAAACTGTCAGCTTCAGTTAAGAGCTTAGTAAACTGGTTTTTAAATGTGCAATTAATATACAGGATGTTCCATTTGAAATTCTTGAGAAAAATTCAATTATACGTATGTTTACCACCCTGTATAATGTAAAGAACTATGACAAAGGTATTGACAGAATTTGCAAATAGAATAGTCTGTGATTCTAGTTCGATAAAGAAATCTTAGATAGCTTCGGTAAGTAGGCGTCAGAAGTGCCACAAAGATGGGTCCAGATTGACTCTAAAATGGCAATATCTTAACATCCCCTGGTGGAAACCCCATGATGTGGTACATCGTTTTCCATGAAATTTTATGGGGAACGTGAATATGTAAACAAAATTGGGGGTTTCCATTTAAAAAAATATAACTTTGGTTTGTTACACAAAATGTGAAGACCCTGTATACACCAAAATAATTTTACAAGATGCGGCATGCGGTTTTCTAAGCACTTGCAAAATTCCATTTTGATGCCTTGAATGGTTCAAGAGATATAGACCGTCCCCGCACTAATGGGCCACCCTGTATATGGAGTAAAAGCTTTATTAAAAAAGAACTCGCGTCCAGGTGGTCTCTGAACATAAAAATTTCTATTTTCACCGAAATTCTGACAGATTTGAGTGGACTTGCAGCATAATATCATTAACTGCGACTACATTGGTTACGTTGCTCTCGAGGGATTAGTGGACAATTTACAAATATTTAGGGATGCAGCAGCGTCTGAACAATCACGAGCGGAACGAAGTCATATTCAGACCAACTTCCGCATAATAGCTTTGGGTGCTAGGTGTTGCTGGAAAAAAATAATATACAGAGTGTCCCAGCGAAAATTTTCACCTAAAATACCTCAGCAGTACGTAATTTTTGCTAAAAATGCTGACACACGTCAACTTTATTTTAGAGCGGGACATATCCTTGTCATAAATCCACTCACTTTGTGGCTACCATCTACGCGGGTAGCAACCCCCTCAAATATCTTAAATGGCAATAGGGGTCGAGTAGCACATCATTTTAAAGCTAGTTCAATTCTCTTTTCAACGATACAATTTTTTTGAATTTTAGATAATAATAAATAATAATAAACATTTGTTATCTTTCCAAGTTCATAAATAGAATAATTCAGCAAAAAAATAATTAAATAAGTCAGGTTGTTCAATAATTAATAATAAAAATTGACATAGAAGGGCAAAGTTAAAGAGAACTACTACTAAATAATAACTTTCAATAACATTCAAAATCGAACAGATTTGAGGTTTTCAAAACCAATTTTTATTATTTATTACTAATCCAAATTCAAAAAGTTTGGTACCATTGTAAAGAGAATCGAAATACCTTTAATACCTTTAAAATGATGAGCTACTCGACCCCTATTGTCATTTAATATATTTGAGGGGGTTGCTACCCCGTGTAGCTGCTTAGCCCAAAGCGAGTAGATTTATGAAAAGGACATGTCCCCCTCGAAATTGAAGTTGACGTGTTTCAGCAATTTTAACAAAAACTATGTCCTGCTGAATTATTTGAGGTGAAAGTTATCGCTTGGACACCCTGTATGCACCAGCACAAACAAAACATACATAATAGTTCTCTGCTCAATTCACTGTACTGGTTCACTCTTTTGTTAATTATGCCCGTTTAGATTTGTCAACGCAAATGAGACATCTAATCAAAGGTGTGAAAACGATGTATACTTCATTCGACATTCAATTTTGAGGATCAGATTGGATAAAGCCGAGATTGCTAAAACTTTACGTTCATATCGCGGAGCGCATGCCACCGAAATTTCACAGGTCCAAACAAATCAGTAGGGTTGCTTCATGTGATATCCTGTGTGCACTGTATTGAGAATACTGTAGCCCATATTTCATATTGTCCATGTTTCGCCTAAATCCTAAGTACCTAATAGATGTAAATTTGCCGTAACATGGAGGCAATCACGTTAGTAAAGTAACATTATTTCGTTAAAAAAATCAATAACCTCCCATCATTTTTTGTACCTAATGCAACGGACTGAAAATGTTCGTATTTGCTCTATTTTGGACCCTTATCATCGTTTAGATAGTACAAGATAGGCCTATAACACAGTGCTCCACTACATTATGCAATGCACACACGATCAATCTATTAGCAGAAGGCCTCGAAATTTTCCCACATAGGACGGACGTAGAGGCCTGGACTACTTCCTTAATGAGGACGTCTTAAACAGCATATTTATATGAACGTTATTCACATACACTGGACAAACTAGATCACAACATTGCTTGAACAACTACAATTATTGATAAATAAAAATCTTTCCGGTCGATAGATATGTTAGTCGACACAAAGAATAGAAAATTCACAGTTATTATATTAATGGTATTCTTTTATTAGACTCTAATAACTTTTACGCCCCCTTGTACCTAGAGTTTAAATCACGCTACGGATAAGGTTTACAATAAAACCTCGCCTAGTCTATTGCATGTTAGAGTGCTAATTTTAATTCCTGCAGAACATGTACACATTTGAAGCTGATTCGACTATCTTCCACTCTTCCACATTATCGGATCGTTGAGTAAAGCAGTAGATACTGTACTAACCAGAATTGCTTTGTGTATAAAGCATTATGTCTTCATTTTAAAATAATTCCGCCCGATACAAAAAAACAAAGATCGCCCGGTCCTTTTTAATTTCACCCATGACTGCTCCTCGATTGTCATTGTTGTCGCATAATATTAGTTTGTGTTCTTTCAATTACGGTCATTACGGAAACATTGTCTGAGAAAAATTACATTGTGTGCTCGTTTTGAGTTCCTAATTCAATTAAGTGGTGTATAATGCGCCTTTTTGTGCGTTAAATGAAAAAGGGTAATAATAGGGTTACCTTAAATGTGGGAACGTTATAAAAACTAGTAATTCTGTGGTGTATTGTCACTAAATACATAAAATAAGAAGTGGAATGTGCTTTGTAAAACGCTTAACAAACAAGAGTACCTAACTTGCTAAGCGCTTACGTGAATTGCGCCGCGCCGGCCGGTTTGAACTCACAGTCAAGGAAACCGCATTTAATTTTTACTTTGAATTCGAGGTCTCCACTATTTGTGGGTGTAACACCCAAAGAATATGAGGAGCTGACATGCAAAAGCCGATAATTCCACTTTTACCCTTTTTGAGATATTCAAGAAAAACCTGTAGCTAACGATCGCGTAGACGGATGCAACTGCGGTTTTTTCTTAATGATGTCTCGTGTCGTGAAGAATATTATCCTAAAGTGAGGGTTACATAGCACAACAGATTATATAAAAAAACAAAAAAAAAACTGTTGGATTTATCGGGTTTTGACTGAAAGTTGAAAATCGTACCCAAAATTTCTGATATTTTGGAATTTTTCTGCACTTCTAACTACTAAGTACTAAACTACTGAACTTAACCACTAGAATGAAGAGCATAAAAACCACACTGCACAAACTTTTCCCGCCACTGAACAAGTGACTGCCATTAGTTTCATTTGCAATAAGTATATTACAGAAAACTATCTCCTCATTTTACAGACATTTCAGGAATAGTATTATCAGAATTCAGCAGATGGCGATATTCTAGGGAATTATCGGAATTTGCTTGAAACTAAGGATTTATCGGGTTTTGTTTGAATGCATTAGGTTTGGACACGATTTTATAAGGGAAATATCGGGTTTTGACTGAATCTGAGTGCACCGATCGATAGAGCAGGTATAAATTAACGAAAAGTGATGTATAACTCATTTTCGGCAAAAAGTGGATTTATCGGGTTTTGCATGTCAGCTCCTCATATTATACATGGTGCAATAATACTGAAACAATAAGTTTCGCATGCCAAATAACAAGAAAACAAATTGCAATTTATGCAATTTATGGAATAAGTACCTAAGGAAGCAATCACAGTTACAGATTTCATTAATTTTTTAAAGATCTCAAAGAAACACCAACAACTGATCCGCCCCAGTCATTTGCCTATCTCACAAATTGGATCAATGGATTATTCATTTTGTAATATTAGTAGAGTGAAAAGGAATAAAATCTCCAGATTTTGAGAAGTGTAGCAAAATCCAAGTTGTATCTTCTGCAGGGTAGAGATATTTAATTGGTTCAAAATGCCCAAATACCCGTAAGTGCGGTAATTCATATACCCATCCTAAATGCAGTGTGTCATCATACATATTATATTCTGGAACCTTTCAGACTTGCAGCATACAGTGGTTTCACTTCAAGTGGTAACTTTTTTACTTATGGGCCGATTTTCAAAAACTTTTTTTAGACTATAAAGACTGAAAAATTCAGCCTATAGGAGATTCAACTAAATTACCCCAAATCCAACTGCTCAATTTAAGAACCTTCCAAATAAAAATTTCAGAGTACATACGTTACGGTCTTTGCTTGATGCATGATGTATTTAATTTCTGTACGCACTCTGTCCCTGCATTCTATTCGATAAATTGCACTCCATTTATAGTCGCACTACATATTATTTTTCATCTTTTTCTTTCGTATTTTTTTTTCCTGGTAAACAGTGAATCTGCCATTTTACCATAGATTGTAAGTGGGTGATCTTGCGTTTCTTTGTTTAATTATTTGGTTTTCTTGTACTTACTTGACTTTTCATTTGATGTGATTTTTCATTAGTTTAATAATTTTTTTCATTTAACTGCTCATCCGTAGGGTTTCACTATTTTCAAGACACTTCTTGATCTTGACTTGATCTTGACTTGAATTCAAGAAATTTTCAAGCCAAGAAGTGATAAATTGTTTTCAAGTCAAGTCAAGAATTTGTATTTCAAGATCAAGATTTCTTGTTAAGAAATCAAGAAATGCTTGAATATTTTGAAACTGTGATTTAGTGGTTACAAAATATGTTTTGATATGGATTAAACCACTTTATACGACGTATACAAAATGTATTCTTATAACATTATAAAATAATAACGAGTAAAATAAAGTCAACATAAATAAAATGTTCTAGACAATAAAAAAAACAAACAAAAGCACAACAATATTCTTGTTATGAGAAAAACAAACAAAATTGATCTTTAAAAATATGTTTTATTTTCATCAAAACTAATATTAGGTACTTGATGTCAGAATTTGACAACCAAGAATTTAGACACATCAGACTTCTTGTAGAGGTTTCATTTAATCTGTTTCTAATCTTGGTGACTGTTAATCCCGCCTTGGGAAACCATCTCTCAGATGATTTGTTGCTAGTTTCGGATTCAAATACAGGAACATCCTCTGACGTAGACTCAGACGGTGCATACTCCGAATCATCACTTACTTCGAATGGTTCATTTTCAGATTCAATTTCCCTCTTTAATGTATTTAACAAAACTAGACATCCACTAGCAGCTCAACAAATAATGATTACTGGATAACTGCAGCAAAGAACGCATAGTATTTTTCAGATTTGTTGGCGTTTGCGCCGCCATATCCGATTATCCAAGCAACCGCCAGCAGTTCAGTAGTTTCCAAAATTTTGCTGTTGCTAGGAACCGCGACAAGTGTGTGCGCCGCGACTCTGGACACGGCACACGGAAATAAGCATCTTGACGTTTTCCTCGTCGTTTTCCCTCAAGAAATGTATTCTTTTACCCACAACATTAGCCCGTTCACACAAAAGACACCGGTTATTCTCTGGTTTGTACTTAAATCTGCTATTGGTTATAAACGCCACAAACTTGTGTCAGAAATATCCACTATTTGTTGTGTTTTTAATTTGTTATTTAAAATTTTTAATGTAATGTGTTATTTCTTTTCTTTCATGGAATAAATAGCATTCCTTACTTCGGTTTTAATGCTGTAGGCTGCATCTTCACTTTTTAATTTTGATTTGCTGTGCCTTTTTCCGGGCGTTGCAGCAGACAAACCTCGTTTTTCTTCTCCAACTATGCGCGACACGCTGCGTAGACTTACTTTTGATGCATTGGCCAATCGCTCCTGGTCACAAGTTAAAGGCAATAGGGGACCATTATTTTCCTTCTCTCGAGTAAAGTATTCAAAAATATTTCGTAAAACTTCTCGACACTGTTTGGTAAAAACATTTCCAGGCATCTGAAGGACCGTCTGACACGAGGCTAATTTCAGGACTAAATTTAATCTTGGTTTAGTATAAAACCTGGTTGGCCATTACGCAGCTTTTGGGGGCCACTGGTATGGGACATACTGACGTCAGTATGTGGAACTATGGGGTGTTTTGTGGCGAACTACTGAATTTTTCTAAAATTGCCGGTTACCGTCAGCCGTCAACGACCCTACGAGCATTATTTGCTCGTAGCAACAGCATAGTAGGAATTTGCTGTCAAACTTTGTGGAAGATCAAAATTTTTGGTTGAATTTGAATGTTGTTTTGCTTCAATGTGGGAATAAATTATGGGAAAATCAAAAGAATAACATACCGGAAAGCGTAAATTACAATTTAAATAGTATTTGGAATAGAAATTGAAAATTTGTGACCAGATCATAAACTTTAAAATTGAAACTTCAAGAAATCTGGAAATCCGATCTGGAAATTAGCCGTTTTGCAGTTGACACCTATTTGTTCAAACACTTTATATTAACGAAAAACTTGGGAATTAAATCATGAAATTTATTTAATGACAATCAACTGACGTTGCTAAATTGACATGTTGGCTGTGTTACAAATCGAAAAGAATCCGACACTCCTGACTACAGAGGTTCTCAACAAGTTTGTCCACATGCGCAGAAGGCGACGAAAATCGGTTCTCGGAGTGTCGAACCATTATCTATACTAAACCAAGAATTTAATACAATGTCAGCGAGCACAAAGTAAGTTTGAAATTTAGAGTGACTATAGAATTGTGTATGACAGGTAAGTATTAAAATAAGTTCTGTGCGATTGAAAACAGGAATAGGACTTTTCATTATAAAAAAATGCTGAGGCGCTTGCGCGAACGCGCCATGACAATTTCGGACGAATGTCAAAGTCTTGTATCAATATCCCCTAGAGGGGTAGGCGGTATTGCTTGTTTGAAAGTGTTTATTAATTCTTTGGTAAAATTTTACTGCAAACGTGCAAAATTAGTAATAGTTCGGAACTAAAACACTATGGAGCATCCAAGCATTGTGCTTTTGGTGACTGCCAAGGTGATAGCAGTGCGGGAAGGCCAAGTTATCGCTTGGGATTACGATTTTATCCATTTCCTAAACCCTGCCTAATACTGGGAAGAATCGAAATTAATAACTAGGTTGGTGACCATGTGAGGAAGTGAGGATTAGTTCCACCTATATAAATGATGTTGCTTGGATAAAAATGTTTAAGAGGCAAGATTCGAAATGGAAAAGTTTATTGAACGTTTCCAGGTTTTATGTCATTATTTGTTAGGTCTTTAAAATAAGAATTACTTGTAGTTACATACATACATTTCAGAAAAATACGCACCTGTACCTATATTAGATCCTTCATCTCCGTTTTCTTTTAAAAAATTTATTAATTTTCAGGGCTATATTAAAAACCTACATGATTGAAGTATCTTGGTTAACATTCCCGTATTTCAAGCAAGAGCCAGGAACCAGGCACGCCTTCGGGATATCACTTGGAACTAACATTTGTAATAATTTTCCGTCTTTCAAACACCCTCCTTATTTGGTATTCTACTATTTACTTACGAATATTCCACACGAAGTTTATAACGCCTGACAGCTGACAGTGACACTCGTCCGAAAATCTAAGAACAGCTGATTGTCAGCACATGCGCACTAACGAACACAGAACGAAATGAAAAAGTCTATTATAAAGACAAACATGGGGGAATATATGTATTTGACATTTAACTTAATTTGGTTCAATGCGCATGCCAACATGCTTATTTTAGTATTTACCTGCCACACACAATTCTGTTGTCACTCTAAATTTTACACCTACTCTGTGCTCGCTGAAATTGTCCTGAATTTAGTGCTAAAATCAGTCTCGTGTCAGACGGCCCTACACCTGACAATCAAACTGACAGTTATACTTGAAAGGCAATAATTTTTAATAAATTGCTTGGTGACCACTGGATATTGCAAAATAATCATATTAATACTGAAACCATTTTGTTTCACACAACCATAGTAAGAAAGAGTGAGATCAAATACGGAAACGTGAGAATATTCTCAAGTCATCTTACGGCAGCAATTGAAATTCAACAAATCCATTTTACAAAAGGGTGAAAGACATACGAACGTAATGCGCAGATTACTGCACACACACGCCAAGATATCTGAAAAGAACTATACCACGTAGCGGAAGATTTCTACGCCAATGCGCGCGACTCTTCATTTCAAGACATTTCAAGGAATTTCAAGAAATCTTGAATTCAAGTCAAGACTTCAGTTTTCAAGAAACCTTCAAATCAAGCAATTATAAATTTCTTGATCTTGAATTGAAGTCAAGCCAAGAAATTACGTTCAAGTCAAGATTTCTTGACTTGATGAAACCCTACTCATCCGCTGTTCCGGTATGGTCTATGATATACCATTTTGGGTAAATGAAAGAACAACTAACAGTTGTTTATATCTGTTAAGTTGAACTTCGCCGTTTAGTGCACATTGTAAAACTTTTATAATTGACTGTTTTGTTTTGTTGTCTACCTGTATGCTTCATATCTTATTTTTTGTAATCGTAAAAAAAGCTGATAGAATATTGCGCGTTGATTTCGGGACACGCTGTACTGCGAGACGTCACAGAATGCAGAATGCTTTGAAGCAATCATAATGTGTCTCTTATGTGCTTACGTGCTTTTAGCAGGTCTTTGTTTAAATATTACATGTTTTGAATGTGTATGGAAAACCGCAGACTAACTGGTTTCGTTCTACTGGAATACATCAGTACAGTGATTTCCCCTACACACTCAAACCATGCAATTTAACTTGTATAAATATACTGCCGCGCTTTGGTCAGATATCAGCAAGAGACAATTACTTCAGTAATAGGGTTCTTGCAGGTTACTAATTTACATAAAAATGCCTTAATATTATGGAGATTTAATTATTTAACCAATTTAAAAGAAAAAATATATTATTTGTGCGTTTAAACAACAAATGAAATACATAAATTAAATTTCGTCTGCAAGCACATGGCGCAATGACACCCTCCTTGTATAAAATGAGGACAATGGGTAATTTGGGCCGATGGGGCTAGCTCGTTCGTGGATGATAATAGGGATGAAGTTTTAGGGTTATATATTGTTGTTTGTTAGGTTTGTTTAGGAATAGTATTTTGGAAAATATTTGTAAGATCAGGAAGTTCGTTTAGGTTCGTAGTTTGTTTAGTATAGGATGTTTTATTTGGATTATTTTAGGAGTTGTATTTTGGATAGTATTTGTGGTTGGGAAGTTTGTTGTAATTTGTAAATTGTATAGGAAATAATATTAGGAAGCACTATGGGATGCAGCCTCACACCCCTGGTTTTATGGCTTGGTTATAGTGCAGGTAGGTAGTAGCGATTAACGAAACTTTTATCATTAATGTCGATTTATTTAAAAAACAAGAATTTATATACATATCACAAAAATAGCTTAACAATTAATTTTGACCTAAAGAGGAAATAAAATTTGCTGATTAGTTAGATGTCGACAGTTTGTAATATTAAGTGCTGCATTGAAAATTAAAAGCTTGCATTCTGAAAGAAATAATAAATTGTCGTTTTTTTGAATAAGCTTAAAAAAGTACTTGTGTGTTCGCAACCAGGAAATAGATATTTCACGGCTAGCAGAAAATTAATAATGAACTTCAAGTAGGTCAAATTGGTTTAGGAATTTACAGAAAAAATTAAATAAAGATAATTATGTTTATGGTTAAACACTCCTATTGGTTCACATTAGTTGACGTCATCCGACAATACATACAACACTTGTTTACATTCAGCAGCCGGTATTTTCATATACGATTGTGCGTTGTGGTATCGTGCTGTGAATTATTCGTGTACCGTGGCCGGTGTGTTTTGAACTATTGTGTAAAACATTTATTTAATCTTTGACCATGACTGACGAATGCTTGAATAAGGCTCAGTCCGACAATTTACCAAAAATGGACTCCTTAATGATTGCGGATTTTTTTGCAAACAGCCCTTTGTATACATCTGCAGAAATTCGTGGAATAAAAGGGGTAGGTATCTTTACAAAAAAAAATGTTATTTACTTCTTCCTTCTTTTGGTATAAGTACTGTGTATTATATTAGATCAGTAAATGCATGTTATCTTTTTAAATTTCGTTTTATGTTTTTTCTCAATAACAACTACCGAACTGCCGTTAGCCAGATTTTGAGATTTCCTTTTCAGGATAACTTTATTAGGTTCTACAAAAAGCAGTTTTTCGCCACTTGTAACATGCGACATCGTTATTGTTTTCATATTTTTTAACAAATTTCAAAACAGCAATAGTAGATTTGTATTTTAAGAACTGTTTGCAAACAAAAACTTTTTAATATCACTTTTGGTTTTTGAAATATTTACAAATAGGCAAACTTCTACCGGGCTCCCAAACTTCCTGTGTGTCGGGCTCTTAAGTAAGACCGTATTTTTGTATTTTAAGAATTTTATCTACCTAAGTTAAGCTCATTGTTTACATTGAAGGCGTATAAATTTTAAAATGTTTGGGTACTTTTTGTTTTTAGAAACGGATTTGTAGTCACGTCTTGCAGCATCCAACCAACGTCCCCTACGTTTTTCGTCAGTAGGAACGCGAATAAAAGTTTTTTCTGGTGTCTTGATGCTAGTATTTTTACACATAAGCACGAAACAATAATAATAAGTACTTATTGTTAATGTTTCACTGGTCAAACCACAAACTAAAGTTTCGGTAATCAACGCTGGCTACTAGGACAATCGTGAACTGGAAACGGCCGCTCCCCGTCTATAGTCGGATGACGTCACAAATTGTATATGCCACTCTCTGGTTTTCTCGGGTTATTTCGCAGGGAATTGTCAATCTCAAATTTAATTAATTAATATCTTTTGATTACAGCGTGAATAATATTTAAACAAATACAATTGTGACTAAAGGAATCGATTGAAAGTATAAAAAAATATTGCAAGAACCCTATTATCTGGGAGGGATTATTGGTACTGAACCGTTCGAACAACTCCTCGGACAAGTACCATCAGAAAGAGACAATTACTTCAGTAATTATTTGTATAAAGCACGGCAGTACACAAAGAGAGTTAAATTGCATGGTTTGAGTGTGTAGGGGAAAGCACCGTACTGATGAGTCCCAGAAGGACGAAACCAGTCGATCTGCGGTTTTCCATACACATTCAAAACATACAATATTTAAACTCGCTGTATGTTTAGGTATAGGATTTTTTCATATTATCGGTCAGAAACGTGCCCTTAAAATACATCAGTAGTAGAATCCTTGGACACCCGTATAACGCTAAAATAAAGAATAAACTAATTTTGGTCATTATTTCAGTACCACTAACTTCTCCCAGATAATTACTGAAGTAGTTGTCTCTTGCTGATATCTGTCCAAAGCGCGACAGTAGCAGGTTAAATTGCATGGCTTAAGTGTGTAGGGGAAAGCACCGTATACTGATGAGTCCCAGAAGGACGAAACCAGTCGATCTGCGGTTTTCCATACACATTGAAAACTTGCAATATTTAAACTCGCTGTATGTTTATAGGATTTTTCATATTATCGGTCAGAAATTTGCCCTTAAAATACATCAGTAGTAGAATTCTGGGACACCCGTATAACGCTAAAATAAAGAATACACGAATTTTGGTCATTACTTCATTCGTCCGCGAACCACACTTGTTCAATTTTTATCGTACCCTCACGAGTTTGTAATTTTTTGAAATTCGTTTCCCATGGGTTTGAATTACCAATACCACTCGCACTTGATGATCACCGCCGTCTGCTTTGTTATTAACACTACCGAAATGTGTGAGCCTCTTATAGATATTACAAAAACGACTCAATCATTCCCTGAGAGAGAGCATTATTCTTCATGAAGATCAGTACAAGGTGTCTCCCCGTCAGTCTCTCTTGCGTGCACTCGAAAGCGTCCAGATGATCTTTCTTTTCATTTCACAACAGACGTCAAAAGGTTGACGGTGGGAACAACAGAGCTCTCTGCTTCAAGTCAAAACTTGGGCGATCTCCGGTCCGTCGATTATTTATCAAAGGTGCCCATTGTTTACGTGTGGGCGAAGCAAGAGGGGCCGATCGACAAGATCACGAGCGCACATTCGGCGTACGAAAAACGAATTAAGTCATTATCTGCCATTGGAGGGTATGATTGATCACGCGGATATGAGTTATGCTACATAATTACCGTATCTCTATCGCGGGCCAGCGTACATGAAAACGGATTGAACTCGCGGCCGCGCGATGCCAGAACGAAGAAATACGCTTTGGGCGTAATTCGACCCTAGATTACTTGTGGCATTGCAATATTCGTTACGTAAGAATAAATTGGTGTTATTGCCTGTCTGCAGAGAATCCGCATTTAAGTTTAATTAACCAACATTACGATAACATGTTTCCAAACGAACTCGGGAGGAAATAACATTAGACACTGCAATAAAGCAAAAACGGCATTTTTCATTTCATTTTTTTCTGGCTCAGTAATTACTTAGTATGTAAGATTTCTGGCTACCACATAGGCATAAATTAACCAATCTCGATCACCCATTGAAATGCAGATCGGGCAAATCTACTAATCTACCATTGCAGATAAAAGAGCTTTATTCAACGGATTGATTAAAATCGCAACCGCAGCGTAATTTCTCTTACAGCAAATCCAGAGAGTCGGGGTTGTCAAGAGTCCGGCAAAGCAGGTTAAAAGTTACACCTGCGGGGCATCGGGTCGGTGAGGTATCCGTTAGAAATCGGAGCAAACTATCAGCTGTGTTGCAATACCGTCGCGCTAAACACATTTATGGACACAAGAACAACGCACATTCAAAGCCCGCGCCTTCGGTACCTAGTAAACGTGACAACGCCGCTCTGAGTTTACGCTCACTCGCTAGGCGGCGGCAGCACATACCAAGGCATATTTTGCGTTTGGAGTGCTCTCGCTGTACCACGATTAAACCTTCATCCTAGTAAATTTAGCAACACGATAGCCTGATTATGGTAGAAGAAGGTATATTTTATGTCTCTATTGAAACAATTTTTCGAAAACTGTAAATCTCTTGGCGCTATGCACGCGTGAAGCTGGTCAATTTCATGAGTGAACTGACACTTTCTGAGATAAAATTTTTAACTTTTCTTTCTATAGAAACATAAAATAAAGTTTCGTTTATAAACTGTCCAAAATTAAATTTTAACCGTTTAGAAATAATGAGCTTAGTACTACGAAGTCAGTTTTCAGGTTCATTTTAAAGGGGTTTGCAGAACTCTTAATATACATACTGGGTGGCCCACTGAAAACAGTAAGTGCGATTTTATACCATTTAGCATCATTTTCACGAAAAAATCTCGGACACGTCGATTTTGGTTGTAAGAGGGGCATCTGAATGGGGAACACCCGCAAATTTTGAAAATGATCCCATTGAATAGTTTACTATCCAAAACAAATTCCGCAACTTTCGTTTTTTGTATTTGAGACTTATTTTCGTCATAATTAAATACGAAACGTGCATCCCACTTGAAGCACAATATTTGAATGACGCTGTGACGTACGGGGCCTACAGATAAGGTAGGGATTTTCACATGCGCAAACCGATCCATTAACACCCTGAGCCCCCGCTCATTCTTCGACTCCGCCCCACTTTACCAAGCGAGACGCGTTATACCACGACACAACGGATGGGCCTCCTACGTCACAGAAAGCGCGCGCTTTAGCCCTCCCGGTTATGCTGCTTTTCTAGTTGCATGTTTTTCTTTTAGCGAGGCGCATAATCAAAATTTTGACGTGGTACGCGATTCATGTTCTATTTGTGCTTGATATTACAGTACTAAAAGTTATAAATTCGATTAAGCGGGTCTTCCCCATTCGATGTTTTCATTCATGTAACTTCAACCCCAAAGCGGAAGGGGAAAGCACCCTTAAATCTTAAATGGGAGGTGATGTCAAGATAAACACCATATGAAAGGCCTTTCAATTATAACAGATTTTTATTTTCTAAAATTGGGCCACTAACAATGCCTTCGTGAGGCATTGCCACTAACCTCCGAGAAAATGCACTTTAAAGATAACACTAATTAACGCACCTTAACACCAGTAAGTGCGATTTTATACCATTTAAAGTGCATTTTCTCAGAGGTCAGTGGTCCGATTTTAAAAAATGAAAAACTGTTATAAAGAGAATTGAAAGGCCTTTCAACCGGTGTGTATCTTGATACCACCTTCCATTTAACAATTTAAGGGTGCTGTCCCCTCCAGCTTAGGGGTTGAAGTTACATGAATGAAAACATGGAATTCAAATGTCCCCCTTAAAACCAACACCGACGTGTCTGCGCTTTTTCGTAAAAATGATGTTATGGTATAAAATCGCACTTACTGGTGTTAAGGTACCTATTAATGTTATCTTGAATGCGTATTTTCCCGGTGGTTAGAGGTGCGATTTAAAAAAATTAAAAAATGTTTTAAAGAGAATTGGAAGGTCTTTCAACCGGTGTGTATCTTGATACCACCTTCCATTTAACAATTTAAGGGTGCTGTCCCCTCCAGCTTTGGGGTTGAAGTGGCATGAATGAAAACATGGAATTCAGATGTCCCCCTTACAACCAAAATCGACGTATCTGAGCTTTTTGCGTAAAAGTGATGCCAAATGGTATAAAATCGCCCTTACTCCTTTCAGTGGGCCACCCTGTATTTTAAGCAAGAATGTGAATTTGCGAACTGATACATTTTTAGCCTTTTGGGTTCATGGAATTTATATCACATTTACATTGTCATTTTCTTTCCAAAGATATCTACAAATGTATAATAAAGTTAAAAAAATATGCTAAAAGGTCAAGAACAGAGAAATGCTATAATTTCATTTAGGTATTTACTGTTACTTTGAATAAAAATTTTTCCTAGTCTTTTATCAAGCACCGCCAATTTTATCTTTCCTTGGCCTATGATTAATGGCATTTCAATTCATTAGTCTCACCGCGATAGTTCGCCTTGATAAAGTGTGACATTTCTGGTAACCGTCGATCAAATTTATTTTAGTTGCCGTTCAGTTTGAACAATTTCGGAGTCCCATTCAGCGATGATTAGTCGTGGTTTTCATTTAATTATATTTCCTTTTGTAATACTCTGGCAGATTTCAATGGCCCCATGAATTCCTATTGTCAAAGAGGAAACTGTAATTTCACAAAACTTTTTGCCGCTCAAGTAACTAGATTAAGCGTGAAATCTGACTCAAGATATGATCCGCCCAAAAAATTGACACTAATATTCAAAGTGTAAAAAGAAGTCTGGCGGTTCTTATGTTATGCTTACGCTTCATGGTCAGATTAAAACGTCGAAGCATATTTTTATATGGACAAAACAAAACAGAATAACCTACATGGATATACTTATGAAATGTAAGTTTTCTAACCTTCTTAGTAAAGCAGTAGGGCAGTAGCAAAAAGCGGAGGGAAGCTGAAGTTTGATCAGAGTATGTGTTTAGAAAACAAGGAATCAATCAATGCATTAAACACCACCCACAGTGAACTAGGTTCGATACGGAGCTGCCGAATGGGTTAACCTGGCATTAGCAATTCGTCCACCGACGCGTTGTCGGCGATTGCTCGTTTTCATCGCATTCGAAATCAAATGAAATGGGCCCCAAAAATTAAAACAGCGGCGCATCAACGTCTCATACCGGGCAACCAAAGCCTAGCAACTTGATGCATCCGTTTGTCAAACGGATCCGTTTAATATACGAATCCGAATTTATTTATTTTTGTAATACATTGAATTGTACGGATCCGTTTCTAAAATTTATATAATTGCAAACCGTCAAAGTAAACGGATCGGTTTAAGAAACGGATGCCTATAGAGTTTCTCAGTTTTATAGTAAATTTCAAAAATGTTGAAATTTGCTAGCCATAGGGCATTTCAACGCATTTCATAATTCTGATGCAGTAATTAATTGACGAGCACATATATGTATTTTCTTTGACGGAAGCAAGGTAATATCGTGTTGCACATTACTGAGGCTTCGCATACCTCGGCACGTTGACCGTTGCATCTAAAGTATTTTCTGGTTGCAATCGAAATTTGTTCCCCAAATTTGAATGCTTTAAATCCAGATTCGTTTAAGTATGGCTTTGCAAAGGAGAACCTAGTTTACAATTGAAAATTATAATTTTCGTTCAAATGGCCAGTACATTTGGCTGACATCAATGCGCAATGGTGTGTCGTTTTAGAGGAATCAGTAAAATATAAAAAATATTTAATTTTCAGTTACGCTATTTTGGACATACTGTAGGTCCATTAGAAAACAACTTCTACAGCTACTTTGGTTGGCATATTACTCATAAATATAAATGTGAAGAAAGTATTTCTTAACCCAGAATATGAATCGCATAATTATCATACTATCATTAAAAGGACACTTTTTGAATGATAAAACAGTGATTGAGATGTGAAATAATAGTACATATATTATTTTATAAGGAGCTAAAGTGATTATTTTTGTGGCGATTTTTGAGGCACAAAAAGCACTTTAGCTCCGCATAGAATATTCTATTTTTTCGACAAATGTCGATACACTTATCTAAATTCCAATAAATATTATTTTGCAAGCAAAAAGAGTAAAAAATGTCAATAGTGACATTAATTATTTATTGTATGATAGTGATTGAGATGTAAAATAATAGTATATTATTTTATAAAGAGCTAAAGTGTTTTTTTGTGGCGATTTTTGAGGCACATAAAGCACTTTAGCTCCGCATTGAATATGCTATTTTTTCAGCAAACGTCGATACACTTATCTAAATTCCAATAAACATGATTATTTTGCGAGCAAAAAGAGTAAAAAAGGTCAATAGTGATATTATGTAATTATTTGTTGTATGGTAGTGATTGAGATGCGAAATAATAGTATATTATTTTATAACAGCTTGATTATTTTTATGGCGATTTTTGAGGCACAAAAAGCACTTTAGCTCCGCATGGAATATGCTATTTTTCGGCAAACGTCGATACACTTATCTAAATTCCAATAAACATGATTATTTTCCGAGCAAAAAGAGTAAAAAACGTCAATCATTCATTATTTGTTGAATGATAGATTTTGGATTAGTTAGTAAAAAAAATCAAAGACTTCCCAGAAAAAAACTTTTCTGATTCCTGGTTGCTAACCACATAAAAAGTGACACTTTAGTGCCGTTCATAGAGTTACTAAAGCCATGTTTTTCTGACGTTTGCCGAAAATAGTATTTTATTTTATAAGGAGCTAAAGTGATACTTTTTGTGGCGAATCTGTTGGTAGCCACAAAAAGCAACTTTAGCTCCGCACAAAATATGCTATTTTTTCGGCAAACGTCTATACACTTATCTAAATTCCAATAAACATGATTATTTTGCTTGAAAAATGAGTAAAAATATCAGTAGTGACATTAATTATTTATTGTATGACAGATTGCTTTGGATTAGTGTCAGTAAAATGATTTTCACAGACCTGTTAGTAAAAAAAAACTTTTTTCTGACTCCCAGTTGCTAACCACATAAAAGTGACAGTTTAGTGTTGTTCACAGAGTCGCTAATGCCATGTTTTTTTGACGTTTGCCGAAAACAGTATATTATTTTATAAGGAGCTTAAGTGATTCTTTTTGTGACGAATCTGTAGACGACGAGGCACAAAAAGCACTTTAGCTCCGCATAAAATATGCTATTTTTTCGGTAAACGTCGATGCACTTATCTAAATTCCAATAAACATGATTATCTTGCTTACAAAAATAGTAAAAAATATCAATAGTGACATTAATTATTTGTTATATGATAGACCGCTTTGGATTAGTGTCAGTAAAAAAAAATTCACAGACTTGCCAGTAAAAAAACTTTTCTGGTTCCTGGTTGCTAACCACATAAAAAGTGACACTTTAGTGTCGTTCATAGAGCCGCTAAAGTCAGGTTTTTCTGACGTCTGCCGAAAAAATTGATTTTATTTGAAAATGCCAGCGTCAAACGATAAGGATACACTTCAAAATTTAAATTCCCAGCTCTCGCACGGCGCAACTCTACTGGATATTTAATGCAAGCTTGCATGGCTCAGAGCCCTTTCCATTTTTGTATGTATGTTTATGTTCTCCGATAAAGTAAACGCACCCTGTTCGGACCACGTGCGAAACAACAATCTCGATGCACAGAATGTTTAAAACTATATCTATTGTTCATGGCGCCACAAAGACGGGAAACTTTAGGGTAGGAAGAGAAATAGAGGGGAAACAGGACACGGGGTGGACCAATGCGTACGCAACATTCTAAATTGGAATTTCCTGTTTATACTCAACATGGGTGAACATATTTAATTAGAAGTTGCTCTAGAAATGTGACGGAACGCAGTTGGGACTCGAATCCGCGTAGAGTCTGATTAACCATGCCTTTAATTCGGATTTATGTACGATATGATATACGATCCGGATAGTTTAGTGGTCAGAACGCCCGGAAAGTGGGAGACCTGAGTTCGAGTCCCAGTTGCGTGCCGTCTCATTTTTCGTGCAGTTTCTGATTAACAATAATTTCTTAATTGTTTACTTTTTGATAATCATAGAATCTCACCAAAGAAAAAGAATACTCGCGCAGAGTAGGTAAGATTCGTTGGCAAAAAAATATGCCTACAATGAATAAAACCACACAATCACATTAGGAACACTTGTTCAACATAATTTACAAGAGCTTTATAAAATTTATGGATTTACTTCAGCTGCTTCCACCTGTTAAATCTACTGATGATACCATGTTAATCCTTCCGATATCTTCAACATACAAAGCTGTAGTTAATACCTGATTAACCTTAGAATGACTTAAGAACAACCTGATATGAGCTTAGAATGTTAAATATAAATGATACGGACTCTTAAATTAGGATTATCGCAAGCTTAGCATCGAAACTTCAGGA
This sequence comes from Xestobium rufovillosum, assembly GCA_963966045.1. NCBI lineage: Eukaryota > Metazoa > Arthropoda > Insecta > Coleoptera > Ptinidae > Xestobium > Xestobium rufovillosum. The sequence continues at coordinate 24,980,074 of OZ014493.1, read as the reverse complement.
ACCTCAGCTAGCCAGTATTTTCTGAAACGTAGACACTCTAGTTTTTAAGTACCTATACAAAAAGAAGGAGCCGACGCTGCAACTTTTTGGATACAAGTCAGTATATTATTACTCAATTAACAACATCTCTGCCGCAGTATTTGACGACTGCTGAATGATAACACAGGATCTGCATAAATCATCAGTTTATTAACCAGTTTGTGAAATTATCAGTTCAGTTACGATATGTGGGGGACGGACCGCGGAGAGAGGGACAGTTCGTACCGGGACCTGCAGAGATTCGAAACCTATTATTTTGTGCGGCCCCGGTGGTATAAAGGTGGAGCTTAAAGCTGACGGCCTTGAACTGCCAAGACATGAGAAGATGTCTTCATCAGAGACGCGCTCGTTCTCGCACCCCTGCGCCCCCAGGAGTAGCAACCATCAGACCAGAAACTAGCACCGTAATCTATTGGCGATTCGGTGTGAACAGATCTGTTCGAATTCAACATTATATAAAACCCTATTATAATTAAGTTTTATGGTTTTCTGCCGACCAAACAGCATTCCACAGACCATGTGGGTGACCCTAGTGTTAACTGAGAAGTATAAAGGCGCAATCTAAATTGTTACGGTCTAATATGGGCCAGGCATTTTCGCGGACATAAATATTTATTCATGTGTTAATTAAGTTCGACTTGCTGGTAGGTAGCTCCATTCGAACGATAAATTTGTGACAAACCAATCCAAAGGAAGCTAAATAACCAGTGGTTTAATAATATTGTTATTTTACGTTCTAAAATGTGGTAGAATGCTAAATCGGAAATATGATTTCCGTTGATATGAAACGGCACTTAAATAAAACATAAAAACAGGGCGTATACGTATACATACAGTGCTTTAATGGTTATTTAAGATACTGGCATCGTAACAGTTCATATTATGATTCAAGATGGGAAAATTATCAAACGAGACCGAAGTTATCTTACGTTTTGTCTACTATCATCGTGACCACGACTATCATATTTGCTTAAGAAATAATTAGTAAACGAGAAATAATAATTATGCACAAAAAAGTAGCAGACCGGTACGTATATATTTTGACTTCCGTCAGTGCTCTTTTGACATTTCTGCGAACGAGAAGTTTTGTGACTGTGAAATGTCTTCCTTCAACAGCTCACGGTGTTGAGTTAATATATCAAGAAATAGGACGATCATGAATATTCACCATAAATGGTGTCAACATTCTTTGGGGCATGTCCCACACATGCTTAATATGATTTAGGTAATGCGATTGAAGTGGCTATGGAAGGACATGAATCTGTTCATCAGAGGGCAATGTGGCAAGCACTACGCCCCAGTGTGCCGAATAATGACTTTTATGTCAAGAACGTACTCACTTATTGCTATAATTCAGCATAAAAGAGCAACAACAGGCAGACAATTCATTTAATTTCGTCATAAATATGCATCAGCTAAAGAATATTCAAGAGTTGTTTTATGTGTTGTAAGTTCCAGCATTTAACAGAGATAATGATGAGATTGCGTGCCGAGTAAGTATAAATGAACACACAGTCCGACATGTCGATAAATTTTTGTATTTGGGATGAACACATCCGTAAGGCAACATGCATGTACAGATGTCCAGCAGTAAATTTTAACTCATATCCTTTTAAAACTTGATATTCTGTACTGAATTTTGAAACGCAACGGAAATAAATTAAAGATTAAAATCGAAATTATGCAGATCTGCTCACGTAAATTATTTGAATTAATTGCAGAAAATGGTACCGAAACAAAGTTATAAATAGTGTAAAACGTAAGATTACACTGAGAAAAACAGATGCAAAATTTAGCAAAACACAGTTTTGCTAGTGTGTGTATAATAAATTACATATTGTCATATGGAATTAGAGGAGCTTTTTATTTTGCCTGTTTTGAACGAAATTTTGCTGCCAAGCAATTTGACGAATTATTGTAAGAGCGCAACGCCAATGTTTTTAAAATACACGTTTCTTTGTCGATGATTAAAAATATTATTAGTAAACAAGAACAACATTAATTAAGAATTTGATACAGCAACCGAAAAAGTTAAAAATTACAATCGCGGGATTTGATCCTGCGCCTCCTGGGTGTATTAAATAACCTTTTTCGTTTCTTGGGGCCGTCTGACACGAGACTAATTTTAGTACTAAATTCAGTACAGTTTCGGCGTGCGCAGAATTTAGTTTTAAATTTAGAGTGACAACAGAATTATTGTGAATGGCAGGTAAGTACTAAAATAAGTTCTGTGCGATCAAAATCAAGAATTATAAAGCCAAACATGCCGGAATATATTTGATATTTAACTTAATTTGGATCAATGCGCATGCGCATACTTATTTTATTTTAGTGTTTATCTGTCATGCACAATTCTGTTCTGCAAAACTAATAAATTTCCGATTGTCCACACGCGTTATATAGGATTTCCTATAAAACAACTTAAAGCCATACGTACTACTGAAAAGCAAAAATATTTAACTACACTGCCGGACAAAAAAAACGGGACACTTGTTTTTATATTTATATTGAGGCCCTACAATATTTTTACGTAAATTAACTTACGCAAATAATTAACGATTGCCTTACTAGTGGGGAAAAAAGAAACTTTTAGCTGAATATTGCTCCTTTTGTAAGCCTAAACAGCCAAATCAACATTTTGACTCTTCATGCATCTTTATTGAAACATCAAAATCTTTTAACTTATTGGGCTGCTCTGTATTTTCTATTGTATTTTTGGTGATATTTCATTTGTAAACGTTAACTTTTAAGATTTTCCATACAATGCGCCCCGAAATTTGTTCACAAATTGTTGTTTTAAGTCACGATGGCCGAAGTGCCGATTGCTCAAGTGCTGAATATACCCCGTAACACATTGCAAAATGCATTCTTGCGATTTTGTGAAACTCATGGGTTTGCAAGGAAGGTCGGATCTGGTCGTCCACGGACTATACGAACCATCAAGATGACCGTTTTCTCCATGTAGCTGCACTGCGCGATCGAGCATTGCCATCACCTATTCTTCCTGGACGGTTAGTCGATGTTCGAGGAGTGGCAGTTTCAGCCAGAACAGTTCGAAGAAGGCTAAACGAATATGGTTTGACTTCAAGATACTCGGCTACGGGTCGCCTGTTGACCGTAGAACATCGCAGAGCACGACTTGTGTTTGCACGGCAATATGTAAATTGGGACGAACATCAATGGAGGAACGTGCTCTTCTCGGACGAGTCAAGATTTAGTGTTAGGTCACCCGACTCCCCGACGGGTGTGAAAAGGTGTGGCGAAGACCAGCGGAGCGGTACAGTCAATGTTACATATCTCCCAGGATCAGTTTCAATGGTGGTAGCATTATGGTGTGGGCCGGAATATCTTTTGGGGCTCACCCAGGATTGGTTTTCATTGAAAATGGAACAATGACTGCACACCGATACACTGTCGAGTGCCTGGAAACCCATGTCACACCATATATGCCATTTATAAGGACCAATTTTGTGTTTATGGATGACAACGCCTGACCACACACAGCAAAAGTTGTTATCGAGTACCGTGAAGAGGTTGATTTTGGACGCCTCCCATGGCCAGCCAATAGTCCAGACCTGAATCCCATTAAACATCCGTGGGATCAGCTTGGGAAAAGGATTAGACGTCGCCAACCCCTACCAGAAACATTAAATGGCGCTTCAAGAAGAATGGGAATAAATACCCCAACAATCTATTGATAACCTCATTCAGAGTATGCCACAACGTTTAAGGGGAGTAATTAGAGTTCGTGGTGGTAACACCCATTACTAATTTGGTTCTATCCGTGTGCTTTTCCTGTTAATATTATTTTTTTGTTTTTCTTTTTAAGTTCTTAAGTAACAGTTGATCTCTAAAAAATACTTTTGTTAGGTTTTTGTTGACGAATCATTTTGTTTCTTGTTTTTTATTTATTGTTACGTGTTAGGTTTTTGTTGACGAATCATTTTGTTTCTTGTTTTTTATTTATTGTTACGATGAAAATAATATTGTTAAATATAATTTCAAACCCTCCGTTGTTTTTTTATTCACTAAAATAGTAATTCTGAGAGTGTCCCATTTTTTTGTCCGGCAGTGTATTTCCCATGTTAATTTGCCGTCTATCCCATACTTTGAAATACACTTTATAATTTGATTATTGCTAAGCCGCCTTTGGTAGTATGCAACTATTTTCAGGTATCACACCAAAAAAGATGGTATACCCGCAACAAAACTAAATTACCATCAGTATACAGATTGGGAGCGCAAGCTAACCGCATAATGAAATCGTACAGTTTATTGTAAGAAACAAAATTTTTATTCTTAGTAGAGGTGCACCGAGTACCCGGTATTACCCGGTACCCGGCCCTACCCGACCGATTTGGCGGGTACCCGGTACCCGGCCAAATTTTGGACTACCCGGGCCGAGTAGTGCACTTGGTTCACTATTGCATTTTTTACACACAGCCTATTTATCGTCACTTTCGCAAACCTTGAAATAATCCCACACTTTGCTGTTACTTATTTTTGTAGTAGAAATTCAGACCCTACCCCAAACATGGGTGAATGGGGAAAACCCGCAAATTTTGAAAATGATCATATTGAATAGTTTACTACCCAAAAGAAATTCCGCAACTTTCGATTTTTACATTTGAGTCTTATTTTCGTCATAATTAAATACGAAACATGCGTCACGCTCGAGACACAATATTTGAATGACGCTGGTGACGTACTTGACCACTGGGTCCGACAGATTAGGTAGGGATTTTCACATGCGCAAACGGATCCGTTTGCACCCTGAGCGCTCGTTTATTTCTCGACTCCTCCCACTTTTTCCAGGGAGACGCGTAAACACCGCGGCGCAACGGATAGGTCTCCTACGCCACAGAAAGCGCGTGTTTTAGCCATCCCGGCCATGCTGCTTTCTAAGTTGCAAATTTTTCGTTCAGCACGGCACATAATCAAAATTTTTACGTGGTATGCGATACATATTCTATTTATGCTTGATATTACAGTACTAAAAGTTATAAATTCGATTAAGCGGGTTTTCCCCATTGTTACTGCATACTCCATACTATAATAACAGTGCAGTGACCTTCAGAAATTTGGTCTGGCGAATGCGCATGCGCAACTACCCGGCGGCCGGGTACCCGGTACCCGGCCAATAAAGATCGCCGGGTACCCGGTACCCGTTTTTTTTTAATCACTACTCGGTGCACCTCTATTTCTTACAACAAAGACTCAAATAGATCTCCAGCTAGTGTTAAACAACACCCGAGCTTATTATAAAATTTAATTTAATATGATATCTTACAGTGAATAGCATTAATTTGCCTGAATTTACAATTTGTAGTTGTAAGTCATTCAAATTGTTTACTGCATCCTGCTAAAAACGGTACGTTTGAGATTTCATAAAACCGCACAAAAAGAAGTCATTATACAATTATTATTTTAGTTACAAATGCCTTGAATTTGTCAATAATTTACTAAAATATTTATGGCATAAAATTCAAAAAAGCTTATCACACAGCACCAGGGGATATAAATAATGAAATAGTTTTTTTCTACACATATATATGAAAATAGCAATTTTTCAACTGTCTACTCTGTATGAAAGTGACATTTTTTTACTCTAGAGATGAAAATATTTTCATCTCTAGAAGTGAAAATGAAAATGTCAAATTTATAGTTTTAATCATGGATAAAAGAAAGAAGAAACACTCATTTAGTAGCCTGCTTATCTATGTTACCTAGCAACGACCAAATAAACAGTTAATAATTTACATTGTGAGGGTTCGCTTATAATTTAATAGCATTTTAAATGGACTCAGAAAGTGAATACTGTGAATCATGCAGACCCCCAAATATGTATGTGTAGTAAAAATAGCATTTCCTACTCGAGATGAAACACGTTTTTTTCCTTCGTGAGATTGCCCCACTCGCTTCGCTCGTGGGCAAATTCTCACCTCACGAAAAAAACGGTATTTTCATCTCTTGTTGTAAAATATACTATTAATTATCTCTCGAAAAGGAAGCGTCGTATGAAAAAAATGTAGGATACAATTATTGTGTAATTTAAATGGCTGAATTACAAAAAATTGTCTGATTTTCAAAAAAGCAGTGGCATGTCATATTTTTTTCTAGAAATATTATCAGAGTTGTTCCCAGGAACGCCACTGGCGAAAGTAAACAAAGCCCACTTATGCCTAAAAATTCCCTTTGATCTGCTAAGGAAACATGCAGAGTTTGAATGGAATCGGCGGAAGGGTTTCAGCACTATTTATGAAGAATTTTTTTTTTTATTTTGGACGCCCTGTATCTTGCTAAATAAGCAGTTTAGGACATATATTGATACTGACTTTTTCTCATGTCTCAGTGTGGCGAATACGCCTCCGAAGTTTGTCCCCTTATTGTCACAGTCAACTTACCGGTCCAAACATAAAATCTACATTGAAATCTGAATAAAAAAACTATTGAGTAAGAGGATACCGGAAGGAACAGTTTTCAATGTATAATATAAGTAATATAAAGATTTATTTTTGTACCTACTCTAAGGTTATGAAAGAAATCTGAAAAATGAATCTGGAAGTGAATTATTTTTATGTTAATAGTTATTTATGATCTAACCCTTCGAACAAAATAAAAACGCTTTTAACACGTAGGTACATCATACAATTCTTTTTCTACAAACACTGTTAAACAAGGCAATAAAGAGATCAAATAATTTATTAAATTCAAAATTTAAACCAAAACAATTCGAAGTCTAGTAATTTGTGCTCAGTTCTTTGTTGTTAGTTACATTAGCAACCAATGTTAAAAGTACTCACTTTTAACACTAGTATTAAATGTAAATTAGTTTTAAAACTTGAGTCTTAAATTTACATTTTTGACACTGACAGTAAACGTTAAAAATTTGCATTTTTAATAGTTGAATTAATAAAATACTTTGCTTACTACCAATAGAATAATTTATTAAGAGTTGACCGGTTTCAAAATTAAAAAACTTGTGTGTGTCCAGCTCCGACGCACGACTGGAGTTTACTCCTTACGAACGATTATTTTAACTTCAATCACTTGATAATTTTGTTTATTGTACAGAAATATACGTATCCATAGATACATACATAATTTCAATGTAAAAGGTGCGCGCGGTGCGTTGCGCAGAGGAACGTAACGCCTCACTTTTAGTTAACGCTTGATTTTACTCCTCATAAAATTTCCGTACCGCGGGCTGTAACTGAAAATTGAGTAAACTCCAAGTATTTTTAAAAGTGTTTGTAGAAAAAATTATTTAAACTATGCCGAAAATGACTAACATTGGCTCTTTCAGACATTCCACATTTTATTTATGATTTTATGTTTTTTTAAATAAATCTTTGTGCTAGATATATTCTAACTCAAACACTGTTTATTTGAGCTATTAACTTCGCGCACTTTTTCTTGAGATTCCGATGTAGATCTAACAATGCAAAATATACAGGTTATTCAATTAAAAAAATATATAAGTAATCTGTCACTTCTGTCTGGATCAACCTGTATGATAGTGAAGTACCTCAAAAATACCACAAAGAAAGAAAATCGGCGTGTTTGAGGGAGACAACTGGAAATGTTTATTTGCAGAAATAATGAATTTGTGCGTTAATTTTTACTCACCCAGTTTATGTAAGGATGAATTTATTCCACCTGGGAAGTTTCACTTTGACTTTGAATAATATAGGTACGTCATCGGCGAGTAAGAAATTAGCTGAACAGAGTCTTTGAAAAAATCCGTGGTAACTAATTATTATTAATTGTTCGCATCGCGTTGTTAATAAAAAAAAATATCTTTGAAAAAATGTCCAGCACAATAAGTCTTCCATTAGCGTCCTCCGGTGGAATACCTTATCGCATGCAGGATTAATCCTTATTCTGCTACTCCTACTATGCGTCGTTAAACTTTATGTTAATAATATTCAATAGATAATTTTATATCGCATACCTTAACATATTTTATTTGTCCACAAACAAGTGCTGTTGTCTTTTGTGCCTGCATATGCAACTGGATCTGTGGGTGTTTCCAGATTTTACCTCGTAAATACGGCGCCGATGCGTTTGCACGGTTCATTTTATATCGAAGGCGCATGAGATTGTTTATCATTTTATTACACTTCTTATACAAATGCCGCTACTATCTCACCTGCATAGTATATGTATACCTACATGTGCGTGAATTAATTTAAAGTCGATAGGGGCAAATAAATTTCTTGTACATGTAATAGCGATAACTATAGTTAATGGTAATCGGCGTCTCCATGTATAGGAGTGGGCTCGTTGATGGTGGCTGTAACAAATTACACAAATTTTGTCGTTTTAATCTTATAAAATTTTCTTTTCGCCTGATAATTTGTGCGATAAGATTGATTATTAACTTCTAGAGGATTTTTGCCGTGGGGCGTTCTTTAGGGCATAAGCTATAAACTATGGTACACCCTCTATTGAGGTTGTTTTTAAATAATTTAATTAAAATATGTCAAAAAATTTATAGAAAAATCAATTTAGGTAATAAACTAATAGGCATCACATAATTTTTATTTCTCAATTTCAATTTTCAAGTTTTGTATTGCCGAAAATCTAAAACAAAAATTATAAATGAGCCCTGTCAATCGATTTGCGCGTGCTTAAACTCTGCTTATGTTTTAATACATTGCGAATTTCCCCTTAAGCGCATCATGTTCCTCTGAAACTAATTTTCGTTTTGATTTTAATATCGCAAACTTTTCTTCACTACTTCGCTGATTCTGAAAGCGGAATATAACAATTACTTGCTTCTTAAAAATGGAGCTACTTTTCGTTTCACATTTTTTATAAACGTCGCTTTTCGGATCTTTATTAGATGTCTGCACTTACCTGTTGTACCTAGGTACCTACATATTCAAATATCATCTTTCCGGCGCAAAAAACTGCAATTTAATCTATCTATTTAACATATTTATTTAAAAGACAAGACTGCTTTGATCATGACTGTCAGGGCCACACACGAGCGCAAGAGCAATCAAAGCAGCATATTGGATATTGCTGAGAGACTTCGATGCTCGAGTAGGCTACAAACTCCTTGGTTTATTTTTTCTTGTACTTGTATTTTCTGTAGGTACGTAATATTAAAGCAATTTCGATTAAACATCTCTTTCCGAAAAGAAAACATTTCACTTATAATATCTCTGAGCTACAAAGCTACGAAAGTTGCTAAATAAATAGGTAGAGGTCAGGTACTGCCAGGAGACTACAATAGCTGATCACACAACAAACCCTTCTAGGGTAACATTTCAAATGTAGTCCGTCTGTGACGTGTTCAGCGGAATTTCCTTACGTATGCTCCACACCCAATGGTGGAGCAAAATGCGCGCGACCCAGTGCGTTGGTTAGTTGCTTTTGACTCGCACAGAAATTAGTTCTCAAATTTGAAGTTATAATTTGGGATTTTGGAATACCTACACAATGAGATTACATATTGGTAACGTGCATTATTGACAATAAATATGGATCGTGTATGATGGGTAGGTACCTTTAAGGTAAATTGAGGATAGATAACGCACGTTTTAAAAACGCCTCATCATCATCATAAGGTTCTCAGTCCGAAGACTGGTTGGACGCGTACCTCCATTCTTTTCTATCCTGAGCTAACCTACGCATTTCCCTAAAAGTAGAACATCCTACATCCCTAACTATTTGAGAGCAGTAGTCTAATCTAGGCCTACCCCTACCTCTTTTACTTTGCTGTAAGAAATTTTCTACACTCTGTCCTACTTTTTTCCGCATAACAATTCCTACTCCCGAATTTCCTCCTGCAGATCCTGTGTGTATTACTCTAAAATCTCCGCTCCAGAAGTCTCCAGCTTCTGGCCATCGCACTTCACTGATACCTACTACGTCTAATGCTAACCTATCCATCTCAATTTTCAAATTCTCTAACTTCCCTACTTGTTTCATGCTTCTAACATTCCACGCTCCGACTCGTGAGATGTTACACTTATCATTTCTGATGACTCCCCCCGAAGCATTCCCCGCCCGGAGATCCGAATGTGGGACTATTTTACCTCCGGAATATTTTACTCCAGAAGGTGCCATCATCATAAATTAAGGTACGCTGTACTAGGGATAAAATAATGTGGTGGTTTCCCGTTGCCTTCCACATCGCAGTAGTGTGTATCACAGTGCCATACCAACCCTCACGATCTCTGCCACTATGATTACTGAAAGAGCTGCTGCCCCCTTCCAGGGACTTGATTTAGTCTGGCTTCTCAAATAAAAACCCCTCCAATATGGTTAAACCTATGGTTCGGCTCTTTATATCATTGAAGCGCGCAAGCCATCCCACCCGTCCCAGTATTACTAGAACTGCGTCAAGGTACAAGTCCTTTGGGATAGTTAAAAACGCCTGCAAAAATATTATTTATTCGACTGCAAGGATAGTAAAATCAGGGACCAGCTTGCAAAACTATTGCGTTTATTAGTTCAACTTTACAATAACACGAAATAAACACATTTTCTTAGAAAAAAACGAAACTCAACGTTTCGCCATCTCTCCCATACCGCATGGGTGAGATGACGCGCGCTACATAAATGGGAGATATGGCTAATAGGATTAATCGTTACAAGATTACAACACATACCTAACTTTGTAACTTCCATAGGCATTTACGTTACAGTGACTTTTTCCTGGATGACACGCAATATAGTTCTTGAATTCCGTGCAAGTTTCATGCAACCATTTGTTGCATTTTACGCACTGGATCCACTCGGCATTAGATTTTGTTTCTTCGTACAGTTCTAAGCATCATACACACTCATTATCCTCAAACCTTTCTTCATCCGTGGAATCATTCACAGAAAATCTCTCTTCCTCTTCGAACGAAGAAGAAATGAGGTGTCTTTTAACAACTTTTATAGATGCAGCACCTTTTTCTTTCAGGTGTATTGCCGCAGCTCTCTCCTCCGACTCCTTTCCCACTTTTTCTTTAATTCTATTTCTTTCTCTTTTTTATTTTTTCTTCTATACAAGTAGCGTCAGTTAAATGTTGTACAGATTGCTTCCCCCTTTTTAGTTAATGATCAAGTGCAATCCTCGGAACTGGTAAAATGTCCTCCAAAATTTCATTAGTGTCCAGTGAGAACGAAGAGACGGTCCGGGTAGACGGTAGACTCATCTGTGTTTTGAAGGGCACTTCTTCTGACATAACACTTTCTTCATTCACCTGATGCTCTTCGTCATCATTGTTCGGGAGAGATAAATTATGATTTTTAGGGGAGACAAGAAATGTATGTTCTGGAATTTCTTATGGCTTTAAAGGGTATATATATGTGCCTGTAGCACTTAACACAGAGAATACAATCTGAAAAGTTTCTGCGCGGGTCCAAGCAGAAGCAATAAGTGCACCAAAAAGTCGACGCTCAATCTTCTTTTGTGAATTAGCTCTGACAAACTCATCACATATGCATTTCTAAAATAGGTTTTAAGAGGCTTAAAGAAGGAGCGACCAAGGGGTTGTGGAAAATGTGTTGTATGGCTGGGGAAACAAATAAGTATAACAACATGCTCAGCTGCAGTCTCTAACTTTGATCGTGATTGGGCACACAAGCAATCCAAGCAGCACACTGCTAGGAGACTTCGATGCTAGAGTAGACTGTACACTCATTTCATTAATTTTTCCTCTTACTAATATGAGTAATAATAATGGTCTGACGACAGCGTACGGGTACGGGTACGGGTACGGGTACGGGAATCTACCATTATTACTGCTTGTTCCGTATATGCCGGCGTTTTGCAAAACGTCAGATTCTGTGATACGCCTGCGACATATAAACAACGTTTCTTGAAAATTTATAAACGTAGCGTATGTTGCCTAAAATAAAACATTCGATATACAAATCAAAAATTATTAGGGTGAAATAAATCACACCAAACACTGGAGTTAAGTTGAAAGAACATTTATTAACCAAACAACATAACCACCATTCCAAACAAGCTAAAAATACAGATACATGTGCCGCTAGCGACAAGATCGCGTACATATCCCGTGGCAATAGTTTGCATACTGAAGACTACACATATTAGGTCAAGGCTACAATCCTTGAACATCAGTGGCGTCGTAACAAAATGATTCGTACTCTAACACTTCCCCTCGCGATCGTTCGCCAACTACGTTTCAAACTCAACTTTTTTAAACATTTAAGAGTGAACAGTATCTAAACACAACACCTTTACACAGCGTTGAAACTGGGGTCCCGCAAGTCCCTTTGTGAAAATATCAGCTACCATCTCCGAAGTTGGAACGTGACAGACGCTGACGACCTTCTCTTTAACAGCATCCCTAATGAAATGATATTTGATATCTATGTGCTTGCTTCTGGCATGAAAGGTGGGGTTCTCAGCAAGTTTTATAGCCCCCATATTATCTTCAAATAGGACGACCTTAGCTAAACGCTGTAATCCTAACTCACTCAACAAGGACCGAAGGTATTTAGCTTCTTTAACAGCTTCGGTCATTCCCATGTACTCCGCTTCCTTAGATGAAAGAGCCACCGTCTTTTGCTTTCTAGCATCCCAGGAAATGGGACCACCTCCTAGCATAAAGACGAAGCCCGTATATGGCTTCCTATCGATTGGACAATTTCCCCAATCCGCATCTACAAAGCCTTTCAGAAATTCAGACCTTTTATTGAACACTAATCCAAGGTCAATAGTTCCCTTTAAATACCTAAGCACGCGTTTTGCAGCAGTCCAGTGCTCCTTTCCGTAACAGTTATTAAACTGTCCCAAGTAACTGACGGCGAAACTTATATCAGGTCTTGTTGAGATCGCCAAATATGTTAGAGCACCGACTAGTTCTCTGTAAGGTATATTTTCGTCAGGGGGTTCCTGACCTTTTGTTAGTTTTGCACCAGGATCTACTGGCGTGCACACAGATTTCGAGTCTAGCATTCCAAATCTATTCAACAACTCGTTAATGTATCCAGATTGATGCATATATCTCGCATTATTTTTTCTACTAAACTCAATGCCTAAACAGTACCCAATCTCACCTAAATTCTTAGTTTCAAAATTTTGAGATAGATACATTGACAATTCTTCAATCATTTTTGGATTTTTACATCCCACGATTATATCGTCTACGTAAATTGCTATCAACATTAAATCGTCTCCGTTTATGATTTTATACAAACATGCATCAGCACTCGTTGGTATTGCACCAAAAGCTCTTAACACACCATCTAGCTTAGCATACCAGCTTCTGCCAGCCTGACGCAAACCATATAAAGACTTATTGAGCAAACATACCTTGTCTCCTTTCTTCAATTTTTCTAGCATCTCACCTGCTTTGACACCAATTTCGTTATTTTCTTCCGATTTGATAATTTCAAGTAACTGTGACAAGTACTTCGGAGGTTCCATGAAGATTTCTTCCTCCAATTCGCCATTCAGATAAGCACACGTGATATCGAACTGTTGAAGCTTCATTTCGAATTGTGCTGCCAATGATGTCAGCAGTCGAATCGAACTCAAACGTGCAACGGGTACGAAAGTTTCATTAAAATGTATTCCTGGTCGTTGACCAAAACCTTGAGCAACTAACCTTGCCTTCCTTCTTTCCAAGGTCCCATCGGCGGAGTACTTATTTCTCAATACCATGCGACCACCAATCGTCTCACAATTTCTTGGACGCTCAACTAACTTCCAGGTATTGTTCTTTATGATTGACTTGATTTCCACCGCCATGGCATCATACCATTCACTAGACTCGGGTGAAGACAACGCTTGCTTTAGTGGCACTTCCGACAGAAACACTGAATTCATTCCTTCAGCCGTCTGAGCTTCCTCAATTGTATTGTGATACTCCTTTCGTGGTCTTCCCCTTGCTCCAGTCTTGATGAGTCTAGGTCTTCCTGCACCTCTTCTCTGAACCACTTCGTCCCGTTCCTGCACTTCTTCTTCTTCGACATCTTCTAAATTTACCAAAGGTTTCACATTAATTTCAGCCATGCGTGGTGATGACGGACCATTTGTACAATCTACTTCTTCTTCAACGAGATCGTCAGGCGAAAAATCTTCGAATTTGCTTTTCTCTGCAACTGAGTCTTCCAAGAACTTCACATCCCTGGTTACTACAACCTTTCTATCAGAAGCCAACCAAACTCTGTATCCTTTGCATTCTTCTGAATACCCCAAGAAAGTACCTTCTTTACATCTGGATTCGAACTTTCCTCTTCCAGGGTCTCTATTTACACAAAATATTCGACAACCAAACTCCCTCAGATTACTTAAGTTGGGCTTCTTTCCAGTCCATGCTTCAAAAGGTGTCTTTCCATTTAGACTCTTAGTAGGACATCTGTTTCTGATGTAATTCGCCGTGTTTACAGCTTCTGCCCAAAAAGAAGGGGGTAAACCAGATTGTATCAGTAAACATCTGGCCATGTCAAGGAGAGTTCTGTTCTTCCTCTCAGCAATTCCATTTTGTTCGGGATTGTAAGGTATGGTGAGTCGTCTGGTGATTCCAGATTTCTTCAAGAATTCATCAAACTGGTGACTTGTGTACTCCTTTCCATTATCTGATTGAAAACATTTTACTTTTATACCCTTTTGATTCTCTACCAAGGCGATGTATTCTTTGGTTGCTTCAAATACTTCGTCTTTTGATTTCAAGAAACGTACTTCGCACCATCTAGAACAATCGTCTATAAATTCAACAAAATATTTTGCCTTATTGTTAGACACGCATTGGCCCGCAAACGTCAGAATGAATTAATTCCAACAATTCAGTTTCCCTATCAGACTTCTTAGGAAAAGGACTTCTTACCATCTTCCCCTGAAGACAAACGTCACAGTGTATGGAATTCTTAACAGGCTCCACCAATTCGAGGCCGGTTACATCATCTTTTCTAATAGCTTCAAGCATGTCTCTCACATTCAAATGTCCTAAACGTCTATGCCACAAACCGAACGTTTCAGATGAAACTCGCGATATCAACGCCGAATCCGAAATCGCGTTACACGACTTCGACTCGTCCTCACGAATATAGTAAAGATCGCCGACTCGATCTGCTACGAGATGTATCTTTCCGTCGTTTTCATCAATTATAAGAGCATGGTTTTTCCCGAATACCACTTCAAATCCCTTACTAGTGATTTTTCCGACCGACATCAAATTCGTTCGCAAGTCCGGTACGCACAGAGTATTACTTAACGACACCCGAGCCTCGCCAAACACGTTCACTGACAGTACAGCAGTGCCTTTAGCCGTTATGTTTGTCGAATTACCATTCGCTAAATTCAACTTTCCGCACTCGGCGTTTAAATCAACAAAATCGCTCATGTCTTTGCTCAAATGTGAGGTTGCCCCACTGTCTAAACACCATTTTCGGTTGTCATCGGATTCGGAAGCACGCAAGCACGTATCATTTTTAACTGATTTCGCGGATTCCCGAGAGTCTTTATTTTTACAATCAGCCGCTTTGTGTCCGATTTGTTTACACTTATGACAACGAAATTTGAAAGGTTCTTTACTGTCCTTCGCGTTAAAACCGTTCCCGTTTCCCGATTTATTTACTACGCGACTCTTTCTGTTACGCCACTGGAGATTTTTCGCTCCTAACAACGCGTTTTGGGATTCATCACGCGATTCATTTTTTCTGGCGTCACTTTCTTCAATTATTTTCGTTTTTAGGTTTTCTAGTGAAGGTAACTCATCACGTGACTCTATTGCACATCTAAAGTTTTCAAAATTGGAGGGCAGACTATACAATAACATTATAGCTAACAAGTCTTTATTTATTTCAACTTCCATTTCGCTTAACTTATCAACGGTGTCGAAGAATTTGTTTATGTGTTCTCGAACTTCGTCTCCGTCTTTCATTCTGTGCAAAGTCAGCTGTTTTAACAAAGTGGCCTTCCTGGCTGGACCGCGTGACTGATAAATGCTTTCAAGTTTCTTCCAAACTTCTTGCGATGTCGTACAGCCTTTAATCTGTTTTAATTCTGATGGACTTATACTAAGAATGATATCTGATTTTGCCTTACCGACGTAGCATCCTCGGCGAGACGCACAGGTTTCGTGTTTTCTCCCGTCACATACGCCCACGCTTCATTTTTTACCAGCAACGCTTCCATCTGCATTTTCCACGTGTCATAGTTTTCTTTGTTTAATGTTTCAATTCTCACAAAATTATTTGAGCCCATTTTTCGTCACTGAAAGTCACGTTTCAGAAACACCGAAAAAACGACAATTTCACAAACAGGTACACGACACGACGCACTACGTTACTGTTATTTACTGGGATTTACTGCAATTACTTTACGATTTCACGAGTTACACAAACTATTACTGTTACATCCGATTACTTCGATTCACAACCTATTACGCTATTTACGATAGCCAGTTACACAAACTGTTGAGGTTATGTTTTTAAATTCCCGGAATTCCTGCTGGCCCCGTAACCTATTAGGGTGAAATAAATCACACCAAACACTGGAGTTAAGTTGAAAGAACATTTATTAACCAAACAACATAACCACCATTCCAAACAAGCTAAAAATACAGATACATGTGCCGCTAGCGACAAGATCGCGTACATATCCCGTGGCAATAGTTTGCATACTGAAGACTACACATATTAGGTCAAGGCTACAATCCTTGAACATCAGTGGCGTCGTAACAAAATGATTCGCACTCTAACAAAAATGTTACTTTTTCTCTAAATTAATTTTAGTTGAGTCTTTGCGCGAGTTGAGAGCTGCATGTTGGAAAAAAGGTGCATTTTAGACATAGGTATGTATGTATCTGCAAGATGTGTTCGTCCAGCATAATATATGTATTTAGCTCGGACGCTGATCCGTCAAACTACAATTTTTCTCACTCGATGGAACCAGTTCGTACTATAGCTAAAAGATTTTGGTTTTCAAGAAAGGCAGAAAGAGAAAAGTGACCACCTTTCTCTTAATTGTGAAAATACTCGTACCAACGAATTCCTTAATAAAGGTATCTTTCCCACACAAACGAGGTGTTTATTTACTAGTCTTCTTCAAAGGATAAAAGCGCAAGACAAATGCTATCGAACTCACGAACTTCCTACACACGTCACTGTCTTCTGATAATAGTAATGGTTCCGTACATAATTGCAAACACATGTATAATATCCAATTACATTCTAAGCAGGAATATGCAGCGGTAGAAGTATAATTACATTAAAGGTTTAGTATAGAATGAGCTTTATCTCCCATTAGTCTAAAGATTTTCACTGATTAATCCAGCAGATTAAATAATGAGGAAGTAGAAACCTAACAGTATTTTATTCCGATAAAAATTACTTATTCAGAATTGTGAGATAAGCCTTTTTAAATTTCTTTTTCTGTTTTAAATTAAACATTTAATACCTACGTTTCTTATCTAAGAATGAAACTTCTAAAATAATCAACAAATCGGATAAAAGAAAAAGTTACAAATTTCAGCGTAATGATTCTACCCACCGTAATTTAAAGTCGCTATTGTTACAGGTGTCGGTGCTGATCCCCAAGACTACAAGCAACAACTTGAGCAGCGACGCCGACGCTTGGTTCAGTGATACCCCGGATGAAGACACATTGCTCACTCTGTCGCCTGACGTTAACGACGAAGACCTATGGAGCGGAAATTTCGTACCCCCGCCGCCCAGACCTTTGTTTCTTGACGAAGGCATCTCTTCCGATGGACTGACTACATGCGATCTGTGCTCTTGGGCATGGAAAAGCAGAAACGCCTTTGCTTCAGATGCCACATTGGGTTAGTTTTAACTAGTAACTTAGTTATTGACCATGGTTATATGATTCAAATAAAAATTAAATATTCTAGGTCCATTAAGGTATTTATTTTTGGATTCAAAAACAAAAATTAAAATTATTAGGCAGTATTTTTTTCTCAGTGGGGTGTGAAAGAATGTGTTGCCCAAAAGGATGCGTTCAAAAATACGGGCCCTTCACGTAACGCCGTGACGTAAGGGAGCGGCCGGCAGCGCACATGCGCGGTTATTGTGCTTGACGATCTCGAACTTCCCCGCTTTACAAGAGAAGACCGTCGACTGTTTTTTCTATGTGAATAGACAGGTTCAATAATAAAATATTGCTCAATTAATTTTACTTTCTATCCCATTTCTTGCTGAACATACTGTATACTGCATATACAACTGACATATAGAAATCTTTTAAAAAGGACTGTGGAACGAAATTAAAGGAATATTTTATCGTTAAAAAAGCTAGAAAACTCGTTGCTAATTTCGAACAAGTAGGTAATTAACAAAATGCTGAATTTCTGTTACATATTGAATAAAATAGAATAGTTGAAGAGTCTGGCGATCAAATTAAAGTTGTTTAAAAATATGTAATAGAAAAAAATAAATTGGATACCTTATGGGATGTACGATACCCGTTAATATTTGAGTCCGCGTCAAGTCAACCACAGCGCTCCCAACAATAATTATCCCTTCGTACCTATACGTGTAATATCAGAATAAAACAAATCAAGCCAATCCAATAACCCAGTGTAATACATTTTGAAATTATGTATGGAAGTAAATCAGAAAACCAACATAAAAACTTGTTCTAGAAACAAGTAAAAAGGTAAATTGCTTTATTAAATTATCTGCTTCAATTATGTACCTACAATAAAAACTAAAAAGACGCAGCCCACAGTAAATATGATGATAGTAAGTTGTTCATTTACGATAAAAGTTTGTGTGATATGAAAATTAATGTAAAACTCCATTACAGCACCTTTAAAGGGAATAAAACAACTAATGAATCTTAAGTTGATTTATCTGCAACCGTGCAGTGTTTATGGCAATCAGTAATGTAATGTGATTATACCGCAGTCACAGGCGATTGTCTTAATTCGTCCGAGTTAATAGTAGCCATAACTCGCGTGTTGAATATAAGACTTTCTCTACGAAAATCCATAGGAAGCTGCACCTTCTATGGCCACATTACACCCTCAGTCTAGATAAGTGTGCTGAAAAAAGAACCTTTGAACGAACGTTGCCATAGAGACATGTTTCTATAAAAAATAATTGTTTAAAACGCTTCCAAAGATCAACTTTTTCAAATGGGTTTTTTCGCTCGCGCGCCATTTAAACTTAATGACGTACATTGCGCCAAAACCAATTAAACGCGTGACATTTTAGCTTCAGTATACTCGTATTTGTCATGTTCGTTTGTCAATTTCTAATTTCAAGTCAAATGCAGATGTCAAAACAGCAAGCAAAGGTTAACAAACGTCATAAGTGACGTCAGGTCAGCTGACGTATACATTTAGACTACTAATAAAATCTGATAAAATAAGTACGAGCGTTGATTGCCTAGTGAACGGTACGAGTAACGTACTTCCCGTCAAAACCGTTGTGTTGTCATATAATTGAGAGCTAAGTTCAAAAGCTTTTTTAGTTCTTCAGTTCCGTTTTCAAGGAAAAATTATAGGTGGTATAAGGTACAGTCAATGTGTTTTGCAAATGTTTCATTTTCATGTACATATACAAATACAAATGAAATAATTCTCTATATATTATAAAAGTAGAAATAATGGATTCAAGTTACATATATGACAGTATATGGGATGCACGCGTGACATCCATTGTGCTAGGGAAAATTATTAATAATTTTTTTCGCTTCACAGACCTGAAAATTAATCGTAGCAACCCTAAAAAAATAACCGAAAGCTGGATTTCCCGCCCTTGGGCTTCTAAACTCCGAACGTCCCTACTTTATAGTTTTTCATCACAATCTGGACACCTTTGACTACCATTTGTGCACTTTTTTGACGTTTCACGTAATTTTTATTGAACGTCAGTTTAAATCAAAACAGACAACCTGGCCCTTAGCCGCCCACAAATTAAACAGTACAGATAGACAACGCACATATATTATTATAGAACTGCTAACAGCGCCTCTGATGTTTGGAAGTAGAATTAGGGGCGGAAAGCGGGAATTTTGAATATTTATCTTTTGAAGTTTACTTACTTTTGACGTTTAAAATCGTTTTAAAAAATGTAACAAATGATGTGTGACATATTTTATTGCGTGAAGGAGGCGATGTTTAAACAGAATCAGATCGAAGCCGAACGATATCGTTAGGCTTCGATCAGATACATCAATAATGGATATACAAGAATTTTAAAACTTATATCATTATATTATTAAATAAAAAATTACTCACATAATTAGGGACCTACGTGGCGCGTCACAAACGTCAGATTTTCATTCCAAACAAAACAAAGCCACACAGAGAAAAGAAATTGTTTCATTCAAGCAAATTTTATTTGATTCAAACAAATTTGTTGTTTGTATACGGGGAAGTAAATGTTTGTTTGATTTTAGGTAATAATTTCTTTAGAATACGAAACAAATATTTCTTCAGTTTGTCACTTTAATTATTTGAATTATAATGAACGTCTAATGGGAATTCAAACAAATATTTCATTGGTTTATAAAAAAAATTGTTTAGCAGTCCAAACAAAATGATGTTTGTTCTAACAAATTATTTCTTTGAGTTAGTAATGATATAAATATTGAATAAAATAAATTCAAAAAAATATTTATTTGATTCAAAAAAAAGAAAATTTGTATATTTTAATGAATATTTTGTTTCTGGAGGAATATGCAAAACTTCAGAGGTGTATTCATTGAGCAATTTTAAACAAAAAAATATCAACTTGTCCGATTCGAAAAAATGCGGATGCAATAAGGTATATTTTTTCGAGTTGGATTTATCTTGATATAATTTTATTTGTTCCCGAGGAACACGCCCTTCAGTTTGGCAGATTCTTCCTAATAAAAATATAATCAGTTACAAATAATATTGGTAAAATAAATTTTTATACTTACGTGAAGGCTAATATGTATACTTACACGTGTTTTTCATAAGAAAAACAAAGTACAGCAAAGCCACTGTTAATTAAACAGGTAATCTCTAAAGCTTCCAAATCTCAAGTAGATACGTTTGATTCATATTGTGCAAATAAAAAAATCTGTTTTAAACTATAGGTATTTATTTATAAAAAGGTACATCAAATACAATAATTAGGTTGTCGAGAAAGAAATCACACCAGAAAAATTTACCGGCCAAACCGCCATTAATCTACTTCTATAAAGCCAGCCACTACTAAGTGCATAGACAATTTTATGTAGAAAATAATGCCTACCTTTATTGCCTCTGTATTTCGTAGGAGCTACAACTATATAGAAAATGTAAGCGAGTACTGCAGTTGGTTTTCTAGTAAAAAATCTTCCATTTTATATCTGAAAAACACCCTCGAAAACACACCACCACGCGTTCCGTACCGCACTGCAAAACGAAAACGAAAGCAAAGGAACAGACAACCTCATCACCTGACCTGCATAAGTGCATATGGGCTGATTCTGATTCGCTTTCGCTGAGGACGCTATGGTTTTATTGGCCAATAATAAACCACATGACGGCAAAGTTAAAGAAATATTTGTTTGAAGGAATAAATTATAATTTATTTTAATTTCCGTCTATTTCGGATATTACATTGAAAGAAATTGTTGTTTGTTGTAATAAATTGCTTTATGGAATATTTCTGTGCATTTCATTTCTGCGACGGAAGAAAATATTTGTTTACTTTAAAAAAATTATATTTTTTTAGTTCAAACAAACGCCAACAAAATTTCAAACAAAGTAATTTATTAATAAGTAAAATTTATTTCTTTTGATGTAACATTTCTTTTTTGATTTTAATAAATTCTGTTCAAACAAATTGTGTTGTTTCATTCAAACAATCTTTTTTCTCTGTGCACGTGCTTTCTGACGTTTTAACCTAACCTCCGAAATTTCAAGTTTTTCCACATAAGCCCAACACACAAATTGAAAATAAACTGTTTTCACTGCAAAACGTCGAGAATTATATTGCAAAAACTAGTTTAAGACGTTATAAATAATATCGATAAACGTCAAATGGCACCGAATGGTACGTGCTTTTGTTTTGTTTGGAATGAAAATCTGACGTATGACGGAGGCATTTATGTCCCGAATATTGGTAAAATAGGGTAGTATTTACTATCCACAACACACTTACTAACAAATTCAAAGACCCTTCCTTGATAAATTAATTCGCCACTGTGAAGAAACCAGAGCACAATGAATGTTAAAAATAAGTCCCAAGATAATTTTATGAAACATATACACAAAACGCAAAGAGTATCCAATTGTCACCTTATCTGTTATGTCCATGTTAAACAACTTGTCCAAGAAGAATGTAAGAAAATAACTTATAACGCCTGATCCAAAAAATTGGGTACGTGGTCGCCACACGCGATAGAAGTGAAACTTCAACGTTATTGAAGGAATGAAAAATTTGTATCGTGCGTATCAAAATAATAATAATGAAAGAATAAATCGAATTTTAATGCTTCTAACCAAGTGCTTTGTGGCGTTACGAGAACTGAAACGCTGTGTCCTCGCTTTACTGACGCTTTCCTGAGAGAAACAGCGCGAAGCATGAGACAGAGCGTGGCTAAAGAGTGGGGCGGAGTCACGAAAAATGAAACGCTGTGGTTTCGCTTTAATGACGCTTGCCTGAGAGAAAGAGCACGAAGGATGAGAGAACGCGCGTGTGGCTAAAGAGTGGGGCGTTCGATATTCCCTTTCTCCTCTGTCCGTCTTCTCAACTGACCCCCTCCATCCGTTTCACTTTTCGTGACGCTCGCATTTGCCAGCACGGGAACTTACTCTACCGAGACAAAAGAAGTTTCGCTTCAAGAAAATCGTCCAGAAAGATGTGGCAGTATAGGTAACCCTATTTTATATGAAACCAAGGGGTCTAATATGACCACAAAAGTGCAACTTCCTATCGGTTCTTGCTGGGCTATTATTAACTCTGATGGATTAAAACTTTCATCCTCATTAATAATCACTATGAATTCTTCATTCATAGTGAATTTACGTCAAAGTTCTTGATCCATCCACTGTGTGTACTCATTAATAATAACCATCATAACTCGTCCGTTGAATAACTTACTATTATTATTGTTATTATTGCTAGTCAAAAATTCATTATTACGGTATTACCTACATAACAAGAACTGATAGGTGTTACTATGTAGATTTCAAGTGACATAGCAATTCTCAGCCAAGATATGTAACTACGAATGAGGCCAGCAGACCCGGCGGCTAATTTCCGTTTCCTGTACATACTGGTGACCGGAGACATGAACTCGTATAGGGAACGTAGCGCGTTATGATGCACTACAAACCCTACCCGATTTGGTGATTCTCGCACAGTTTGGCGCCAGAACCATGGCCGGTTTCTGGTCACTTTCTTTTACTTGCATTGTGTTACAGTGTTACGTATTCGATTGTCAGTTGAGTTTGAAAGTTGTAAGTGACGTTTGTTTGTTTACCTGCATTGGCGAATGCAAATGCAACCAAAGAAGGTAGTGTTTTTACATCGTTTGATAAAGCCTGTCGTGTTATCGGAGAATCCGTTGAACGAGGACAAAAGTGCCTTGAGTTAAGAACAAAATTCAACACGCAAATAATGCGGCAAAATGGATGTTAAAATTTTAGGGAAATGCATAGGTTGGCTCAGGATAGGAAAGGATGGAGGTACGCGTCCAACCAGTCTTCGAACTGACAACTTTATGATGTGTCGGGTTGCATAGTACTGAAGTTACGTTTATTAGAATGTTTAATATTTTGTTAAGTTTTCTTATATTTTTTATTGAAGCTAGGTTTGGAACTTTATTTATAATCATAACAACCCATTTCTAGAAAAAAATGTAACAATACGTCTTTCATTATGTTCCAAATATTCATTATATTAAAACTTTTATATGCAGATATCATATTACGTATGAGTGTTAGTTTGCTTATATTATAAATAAATCTTTTCAATTTAAAACTAGTTTAATTTTTCGTCGGATAATAATATGTATGTACAAAAATTTTAGACCTTAGAAATGCAAACTAGCCTATGTCCTAAAACAAATAGCAAACTTGTGTTCATATTTGGACTTGAAATACTAGATATGCTAAAAAGTATTCTATGTCCCAAGTTTTATACTACCACAAACATTTTTTAATATTTATTGCATGATTCATTAAACAATACCTTTTCAAATAAGTTGGCCTATTTTGGTTTAGGAATTTGCATAAATAATCTTGTGAGAAGAAAAAATCGTCTCCTGCAAAATTTAGTTTTTGGACTTAATTTACTTCTTCATTAAAGGGACGATTTATGAAGCGGGAATTACTAGCCAAATCTGTTTATATTTAATTTCACTTTGCATCTGGAAACTAAAGTGGAAACAGAGAAAAAGCCCACAGAGGAATGTGGTAAGCAGATTGCTAAATTGGCTTCCAATTTCAACTCATTAATTAACATGACAAAATTGAATTATAATAACCACCTAGGAAAAATTGTAAAAAAATTCAACGACAGTGTAGCGCAAATCCAAAACCCATCTCACCTATTAGAATTTTTCGAAATACATCAACGCAAAAGCCTTCGCAAAGGAAAGAAAATTAACGTCCAGCCAACTGCGATTGCTAGAAGGAAAAGCAAATATAAAGGATCAACTTCTCTACAGTCTGGGAGGCCAGGTACGAAAAGAAAAGGATGCGAGAAAAGACGTATAAACTATTATTGATAACATATTTAAAAATCAACCAAATGTAAAATCACATTAAAAATTCGAATACAAATTCTATTATTTAGTTGTGATGTTCATCTTAATAAATCAAATCTATTTCTCATCTACTTGCAATGTAGGTACCTATATGAATGCTCGCATGAATTTCCCGAGACAGTGCCGTGTATCATATCATAAAGGCATCATATACCCTTTTTTAAACACATTGGCGCTTAGCTTTCACAAGAGATCACGAATTCGGATAGGGTTTGTAGTGTATATAACGTACTACGTTCCCTATACGAGTTCATGTCTCCGGTCACCAGTATGTATAGGAAACGGAAATTAGCGACCCGGCGCATGGGAAGTTACTAGGGTGGCCCCACATTTTTGCCACTAATGACGTAACTGCATGCAAATATGACGAACCGTTTAGCTACATTTATTTAAATTTCCGAAACGCATTAAACTCAAGTTAATGTTGCTGCCAATCTTTATAACGGATACCCCTGATACGTTTTAACGACTACAAAGTACACAACAAATTTCCATGCACTTTCCGTTCCCCAACAGTGGTTTAGGAGTTGCTGCAATAACTTTAATTAAAGACATCATTAGTGAGTGATAATAAAAACCATTACAATAATCTGATATAGTTATGTACACAAGCAAGTTTTCCATTTATGGAACGACTAGAATCCACATACTCTTCGGCGAGTACGTGTTCCACAAACTTAATTATTTGCTGCAATAAAACAAAACACATGTTGTATAGGCCACAGATCATGAAATACACAACCTCCGCACATCAATAAACACGGTTCGCTTTAATTATTGGGTATTATTCATCTACAAAATGAAAAATCAGACTTCGTAGCTCAAGTCGAGAATGTGTATTTAAAATCGCATTATAACAGGACGTGTAATGCTAAAGTTAAATAGAAATTAACGCTTCATGTGTGGTGCTTAATTATTAGATATGCCAGTGTAATTTAATACATTTATGATGTAGGTTTACTTTGCCATTCAGTTTTTAATCCCAGACTAATCACAATGGGGTATATTAAAAGACTAGGCATAAAGAGGGTTGGCTGGTTAAATCCGACGCAATATGATTGGAAGAGATACAAGGTGTCCCAGAATTTAACCACGAAAATTAAAAAACAGATTCCTTGACTAAAAATGTGAAGCAAAGCTCCTATAACCATAATACCCGATTCCCCATCAGAGAAGTGCTATGGCATTATGGAGAACGAGGATTGCATAGAGGGTCTCTACAAACATTTTCAAACCATTGAAGATGTGGCAACCAAATTTCTTCCGTATAGTAAAGTTACCATTACTACATACATATTACACAAAGTTATATGAAAATTTTTCTGAACACAAGTATATGTAATAATACCATATATTCAATTGAATGTTATTAGAATTAACTCACTTTAATAGTATCAAATCATCCAAGACATACAATCAAGTAAGTTAGGGAACGAGAACAAAGTCAAATGCTAATATTAATGTTATTATCTGTAATAATACAATAAGTCAAATTTACACTCGTGGCTACCAAGCAACGCAACAGCTTTCGTAAAATTTCCGACAATTCCAGCAGTGGCGGCTCGTGAATTTAGAACTTGGCAGTGCTCTGGAATGAAATCACCGCTCAGGGGTTGGGGGGGTCTGGCGGTTTCTCCCCGTATTTTTTATGAAAGTGCTTTAGAAGCCATTTTAAAACATTTTAAAACAAGAAATTTCACTCACCGCAATATTTGACGAAAATCCCAAATCCAAAAGGTTACACTTTCGTACACAACTTTTGCCGCGACCTTTCGAAAAGTATTTGATAATATTCGCTCAGGCTTAGGACGTCCATTTCGTTTTATTTCAAGTTTTTCGTCAAAAGTCTATTTTATACAGGGTGTCCCATAATTAATGAGTCAAATTGTGCCAGCAGATTCTATGTTGAAAAGTAATGAAAAAAGTCTGAATAAACATAGGTTGGAAAATGCTTCATAAGGGAGCTACCGCTCCTGAAATACGTATGTGACTCTGAAGATGGTTTTTATGTAATATCTCCGCAACTAATGACTAAACAGAGTGAAATTTGGGGAATTTACTACATTGATTCGAAAGTTTTATTGCAATGATTAATTTATTAATCGCATTAATTAATTACAATTAATGCGTCAAACTGTCAGGGGTCGTAGAGGGCATGAAAACAAATAAATTTTGTAGGAAGTTGCTATAGTTGTTTTCAGTTATTTTGGCTCGTACGTCAATATGACAGTATGGGTCAAATATGTATTGCATTCCAGCAATTCTCAACAAGTAGAATTTATGATTATTTGAAAGAAGGCACCATAGATTAATAAATTGCTGGAAAATGCATGCACTTATCTATGTATGTAATTCCCAAAGTAGTTTAACGATTCAATCAGTATAATAATTACTATATTTTCGGGAGTTTCATTGGAATATAGCGACGCAGATAAATTACAGAAGTTCAATTTTAGCTAAATGAACAAAACTTAATGCAGACAATAACTAAAGTGATGCTAAATAAGTGGTCGGTAATACGTAAACAAGTATAATATAAATAAAATACAATAATACATGTTACCTAACTGAAATAATGAACTGAAGAAAGTTGAAAAGAAAATTAATTTGAAACATTTACGAAAGAAAAAATTTATAAAAAAGAATTCTAATTAATTGTCGTATTAACTACATATTAGGATCTTAAAAAAGTTCAAAAAATGTATCGTCTTCATCTTCAGAATCTTCAGATGAATCATTCAAGTTTATTATAAGCGGTTCAACTTCATCAAAGCGCACTTCACGTTCCCAGTCTTCCTCCACAATTTTTTCCGTGTGATTTATACAATTTTTCCAAACATCTGGAGTGACTTGGTCTAAAGCTTTTTGCCACATATCTAAAACTTGTTTGTCTCCAAAACCAACTTCTCCAATATGCAGGTCATAATATTGTTTGCAAATACCCCACACCATCTCTATTGGATTATACTGACAATGGTGGCAGTCTTAGGACTTGATGACCATGCTCTTGGAGCATTTCGTCTATAGCGTACCTTGGCTGTTGTTTATTCTCTTTACATAAATTTAGAAGTTCAATTTTCAAAGCCGTTTCCGAAAATGGCACATTTTTAGTTACAAGCCAATCTTTTAATTTTGATTTATTCCAGGATGCATGGGGAACTGGCTCTACTAAGAAGCTATGGTATGATGCATTATCCATTACCACTAGCGACGGTTCCTCAAGGTTTGGTATTAGTTTTTCTAAAACCCACTTTCTGAACGAATTCTGATCCATTGAATCATGGTAGTCCGCCGATTTTGATTTTGTAGAGAACAGCAGCGATGCATTCGGTACAAAACCATGCCTAGTTCCTGAATGAAGTACAACAAATCGCTTCCCATTTGAAGCATGGCCTTTCTTACAGCTTTTAACGCTTTCATCTTGCCATGTGCGCTTACTTCCTCCTTTAGCAAAAATCCATGTTTCGTCGAGAAACACAAATTGTCTGGAATGTTCGCTTTTCATATTTTGTATGTATTCTCGTAAAAACGTAATCCGCTTGCTTGCAATGTGAAGTTGCTCACAAAGAAAACGGCGATTATTCTCCGTTTTGAAACAAAACCCCAAGTTCTTTAAAATACGCCACATACTCGTATTAGATACATCTATGACACCCCTTTGCTTTGCTAATTCATTCAGCGTTTGAATTGTAATGTGTTTCTTGTCTTCTCTCATCATATAAAACGTGTTGCGAATTTCGCATTTTATTTCTTCACTTACATCGTCACTCTTAAACTTTCGCCTGTTATGCGATTTTCCGGGGGTAGTAAGAGGATCACCAGATGTAGATTCTGCTTTGATACGACCTATGGTTCTTAAACTTATTTTCAACGCGGCAGAAACTCTCTCGTTCACAGAAGAAAATGGAATCAAAGGTCCTTTATTTTCTGCTTCTGCCTTAAAATACTCCATAAGATCTAGTACAAATTGCCTGCACTGTTTTGTTATAGTACACCCAGGCATTTTAGTTTAGTATTTCAATACCAAAATTGTTAGAAATAAATATTGGAAATTACTAATTTGACAGTTAATGAAATAAACTTGACGTTACAACTTATGAAATGCCAAAAAACATTTTTGTGCGTTCTGTTTCCAAGGAATTAAGATTGCACGTGCGTTAGCTGCCAAAGTAATAAAATTTATACATATTTTGATTGATACGTATGGCGTTTATTCCATCAACATACGTTCAATACAAAAACCATTGTGATTTGAACGAAAACATCATAAACATGAGGCGTTGCTTAGTGCATACACACGCCAAGATAGCTGAAATGAACTATATTAACCCATCTTTTTGATAATAAAACGTTTAGTAAATTCCTCAACCTTCACTCTGTTATCGTCATTAGTTGCGGAGATATTACATAAAAACCATCTTCAGAGACACACATTTTAGGGGCGGTAGCTCCCTTGGGAAGCATTTTTCAACCTATGTTTATTCAGACTTTTTTCGTTACTTTTGAACATAGAATCTGCTGGCACAGTTTGACGCATTAATTATATTTAGAAACAATATTCACTTTTAACTGAATGAAGTATTACAACACAATAATAATATTGAAAAATTCAAAAATCAGGCGACCACTTTGCTAAAGTTCACTCCACAATATTTAAGTGTTCACTTGAATCTGGAACGCAAATTCTGTACTACTTTGGACACTTCGCGCTTTCTTATTTTTTCATGCAAATGGTTCAAGTCAGTAACGCCTATACGACTCTAATTCTTATCCATATTTGGAGTAAAAAATAACAAGCATGGAAAACAAAAAAGAGAATTCCTTACCGTACATCCACATATCCATTTGTTTCGTTTGTAAATGTCGCTAGTGAAATGCCTGGTGAAAGACCGACCTTCCTTTTTCTTCGCATAAGTTTGATTTAATTTTAAAACCGGTGTCGGCCTACCTAACCGTTTTATTTCAATTTTTGTGCTCAAGTCCAATAATAAAAAGTTAATTTTAATAATATTGTCAACGGAATTTATGCCGCTATCACTACACGCGCCACCGCCACCGCCACCACCACCACCACAAACTAAACCACTGGAAATTTCAATACTTAAAAACAATAAACACGATAATACAGCTAATTACTCAAACTTAAATATGGTAAACAAAAAAACAACGCGCAGAAGTACCAATTCCCGTGTCCCGTATATATTATGCATAGGTATGCTTAGCGCAACCCCAAATTTCAACTTCCAAGTGTGTACTGAAAAGGCGTTCGGATACGAGCTAAACTAAACATATATGACGAATTTTCCCACGTCTTGCCGAGTTTTGCCGATTTCGCTCCCATATCAAATGTACGAGCACCACACCCAAAACCCAAAAGCTCACAGTTTCAACACGCCAGACGGTTGGATGTATTTGCACATTTGCACGTGTATTCTCTGCTAGGTATTTTGAAACTGACGACACGGGATGCTTGGCGCGCGTACTATTTATTATCTAAACGCTGGAGATTCAAAAAGTTTTAAACTATAGTTTGAACCTTATCAAAAAAATGTTAAAAGCAGTTTTTTTGTAGGCAGTGCGCGCGCGCACGAGCGCACTTATTGAGGAGCCGCCACTGAATTCCAGACCACTTATTGTATTACTACAGATTATTTTTTTCATCGTCAAATTGACCAATAGGAACATTTCATTTGGGTCTAGAAGCGTGTATTATTTCGGAAATTTCACACCTCGCTTTTTTAGCCAATCAGAAGTTTGTTTTTGGTTTCGTTACCACGGCGACGCAAAAAATTTCCGGAAATTTTCATCCTCCACGGTGCCCTGAGCGAAATTAATAAGCGGAAATTTTTCTGTCAAATAATGACGCGGGATTCAAAAACTGAAGTTTCATTTTTAATGCTGAAATTCTTCTCTGATACTTTCTTGGTCATCTTTTCCAATACGAGACATGGTGAAAACGACAAACTAACCCCTAAATTATTTAGGGTATTCTTTACTGCTAAAAATGCTCTACAAGGTGTTTCTAAATTGAATACCATAAATTTAGGAGTTTGTAGAGAAAGTTAAAATAACACTAACATTTATATAGTTTTGTACAAAAACGCTTCCCTTCCAAAATACAGGGTGTTATAATGCCGACTGGCGTATCAGTTATTTAGCTATATATGTAACTAGAGCAGCCTGAGGAATCTAAATTTTTGTGGGCAAGTGCTACTCAAAGCTACAGATAATCCAGCAATATTTTAAGTGTAATACGATAATTCAGTGGCGCAGGAAAAGGGGTCGTGTAATAAATAAATAAATAGTTTGAGGTTAGGTTTTTTGAAAATATCGTTTAATTTTTAGATTCTCTAATCAAAATACTGCAAAAAAGATACTCTTTTTAAATATCTCTAGAGTCTTTCGTTTTCGAGATATGCACGATTTTATGTGGCAGTGCTATTAAAATATTGTCTTTGTTTTGCTGTATTCGGGGCTGTATTATCATTAGTTATGTAAAACTTGATAACAAAATCATCTAGAAGTGCTTGCAGGTATAAATTACGAAGGTACCTACAAAAACATGTAGCAATCATATGCGATTTTTTTTTCGCAGGTAATACCCCAGTTTTCATGAGCACTGCTACATAAAACCACAAATATTTCAAAAATAAAGAATCTTTTTTGTAGTATTTTGATTAGAGAATCTAAAAATAAAACGATATTTCCAAAAAACCTAACCTCAAACTTTTTATTAACAAAAAGGTATTACACGACCCCTTTTCCTACGCCACTGAATTGTCGTATTACACTTAAGAGTCCGGCAAACCCCTTTAAAATGAACCCGAAAACTGACTTCGTAGTGCTATGCTCATTTCTAAACGGTGAAAATTGAAGTGTTGAATTTTTGACAGTTTATAAACGAAACTTTATTTTATGTTTCCATCATCATAAGGTTCTCAGTCCGAAGACTGGTTGGACGCGTACCTCCATTCTTTTCTATCCTGAGCTAACCTACGCATTTCCCTAAAAGTAGAACATCCTACATCCCTAACTATTCGAGAGCAGTAGTCTAATCTAGGCCTACCCCTACCTCTTTTTATTCCTATCTCTGACTCTAGTATGTCACGAACTATTCCTTCGTGTCTTAGAAGGTGTCCTACCATCCTATCTCTCCTACTCTTTATTGTTTTCCATACCTGTCGCTTTTCCCCAACTCTTTCTAATACTTCCCTATTGCTAACCTTATCTATCCACGGTATCTTCATCATGCGTCTGTAGCACCACATTTCAAACGCTTCTACTCTTTTTCTATCCGCTTCTCCTATTGTCCAAGTTTCGCACCCGTATAATGCCGTACTCCATACATACGACGTTAAGAGTCTCTTCCTAGTCTCTATATTAACCGTTCTCGAGCATAACAGTTGTTTCTTTTTGTTAAACGCAACTCGGCCCTGCGCCATTCTTTGTTTTATATCTTTAGTGCTCCTACCGTCTTGAGTTATTTTACTCCCTAAGTAGCAGAAATCCGCGACCTCCTCTATCTTCTCATTTCCAATTTGTATTTCCATTTTAGTTCTATTTTCACATCCCCTACATACCAAAATTTTAGTTTTCTTTTTATTGATTTTCATGCCGAAGCCCTGTGTCAAAACTGCTTCCATTTCATTCAAAGCCGCTCCTAATTCTTCTTTGCTAGATGCTAACACTGCTATATCATCCGCAAATCTGAGCATGTTAATAGTTTGGCCCTGTACATTGATCCCTGAGGCTGTTCTTTCCTTAACAATATTAATCGCATCTTCGATATATAAGTTGAAAACTAGAGGTGACAATGCACATCCCTGTCTCACTCCCTTCCGGATATCTACTTCCCTTTGTTCCTGCTCACATTCTATAACTGCCTTTTGCTCTTTGTAGAGATTATGTATTATTCTTCTGTCCCTGTATTTCATCCCTACTTTTCTCAGCACTTCGAACATCTTCCCCCATTTTACGTTGTCGAAGGCTTTTTCTAAATCTACAAATCCTATATAGACGCTCTTTCTCTTTTCTATCGTTTTTTCTATAATTACTCGTAAAGCTAGAATGGCCTCGCGCGTTCCTCTATTTCGTCTAAATCCGAACTGATCTTCTCCTAATATTTCTTCCGCCTTTTTCTCCATCCTTCTTTGCACAATTCTAGTTAAAATTTTTGACGCATGGGAAGTTAAACTGATAGTTCTAAAATTTTCGCATCTATCCGCGCCTTTTCTTTTTGGCAAAGCTACTATGATGTTCCGTTTGTAATCTTCTGGAATCTCGCCTGTCAGGTATATGCGACTAACTAGTTTAAATAAACGATCTATTACCTCTTGACCTGCGCACTTTAAGATTTCTGCCTGCAAGCCATCTATACCTGGTGCTTTATTATTCCTTAAACTTTTTAGTGCTATCTCAAACTCTTCTCTCATTATAGGACTCCCTAGGTTATCCCCCTCTACACTGCTTTCGCTTTCTAATATATCTTGCACTTCCTGTCCCGCATATAAGTTTCCTAAATATTCTTTCCACCTATCTGCCTTCTCCCCACTTCCGATTAGGATATCTCCTGCCTCATTTCTAATGTTTTTGGTACTAGATCCAATTTCTCTAAAATTTCTCCTAATTATTTTATATGCTTCATCAGTCTTTCCTACTTCGAATTTATCTTCCACTTCTTTGCATTTATTATCGATCCATTGCTCTTTCGCTTTCCTACATTCCCGAATAATTTCCCACTTGATCGCCTTATATCTTTGTTTCCCTGTTTCATCTAACCTATTTTTATATTTTCGCCTTTCCTCTATTAGACTCACAATATGTTTTGTTATCCAGGGTTTCCTACTTTCATTCTGTTTATGACCCAAAATATCCCTAGCTGAGGAAACTAAACTATTTTTAATGCAATTCCATTCTGCCTCTATGTCCCTAACAATATTTTCACCCGTGCCCTTTAGTGCTTCGTTTGTCTTTTTCTCGAACTTATTGCGCATATCATCATCTTTTAGTTTCTCTGGGTCAAGATACCTTCTTCCGCTTCTTTTTTTCAAAATCTTAAATTTAAGATTGGCTTTCATAACGACTATGTTGTGATCACTATCTATATCTGCTCCTGGATAACTTCTACAATCCCTAACTTGATTTCTAAATCTTTGCCTAACGAGAATGTAATCTATTTGATATCTCCCTAAGTCTCCTGGCATCTTCCACGTATAGCATCTCCTAACATGATGGTGAAATAGAGTGTTCGCGATCGTTAAGTTATGTTTATGTTTCCATTGAAAGAAAATTTAAAAATTTTATCTTAGAAAGTGTCAGTTCACTCATGAAATTGACCAACTTCACGCGTGCATAGCGCCAAGAGATTTACAGTTTTCGAAAAATTGTTTCAATGGCGACATAAAGTATACCTTCTTCTACCATAATCAGGCTTTCGTGGTGCTAAATTTACTAGGATGAAGGTGTAATCATGGTAGAGCGAGAGCGCTGCAAACGCAAAATATGGCTTGGTATGTGCTGCCGCCCGGTGTCGACTGAGCGTAAACTCAGAGCGGCGTTGTCTCATTTACTAGGTACCGAACGCGCGGGCTTTGAATGTGCGTTGTTCTTGTGTCCATAAATGTGTTTAGCGCGACGGTGTTGCAACACAGATGATAGTTTGCTCCGATTTCTAACGGATACCTCACCGACCCGATGCCCCGCAGGTGTAACTTTTGATCTGCTTTGCCGGACTCTTAAAATATTGATGGATTATCTGTAGTTTTGAGTAGCACTTGCCCACAAAAATTTAGATTTCTCAGGCTGCTTTAGTCACAGATATAGCTAAATAACTGATACGCCAGTCGACATTATAACACTCTGTATTTTGGAAGGGAAGCGTTTTTGTACAAACCTATATAAAGGTTTTAGTGTTATTTTAACTTTCTCTACAAACTCCTAAATTTATGGTACTCAATTTAGAAACACCTTGTATAATAGACGATTGCATGTCAACTGACAGCACTTTTCATTGACATACGCAGGCTTCTTTACAATTTTAGTTCCATATTGTGTTTTCGATGACAAAAATGTCAGACTAATAAATTCCATTAGTTTTTTATTTTATTTAGGTGTGAAATTTCCTTACCGAATCCCCCACGTGCTTGAATTAATATCCGAAAATAATTCAAGCACTAGGTAGGGAGATTACATTCGGTAATTTTTTCGATTATTTTTCGACGTTTCTATTTTCCAATAAATTAACAGTATTTTTGATCACGTGTTTAATTCTGTCCAATTAAATCATTATTATAGTGAGAATTTTTTACTTAACTTGTCCCAGCGGGAATTTTTTTAGTATTTTGTTTTTGTTGATAAAACTACTTGTTTTCTAATTTTGACATATGTCATATATGTTTTAATCGCAAATTGTGACACTGAAAGAATAATATTGAAAAGTTGTTTCTTATTTGAACGTCAAAAAATAATCTTTCGAATACCACACGAGAGTAAGAATAACTTGGAAAATAATTCTCCACATTTTACTCAAACTTGTCGCCATTCGGCAATAGCCACTCGAGCCCTACGGGCTCTCGTGTCTATTGCCTGGCGACAAGTTTTCGAAAATCTGTCTAATTATTTTCAAGTTATTCTCACTCTCTTGTGATATTACTACTGATAATTTTGCTTGTTGACAAGTTGCCATAGTTTCGAATTTGTAGGTGCATTTATAATGTATAATCTAGTTACTTTAGGACCTGCCAAACGTCAAATATTCCCAACACATTTCTTTGTATGTGAATTAATTGAAATAAAATTTCATTTTGAACTACCTTGCTTCAATTCAAAAAATAATCTTGTCAAATACAATTCGTGGTCTGCAATTTTTAGGTAATTTTACCTCGAATTTTACTCAAGCTGTTGCTTTTACTAGCCACTCGTGTAAATTTGACAGAAGATCACTCGCGCAAGCGCTCAAATTTATACTCGTGGCTACCAAGCAACGCAACAGCTTTCGTAAAATTTCCGACAATTCCAGACCACTTATTGTATTGCTACAGAATATAACTTTGTTCTTGTTCCCTAGCTTACATTCATGATTGCATGTCATGTATGGTTTGATGCTATTATGCCAGCCGATTTTAATAACACTTAATCGATTTTTCTTCGAAACGATTCACGAAAAATATTATACTATTTATTGTGTTCAGAAAAATTAACTTATTCAGAGAAAAAAATAATAATAGAATGTTGCCATTTGAGGAAATAAGTTGATTATCGTACCTCAGAAGTTTCCAAAATTGAGAAAACCTTTTCGACGTCAGTTAAAAGTATCCTAGAAAAGCTGGAGTGAAGGGCTCCATCATTTGCTGCGGGCGGTCCTGTGAAAACATTTCTAAATTTTGCAACAACTGCGAAGAAGAGAAAGAAACCAAGACCGTCATCGACAAACTGTTGCCACCAGAAGATATTGAAGAAGGGAGAATGACACTCACCCAAACACAGGGAAAATAGACGTGAACAAAGCTGGCCCATCTGAAGCATCGAAACGAAAGAAAAATTAGTGCATTAAAACGACAAAAAAGACAGTTGTGGATTTGGCCTACTGGGGGAAACAATAAAAAACACGCCGTTTACTCTACCTCACGGTGGTTTGGAAATGAGTATAATAGTTATTTACGATACAATTATCGTAAAGGCTCATTTTCAACTAAATTCGATTCCGAGTGTGCCATACGCTGTAATTTGATATTTTCAAAAAATCTAGCTCACGCGAGCACAACCGTTCGATACAAATTTTGTGGGTATTACTGAATTTATATTCGCAATAGCAGTCTGCGCAAACTGTCACTTTTCACAAAATATCGCTGGAAACATGCGTGCGCCAAGAAAATATTTTCCGTCCTTGTTTGAAGTACGCAAAAATGGATTTTGCATCTATTTTAAGACAAAAATTCAAATCTGACATTAACTGGGTAACCTTGAGTTCACAAGTTCCCGAGTTGTCAGTGTTAGTTGCAAATACATTCTATTCTATACTGTACTGTACTGTACTGTACTGTACTGTACTGTACTGTACTGTACTGTACTGTACTGTACTGTACTGTACTGTACTGTACTATACTTTATTTCCAACATAAAAGACGTGCCTTTTTCTCTCCTTCTTTTTCTAAAATGCCGCGCGGTACCATTTAACCTTTGGAAATTGGCTTTAAAAAGTTTTTGAAGAGAAGTTAAAACAATAAATTAGTAAACACACTAAAGGGCTAAAGGCATATTTTTTAATGCCTGTCATAAATGTTGTTCAGGGACTATTACAGTTTGTTTTAAAGCTACCCAATTAGTGTTATGAAAGAATGTTATATCACACACGAACGCATTTTGATAGCCTGAATTTTATTGCATTTTGAACTTACCACAGCCCATCACCAACATTTTTAATGCACGAGATGCACGTTGAAAAGCATAGAAAACATAATAGGCAAATCCATCTACTATTTGTAGACAACAAAAGTTTTTAAAATTACATTTTCAAGTAGGTACTCATCGAGTTTAAAAGGTGAAAAATAAATGATCAGATTTATTTCATTTACTTGCTGAATACACCATCTGTGTGCTGGGTAGATAGGTACTAACTTCAAAAAACTTTAAAACGAGCTAAAGTGTCTATCTATTTTCCTTTTTATTATAAACAATTTGACTTCCTACATTTTAAAAACTTGTAAAAAAGGGTGTAAACTAAAAGTCTGTCAAAATCACGGTAATAGGAAAACCATTAACAGAAGATGAAGTTTATACCTTGTAAATTCCTAAGATGCAATGAGAAAAAGACAATAGCTACAAAATATATCACAACTTTTTTATGATTTTATCAATTTGTTTCAGAAGCTCCGGGAGAAGTAGGATGGGTTTTAACACTGATCATAGTTTCCTTAACATCAGCTGTAATAGGTGCCATAATTATGATCGTAGTATTACATTGCAAAAGGTGTGTATAAGTGCATATTGTACATCAAGGTTGAGAAGTACTTCTCAACCGTGGTGTACATATATATAATTTTTTTCACTACTAGCACCTGAATTCTATCATTTAATAAGCAAAATTGCGATACTTGACATAATTCAAAAAATGACAACTCTAGTGATAGTTTTCGTTATAGACTTTTGTATTAATAATAATGATTGATAATTCTATATTACTGACCTATTATATGTCAATAATGAACCCATCATTAACCTATTATAAGTAAGAGGTGGAGAAAAACAATTTCACGGCGCAAAATATCGGTCAATAATGATATGTTTTAAGGCTAGTAGTGAAAATAGTATATTATACACGAGTTTATAATGAATGCTATTATTACCGAGGATGAAGTTTACAACACGAGCGTGTTTTGTAGTCATCCGAGGTAATAATAGCATTCATTATAAACTCGTGTATAATATACTTTGTCCACGACTATCAAAACAGATTCCCAGAAAGAATTTGCCTTCATTTCCCTTCTCCAGTGTAAGAAAGATTCATACGCTCTCAGGTATAATTTTCTTGGTTTTTTGGTCAATGAATCTAATGAGGCAAGTTCTGCAGCTTCTTTTATTGCTGGTGCTGTTAAAGAAACTTCGTTTTCACTCTCACTACTCATTATATCTTCTTTTTTAGAATATGCATTTCAAATTAAAAGCAAACCATGCTGATTTGACGTTTCAATTTGAACTGACACATCGCGATCGCGGCCTACTAAATAAATGTAAAAAAGGGTCAAAGCGATGTTCCTATTGGTGTAGTGAATAATATTCATTAATCACTGCAGTGATTAATGTATCTAATTATGATTGAAGAAACACAAGTATAAAGAGTATATTATAAGATAGTCGTGGACAAAAGAATTTTTGAACTGATATAAAAATTTTTCGATAACTAGTAAATATACTAATGCTGTGTAATATTTGTTCTAGCAGAATGAAAACTACAGGAACAAGTGGTGAGCAATTTTGTATTTGATTTATTTCTACCTAAAAGAAAGTAAAAAAATACAAACTAACAAGAATACTGTGCCAGAATTCATGAGTGAATAATGAGAATCAATAGTAAGAAACCGGACAAAAACCATGAAATGAGTTCCGAGTATTCTATAGTTCTAGCAAAGAATAAAGAACTACAGAGAAGCAGTAGGTACTTGCGTCAGCATCAGCTTTGTTGTTTTGTGTTGGTCATCATTGACCTTGAAACGCAGGTTCTATTGTCCCTTTAAATTGATACCTATACAGGGTGATTCACGGAGATGGTCGGTTAGACGCTTCTCAGAAACGGCAGCGAATTAAAATCTGAAAATGTACACACAAAAGTTCTCGGCTTAGACCATTCTAATTAAAATATTTTCAACGCCCGACAACTTCCGGTTATACCGGAAACGAGTACCTACTCTCTTATTTTAAATGGAATGCCCACATTTTTATTACGGATTTAGATTTTTGGTCGAATTTTAGGGTCACTTTATGCAAAACATCATATGTGTAAGGTGCACCCTCTTCAAGATATTAGACGTTAAAAATAGTAATTTTTCAAATTTCATCAATTATAACTTGGAAACAGTGTTGCCAGATTCCGGGATTTATCACAAATTTGGTGAATTTCAAGTAGGATTTGCGACACTTTTTGTTACGAACTCGCAAGTCGCAAATTTGGTGATTTTCACCTAATCAAGTTGGGATTAATAATTTTCTGCTTTTGCACGATGCACGAAGAACATTATTTTCCCGCTAACCGTAACCATAGCCAAGCCTATATACCCGTTTCGCGTTCTAGTAATCGCGGCTCGCGATGCACTTATGCCGATCCTACGCAGTATAACATAGCAACTGTACTCATCGCTGATTTTATACTTACGGCAACGGGCGTATTTTCTTAATATACTATTTTCGTAACCTACCTTTGCACCACACGTTCATGGCTCAGTGGTCGATGTGTCAGCCTCCCAAGCCGCAACGTTGAGGGTTCGCACCTCGCAGTAGTTCTTTTTTGTTATGATGATTTCTCTTTTTTCTTTTGACCAAAAAAACTGTTCTGGTCCAAAAGGACAGCTAGGGGATC
The DNA here is from genome assembly GCA_963966045.1 of Xestobium rufovillosum. NCBI lineage: Eukaryota > Metazoa > Arthropoda > Insecta > Coleoptera > Ptinidae > Xestobium > Xestobium rufovillosum. The sequence continues at coordinate 24,940,289 of OZ014493.1, read as the reverse complement.
ACCATCACGTGAGACAGACATCCACTAATTTGTTGACTTTTACTGTTATTGATTTACTGTTGTTGCGCGACAGAAATATACCAATCAGGGAATGTTGCATTAGCTCTAATGTTATACCGCGTAGGATTGGCATATGTGCGCTCGCGATGGGCATAACAGTAAATTCAGTGACAACGTCAAAATGACAGATCGGTTTAGTTCAGTCAAGCTATTTATCTAGCAGTAAAGCTGTGTAAAATCGGTCTACCAATAGTAATTTTCTATTCAAATTTAGCGCTCATTTGTGGGAGGAGTTTTTATAGAATCTGATGGATAAACAGCGTATAGATATAAAGGGTATTATTATTATTACTATTATTTAACCATTTCCTGGGCTGCGACTTTTTGCGACATCTAGTGACGAGATTTGCGACTTGCTCAAGAAATATCTGGCAACACTGCTTGGAAACGGTACGAGATAAAGAAAAATGATTTAGATGTCCCTATCCTAGTTTTTAATTCTCTATCTAATGAGTCTGGAAAATATTGCTTCCTGATTGGCAACTTTTTGTCATTTTTCGTTAGAGAATAACCAATGGTCAATTTAGAAGATGTTGGTTAGTTACATTGAAAGCGACAATTGCAAGAATTACTTCCTGCCATGTTAGTGTTATTTTTATTATCTATGCATTTATTTTTTCCATAAATGTAGTCGATTTCTAACTAATCAACAAGTAAGAAGCAAAGGTGGATATATAATTTGCTAAATCAACATTTATATGTCAGTTTCTAATTTTCGATGAATTTTTAGCGAATTCAAACTTCAAACCCACATCCGCGGTGTTTCAGCACATGTGCTGCTGCAGCTAAGATATGCCTGCAGATTTCTTTATTCTCATATGTTAAATATACTTAGATTATTATTTTATTATTGCTCAAGCTAATAAAAAGATATTTGTTCGTGAAAACAATCCTATCAATGTTCTAAAATACCTTGTCTGTTGTGTAATTTGTATCAGGTAATGCACAGTACAAAAATTTAGCAAAAAATAGCAAAATTCAATCATGACTTACCAAATGTAGGTTGAAGATAAGCAGCACACAAAAATTTAGGCACAAAAGGAAAGAATCAAAAAAATAAACTTGCACTAACACTTTGTAAAGTCTTTGAAATGTTGCACTTTATGGCATAAGCTAACTAGGATGAAAAATACAAATATTCTATAGAAATTCGATAAGAATTTCTTTCCATTCGAAAAACAGATTTTTGAATCCCAAATAATACACATTTTCAGTCGTGCTAATGTGATTTTTAACTTATTTCAGACCCAAATTCGCCAGAAACCCCAAATCGGACAGGGATTCGCCCTCCCATACGTACACCTGATGACAAGGGAATTAATGCAATTACTCCACCAACATTCCCAAGCCCACCACAAAATTCTCTCATAGGAAGCAATACAAATGGAGTCTGGTCGTGGCTGTCCAGAAGATCGACAACATCACCATCACAACTAGCAAATACTCCAACTTTACCAGCCGAAAATCACTACACTCACATGGAAGAAAATTACAACACTGTAGAGGAAGCTCTTTATGCCGAACTTGACAGGGAAAGCAGCACAGATGAACGAAATAGTAATAGTCCAGCGTATCAGAATTCTGCATACACGGACCCAGAAGCACCAGTTTCAAGTGCTCCTAGCAGCGCTTACTATTCAGACTTATCTGTTACTACAATGCCTGATAGGGCATATGAGATAGTGAACTTAAATACGTTACCTGTTTGGGACTCAAGTGGTATGAATTGTGAAGTGAAAAGGCAAGGTGTTAGACTTGCAGCGATTTGTGAAAATATCAGTGTTCCCTCGGATTATGTGTGATTTTAGCTGCCAGTATTAGTAAATATTGTGCATATTGACAGATAAAAATTTTGAAATATTGTGTAAAATGAACAGACTACATACACACTATCTTGGTGAACAATCAATTTGAAACATGAGTACACTTCTTCAGAAAACTACATTGGTTCAAACCGCAAAAACAAAAATGTACATTTAAGTGATTTTTAAGAATTTATGAAGGAAGATTGTGCTTTATCCTTGATATATAATTTAAAATAAATGTTCACACATTATCTCTGATACAGAACCATAAAATCAGAAAGTAGAGGGTTCGGTAACAGGATTGAACGGTTGAAAGCTTGTTGTGAACAAAAAACGCATTTGAACAAATTTTGAATAAACAATAAATTAGTTTTGTGGAACTTTATTACAAACTATTAGTCCATAAATACAACATTCGTAAGTAAGATGTCCACCGTTCATTTCTATACATTCTATTAGTGCAATCGTCTTCTGAAATTCAGCATAACATCTTGAACTATAAATGATGATTAAAACAAGATTTACCCCTTTACAAGGCAGAAATCATGAACACAAATCTTCCCTCGTATATTCCTGACAATCACATGAACTACAGGTATGCTGATAAAGCAGTCATTTCATATCTCTTGAACTGTTCAAGATATCAAAATACAATTTTAAATACTTAAAGAAACCTGATGTAGGTACCTAGCAGTATTATTTAGATGTATGCAGGATATCCTTTGTATGGGATTCGCACACCAAACATTAAACCAAAATCTTATTTTTTAATGACCATTCCAAGGTTCCAAGATATTTTTTCAAATCTAGTTTTCTCAACAAATTCCAACAAAAATAATATGTGATGGGGATGGATGTTGAACCCTACAAACTCTACAAACAAAAACTGAGATTTTTTATTGGGAAAGTTTCCCAATATCTGTTAATACCTCTCCCTTTTAGGGTCCCGGCACAGTGGAGCTGTGAAGAGAGATGACAGCGGAGATTATAAGTTATTAGAGGTGTTTGCACAATGAAGCTTTTTAATTTTTATATTTTTATATCGTGTTGACGTTTGTATTCCCAATAGCAAACATGCATTTTCGGGAAGTAGGTATTATGTAAGTACACACTAAATGAAAGGAGACGTAGTACAACGTTACTGTCTCTTTGTTTTTATTCTCGGACGTCACTGGTAGAATGACGTATCTTAATCCTTCTCGGTACTACTGGATTCGGGCCCTTAGATATACAGCTGTATCCCTCGGTATCACGTATTGGGACACAGTGTATATCTACGGGGATCTGGTCGTTCGCTTATAAACAACTTCTTTCATTGTATCTGGTCGGTATGAGACTTATTCGTTGCTACCCTTAGCTTTCAGTCGCAGAAAGGGTTGGGTTCTTTTACTATTGCTAAACGACGGTTAAAATAACAACACATAAGAAAATTATATCGGGATTCTATTACTGTAGCTATATACAAGATAAAATGATAAGACTAAAAGAATATTTACAGCAAAATCGGTATTTACATGAAATTAAATGGGTTTCCTTTATGAAAATTAAATCGGTTTTCGCGGTGTAACCTGATTGGACACGCCACGGGCTCATCGTATGATCAAACTGAATTACCATCGGTTTCGTGGAGTTTACGTGATAGCCTCAGAATACAATCTCCTCTGGAATACCACCGGGTTATACGTATCGAGGAAATAGATGGTATTACAGCTGGATTGTACTAAAGGTTGCCGGTTCGGCCAGGTGTGATCGATCCCCGCCTGTATATCGTCTCATTTGTTGACTTATGTCACCACGAGATTGCCGGATCGATCCAACCCAAACCAGCAGACACCCTTAGCTCCTGCTGTATCTATTCCCTCGCTACGCAAAGCTGGATCTAGTCCACTCGCAACTAGGTTGTGTTTGATAGTTAATATTACTGCAATACCAACTATCATACACCGGGCACTTACTCAAATTTATTTATTGTATATCTGTTAATCACACGGCGAACTTAGGCAGGTTCAATGAGTTATTTCTGTTTCGGATCGGAGCGGCCAGCATCATCTCAGATGCTGGGAGTACTGGTCCTGACTGAGGGCCGGACGACCAGGTACTGAATTTCTTCTTGGGATCCTCCACTTTTATAAGCGGAGAGTGAGGTCTAGCTTCGGCGGTTCACTTCCAGATTTCCAGCGGGAGAAGTAGTGCCGGATGAAAATACATGACGTCGGATTAGGGACGGGCGCAACTACCATCCATCTCGCTTGACTGTTGTCTCGTATGGCGGGCGCGTGCTTCTCCCACCTGTGTTGACGAACTCAGATGACGTACCTATCTTCCACATCACGGCGTGACGTCAGAACGTCAAAAAGTAAACACCAATCAATTTTGAGTATCCAATGTGTTTACTTTTGCAACGTTACAGTAGCTGGATGAATTTCAACATCTGTATATAACTGAACGGAGTATATGAGAGATGCACCAACGTTTGATTACACTTCAGCAAAAATAGGGATGAAGTTAAAAGCATTACGAAGACACTCGAAGTCCATGACCCCTATTCAGGGGTGTGGGAGGATATTTGCTCTTTTGCCATTTTGTTTTTCTAAAAACTACCTATTAAATTTTTAAGCTGCCTGTGCCACTTTGTAATTTTTCTTATATTGTAAATGCGAAAATTATTGTAGGTAGTTATATTCGGGCATTAATAAAACTTACTGTTTTGTAAATTAACTTTATCATCCATCTTTACTTATTTAGGCATACAGGGTGGTGAAAATTTCGATGCTCACCATTGCTATTTTGGAAATGGTGAGATACGAGTACGGTTAAATTAGAGAAAAGTTGCGCTTTTTCGTGGCAATTACGAATTTGCAAACAAATTCTGAATACTTCGATTGGATTCCGACTTATCGCGAAAAAACTGAAAATTGCGATTTCAGAAATAAATTATTATCTTTTCTGCAATTGAAGCAATTTCAATGAAAGTTGGTAGATTCATGTTTTTGACCCCTCCGAGTCGAATGACGGTCGCAGAAATTTTCTAAGCTTTCTAGATTTCAAGTTATGATAGTCAATTTTTTTTTCTTATGGCCGTCATATTGGATTTTTGCATTAGTTAGACAAAAAATTAGCTTTCCGGATTGGTAACCAACATGAATTTTTTAATTAGGCACTTTTTCATTGTAAAATTTCAACATTTTCGTAAATTATTTCTAAAATCGCGAATACTTTAAAAAACAATTGGAACAATTATCAATAACAATAAATATGACTGACTGACCACATTTTAGCATGGTTTTTGAATAAGGCCCAATTAAACCAAAAAATATGAACGTATTTTATTGCTGATTTTTGACATTAAAAATACTACATACAATTATTTAACAATAATGGGATCAGTAGGTATAACAAATTCAGAATAACATCTGATAAACTATTTTATATGTTCAAAGTGCGCGCCGTTATTCATGATGCAAAGGTTGATTCGCAAATTTATTTCATCCACTGCTTTTTGGATGGTCGGAATGGATTCAAAGGCTTTTTCGGCGATTGACATTTTCGATTGGGGTTGCATAGACAACATCTTTCACACAGCCCCACCAAAAGTAACCCAACGGCGTCAAGCTTGACGATCTTGGAGGCCGAATGTGTCAAGCCATGAATTTGGAAAGCGTGTATTTAAATAGTCCTGTACAATATGGGCGTTGTGAGGAGCAGCTCCATCTTGCTGATACCATTCAAGGTTTCCAACAATTCGTAATGGCAATTCTTCTAGCATGTCTTCCAAATTTGTTTCTAAAAAGTTTAAATATCCAGGTTCATTTAAATGCCCTTCAATGAAAAATGGGCCCAGAACTACATCATCCAAGCGACCGGCCCATACATTTAAGGAATGCCGAACTTGCGGCCTAGTTTCCCTTAAAATGTGGGGGTTCTCGTTCTCTGTTGCATGGTGGTGAAGATTTCTTTTATTAAACATCCCTGAGTTAGTGAATAAAGACTCATCAGTCCAAGTACTCTTCTGGGAAAATATTGATCTTGCCGCAGTTTTTGGCGATACCAATTGCAAAACTCCAATCTTCTGTCATTATCACCGGTTGGAGAACTTGGACGGGCCGAAACTTATAATCATGGTACTTGTATTTTTATAATTTTCCTCACAGTAGAATCATAGATACCGCACTCTTCGGCAATTTTCGACTGGAGGTTTCTGGGTTGATTGCAATTTGAGCAAACACATTCACGTCATTTACACTATCTCGTTCCTGATACAGTCCTCGTGCTATTCTAAACCCGCCAGCAATAACCAAATTCGTTGCAATTCTAGAAAACATAGTCTGGTGGAGTTGCTGTATTTCTAGGTAGAAATTTGTGTAATTTTGAGACGCAAAAACGCAAATGTAAACATCATACATGTCTTGTTTTTCTTCATGGGAGAACATTTTGACAAGCACAAAACACGTTCGTCAATTGCACACAATCTGTCACTTTTGTTCTTATTGAAATTGTTTTCCAAAGCATTCGCGATTTTAGAAAATTTTGAAATTTTACAATGAAATACTTACCTATTTACGAAATGAGTGCGGGAAGACATTTTTCGTGCACGAATGCGCCGAAGACGTCTTCGCGCATCGAGGTTCGTACAATATTTTTTGAAACGAACATTATAATTTTTTAATTATTATCTAATACGTTTGCAATTTAAAATTTCAAAAAATCAAGTGGTTACATTGACAGATTTCCACGAGGGGTGAACCGCAGAGGAATTTTGGTGTACAAGCTTGAGGAATTGCAGAGGAATTAGTACGGAATTACATAAATTTGTAGGGAATTGCAGGAATTGTTTGGGGAATTGTTGGAGAATTGCAGGAATTAGTCAGGAATTAGTGAGGAATTGCACAGAAATTGCAGGAATTACAAGGGAATTGCAGAAATGTTTACTAACGATTGCGCATGCGCTGTAAATTTACAAATATAAATTACAGGAATTACATGGGGAATTGCAGAAATTACATGGGTAATTGGGGGAATTACTTGAGGAATTGCATGAATTAGATAGGAATTGCGGGAAATTAAAAGGAATTACACATAAATAGAGGAATTTGTGTACAAGCTTGAGGAATTACATAAATTTGTAGGGAATTGCAGGAATTGTTTGGGGAATTGCAGGAATTAGTGAGGAATTGCACGAATTACAAGGGAATTGCAGAAATGTTTACCCCTCTTATACTAACGATTGCGCATGCGCTGTAAATTATTGCAGTATCGGACGTACAGGAAATGCAAGAAATTAGTTGTAAGGGAATTCCAGGAATTAGTAGGGGAATTACATGAGGAATTGCAGGAATTACATGGGGAATTGCGGGAATTACATGGGGAATTGCAGGAATTACATGGGGAATAACGGGAATTACTTGAGGAATTGCAGGAATTAGATAAGAATTGCGAGGAATTAAAAGGAATTACACATAGAGGAATTGGTGTACAAGATTTTGCTATGCGGTTCACCCCTCGGATTTTCATTTGACAATTGTAAAAAATGACATTTGATTTAATTTATTGAATTGAGTTGTCAAAGTGTCAATCGAATTAATAGCGATTTATCTTTATTCTTTCACTATTTTCAACATCCAAATTGAAGAAATGGCGTTTTGTTAACCAAACTTTATTACTATCAAGTCAAATTATTTCTAGGAAGCCTGAAAGGGCCAGTGCTTTTTGATGGATTTCGCGCACTAGTGCGCAAACACTATGTTTGAGTTTGTCTGTCGGGTTCGCAAAATGTCATTTTGAGAGCGGTGAGTTCAGAAATGTAATTAAAAAATTCGTGTTGGTTACCAATCCGGAAAGCTAATTTTTTTCTCTATCTAATAGTGCAAGAATCCAATATGGCGGCCATAATAAAAAAAGTTGACTATCATAACTTGAAATCTAGAAAGCCTAGAAAATTTCTGCGAACGTCATTCGACTCGAAGGGGTCAAAAACATAAATCTACTAACTTTCATTAAAATTGCTTCAATGGCAGGGAAGATAATTTATGTCTGAAATCACAATTTTCCATTTTTTCGTGATAAATCGGAAACCAATCAAAGTATCCAGAATTTCTTTTCTTTTCGGATTCTTAATCGCCACGAAAAAGCGCAACTTTTCTCTGATTTAACCAATCTCGTATCGCTTGCCGTTTCCAAAATAGCAACGGTAAGCATCGAAATTTTCACCACCCTGTATGCTTGCAAACATCCTATCTTTTGAAAATTTAAAAATCTCCTACAGCAGGTGTTCTCGTTATTGTTTTTACATTATGTCACGGCACAGGTCAGCAGGGTTGAGTTCAGAATCGGATCATAATAACTGTCGAGACAACTACGTTTATAAATGTAGTATAGATTTATCAGGTAGACAGAACTAAGACTAGCCATAAATACTTACCCTCCAGTCCTAAGAAACCAATTTTATTGCGCTTATGTTCAAAATAGTTCTAAGAAACCCTATAGATTTATCGATCCCGTTCACTTCAGGAGTGGGGGTTGGGTATTTATAGCAATGTAATGTAAGATTAAATGTAGATTAATCTTCAACTCCTGAGGCTGCTAACGTTGTCACGAAACATGTGTTGAGTTTAATTACTCTGTCACTGTCTTTCGGTGTGTGGAGTTAACTTATTAAGAATTCATAGTGAATTTACGTCGAAGTCCTTGATCCAACTGCTGTGTAAACCTTTTCCCATTTAATCAAATCCCCATGTCATCCTAACTTAAGAGGGGCACCCTGTATCTCAATAATTTTTACATGGTGCCTGATGAAGATCCCATGTATAGTCAAACTTGTGCGTAAAATTTTCATATCTTTGGCAGTGCAAGAGATATGAATGGACTATAAAGTTCATTGGCCGACCTGTATGTAAAATGTTTTATCTTCAACTGCAATTTAACAAAGAAATGTCATTACATATTTAATTTATAAACGCATGTTGTGATATAAATATATTCTAAGCTAAGTACTATTTATATATTTTTACATTTTTATATTTGGGCAAAGCCAAAAATAAATGAGAAAAATGCATTATTCTCGATAAACAATTTTTATTTCATCAGTCACAAATAAATATCTATACAAAGAAAAATAAAGCGAGGCCAAAATGAACCCTCGATTTAGGTAACAAAAAAGAAAATGTTATCATTAACTCGGAAGCTTTAGGCCAAAGATTTATTCTGACTATTTAAAACTGGGGTCAAAAGTATTCAACAAATATAATGTATAAACTTTGAAAAAACTTAAAATTTTTGACACAAAATTAACTGTAGTTACAAAAAATAAAGATTACATATTGTTACATTTCCTGTAATTCAAGATTACAACTGCAAACTAAACCTTTCAATATTTTACTGCAATTTCAGGACGAAATAGTAACAAATATTTATGCAAAAATAATAAATAAGTTACAATTAATTGTGTGTCAAAATTAACAAGACAAGCAACACCTGTACAGTTGTGAAGACGTTGAAAAGCATTTATTCCATGTACAAAATCAAAAATCTCAATTAAAAAAACGATTCTTGAAGTTTAAAAATGCATCCACTTATGTGACACTTAAAAATGAACAATAATACAGTTTAATACAAGAACTAAAGAGTAAAACTTACATACTGATAGTATAAAACAGTTCACACTGACACAGATGGCTGAAAGACATTGTCATGACTAAACAGCCGCTAGCTCAGAATGCAGTACAGCCAGGCGGTATAGTTGTTCGTTTTATTGACATGTCAGTCCACACAGCCATCATCAGATTTATTAGGCGAGGTGTCTAGGTATATTTTTAAAGCTCGCTCTCTGCCTGGCGAGTATGTTTTCCTACTAAATACTCCTAGCCTCGAGTTCTCCTTTTGGTTTATTTCTTTCCTCTCCTCTGGTGTCAGCTCCTTCTGATGTTCACGGCTATCTCTGCAGAATTTGAAAAATAATAAAGCAACGCACTTCACAAATTAACAATTATCGATGGAACAAAACAAATTTATATGCTTTAAAAATAAATGTATGTAGTAATAGTCAGATAAAAAACACAAATACTACCAATTCAAAAAGATTAACCGAATTTATCACTACCAGAGAGTAAAAAGTGATTGTGTTAACAACTTCAAAAACATTACTTTCAGAATGAAAATAGATAAGTAGCACCTAAAAGTACAGAAAAATAAAACGTGTAATAATAAAAATTGACAGAAACCAATACTGCATCCTTTAATAGTTATTTATGCACAACCGGGCGCAGCAGGCCACTTTAAATGCTTTGTTTTAGGGCTTAAAGTGTCATTTTATTATTGACAGCTATATTGCGGGCTTTTTGTACTTTACGGCCCGCCGCGCCGGGCCGTAAAGTACTGATGCAACAAGTTCATTGTCGCTGCCTTAGCCGCTTCCACAACTTCCGGTGGAGTGCAAGAACTGAAATCTTCATCACTTTCCATTGTGAAATAATTAAAACGCTTCAAAAGTTATTTTTTATGTAACAGTAGGTATTTAGGTTGGCGTAGGTAAATTTACAATATGGCTGTCGTTGTTTACAGCGTCTCTATGGTTATTTGAATGAATTCTTAGTCGGGAATAAAGTCAAGTAGCTATCTGTCAGGGTGACTTTATTTTTACGCAACGCAAAAATTTATCAAAAATAATTCTTATGTAGTATTTGCAAGAAGTAAGATGACCGGTTGTGCATAAAATTTTGTATGCACCTCGGGCACAACTAGCATTTATGGCCAGTCGCGTGTTAGAGCCTGAGGCGTAGCCGAAGGCTCTAACACGAATCGGGCCATAAACGCCTGTTTGTGCCCTCGGTGCATAAATAACTATTATGCACCGAGGGCACAAACAGGCGTTTATGGCCCGACTTGTGTAGCCTCAGGCTCTAACACGCGTCTGGCCATAATCGCTAGTTGTGCCCGAGGTGCCTACAAAATTTTATGCACAACCGGTCATCTTACTTCCTTCAAATACTACATAAGAATTATTTTTGATAAATTTTTGCGTTGCATAAAAATAGAGTCACAATGACAGATAGCTACTTGACTATTCCCAACTAAGAATTCATTCAAATAACCGTAGAGACGGGCCGTAAAGTACAAAAAAGCCCGCAATATAGCTTTCAATAATAAAATGACACTTTAAGCCCTAAAACAAAGCATTTAAAGTGGCCTGCTGCGCCCGGTTGTGCATAAACAAAGTTACTACTTGAACTTTCATATTACTTTATCCCATGATGGTTCTGTTAGAAGTATGTTCTCCTTAAAGTAAATAACCGGTCAGTGACAGTTCACAAATGCTATGAACCAAATGGTGACTGCTAAGTTAAGTAATGTGCTAAATCAGTGTTTAATAAAATTATAACACAGCAACATGTAAATAATAATAAGGAGCGGTGAAATTGTTTCGTTACTTTTTCACAAATATTCACGTAAAAATTATCTTTACCGGAAATATTCATCTAACATTCCAAAATAAATTGTAGATTATGTCCCTAAGGGCCAGTTTCTCAAGCGGACAGTTAAACGGCGTTCTGTTGATCTTTGGTTTAAATTTGAACTAAGTTTAAGGCTGCGTCGGTTTCTCGGATCTCGATCAAGACTAGATCGGTTGAACTGCCAATAATGTATGTTGGTAGTGCTGGCGCATACGCATATAGGTTAGTTTTGTTTGACAATTGTCATTTGAATAATTGTTTGTGGCCTGATTTCTGTAAAGTAGTGTTATTGCCTGTTCGAAGGATGAATAATTTAAAAAGAGCCACAAATTTTTCTGCAAGGGAAGAATCATTAGTTGTGTCACTTGTTAAAAAGTATAAACACAAAGTGGAGTGTAAGAAATCTGATACCGATACAAATAAAATGAAAAAAGAAATTTGGGCTACAATAGAAAAAGAGTTCAATGCTTTGTCGGGTGAAACACACCGGGATGCTCGAACTTTAAAAAATAAGTATGAGAACATTAAAAAGCGCAGCAAAAAGAAGTATGCCGATGAAAAATGCCAGTTACTTGGTACTGGCGGTGGACCTCCTAAACATCCCAGTATTAACGGATTGGACGAACAAATAAAGGAAATTTTGGGGGTTCGGTTAGAAGGACTGCCTTCAGAATTTGATGATGATACACTGGGTAAGAAAACAAATTAAAAACTTAAAACCCTAGTAGAAATTTTTGTTGTAGCCGCAGTTGGAGATATAGATAGTGCTGTAAATGATGAAAGTCTAGATTTGATTGAAGTGGATATCACAAATAATACATCTCATGTAACTGAAATGCAATATGAAGTATCCGTGGACATGGAAAAGTCCCTCGTTGAAATTTCTGAAGATACGAGTGATACTTCCGAAATAGCAGCAGAGAAGAAATCTGGGCAGAAAGTCACGCTGCAAAACTGGAGCAAGCCTTCCCCGCAGCAATTAAGGACTCCAAAGTCAGCTCCTTTACGAATGAATAAACAAGAAGGTATTGCAAATTTTTATGCATAATTATTCTCTTTCATTATGTAAGCCGTATGTGTCCGGTCGAAATTTTTCTGTTTATATTTACGGAAACCGTGTATTTTTGGCTCTTACAATGAAATACAGATGCAGACGCTCTAATGCTTGCTTCGTTCAGTTTTTGGATAAACTACAGAGAACGTATGTATACGGCACATAAGAAATTAACGGAACGAAAGCCTTCAATTATTTTTACGACTTTATTATTGGTTCCTAAAATCGCACGATTTAGTAGAACCACTTTTTGTACCTCATATTTCAATTCTTGTTTCTTATTTGTCAACTAGTTCAGAAGCAAAAAACAGAGATGACCTCCAAATTAGCTGCATGGGCTGCTTCAAAAGTGACTGTCGAAAGCGTAAAGGAAAGATGCATTATAGAAGAGCATACGCTGAAAATGGAGCTTATGCGAGAGAAGCACAAAAAAGAGTTACTGCTAATGGATCAAGAATACGAGAAAAGAACAAAACAACTAGATGAAATTCATGAACTGCAGAAAACTCTTTTGAAAGAGAAAATAAATGGGAAAAAATAATATTTCTATTTCTTGTTTAAAATACTTTCAAATAAGTATCTGTTTTGATCATATAATTTAAATTGTTAAATTAATATTCACTTCTGTTTGTTTTATAATGTATGCAATAAAAGTCCTTGAATGTAGCCAACAAATTATTTTATTTATGTTTGATTCAAAATTTTTGATATTTTACAAATTTCTATATCGGCCACCACATTAAAGTAAATATAACATTTTACTTTATAAATAAATCAACCGTCATGTACCATGTTACCGAAATATCGTACTAAAGCTTCCCTCGTAATGTTGTCAACTCCACCTCGCATATTGGGACCTCTCATCTCATCTTCAGCCAATTCTTGCAAATTAATTTGAGCTTGGAGTTCTGTATCCACATGAGGTATAGGATCATTCATATCTGTGGCAATGTTATGCAAGACTGCTGCAGATACTACAACTGCTTCCACTTTTCTTACGTTCAAGCGTATTCCAAGAGCTAATATTGGAAATCGACGTTTGTAAACACCAAACGTGCGTTCAATTGGATTTCGCGTCCTAATTTGGGCTTCGTTGAACAGTTGTTCTCCATCGAGGACAGGATTATCTAAAGGAGTTATTAGGTAGGGCTTTATGCCGTAACCACTGTCTCCTACAAGAAGGTTATCCCCAAAATGACCGTGCTCGAATAGTGCACGAACTGTAGAGTTTCCAAAAATGGTAGCATCATGCGTAGAGCCTGACCATCTACACACAATGTTCATAATTTTTAAATTCGCACTGCTCATTGCCTGAACATTAAATGCAAAAAATGTTTTCCGGCTTCGATAAATTTCGGCATTTTCTCCTCCTGGCGACTGTATTTTGATTAAAGTGCAGTCTACTGCACCAACGCATCTAGGAAACCTAGCAATGTTGTAAAATTCTTGAGCTATGTTGTTTCTTTCTTCTTGTGTAGTTGGCATCTTTATGTATCGCCTACTTAATCCGGCTACTGCCCTTAAAACCTTACTGATTACTTTACTGACAGTACTCTTATGAATGCCTTGGAGATCACCTACTACTTGTAAGAAGCTACCAGTGGCCAAAAAGCGTAATGTGACGAACAGCATATCATCAGCTGTAAGAGCATGATTTCTGCAACAATATTTCACTTAATATTCAATTATATCTTGTGTTTATTAACTTACTGCATTGTTCTGTTAGAAATTTCCGGAGATATTTCATTTAAAATTACACGAACCGTGCGTTTGGAGAGTCTAAACCTTTCTAGAAAGTCCTTTTCATTCCAGATTACGAAATTATTTGGCCGTGCTCTAAATGTTCTTAGTACACGAACTTCTACAATATCAAGCATTTCCAGGAAATCTTCGTCGTCTGTTAATTCTTCCAAATTAAGCCTTTCCATTGATTGCAAACAAATTCGTACGTCAAATATAAAAATGTCAAATAACTAGAAAGTTAGGTTAGAAATGCGTTGAACTCAGTTTAAACCCCGCTTTTTTGACGTTCACAGTGAACGCCGCGTGATCGGCGTTCACTACTTAAACTGCTCTTGAGAAACGTATGTTCTGTGGTTAACAACGGTTCAGCGTTAAACGCCGGTTAAACTATACTTGAGAAACTGGCCCTAAGTAAGATAAACAGCAAATTAATTAATATTTCAAATGTAACTCATTTAAGCATAACCAGAATTGGTTTACCATATAGTTCATGTCAAATTTACATGGAAAACACGTTTTGTAAAAAAATCAATGAAAATCTTATTGAAAATGCAAATTACACAATTTTTGAAAATAATATTTTCGCAAAGATTCTCATAAAATAATAAATTTAGCTACAATTGGGTACTTGCATAAATTAAAACTGGTACTTTTTTTATCATATTTTGCAAATATGTGTTAAGTTTATCGTGACCGTATAAAATGAGACTATTTTGTGAAGTAATAAGAATATAATTTCATTTTTAGTTTCAAATCGCGGAGCACGCGCTAGTGGGCCATTTGGCCTTGAGCAGTCGTATTTACATCACATAATCTAGCTGTCGTCACAGCCTGACGTGCTACTTTTGCCTATTGCCAACATTTCGCGTCTGTTGTCCCTACTCGCCTATCACTTATTATCAGGGCTTCAATTGGATGTTATTACTTTACTGAGCAGTATCAATATTTTATTAATGCACAGTTAATGTTGAAATTTGATCAATTGACAGCTGACCTGAATCTAACCTTACTTCACACTTTACTTTTGTTTTATATAGAGTCAAAGTTGGTAATCATGTATTTATTTGTACTTTCATTTTTTTTGTAAGTAGGCAGGTGATAAACAACTTTTGTTAATTTTCATGAGACAGTGTAAAAAGCAAAATAGAAAGGCAAAAAGCAAAACGTGCTCCGAATTATAATTTTGTTCAATAAAACAAGGAGTGTCAGAAGATTCAAAAGGTACCTTTTGTGAAACTCTGTTCAATAAACTGAACTTTGTCAACCTTGGACTCAATTTATTTGCAACAACAAACCCAAATCCACTGAAAAGAACAACAGGTTATCGGCCCAGGGCAGCTGTAAAAGGGTTTTTTATTGTTGGAAGCAAGGTCAGAAAAGCGACGGTGAAATCGAGAAAGCAGTCCAAAACGTCAGAACCGGCACGGCAGACATAATCTACAAATCAGCGACATCGGAGCAGTCATCGCACAGCAAGTCAACGTTGAGCAACGTAAACGCAAATCGCTTTAAGTCAGAAAATCGTCACGAAAGACTGTAAATTCATTTTATTTTAAAAATTGTCAGAAGTCAGTCAAATCCTAAAATTTTTAAAAGTAAAATGGATACTGTAAAATCTCAGTTGGAGATGTTAAGTGACGATAGTCAGGAAAATGTCAATTTCATTTCATGGCGATTTAAACTAAATCTAGCACTTAAGAATAAAGACCTGTACGACATTGTGACAGGTGTGAAAGTCAGACCAACAGGTGATGTGTCAGAAGGAAACGTTTCAGCTTGGATAAAGAAAGATGTCGAAGCTCAAACGTTGATAGGTTTAAATGTAAACAGTAAGATAGCGAACAAAATTGCCAATTGTAAAACTGCCAAAGACATGATAGACAAATTAGTTAGTTTATATGGCACAAAGACTGATGTAACTTTAGAAACGTCCCGAATCAAATTCTTTACTTTTGAGTATGATGAAAGCAAGTCATCAGTAGAGAATTGTATGGAGATTATGGACTTGGCTGAAGAAGTGTCAACTGAAAATGATCCTATGAGAGAAAGTTGGGTCATGACGAGGATCTTGAGTGTCTTACCGTAAAAACTGGCGCATTTCAGGACATCATGGAACAACGTGACGGGACCTACAAGAAACTTAGATACTCTCATCGAACGTCTGAGACTTGAGGACGAGCAACTTAAGGAACCGTCGACAAACGCAGAGAGCAGCGCCAGCAACGCTCTCATGACAAGACGTGAGAAACAAGGACAGTCGTCAAGCAAGCAGGACAAGTCACAGTTCGCATGTTACAAATGTGGGAAGAAAGGTCATGTGATCAAAGAGTGCAGAGGAAAGGCATGTCAAAAATATATTGAGTATTGCAAGAAGAAATACTCATGCAACAATTGTAAGCAGAAAGGTCACTTCGCAAAGGATTGTCCATACCGAGAAGAAGGAAACAAGTCAGGAAATGGAAAACCATTAAAGAGGGCTTTTTTGACCACAGCATTCTCGACAGTGGACAACGACATTTCGCAGGACAGGGCAACTTCATGGTATCAAGACTGTGGAGCCAGCCAACACATGACGTCTCATCGAGAATGGTTTGTACAGCTTGCTGAGCTGGACGAGCCAATTCCAATTGTGATTGGAGATTCAACCAGGCTGGATGGCGTTGCAGTCGGAAACATTGATATGGAGGCTTTTGATGGTCAAAAGTGGTATCCAGTGGTACTTGAAGATGTGATCTATGTACCAAATCTCAATTTTAATCTTTTCTCAGTAAGTCAGATGTTAGACAAGGGACATGTACAGAAGGCAAATGGAAGCGAGTCAACTTTTTACTGTCAGGACAGCAAGGAAATTGTGGCAATAGCAAGGCGCAAAGGAAATTTGTACAAAATGATGCTCAGGAGAGAAGAAGAGACAAGCTTGATGGTCCAGTCGATCAAAGTATGGCATGAAAGACTCGCCCATCAAAACGTGAAGTATGTGAGTGACATACTGAAAAGAAAAGGGATCAAGTATGTTGATGACTGGAATAATTATGTGTGCACAGGGTGCTCATATGGCAAGCAACATCGATCTTCACACCCAAACAACCCCAAGACAGCCCAGCAGCCATTAGATCTTGTGCATGTCGACACCGGCGAGATGAACATCTCATCCCTAGGAGGAGCAAAGTATTGGCTCATGTTGAAAGATGATTTCACTCACTACCGAACCTGTTATTTCATGAAGACGAAAAGTGAAGCCCCAGCGAAGATTGAAAGCTACCTGAGATTTGTAGAAAATCAACTGGGAAGAAGAGTGAAGAGTCTGAGATCTGATAACGGCACGGAACTGAAAAATGCAAAAACAAAAGAGCTGATGGACAAGTTGGGAATCTTTCACACTTTTACGAATGTACATACGCCAGAGCAAAATGGAAGGGTGGAAAGAGAGATGAGAACGATTGTCGAGGCAGCCAGGGCAGAGATACAAGCAGATGGTTTGGACGAGAAATTATGGGCAGAGGCAATGAACCATGCAATCTTCACGATCAACCAGACAGGAACCAGCAACGTACCAGGAAAGAGTCCAGCAGAATTGTGGTTCGGAAGGAAAATGAAGATTGAGAAACTGTGACCTTTTGGATGTAAATGTTATGTGCTGACCCAAGCACAGAAGAGAGGCAAGATAAATAGAAAATCAGAAAAGGGAATTCTGGTTGGCTATGACATTGATTCGCCCTGCTATAGGATTTATATGAAAGAGAAAAGAGAGGTCGTCACTTCAGACAATGTAATCTTTGACGAGGAAAAGATACGACAGAGACAAGGCACTGAACTTGAGACATCGGCAACAGAGGACACACCTGAGAAACAAGAAGAAAGCAGCAGTGAGTCAGACGAAGAAGAGGACAACTGGACAACAGGAGAAAGTGCTGAGGAGACAAGTGACAAAGTCAAAGTTGGTAATCATGTATTTATTTGTACTTTCATTTTTTTTTGTAAGTAGGCAGGTGATAAACAACTTTTGTTAATTTTCATGAGGCAGCGTAAAAAGCGAAATAGAAAGGCAAAAAGCAAAACGTGCTCCGAATTATAATTTTGTTTAATAAAACAAGGAGTGTCAGAAGATTCAAAAGGTACCTTTTGTGAAACTCTGTTCAATAAACTGAACTTTGTCAACCTTGGACTCAATTTATTTGCAACAACAAACCCAAATCCACTGAAAAGAACAACAGTTAAACACTGGAAATAATGAGTGTGTAGGGGAGAGCACCGTACTGATGAGTCCCAGAAGGACGAAACCAGTTGGTCTGCGGTTTTCCATACACATTCAAAACATGCAATATTTGAACTGGAAATAAGTTAAGAAGAGGAATAAACTAATTATTAATGTATTTCAGGATCATCAGTACATTTCAATTTTTCACCGTGGCTGCCCTGAGCTCTGTCATACAGTGACAGTTATAGATTAGCCAAGCACAGAATTTTCGTTTCACTCATTTGTGTCCACGTTGTTATTTCGCAACTAGTACGAATATCACAAATCCATCTATAAAATATCCGCAGAAGTTTCTTGCAAGCAGAATCCCATAATCAATCTTAAAATAGCCGCATTCACGCTAGGTAGTAGAGTTTAGAGGTTAGAAGTGGTTTTGTTGTACCTATTCACAGTTGGGAATTATAAAATATAATGGATTTTTAACAACAAATTGCTACTGAGCTCCACCATAGTTCCATTCTCCCAGCAAACACCATTAACGTACACACCAAACAATTTCAAGACTTACGAGACAGCTGTCAACTAAACCGGAAGCGGCCATTTCGATTTAGGAATGCATAGGTGCGTCATACTGACGTCACCGTATAGTTTCAATAATTCACACATGGCGCCATAAGCATATTTAGCGGGAAATATTTTTTCCCCAATAATTTGAATTCTACAAAGCTCAGAGAAAAACTGCTTTGGGAATGTATTTCTGACCTCCCGAAGATTATAATTTCGCAAAATCTCAAATTCATGCAAGTACCCAATTATAATTGTCAATCATTTTGTTAATAGCCAACCGGGAAATTGTCTGAATCGGCTTTAAAAAAACCTTGCCACATTTTCCATATAGAACACACAAATTGAAACACAAGAAATAAGAATATACAAAAAATAGACAAACTAAAAACTGGTAAAAAATGCCAAATTCTGAATATGTATTCATAACATTATTCCTCCCTACCTTACCGGCTCAAGATCCATGTAACTTTAGCCCTCTCTGCATCAGTTCAAATGACCAATCGCATGCACTTTTAAGATGATGACATAGCAGGGGGAAGTACGTATTTCTGTTTAATTTTCTGAAGGCATGTTTCATCCTAAAATCTTAAAACTCGAAGGGCCAACAAACACTAATTATTTCTATCAAAATTATATTGATTTTCTATTTAGTGTAATGTTTAATTACTCAGAAAATAATTGAGTTAGGGCAAAATTCATAGCGACAAAATTTTTTGGTCTTGAAACAGGCAACACTTTTATTTAAACTTGTTTTTCATATTTCTAATGGTTTAGCTACAATACTTGTTCAAACGATTAAAATGATTACAACAAACAAAAATTGACATATTTCCCCCTGCACTGAACTCAAGCTTTGGTGGCCTTACAGTTTAGAAGTTAGAACTCCTATTTTAAGCATACTTCGGCAGCCCGAACGTCAGAATTAGTCAGTAAAAGAAGACCGCTAACAGGAAGTTGTGAAGAGGTAAAAATATTTTCTGTTCATAGAACATTTTGTATTTACGAGCAGGGCAAATTTCCTTGTATCAATATTTGCATCAGTCGCCTAAACTTCTAACAGAAACCAATCATAAGGCACATTAGATTATTACATAGTGTGGAACAAAAGTATGGAATAAATTCATTACATATTTCGGAAGTTATGAATTTTTATGAAAATTCCTCGGACCCATCAATTTTTAATAAAAAAAAACATTTGTATGTACCTGCAACTTTTCGATGCTCAATTGTTTTAAAATCAAAAGTCTACATTCCAAAGTCTACAGACTTGGAAGACCTGAAATTATTTAATTAAGTAATATGTTTTGTTAAATTACTTTTAAAATGAAGTACATACATATTTTGTTTTGATATTTATATTGCCAACGAGTCCATTGTGTCGATATTAACTTAAACAAATTCAGATGAAAATGAGGCTAGTTGCCTCCTTAAAAGTGGCACTCATTTAGATTAGTTTTCTCCAGATGTTAAAGGAAAAAAGTGCTATAATTGAATACTCCCGCTAATTCGAACATCGCATAGGCCAAATTTTAACTCTTGTCCAGCAGGCTCAGATGCACTGCAGCCACAAAATAGGCTTATTGTGCTCACCCTAATTCTAAGTCACACCCATTCCATGATCTTGGTGCCTTGGACCAAATGGTACAAGTCATACATTGAATGCGTGGAAAATTCTTCCGGTTCCATCAGACATCGCCCAAAAATTCGCTGCCTCTTCTGGTCTAGAGCTTCACATCTGCACAAGATGTGCATAGCTGTCTCTCGTTCCTTATTACGCAAGCGGTAGTTAAGGTCTCCGTAATATTTACCAATCTTCCACAGGTGTTCTTTAACGGTCGTGTGTCCCGTTAGGAAGCCTATTACGATTCTAATTTGCATCCTACTAAGGCAAAGTAGTTCTGAGCATCTTTTCCTGCAAGGTCCCTTTATATACGACTTGCTGTGCCTTTGTCCTGGAATCATGTTCCAGTAATTGTGATGTTGAGCGCGAATCCATCCATTTACTTGGTGTCTGACTGCACTCTTAGTTATGCCTAGGGCAGGTTCCGGTTCAACGAAAGGATCGTTGGAGCCTCGCTTTGCTAGTTTATCGGCTTCCTCGTTCCCTATCAGCCCACAGTGATCTCGAATCCAAAGCAGTCTCACTGCGTTCCGCATGGCCGAGGATATTAAGTTCATTCCCACACCAGTCTGGAAGACATCTTTGGGCTCATAAGAGCCTTCAAAACTGCCTGGCGGCTGTCTGATAAGATAAAGATCCGCTGATTTTTGTAGCCCCTCTTAATGTTTTCCCGCGCACATTGTAGTATCGCGTACACCTCTACTTGAAAGACAGAGGCATATTTGCCCAGAGAGGAGCTGAGTTTCACTCTTGGTTTATCTCCAAACAGTCCTGACCCAGCACCTGTGTCGGTCTTAGAACCGTCGATGTACCAGATTAGACTGCCGGAAGGTATGCTGTTCAGAATTTGGTTCTCCACTCTAGGGTCATCGATTGTGACCTGAAAGAGTGGTTGTGCGATGTTCTTGGGGACCATGTAATCCGTCCTCATGTCAAGCGTGGGATCCTTTATGTCCTCAATAATGCTAGTGTGCTCTGTACCCAGACGGACACGGTAAAAAGAGTTTTGCGGTCTGTATAGTGCCAGTCTCGCCTCCCCCTGTATCATGAAGTGGAGAGGGGGAAGATCCAGAAGAGTCTCTATGGCTGCATTTGGCGAAATCCGCATCGCCTCTGTTATCCCTAGGCAGGCAAGCCTCTGAATTTTGCTTAGCTTTAGCCTAGTAGTTACCTGTTTGACTTTGGGCCACCATGCCAAAGCTGCATACATTATTCCTGGTCTGACCACTCTAGTGTACAGCCTGTGCACCATTCCTGACCTTAGACCTCATTTTTTGCTATATGTTCGCCTAACTACTGCAGCAGAAAGTCATTTGTTACGGTATTATTTTACACTAAGTATTTTATTTATTAGATTATACTTTTTTGTATCTTTTTCACTCACTTCGTACTATTTCTTATGCTGCTTTAGATTTAATTGCTTTATTGCAGATATTTATTTGTTCTTTTTTATTTCTTTCCGATATGAAAATGAATTTATTCCATATTTTCATTCCACACTATTTATCAAAACATCGTATTATCACCCTATGGAGGATGTGCTTTCAGACACTATTTACAAAAACAACATTCGGTAAAATTAACTGTTTCCTTTGACTCAAAATTAATGTACATGGAATTACATGTTTAGTTAATTCACAAAGGCTATAAGTATTATACTGTGATTTCCATCAACTAACAAAATGAAAATTATGAATTACTCACCTATAAAAGAAAAGACTGCCATCATCATAAACTTGCACAGGCCATTCTTCCAAAGTTGTGCAATTTGGGTTCCAGTTAAGTTCATAGTGTATAGTCATTATGTTAACATCACTTGGGAACGCACATTTCGTATACGCGATATCTACAAACTCCTGTGGTATAGCTGACTCGACCGAAATTTTCTTTTTCAATTCGTCTACTGTGGGCACGTCCAGTATAACTTCTTGGGGTGGACCCAGAGTGAGGGTAGATGGTGACCACCTCCTCACAAATAACACAAGCTGGTTAGTTGAAGTTACTTTCTCTACTTCATCCAATTCTTGCAAGAAAATCTCCACATTCGAACTAATCGGAATATCAGACACAAACTTCTGATCATCCAGGTACACTTTACCTGGATTTTTCCAATTCTTCTTCCGCAATCGACTTTTACTGTGAGAAATATCTAGCATATGTTTTTTCTTTGCTTGAAATATAATGTCTTTCTTAACAGCTCCTACAGTCTGTCCACCAGCTATAACATGTTCGAAAAGAAAAGTGGAAACCTCATTCTGATCTGGCCTCAAGTGGTAAATCTTCCCCACAAACTCATCTTTTTTTAAGACACGACCCAACTTTATGATCAGTCGTTCACCATCTTTCAACGAACTAAGTTTCTCATACCTTGACCACTCCTCATCTTGATTCGGATACTGTCTGAATATCTTAAAATATTCAACAGGTACGCCAACCAGAGGTTCCAAACATTTTTTAAACTTAACGAGATTCATCCGTTTATCCACAAGAATCCTGCAGATTCTGGAATAATCTGTTTCAGAATAAGCATCCCCACTACTGATGTTCCTGATATGGGTGGTTTTGAAGTAATAGTGTGAACATCTCTGGAGAGGTTCTGGTGTTTCCTGATCATCCCAATTCATGTCCTCTGTGGGGTTGCCAAAAACTTCATGATTGTATGTATCCTCAGTCGGATCTGATGGAGACGCCATGTGTTGATCAGCTGGAGAATCCGAACTACTTGATAACAATGCCAAACAATCGCCTGCGAAAGATCAAACGAAAACAAAATATTTTATGCACCTCTAACTTAAACATGTTATATACACAAAAGAATAATTCTTAAAATTGGTGAAGCAGATGACAAAAGAGATATCTGTATTAAATTTCATTTCTACATATCTTTACAAAACACTCTGTACACTATTTCCCATGTTTAACTATGTAAAACACCGTTCCGTTCGCAACCCGCCTTCTTACGTTTTCAAAAGCTCACCTGCGCCACTGGTACTGCAAGACATTTTATTGCATCCGTAAAGTATGGTAATATGCAACCCCACCACCCCCCCCCCCCAACTTAAATCTGTTGGACTGTACAGTACATAAGAGTAATAAATTGTATTCCCCAACTCTTATAGCTTCAGAAAGATATTTACCTGGTGCATCTCCAACCAATGTTCGATCACTATCACTCAAACTACTATCTTCGCTATTGCTCTGATCACCGAAACCTTCAGCACAAACACTGCTGATGCCATGTTGGGGTGAAACTCGCAAATTGGGTGAATTATTAGTTGCCCTATCTCCTCCTGCCATATCCAATTTATCCATGTTCTGATTCAAATCCAGTGGGGGAATCGCTAAAGCTTCTAAAGCAACTGCAAACAAGTCAATTTCATATTTGGCTAATAAAAATACTATGAAATCTTTACCTAAATCATTGCTGGGTAAAACCACATCAATACTGACAAGGTGAGTAAATCGCTCTACCACATTATACAGAAATTCGAAAGGTTTCGTAGGATCTTCATCAGGCATATTCACGACATACATTTTGTTACTACTTATACTTAAATCGTACTTTATTTGTGCATCTTCATCATTTAAGTATCTCGGTTCACTGCTGTATGACTCTTGTACCAACTGAAACAATTATTCAAATAACATTTATGTACAGGTAACTCATCGTTCTGTCTTTATTAATCTGCACCTTAAATTCAAGTTCAAGGGTAAAGTGCTGGATGCAACACAGCTTAGGGAAATGCAACTGCTGCGCCGTTCATCGGCACACTATTGCAGTACCGTCGGTATATTTTATAATTCAACATATTTCTATAATTTCATTCAAGTAATTGATTGATAGGCTCCAGTTCGTATGGGTGGGTAGGTAGCATATCGGGTTTCTAATCTAACATCCCTGGGCTCAAGGTGGTCGATTCTCGTGGTAGGTGTTTTCTGTTATGTTTCAGCCGAAAAGATTCTCCCTCAGGTTAGGACACAATTATTTGAAATATCGTTTTATTAAATGTTTCGATGCAATATTTAACATATCATACATTCAGAGTACACATTGATGGTACTGCAATATCGTACCGTTAAATGGTGCACTAACCATAGCGTTGGTTAATTTTATTCTGTAGTAAATTTTTCTGATCTTAATAGTTCTTTTATCTTGACCTTGACGGAAATCTCTTGAACACTTTGTAAATTTCTTGCTCTTCTAAAGGTCTATATATTTTATATTCTCAATTTTTCTTATGTTTTTTTACTTTACACATAAAACAAAAGAACCCGAACAGCATATTGTACTAATAACTTCGGGCAACAATTTTAAACTGGCATGAACAAACTTGTTCTACAAAACAACTATGGGGAAATAAGGTTAAATGGGACATAATATTTCGTGTTCACTCAAAGGACGGCGGTTCAATTCAGACGTTGAGGTAGAGTTTGCAGTTAGGGAATGGTTCCGCGACCAGCCAGAAGAATTTTACCTGCAGGGAATATACAGATTATTGCAACAGCGGAACTCATGTCTTAATGTTAATAGAGATTTCTTTTAAAACCGTCGAATAAAAAATGCTTTACAATCTCTAAGAATGTTTCTACTGAGTGGTCCTCATACAAAGAAAGAAGCCAGAAGAACTGACATCTAAGACAGAAGTGTCAGGAACCAACAGGTGGAAAATGCCAAGGCGGACGTTGTGGGATAGCGTCAAGAAAGATTTAAAAGAGATCATGTTAGAGAACTGCTAGAGAAGTGTTAGTGCAGGAACGAGTGTTGTGGGAACGGACAATTCAAGTCATAGGTCAGAAGAGCTGTTGAATTATTATTATTCACACCATAACTCGAATTCTGCCATGACAAATGCGACTTTGAAAGTTATTAAAGTTCGGCTGCTTATTCCATAAAAGAGAAAGTTCA
Organism: Xestobium rufovillosum; assembly: GCA_963966045.1. Lineage (NCBI taxonomy): Eukaryota > Metazoa > Arthropoda > Insecta > Coleoptera > Ptinidae > Xestobium > Xestobium rufovillosum. The sequence continues at coordinate 24,914,889 of OZ014493.1, read as the reverse complement.
GCAACACTGTAAAAAATGAACAACCATTGCGTATTTTTGAACAAAACATTTTGTTCTAAAACTTGAAATAAAGGTGCATATTAACAAGGGCAGAGCAGTGAGTTACACGTTAAATATTTTTAAGATTCTAAACAACTTTCGGGCAACTATCAACAATTTCATAAACATCAGTTGTAGTTGTAGACTTTAAACTAATATTTTCATTTCATAGTTAAAAAATACCAGTGTTGCATAGTTGCTAGTTTCTGTAACACTGACCGGCAAAAAGAACAGGTCGCACGGAAATATTTGAAAAAAGCACATTAGGTAATTTAATGAAAGAGAATAACAGAAACACAACAAATACGTTGTTTTCTTAATAGAACTCCTGGTTACTGTCAGTACCGTGTATGTCCTCCTCGAGCCTGAATTACAGCATTTAACCGTCGTGGTATTGAGTTAATCAAATCTGCTAAGCACATTTGAGGAATTCCTTCAAATTCTTCTTGAATTGCCAAGCGTAACTCTTGAAGAGCCCCTGGCATGGCTGGACGACGACAAATACGCCTCTAAAGCTGACCTCAGAGGTGTTCTATAGGATTAAGATCCGGGCTGCATGCTGACCAATCGAATCTACGAATGCCAACATCATCCAAATATTCAGTTACTACTTGTACAGTGGGTGGTCTGGCATTGTCATGCATTAAAGCCATTGCCGATAAAATGCAAAAATGGGATGACAGCTTCTTGAAGAACATCTTCCACATATCTGTGGACGTTCAAAGCACCATTTTCCACAAATAAGAGGTCGGTATGTGCTTCCGTGGAAATGCCTGCCCACACCATAACAGAACCATCAGGTGATCGCAGACAAAAACGTGACTCATCAGTAAAAAGGAACTTCACTCCATTACTGAGGATTCCAATCTGCATGTAGCTCCACAAACTGCAGGTGTGCTCTTCGATGCCTAGGTAGCAATTGTGGTCTTGTGGCAGGCCTTCGCGAAATTAAGCCACTTTCCACAAGTCTCCTTCTAATCGTCCTCACACTTATTTGAACGATCTGCGATCTCCCAGTGTGTTGAGCACAAGAAAACGATCATCAACAGCAGTTGTCACCCTTTGTCTTCAGACTCCTGCTCACCTCTCAAATTCGCCAGTCTCCAGATTCCGACTCCAGGAATCCAGGAATCCGGAACAGTAGTACGGGCTATTCTCAGTGTACGAGACACATACCGTTGACTACGACCATCCTCAATTAAAGCAACAACAACAATTTGTCAAACTCAATTCCAAAACAAATGCACATAAGCCTACTTGTCTTGTAGCATACACAAATGATAAGAAATGATGCATAGTCCACTGCCGTTCGATTTCCGGGAACATGTTGATGTTACTGGAAAGAGAACTTCGGCTGCTAAAATTAAAATTAGACATAGGTAGGAGTGGAACAAGCATTTCAAAGCATTAACAACGAAGAAAAACCGAATCAGTTCCCAATTTATATATAAATTATGCAGATATGGGGATCTACATGAAACATTTCAGGGTGGGCGGATTTTTTTGCCGGTCAGTGTATATCAGAAATCAGAAATATTGCTTACCTTCATACCATTTATATCAACATTGTACATTTTGGCAAAATTATTTCGGAAATCAAAAACTGTGTCACCTTCATTAATACGTATACTCATAGGTCCATCAACATCTTCAGTTTCATAGTTGACCAAGTAAACCTTCATATTTATTCCACCGGGTTTATAAGTGTAAAATTCTTGACCTTAAAAGTAAAGGAGTATAAAATCTGTACCTGCTGTATACCTGTATTAAATGAGAGTGATACCAAACATTACATTTAAAAGAACATAAAACAAAGAAGCAAGTTTTAAAAGTCTCGCCTCATTAGTTTTTGACTGAACATTCTTGCTACTTTAAATATAGGTTTTGTAAATAGAAAAACAATTCACCTGGTTGCCTGATTTCCAACATCCACTCATTGCAATAACTGTTAATTTTTGGTGACACATCACACAGCCTGAGTGTGTCCTTCTCAAAACTGCAATCAATACAATCTTGAATTTTATTGTAACTAACTAATCTACAATCTTCCAGTGGCACAACACCCTCCAATTTGAAGCGCTGATAAGCATCCTTTACCACTTCACGTAACTCAGTGTCAATAAAAACCATAATTTTAACAGTCTGTAACTGACCATGCACCGGATTGTAGCAGTGAACAGGCAGTTTAACCATATCATGTTCTTTCTCTTTTATTATCCTGTCTTGCTCTTCCTTCTCCTTCATTTGTTTTAGGAGCTTCCTTATGTATGGTGGAAAATTTTCTACCGTCATAGCCTGACAGTTGCGTTCTTTGTCCACTTGACGATACATCAGCATATACGCGTTTGTGCTGGAGCTGTATGCTCCAGAATAATGACCCCTCAGTGGTCCACCACCATAAGTCTTCTTAATATCATCTTCAGTTATCATAGTAACATTCTGATCGTTGAAACAAAACCATGACCCGCTCTTGAAATCCTTGATGTAAGCATAATAATGTCCCCCAGAGGCACTACCAGAATGGATCATTATGCTGAAGAGTTCGTATATGTATGGTCCTTTTAAATTTTGATTGGTGAGTTTCTCATTTTCCAGATGATTTGTACCTATACTCATGTCGATACCTACAAGAAACAATACGTGAGAAAACTAAATAAAACTTTTTGTTTTCATGATATCTTTAGAAATAATTAGTAGTGACAAACATTGTATTTCATTTAGTTCAGCTCCACATAGCGCAATGAAATATTTGTTAAGTTCACGAACATTTGAAAATAAATATTTATCTTCACTTATTCCCTCGCAGTTGATTATTCGGAACTAAATAAAATAGCTCTTCATCTCCCTTCATCTCCATTCTTCAACATCTCTGACTCAATTCCATTCTCACCCCCCCCCCCCCCACTTTCGTTCTCGAGTCCTACAATAATTATTTTTTCTATTATTTCCTGTAGGTTCTCCCAGTATTTCGTTTCTAATCTCTGTTATAATCGTGCCGTCTTCTTCTGGTTCTTCATTGTTATTTAACAGTCCTTCAGTGCTAAAGCCCACCTTTTCAATTTTCCACATTTACTACCAATTGAATTCTCATATTTGTCTGATTTTGTCTACTATTAACTTCTTGATATAGGTCATCTTGTTTATAAAATTTTCATCAATCCTTTCTGTTTTTCTCCATCTATGCTCTTTCCTTTCTCCTGCATATACATTTATTTAGCTGTTTTCCTATTCTCATCGTAATTTTGTATCCTGCCTTGTTTAGTTTTACTACTAAACATTAATACTCTAGTCTTATTTCTATTTTCTATCAATTTTCTACAATCTTCAGTATGGTTGGACAAGAACCTCGACGAAAATTCATCATGAATTCTTAACTCGATTCTTAACCCTGCGTTTCTGCGTTACTCGCATAATGAGCGCTGGGCTCACCTTTGTAGTTTTTTGGTAATATTTGTTTTATTTGGGCATCTTCGAATCCCCCCTTCTATCTAATCGTCTCTATGCACATGGCAAGCACCAGGCTGATGCAACTTTGAAAGAATATTTCGAATTAGTAAAGTAACATCTGTTGAAGTGAGTGCGTGCCATAAACTGAGCGATCTGCTCATTACGCGGGTATAGGTGTTATGAATTTTCCAGTTTTTTTATTTTCTACAATTTAGTGTTTTCAGAAAACTATTAGGTAACTATTGACTTGAAAAGGCTTTCTATAATAATATAATTGCTTTTTCACAAGTTATTACAATGGGCCTAAAAAAAGAAAGATTGTTAAAAAATTTCTAAGAATTGAAAAGGGAAGACGAATTGGCAAGAGAAAGGGGCGAAGAGCTGAAGTTAGACGACGAGGAGAGTGATGTGGCTTCTGTAGAAAATGACCTGGATCATCAGACTGATTCTGAGTTATCTGCAGATGACTCTGAATCCATTGTTCAAAGAAATTGGTCAGAAGAGAGACCTAACTACAAATGCAAAAACGGCACGACACTTTGGAAAATACACCACTGCGTAAAAACTAGTCGAACTTGACGTCACAATATAGTAAAACAATTGCCTGGTGTGAAGCAAGTCGCCAAAGATGTTAAGAGTCCATATGAAGCGTGGAATTCATTTTTTACGGAGGACATGATTTCTGAAATTATCATGTAAGTACACTATCCGCGCAAAAAAAATTTGAAGACCGCGGCCACCAGCCAAGTGTTCCAAATGTGCTAAACCTATTTGTAAGGAACATACAATTAATTTTTGTAGTCGATGTGTTCACTCTGATAATGAATAACAGTAACCTGTTACGTGTATGTTGAATCATTGGCAATTGTTAATTTTTTACCAAATGGTTGGTTATCTTTGTATTAGGGTTTTTTAAACTATCCTCTTTTAATATAGTATTTGACACATTACAATCTGTCGATTTTATTCAAAAATAGAATTTATTGACAAAATTGGACAAGTGAGCATATCGCTCACCTGCGAGTATTGGTGTCAAAAATGATCGCGCAAGTAACGCAGGGTTTAAGCTAACCCCACACGCCAAAAGACAGTGACACAGTAATTAAACAACGTCAGCATCCTCAGGAGTTGCGGATTAATCTTCAACTGCCCTTTGGCATGTGGGGTTAATTTATTCAGGATTCATAGTGAATCTTCACCATACCGGGCTTCTCATTTTTTGTTCTTGACAGCCATTGCTGTGCCTCTGTTAAACGATTGTTTGCAGCTGTATCCATTCTTTCTCTATATCTTCACAATACTTGCTTCCCCTTAATCGTTGTTACTCTTGTAAAATTAACCCAGTTCTTCAATTGAGAAACTGAGATACACCATATTTCTTTAATGGATCACCCTTTGTCCTTGTAGTTCTAGGCAACACCTGTTTCAATTTCGCAATTACAAGAAAATGGTCAGAATTTGTGTATACCGGGTGGGGATTTAGTGTGTAATCGGTTCATATCTCTGGTATTGCTTAAGATATCAAAATGAAATTTCACACGTATGTGGGGAACGACATGGAGCATTTCGTAAAATTATTTATGTACACACAGTGTCCCACTTAACTTGTTTAGTATGGGGAACTTTTAAACCGCGGTAGTTACAAGGATGCTCAAATGGGAAAAAATGTTGCTTATTATAATTGTAATTTAGTAGTACCAAGAGAACTTCGGAAACTATTTCTGTTTCTGAGAAAATTGGGAAAAAGTGAAAATGGCCGAAATATTGTTTTTGTTCTAGAACCCTTATTTGTTGATATTTTGATATGAAATTTTAAAGCAAGTTATGGTTGAAAATTCTCAACAGGCCGGTGGTATCAATTTTTATACAGTGTGTTTAATTTAAGCGTACCAGTGGTTAAGTTTGTTTTTTCTTATGGCCGCCATATTGGTACTGGTCATATTCGAGTAGACGGTTTCAAGAGCTCTTCAGCCATGTATAATAGTCCACATAAAAACCTTTAGATAAAAATGAAAATCAAAAAATTTGCCTCTAAGATGTAACAGTCCATTAATAATGCCACAGCTTCTCTTATCTAGTTCAATAATTGTTGGAAAAAGTCGTCCGTCAGCATCGAAACTGTTTCTGCATCGAGTTTCCACCGAGTTGACCGCATTTATCAAAAATTGAGGAGGAAGTTCTCCAAGAGCGGTCACTACAGCTGCCCGAAGAGCATGCTGATTTTCATATTCTTGACTGTATACGTGGTTTTTATGTAACCCCACAACAAAAAATCTAGGGGTGTTAAGTCCGGGGAGCGAGCTGGCCTGTGTATTGATCCTGTATTCCCTGTATATTGAAAATACGTTGGGTGTAACTTATTACAATCATAAATTTGAAACATGCTTATCCATTTCCCACCAAATAAATTATTTAGATACTGACGAACCCTATGTGTATTGTGAAGAGGTGCACCATCCTGCTGCAACCAAACATTCTGAACTACATTTACCTGCGATAATTAAGTTTTCTTATTTAATTGTCATAATAAACATAATGCTTTGTTTTCCATAGCTTGCTAGAGAAGAGAAATGTGGCATTATTATTGGGCTATTAATCTTAAAGGCGACTTAAAGGCTAATTTTTCGATTTTCATTGTTAACTAAAGCTTTTTATGTGGACTATTATACATGGTTGAAAAGCTCTTGAAACCGTCTACTCGAATATGACCAGTACCAATATGGCGGCCATAAGAAAAAACAAACTTAACCTCTGGTACGCTTAAATTAAACACCCTGTATAAAAATTGATACCACCGGCCTATTGAGAATTTTCAAGCATAACTTGCTTTAAAATTTCATATCAAAATATCAACAAATAAGGGCTCTAGAACAAAAACAATATTTCGGCCATTTTCACTTTTTCCCGATTTTCTCAGGAACAGAAATAGTTTCCGAAGTTCTCTTGATACTGCTAAATTACAATTATAATAAGCAACATTTTTCCCCATTTGAGCACCCTTGTAACTACCGCAGTTTAAAAGTTAAGTGGGACACTGTGTATACAGGTTGTTCACATTCTGAGTACCAGACCAAAGTTCTATTTATCTATTATCTTTAAGAAATAATCTTGCAATGGGATTTTTTGTGTTAATGTAAACTTCATTTGCTAAATATTTTATAGAAACAAAATGCAGACCTTTTTTTGGAGTTTTGGGTGACAAAATGTAAAATGCTAACGAAACTCTACATTTTTATAATTCAATTGTACATTCTGTCGAAACTTTTACTGGTAGACTTGACAATATCGACATCAATAAAGAGCTTAGTAAAATGACCATCAATTGTACAAATAATATATATGGTGTTCCATTTGAAATTTTTGAGAAAAAATATGTTCCCCATCCGGTATATGACCTGGCAACCATAACGTTGGTCTTCTTTTCTATTAACCCTAGGTCTATTTGATTCTCAGTCTTACCATAAGGTCTCTCATACAAAAATTATGTTTTTAAGTGGCTATTGTGTAAAAGGAAACACCATGTGTAGATACTGTTTTGTTTACAATCAACAGCTGCTAAACCGTTGCATTCATTTCGTTCTATAAAGCTAGTCACAGAAAACGTGAGTTCTAATAAATGGCATTACAGTAGGGACAAAAATAACGATCATTTTGAACATTGTGACAAATAACCATCATAAAATGGTCACGGGGTGATTACTTCGATCATTTTGATAATAATAATAATAATATTTTTTGTGGTAAAGCTGCAGGTCTTCAGTCGTTTTGTTACTTTCTTCTTTCATCTGACATTATTACAACTTTCCATTTGCAACCACCGCTTACAATCTTTCTGTGCACATTGCCCACTTAACATACACTGGCGAGCATAAAATTAGGGTCACTTTGAAAATTGCCAATTTTTCTAAAAATTCAAAATATTAAATTTAATTAATTCTTGAAGGCTAGAACACTTGCATTTCTGAGAACTGTTATAAGCTTTTTGTGGTTTCTTTTGCACAACAAAGATTCAATATTTCCGATTTCTAGGAAATGCTTGCAGGTGCGCTACTTGGAAGCTTATTTCTCGGCGTCTATTTTTCAATTTCCTTTATTTATTCACTAACTTTCCTGTGTATAACTTGACGGTCGAAAAGTGTAGTCTTTGTTTATTTCCTTATAATGGCTTTAAATCCTGTCACGGCGGCCAGAATTATAGCGCTGTTGCAAGATGGTCGAGGGCAACGTGTAACGGCAAGAACGGTTGGTGGAAGTCTTTCTACAGTTCAGCGGGTATCCCAACGATTTCAGGAAACTGGTAGGCTGACGAGAAGACCAGGATCAGGGCGGAAAGGAACCACCACGCCAAGGGATGACCGTTTTCTTGTGTCCATGGCTTTGCGAAATCGGACCGCTACGGCAGTTTCGCTTCGAAATCTCCTCCAAGAAGTCAGAAATATTAACATTAGCGAATGGACAGCTAGGAGGCGACTTCGTTCTGTTGGATTATCTTGTCGGAGAATGGCTACGGGTCCTCCACTTCTCCGTCGCCATAGAATTGCAAGACTGGACTTTGCTCGAGATCACTTGGGATGGACAAATGACGATTGGGGGAGGGTATTATTCTCAGACGAGTCCCGTTTCTGTTTAAATGGGTCGGATGGACGTCGGCGGGTATGGCGAAGACCCAGAGAAAGATATGCCCAGGCTTGTATTGATGAGCGACTTCCATTTGGTGGAGGCTCAGTTATGGTGTGGGGAGGAATTTCTTCAGACGCACGTACCGAATTAGTGTTTTATCGGCAATGGATCCCTAACTGCGCATAGGTACGTAACGGACGTTGTAGAAAATCATGTCATGCCTTTTATGACGGTTCTGGGAGAAAATGCAACTTTTATGCATGATAACGCTCGACCCCACGTGGCAAGGATTGTCAGCGGTTATTTGGATGAGGTTCAAATTACGCGATTTGATTGGCCAGCACGGAGTCCCGACTCGAACCCCATAGAGCATGTGTGGGATGAGCTAGGACAACGTGTACGAAGTCATACGCCGTCTCCCACCAACGCACAGGATCTTAGGGAGCTCCTAATACAGGAGTGGAATAACATCCCCCAAAATTTGATCCGTAATTTAATTGAGAGCATGCCACATCGCCTCCAGGCTGTCATAAATGCACGGGGGGAAAAAACTCATTATTAAAGGTCAAAATTTTAACAGTTCCTTATTTTATTCCAACACTTTTCTCACTACACATTTTAAGACAATTTTGTTAAAATTTGCTTCTTTACGAATTTTCAATAAAAACGTTAGAAAATGAAACGTTTTCTTTTTAAAACATTCCTGTTTAGAGATATGTATACAACGAAATCCATTTACAATAAAAGATACAATAAATAACCAGAAAAGTTGAATTTTTGAAGTGACCCTAATTTTATGCTCGCCAGCGTATTTAACACAAAATGTACCTTCATCTTCATCCTGACTATTAAGGTCCTGACCATTCATCGAGGAAGACACATCTGCAACCTGGCAATTTTCATCATCTAAAGCCGAACCTGAGTCTGTGGTGCTACAATCATCACATTTCACGGCAGTCTCCCTTTCATCATTAGAATCGTGTTCTGGATTGCTGAGATTTGGTATAAACTGATTTAGATTCAATGACTCTGGAAATACCACCCTACAAAAAGGCATAGGTAAATTTTAACTTACAAGAAAGTTAGATAAAAGTACTTACTTATCGTTCAATTTAATTCGATGCATCGTGTTATAGTCGAAATCAAACCTCTTCAAATGCAAAGTAAGCAAGTAAGGGAACTTTGTAAATTTTAATCCCTTATGTGCATCGCACTTTTTACTGCATTTTTCGCAGTAATATTGATTATTGCCATCTAATGTTTCGGGTTGTACAAAAGCTCTTAATGCTTCTTCAACACTATTGTAAGCAACATCACTGCCAAAAGGTCTAACGGGCAACGGAATATCCAAAAAGGTATCTTCTCTGGACTTTTCAGTGCTGCACTCCAAACACTTGACGTAATCTAACATTTTACCTTCATACAAATCATTAATGAGATTAGCTTGCTTCGTGTCTTTAAATTTCTGTTCCAAGGCATCAAACATAACACGACATAATTCCTGTACATCGTGTTGCTGCCACGCTTCACTCCCTTGCCAACCAAAACTGGTTGTTAAGTCAGTCGTTTCGATTGCGGACTTTTGGGAGGTCTAAAAAAATTCTAATAAAACCCCCATAAAACAGGGAAAAAAGAAAATTAATACCTGTAAGTTTAAAAACAATTTTTGCAGTTGAAATGGAATAGAACGCGTCTCATTCTGCCCATCAAACTCCCAGTTGTACAAAGCATTTCGAAATTCTGGCGTCATATATAAAGCTTGCAGCAAACTGTTCAAGTAACATGTCATCGCTTGGTTAACAAGCCCAACATAATTGCACACATCCAATAGTTCTGAATCAGGTAAAGTTCTCGAGTCAGATGCATGATTTGATGATCGATATGGCAGAGGATAGTAATCAATGCTCTGGTAGATATTTGGATGTGTTTCATTCAGAGGTGTAGTTGCAGTTTCTGTGGCAGCACTTGTTGGACTCGTGGAAACAAAGGGAAAGCGATCGTCAACATTTAACGTTATATTTTTAGCATTTTTAGACTTGCTGCCTGGTTTGCACGATACTTCGATTTGAGGCTGACTGTCTGATTCCAATATTAATCCAGTTTCATTCAACAACTTGTCTTTAAAATTATTCAATCGAATCTAGCAATATAAGAGTGGGGTTTCAAATGATCATGGGCAGAAAAATTCAAGCCACATTTAAAAATCATGCTTCTAAGATTATTACTTACCGTTGTATCCTTCGTTTGAATTGTTAGCTCTAACCCATCTGCTTCAAGTTCAAATTCATTCGCTATTTCAGATATTATGTTATTTACAGGTTTTGTGGGAAAAAGTTCAATCGCTGTTGATTGTTTAGTCCTGCCACTTCGATATACCACTTTTACAGTGGCCTGGACTCTGCCTTCATCAGAAAGGCAAACCATCTCCTAAAAATAGTAATAAACTAAGCAGTTTTTTTATTTCAGATTCACTTTATTAATTTTTACTTAAGGGTGGGATACGCAACGGCAGGACAGGAGATCGGTAGTACATGTGTAAGACTGAAATAGACATAGCTTTAGCAACCGCTTGGTACAGTCAGTCCAGCAGAAAATTGAAATAACGAAATTAGGCAAATATAGTCTTAATAAAGCTAAAAGATCGGTGAGTATGCTCATATATTTTATTTGGCTGTTAACTAAAATCCGAAAGTACAATTTGTGTGTGAATAATGCTAAGATTTCCGTTAAAATTTTCCAGTTTTCAACGTCGTTTATTTTAACAACAGGGTAAATATGGCAAATAAAATAGTTATAAGCGTATTCTACCAACCCTCATATTTCTTTTAAACCGTAATTGATGTCTATAAGTAATACCGTTTTTGAGCTGGACTGTCTGTAGTAACACCGTCTCAGAAGCGAGGAGAACGCTTCTCGGGTATTCGAATATCCCAGCCTTAAGTCAATTTGACTAAAGAAACATTTCTACATTGTATTTGAGTCAACAACCTTTTAAATATTAAGATAATGAACCAAGACAATTATAACTAAATGACCACCAAAAAACAAAAATTGCAATTTATTGCCTCTTAGGTATTTGAAAATTACTTGGCCACGGCAAGTTTTATAATATAGATGATCAAATTTATCGAAATATGAAATTATTCTAGTCAGACAAAAGTTACATACTGTCCAAAGAGATCCAATGAAGTTCATGGTCAAACTAACAGACCATCTTCACACTTAACTGTATCGTTTTCTTACTGACGCTTTAATCTGTTTGATATTATGCAATATGACAATTCATGAAATCAGTGTTGTTGCACAATGTTTATATTTCTGTATTGAACTTCTGTTTGAAAATAAGCAATATTTTTACGCATTAAATGATAGGTACAATGGGCCTGCCCTATAAAGAATTTTATATAAAGGCAAAATGTAAATATACCCAGCAAATATGTATTTCTTTCTATTTTTCATAAATTTACGAATGAAAATAAATTAGCAAAAGTTGATGTCAAGTAACTTAAGCATTGTTTGATGTGCTTTATGCTTTTAAATATGTACTATACCTAATTTATATAAATCGCGGAATTGCATATTCTATGAACTTTCATTTAGTTTATTGCGAAGGGAAAGGGTTTTCTATTCCTAAAATAAAATCATTATTATTGTCTCTTACTTTGATCACTATAACTACCGCTATATAAAATTTATTAAGTTAAAAATAATATTTTATCGAGGACAAAGTTCAATCCTGAGCCCACGAAACAAAATGAAAATAAACCAGCGAATTGTGGAAAATATAACGCAGGTTATGTATGTTTGGTAACCTACTTTAACCAAAGGTCCCTAAACTTCAGTGCGTACCTGATACATCACAATTGAAGCGAATTGGAAATGTTCCAGACATTAATTCAATATAGGTGACAACAGACGCAAAGAATAAACACAACTTATATTGGACATAAAAGAATCACGCTGGAACAACTCCAAATGTTAAAAATAGAAATACATGTGTATGCGAAAAGTGGAATACATACAGAAATATCTAATAATACAAATTATTTACTCACCGAATCTGTTATTCCACAAATTTTAGAAGTTAATTTATGCAATCAAAACCAAAACTTCCACCACTCCTGTAAAGATACATGATTGATTCCAATTCCGACTTGGCTTTAGAAACTAAAAATTTGCTTATTATCTAATATCTATGAACTCTTACAACTATTATAAATCTGCAGATAAATCATTGCATTAGGTGTTTACGTCATTGTTTACAAAAAAATAATATAATAATATCTAGCGTTACATTTCAATGTGATATCATAATACTGAAGCTTTTCATACTAATCCAAAAAGAAAAATACGAAGAGTAATAGAAAATACAATAACAATCTTACCGGAGAAATATGACATGTGCTAATATTCACGCAACGCCATTTTCTGCGATTAGTTAAATGTTCTGCCACTGCTCACTGCTGTGCGCGCGTTGTTCCACTGAGTTAAAAATGAAGCAGATTGACCCCTAGTGCTAGACCATAGAGAAGAAACGTTTATAGGTATATGTTTGGAAAGAAAAGACTTGGAGAGGGGACTTTGCTATTTCGGGAGATAAGTGGCGCGTCACAAACGTCAGATTTTCATTCCAAACAAAACAAAGCCACGTGCTTTCTGACGTTTTAACCTAACCTCTGAAATATAATTATAATTACATATAGTTGTTTTCAAGTTTTTACGCGTAAGCCCAACACACAAATTGAAACTAAACTGTTTTCACTGCAAAACGTCTAGAATTATATAGCAAAAACTAGTTTAAGACGTTCTAAATAATATCGATAAAAGTCAAATGGCACGTGCTTTTGTTTTGTTTGGAATGAAAATCTGACGTATGACGGAGGCACTTATGTCCCGATTTACATTTACGACCATCCGGGATACTCACAGTCTAAGCGTTTGTTTGTGGAAACAAAGTAGCCGACCAGTTGTGTAGCGAGCAGGTGCCGCCGCAGAAATTGAATATTGAGGAACATTCGCCTGGTCGGTTTTTTGAATATAATAACAAACAACGTCTACCGCGACCCGCTGGCCAAGACCATAACCATAGTCCATAGATAACAAACCCAAGACCGTGTAGGCTTCACACTGCTGTTGCATAAGAACACTGGGTCCATTCTCCTCAACACAGGTGGTGTTGCAAGTAGGCCACTTCCACTTTAATAAACTGTTCATGCAATGCTCGATACAATATTGCAAGCAACAGGCTTGCCGTAGTACCGAGACGCCAAGATCTATTAATAGATCTTGCCGAGACGCTAGGGCGCGCGGGCAGTTTCAAGCAAGATGCACGGGGAGTTTTTGTTAGAATGCAAGCGGATCCGTTTTCTTTTTTGGAGTTTACTCCTTAAGAATCGATTTTCAGTTATAGCCCGCGGTACGGAAATTTTATGAGGAGTAAAATCCAGCGTTAACTAAAAGTGAGGCGTTACGTTCCTCTGCGCAACGCACCTCGCGCACGTTGCACATTGAAATTATGTATGTATCTATGGATACGTATATTTCTGTACAATAAAAAAAATATCAAGTGATCGAAGTTAATAAAATAATCGTTCGTAAAGAGTAAACTCCAGTCGTGCGTCGGAGCTGACATACAAAAGTTTTTTGTTATTATTTCTCTAATAAAGTTTGTTCTAATTTACAGAATTTTGATTTCCATGTGTTGTGTCCGGTGGCCCATAACGAAAGTTTTTTTCGGCGAGCGTCAAAAAAACTATTAAAAAACTTGGCTTTAGCGACTCTATGAACGACACTAAACTGTCACTTTCTGTGGTTAACAACCAGGAATAAGAAAAAGTTTTTTTGCCGACAACTCTGTTCTTCTTCTTCTTCTTCTTCTTCTTCTTTATTGGCCTTTTGTCTATTTAGACAACCTTCAGTTACTGATTTCTGATAGCCAGGAGGGTGTAAAAACTTTTTTACTGACGCTAATTCAAAGTAATCTATTATACAATAAGTAATTAATGTCACTATTGGTATTTTTTGTTTTTTTTGCAAGCAAAATAATCATGTTTTTTGGAATTTAGATAAGTAGTGTATCGACGTATGCCGAAAAAATAGCTCATCTGCAGTGGGAAACATAAGTGCCTCCGTCATACGTCAGATTTTCATTCCAAACAAAACAAAAGCACGTGCCATTTGACGTTTATCGATATTATTTTACAACATCGTAAACTAGTTTTTGCAATAGACGTTTTGCAGTGAAAACAGTTTATTTTCAATTTGTGTGTTGGGCTTACGTGTAAAAACTTGAAAACAACTATAATTATATTTCAAAGGTTAGGTTAAAACGTCAGAAAGCACGTGGCTTTGTTTTGTTTGGAATGAAAATCTGACGTTTGTGACGCGCCACTTATCTCCCGTCTACAGATTCGCCACAAAAAGTATCACTTTAGATACTTATAAAGAAAATCTTCGATTACTACTGAAAACAAGCGAATAATAGCAGGCTAAAACTTTGCATTGGCTAAAACTAGTTGGGATATAGATAAACGCAAGTGGAACTCCAGTAGTTGCTTTGTAGCAAATAAATTTTCTGAAGTTGCTTCACTGGCGCCAACCACATAGCACATACAGATGATTAATATTATTTGTCCACGACTATCTTATAATATACTCTTTATACTTGCGTTTCTTCAATCATAATTAGATAAATTAATCACTGCAGTGATTAATGAATATTATTCACTGCACCAGTAGGAACATCGCTTTAACCCTTTTTTACATTTATTTAGTAGGCCGCGATCGCGATGTGTCAGTTCAAATTGAAACGTCAAATCAGCATGGTTTGCTTTTAATTTGAAATGCATATTCTAAAAAAGAAGATATAATGAGTAGTGAGAGTGAAAACGAGGTTTCTTTAACAGCACCAGCAATAAAAGAAGCTGTAGAACTTGCCTCATTATATTCATTGCCCAAAAAACCAAGAAAATTATACCTGAGAGCGTATGTATGAGTCTTTCTTACACTGGAGAAGGGAAATGAAGGTAAATTCTTTCTGGGAATCTGTTTTGATAGTCGTGGACAAAGTATAGTATACAACTCGTTATAATGATGCTATTATTACCTCGGATCCTCGGTAATAATAGCATTCATTATAAACTCGTGTATAATATACTGTGTTGTGTGGTCAGTGTTGGTACCACAGAGAACCTCTGTGGTTCTCTGTGGTTGGTACCATTGGTACGTGCGAGGTGTCAAAGCGTGATGTCAGTGCGGAAAATATTAACTGTCATTTTTGGGGAAGTAAAGTTGTAAAGTGCCCGTAATCAAATCTTTTGAATCTTTGTTCTTCGAAATTAATCAAGTAAGTACAAATTTCTTTAATCGCTTCAACAGTTTAATGCACAATTAGAACGTTAAGCAGTTCGTTAAAGAATTTGTACACTGTATTTTTGGGGATGTTTACTTAAAATAAAGCAGATATAGCACCCAATTTCTTCGAATTGCTATCGCCCGAATTATGAATGATTCATTTATGCCTTATTATTTTTCAATTGTGCAATGTTATGACAATAAGAAAATCAATACCTACAAAAGTTGTTGAATACTTCGTGGTACAAATTCTATGTATTTTTCCGTTGTATTTTACGATTTTTTTTAAATCCAGGGTGCCATTAGCTTCCCTTTGTATTTGCAAGGTTTACTATTATTTTTAAAATAAAGTGCGATTAGTCATAACATTATAGGAAGGTCATGTTTCTTTTCAAGTCTATAACATCTACACCTACCTAATAACCTATACTTGGGCCGCCGAACAGACGGAGTGATCACCCTGCAAGAACGTGCTCTAGCGGGGCCAATATTAATTTATGACGACCGAATTGGAGTGATGCGACTTCGTTGGGTCTAAAGAAAACGCATCACTGCGGTTCGGTCGTCCTAAATTAATAGTGGTCCTGCCTAGAGGTCATGATTGCAGGGTGATCACTCCGTCTGTTGGGCGGCCCAAGTATAATATGAAAGTTTCGGTATCAGTAGTAATCATGCATCAGTTTCTGTTCACTATTTATGAATTTGTAGGTACTGGTTGCATCGAATTTAAACAATTATTCTTATTTTGTTTTATTTTTGAAATGCTTGCCTTATTAATTTTTGTTATAAGGTAATTAAATTTGCGTTTATAGAAGTAAAGCGTTGGAGTCTTAACATTTTAGTTAATTATAATGTCACATATAAGTTTGTCAAAATGCAGTTGAACTCATCTCTTCCTATTGATTGTGAATAGAATAAGACGACCAGTGATAAGAGTGTATAATTTCTGATTTTTGAACATTTGAGATTGCAAAACTAAGAGCGAAGATCTCATATCTCACTTGTCTAGAACCTTGATTAGATACCTACTAGACCAGAAGAAGTTGCATCCTCCCAATCTTGGGAAATTAAAAATTCAATCACCCTATCATGTGTATTCTGACTGACCAATATTTGTGTATATTGCATCTTTACATTGGTTATTAAATTTTGTAATCATCTATTCTTGATTCCGATTAGTGTTTTAAAAAACTGACATTCATTCTCTATATAGGTACTTTTAACAGTCGGCCAAAAAAATCAACCTGTATATTGACCCCACTGCAATAGTGCACCTTTGAATTTTAATTACTTGTCCCAATCGTGACAGTGTATGGTCAGCTTGTTAGTTCATGCGACTACCACTTGGGATTAAATTGTATCTAAGCTCACCAACAGCATGTCGCTGGGGCACTGGAACTTAAAATTCTATCTTGCACTATTTCAACATTCCATGCCCGTAAGATAGAATGTTCCTGTATGGATAGCTAACTACAGGGTCCAGCAACAGAATTATTGATCTATTTTTGATAGGTTTTTGTGAAGAAATATTGTATTTGAACCAATTTTCAGAGAAACTAAAAATATATTTTGAAAAATTTATGACGAAACAGCCTACATATTATTGCATGAATGCGACCTCCGTAAGATGTCCACCATCAGTAGTGTCTGTAAGACAGATTTTAATGAAATTTATACTATTTTACTGTGAAGACTCATTGATTAACCGGTCAGTGATATGTTGACCTTTCAGTATCAACATATCACTTTCTGTCATATACGTTACATCACTAATTATTCCACAGCAACCTATCAGAAACTGTTCAGTTCCGTAGAATCATAATACAGGTTATTTTATTTTTGCTTTCTTTTTAATTGTTATTTCTTCAATGACTATTCATTAGCAAAATTTGTTCATCTTATTATAAATGAGTTTAACTTGCATATATGTAAGTGGAAGCATTAGTTTGTAATTTTGCATGCATTTACTGCTCGACTCAAAATACATATAATATGTAACTTATTTGGCAGATATGACTACATGGAATAGTGGCCCCTATCCACCACAAGGTAGGTTCAGTTAAGTGTAGCACATCAAAAGCATTGTTATTAAAAAATATTTGATGTAGATCCAAACCAAGCCTATTATGCGGGCCAACCTGGGTACCCACCACAACAGCCTGGGTATCCACCACAACAGCCATATCCAGGTGCTGGTTACCCGCCTCCACCCCCAGGTGTTGCACCTGGTGGATATCCTGGAGGCTATCCGAATGCTCCTGCACCTGGGTTTCAACCTACCCCACATGCATTTGTAGGAGGGGGCGGTGGCGATCCGTACAATACACCCCATCAAGGTGAAGATACTCCTTTCTCTAATCGTACTGGTTCGTTTTAAAATTATTATACCTATTTGGGTTTTGGTGCATGCATTTCTGTAGCCAACAGTTGATTAAGGCAAGCTTGTTTGTTAGTGGCTCGAATAGGTAAATTAATTGGCTTCAGATGTGGAGTAGTGATCGTTTGTTTAATTTGTTGAGTGAATCATCATACATTTTTTAATTGTTGGTATAGCTTACGAATTATCATCTTGTGGCAGATATAATGATAATATGTATAGTCATTTAACTTCAGCATTTTGTTCGTTGGATGCACATTATTAAGGCACCATCACCAATTTCTCACAAACTGCAGTGTCAGTGCCGAGGTCAGTACGGAAAGTAACAATAAAAGGCAAGAACAAGATTTATTAGATCAACACAATGTGCATAATACCTTACGGGCCTGCGACCATGTCAGTATCATAAGAAAAAATAACAACAATAATGAAAATAATAATAATATAATATACACAAAAAAATATAAAAAGAGGAAATTGCAAAATACATTAATTAGGTATTCAAATATAGAGTCAAATACTAGAAAATGTGTCTATTAAGTTACTCTATAGTTAGCTCGAAGAAAGCTTGATACCTCAAACCACGACAGTAGTAAAGCTCATTCAGGATCTTGAGTGTTGCATGTCACAAAATTATATCACCAAATGATGACATAAGTGTGTAGTACATTCATATATGGGATTTTAATTGACGTGAATATTTATTTTAGGTTATGTTGGACTTGACTTTTGAAGTTAATATTTATTTTAGGTTATATTGTACTGCCGTGTTATAGGTGTTTGATGATTCGGTACTTTTGAAATAATTATTTGATAGTTAGGCCCTTTTTGTGAACAAAATCTAAATATGTAAGTACATACTTTGAACAAAAAGGCATGCATTGCATACAAATGACAATAACGAATTCATTGCATCCACAGTTCCCACATTAACACTAAAACCAAATTGGGTACTTGCAAAAATTGAAACTCGCACTTTTTTATCATATTTTGAAAATATGTGTTAAGTTTATCGTGACCGTATAAAATGAGACTATTTTGTCTAGTACCTAATAAGAATATAATTTCATTTTCAGTTTCAAATGGTGGAGTACGTGCTATTGGGCCATTTGGCCTTGTGCAGTCGTGTTGACGTCACATAATCTAGCTGTCGTCACAGCCTGACGTGCTACTTTTCCCTATTGGCAACATTTCGCGTCTGTTTATCCCTGTTCGCCTAACTGTATCACTTGTTAACAGCGCTTCAATTTGATGTTTATTGCTTTACTGAGGAGTATTAATCTTTTATTAATGCACAGTTAACACTAGAAATAAGTTAAGAAGAAGAATAAACTAATTATTAGTGCATTTCAGGATCATTAGTACATTTTAATTTTTCACCGTGGCTGCCCTGAACCCTGTCAGTTAGGCAAGCACAGACTTTTCGTTTCACTCATTTGTGTCCACGTTGTTGTTATTTCACAACTAGTACAAATATCACAAATCCATCTGTAAAATGCCCGCAGAAGGTTCTTGCAAGCAGAATCCTATAATCAACCTAAAATAGCCGCATTCATGATAGAATTTAGAGGTGTTTTTGTTCTGCTTATTTACAGTTGCGAACTATAAAATATAATGGATTTTTAACAACAGATTGCTGCTGAGCTCCACCATAGTTCAATTTTCCCAGCAAACACAATGAACGTACACACCAAACAATTTCAAGACTTACAAGACAGCTGTCAACTGAACCGGAAGCGGCCATTTCGATTTAGGCATTCACAGACTGCGTCATATTGACGTCACCGTATAGTTTCAATAAATCACACATGGCGCCATAAGCATATTTAGCGGGAAATATCTTTTCCCCTATAATTTGAATTTCACAGGGCTCAGCGAAAATTACTTTGGGAATGTATTTCTGACCTCCCAAAGATTATAATTTTGCAAAATCCCAAATTCATGCAAGTACCCAATTGTTCTGAACTGTAGTAAATAGTACCTAATTTTGTTTAAGAAACTATTCACTCGTTTCATTATAATGTCCTCCAGTAGCTTGGAAAAAATAGGCAATACTGATATCGGCCGATAGTTTAAATACTTGGTAGGGTCTCCTTTTAGTAAATTGGGTGAATTTTAGCAGTCTGGAAAAATACCCTTTAGAAGACATTTATTGAATATGATTGCAAGATGAGGGCTTACGATGTTTAATACAGCTTTGACAGCTTTCGTGTTTATGCCATATATCGGCAGATGTTTTATTTTCCAGTCTTGGATGACTGACAATGGGCAATCAGAAAACTTTTTTTGATTTCATAATTAGAAAGAACTTGTCAAAATATTTGGCTGGTGTTTTTTCTTTTTTCACCTAAGTGTTGACACGTTTGACCCACATAACAAACCTCACAATCATTACAACTAATCTTATAAATGTCATTTGACTGAGTAAGGGGACTTTATCCTTTAATTTACTAATACCTATCCACTGTCAAAACCATAGAATTGGCGATTCGAATCTGCTGTTCGCCTCTAAATACTTCACAAATAATAATAGCGTAGGTTCTCTAAGGTCCGATTTTTCAAAGAAACCAACACCGTATTAAGAGAAGTTTCACATGCGACTGATCATCAGTCCTGATGAACTAGGGCCAATGTTTTAAATGCACTATTTCACATGCATTGCGTACCGTTGGTTGGCTGACTTGTCCGGACGAGCGTCAGGATAGCACGTCCGCGCAGCGTACCGTCAGGATATCTGAGAGCCATTTATGCAAACAAATTAAAACAGTATTGCAATCACAGAACACCTAAATAGGAACGCGCAGCTTATGTTAAAAGTTGGAACTGCTTTTAGCGCCATATCTAGCTGTTTTCAAGAACCAAAATTGTGTACAAGCGCGCATAGATAGAATTTAAATTTAAACTTCATTTTTATTAATATTAAAAATCCAACTAAATTAAAGCAGTATAGAGAATGCTTATTTAGTTATATAATTACGTTCTTACGCTGTATTAGCCTTTTTATGCACAAAGCGACAACAAGGCGCTGTCGAAAACGCTGACAAGTGCCTTTTAGTAGTAGCATGGTCATACTGATGCGTTGCTTGTGAAAGAACGGTACTGACCATCAGTCCGTATCATCAGTACTGACCGTCAGTGTTTCATCAGTCGCATGTGAAACGGCTCTTAGTCTGACACCGGCTTCGTTGCTATGATACAACCAATCAGAAAGCCGGTATCATAGCAACGAAGCCAGTGTCAGACTTCATCCAGTGTTGGTTTCTTTGAAAAACCGGACCTAAGACTGCTATCCCCGGATTAATCTTGCGTTGTTTTCAACTAACCAGTTGGTGATCCATTTGTTTTATTCATAGAACATAGAACATAGAACACATACATTTTTTGATAAACTGATAGTTCCTTTGTGTTTTGCATGTTTGAAAGCATATAATTAACAACATGGAACACTAAAGATCCTGAATGAGCTTTACCAATATTACTTGTCATAATACAATAAGTTGTTTGGAATTGTCAGTCATTTTACGAAAACTTTGCTTGGCTTAATAACCTCGAGTGCCAGTTTGACAATTAAAATCACAAGTGGTTAACAAGATATTTATTTGTTATAGCCAATTATACGACAATTCGAGTATAGTTGGTAGTTGGAAAACATCTCTTAAGAGGATGCTTCACCAAAATTTAAATTGTTAGCATTGCTTTAATTTTAGCAATTAAAATGACTTATCTGAATGTGATTTACATAGTGTTACAAAACAGGTTATATGTGTTATATAATTATTTATAGTGACACTAAATATTGATGGTATTTTTGTCATTCTGCAAACTGCCAAGGTAGAATATCAAAATCTTGGGTGAGTAGGTAACATGTTTGCAAGATTATTTTTGTGCACGTTGTTTTCTAGCAATTCATAATAGATCGATAATAGATGATAGTTTGATGACATACATTGCATCTACTTTAAATTTATGTGGTATGGAAAAATTATTCAATACATATTTTATTTACAAACAAAAATGTTTTATTGTTTCTATATACTACCCTTGTATGATTTGTAATATTTGATGCTTAATTGACTTATAAAGCTATTACAAATTAAGAGAAAATTGTATATGTGGTGGGGTTTGTTTGAAGCAAAGATATTCTATTTCTATAGATACCAAGATGCAATTTAATATAGCTGAAAACATGCGTGCGACAAGAAAATATTCTCTGTTTTCGTTTGGAGCACGCAAAGATTGATTTTGCATCTTTCTTAAGGCAAAAAGTCAAATATGACATTCACTAGGTAACCTTCATTTCACAAGTTTCCGAGTTGTCAGTGCTAGTTGTCAAATTAGATACGAGAAAATTAAATCTTTTAGGAGAGTAAGCATCGAGTTGTAGGCATGTTGAAAATGGTCTTAGAAATTAATATGTAGCGTAGGTATTTTAAAATAAGTAGGAAGCTGCTGAAGTAAATTATTAAGCGAGTAAGTAAGTAAGTAAGTCTAAAATGAAATGTATTTTGGGTGCTTCTTGTCAGAATCGATGTTACTTATATGTGACAATCGCCGTATTTTAGTACATTTTGGTATGTGTTGAAGAAACTTACTTGTGAAATGAGAGGGTACCATCTTTCGAGTTGGCTCCACAAACACAACAATATGAAACCATTTCTTAAACTAGGTACCAGTTCAGAAAAACACAAAATAGAAACATTTAACAACAAACAGAACAATAAACAGTAGACAGTAATAAAAATTTCTTCTCCCTTACGAAAAATAAAAATTCAAATGACAAGGCGATTTGACGTTTAAATGTCATGCAATTTAATTAGCGCGCTACGCCAAAAAAATAATTTTGACTTTTTGCCCAAAGAGAGATGACGTTAACACGGCAAAATTAGGTAGAAAAAGTGGGAGAGAAAAAGGCACGTCTTTTATGTTGGAAATAAGGTACGTATGCCGAATACATGGGATCTTGGTGTCTATTAGTATAGAATGTCTTTGGTTTGAAGCTTTACAATATTAACAATTGAATATATTTTATAAACAATTCGTACACTTGCTTTGATTTCTAAACACGCAGAAAATATTGCAGCTTCCAAATTCTACACTCGAAAGCACAATTCAAAGTTTTGAACTTTTGAAATTTCAACTTTCAAACTTATACTAACTTTTCATACGCAACCTTAATGACGGTAACGTATGCGAAAACATGCACAGAATTTATTATAGCGAGAATTAACCGAAAACAATGTGTCTACTAATGTCATAAACGTTTCTATGTCTAAATTTTTACCAAAGTACTACCAGGACGAAGCCACATTGACATTAAGGTGATTTCTACTGTTAGGTCAACCGTTGTCCTGTGTGCTTCTGCTTAGCCAATACGACAGGCATAACTCATCGCACTACATGTCATACTTTAGTCAAATAGTTCACAAAGTTACCCTTGTGATGAGAGAGTTGGAAAATTGATTACGAAATGTTTATAAATCATTCCAAACAATGAATAGGTATTACGTACTAGCACCCACTCATCTCTCATGCAAATGCTTTTGCTATGGGGTGCAATATGGTCTATGGGTTTAAACAATCTGACTATAAATAAATGAAAATTTGTCTTTCGTTAAACTCTACACGTTCAAACCAGCTTTTTCTACCAATTCCAAAATTGTCCCATCCTTCACTTATATGATACAGTCCATATTTGTAGTTTACTTGAAAAGCAGGGAATGTACCAGCAGGGAAATGCCAAGATATAAAATAATGAAGCACTTACGATGGAAATCATTGGTTTTGTTTTGTATTTTGAATTTGTACCATGTTTGTTAACTCTGATCTCTGAAAGGAACTGGATGCTGACTAAGTATCATTGGGAAGTTGAACATGAAGTATAAGGCAAAGACTTATGGCAACTCAATTGTACCTAGCCCACTTGACTTTGCTTTAGAAATGAGTTTGACTGAATAAAAAAAATCGCAATTAAAAATTGTATGTAGACGAACACAAACGATCAAAAAAAGTAAAAAATACAGAAGAGAAATAATGTAATGCAAATTCAAACAGAAATTAACAACACAAATTTAGTTAATGCACTTATTCATTGCTTCATTTCCCAAGTGCTGTGTACCCCTACTTGCGACAATAAGTATTATAAATATGTCAATATTCAATTAAAATTTGTTCATTGAAGTTTGTGAATTAAGTAATATGTTAGAGTGGGGCATTGGAGCAAATTGGACAAAGTAAAGTAATTTTATATAATTTCATATTTTTCAGGAATGTACGGAGGAGACACAAGTGGGTATGATGAAGAAAATGTCAAAGGTTTCGATTTCTCCGACAAATCCATTCGGAGAGGTTTCATACGAAAAGTCTATTCGATCCTCATGGTGCAATTGACAATAACCCTCGGTTTTATAGCCTTGTTTGTGTATCATGATGGGACAAGAAAATTTGTCGAAGCCAACTCCTGGCTTTTCTTTACTGCTCTGATTGTCATGTTTGCATCATTGATTGCTTTAGCTTGTTGCGGAGAAGTCCGACGAAAGGCGCCAATGAATTTTATTTTATTGTTTGCATTTACTTTAGCAGAATCATTACTGCTTGCTATTACTTCAGCTCAATATGATGCTATTGAAGTGTTAATGGCCGTTGGAATTACAGCAGCAGTTTGTTTGGCTCTTACATTGTTTGCCATGCAGACCAAATACGATTTCACTATGTGCGGGGGAATTTTGTTGGTAGCTTTTGTAATCATATTTATCTTTGGAATCGTTGCAATTTTCGTGCATAATAAGATCGTGTCAATGGTTTATGCCTCCCTGGGAGCAATGCTGTTTTCTATATATTTGATTTATGATACACAGATGATGATGGGCGGAAAACATAAGTATTCGATTTCTCCTGAAGAATATGTCTTTGCTGCTCTTAATTTGTACGTTGATATAATTAATATCTTCATTTACATTCTTACTATTATTGGCGCTTCGAGAGACTAGGATTAAGGGAATGATTGTTAAGCATTTGCAATATTTCTTTAGGTCTAATGTTGAATGGAAATTGGAATGAGTACTCTTGTTATTGCAAATGGCTAACGATCTTAATTTTTGTCTTTTCCTTTACTGTATAGTTTGTTTAATCACTTGCTATGTTACAAAACATTATTATTGGTGTACAATAGGAAAACCGAGTCCTAGAAGATACTGGGAATGTAATATTCCATACGTATGCGAATGTATTTATTACCAAAGTATGTTTGATTTTGGTGGACCTACAATACAGTTTTGGCTTAGTTACCTAGTTATTAATGTGTTGCTTGCTGCTTTATTTGTATTATAAAAATGAAATTAATACATGTATTGACAAACAGTGAGATCTGCTAAATTACTGTTATTAAAGGTACTCGTAGTAGTATAAAAATCTGAGAATTGAAATATTTACTTAAAAATTAATGTTTTCATGTACTCCTTGGTGGTTTTTCTAATAGCATTAAATATACCTACTGTACTTTTGGCAGCTTTTTAAATTTATACAGATTAACCCGTTTTTATATCTCACCGTCGATAATTATAAAGAAAAACTTGGATATTTTTCAGAAATTCAGAATTAAGTAAATTAATTATCTCTAAGTGAGATAAAAACGAGATGCTGTATATTAAGTAATAGTACAAAAATTATAGTGTGGGACGGTAAATGTATTAATATATTTGTATTATATTTACTCGTATTCTAATGTAATATAAAATATGTATTCTATACTTACAATAATATGTAACTGCAAGTTTCACATCAATAAATTAAATTTTACAAATACGCATTATAATTTATGCCCTGATATTTTGCTTGAATCAAATCAACTCGACTGAATACAAGAGTAAACATTAACATCGCCTTACACAGTGCCCATAACGAGTCCTCCACCCCTTCCATATCTTTTAAACGGTGTGTCCATGGCGTAAATACTCATGGTGGTGCATACCCGTAGTTCACGCAGCTGAGTAGGTAGGGGAATGTGATGTCGACCTCAAGCATGAGCATTCATATAATATGTGGGTTCCCGCAACACGGAGATCTTTATTCTTAGCATACAATTGTTTACACTAACTACCAAAGAGTGAACTGATAGTTTCAAAATGCCGAACTGTGCCTTCGCATCTATTTTGCAAAAATGATAACAAGAATACGGCAGCGCTCTGGTGTCACGTATTATTTATTTTCATTTTCCGTCATAACGGATTTTTTCCATTATAACAGATCTCTTTTTCCGTTATAACGGATCTCTTTTTCCGTTATAACAAATCTCCCTTCCGTTATAACGGATCTCTTTTCCGTTATAACGGATCTCTTATTTTCGATATACCGGATCTGTTAGTTTCTTCATTTAACTCAGTGCAACAGTAGGTACTTATTTGTTAGTTATGACCGCTGTCCGCTACCAACATGAACGATAAGTAGATATCGATATCGTATCGTAAGTCACTTGGCGAGTAACACCATACTGCACACCGGTTATGTAAAATGACTCCAATTAATACTTAATACGACACAGTTCTTGGAAAGTCTGTTGTAACGGAATAAAAGATGCGTTATATCGGAAAAAGATCTGTTATATCGGAAATAAGAGATCCGTTATAATGGAAAAAGAGATCCGTTATAACGGAAAAAAGATCCGTTATAACGGAAAAAAGATCCGTTATAACGGAAAAAAGATCTGTTATAACGGAAAAAAGATCCGTTATAACGGAAAAAGAGATCCGTTATAACGGGAAAAATCCGTCATAAAGGAAAATGAAAATAAATAATACGTGACACTAGAGCGCTTCCGTACAAGAGCACCTGATGTATCATTTTTTTAAATTTCCAAAAGATGGGATATGTTTCCGAGAATATTACGACTGCAATTAGTGCAAGCGGGAATTAATTTTAAAAACTAATAAGTACTTTTATTGACCAGATATTCACAATCAGAATGATCCAGGGGAAACGTGAGAAAAAGAATATCCGACTTCATGCAGTATTTATAAACTTCAAGCAGGCTTATGTTAAGTTAAAAAGAACGGATATTAAGAAGAGATATTAAGAGCCAAGTATCCCATCGCCAACATCAAGATTTTTTAGGGACGTAAGACGAGGTATGCTCCGAAGGCGGAGCCACGGACAAAAACACGTGGCTCAGAAGCTCTTCCAGGGTCGCACTCTGGCTTCGCTTAGCAAAGCATTATTTCAATTTGTATTGCAGCTTGTATAGGTCTGAATCTGGTTCGGTTTGACGTTTGAAGGGACTATGCAATTGGATTTTTGTCTGTACAGGGTGTCTTATTTTCGTTGTGATTTGGGGGTTTCTCATAGAAGCAGCAGAGATAGAGCCTTGGGATTTTCGCAAACATGAGCTATTTTCTTGAGTATAATATAATGCCGAAACCAGAATTTGGATATCGTTTTTAGTTTTCGAGAAAAAAAATAATATTGATTTTTATCGATTTTCAAAAATTATCTCCAATTCTTTTTGTGCTAAGCAGACTCAAACTATTAAGATTGATTCCTATAGAACTTTTTCCAAGGAATTCAGTGGCGTACGTAGTTTTTTCTAGGGAGCGTATTTTTTGAGTTATGACATAAAGTTCAATTTTTTAAATGGAAATCGCAGCATTCTTTGGTAAAGTTCAAAAGGTCTTTTTTTAAGCTATCAAAATGTACCTACCTATCTTATATTTTCTAAAGTTACAACTTAAAAAGTACCAAAATCGTTGTCGTTTTTTGAAATAACAATATAAAAGTATATATATTTTGATAGCTTAAAAAAAGACCTTTCGAACTAGGCCAAAGCGTACCTACTATGATTTCCATTTTAAAAATTCAACTTTATGTCATAACTCAAATAATACTCTCTATAGAAAACAACTACGTATGCTACTGAATTCCTTGGAAAAAGTTCTATAGTAGTCTCCTTAGTACAAAAAGAATTGAAGAGATAAAAATCAACATTATTTTCGAGAAAAACGGTATCCAAATTCTGGTTTCAGCTTTGTGTTTGTGTAATTTTGATTAAAAAATTAATGCGGGAACTTAGGAATGGGGGGGTTGTAATACCCACTGACCCCCCAACTTTTCTCTGCGCACGTGTATGGTTCAAAGGTATTGATTTGATACCAGCGTTCATTTCTTTTATTTTTTCCCTCTTGTAAAATTTTGATTTAGGGCTTGGTTTACGAGATGTTGCAACTCATTTGACTATGTGTGTTGTTAATCCACTCGCTGTTTAAGTCTCCCAGTTTTTCTAAGGTGACGAACTAAGCTCGAGAAAAATGTCCTTGGATGCATATGTTCCTGCATAACGTCTAAGCTTCAGAAAAATGCCCTTGGATGGTACCGATTCGGTCATATTCCTGCATAACGTCTAACAGCCAAATTAGCATCGGAAAGAAAGACGGGTAGGTGTTAAGTTGCCAAAATAATTATTAATAAAAGAGGTACCATCCAAGGGCATTTTTTGAAGCTTAGATGTTATGCAGGAACCATAGGAACCATAGACGTGTGCAGGAAAAAGTTTGGGGGTCAATGGGTATTACAACCCCCCCTTTCCTCCGTTCACGCATCGATTTTTTTGATCAAAGTTACGCAAACAGTTTATCGGTATATGAGAAAATGTTGTACAAAATTTCAACGGAATATCTTAAAAAGCAAAGGAGTTATTCATAAAAATAGTTTTTTAAATTTTAACTTTAACACCCTGTATCTTGAAAGAAAGAAGCCTAAATGAAAAATGGCATAAGGAAAGTCCCATTATTTTCGGTCAGATAACCTGTGGTTAACGGCTTGACCTACTTTTTTGTAACACCCTGTATATGCACGGGCATAGTGGGAAAGTAGGGCAATGCTGACGGTACCCGGGCAATGCAAACAATGACCGTTCATGCTGTAACATATACAGGGTGATTTATACCAGGGGGCGAAAAATTAAAATTAGGGTTCAGAGCCACAAATTAAGTAAAAAATGTCATATGGAGGTGTGTCCGGAAATGATTCGTTTAAAATTTATACTCGTCCAAACATGATAGACTCCATGTTTGGACGAGCATAAATTAGGTTGAAACGATAAGAGATGATTAAAAAATATATCTTCGAAGCTTCCCTATTAGTATAATAGGTGTACCAAAATTCATTTTTATGTCTTTCTCAAAAGTTGAGAATAATTATAAACCTAATTTAATAGCCTCCATCTATGGACGAGCATAACTTTTATAGGAAGTATTTCTGGACATATCTTCATATTTTTACTTCATTTGTGGCTCTGAATCCTAATTTTAATTTTTCGCCCCCCGGTATAAATCACCCTGTATATGTATAATAAAGCGAAAGAATATTTCAAGAACTGAGCATTCCGTATTTGTCAGAAACTCTGGACGGTCTTATAAGAGATCAAGGTGTTGTTGAAGTTTATGCCCAAAGTTCTTGTAATCTAACCCCGGAAGAAGGTATCGAGAAAAGGAAAATCATATGTTGCAATCGAAACGGGAAGATAAATAAGAATCACAATTACTTTTACCAAATTCAGGGACAAATGCAAATTACAAAAAGAGGGTATTGTATCTTTACAGTCTGGACACCCAAAGGCATAAAATATGAAACGGCTATGAGAGACAATAAATTTTGGAAAATGAAAATGGAAAATCAACTTGTAAACTTTTATACGAATGTGTTACCAGAATTAAATGATAGTAGAAAAAGTAGGAATATGCCTCTACGATGAATGTTGAAAGCCACGCTATTAGAACTCTGGGCGAAAAATCAGCATTTTTAGTTTGTTCAGAGTTACATTACCTAAATACTTGTTATTTATGAGGATCATTCCATTATAACCCGGAATTACTATATTGCAGATAAATTACTTGCAATCTTGAAAATATTTGCTCAGGTCTACTTTTGGATCAATTTACAAATAAATTATAATAAAATGCTCATGTCAGAACAACCCTCGTATCGGAAAAAAATTACTGGGTTTTCATTCAGAGATTTTAAGTTGTTGTTATTTGGTTATAAAGAGAACATTATTTAAGGTGAAATTTGAATTATTTTATATCTTGCTATATGTTCATTACTTTCAATAACAAACGTGTTCAAATTGTGTAAATTTACTTTCAGATAAAATCGACTCTAAATTGAACAAAATTATAATAAAAATGTGGGATATGGCAGAGCGCTGCAATTAAGCACAAATACATTCATTCGCAAGACCAAAATTCTATGTTCGCCTATATACGATTAAAATATGTAATGTATGGCGATACAATTATTGAAGTGGGCCCCATACAAAAATCACTGAGTTCGTACTAGCAGTTTACCAAGTGTTGCGCGATGAACAAGCAGAGGGCGTTACAACGCAGGGCATTAAATCGCGTTTGCAAGGGCAGCTCTCTTTACAAATTACTTCCTTATTTATGAACCGATTTTGAAATTGTTTGTTTTATTTGAAAGAAGAAACTTGTGGAAATCGGCCTCTCATCTCGGATTTTTAAAAAGAGTAATTTTTTAGTAAGTTATAAGTACACAAAATTAGGGTATATTTGGAGCCGAAAAAGACAAACTTCTATAATTTTTTTTAGAAATCGCCGATGAGACGACTCTTAAGAAATGTTTTCTGTATATGCTTGCAAAATTAGAAACCAAAATATTAATAAATAACCTTACAGTTTGTAAAGGCGGGAACGTCTGAATCGCTCGAAAATGCAGCAGGGAGACTTGGCTCTTAAGGTGCCCACCAAAACTCTTAGAACTGTTAAGAATGACACTGAAAGACATACTCCCAATTAGGTTTCAACGAGAAATTAACTGAAAAGTTCAGAACTAACTAGATTAAAACAAGGAGAGTCAGTGGTCTGAAAAGAGAGAAATACCTATCTTACAAAATTCTCATCAATGCTTAGCATATGCCAATGATCTGACAATCATAACCAGAACAAGAGAAGAGTTAAAACATAAAATGCGGGGGCTAACTTTGGAAGCGACTAAAATAGGAGCATAAACTAATGAAGAAAAGTCGAAGTACGTTATTTTGGGAAAAAGTAAACAACGAACTAAAAGAACGTTAGAAATACAGATGGGTGAGCTTTGAGAGAGTTTACAGTGTGCTGTACCTGGGGACTGAAGTTGGTGGAAGTGGAGCCACTAGTAAAGAGATAGAGAGGAGAGTCTCCCAGGGAACAAGAAGTATGGGATCACTAAGGAGAATTATAAGAGCAAAGAATAGGTACCGTAAAATGGGGTTACTTTGGCAGGTTTTGACCTATTTTTGCAAAATATCTCAGAAACGAAATAAATAATTGAATTTATAATTCGGCCATCGTAACAAACTATGAAAGATGAACATTTTACCTTACTTTCAAAATTTTTCGTCATCAAATAACTGAGAAAAAAATTTGTTTTTGGGGTGCCAAAGTAGGCAGAAAAATGGGGTTACTTTGGCAGATCAGAAAAATGCTTGTAATCTTAAGTAGAATGTGTTTCTGGCCTACTTTGGCACCTAGAAAAATTGGGTAAGGTTCCAGCTTTCTTTCGCTATCCTTAAAACTTTCATAGTCCAATTCTAAGTGGGTCAAATTGACGTGCAAAGTTTCACAAATATTTTTATTATGAAAAACAAAGAAAATAAACATTTCTTTTCTTAAAAAATTAAAAACATACAACAAATGACTAAAGGAAATATGTAACAAAATAAACAAACAGTCTCTCTATAAAAAAATTAAGCGTTTTCTGTAATAAAAGTATCACAAAATAAAAATAAATTCTTGAGAACTAGCCATATATAAAAATATTTTTTACTCGAAGTTCGCGTCTTTTATGCTGTCATCGGAGTCAAATGGTGATTCGAGGCACATTGAGCACGTGAATTGTGGATCTTTGCTCCCATTGTTACAGCTGCCACAAATCCATCGTTTACACATGATGCAACAAATCCAATCTGGACCAGTGTAGAATTTCCAGTTGACTGAGCAAATTCTGCAAAAATTTGAAAGAGTGCCCTTGGCTCTCTTTGGCTGTACTCTGGATGGTCCTGCAACTGGTTCTATTGGTTCTGCTGTAGCCTCCTCAACATTTTCCTGCTTTATTTCTTCTTGCTCCTCCTCTGGCTCAACTCTAAGTCTTTTACCTGCTTCAATTTCACGCACATCCACTTTGGCAAGTGGGAAGCCCCAGTCACTTACTGTTGTCATAGTGTGCACCAACAGCCACTCCTCGTCTGCCGAAAACACGGCCGGGTGTCCAGGCGACCGTTGGGTGGATACCGACCAACTTATTTTGTAAAGTCCCACGCGGAATTTTCCATCGTCGACTCGCCTCCGCCTGTGATACGCCGCCCCTAATGGCGGCAAGTGCCTCAGCAAGTGCTTCTTCCGTATAATTCAAGTATGGTCTCCCCCCCAACTTTCTTTTGGTAATTTCTGGGCATATTACACTAATTTAGACCTGAACAAGAACCCGCTTCAAAAAATGCAACTCAAAATAGCAACAAATGTATGAAAATTAATTATTAAAGTTAACAAACCACCCTGCCAAAGTAGGCCCCGAGTATCAAAGTAACCCCATTTTACGGTATATCAGGGAAGGTGAAAGTCAGACTATAAAACAGTCGTGCGGCTGGTGGTAGGTGGTAACTTGTGCAAGTGAGACGTGGGTGCTAAGAAGTGAGGACATTAGGAAGATCGAAATCTAAGAGAGGAAAATCTTGCAAAGCATATTATGGAGGAGTAAAACAGCAGGGTACTTGAAGAAGAAGAACCAATAGAGAGTTGTAAGAGTTGGATGGGGAACCTGGAATCAGATGGTTGGGTCATTTGGCGAAAATGCAGAGTACAAGGGGCACAAGGAAAATTTTATATGAACAACCAGAGGGAAATGACCGCAGGGGAAGACCTAAGAGAGGCTGGCTTATTAATGCTCTGATATAACTACCTCCAATAATAATTTTTACAGCTATAATAATATGCTTATTCATTTTGAAGCAGACTGTTCTCAGTTCTCGAAAAACAGGAATTACTACACTAGGTACTCTTAGAATAACATGGAAAATGAAAGCAGGCACAGTGCCAACATTACTCAGTAGCAATAAACCAATGAGTACAAGTCAAACAAAGTCGATAAAGGATAGGCAAGCCATAATCCAACTGGAAGAGCTGAGTTGAAGATTTGTTGCGTGCATGGTAAATTACAATTTTCATATTTATAAATTGCCAATTTTCGCATTTTTGCAACTGAAACATTGAATAAGATGCATTTTGCTTCTTTATTAGAAGCTCTGTGATTATTTCAGGAAGCTGAAAAAATTGTTGTCCACAAAATTTTGTCACTATCTAACTATTCTTAAGAATAATGAAAGGCTTTGAGGGTAATTATGTCATAAATTATTTTTTGCCAAATGTAAACTTAAAATTACCTAGTTGAAATAGAAAAAGGATAGAAAAGTGGGAATCTGTAGTCATTGCCGCAGTAATTTCCATACATAATAGCCCAAGAGCTTACTGTAATTAATGAATGACCCTATTGACCACCAAGTTTCATAATACAACATTTCAGAAAAGTTGCCATTAAGGTTCCCTAAATTTGGCTGCTGTACATCAATCACACTGTTACTATTAAAATCATAGTTGTATAAATAAAAATAACAAACTATAGTTTGAATATTTCATAATGAAAACACATCAGCGTGTCAGTTTTGATATTCAGGATGACAGTTTTGTGTTTCTAATTACCGAATAAATCTGTTTAATTTATTTTTATAATTTTGTGTTTGTCTGCCAAAAACAATTGAACATGTCGAAAGAAGGAAGTGGAAGCTATGAGAGAGGTACATTTTGAAAGTACGTAACACGAGAATTTTAATTTTTGAATGTTATCGTTTTTCCAGTTCACTACTCAGGTTCCAGATCTTCCGTTTCAACTAGCACACAGTCTATAGCTGCACATCAAGGTACAGAAAATACTTATTACCTCAAGCCATTTTAAAAATTTAAGAACCTTGTGTTCCAAAATGAATTTATAAATTTCGGTATAATTTGTCATTCCTCAGACTAGTGGCACAACTGACATGAATTTTTGCACGAGGACTGAAAAATACAATTCGACCATTGTTATAGCAGTGTAACTCCAATGCGCTTGTAAATGTTAGTGCTACACTTATAAACAAGAGAATGTGCTATCCACAGCCCACCCCACTTAGTCAGGAACAACGAATTGTACCATCAGTAGTAGATTTCGGACGCTTTCCTCTGTCTTCAATAGTTTCAATATCATCAATTTCAGTGTTCGGAAGTTCGTTTCTGAATATACACCACGTTTCATAGTCTCTTGCTAGCCTCATACAAGTTTTGCCCACTGTTTTGTCTATGTCATCTTCACCTTTGTGAGCTTCATGAGAAGTGTCAAACAGGAATTATTATAGTATTGTGTAGTTGCAATTGGGACATTCTCAACTGTTTATTTGTATGTTCAGTATTGTTAATTTGGAGCAGAGCTTTACTTTTGGTTACACTGAGTGAACTAATATGTTACTTTTTAATTGTACTAACTTCCTCAACTATTTAAGAGCAGTAGTCTAATCTGGGCGTACCCCTACCTCTTTTTATTCATATCTTTGACTCTAGTATATCGCAAACTATTCCTCTGTGTCTCAGGTGTCCTACCATCCTATCTCTCCTATTCTTTATTTTCTTCCATACCTTTCGCTTTTCCCCTATTCCTTCTAATACTATTGCTAACTTTATCTATCCACGGTATCTTCATCATGCCGCTGTAGCACCATGTTTCAAATACTATTATTTTTCGATTCCCTTCTCCTGTTGTCCAAGTTTTGCTCCCGTACAGTGCCTTACCCCATACATACGACTTTAAGAGTCTCTTCGGAGTTTCTACATTACTCGTTCCTGAGCTGTTCTGTCCTTAACAATATTAATCATATCTTCGG
Source organism: Xestobium rufovillosum (assembly GCA_963966045.1). Classification (NCBI taxonomy): domain Eukaryota; kingdom Metazoa; phylum Arthropoda; class Insecta; order Coleoptera; family Ptinidae; genus Xestobium; species Xestobium rufovillosum. Next base: position 24,880,108 of record OZ014493.1, on the reverse strand, counting down.
TACATAAGTCGAAAACTAGAGGTGACAATGCACATCCCTTCCGGATATCTACTTCTCTTCGTTCCTGCTCTAATTCATAAATATAAAGTAAGGAGAACTAAAAATAAAGAGTCTATCATGTAACTTTTCTCTTTAAAATGCATAATAAAGGTGTAAAACTCTGCCGTGACACTATTGGAACATCCTGTACACTTAATTATGAAGAAAACGCAGTTTTTTAAACTTTCTTTCTAGTTGGTAATTCACTTCATACTGTTTAGGTTCAGCATATTATGCAGGATCACAATCTCAGCGAACTGATGTTTCTGTTGGTAAGTTCAATTTTTATTTTTTATTTAAACTTTTATGTATTTAAATAACCCACTCTCCAAAATAGTGTAAGACTGGCGAAGTAAATGACAAGGATTTCATTGCTACTGTTTTGGTGCATGGGTCCCAGTTAACAATTTTCTAATATTTTAGGTGAGTCGGCTACTGACTTCAACATCGTCAGTTTTGATTTCTCTGATAAAGTTATCCGAATGATGTTCATAAGAAAAGTGTATTCAATTCTCATGGTACAATTGCTTTTTACTGCAGGTGTCATAGCTTGGTTTGTGTTTCACAAACCGACAAAGGAATTCGTTATAGACAATTACTTGGCGTTTTTTATAACAGTATTAGTTTTGTTTCTTGTTTTGCTTATCATTTTATGTATTATGTATGAATTTAGACGCAAATCGCCGTGGAATTACATCATGCTGGGTGTATTTACTGTATTGGATGCATTTTCGATGGCCGTTATTTCAGCCTTCTACAACGTCCGGGAAGTAATGATAGCTGCTGGAATAACTGCCGTAGTTTGCTTGACGTTAACACTATTTGCATTTCAGACCAGTATAGACTTCACCGTATGTGGTGGAGTTTTATTGGTTTGTTTTGTCATTCTTATTATTTTCGGTATTGTTGCAATTTTTGTACGAAATATGATTTTCCAATTGATTTATGCGTCAATTGGTGCTCTGCTGTTTTCAGTTTATTTGATTTATGATACGCAGATGATGATAGGTGGAAAACATAAATATTCAATTTCACCCGAGGAATATATCTTTGCAGCACTTAATTTATACATTGATATAACTAGAATATTCATATACATTCTTGGTATTACATCGAGAAGTTGAATGACACCAGCATGAAATAAATATTTAATATTTAAGGAACAAGGCATTTGTATTTACCCAAAGTTCTAATAGATCGACATCTGCATTCGTATTTTTTAAAGATTTTTTTAAGTTCTGTTGCATGAGATTTAATTTAGACATTTTAGTCATGTGTGTAATCCTATTTTACAACTGGCTTGTGCTTGTGATAACTTTATGTATTTACGCTTAAAATAATTAATAAAAGGTATTTTTGGCTATAACTTTACTGATATCTAACTATTTCTCGAATTTAAAGAAATATATTTTTCATTTAAATTTAAATTTTCATTTATAAGGATATTCCACTAGTTGTGATGAAATAGTATCATCATCATCATAAGGTTCTCAGTCCGAAGACTGGTTGGACGCGTACCTCCATTCTTTTCTATCCTGAGCTAACCTACGCATTTCCCTAAAAGTAGAACATCCTACATCCCTAACTATTTGAGAGCAGTAGTCTAATCTAGGCCTACCCCTACCTCTTTTTATTCCTATCTCTGACTCTAGTATGTCACGAACTATTCCTTCGTGTCTTAGAAGGTGTCCTACCATCCTATCTCTCCTACTCTTTATTGTTTTCCATACCTTTCGCTTTTCCCCAACTCTTTCTAATACTTCCCTATTGCTAACCTTATCTATCCACGGTATCTTCATCATGCGTCTGTAGCACCACATTTCAAACGCTTCTACTCTTTTTCTATCCGCTTCTCCTATTGTCCAAGTTTCGCACCCGTATAATGCCGTACTCCATACATACGACGTTAAGAGTCTCTTCCTAGTCTCTATATTAACCGTTCTCGAGCATAACAGTTGTTTCTTTTTGTTAAACGCAACTCGGCCCTGCGCCATTCTTTGTTTTATATCTTTAGTGCTCCTACCGTCTTGAGTTATTTTACTTCCTAAGTAGCAGAAATCCGCGACCTCCTCTATCTTCTCATTTCCAATTTGTATTTCCATTTTAGTTCTATTTTCACATCCCCTACATACCAAAATTTTAGTTTTGTTTTTATTGATTTTCATGCCGAAGCCCTGTGTCAAAACTGCTTCCATTTCATTCAAAGCCGCTCCTAATTCTTCTTTGCTAGATGCTAACACTGCTATATCATCCGCAAATCTGAGCATGTTAATAGTTTGGCCCTGTACATTGATCCCTGAGGCTGTTCTTTCCTTAACAATATTAATCGCATCTTCGATATATAAGTTGAAAACTAGAGGTGACAATGCACATCCCTGTCTCACTCCCTTCCGGATATCTACTTCCCTTTGTTCCTGCTCACATTCTATAACTGCCTTTTGCTCTTTGTAGAGATTATGTATTATTCTTCTGTCCCTGTATTTCATCCCTACCTTTCTCAGCACTTCGAACATCTTCCCCCATTTTACGTTGTCGAAGGCTTTTTCTAAATCTACAAATCCTATATAGACGCTCTTTCTCTTTTCTATCGTTTTTTCTATAATTACTCGTAAAGCTAGAATGGCCTCGCGCGTTCCTCTATTTCGTCTAAATCCGAACTGATCTTCTCCTAATATTTCTTCCGCCTTTTTCTCCATCCTTCTTTGCACAATTCTAGTTAAAATTTTTGACGCATGGGAAGTTAAACTGATAGTTCTAAAATTTTCGCATCTATCCGCGCCTTTTCTTTTTGGCAAAGCTACTATGATGTTCCGTTTGTAATCTTCTGGAATCTCGCCTGTCAGGTATATGCGACTAACTAGTTTAAATAATCGATCTATTACCTCTTGACCTGCGCACTTTAAGATTTCTGCCTGCAAGCCATCTATACCTGGTGCTTTATTATTCCTTAAACTTTTTAGTGCTATCTCAAACTCTTCTCTCATTATAGGACTCCCTAGGTTATCCCCCTCTACACTGCTTTCGCTTTCTAATATATCTTGCACTTCCTGTCCCGCATATAAGTTTCCTAAATATTCTTTCCACCTATCTGCCTTCTCCCCACTTCCGATTAGGATATCTCCTGCCTCATTTCTAATGTTTTTGGTACTAGATCCAATTTCTCTAAAATTTCTCCTAATTATTTTATATGCTTCATCAGTCTTTCCTACTTCGAATTTATCTTCCACTTCTTTGCATTTATTATCGATCCATTGCTCTTTCGCTTTCCTACATTCCCGAATAATTTCCCACTTGATCGCCTTATATCTTTGTTTCCCTGTTTCATCTAACCTATGAAATAGTAATAATACAAATTTTGTTTTGTGACAGCAGAACTCTTTTTTTTTTAATAGGAAGTTTAATGAAGCATATTAAGTAAAATGTCATCTTGATACCAATCAGATATGGTATTGTCTGCACATTTAAGTTTTTAGTGCTCCGTCTTTCGAACTGCCATCTTCAGTGCTGCGAGTTGTCATTTTTCTTGGGCTAAAAATTCCAGCATTTATTTCTGAATCATCCTGTATGTCATGTTATATTCCTTGTATTTTTTGTGTTGTGTTCATTTCGAGCCGCATACAGTCTTGTACTCCAATAATAAAATATAATTAAACAAAATGTTTCATGTAAATAACAAAAGTGTGTATTCTTACAAAGTAATGCTGAAATGCCGTAAAACATATAAAATAAAAATCAAGTCATAATAAAATGTAATACAAAAACTAAAATGAAATTTTTCATCGCATGCAGCCACATGCAGGTAAGGTTTAAATTAGAATAACAAAAATACAAACTGACAAAACATGTGTCTTCTAAAAATTAAAACTATTATTGCTTCCTTGGTTTGGTAAATCTAAAAACAAGGTTCGATACAAAGGCCAACATTGTACTGTACACAGTAAAATCACGATTTCCCCTCTTTTTGTGCAATGCTGAGTTGGTAATTTCTTCTTTTGTGTTGGAAAATATGCTTACGGAAATGCCGACCTATCAACCTAAGTGGATTCTTAGTAGCGGGACGTGAATGTCGAGAAGATCCCTCCGTCGATAAATGTATGTCCATTATTCTCTTGACCAGAAACCACAAAAACTCACTGCAATGTATGTTATAGCCGTTTTTCTTGTACAATACATAGGTATACATTTCAAATGCCCGTTCAAACAAATGCCAAAATATCTTGTAATATTTTCTTATTGCTTGCTCATAAAGGTCTAAAATGTCCTTGTTGATCGGCGCGATCTGCACCTCGTATGATATGATTATAATCTATCACGAGTTTTTGAACTTTTGGGAATATTTTCCCACCCTTGTTTGTGCCTCCACAAAGGATGTGCTACGGACAGTACTGATGAGACACACGTCCTTTTTGTCTTTCTATTTCATTACCGATACTTTACCCCTTTGCCAGGCATTATGGTCACCTCGTCTCAATTTCAGTTTCGGCAGTGCCCTGGCAAGGTTCCATAAGCATCAGTCTTATGTTTTACCAATAGAGTAAATAGTATATATTTTCAGCTCTGCAGGCCCTGTAGGCCCATAGCTTGTCCTACTATAGTCTTCCATTCTTTCCTGTCTAGGGCTTTTCTTTTCCAGTCCCTCACATTTAGTTTCTTCAGGTCCTCCTTCACACACTCCCTCCACACCCTCTTCGGCCTTCCTCTTCTTCGTCGTTCCTGTGGTTCATTTTCTAGCATCATCCTGGGTATTCTTCTTTCTCCCATTCTTGCGACATGTCCCAGCCATCGTAGTCTTTGCGCTCTTATAAACTGAGCGATGTCTGGTTCCCCGTACAGTTCTTTAATTTCTCTGTTTGTCCTTCTTCTGTATTCTCCTTCTTCCTTTATACTTGTTCCAGTACTATGTTGAAGAGTATTGCTGACAATGGGTCTCCCTGTTTTAAGCCATTTGTAACTGTAAATGGCTCCGATGTCATGCCATGCGCTCTTACTCTATATTCCGTGCAACTTAGTGTCATCTTAACTAGCTGCAAAATTTCCTGTGGTATTCCTAGATTTTTCATCGCTTTGTACATTTGCTTTCTGTCTACACTATCATATGCCCGCCTGAAGTCTATAAACAACACATGCAACTGCACCCTTCTATCCTCACTCTTTGCCATAATCTGTTTAAAAGTGAAGATCTGGTCAACAATCGATCTGTTCTGTCTAAAGCCACCCTGGTATTCCCCTAGTATCCTCTCCATGTGGTCTCTCAGCGTACTTGTAAGAATTTTGGAGAAAATCTTGTAGATATTACTCAACAGTGCTATCCCCCTATAATTATCACATTCATGCCTGTTTCCTTTTTTATGTAGGTCTTAAGATAGCTTGCCCCCATTCTCTTGGCATTTCCCGTTTTTCCCATATATCCCTAATCAATAAATATATTTGATCGGTCAGTGCTGGACCCCACATTTCACTAATTCACTCTCCACTCCATCGTTGATCGGCGCGATCTGCACCTCGGATGATATGATTATAATCTATCACGAGTTTTTGAACTTTTGGGAATATTTACCCACCCTTGTTTGTGCCTCCACAAAGGATGTGCTATGTACAGTACTGATGAGACACACGTCCTTTTTGTCTTTCTATTTCATTACCGATACTTTACCCCTTTGCCAGGCTTTATGGTCACCTCGTCTCAATTTCAGTTTTGGCAGTGCCCTGGCAAGGTTCCATAAGCATCAGTCTTATGTTTTACCAATAGAGTGAATAGTACTAGAGAATTATAAAAATTATCCATAGTAATGGAATACCCTTTGTCTAGATAGTCGTCCAGCAGAGATAATACAGTGACTGTTGTAAATCCCTGATCAGTGATCACTATATTTTTGGTTGAGGCAAGTACTTTTACAAGCAGACAGGATATTTTGAGAAATATAAAGACCCTGATTCACACACAATACAGAACTACCTAAGACGTCCCTTATACAACATCAAACTCATTGATACTCAAATTTCAGTTAGGCGTATAAACTGTCTGAAAATTAGAATTTATGGCTTGAAAAATTTCTCATATTTTCTTTAGCCTTGAAGCTTCATGTGTCTGGATTAAACTGTTCATTATCGGAAAAAGTAAGAAACTCATTATAAGAGAAAAATCTTTTTCAGTCATAGCTTGTCGAAAAAATATTTTATTTGTTACCAGTACCATTTTTGTTTAGGTTTCCCTACAATAGCTTGAAGTATAATCAATCCAAAGAAAGTCCACATTTCAGCAACAGGAAGCCATTTCCTCGCCCTGGAGAACCTCTTTATTTTCACTGGTGCAAAAGAAACTGTTCTGCATAACGATTGGTCTCTCTCACAATCGTCTTCATAATGTTGTGGTCCAGAAATAGCTTGATACTGCAGTATGTCTGTATTTTCTGATTTTTGATACCTGGACTCCCAGAAAATGTAAATCTTGGAGATGCCAGCAGCACATCCTGTAACACAGAGTTCCAAATTGAAGCCGCTACTAGATCAATATCAGAACTATCAGACGAATCACTGTCTTTCAATTTCTCGATATCGCTCTCAACAGATGACAGATTTTCACAGTTGTAGTCTCTGTATCATCTAAACCTCTTGCAACACTTTCCGAATCACTAGGGCATGCTCTGGATGTACTTGGACACGTTAACGAAACTGAACTCATGCTTATGAAAAACCACACTTTCTTATAGCTAGAACAATACTAACAAATAAGCGCCAGCATAGACTGGCCTAGGCATATTGAGGTGTGGTTTTCACACCCTAAGCTCTGGGATCCCTAAGTGCAAACACTGATAAATACAATTAAGAAGAAGTCATCAATACCTGGATGTCTGCTGAAACTCTTCAAATAGGTACCGATTCTAAGCATCCCGAATCATTGTACCTGATATCTGTAACTGCAACTGTTGACTACGATTGTCAATTGAAACAACAATCACAAGCAAATGTTGCTTCAGAACTGACAATTATTTATTTTAAACAAATAATCTCCAGATTGACTGTTTTTTGAGGATCACATTTTATACCTAAGGGCAATATTTTTTTATGGAAACAAGATGCGCAATGGAAATGGGCAATATTAAAAGTGGGAAAGTTATTTTATTTCAAAAACTTTAACGCTATATTAAATTACATTAAAAAGCATTATACCTACTCTTTAAAAATAATATTTTTAAGATAACCTTTATTTCTCTCTAATTTTTTTCACAGTGCAAATTACGTATATGTTGCACAGCATTTTCAACAGACTTCTAGAGATTTCTTATCGAATTCTTCATTTTAATTATGCAATTTTTTATGGTCGATGGGCATAAATACTCTTCAGATTTCATAAAAATTGCTTATTTACAAAGCCAGAGAAACAAAAACGAGTCTCATTCAAAATTTATAAATAAAATTTTCCTCATTGTCTGTTCGATTTGGCAATTTGCATCCAAAATTTGAACTCTGACTTTCAAATCTTGTAAAATTTGTATTTTGTGCTTGGAATCAATGAAACTGTATGGTGGCATAGGGACCTTTGGGGATTCCTCACCACACCGACCCTGACTGCCTGAATGTTTCTCGATGTTGAAACAGGATTCTTTCTCCCAACAGGCTTCTTTTAAGTGCAGAACCTGTTTCCTCAAAGTTCTTTACCCATATTTTAACAGTCTGAACTGGTGGCACCGAGGGTGGCAAAATTCTATTAAACTGACAACAATTAAAAAGTGATAGCAGCTTCCAATCACTCCGTAATAGTAAATTACATAACAAGCATGGAAAGTGAATAATATCATGCGAGATGAGAATCTCATTAGATAGACACTTTCCAGCGAGTTTTGCACACTATTTTTCCCACGATCATCATCATCCGCTGCAGAAGTCACCGACATCGAGTTTTAGCTTGTCCATTTTTGTTTCCAAATTTTCTAATTTCCCTGTCTGCTTAAGACTTCACACGTTCCACGCTTCGATTAGTGAAACATCGAATTAGAGCAGCATGATTATCTAGCGTAATGAAAGTTAGATAGTAGATAGCAGCCTGTGAAAAGAACAATATTAATATCAGCATATTTATTCTGTGGCATTAACACAGTTGTCATTCGTTGTCATTTACATTTTCCATACTTATTCCATTCACTTTACAATTTGTCTCAAAAATCTACAATTCGTACAGTTTACATAAATATTATTCAGCAAAATGTCACCTAAGAACAAATTTTTTCAAGATACTGAAGCACAACAAAATACATCTCATAAAGGTGATGGAAAGCCGTCTACTCGAAATGAAGGTAAGTGCTGAGATTTTCTTTGGTGTAAGAATAAACAAAATGGTATTTCTAAATAAATTCTATTTGTATTTTATGAAATGAAATTAACTACCTACTGCAATGTTTTCAAATACATGCAAACAACAACACAGAAATATTTGTAGCAACTAAGTACATATTTATCCCCGAACAATACTCAGAATGTAAAATGAAGCCATGCCAAAATTTAATGGGCATATTTTACAGCCCAGAATATGCAGAAAAACGCTGCCTATACTTAGGCCGCCCAACAGACGGAGTAATCACTCTGCAAGAACGTGCTCTAGCGGGGCCAATATTAATTTATGACGACCGAATTGGAGTGATGTGACTTCGTTGGGTCTAAAGAAAGCGCATCACTGCGGTTCGGTCGTCCTAAATTGATAGTGGTCCCGTCTAGAGCTCATGCTTGCAGGGTGATCACTCCGTCTGTTGGGCGGCCCAAGTATAGATGTCTATGCATCGCTGTTCAGATATATGAACGTTTGCGCTAAAGTTGAAGTAGGCAATTGTCGGTAGCAGTCTGTGAAAAATAATATTAATATCAGCATGAACACATAGTTTGTTGTCATCGCTGTCATCTTACACCGTTGAACAGACTAGGTAGTATTTGTCATTAACAGACATAAATAGGCTATCTGTTCCCTTAAAAATTTTCCACAAAAATCAACAATCCATACTTCTGTTTATGTTTGTGAATAATATTTAGTAAAATGCCGTTTCCCAAATTTCGGCAAGATAGCGAATCTCAACAAAGTTCAAGCACAACTACAAGTGGGGGTAAGTATAAATATTAATCGATTAAACAAAACACTGTTTAGAAAAAAAAAGTAATGAATCAAAATGAACACATGTATAATAAGCATATTCTTCTATTACCACACATTGAAAATGTACGCATAGAGCATCATAAAGTCTGCGACTAAACCGTGGTTTTCAAAAATTTACAGCCCATTGCAAAAACACACTAACTGTTACCATATTAAAAACAACTGAAAATATACAGGATACTACTAATTACATGACCAAATCAGAAAAAATTAAATTTTCATAAAATCGTTTCGAAGAGTCTCTGGTATTGACACCATATCAATTCTAAAGCTTTTACGGATCCCCGCTTTTGAGAGCCTGGGATTAATAGCTTTAAAGTTTAGACCTTTCATCATTTTTCACTTCTCATCCTTCTTTGAATATTTTATCCCATTCAAAGTTCAAATACTGCAAAATTCGTCATAGTAGTCTCAGCATTTCTAAAGTTTTACATTTGCCTAATCAAACACAATTAATGGTAATACATATATGTTGTTCAACCTTTTTGCCAAAATAACGGGTGTTTCAAAATGAGCGCAAGATATGTTTTTTTCAATAAAACACGTCATTTACTCGAAAATTGCAAATATTTTTATTTTAATATGAAGTATACATATGGCGATTATGTGTGGACTAGAACATCCAACAAATGACCGCAACGACTCTGCTGGCACACTCTTGCTCTTTTAGAGAAGTTCCTGATTACATTTTCTCACATTTGTCCTTCAATTTCGCCAATGACACATCGAATTTCTTCCTTCAGCTTAGGAATTGTGGTTGGTTGGTTGGCATAGACTCCACAGGAAGAAGTCTCATTAGATCGCACGATCTCGGTGGCTTATTCTGGTTGCCATAGCGAGAGATTACAAGACCAGGGAATCTCTCATGCGACAACTCCATTGTCTCTCGCGCAAGCCGAGTTACTTTAGCAATAGAATTCTCAGCAATATCTGATTGAAAAATAAAACAGCTTTTAGGTATTTTCCTTCAATCAGGCAACGCGATAGAAAATTTATTCAGCGTTTTAATATTATGCAAGGACACTCGAAGTCAACGAAACAAAATAGTAGTAGTCAAATCGTTAAGGGGGGGCGGCGTTATCATATTTTACAGGAGCGTTTAGAGAACCCAAATCAACTTATTGCATATAATGAAATCGTTTGCCGTTAAACCGGGGGCGGCGACTACTATATGATTTCTGTGAAAATGTGAATATCGTTTTCATAATTTACAGGAGCGTTTAGAGAGCCTAAATACACTTATTGCATATAATCGTTTGCCGTTAAACCGGGGGCGGCGTATACGATACGAATTCCGTGAAAATGTGAATATCGTTTTCATATTTTACAGCAGCGTTTAGAGAGCCCAAATAAACTTATTACATATAATGAAATCGTTTGCCGTTAAACCGGGGGCGGCGTATACGATACGAATTCCGTGAAAATGTGAATATTGTTTTCATATTTTGTAGGAACGTTTAGAGAGCCCAAGTAAACTTATGGCATATAATGAAATCGTTTGCCGTTAAACCGGGGGCGGCGTATTCTCTATGAATTCCGTGAAAATGTGAATATCGTTTTCATATTTTACAGGAGCGTTTAGAGAGCCCAAATATACTTATTGCATATAATGAAATCGTTTGCCATTAAACCGGGGGCGGCGTATACGATACGAATTCCGTGAAAATGTGAATATCGTTTTCATATTTTACAGCAGCGTTTAGAGAGGCCAAATAAACTTATTACGTATAATGAAATCGTTTGCCGTTAAACCGGGGGCGGCGTATACTCTATGAATTCCATGGAAATGTGAATATCGTTTTCATATTTTACAGGAACATTTAGAGAGCCCAAATAAACTTACTGCATATAATGAAATCGTTTGCTGTTAAACCGGGGGCGGCGTATACTCTATGAATTCCGTGAAAATGTGAATATCGTTTTCATATTTTACAGCAGCGTTTAGAGGGCCCAAATAAACTTATTACATAATAATGAAATCGTTTGCCGTTAAACCGGGGGCGGCGTATACGATACGAATTCCGTGAAAATGTGAATATTGTTTTCATATTTTGTAGAAACGTTTAGAGAGCCCAAATAAACTTATTGCATATAATGAAATCGTTTGCCGTTAAACCGGGGGCGGCGCATTCTCTATGAATTCCGTGAAAATGTGAATATCGTTTTCATATTTTACAGGAACATTTAGAGAGCCCAAATAAACTTACTACATATAATGAAATCGTTTGCCGTTAAACCGGGGACGGCGTCTACTATATGAATACCATGAAAATGTGAATATCGTTTTCATATTTTACAGGAGCGTTTAGAGAGCCCAAATAAACTTATTATGTATAATGAAATCGTTTGCCGTTAAACCGGGGGCGGCGTATACTCTATGAATTCCATGGAAATGTGAATATCGTTTTCATATTTTACAGGAGCGTTTAGAGAGCATAAATAAACTTATTACATATAATAAAATCGTTTGCCGTTAAACCGGGGACGGCGTATACTATATGAATTCCATGAAAATGTGAATATCGTTTTCATATTTTACAGGAGCGTTTAGAGAGCCCAACTAAACTTATCATGTATAATGAAATCGTTTGCCGTTAAACCGGGGGCGGCGTATACTCTATGAATTCCATGGAAATGTGAAAATCGTTTTCATATTTTACAGGAGCGTTTAGAGAGCATAAATAAACTTACTACATATAATGAAATCGTTTGCCGTTAAACCGGGGACGGCGTATACTATATGAATTTCATGAAAATGTGAACATCGTTTTCATATTTTACAGGAGCGTTTAGAGAGCCCAAATAAACTTATTACGTATAATGAAATCGTTTGCCGTTAAACCAGGGGCGGCGTATTCTCTATGAATTCCGTGAAAATGTGAATATCGTTTTCATATTTTACAGGAGCGTTTAGAGAGCCCAAATAAACTTATTACGTATAATGAAATCGTTTGCCGTTAAACCAGGGGCGGCGTATACTCTATGAATTCCGTGAAAATGTGAATATCGTTTTCATATTTTACAGAAGCGTTTAGAGAGCCCAAATAAACTTATTATTTGAGCTCTCTAAACGCTGCTGTAAAATATGAAAACGATATTCACATTTTCACGGAATTCATAGAGTATACGGCGCCCCCGGTTTAACGGCAAACGATTTCATTATATGCAATAAGTTTATTTGGGCCCTCTAAACGCTGCTGTAAAATATGAAAACGATATTCACATTTTCACGGAATTCATAGAGTATACGCCGCCCCCGGTTTAACGGCAAACGATTTCATTATATGCAATAAGTTTATTTGGGTTCTCTAAACGCTCCTGTAAAATATGATAAAGATATTAATATTTTCCCGGAATTCGTATCGTATACGCCGCCCCCACTTAACGATTTGACTACAGACATTTTGTTTCGTTGACTTCTTTGAGTGTCGTTGCAAAATATGAAAACGCTGAATAAATTTTCTTTCGTGTTGCCCGATTGAAGGAAAATACCTAAAAACTGTTTTATTTTTCAATCAGATATTGCTGAGAATTCTATTGCTAAAGTAACTCGGCTTCTCGCGCAGTGTAACAGGTTGCCCCGACCTGCTGAAACCACATCTCGTCTAGATCCATACCCACCAATGCAGGCCACAAAAACTCCGTTATCATATTGCGATAACGTTCACTGCATTACTGGCGTCGTCCTCGATAAAGTATGGTCCAACCAAAATCTGCACCAAACTCCGACTCCTGGATGCATCGCTTTCGCCAGAACAACATTCTCTGCTCCCCAAATCCGGCTTTTTTATGTGTTCACCTATCCATTCAAGTGGAAGTGCGCCTCATCGCTTAAAACAATTTTTCTAACAAAATCAGCGTTAATTCCTTAGTTTTCCAACAGCCAGTTAACAAAAGTACGGCGTTAAATTCTTGAGTCAATCGAACTTTATAAGGATGCAAATTCGAATTGGCCAGTTGCTGCGGACGGTGGCGACTCGATGTGCCTGGATTCTCAGTAACACTAAGGCAATATTTTCAATGGACTGGCCTGACCGAGTACGACCTGATGATTTCTCGTTCTCAAGCGGGCCAGTTCGATGGAATTTCTCGATCAGTCTCTCAACTGTTGAACAATTTGGTGGATTTCATCGACCAAAAATTGCAAAAATTGCAAAATCGTGTTGCATTCATGACTGATAATCGCAACTCGACAGTTGTAAACTTTTTAGTCCAGCATTCTTGATTAAAAGAAAATGCCGAGAAATTCAAATCTTGCGCTCATTTTGAAACACCCTTTAGGAAATAAGCTGTTTTGTTACCTACTTGAGAGCCGATTTGTTCTTATTAATCAGGGCAATTAATAGCAAAGGCATATCCAGTCACAGCAGATGCCATATTTCAGAGTAAATTGCTTTAAATGATATACATTATGCTATATCGAAATGTATCAGGCCTCGTACATGAGAAGAAATGTAGTCATAAATAAATAATAGTAACCGTTCCAAGATACATATCTTCTTTTTTAATTAATATTATTTCCACACATTTGCATTATCAGGTTCAATTAAATATTGATCATTTTTCAGTGCTTCATCGGCTCAATCAGTTTCACCCAATGTTTGTGTGAATCTGGTGTTAGATTCCTTAAAAGCATAAAATTTTTATTCTTAACATAATATTCTTTTTCATTAAAACTGCACACATTGCACTCTGTTCTATAATTTATGTAAAAATACTTAATTTATAAAATTACATAATTATATAATATAATTATAATATAATACATATAATTATATAGAGTGATTCACTGAAACCGTTGACCATAGATATTTCCTGGTACAATGCAGTTACAATAAATTATGAAAATTTGGATTCGAAGATAAACGCCTACGCACTTTTCATTGAAAATATTTTCAAATTCAAGGCACTTCCGGTTGTACCGGAACTGGCTACCAATATTATTATTTTCAGTGGAATACCATATTTCGATTAACTCTTTCTGTTTCGGGGCAGCACCCTGAGACACTTTGTATAGAAGCTTATCGAATATTTATTTTATTAACGATTTATTTTTGTTGCATCTGGGTTGGTTGATAATATCCTCGCTCAAATTCGAAGAAGGGAGGGTTCGTTATTGCTAAACAGTGAAGTGATAAAATATAAACAAATTAAAAGGGTTTCTATTACTTTAACTACATATATACACATTACGGACACTGAATTCTTAATAAGTTAACCCCACACGTCAAAAGACAGACACAGTATTAACACCGCACGTTTTGCTGTCAATGTCACCATCCTCAGGAGTTGAAGATTAATCTAAATCTAAACTTACATTACATTGCTATAAATACAAACCCCCACTACTGAAGTAGAATGAATCGATAAACTTATAGGGTTTCTTAGAACTTTCGGAACATAAGAGCAATAAAATTGGTTTCTTAGAACTGGAGGGTAAGAATTTATGGCTAATAGGCTAATCTTAGATTCTATCTACCTGATAGATCTATATGTATAGGACTGAGTTTGGAATTGTGAATTTTTGATAAAAATGAATGAAAATGAAAAAATCTACCCCACATATTATACATATTATTTGAAAAGGGAAAAATTCTCTATTTAACCATATCATGGGCAACTATGATTTGCATTTAAAAAAATACAACTTTATGTCATAACTTGAAATTTAATTATTAAAAAACAAAATGGTTAAGACCGTTGTGTTTTACTCAAAATAGTGTCCCAATAATGTGTTAATAACCAAGTTTACAAACAACCGAGATATCCTGTTGTAACCATAATGCAAAAAATCGAATTTTGAGCTACAACTTGAAAACAAATTTGGTTTTCGGCATTGAGTTCTTGAAAAAAGAAATCGAGGATGGGCAGTACATTTTTCTATAACTGCCATAGTTACAGTTTCCCTCAACTAACAAGCAATTTTGCCCACCCTGTACACAGGGTGGTTAACCAAAGCGTATCAAGATAAAGTAATTTTTAAAAAATGGAATGCTACAGATTTGATTACTATTTTGAATTCTCCATAAAATTCTGAACATTTTGTGTTAGTGGATTTCAATACCTAAAATCAATAATTTTCGAGATTTGCAATTTTTTCTCACCAACTACATTTTCCCTCCCTTATGCCAATATTTACTCTTGTTATAAGTATTGCTCATTTCACCTAGAAACGAATTATTCAGTGGAACTATTGGGGATTTATCTACTCTAAAGACCTAATCAGATTGTTTTTTTGTATAGAGTGGTCACAAAAAATCCTAAAACTTGATAAAATTCAAAGCCTAAAAAATTATTTATTTTAAATTTAAAGTCTTGTATTTCTTTGAGGAACCCAATTAGTCTTTGAAAGACTTACAAATTTCCCTAAATATATGTATGTATATTATGTCCTCTGCCTATATCTTTAATATTTGAAGAGATATTTGATATTTCTTTTAGATACACAGGAAATATGGTGTTTCGAATAAGGCCAGATGTCATAAAAAGCTAAGCTTAAGTACAATACTGAAGAGAATGTATAGTTTATCAAACTTTTTTAACATTTTTCGGTTTTGTTTGCAAAAACTCTGTAAGTCATTACTAATTTTTGGATGATTAAAACACATCAGTCTTGCTTGTACTTCCATGGCTGCCTTGTTTTTTGAAAATGTTGTATTCGTTGTTTTTCTAAAGAGAATACCAAATACTCCTTAAAACATTGAAAATAGGCATGAGATATGTCTCTGAAAGAAAGATTAACTAGGTTCCTCGAAAAAATACAGGTTGTTCTGTTTAAAATAAACAAGTTATCTCAAGTTTAAAATTGTTTGTGACCATCCACCATCTATATAATAAACTAACATTTTGCATTGTTAGGTCTTTAGAGAGTGGACGTTCCCAACAATTGGAGTTCTGTGTAAAAACTGGTCAGCTATTTTCTCTCAAAAATGAGTTATTTACTAGGTCTTACCCAGAACAATAGCAGCATTGTTTGGTGTAAAAATCAACTCCAGCATATATATACAGAGTGACTTTTAGTTGACCAATGCAGGGCTATGGTTCAAGAAGCAGTCAGCTCCTGGAGATGACCAGTTACCACACAGTGGTGTAGGGATATTGGTTTCACTTTTTAATAAATCTCTGCCAAGTGCTTCTGTGCAGTGCCATGTTTGATGCGTCCATTCATGTCTTCCCCCTCTTCCTCTATCTCCTACTCCCAGACCTTCAATGGTTTGCCTCTTCTCTTCTGCTTTTGTCCTCTTGCTAGACATATCTATTTGACCTGTTGCCTGCTATCCATTCTACATAGATCACTGAACCATCCTAGCTGTCTTTTTCCTACCACTTCCAGTATAGATTTAACTCCCAGTTCCTCCCTTATAATCTCATTTCTTATATTTTATCTCTCTTGGTGACTCTCTTCTTAGGTATTAGCTACCCCATTTCCAAGGCCTGCTTTGCAGTTCTCGTGTTGTCGTTCACGTTTCATTCCCATTGTCCCATACAATAGGGTTGGTCTTACAAGCCAACTGTCTCTTGCTACATTTCTGTGGATCAACCTCTATATTCGCTCACTAACATTTTTAATCTCACAAACCGTTAAGGAGTAGATCGACTTTGCGGCTTAACCGACTGATCCTATATTTAATTTATAGAATTGATTACAAGTTGTGAACTAGTTCTCATTTCAAACCAACTGCAACCATCAACCAACTAATCAGTGGTTGGTAATTCAGATCCATTACATCCATTACATATCTTTGTATTTACCATCTGTAAGAGATTTCGTTGAAATAAAACCCGAAACTGATTCGTAACAAAAATTTAATGATGTAACTTAAAGCCAAATACAATAATAAAAATGTGAGTATGAATCTTGCCGTTTTTCGACGCGATCGATATTAGTGATTAATACATACTGAACTAAACTAAATGTTTCCACAGTTCTTTTCGCGCGTGCGCTTTCTCACACAGGGTGTGATTTAGGATGAATTTTCTACATCCTCCCGCGGCGGAGAATTTTCCACTTCCAGCGGATAAAGGAGTTGCACTGGTCGGCGTAACTTCTTTCCATCTTTAGTCAGAACTTCACACGCACGTACTCGTCCATCTCTACCGGGGTATACTTGGGTAACCCGTACCATTTTCCACTGTAGTCTTGGTACATGCTGTTCGTGTAAAAGGACAATATCATCCCTTTTCAAACTATTAGATTTAGCATGATCAACATGGTGAGCAGTACGCAGCTGCTGAAGATAATCAGTACACCACTTATTCCAAAATTTAGTCATTAATTGTTCTCTTAGTCTCCACTGCTTTAGTATTTCGTTTCTTCTAAATTCTGGCAATTTTAGATCGATAGAAAACCCACCAGGTTTACACCCAATCAAAAAATGGGATGGTGACAAATTTAATAAATTAGCACTATCATCATCAAGATATGTCAAAGGTCTTGAATTTACTGTTGCTTCGACTTCGGTTAGTATAGTCTGAAGTTCGTCTTGAGTCACAAATGCCCTTCCAAGTGTTATTTTAAGAGCATCTTTGACGGTCCTTACCATTCGTTCCCAGAACCCGCCCCACCGGGCGGCTCTTTCAGCTATGAAGCGCCATTCGATTCTATACTTCCGAGCAAGTTCTTGAACTTGGTCACTCATAAGCACCATGAATAATTCTCGTAGTTCCTGAGAAGTACGTCGGAATGTTTTAGCGTTGTCCGAGTAGATGATATTGGGAACACCTCGACGAGCAATAAACCTTCGTAACCCTCTGATGCAGCTCTCGTTAGTCAAATTTGGAACCAACTCCAAATGGACTGCGCGAATCACGGCGCACGTGAAGAGCATTATGTAAGCTTTGATCCTTTTGCCATCTTCAGATACATATAGGGGTCCCGCAAAATCTATTCCGGTAACATTAAACGGAGTCGCAACCATCATTCTTTCTTTCGGCAAAGGAGCAAAGGGTTCACTTCCAGGCTTGCCTTTCAAACGTTTACATTTTAGACATCTTCCTAACATAGTTTTCACTCGCTGACGCCCTTGAATGATCCAGTATTTCTCTCTGATCAATGCTAAAGTGGCATTAACTCCACTGTGAAGGGCCCTTTCATGGTAATTCCAAATTATTTTCTCAGTAAATAGCGACTTCTTTGATAATATAACAGGATATCTGGTATCGTATGCCAATGATGCTTCTTCTAACCTGCTACCAAGTCTCATGATACCTGTTTCGTCCAGAAACGGATTCAAGGACAAAATAGACGACGTCGAACTCAATGATTTTTTATTGACTAGAAGCGCCATATCATTGGGAAATTCCTTGAGCTGGCTGAACCTTATCCAGTAACGTTCGGCTTTGATTAATTCAAATATTCTTAGGCCACCAGTTAGTTTCTCGTTGCGTCTATTCAAATTATGAATATATCTTTGGGCATACGCTGTTACGCGTAATAACGTTTCGAGTTTGTCGTACTTTTCAAGAGCAAAAATTGGACTATTTCCCTCCGCTTTTAGTTCTGCGTTAGTTAGCAAATTTGTCATTTCTAACGTTGTATCGGAAATATCAAAATAATCATCGTCAGGCCATTTTTCTGGACCGTCCTTCAACCACATTGGACCTTGAAACCATAGATCCGACTCAATTAGAAATTTTGCTGAAACTCCTCTCGTGAGCAAATCGGCAGGATTTTCCTTTCCTGGGCAATATCTCCATGTACCCTTGCTGAGGTTTTGAATTTCGTTAACTCTATTTTGTACATAGGTCTTCCATCTTGAAGATCGACCACGGATCCAGTATAGCGATATTTTCGAATCTGACCAAAGTATTACGCTTTCTATTTTCAAACTTGTATTTTCCATTATGTAACTTTGTAATCTTGCTGCGCACAATGCTGCAGTAAGTTCCAACTTTGGCAAAGTCAATTCTCTATTGCCCTTTTGATTTATAGGCGCCACTCTATTTTTTGATAACAGAAAATTGGTTTCGTTGGTCAATAAGGATTTTACGTACGCCACTGCACCGTATGCATGCGGACTAGCATCGGCAAAGATGTGCAGCTGTACTTCATCGTTTTGATCCCTTAAAGCGCATCTCGGAATCTGCAGTTCTGAAATCGCTGTAACTTCAGAACACCATTTTAGCCAATTGAAGTTCAACTCTTCAGGCAAAATTGTATCCCACTCTAAATTTTCTCTCCAAAGTTGCTGGAGCAAGATTTTAGCCCTTATGCTAAAGGGCCCCAAAATGCCTAGTGGATCGAATACCTTGGCAATTGTTTGAAGCACGCTTCGTTTCGTTGGTACAATTGCATCAGACCCTATAATTGCCGTCACGTCAACTGCAAACTCATCGGTAGCTGTATGCCACAGAATGCCTAATACCTTCCTCATTTGATTATTCCCAACAACATTGTCATCGTTTTGAAAGCGTTTAACCATTTGGCTATCGTTAGAGCACCATTTTCTTAGATTCATATTAGCTGAACAAAGAATTTCTCTAGATTGCTCATATATTTCGTTTGCTTCTTCCAATGAGTTCGCAGTAATAACCAAATCATCCACATAAAATGATAGAGATAATTTTGCAGCTGTCCTCTTTAAATTTTCTGATTGAACAGACAAATGTTTTCGCAGAGTAACTGAGAGTAAAAAAGGACTGGTGGTCACACCAAACGTAACCCGTTTCATACGATATGTGCACATCTGTGACAATTTCGACGATGCTTCATGACTTTCAGTGATCGGTTCCTTAAACCATAAGAAACAATGAGAATCACGATCTTCTTGCGCAAGCGATATTTGAAGGAAGGCCTTCTCAATGTCCGCGATTAAACCAATGGACCCGAGTCTAAAGTTTATTAGAATTCTTAACAGATCAGGCACCAAGTTATCACCTGCAAATAATTGTTCATTAAGCGAAGAGAATCCGGGCGCATGCGCGGATGCGTCGAACACTACGCGCACTTTCGTGGTGTCCTTATCTTCACGATATACGGGCCTATGAGGCATATAGCACATACGTTCGTTATCAGGTTTTAAAGGTACAATTTCTGCGCAGTCATTTACAACGTACTCGCGCACCGCCTTGTCGTATTCAGCTAGTTTTTCTGTTCTGCGTAATTTGGCGACTAAGGAATTAACGCGAGCTAGTGCTCCCGCATGATTGGAGTCCAATTTTGAGTCCGTTTTCCACGGCAATGACACCTCGTACCGACCGTCTTTAAACTCAATGTTATCACGCATAAAACTTTCAGTAAAATTGTCCGTCGTTTTTTCGTTCGCGTTTATTCCGATTGTCTCTAATGTCCAAAACGTTTTAAGATCAACGTCCTCAATATTTGCTTGCACCCTCAACACTGTTGCCAAATTAACATTTACAAAGAACTCGTACGTTTCAGTAACCAATGCCGATCCATGAAGTGTCCAACCAAATTTGGTATTTACGGCCGTTAACTCGTCAGAAAGCCGCTGCGTTTCACCCGTCACGACCTTCCAGTAATGATCAGCACCCACTAACAAAGTGATTCCATTTATTGAGTTTTCATGTTCGTTGTTATCCGCTAAGTGATATTTTGACGAGAACTCGCGAATTATAGGATCTTTTAGCGATGGTGGTTGCAGCGTATCGAAACAAATCTCTGGAACTTCGATAGCGCTCAATTCTATAATTTCATCGTTATAATGGCTTTTCAAAATAAGTTGTACTCGGTTACGTAATGTCGCGGGTGCGCTACGAGTCGTTCCAAAGCGATTTATCGAAATTTTGTGCGTTCCCATTACCGGTAACCCTAGCGATCTCGAAACGTCTTCTTTTATGAACGTCAGTTGACTCCCTCCATCAACAATCAAGCGAATCGGTGTTTCGTTTCGATTATCGTTCGTTAAAATAACACCACTGGCCGTTTTCAAATAAACGCTATCGATACGCCCGTTTGCCAAAAGTGCAGTCGAGTTACCCTTTATCGCCCCATCGGGGACGTTAGTGACGTCGCTAGTTTTCACGTTGGCAGAATCATTTCTGTTTTTGACATCTGCTCCACGCGGATCGCACATCGATGTCGCATGTCTCCGCTTACATTTCGCGCAAGAAATTTTTGATTTACAAAACTTCGACGTATGACTTGATCTGGTGCAGCGGAAACAGCACCCATTTTGTTTTAAAATGTCTTTTTTATTTATTACACTTAATGAACCGTTACAGTCTTTACTTTGATGGGAATTAGTTTTACAAAATAAACAAGCATCTTTTGTCAATGTTAGTAAACCCGCCGCAGTAAACGAGCCGTCCGAACGCTTATTTCGAATAAATGCTTTATCTTTATTGTCTTTATTGTCCCAACCTACCTCACACTGAGCCTGTTCGATAGAATCTAATTCAACTTTTATGAACTGCAGTAAACTACTTATTCGTTTATCGTAGTCTACGCCACTGTCCGACCCGTCTGATTTTACGGACATTGCGTCACTTATATTCATAGCACTCGTTATTTTTTGTTTATTAAAAGCTACCCGCATGTTATAAGGTAACGCTTTGATAATTAAAGATTTTACCAATAGTCCGTATTGCTCGGGAGATATTCCTAAGGTAGTCAGAGACCGTGTTATAGTTGAAGATGTAGCGTACAACTTCCGCAACGAAACGACGTCCTTTTCATTTTTAACCGGCACTATAGATAGCAATTTTTGGATGTAATTGTCCACTATGCGCTCCGAATTCGCATATTCTTCTTTTAAAAGTTCAATCGCGTCTTTGTATGAAGAGTGACTTGAAGTTAGCCCGGCTATTGTTACCGCTGCTTTGCCCGATAAGTAAGATTTCAAATACGCAAATTTCGCTGCATCGTTTAAACTGTGATTTTCATGCACAGCAAGAGAAAATTGCTCCCAAAAGGCGGGCCAGGAAGCAATATCGCCGTTAAATTTTATTAATTCTAGTTTGGGTAGTCTTACCGAAATTCCTTGTGTGTTTTGGATATTGATATTTTCAAAAGAACCTCTGATGGAAGCTTGTCCACCGTCGACCACGCCCTGTACCGGTGCTATCTTGGTTTCTAAATTTAGACGTTGCTCCAGCCGCGCTATTGTTTCAATTGCGATGTCGTCATATTCTGCAATCTTCGCACATTCCACTTCAATTTGCTCTGGATTAAACGTTTGGCCCAATCTTTCGTTTACACTTTTTAGGTTAAGATGAAGGGCTTTTATTCGCGCAATTAAAACTGGAATGTCGTTAACGTTTACCTCTTCAGAGTTAAGAAGTTCTTCGGCCGAATTCACCAACTTCGTTAGATTCGCACGATATGTTTTACGTAGGCCGAGATCCATCTTTTATTTTCGTTTTAATTTCGCGTCTTAATCGTTACACTCGTTTCTTGGATTAAAATTACACCACAAATTTTCCCGGGTTTCGGCACCAATGTAAGAGATTTCGTTGAAATAAAACCCGAAACTGATTCGTAACAAAAATTTAATGATGTAACTTAAAGCCAAATACAATAATAAAAATGTGAGTATGAATCTTGCCGTTTTTCGACGCGATCGATATTAGTGATTAATACATACTGAACTAAACTAAATGTTTCCACAGTTCTTTTCGCGCGTGCGCTTTCTCACACAGGGTGTGATTTAGGATGAATTTTCTACACCATCTGATTGGCTAGTGCTGTGGAGAAAGGATTTGTTTGGAATGAAAAGTGACATTTGTGATAAGCCACACTTTTGTAGTAAACTCTTTTGTATTTGCAAAAACGGTTCTGTAACTATTTCAAAACTAACTAACTTCTCAAGGCTCATTGTCGTTTTTTCTATAAATTTACATTTAATGTAAAAAATAGTCTGGCAATAAATGTCAGTGCAAAAATAATAGAGCAATACCCAAGAGAGCGATACATAGTCAGAAATCACGCTTGCCGCTGGTTGCTTACAAATGCACTTATTAAACATTTCATAGGAGAATGAACAATTTCGTCATCAAAACTACGCAAAAGGCAAAAGTAATGGTGTCACGCATCAGCTGCGGCACCAGTGGCGCAATGTATAAGTCGGAAACAATTAAAAACAAAAGCTTGCAACCATCGGACACTGAAACGAGACTGTCAAGCCTTTGTTGCCTAGCAACCGCGGTATGTTCAGGAAAACTTCTTTGTGTGCAAGTTACGCCACTCTCCGCTCTCCTGGGAAAAACACATAATACCATAGGCGGCGTACTTACAACAGGAAATATTAAGGCACATTCAGCCGTGGGATCTTGCTGGCATGCGCGAGTGAGTAGTCGTTAATGCTCAGCAACAGTGCCCGCGGTTTGGCTATGGATGGGTGACCCATTTCTGCGCTGTGGCTAGGGCGCGCCTTGGATCGCCTATCCAGCTTTACCTAATGAGGTTTTCCAGGTTTTCCTCATTCTCGCACTAAATGGTGGGTAGAGTACTAACAACTGTAGGTCGTTCCTGTGACGCACCTGCGGCCAATAGTAATATGCCGCCTCCTCCGTCCCGCACAAGCTATATAGTTAGCTTCTGGGGCTAACCTTAGGGTTAGTAGGAGTGAGTAGAGATATTATTATTATTATTATTATTATATAACAAATACAGCAATAAATGGTCCTTCCCAAATTTACATAAAATTTAGTTATGTGCTTTTCCAACGACAAAAAAAAACTTTAATGATGTCCACACCGACTTATGCCACTACTTTGGAGTTAAATACTTAATTATTGGAATGGGAAATTATTACCTACTAATTATTTTGTGTATGTTTCAGATACTGAAGATGATGCTGCAGACAATCCTTTCTCTGAGAGAAGTGTTCGAATGAAATTTATCCGAAAAGTGTATATGATTCTCTCGGTACAGTTGTTGGTTAATTTAGGAGAAATATGCTTTTTTGTGTTTCATCAACCAACTCGCCAGTTAGTTTTGGATAATGACCTAGCATTTTTTATAACAAGTATTGTTATATTTGCTTTGATAATAATATTCCAATGCATTTTATTAGTAGTTGGTCGCAAAGTACCTTGGAACTATATTATACTCTTTACTATCACAATTATACTAGGGTTTTCAGTAGGAGTTATGTGTGTTTCTTACGATGTTAAACAGATCTTGATAGCCTTCGCTATAACTGCTATAGTTGTTTTGGCACTGACATTGTTTTCATTTCAGACTAGACTCGATTTTACAATTCTTTATGGAGTAATGATCGTTATAATAGTACTTTTGTTAGTTTTTGGTATTGTGCTACTTTTTATACACTCTGAGATTCTCAACATAGTATACGCTTCTATTGGGGTTGTGGCATATTCAGTTCTCTTGATCATTGATACCCAAATGCTAGTAGGTGGCAAAAAGCGTTCCCTTTCTCCTGAAGAATATATATTCGGTGCCCTTAATTTATATATTGATGTTATTGCAATATTCACATTGATTCTTGCTTTATCAGGTAGAGGGTAATACCTATATTTGACTATAAAATGTATTTTACAAATCTTTTTCATGTATTACACAAGCGTGTTAGTGTGGCCACACAGTGCTCAGAGTGTCAGTCTGATAACTGGAAATTTTCTTGAATACATAGTTTCAATTTATTTTTCAAATTTACAGTTTACGTTGAATATTTTGCTAAATTCACAAGTCGACCTGGTAAGTTTGCTAAAATAGCAGTTTGAACCATACATTTTTGAATTTTCATATGAACCCGTTTTATACATTTTAAGTTAACAACCAGAATAATAATGTGATAAAAATTATTTTTAATACATCTACAACTGGTAGATGTAGAGAGACAGGTTTTAAAAATCACGCTTTCAAAGTCACACTTTCCACTGTACCTAACTGAATACTTTCCTGCAAATTGACTTAATCTGACGAGTCACTGTCAATAACTAAAAGGCTGGAAAACGAATTCTTGGAAAAATAAGAAATTTGTCTCTAAATTTCAAACCTTACCCTGTCCACCAACCCCATAAGAAATAATTTGGGAATGAAAAATGAGCAAGTACCAGGAAAATTTGAGAAATTTGTCCCGCATCAATTATTGTCTTATTTCATTTATTCTTTTAAATAACAAATCGCTCAAGTCAGGTCAGTTAGGTTATCGCCGTTAGGATTCTGTCGGATAATTCATTATTTTGACTTGATAATTATTTAACGATGACAGATTTTATAATTGATATCAAAAGGAATGCTTCACTTTGTCACCCAAAACTTTTTGTCATTGAAATGTTTTTTCTGTGAGTACTGTGTGCTTTTCTTCTGACATGCTAAAAATGCCACAATAAAGAATTATTATAAAATCAATCAATATAATCTAGTCTGAATATTTATGAGCTTCGCATTTGCTTAGCTTTCAATTCGAGCTCTCACGATAAATCAGCACCAGATCGGTCTATGCTATCATCATCAATTTAGTGTTGTAAAACTTTTCATTAATTCTTTTTGCTGTTTGTCTCATTTATGTGGGATTTCAATTTGAAAATCACGGTACACTAAAATTTTTATATTTTTAATTCTTGTCATTTACTCATATTTTGTTTTTGTTAATCTTGTAACTGCCGAGAGAAAACTTATTTACTGTTTTATCCTAGATTACCTACTACTTTAACCCGTAAACTTAATATAATTTTCAATTCAAACTCAAAATTAAAAAGAAAATTCCAGTTCGAACTGCTAATTAATGTCTTTGCTGGAACCGCTTCAAGTTTTCGTAATGTATACTCAAATATTTTTAAAATATAAATATATTTGTAAGATTTGCTGTAAATAAATGTTTTAATATTATGCGCACATACTGAATTCTTACCGCAGGCTGCGACTGCTTAAACTGCAGTGAATTTATTGATACATTTACGAGTAGAACTCTGAAATTGGTTCCGAACAAAGTTTTTGGTTATACTTTAGTCTCGCTTAAAATAATTTAAACAGAGAAAATGGACATACATATGTCTTGATTAATATTTTGAATGGAACTTATTGTTTTGATTTCATTCAGACATTATTTTAGTAGATAATATACAATGTGGTCCTTAGTTTAGTTTATTTATTTATCGTCCACCAATTCAGATATAGATACAGCATAGCCAGCTTAATGGGATAGCAATTGAACCAAAGAAAATTACATATACTTATTCCAATAACTGGGTTATTTCTTTAAAACTTTTTAAGTCCAAAAGTAGGCATGGCTACCTGAACTTAAAGGCTACCTGGACTTACAAATTTGTATGACCCTGAATACCCGTAAGTCAGGGTAATAGAAGACAGGCATCCGCACGGAGTGCTCGACCGTGGAACCTTTTGTAAGACCCTAAAAATATGTTTCCCCAATAATAATAATTTTTTTCAAAGTTTATATGCTAAGAAAACATTAAATTACCTTACATGTATTTTTTTTCTAAGATTGTCAGGTATTAATCTGCCGAGGTGATCCTGGTTGGTCATTTATGGGTGTCCTCTGTAAGGGAAAATACACCTGAGCAACTTTAACTAGCGAGCATTTGTTACACATGCATAATAATAAGCAGGAGTTGATATTATTATCAGAAGTATCCTTTACTGCATGTTATTCAACTTTATGTATTCTGATTTGCAATGTGGATAACGTTTCGGACACTTACGTATCATCTTCAGGCCGTGCGATGAGTACAAGGGATGTTTCCCGCGCAATATACTCTCCTGAAGTGCTCTAATAACAATTGTAACGGGTGCCGCTTAGCACTGGGAGTGCAATGGGCACCAAAGGGAGTTTACCGCGCAATGTGCCCCCTCCAGATGCTATTCACTTTATTAATTATCACCATTAGTACTGAGTAGTGCAATGGATTCGAAGGGAGTGTACCGCTCGACGAACCCGCTCCAGATACCATTCACTTTATTAATTCATACAATTAGCACTGAGTAGTGCAATGGATTCGAAGGGAGTGTACCGCTCGACGAACCCGCTCCAGATACTAATTACTTTGTTAGCTCTCACAATTAGCACTGAGTTGTACAATGGGGTCAAAGGGAGTGTACCGCGCTATGAACCCGCTCCAGATACTAATTACTTTAATATAGAATTGTGCAATGACACAAAGGGACGTTTACCGCGCGTTGTATCTAATTCTATTTCAAAGCTAA
Source organism: Xestobium rufovillosum (assembly GCA_963966045.1). Taxonomy (NCBI): domain Eukaryota; kingdom Metazoa; phylum Arthropoda; class Insecta; order Coleoptera; family Ptinidae; genus Xestobium; species Xestobium rufovillosum. Next base: position 24,852,836 of record OZ014493.1, on the reverse strand, counting down.
ATAACGAGCATAACCTGTTAATACTGAGAAGTGCAATGGGCAGAAAGGGACGTTAACCGCGCTATGACCCGCTTCAGATATTAACAACTATCGATGTTTGGCCATAAACGTAAAATAATTATTGGCAACCCCTTCCTACAGTACTGAGGACCGCTATTCGGCGATCACAAGCTCAAAACATATCCACAAATATTTCTACTCAACTGAATGCATTTTATTTGTTTAATTAAAACAGTTTCTCAAAAATATCAGACTGAATGATTTCTTATTTAAACCATAATATTTTCTAATAAACTAGAAAAGATGCTCTGTGAGAAAACTCACCCCTAATCCAATAAAAATGCACAAATGCACAAAAACCCACAATTGCACAATTTACACAGCAAGTTCACCACTGCACGATAACTAGCCGAGTGAACTTTTTCTTTGTGTCGAAATCGATATTAAAACAACAAATTCTACTTCCCCCTAGCCGAAGTAAGTTTTTTTCTAACATATCTTAAGCCATCTGGCACTTAAGCCTTATGTAAACAAGACACGCTCTGACCGTGAATTTCGCCTGTTTCTGCTGCATTGGGGTATATTTAAATTTAACTACATGAAAATATTTTAAAAACTTTATAATATCTTACATTCGGCCATCCTGAAGTTCACCTCGCCCCGAGGTGCACTTAGTGGTCTGCCTCCTCCTCATCATCATCTGACAACACCACCCCGTCCTCTCCACTCTCACTGGCAGTATCATCTGAAACTCCACCTGACTGTGCCCATGGCCTCATGTGGTCAACCGCTACAACACGGTCGTACTTAGCGCTACGTAACGTTCGTCGTGACCCTGGCATATCTTGAACAACATACCGGTCATTGGGTAATACTTTTGTAACAACAAAAGGTCCGTCGTAAGGGGAAACTAACTTGTACTTGTACTTGGTGCTGGAGTGCTTTTCTCAACCACTACCAGTTCACCTTCTTTGTATTTTCGTGGCGGCTTCCTCTTCTTGTCAAATGCTGCCTTTCGTTTGGCTTGAGCTTGCGTGTTCTTTTCGGCTGCCTCTTTTCTTAATTGTAATAAATCTTCAATAATATTCGGAATTTGACTTATCTCGTCTCTCAGAAGTTGGTCGGTGCCCCCGCGAGGGGTGAAACCAAATAACAGCTCACTGGGTGTCTTACTAGTGGATTTATTTATGACATTATTTATGGAAAATTGAACATTGCGAATTTGTCCATCCCATAAATCTTCCTCCAGAATTGATGTCATCAACGAGCTCAAGATCGTTCTACCTGTCCATTAGCCCTTGGAGTAGCTACAGCTGTAGCGTCGTGACGAATGTTGTTTTGCGCACAAAAGTTTTTAAATGATTTTGCCGTAAAACAACTACCCTGGTCACTAATTAACACTTTAGGAACACCATATGTCGCAAATATATCTCTAAAATACTCAATTACATATTTCGTTTTCGTTGACTTTACAGCTTTTAGAAAAATAAATTTAGTAAATGAATCGATTCCAGCAATTAAATGCACATTACCTTTTCTGCTTTTGGGAAATGGACCTAAATGATCAATGTGAAATGTACCCATGGGCTCAGTAACCTTCATGGGATGAAGAAACCCTTCCTTTCGGCCGGTGTTTCTCTTATTAAAAATACAAGATATACAACAAGAGATGTATTTTTCTATGTATTCTCTCATTCTCGGGAACCAATAATGTTTACAAAGTTGTTGTAGCGTCTTTTCAACTGCAAAGTGTCCAGCTTCGTCATGTGCACTTCTCACTATCTGATGTCGCATACCGCGAGGTACTACCCAAAGTATTCCTCGTGCTGTAATTCGGTACACTTTACCTTCTCTTAGCGCATAATTTTTGTAAACATTACGTTCGTAGTCGTTTTCCGGTGGTTTTGTTAAAATTTCCCTAATATGTTTTATTTTGTCGTCGGTCATTTGTCCTGCTAAAACCCAGTCAGCTTGTTCAATGCGTAATATTTCGTCTGAAGGTTTCTCACTTGCTGAAGGATTTCTGCTCAGGGCATCTACATGCTTTAAGCGATTACCTAGTCTGTACTCTACGGTAAAGGTATACTCCTGTAACTGCAACCACCACCTTGCGATTCTAGGGAGTACCTCTTTCTTTGTGCTTGTAGCCTTTAGTGCATTGCAGTCAGTAACAACCGTAAACTCTATACCTACTAAATAAAATCCAAATTTCTTTAGACTCTCTACCACTGCCAACGTTTGAAGCTCGTACGAATGGTACTTGCTTTCTGCTTTTGTAGTTTGTCTGCTATAGTAATGTACAGGGTGTAAACGTTTATCGGGTTGCATTTGAAGTAAAATTCCTGCCAAACCGTGCGAACTTGCATCGGTGTGAACTTGAATTTCTGCACCTGGGTTGAATAATGCTAATGTCGGTCTAGTGATTAACTATCCCTACATTCTACGACTACGTTAACTAAATGGTCCTTAAATTATTTTTCATTCGGTGACGTATTATTAAAGTCTTCGGTATTTAGTCATGCTACTGACTTTGGCACATTTGGCCTACCTGCCTTCTTTCGGAAACACTCTTTTTCCAAATGTCCGCGTCTCCTACAATAAGTGCACCGTTTCTCGTCTTTTTCGTTATCTGCTCTGTTGGTACATGCGTTTGCAAAGTGACCAGGCTTTCCACACTTAAAACAGACCCTGTTATCCTGCTTCTTCAAATTGCCAGTTTCATGTTTACCACGGAAGGTTGCTTTATTTACAACCCTCTTATAGGGTGATTGGTTTGACGGTCCAGGGAGATCTTTTAGAGTATTGAGATACTTGAACAAGGATTCTGGTGTTTGATGGTCTCCAGCAATCGCTCCTGTTTTGACTACTACGTCATTAATACCCCCAATAAGACAGGATACTGCATCTGTATCGAAAATTTTGCATTGGGTGAGAAGAAGTGACTTCTCATAGAAGTATTTTAAGTAACTTTCATCGGGACGCTTAGTACGATTCATCATGAGCCTCAAGGTCTCATGAAAATTGCGTTGCGAAGGAAACGCCTTTTGTAATCTTTCCTTCCACTCTACCCACGAATATTTTATAGTCGGCAGCCCTTTATACCACGCGCCTGCCATTCCACGAAGTTTCGACATAGCGAAATAAATGGTAGTGTCTTCGTCCCAGCCGAATATTTCGCGCAACTCGTCGACTTTACTACACCACGATTCAGAATTTTGTTCCCGATCTTCTGGGTTAAAGGTCGGTACCGCATCGCCCTTAGAACTATTGTTCCCCTTACTACGATTTTCCGTCGATTTAATAAAATTTGCCATCACTTCGGTGAGGCGATCAATCGACGATTCTGCGCTAGTATCAGAAACACTGCGACGAGCACGACTCGTTTGAGGCATTTCGTCGACATTGTCAGGTGAAGCGTGTCGTGTACGTTTTTGGCGGTTGCTCATTGTCAGTACGATTGTTGATAGCTTTAAGTGAAAACAAAATAGGTACTTATTTTTGTATGCATTTTATAACATCTTTTTTTTTTTTTTAATTGACCCCCTTTTGTTTGGATCACCCCGGTCAGATGGCAGAAAATTTAGTCACATGAAATTCTGATCCCACTTCTGAAAAGTTGTAAAGACCCTAAAAATATGTTTCCCCAATAATAATAATTTTTTTCAAAGTTTATATGCTAATAAAACATTAAATTACCTTACATGTATTTTTTTTCTAAGATTGTCAGGTATTAATCTGCCGAGGTGATACTGGTTGGTCATTTATGGGTGTCCTCTGTAAGGGAAAATACACCTGAGCAACTTTAACTAGCGAGCATTTGTTACACATGCATAATAATAAGCAGGAGTTGATATTATTATCAGAAGTATCCTTTACTGCATGTTATTCAACTTTATGTATTCTGATTTGCAATGTGGATAACGTTTCGGACACTTACGTATCATCTTCAGGCCGTGCGATGAGTACAAGGGATGTTTCCCGCGCAATATACTCTCCTGAAGTGCTCTAATAACAATTGTAACGGGTGCCGCTTAGCACTGGGAGTGCAATGGGCACCAAAGGGAGTTTACCGCGCAATGTGCCCCCTCCAGATGCTATTCACTTTATTAATTATCACCATTAGTACTGAGTAGTGCAATGGATTCGAAGGGAGTGTACCGCTCGACGAACCCGCTCCAGATACCATTCACTTTATTAATTCATACAATTAGCACTGAGTAGTGCAATGGATTCGAAGGGAGTGTACCGCTCGACGAACCCGCTCCAGATACTAATTACTTTGTTAGCTCTCACAATTAGCACTGAGTTGTACAATGGGGTCAAAGGGAGTGTACCGCGCTATGAACCCGCTCCAGATACTAATTACTTTAATATAGAATTGTGCAATGACACAAAGGGACGTTTACCGCGCGTTGTATCTAATTCTATTTCAAAGCTAAATAACGAGCATAACCTGTTAATACTGAGAAGTGCAATGGGCACAAAGGGACGTTAACCGCGCTATGACCCGCTTCAGATATTAACAACTATCGATGTTTGGCCATAAACGTAAAATAATTATTGGCAACCCCTTCCTACAGTACTGAGGACCGCCATTCGGCGATCACAAGCTCAAAACATATCCACAAATATTTCTACTCAACTGAATGCATTTTATTTGTTTAATTAAAACAGTTTCTCAAAAATATCAGACTGAATGATTTCTTATTTAAACCATAATATTTTCTAATAAACTAGAAAAGATGCTCTGTGAGAAAACTCACCCCTAATCCAATAAAAATGCACAAATGCACAAAAACCCACAATTGCACAATTTACACAGCAAGTTCACCACTGCACGATAACTAGCCGAGTGAACTTTTTCTTTGTGTCGAAATCGATATTAAAACAACAAATTCTACTTCCCCCTAGCCGAAGTAAGTTTTTTTCTAACATATCTTAAGCCATCTGGCACTTAAGCCTTATGTAAACAAGACACGCTCTGACCGTGAATTTCGCCTGTTTCTGCTGCATTGGGGTATATTTAAATTTAACTACATGAAAATATTTTAAAAACTTTATAATATCTTACATTTTTCATTGCCACTCGGATTAGAGAGAGACAGAGCATAGAGGGGGCCGACCGCAAAAGATTTAGTTAGCCCGCTTGTGATTTAAAAGTCATAAAATTTGATAATAGGTAACTGGACTGAGTTTATACCGAGGTTTATACATTTAATCGAGATAAATAAAAAGTAGCTTACCGGATAGAAGAAATACTTTCATATAGTGGTAGTTTATCATTTCAATTTGAAGGCATATCTATACATGTATTCGATTTCATAATGAGTAGACGTTCATGTTATAGTGGGTATGGGAAGCATAAATAAAATAACACAAATTGAACTTGGTGAAAGAATTATTACTTTTTGGAATAAGTACCTACATATTTAGAAAAAAAAATAAGCACATTATATTAGATCTTATAAGTACTTTGTACCTACTTATTATAACACACAATAAATAAGATAAACAGTTAAGCTAATATGATTTCAATTACAATGCATCTAAATTAAATCAAATTGTAATCTTCGAATACACATAGAAAAGGCGACGCATACCTAAGTTTAATATTTAATTTAAGGTCGGATACTTTTAGTGTAAGGTTAGGATAAAGATCGTGTTGTTATTACTGTCTTTTCATTTTATTTTTGTTTATGTATAGCTGAAGCTAAATAAACGTTATTATTATTATTATTATTATTATATAAATATGTCTCACCAACTTGGCGTAATTGTCTAGTTCCTCAAAGTTAACCAAATAGTGAAAAAGAAGTAGGATAGTCTATTGCATTTCCCCATATGGTTACCTTTTTCGGCAACTGGACAATTACGCCAAGTGAATGAGTGATATACAAGGTGATTCATAACGAGTGTAAAAGATTTCGAGGGCTGATAGAGGAGGTCAAAATAATAAGAAAAAATCGATGAACGTATGTCGCAAAATTATTTCCAACAAGTTTCTCGAAAAAAAACTGATTATTTTCAATATTTCCGAAACTAAGAAAGCTATTAAATCACGTCTTTGCTAGTTAAAGATCTATCTTTCCTGGGAATTTTCTTTCCCCATTGTTCCAGTTTGTCTTTTGGTATAAAAAGCAACGAAATTTTATTAGCATTGGAGGCATAACCGCTATGACAGTTCGGTACGACACAGCGCTTTCTCATTTTCACCTGTCCTAAATAGTTACATAGGTAGGTACCTTGGTTTAGTATAAAACCTGGTTGGCCATTACGCAGCTTTTGGGAGCCACTGGTATGGGACATACTGACGTCAGTATGTGGAACTCTGGGGTGTTTTGTCGCGAACTACTGCATTTTTCTAAAATTGCCGGTTACCGTCAGCCGTCAACGACCCTACGAGCATTATTTGCTCGTGGCAACAGCATAGTAGCAATTTGCTGTCAAACTTTGTGGAAGATCAAAATTTTTGGTTGAATTTGAATGTTGTTTTGCTTCAATGTGAGAATAAATTATGGGAAAATCAAAAGAATAACATACCTGAAAGCGTAAATTACAATTTAAATAGTATTTGGAATAGAAATTGAAAATTTGTGACCAGATCATAAATTTTAAAATTGAAACTTCAAGAAATCTGGAAATCCGAACTGGAAATTAGCCGTTTTGCAGTTGACACCTATTTGGGCATTACGTAAAAACCAAAATAGTTCATACAAGAACACTTTCGTCTTCAAACACTTTATATTAACGAAAAACTTGAGAATTAAATCCTGAAATTTATTTAATGACAATCAACTGACGTTGCTAAATTGACATATTGGCAGTGTTACAAATCGAAAAGAATCCGACACTCCTGACTACAGAGGTTCTCAACAAGTTTGTCCACATGCGCAGAAGGCGACGAAAATCGGTTCTCGGAGTGTCGAACCATTATCTATACTAAACCAAGGGTAGGTACCTAAATCAGAACATTATCACATTTGCTAAAAAGTAAAAACAACTCAGTAACTGCGAACAAGTGTCAGCCGCAATTTGACATTATTAGGCCCGGTTTTTCAAATGAAAGTTAACTTGTAGGTTAGCAAACCGTAACTTCAAAGTTAAACTTAGGTTGTGTTTTTCATGTTAATTATAATTTCTGGTTAGGGAACCGGGACTACTGTCAAAAATGTGCTGAAAACCATGGAAACAGCTTAATTTTTAACCTTATGTATGAAAGTCAACGTAGGCCAATTCAGGGCGAATTTTAAATTTTGAAGTTTGTTGTTTGTTTAGATTTAAATACAAAAAGTGTGTTCTAGGAAGTAGAAGCCGTATTTGATGTTATAAGGTCTGTGCTGTGTTGTTTTCGGTCCTTTTATTACTTCCTCATCATTACTTTGTACGTTAATTTCCTAGTTGTTCATATTTTTTATTTGCTAGATCAAATAATGGTGTTGTCAGTGTCATTTATTCAGGTTATGATGCGCAAGTTACTGGTTAACCCATACCCCAAGTGTAGGTTAAAGTTAACTAACAGTTAGGAGGTAACCTTGATTTGAAAAACATCTAATTGAAAATAACTGAAGGTTTAGTCCTAACTGTCAGTTAACTCGAACTTGAAAAACCGGGCCTTAGTTTAACTAATCTGTTTTATAGCATTATTGATACAATTTTGCCAAAAACTGACAACATTAATAAGTACCTATATTCAATAATACAATAACGACATATAATAAATCATATTACATATATGTAGTGATTGCAGAATTGCGAATAATTAAAATACAAGAGCTTAACACAGTAAACCCACATGCACTTCTGCACATAAGTTACATTGCCGCGCTTTCGAAGCACGCCCTCTATGCTCCGTCCTTTTCCATGCCTCTCGCTCGCACACTGACTACGGCATGGGTCCGCCACTGCATGCAGCCCAGGATAGCTCGTGCAGATACCTGTCTTCTATAACCCTGCCGTAAGTATATCTACACAAATTTAAAGAGATCGCAGATCGGGCATCTCAGTCATGTCAAGTTTTTATGAAAATATGACTATAAAGTCTGTTTCGTAGATATACAGTAACCAATAAGTGAAAATATGTTTTGTCGCACCCTCATCTTCCTGCATCTGTTATGAATGTTAATAATTTGCTCTACGAGATTATTTCTACAGCATCAGTCAAGAGAGCCGGACAGCACTTAATTATTTTATGATCCTTATTCCCAAATCTACAAATAAACCGATCTTCAGTGAGATCGGCAATATAATGTCCTAGTGTAATAAAACTTTCTTTCCGAGATTCAGTAAGAATCTATACTCCTAATATCTGCTCTGTAATAGTGCTTATCTACGTGCACAAAAATTCTTATATTCGGGTAAAAATTTAAAGTAGAGAAGTAAAAAAATATTCTAATTAGCGGTTTATTCCTTTAAGCGTTATTCCGATAATCGAAAAAATTTGTGAAGAACAAAACCTAACCGATTCGGGACGTGCAATTTTTATTCTTATAAGTGCGATATTCCTATAAGCGGTATTCCAATAACCGGGTTTCTCTGTACTTACATATTTCTACAGGTAAAAAAGAGAGCCAAACAAAAAGCTAAACGGACTTGTACTTTGATGCAGTTCTAGTAATATTGGAACGGGTGGGATGGCTTGCGTGCTTCAATGATCTAAAGAGCCGAACCATAGGTTTAACCATATTGGAGGGGTTTTTATTTGAGAAGACAGACTAAATCAAGTCCCTGGAAGGGGGCAGCAGATTTTCCAATAATCAGAGTGGCAGAGATCGTGAGGGTCGCTATGGCATTGTGATACACACTACTGCGATGTGGAAGGCAGTAGGAAACCACCACATTATTTTATCGCCTTAGTACAGAGTACCTTAATTTATGATGATGGCACCTTCTGGAGTAAAATATTCTGGAGGTAAATAGTCCTACATTTGAATCTCCAGGGGCAGGGACTGCTTCGGGGGAGTCATCAGCAATGATAAGTGTAACATCTCACGAGTTGGAGTGATATTAGAAGCATGAAACAAGTAGGAAAGTTAGAAAATTTGAAAATTGAGATAGATATAGATTAGCATTAGACGTGTTAGGTATTAGTGAAGTGCGATGGCTAAGCTGGAGCGGAGATTTTTTAGAGTAATACACACAGGATCTGTAGGAGGAAATCCAGGAATAGGAATTCTTATGCGGAAGAAAGTATTGCAGAGTGTAGAAAATTTCTTACAGCAATGTGACAGGGTAGTTATGGTTAGGTTCGAAACTTGTAAAAACAGTAATAATACAGGTACTTATATATAATATGCCCACTTCTAACTATAGTGATATAGATTATAGTGATATAGAATTATAGTGATATAGAATATGTGCTAGATTTTGTGAGAGGGCACGAAAATTTAGTAATTGTAGGAGATTTCAATGCAGTCGTAGGCACAGGGAGAGAAAGCGGAATAGTTGGCCCTTTTGGATTAGGCAATGGGAACAATAGGGGAGTTAGACTGATAGAGTTCTGCGATAAACATAACCTAATGGTCGCGAACACCCTATTTCACCATCACGTTAGGAGACGCTATACGTGGAAAAGATACCAGGAGACCTAGGGAGATATCAAATAGATTGCATTCTAGTTATGCAAAGATTTAGAAATGAAGTTAGGGACTGTAGAAGTTATCCAGGAGCAGATATAGATAGTGATCACAACATATAGTGGTTATAAAGGTTAATCTTAAATTTTAAATTTTGAAAAAACGAAGCGGAAGAAGGTATCTTGACCTAGAGAAACTAAAAGATAATGATACGCGCGATAAGTACAAGAAAAAGACAACAAAAGTACTAAAGGGCGCGGGTGAAAATATTGTTATTAGGGACATACAGGCAGAATGGAATTGCATTAAAAGTAGTTTAGATTCCGCAGCTAGAGATATTTTGGGTCATAAACAGAATGAAAGTAGGAAACATTAAACATATTGTGAGTCTCATAGAGGAAAGGCGAAAGTATAAAAATAGGTTGGATGAAAGAGGGAAACAAAGATATAATAAAAGGCGATCAAGTGGGAAAAGTCATTCGGAAATGTAGGAAAGCGCAAGAGCAATGGATTGATATTAAATGCATAGAAGTGGAAGATAAGTTCGAAGTAGGAAAGACTGATGAAGCATATAAAATAATTAGGAGAAATTTCAGAGAAATTGGATCTATAGTAGCAAAAACATTAGAAACGAGGCAGGGGTTATCCTAATCGGAAGCGGGCAGAAGGCAGATAGGTGGAAAGAATATTTGGGAAATTTATATGCGAGACAAGACGTAGGAGATATATTAGAAAGGAAAAGAGTATAGAGGAGGACAACATTGCATTGGCAAAACTTAGTTGGGATATAAATAAACGTAGCGATTCGAAGACGGGGGTGGGAGTGAATTACAATAGCATTAAAAATATTTTAATAATTTGTGAAATTGATGGCAATGTAAAACAATTTGTATAAAATGTCAACGTTTCGTTCCCGGTTGGGAACTTTGTCAAGACTTTATTGAAAAAACGTATAAAAATGTGACAAAATTTATTCTTAATTAAGAAAAAAAACGTATAAAAATGTGACAAAAATTTTTTCTTAATTAAGAAAAAATTTTTGTCACATTTTTATACGTTTTTTCAATAAAGTCTCGACAAAGTTCCCAACCGGGAACGAAACGTTGACATTTTATACAAATTGTTTTACATTGCCATCAATTTCACAAATTATTAAAATATTATTAAAAAAAATGGCACAAATAATTATATAAAATAGCATTAAACGTAGCTATAGCCACTTCCGCATTGCACTTCCCTTTATAATGTTTATGTTTTCATATTCTGAGGTTATGTTTGGTGGTGCGGTTGTACCGTGGTAAACACTTTTCATTCAAGTTTAAATAACTTTATTTTAAGGCTTTGATACCTAATAATAGCGAATAATTTAAAATGTTTTCTAAAATATTTTCATATTTTTTCGGTACACCAGATCCGTGTTTAACTTTAGATGATGCATATAAAGTGTTAAATGAATCAACTAGAACAACTTCAAAAGAAGAAAAACAAGATGAAGAAATTGAAGATTCAAAATTTTCTTCATTTCACAAAATTGGTACTGTCACGTCTGTATCTGAGAATCATTACGTGATAGATGGAATTTATGAATTCTTTTCTGAAAATTTAAATGCCTCTAAAGATACTCATGTTTCATACATAGCATTCATCAACGATGGTAAAGTGAATGTCACTAATGTTGAAGTAATTAAGGATGACTGGCATTGTTCTGAAAGTGGTGTGAAACGTATTTGGTGTTGCCGATCCATTGCTTGTAAAGTAGTACAACGCCAAACAAGAGAAGTGATTGTAGAACCAGGCGAAATGAAAATAGATTTGAATACTGTGTCTTCCGATTTTGTGCCTGTACAAGGAGACTGGTTAGAAATAGACGTTAAGTGTGAAATTGATGAAGAAGTAACCGATTTGTGCGGTAAGATTCTGGAAATTAATAAAATTAGACCACTGCGTTCGAAGAAAATTCAAGGAACCGTTAAGTATTGGAATGCTAATGATCAAACTGGCCAAATTGATCAGAATGTATATTTTAATAGAGAATCATATTCAACAGGATACATACCTTCCGTTGGCGATAAAGTAATAACTGAAGCTATTGAAAGTGAACAGGGATCTTGTGTATGGCGAGCTCTGAAAATCATTCCAGAACTTAAAGTAAAAGATACAGAAAATTCTGTGTTACCTCTTAATGGCATTGATTTCCAAAGCGATATAGAAAATGTGTACATCACTAACAATATCTCCTTAAAGTTTAATAGTATAAACGAAATACAGGAATTTGTTGTAGAAATTAAAAATAATCGTAATACCAATATCATTCTTAACAAAGCAGAATGTATTACAGGAAACAGTCAATGTAAACTTAATGAGCCGACAGTTTTAGAAGGTAAAGTGTTACTACCCAGTTCAACATTAAAAGTCCGCTGTAAAAGCAGATGCACAAATTTTGGAACCAGCAAAGAACTCTTATTACTCACTATTGATAACGTCAAAGTAGGTCGCTGGATTTTAATTAATTTGGAAGCACAAGACTCCAGTACCTTCACAAAAGGAAGATACATGAATAATGTTAGTAACTTACATGCCAGACAGGCAAGAAACAATAAATCTCAAAATGGATGTGTTATAAAAGGGCAGCGTCCAAACTTACCACCAAGATTTATAGCCAAAAGAATACCCGAATATCGGGTGCCTCAAAAATTGTCTGATATAGTGGTAAATTGCAGTGACATAGATAGTCTTATTTTTGATATAACAAACATTAAACCATGCTTGAAACATCTCAATTTTAATGTTTATGAAGATTATTTTCATACATTATTGCATCTTGAAGAAATAGCTTGTGAAATAGCAATGAGAAATTATGATCAAGATATGGCATGTTTCATTCCAAATGGAGATTTTTTGATGTTGGAAATTGACAATTTGTCGGAGAAACGACCTTCACTAATGATGGGTGATAAAATAATTGCTAAAGATCCGTACAATGAACGTAGCATGGAATTCGAAGGTTATATACACAAAGTGGGATCTAAACATGTTCATATTAAATTTGGACAAATGTTTCACGACACTTACAAAGGGGAAGATTATTCCATATATGCTGTGAGTTCGAGAACAACTTTTAAAAGACGCCATCATGCGGTTGGACTTGCTGTTAGAAATTTAGGTAGAGAGTTTTTGTTTCCGTCAAAAGTAGATGAAAAGAAACCACAACTTAATTTTATATATGACAAATATGACGATAGTCTTGAAATGGTGGATAAAAAGATTAAAGATCGTAGTAAGCCCTCTGAATTTAATTTGAATGATAAACCAAATAGAAATAAAGAAATATTGTGTAAGCTCAAAACTTATCTTAATACTTCAAAAAGTGATGACGACTTGAGTCCATTAACATCACCTGACAAAAAGGACAATAATTTGACAAAATTGCTGTTGCCAATTGAAATTGAGAAGACTGCTACTGTTTTGTAAGTATTGCAATTAGCTAATTAATTATGCTCGAGATGATAATATGATAATAATCGAAGTTACTGATTGATATTTGTAATTTATACTGTTTGTTAGAACAATTTTCCGCATATACAGGTAGGGATGATACCTGCCCATTACTACATTACTACATGTTAAGGCATCCCAAAAAAATAAAGAAAACAATACAAAATAGTCTTCTGAAACAAAAAACCCATTTCTATATTATAACGACAGGTAATAGATACTATACAGGATGACCTATAATGAGTGTAACAAACTTAGAGGGTAGATAGAAAACAAAAATATTTTGAAAATCCCTAATTAACATACGTCCAAAAATGGCAACTAAATGAAATTCAAGGCGTTGAAGTTTCTCAAAAGAATGTAATATCTGCTTCTATCGTTAATTACTATTATCAACTGTTTTGTTCTATTCTTAAGTATTTTCACGCCATTTCGATATTAATAAGGCTTTACTGTTACAAAAATGGCTAATAATTTCGTTTTTAAAAACGCGAACTACGCACCTTGTCACACAAAATGCTTTGTACAGAAAAAATGATTGTAAATAAAACAAAAATTCAAATATTTGGCAACATATCTGTGTAAGCCAGTAGCATAACATAGTTATGGTAATAAATGTGGCCTCCCCACCTCGAATTCCCCACCTCGAATTGAAGCCACTGGAGAGAGTACGAAATTCAAAATTTATGAGTTAATATGAAACTTCAACAAACTAGTATATCCCAAATTTCAAATAAATAGCTTTCGTAGTTTTCCAGATATTAAAAAATAACACATTTTTTTAAAGAAATTTCAACAACCTGTATCTCGCTTAGTCGACATTTTCGGACATGCGTTGGTTAGGACTTTTCGCATTATTTTTAAGTATTCTATCTACTCTCCAAGTTTGATACACTCATTATAGGTCACCCTGTAGACCGAGCTGTAGACCCTTTCACATGGGCGACCGAGGGGTGGCTCACGGACTCAAATTCTGTACACCATAATACCAAAACGGTATTATTTTAGACATAATACTGTAATACCTAAATAATACGGAATATCTGGAGTAATACCTGACTACTAATAATATTGGGAATAATACCGGATAATACCAGTAATACTGAGATTATACTGAATAATACGAGGAATGATACCAATAATACTGGATAATATCCATAATACTAATTATTCTGGCATAATATCGAGTAATATCTGTATTACTTCAGTAGTATTAAGGGAGGTATTATTAGGTATACAGGCTGTCCCACGCTAGCGTACTTCCTACACTCAACAGGAGTAGTAGATATCGAAACATGATTCAAATGAAAGTTGCATCCAATCAACTTCCTCACATTATAAAATTATTTTCGACTATACAGGATGCCCCATTTCTTCTATACAGCACCTAACTTTGTCTTCTTGAATGGAACACCCTGTATCTGATTGCATTTTGAAATTGTTTATTCAATTTAAGAGCCACTTTGTTAACCATACATTGGGTTTAAGTCTTACGGTTTCGGCGTTATTTGTCGTTAAAAATCGACATTTTTCAAGTTTCATAAGTTATAACTTGGAATCGTTACTAGATAAAGAAAAATGACTTACATGTCCCTATCCTAGTTTTTAATTCTCTATCTAATGGGTCTGGAAAATACTGCTTCCTGATTGGCAACTTTTTGTCATTTTTTGACAAAAGCAGTATTTTCCAGACCCATTAGATAGAGAATTAAAAACTGGGACAGGGGCATGTAAGTCATTTTTCTTTATCTCGTACCGTTTCTAAGCTATAATTGATGAAATTTAAAAAATGACGATTTTTAACATTTAATAATGTCGAAACCGTAAGACTTAGACCCAATTTATGGTTAACAAAATGGCCCTTAAATTCAACAAACAATTCCAAAATTCGATCAAATACAGGGTGTTCCATTGAAGAAAACGAAGTTAGGTCGAGAGTTAGGTGCTGTGCAGAAGAAATGGGGCAACCTGTATAGTCGAAAATAATTTTATAATGTGAGGAAGTTGATTGGATGCAACTTTCATTTGAACCAATTTTCGATATCTACAACTCCTTTTGAGTTATGGAGGAAATACGTTAGCGTGGGACACCCTGTATAATTTTATGACATCATCGGTTACTGTTCGGATTACCCACTACTGCTACCAGAGAGTCAGATCAAAAAAAGTGTGCATTTTCGACTTAGATTTATTTCGAGCAGGTACATACGAGTAACATTTGACTTTGGTCCTAAGCTGCTTCAACAACCATGGAAAATCCCTCATTTGGGGGTTGCTTCGGATATCTCGATACCCGTGGTTCTCGGTATCCTACTGAACTACCGTCATTACTGAAAGTTGCAATATAAGTAGGTAACATCAATAAATGCTGGTAATAACTCCAAGAATTCAGATAGTCTGAATTTGTCTATAGCTTGCTTTAGGAGCGCCACTCTTCCAATAATCCACATAACTTCAACATAATCGAGGAAAATTTTGTTACATACTGAAGCCGGAAGAATAGACGATACCTGGGACGCATAATACAGAAGTCAGACACCATAAATTTCATTTTTCAACAAAATTCAACGATTTAAGCAATTTGAACGCCTTTGTGATTATAGCTTGGAATAGCGTGATTGCGTGAGACGAGAAAAGTGCAAGAGGTACTTTCGGAGGTGCTTCCGGAGAAGAACCCTATCAGATTGTAACATTTGGCTTTGGTCCTAAGCTGCTTCAACAATAATTGAAAATTCCTAATTTGGGGGTTCCCTCAGATATCTCCGCATCCATGGTTCTCGATATCCTACTGAAGTACCATCATTACTGAAAGTTACAGCTCAAGTAACGTCAATAAATGCTGGTAATAATTCCAAGAATTCAGATAGTCTGAATTTGTCTATAGCTTGCTTTAGGAGCGCCACTCTTCCAATAATCCACATAACTTCAACATAATCGAGGAAAATTTTGTTACATACTGAAGCCGGAAGAATAGACGATACCTGGGACGCATAATACAGAAGTCAGACACCATAAATTTCATTTTTCAACAAAATTCAACGATTTAAGCAATTTGAACGCCTTTGTGATTATAGCTTGGAATAGCGTGATTGCGTGAGACGAGAAAAGTGCAAGAGGTACTTTCGGAGGTGCTTCCGGAGAAGAACCCTATCAGATTGTAACATTTGGCTTTGGTCCTAAGCTGCTTCAACAATAATTGAAAATTCCTAATTTGGGGGTTCCCTCAGATATCTCCGCATCCATGGTTCTCGATATCCTACTGAAGTACCATCATTACTGAAAGTTACAGCTCAAGTAACGTCAATAAATGCTGGTAATAATTCCAAAAATTCAGATAGACTGAATTTGTCTATAACTTTCTTTAGTCCATCATGATATATTCGCCTTTCTCACACAGCGCACTTTTGTTTTTTTTTATTATTACCGTTAAATAATACCAAATACTGGAATAATACCAATTATTTTTGTATAATATCCCTGTAATACGGATAATTCGTGAAATAATACCAATAATACCTCCGTAATACTCATAATACTTGAAATAATACCAATCCTGATGTAATACTGGCACTACGAAATAATACCCGTAGTATTGAATAATACCGAAAATTTGTAGGTAATGCGAATAATACCTGTAATTTTTGTAGTATTATACAGTACTGGTATTATAATACTGGCAAGGTGTACACCATAATATCGTCATGAGCCACCCCTCGTGGGCGACCTTTTACCGTCAAAGCCACCACAAAAGTTTTCGCCTGTTGCCAGCTCCCAACTGTTGGCTCCGACTAAAAAAAGACGTCCGTATGAAAAGGGCTAGCTTCAGTCGATAACTTTTTGCTGTCGAAGCAACGTCAAGAAAACGCCCGTCTGAAAGTGGTCTTAGTCATTCTGAAATTTGGCACCACAGTAGAGTTATTGAAGCTCTATCATTCAGAAAAAAAGTCCTTTAAATCGGCCTACAAATAAAAATTTCAGAGGGTTGCCCCACTTTCAAATGGGCCAGTCTGTATAAGAATGTAATCTAATGAACATACAGGGTATTGAAAATCATCTTATTTTCAATAACTTCCACATTACTGCAGCCTGCAATAATTTGGTTCATATTCTATATACAGGGTGTCCCACGCTAGCGTATTTCCTCCTTAACTCAACAGGAGTGGTAGATATCGAAGAATGGTTCGAATGAAAGTTGCATCCCATCAACTTCCTCACATTATAAAATTATTTTTGACTACACAGGATGCCCCATTTCTTCAATGGAACACCCTGTATTTGATCGAATTTTGCAATTGTTTGTTGAATTTAAGGGGCACTTTGTTAAATTGGGTCTAAGTCTTACGGTTTTGATGTTATTAGACGTTAAAAATTGTCATTTTTCAAATTTCATCAATTATAGCTTGGAAACGGTATGAGATAAAGAAAAATGACTTTCTAATGGGTGGGTGGCAGTATTTCTTCATTTTAAAGAATAATCCATATTCCATATCTTCCACTTTCATGATTCTAAATGGAAGTGTGCAATTAAAAATTATCACGAACATAGCAGTTATTAAAAAACACACTTACCTAAATAGAAAATTACTTTTGAAGTGAAGTACTACTTAGAGTTTTTTCATATTTTAGTGCTAAAATTTTTCCTGGGTTATCTAACTCGTTGTCTTACTTGATCTACACAAATAAGACCATCATAGTTATCTCATTAAAGAATAATACATATACCAAGTAATAAGCAAAGTGTAACTTCTGATTCTTGTATTTAGAAAACTTAGAATCAAAGAACTTATAACTATTAATTAAAACAAAATAAACTTTTTTGCCTCCACGAATTTACATATGAGATATGATGATTTTATCAACTGCCATTACATAAAGGCATATTTTTGCAGCAGTAAGAATGGCTCTCTCAATCAGAATTTGCCAAGTTTAGAAACGACACATCCAAATAAAGTATTAAAGTTAGAATGGTTCAACAAAAGCTTAAATTTTTACCAGAAAGAAGCAGTACGCAACATATTGTTGGGCCGTGGGAGACCACTCCCGTACTTCATATTTGGTCCACCTGGTACTGGAAAAACTGTGACTCTGGTTGAAACTATATTACAATTAATACATTTGATGCCAGACTCCCGAATTCTAGTAGGAACTCCATCTAACAGTGCAGCAGATGTTTTGGCCATACGCTTGATAGATTCAGGTGTTTTAAAACCTGGCGATCTTGTAAGATTTGTAGCATATAAATGTGTTGTTGATAATTCTATACCTACAAAATTGATACCTTATTGTGCTACGGGAGATCCGACAAAGGAGGGTTCTCATGAAAGAACCTTTAGAGTTACCGAAACTGGATTAACTTTGGGTAAGTCATTTTCTGGCACAATTAGACTGGCAGGGGATTCGACTCTCCTTCCCATGTTCACTTTAGGTAACGTAAGCTGATATTTTGTGCTACATAGCGCTTCTTTCGCCCAATTGCTCATTCTGCTCTTTACAAGTTCCAATCAAAACAGTTTTCGCTTGTGAACCAGCGAAATACATGGTGGATCAGTTCCTTTCTCTCATGTTACTGTTGTTAAAGGGTGACTCAAATTCAAGGGCTTCCATTGGGATCTCGTTTGTTTGAAAATATAGAGGGTAGGTTTAAATTCAGCACTTATGCAAAATTTGGTGCTCCTTAGTATTCTGTTGGGAAATATGATTAATCTCGAACAGTTGTAAGCGTATGAGTTATTTCTGAAAAACAAAGAAATGTGCTTATCATTTTTGCTGTATGTATAGTGCTACTATTTTGACTCGTATTGAAAAGACATCGATATAAATTATGAGAGCAATTTTTCGTGCTCTATCAGCAGATCCTCATGGATTTACTGAAAAACGGCACCAACTTTGTTTTTCTTTTGGATACCGTTGTTGAAGGAAGCTTGTTTTTCCGATTTCATTGATAAACTTGTCCATATTATATTGAATATTATAGCCACTGCAATGATAAAACAGGAAATTTTAACAAAAATCAAGTGGAATCTTGCATGGAAACAAAACGGAAACAGTTAACAATTTGTTATAATATGCGAAATATTCTTGGTGGTGCTGCTGAAACACATTTTCTTGTAGAGTAATAGGTTCTTAAGTCACATACTTTTTTAATGAAAATGCTATTTTGCATTAAGCAACAGTAGTTAGCAATAGTTAGTTTATAGTTTTAATTTATATCCTTTCCGGTTCCGGGCAAAACGGTTCTGATTTTTTTTGCTTTTTATCTTGTTGCAACTACATATCCTAAAGTTCAACAGAATTCGATATAATATAGTTATAATATAGTAGTCGGAACAAAATAATAATGGAACACTCTGACCTTGTGATTGTGAGGGTGCTGCTGTTCGGCACTCGATTGCGAATGGTCGAGATAACTCTCAGTTTGTCAAATTTCAGTTTACAATCAGAAAAGAACGGCAAATAAAAGAAACCCTCGTGAGGATTTCCACGAAACTCCAACAAATTTAAGTTTTCCGGAATGGAAATGATCCCCAATTCGGGAAGACGGTGCGAAATACAAAATAACGTAATTCATCCGCACTATCAATTTGTTTGATTACAGGGTGAATCCCAAACGGCTTACAAAACTTAACGTAAAAATCCCCTGTTTCAAACATCCATCCAAGTCGACAGTAAAATTGCAAGAGAAGATACGCTCGCCGGCTGACCGAGAAATTTAACTCGCAAAAAAACAAGAAGAACGCTGCTTGACAAGGTCGCTTAGAAATAAGAATCATATTGTACCCAAATAAAATTTGATAAACAAAAAGAAAATGATTGAAAAGACCAAAAATTAATACTTCTGACGTAGCGGAAATCCAGAGCGTAACAGCTCCCTCAACTTCAAGAAAATTTGCCCCCAAATTTTCTCAAGAAAAAAATTAGACAGGAAGAAACGACAAAAAAAATTAAGAATAGGAAACATGCATCTATTCGGCAACGTCATCTGGAGGATGTGGCTTCAAATCCTTAATATGGTGTACTCCCTTACGTTTCCCATCTTCACCAACTAAGTCATAAGCAAGAGGAGACAATTTCTTTACAACTCTGAACGGTCCAGAGTAGCGTGCCGACAGTTTCGTAGTTACATATATAATTCGGTGCATCAGACAAAATGTTATTCCTAACATAAACTTTATCTCCAACGAAAAATTGTAATGGCCTTTTACGCAAATCGTAACGTTTCTTTACTGAGGCTCTCAAGTTTTTCCGTTCGCGACAAGGTATTATTCGCGAAGACAGGTTTTTGATATTCAATCCCAGATATCACGTGTTCTCTAGTAAAATTTACAAAAAATGGAGTTACTCCAGTGGTTTCATGGGTAGCAGTACGCATAGCGCAACCAACCTTCGGCAACAAATCACTCCATTTTCTCTGATTTTCAGAAACGTATGCAGTGAGCATGGTTTTAGTCACCCGTATTACTCGTCCCAAAGCGTGATGGAACTCACCGCTTTTGTGTAGACTACCGCGTTCTAAACCGACATACTAAAAAGGACGCCTATCCTATGCCGTTTATTTCATCCATCTTAGACAAGTTACGTAACGCTAGGTTTCTTAGCTCGATTGATATTAAATCGGCGTTTTGGCAGGTTCCTGTCGCAGAGGGATCCCGTGAGTACACCGCCTTCTGACGTAGCGGAAATCCAGAGCGTAACATATTAAGGAGCACTAAATTTTGCAAAAGTACCGAATGTAAACCTACCCTATATCTTTTCAATGGGGTCCTCGAATATGAATCACTCTGTATAACTTTGCAATGCTGAATGAAGGCGAGTCGAATACTCTTTTAAGAGACACTATTCTCTTGTATTAATGCTGTCATTTTTCATTCAATTTTTTCATTCACATTGGTTTCAAGAAATACTATTAATTCACAGGTCTTTCATCATCAGTAATTGGCAGACATAAAATAACAGTTGGAACATGTTCGAATTTGGGTTTATTGTTCAACATGGGTTTTCCTAAAGGACATTTTACTCATGTTGTCATAGACGAGGCAGCTCAACTTATAGAACCAGATGCCATGATTCCTCTTGTTAATTTAGATATCAGTTGCGGCCAAGCTATTTTTGCAGGTAATTTAATTTACGAGCTGCCAATTTTTTATATTCCAAAAAATGTTTTGGTTCTTAGGTGATCCAATGCAATTAGGACCCGTAATACACTCCAAAGTAGCTGCAGAAAATGGGTTAACGGAATCTTATTTGGACCGTATGTTGAATCGCTTTCCGTACATTCGAGATGTAGAAGGTTTTTCAGATACCGGAGGATTAGATCCTAGACTTGTAACAAAACTTATTTACAATTATCGTTCATTGCCAGAAATTCTAAATCTCTCAAGTCAGTTGTTCTATAATTCAGAACTCAGACCTACCGTTAGTATTGTTACCATAGGATTATGTATTACAAAAAGGCAAAATGCAACTATCTTTTTATACATTTTGCATACAGCACCACACACTTGGGAGCTTTTATTGTGTCATGTGTAATTAGAGCAACAACTAAACAATAAATAATCCGGGGCACTGAGAATCCGCACTCTGTAATGGAGGCACATTTATATCTTAAAAACTGCATAGGGTCTGCTATTTCATCGATTGAGATTTTTAGACCTATCCATTGGCAGTATTACTGCATGGCACTACCTGCAACTACTTACCTAACAATTTTATTTCAGCTCTTCAAGTTTGCAACAATACTTATGTCTACTGTTGTGCAACGGTAGTTTATCCTTTTGCTTTTCGTACCAATTAAATTTGGATACAGTCGGTTGAACACGTAATCGTAAGCTCTTTGTCGAAGAAAGGGTAGGGTTCTCTATTGCTAAACGATGATAAATAGAACACAGGAGCAAATTAAAATCAATTAATTGAATTATTTACAAATCAGGTGTTAAAAAAATATATATACATATATACTAGGAAGTGCCTCCGTATCCGGCGCCGGCTACAGTTTTATAGGTGTATTGTTGCCGGAGCTGGTTTTCATAACGAATTAATAATAGGGCAGTTTAAGTACCTTGTTAGTTGTAACGCATCCAGTAGCGACGGTAGGTAGGGAGGTATCGCATAGAACTGGTAATTTGGTATGCTTAGCCCGGTTAGGATCGGCTCCCGTAGAGGTTAGTTTTTTGAGGTTAGATTTTTACATTATCTTTTTTGCAAAAAATGCGTGTGTCTGGTGCGAGAGGGCAGCTAAGGGGTCTGTTTAAAATGAGTATGCGTTGTATCAGTCTTTTTCGTTCCCAAATAGAAGCGCGCCGGCAACTATACGCTAGGCCGGCGCCGGCTACGGAGGCACTCCCTATATACTATACAGTGTGTTCAGCGAGGAATGGTACAGTGCAATATCTCGAAAACGGGTGAAAATTTTAAAATGGTGAGATTGTTTTATTAAAAGTCAGTCAGGGGGATATATTTTGTGACAAAAAAATATAAAATTCCATTCATCATTGCTAGGTGGCGCTATCTGACTTTAATTTTTTAAATGGATTGACATCTTTTTGATCGCATTTTTGGATTCTATAACATATTTGTGATAACTTTCATTAAAACTTCTACCAACCTATGTCTTTTAGTTTCTGAGAAAAAATTTTTTTTTCAAAATTTAAAGACGAAAACATGTTTTCAAGAAATAGCATCAACACTTGAGTGGATAGAGATAAATTAACAAGTATTCTACCAAATGACAGACAAAAGATAATGCCAAAAGAATTCAACAACTCTGTAGGTAGTCAAGTCCCCGCAGTCATTGATTAGGAACCATCTATCCAAAATTGAACAATTTCACGAGTACTTTTTATTTATCCAGGCAAAATAAAAAGTCCGAGTTTAATTCGGCTAGATAATTTAATGAATATGAGAATACGTATACGGGAGACTCGATTTTTAAACTTTTTACAATCAAAAATACGAAATTTACAACGTCGTCATGGCAGCAAAAGGTAAATAAAATAATTATCGCTGTAATAGTTAGGGCTAACTTTTCTCGCTGTCATTCTGACAAAAACATCAAGGCTTACGAGATTCCATACATATGAATTAAATTATCGTAATTATTTACGTTTTCTAACGAAGAATATTTTTGATATGATAATAATTTATGGAGAATTCCAGGGCTGCCCGGTTTACCGATCGACACCGTCAAGGAAAAAATACATTTATCGTTTAACGTAAGTGAAAGTAACTATTGGAAGCACCACGTATAAAACATCGAATATCAATATTTTTGTGAAAAAGGACAATATTTTCTCCATCATTTAATATAAAATTTGTTCTTATATCTCTATTCACTCAAATGTCAATGCGATTTCTTGAAAACAGGTTTTCGACTTAAAATTTTGAAAACATTCTTTTTCTCGGAAACTAAAAGAGATAGGTTGATAGAAGTTTTAATAAAAGTTATCACAAATATATTATGAAATCCAAAAATGCGATAAAAAATTTAAAAATATATCACTCCATTTAAAAAATTAGTCAGATAGCGCCACCTAGCAATGATGGGTGCATGGGTGGTATTTTATTTTTATTTTTTAACCACAAAATATGTCCCTCTGAGTGAGGTTTATTAAAACATTTTCGCAATTTTGAAATCTCCACCCGTTTCCGAGATATTGGACTGTCCCATTCCTCGCTGAACACACTGTATACACAAAATATTTATAGTGAAAATTACTACAGGACTTCGCGGTAATTTATATTCTCAAGTCGGTCTGTTAAACGGTCTGTACAAGTTAATTAAATGAGTGATTCGGTGAGCGAGCCTCATCGAATTCTGGTTGCCTGATACATGTTGAGCGTCCGGCGTACGATCTGTATAACGATATAGGTCTGGTTTTCTGGAGGTTACGTCGCTGCATTAAATGCCCTCCCGTCAGCGCTTTAGGTACGCGATCTTCGTTGCCGCACTACAGTGCAATCCCTAACCAATATGTAATGGATATGTCCTACCATATACTGGCTACCTCCAGATTTGGGTGAGAACTGGTAACCACAGGAAGACCCAGGTGGCTATAAAATAACCAGTGGAGAAAAGGTAATTACGTGGTTCCCACCCGTGTCAGAGATCTCCGATTTTGATAGATCTGTTGCCGTACATCCAGTCAGCTCCAACCACGTTGGTTGGATAATATTTAAATATTGCTAGCTAAGCTATTAATAAATAACCATCGGGCACTTACGTGAAAACGGTAGCGGAGGATATATCTTCAGATCGAATGGCGAAACGAGAACGTTACTAAGTGTAGTTAAATAAAGTCAGTCTTGAGAATTGGCTGCGGTGAATGAATTCTGAATCTGAAGGATTCTTAAGGGGAAGTGAAATTGAATGTCGGAATGAATGTCCTTTGGCCATCAGGACCTTAGCTTTTATAAGCCTCCGGGGGGTGGATTCAGCGGTCTTCTTCCGAGATTTTCCAGTGGGGGCATTGGTGTCGTCTTCCTTCTCAAATGGCGTGCGCTTGCTTCTCCCATCCATATACGTATATGGTCGACATCAGACTTGTCTCCCTTTTCCTCATTTCTGGGAGCCTGTAGCGGCTTCTCAGAACAAGTTATGAATGCCAACCAAAGTTCCTTCGGTAACATAGGCATTCTAATTATGGCTTCGTTGCATGATATGACATTAAACCTGAAAGAGACATTTTTCAACAGGATGGGATTACCTTAATGAAAACTTCTGTTTCATAATACTCTTTAATTTTTGACCTAAATGATTTAATCTCGGATTTAATAGACGTGAATGGTCCTAGCAACCGTATTCGACAGATTTAAATCCCTGTGATTGTTGTCTCTCAGGGTTCCTGAAGGACAACGTATACAAAAATAAACCACACAACTGAGAACTGAGAAATTGAAAATCCCTGCTTCAGCTGTTGCGGAAATTATCTCTGAAAAAATACTTGCTAGAGCAATGAACAAGTGGTTGACTTGTGAAGGCTGTTGAAAGCTGAACAATCACAACTCCCAAGTGTTTCTTTGCATGTTACCAAAATCATTCATTTAGGTGCAATGAATATAAAAAGATATTGCCATTTAAAAATACCGTTTTTGTAATCATTTGTTGTCTTAAATAAGTAAGTTCCAATTTTGGCACAGATTTCAGAAAATGATAGTGAAGAAGCATGCATGCTAAGAAAATTAAAGGAAATATTACCAGAGAGAGGAAATGATGAACCCCCAGCTATGGTATTTCATGGAGTTAATGGCCAAAATTATCAAACATCTGACTCGCCATCATGGTTTAATCCGCAAGAAGCTAGCCAAGTGTTCTTCTATGTAAATGAGCTGCTGAGACTTGGAATTGAAGCAAAAGATATTGGAATAATTTCACCGTACATTAAACAGGTTAGTTAATATGAAATTGATTTTTTTTATAGAGAAGAAAATTTTATTCCAGATTAAACAAATTCGTGAATTATTTGCTGAAGCAGAGTTTGAGATTCCAAAGTTAGGAACAGTTGAAGAATTCCAGGGACAAGAATTCAATATTGTTTTATTATCAGTTGTGCGTTCTTCTGAAAATCTTATTGATTCTGATGTGTCTCGCAGTATTGGTTTCATTTCCAGCCCCAGAAGATTGAACGTAGCTTTAACGAGGGCACAAACTTTACTTATTATCATAGGAAATCCTATGATTCTATCAAAGGATCCACATTGGCGAAGTGTCCTTAATTATTGTGTAAAAAACAATGCCTACTGTGGATGTTGGTTGGATTGAGTGAAACTGTGATTTACTGTTGAATTTTATTTGGACTATTCCTATTGACCAGTTCGTTTTGGTTCTTGAACTGTAACTACAAGAAAAATTATATTGGGCTTCGTAGTAGATTGATGTATTAAAGCAACAAATTGTCTTTCATATCGAAGTAACAGTATCTAATTTGTATTTTTTAACCTTTCTATAGGTTTTTTATGGTAAATGTTAGAACTTATTTGCGTTCTTTATCACATTTTTATTGTCATCATGAGTTATATTAAGTACCTTTCATTTTTTTCATTCATTACTTTTGCTGCTAGAGTTCATTATTTTATGTTCATTACTTTATGTTCTTTATTTTGCTTGGTACTTGCATAAGAGTGTGGGGATATGAACGAATTTGGTAATAACAGTTAGTGCTATTGATGGTGTCGGTATAAAAGCATTATGTTCACTGTCTAAATATGAAACTACCTTGTATGCATATAAGTGTGGAATGAGGGACCATATACCTGCCTTATTTCAAGTGTTTAAGAATGGTGTTTATCTCGATCATCTGCTTCTTAACCTGGCAGAATATGATTACGCCTTTTACATACATATTACAGCAGTATTTTTATGCAGAGTGATCTAAAATTTTGGTATCACAAAGTTTAAGAGAGTTATACAGGGTGATTCAGACTCCTGTACACTATCTTTTACGGGGAAGTATCGGAGCTACGGACTTAGGGAAAAAATCCTTCTACGAAAATTGCCGGTGAAGAATTTAATGAAAATATTTTCATTTTTCTCGAAGCCACCCCTTCCGAGATAATAGGGGGTGGGGGGTGTGTTTCTCAAGAATTTCAAATAGGAAGGAGGGTCGTGTGATACAACATTAAAACGGAATTAGAAAAAGAAGAATTTTTTATCTAAACATTTTTTCAATTATTCCAACCGTTTCAAAATGGCTGCCAATTTACAAAAAAATATTGGGGGTTGCAAACAATTTTTTTGTGATCAACCTCAACCATTCAGAATGAAATCAAAACTAGCTTATGATTGTACAAGGGTTTGCCTTTCATATCATGTATTACAAAATGTTATTTTGCCAAAATTAGTATCATCCCCACACTGCTAAAATTAAGGATCATTCAGGGGCGGTTTTCTCTAAAAACTCAAATAGCAGTAGGGGTTGATTTCCATCTCATCCAAAAGACCCTTTCAAACCTGACGTCATTGAGCAGTCATTTTATGTTTGGAGTTCTTTGCGCTGAATGAGAATTTCTGTTAGATTTTCTGGTTTTTGTTTTTGTTCTTGTTCCTGTTGTTTTCGTTTTTGTGTTGTTAGTATTCCTCATTAACCCTGTTCCGTTTTGTTGAGTATTCCGTGTTCAAGGATTAAGTATGTTAGAGACTGTGGTTAAATAATTAATTCAAGAATCAATCAGACCCCTAACCACACAAAATTTGAAATACTATATACGTATTTCGGCAACTAAGTTGCCATCTTCAGTAGTTCTCGAAAAAAAAAAATATAATGATAATGATAATGATAACAATGATAATAATGATACCTACCCCTGATAACAAATATTTAATATATATATATACTAAAATCGCCACACTCCGAAAATATCGAAGTTCACTGGGCTAGATCTCGGAGTGTGGTGATTTTAGTATATACATTATTAAATATTTGTTATCAGGGGTAGGTATCATCTTTATCATCTTTATCATTATTATCATTGTTATCATTATCATTATTATTATATAATTGTTTTTTTTTTCCGAGAACTACTGAAGATGGCAACTTAGTTGCCGAAATACGTATATAGTATTTCAAATTTTGTGTGGTTAGGGGTCTGATTGATTCTATTCCGTGTTGCAAATTGTTTCGATTTTCAATTTTTTACGTTGTTTCTATATTTTTTAAAATGCCTTATTCTAATGAAGAAGCTTTTGATATGTTGTCGTGCCTACCATTTTAAGAAAAAGGTGCATAACATTTCTTTTTCAGGTTCCTACTTTTTTGACGATGTTTTAAACGGACACAATTATCGAAGATTTCTGTTAGACATTTTACCGGTTTTGTTGGAAGATGTCCCTCTAGGCAGTTGATGTGATCTCAACATGATGGGTGCCCTACTCACTTCTCTAGGCATGCCAGGGAAATATATCAAATATGCCCACGGAAATGGATTGGGAGAGGTGGTGTGGTAGCATGGCCAGCCAGGTCACCGAATCTCACTTGTATGGAGTTTTATTTGGAAAGTTGAAAGGGGAAGTGTATAAAGATCGTCCAACTGATAGGCAGGATATGATGCGGCGGATAGTGGAAGCATGCAGGAGCATTTCTGAAGAAGAACTTCGTCGCGTTCACGTTTCTTTTGAAAACAGACTACAGAAGTGTGTGGAGAACAATGGACAACAATTTGAATTTCTTCTGTGACCCTTTAGTATGCTTCGTTAGCAACCCCAGCAATACAAACATAAAATGACAGCTCAATGACACTAGCCAACTCTTTTTTGATCGTTTTGGGCTATTTTTTTTAATTAAGCAATTCCCAAGAGTGACTTGTTTTAGAGGGATAACTTTCAGACAAAAGTTGTCAGGTTTGAAAGGGTCTTTTGGATGAGATTGAAATCAACCCCTACTGCTATTAGAGTTTTTCGAGAAAACCTCCTCCGAATGATCCTTAATTTTAGCGGTGTGGGGACGATACTAATTTTGGGAAAATTACATTTTGTAATACATGATACGTAAGGCAAACTCTTGTACAATCATAAGCTAGGTTTGTTTTTGTTCTTAATCGCTGGGGTTGATCACAAAAAAATTGTTTGCAACCCTCAAATTTTTTTGTAAGTTGGCAACCATTTGGAAACGGTTGGAATTATTGAAGAAATGTTTAGATAAAAAATGTTTCTTCTTCTAATTCCTTTTTAATAATGTATCGCACGACCCCCCATCCTATTTGAAATTCTTGAGAAAAACACCCCCACCCCCTATTATCTCGGAAGGGGTGACTCCGAGAAAAATGAAAATATTGTCATTAAATTCTTCATGGGTAATTTACTCAGCAGGATTTTTTCCCAAGTCCGTAGCTCCGATACTTTCCCCTTAAAAGATAGTGTACGGGTGGTCTGAATAACCATGTATATTCATACTACATAATACAACATTTCTATGGGTCAATTATTCAAATTTACACCAAGTAAACGGAAAAATAAGAACTCCGCATTGTACTACAAAGGTTTATGTAAGTTTGTTTCAAATTTCAAAATATTCCAACAAGAAATACAGCAGTATTAGATAAACCGTTAAAAGCTGTTACCATGTTGAGTGTGTCTCACTGCGACAGAAAAAGGTGGTAAATGTACCTTTTAAAAAACTATTAACTTTCAGAGGGAGAGGACAGCAACATATATGTGTTAAACAAAAACCTTTTGCTAAAAGAATTGCTAATTTCTTTTCTTTATTATCAGACGATTTGTCTTTGTCCAAAGTAAAGAAATTTACATGGGTAGCATCAATAGTGAGAACACAAAGTGGGCTGCTAAAGACTACTTAATTGTGATGTAGTGTCACTGAAAATCCTAGCCAATGCCAATATTCAGTAAAAAAATGTAACCATACAGAAACAGCTTCATGCTACTCATAAGTGCTGCAGAACTGCGAACTATTTTTTTTAAATATGATTATTATAATACCTGCTTGTTAGTTTATTAGTTACAGTCCCCGCAAGACCCACATGTGCTGCAGCAAACACAGATCTTGTGGTTATATTTTCTCTGGATCTTGCTTATGTTTCAGCGTACGGACTGCGCGATTGTGTCATTGAAAAGTATAATTTGTGCATATTATAAATAATTTTTTTTTATCATAAAATGGAAGTAATTTGAAAAGCATATGAGGAAAAATGAAACGTTAAATTCGAAGGCTGTCCATTGCCGGATATTTTTATCGAAGTGTCAGGCAGTAGCCGCGGAGAAAGTTACAAATGTCAATTTAATACAGAAGTTTACACCAAAAATAATTGGATTTGTGGAAGTAACAGGAAAAACTCGTTATTTTGTTTTGTGTGTTTGTTATTTGGCGGTGATAATGCTTGGGTATAAAAGATCTTGTGCATTTGAGTGAGAAGATAAAAAAAATGAAAATTCAAAAAATCAGGTTTACAATCAAATGGAATTGACTGTATTCGGAAAAGTAAATATTCGTGCTCAACTGGATTCAGCGTACTGGGTTTATGTGCAAAAGTACCATGATATCGTTACTAAAATCAAGTACGTTTTGTCTAAAATTATTAATTGTGTTTGTATAAAGTTCTGCGGCGCTTTTGAACTGACTCTGAGAGGTCACGATGAAACAAAAACTACTATATTTCGCGGCTTAATTAATTTCTCGGCAGAACCAAATAAGACTTTAGAATAGCATTTGCAAAATTCTACGGTTCTCAAAGGCACATCTAAGGAAATTCAAAACGACTTATTGGAAAAATAATTGTATAATACCTACTAAAATTTTCATTGGCGCATCTGAAATTCCATGAATTTTCTCTTGCAGAACAGCCAAATATTTTATTCAGGAGCCGCCATTGTTCGCCATGTTCTTGCCAGTCACACCATTCTCTCGTTATCGAAACGAGACAAGTGTAGAGTACATCTTTTACATCCTGTATGCGAAGAGCATGATGCTGATTTTGCTGTTTATCCCGACAGTTTTATTCTAGATGATAAAAACTTGAATATACACTGCAACTTAAATATTTAAGACAAAGAAAGTTTATAAAGCACAGCAATCTGTCTGAACAGCATTTAATGTAAGGGCTGCTGTAGTAAACTTTGTACCCACATGTTTGGACATGACTGAACTCCACTGTGTTCTTCAAATTGAGTTTGTTTGCCTTAGCAGCGTTGAAATTGTTAATTTTAAACATCTTAATTGAAAAATATATAGACTGAGTAAAAGAAACACATACAGCAGACTCCTGATTATACAAAATCCATATTCGAAACAAATGACAAAATTTCTTTCTTCGTTTTATCCAAAACGTGACTTCTAAAACCTCTCCATTATTCGAAACAATGAATATTTCGTTGTGCGCCGCATCATCTAACAGTGTGTTTACGAATTCCTTATTTGTATACTGTATTTTACGGAATGTAATTTGCTTTACTTGTTTATGATACAACAATTACCCTGTACATGTATTTGTATACAGTGAAATCTCTCTTGGACACCGATGGTCACCCATTTTGTGTCCGCTTTTGGGAGATGTCCGTTTAATAGAGAAAGCTCCATATGCAACGGTGCGTTCCCTAAAAAGTGTTCTTTTATCGGAGGTGTCCGTTATGGGAGGTTTCACTGTAGTTACTTATGCTATGTAAGTAGAAAATACAAATTTTTGTTTTCCAAGAAATAAAATATAGAATAGTCTTGTAACCTCAGCTTTAACCAAAAATTTTCATTATCCGACACAGGTCCCGTCCCACACGTTTTGGATAATCGAGAGTCTACTGTACTAGTTGTTTAAGAGGAAATTAAAAATGTTAAAAAAAATATCAATGAAACTTTAAATATGAAATTTCAAAATTGTATTTCAAAATTGATATTTCTGGTCTTGTCCTCGTTGTGATTAAAGTAATTGTACCCTGGAAATTTTCTATTGAAAAGTTGAATTTGAGAAACGATACAATGTTTCACTTATACCATAACATTTTACTAAATTAATTCTTTACTTAAGAGTCCAAATTTCTGATAATTAGTTTGAAGTTTTATTAATCACGAAGTATCAAATGAAGGCGATATTGAGATACAATGTACAACGTTCATATTTCTTATCTGAACTTTCATTGACATTAGAAACATCTTTTTCCTCCAACATTTTTAATCTCCTCCCATATAACTGGTACTTTCTTAGTACATTTTCACTTTTTCTTATTTTTTAACCACCCTGTACATCATGGGTTTTTCAGGTCATGATTGTTAGTGTATGTAATAAAAATTAGAATGGAGTATGTCTCCGGTGAAAAGAAAATTGAAGAACTCAGTAGCACTTAAAAGCTCCTTTGTATAAGGTTTAGAATGTGATGACAGTCATGTTTTCGTAATTGAATTTTTCAAATAGAGCATTTTTTAAAAGCTAAAGCTATTAATCTCAAGACATTCATTTTGGCTAATAGCCAACTTGAGTTTGCCATTTCTTTGATTTCATGACAAGCGAAAATGATTTTCATCATCAAATTTTTCCGGAATCAAATAAGATAACTTCCTGCACAGATGAGTCTGTATTATAAGTTCATGTTCTACCATTTGTGTTAGCAATGTGTGTGTTTTTGTATCTCTTTTGGTATGTCTGTTTGCTACGAGATCCTCAGTATGTGACTATTTACTTATGTTCTTAATATTCCTAATGAATTCTCAATTTTTACGTTAAGTTTTTCTCGTATTTTCGATTATTTCATTTACAAATTTTTGAAAATGTTTTATGCAGTGATATAAATTTTAATGCTTAAAGACATTTTACCTAGTTTATATTAAAAAGAATGCTATATAATTTTTTATAAGTTTGCTTTGTTTTAGGAAAGTGTATCTGTAATGTGAAAACTGAAATTTTATTGCTTATTGTTTTTTAATGGTATCCATTAATCTATTTTATTTGTTGTACAATTAAACTGTGACAATATGTGCATATATCGTTTATATTTCACTATTTTACTATGGAACCTCAAATAAGAGTTGGAAGAAACTTTTGTGTTTTTCAGTTTTGAAACAGCTGATGTATTCAGTATTCGTGAGTGCTGTGTAAGCGGAGCTTAAGCCATGCCGTCACAATGTGACAGTGCTATGGTAGTTAGTTCAGCTTTTACTCCATATGTTCTACAACCAAGGGTGTATTATTTTTCATAAAAATATGTTTTTAATGTTTTTCCAAATAGTGAATTAACAAATACAACACCAACATCAAAATTTTTTATTTAAGATGAAAATGTTTCAGATTGTATGTCACCTTGGAGAAGTAAGTAACTATTGCAGTAATAAAACAGAAAATATTAGGCAGTGTATGAGTAATTACATGACCACAGAACACCTAAATAAGAACGCGCAGCTTAATGTTAAAAGTTGAAACTGAGTTTAGCGCCATCTCTAGCTGTTTACAAGAACCAATTGTGTACCGGGTGTACAAATAAGAAAGGTCGGCGGCCGTATATCCGTAACCGTTTGCCCTAGAACTTTCGGAAAAAAATATTTAAGATAAAATTGGCCACGAGAATTTGCTGGAAATTATTTTTAAGTTCGTAGATTGGCCGCTAGGGGGCGTAAGGGCTACACCAAAGGAATTAATTAGTGGTACTGGACCGTTCGAACAACTACTCCTCGGGCAAATACCCCGCCAGGCATTGAATTATAGAACTAAATCAAGATTTTTTGTACTACGAGACGTTTCAGACTGCTACCCCACCTAAGGTGGCTTTGAAACAGTCCTAATTTGTCTGCAAAGGAGAAAAATAATTTTTTCCCTGAAAAATCACCAATAAAGGGTTATCAAAAATAATTTTGTTGAATTCTACTGAAAATTCTGAATAACTTTCGTTTAGGATTTCTTGCTCTAGCTCGTCAAATAGAGATGGCATGGGCGGACAAACATTGAGATGAAAGATTGCTTCTAACTCCGGTTTGGCTCAACGGAATTGGACAAACTTGAGCTTCTTGAGAAGAGCTTGCCTTGTTCTATCAAACGAAAGTTAAATAAGGTCATTTAGAATTTCGTGGCCACCGGTAGAGGGCGCGATTTTACATTCAAATCTTTTTTCGCGTTATCTTGAAAAATTCAAATGGAATAATATGGTTTTTTTAATACTGCTAAAAAGAGGTGAAAATTATAAGAAAAATGGCTCAAGCCGCACGGTGATATCTTTTTTAGAACCGAAGATATAAATGAAGGAATATTGAGAATGGTTGCTCCATTAACTTGAACAGAAATTTTGAGTGCAAAAATCAAGTAGGCTTTGGTATGACCCATTTTAATTTCGAACAATACAAAACTATGAGAAAAATATTATTACTTTGTTATTAAAAATAATAAAGAAAAATATTAAAATGTTTCTTTATTATAATACACAAGTTGAAAAAAATAATTAGTAGGCTTGCGCCATTTTTCTTATAGTTTTCACCTCTTTTTAGCAGTATTAAAAAACTATATTATTCCATTTGAATTTTTCAAGATAAACGCGAAAATAGCTTTGAATGTAAAATCGCGCCCTCTACCGGTGGCCACGAAATTTGAAATTACTTTATTTAACTTTCGTTTGATAGAACAAGGAAAGCTCTTCTCAAGAAGCTCAAGTTTTCCAATTCCGTAGAGCCAAACCGG
Source organism: Xestobium rufovillosum (assembly GCA_963966045.1). NCBI lineage: Eukaryota > Metazoa > Arthropoda > Insecta > Coleoptera > Ptinidae > Xestobium > Xestobium rufovillosum. The sequence goes on along the minus strand of OZ014493.1, from coordinate 24,818,679 downwards.
AGTTAGAAGCATTCTTTCATCTAAATGTTTGTCCGCCTAGGCCATCTCTATTTGACGAGCTAGAGCAAAAAATCCTAAACGAAAGTTATTCAGAATTTTCAGTAGAATTCAACAAAATTATTTTTGATAACCCTTTATTGGTGATTTTTCAGAGAAAAAATTATTGTTCTCCTTTGGTGTAGCCCTTACGCCCCCTAGCGGCCAATTTACGAACTTAAAAATAATTTCCAGCAATTTCTCGTGGCCAATTTTATCTTAAATATTTTTTTCCGAAAGTTCTAGGGCAAACGGTTACGGATATACGGCCGCCGACCTTTCTTATTTGTACACCCGGTACAAGCGTGCATAGATAGAATTGAATAAATTTAAACTATTTTTATTACTTAATATTAAAAATCCAACTAAATTAAAGAAAACAAAGACTGCACATGACCAAATTAGAGAATTTTAAAACCCCACTTCATAGATAAATTTAATTTTTGTGACACAGATTGTTTTCTATGCCAAATTAACTTTTAATAATTATGTACTTATTAACTTGTGTGCCACCTACCATCATAGTAAATAGTTTTTGACACAGTCGCCTTTAAATGTCATTCATCTCGAATTTAGGTGTTCTGTGTACGTACCTATACCTGTCATTTTCAAATCTGCATCAAAATAATTTTCAAGGAATTCCAACAATTTTTCTTTAAGAAAACTGCTCCAACCGCCACAGCAAAATTTGCCTGTCCAATATTCTTTTAGAAATTTTTTAAATTATTATTTCTACTTGGTAATGGAACATACAAAATTAGGTAGGTAGTCTTCAAACACTTGGGGCAAAAATAGCCCCACCCCCCTCAAATTCTTATGGTATTGTGAAAGAGCAGTCATATTAAACCCATTTTTAAAGAAATCCAACACAAAGTTATATGGAACATGTTTCTTTTCTAATACCTAATTATTCGTATTAAAGTACATCTAGCGCAGTTTTTGCCATGCCTTGCTCTTGAGTTGAAATAATTTCCAAGCTACAGTAAAACTCCTATAAAACGACCAGCAGTTGTTCTGTTACAAACCGGCCGTTTTCTTAGTGCTTTTACCAATTTAGGCATGTTATTAACCATGATTGAATATTTTTTTTAGAAATAATAAATTTTTATTATCTACGCATCATACATATTACACAATGATTTTGTACCCAAATGAGAATTAATTAGGTAGGTACGTATTTTAACGAAGTAGGGCATAACTGCCTGGATTAGGATTAGTAGAGATTTGGATTAATAGAAGGTAGGTCAGGTGACAAAATTACCAGCTAGAAAAAATATGGATTTTATTCATTATTCGTTTTTACCATTTACCTACATATTTTTTATAATGTAGAAGCACCTTCATTTGAATTTAAACTATATTGTCGATGCAGTTCTACTGCTCGCTTGTTATAGTAGTTCCATTCCGATATACCCCTTCCTCTAACTCCATTACATGTGTATTTAACAAATCTTTCAATCATTCTTGCTTCTATATTAGATCCCACAAAGTGTATAGCGTCATATTCTGCTTCAGCATGAACTTCATAAACTTCGTTATTTGCCGTAAAAGAAAATCCGTAAGTTTTTGGGGGAGTGCCATTTTCAGCAAACTGGTAGAGAAGTAAATCGCAGCTTGTTATAGGAAAAACTTGTTTGTTCTTTGTTACAATGTAGCCCATTTCTAAATGAGATGTTGTGCACGGTTGACTTATAACTCCAACAGCTGCCCTTGTTCCATCTTCCAAATATAGCATGTTGAAAATGTACCGATGCATTAAAGTCCAGTCTCTTTTGTGTGCTGAAAAATAGTCATAAGCACTAACAATGGTAAGGATCTGAACTTACCATAACTATGATCTCGAAAAGCATCCATAACGAGGTGGTGTACTTCTTTATCAATAGTAACAGTTCCTTTTAAAATTCCCATTTGTTCATAGTGTGACTGATGTGCTCTACAATAATTGAATGTGTATGTAAAATTTTTAAATTTCTGAAAAGATACTTATGTATATGTCTAAAATGAGAGGGTCTTTTATTACTTACACGTTTTGAGTGTCTATTCTAAGAGAGATAGGATGGATACGAAGGAATAGTTCGCAACATACTAGAGTCGAAAATAGGAATAAAAAGAGGTAGGGGTAGGCCCAGATTAGACTACTGCTCTCAAATAGTTGGGGATGTAGGATGTTCTACTTTTAGGGAAATGCATAGGCTAGCTTAGAATAGGAATGGATGGAGATACGTGCCTAACCAGTCTTCGTACTAAGAACTTTATGATGATTGCCTTTTTTCTCTTCTATAATTTTATAATACAAAGTAATCTATAATGAGTGTAGCAAACTTTGAGAATAGATAGAATACTACTTAAAAATATTGTGAAAATCTCTAATGAACATATGTCCAAAAATGGCAACTAAATGAGATACAGGGTGTTGAAATTTCTTAAAAAATGTAATATCTGTTTCTGTCGTTTCTTACTATTTTCAACTATTTTGCTCTATTCTTGAGTATTTACACGCCACTTGGATATTAACAACGATTTACTGTTACTAAGGTTGGCTGACAATTTCGTTTTTAAAAACGCGGACTACGCATCATGTTACACAAAATATTTTTTTTCTAAAACTATGCTTTGTACAGAAAAAATTTTAGAGACATATGTTCTTGTAAATAAAACAAACAACAACTGCAAGTTTTTATGAAACTGATGAAGAATAGTTTAGACGAAGCAATGAAGTACAATCAAGAAGCAATGAAGAATAATTTGTTTGAAGCGATGGCAAGCAGTCAAGGAAAAATTAAAGACATAAAGCGATGAAAAACAATCAAGAAATAATGAGGGACAATTTAGAAGATATGAAAGGCAACCTAGAAGAAATGAAGAACAATTAGGAAGAAATGTAGAAAAATCAGGAAGAAATGAAGAGTAATCTAGAGGAAGCAATGAAAAACAACCAAGATGAAATGAAGTCAGTATAAGAAAAAAGCAAGTAGCTGCGAGAGTTACTGAAATAGAAACCGAACTAGAGATTAGCTTAGATGATCAGAAGCGACCCAGGAAATAAGGAAAGTGGTGGATGAAGAAATATCTAAGATAAATTAGAGAATGGCTCAACTGGGAAAGAAGGCTCCGAAGATGGAAAGTGCAGAAATTAAAGAAGATAGCAGAGCCCCTATTAAAGTGAAGCCTCCTACATTCGATGGCAAGTCTTACTTACGTTAAACATTTTGAACCAGCTTCAGCCTCAGATAAACTTCATGACTAGTACCATAATGATTGACGTTACGATTCTTATAACATAAAATAACTATTAATCTGTCTACTTACGATTCAAGGGTTTTGAAATAATCTCTTGACCAAGATTCTCGTGCAATTGCTTTAGCTAAGACATGCTCATCCATCTGAGTATCAAACATGAAGTAAGGACTGTTTGCTATCCATTCTGCATCGAAGGTCACTTCAAAAAGCTTTTCAGGATTAGCTTTCGATCTACAAGACGAATTAAAGTAGGTAATAACATTATGTGCTTATGCCAAATGCGTTAATTATCAATGTGCGCCATTTTAGATGAAGATACCTCGATGTTACTAAAGCAATACATTTACTTTCTTACAAGCAATACATCATCAGCTGCATTTTTCTCATATGCACATTTTGGCAGGATGACATTAAAGTCAATTTTATCAATTTGTAATATGTGTAAAATGGTAAAATGGTGCTCAAAAATGTAGGGAAAAAGTATAGTGATAGAAGAATAATTCATAATCTATACAAAGAGCAAAAACGGCAGCTATAGAATTTGAGCAGGAATATAGAGAAGTAGATATCCGAAAGGGAGTGAGGCAGGGATGTGCGTTATCACCTCTAGTTTTCAATTTATACATCGAAGATGCGATTAATATTGTTAAAAACAGAATAGCTGCTGGAATTAATATACAGGGCCAAACTATTCGTGGATGATATAGCAGTATTAGCTTCCAGCAAAGAAGAATTAGGAAGGGCTCTGAACGAAATGGAAGTGGTTTTGACGGAGGGCTATGGTATGAAGATTAATAAAAAGGACACCAAAATTTTGGTGTATATAGGGGGCGTGAAAATAGGATGATAGGAGAAGCGTACAATAAAAAATTAGAAGCATTTGAAATGTGGTGCTATAGACGCATGATGAAGATACCGTGGATAGATAAGGTTAGCAACAGAGAGGTATTAGAAAGAGTTGGAGAAAAGCGAAATTTATAGAAGACAGTAAGGAATAGGAGAGATAGGATGGTAGGACACCTTCTGAGGCACGAAGGCTTAGTTCGCGACATATTAGAGTCAGAGATAGGAATAAAGAGAGGTAGGCGTAGGCCCAGTTTAGACTACTGCTCTCAAGTAGTTATCTAAGGATTTAGGATGTTCAACTTTTGGGGAAATGCGTAGGTTAGCTCAGGATAGGAGAGGATGGAGGTACGCGTCCAACCAGTCTTCGGACTGAAAACTTTATGATGATCAATTTGTAAATTTTTGTAGGATGACATTGGGGACTATTGTCATTGTAATCGACAAGAGTGCCATGTAATAATAAGGTACCTAATTATTATTCCGAGTTAATATTTAAAAATTGGAACTTTTCACTTATAATACCACAAGAGCTTCAAAATTATCGGGTATTTCCCGATAGGTTCGTTGCAAACAAATGAAGGAGTCAAGTTTTTCAGGTTAAAAAATCACGAGCGCGAAGCGCGAGTGATTTTTCTTGAAAAACTTGACGACTTTATTTGTTTGCAGGGAACCTTGAGGGAAATGCCAGATAATTTTGAAGCTCGTGTGGTATTCGGGGGATTATTTTTCCGTCCCAAATGTCGGCCAATAGAATTGCACCATGAGATGAAATGAACAGTTAACAAATAAGAATTTCATAATGAATAAAACAACATTTAATTAAGATTCAGGCTAGTGCAATTAAAAATACAATTGTTGTAAACATTGGTGCATGTTTTCTTCAAGTCAGAGTTATCGGTAATGGTCCCAGAAGAGGTAGATGGCATGAGGTTTATGCTGTTGATGGCATTTTCTGCAGTAGGCTCACTCCTTCGCAGTTTCTTGACAATTAATTCGTGGTGTTCCTGGTCGAGTTGGAGATACGGCTTGATGGAGTTACTGTTGGCATGTCCAGTTATTTTGATTATCTGCTGCTCTCCCAGGCCCGATTTCGCTAGATTGGAGACGGCTGTTGCACGACTGGAGTGATTGGTGATTTTTTTGTTACCAAGGTCAAGCCCAGCTTTTTGTGCTGACTCCTTAACCCACTTTGAAATCGTGTTTTGGCCTACTGGGGAATCCTTGTACCACCTAGCGCCTGGAACTTTATTCCAGAATGGATTTTGGGTCAGGAATAGTCTGTCGCTCTTGATATTGGCATCTCTCTTCTCTCTCAATTTCTGGAACAGTCTCACTGGGCACTTGTCAGGGATTTCCCGATTCTCCACCAGCCACTTGCTGTCTGATAATTTTTTATCACCACCTTGTGTGGTCTTGCTGAAAATTGGATTGTATTCAATTCTCCCAGTTGTTTCCCCGTCATTTCGCTGTTCTGCCTTGAAGTGATGTATTGACGCCATGCTGCCCTCACCACCTCTCCAAGCCAATTCCACTGATATTATCATGAATAATTTTTTCTGGAGGCCATCAGGAGTTTCCTCGTCCCAAACAGTGGTCATTGCATCCCAATCTTTTTCCTCCAACGCTGCTGCACTTGCCCTCCGTTTTTCCGGAATAGATTGTAAAGCCTTACGCTTGGCATCACGAGCTCCTCGAGCGGTCTTGAATGCAGCATCCGAAAATGGGTTGATTTTGATGTCGAAATCGTTCAAATACTTTTCTTGAAGTGATTTGGCAGTCTGATTCCACATTGTTTTTATTGTACCTTCCTTATAGTCTTCTCCATCCATTTTCTTCATATTGTAAGCGTAATCTTTCATAATGTTTGCCAATTGCGCTTCACTCGTTTCAGCACTCAATGTGTATTCCCTCTCAGTACAAAAAGTAGTAAATTGGTTCCAAACTGTTTTTTTTGCCTTCTCCGTATTAATGGGAACATTTCCTTTGACTTTTTTATCGATGGTGGACAGAGAACAAACTCCAAATCGACTCATTTTCATGCAAAATCTCCGATTTTCACAATTGAATTCAACCTGTCAGTTTGGCGTGTGGTTAATTTGACTGGATTATGTTTTGTTTTTTATATATAGCAACTACCAGAGAAAATAATCAAAAAATTATCAGTATAATACCATGTAGGTTGTACCACGTGACGTCGAATGGTGCAATTCTATTGGTCGATATTTGGGTCGGAAAAATAATCAAACTAATTAGATGGGTATTAGGGCCGTCTGACACGAGACTAATTTCAGTACTAAATTTAATACAATGTCAGGGAGCACAAAGTAAGTTTGAAATTTAGAGTGACAATAGAATTGTGTATGACAGGTAAGTATTAAAATAAGTTCTGTGCGATTGAAAACAGGAATTATAAAGACAAACATGGGGGAATATATTTGACATTTAACTTAATTTGGTTCAATGCGCATGCCAACATGCTTATTTTAGTATTTACCTGCCACACACAATTCTGTTGTCACTCTAAATTTTACACCTACTCTGTGCTCGCTGAAATTGTACTGAATTTAGTGCTAAAATCAGTCTCGTGTCAGACGGCCCTTAGGGAATTTTAGACGACTGAACAAGTTTTCTTAATAAGCACCACAAAACACAATTTGAGAATGGGCAAAACTGTAGCTTATAATTACAGCGACCTATAGCTGGTTAAAAACCAAATGTAGGTATTACTTAAGAACAGGCAACTTCTAGATGTTTTCGTCTAAAGTGAGACACTCTGTATTTGATGTGTTTGAGTTTGATATTTTATTTTCGAACAATGGAAATAATCGAAAAATGAAACGTTTGGACAAAAATAATCTTATTCCATCTAACATTGTATGTTTTCTCATATGCGTTTCCATTTGAGTGATTTTCCAGCCAGCTTCTAAGACTGTTGTTTTCCGAAAAAAACGAATATTTCCAAATGTTTTTGACTATGTTTACTTGTGAATAATCTGTCGCTAAAAATCGTACTATTTGAGTTGCCGAATGCTGGCTGGAAAATTACTCATATACGCATAAGAAAACAACACATGTGAGAAAACATACATTGTGAACGACAGTTTAAGTACCTATGTAGTCATATACAAAGCTGCTGCAAACATATTATGGGAGAACCTACTTAGGTAGTAAGTCGGTAGTAAGTTAGCAGTTCACTGAGAACAACATGAATTTAAAATTCTCAAGTATTTCTAAGAATATGGAATTGTTGACACATTGGATAAGCAAACTCAAACATTTTTATAAATACTTATACGTATTGGTTCGGATACCTACTTCATTTTCCCTACATATTTTACCCTCCATGTTTTCATTGGTTCTGTTGGAGTAAAACATATTCCTTCAGCCGAATAGCTTTCCATGGTGAACATAGACACTGGATCAGCGATAAGTTCAGTTTTTGGCAATTTTGCACTCTTCAGAAGACCGTGTTTGGGAGTCTTAAACATATATTTTACCGTTAAGTATTAAATAAAACCCTAAAATAATAGTTTCAATGTAACCACTACGTGTAGAATTAAAAGTTAACCCAATATATATTTCAAAGGGTCAGCTAGATATAGGCACCAGAAATCGGGAAGATATGATATTATGGTAATGGTTTTGCTTGCTTCTTTCAGTGAAATGGTAAAAATATATCTTTAAATCGACTATATAGATTCTGTACTTACTGCTATGTAACATAGTCCATTAATTATCCCACCATGACGGCGTTCGGTTCCAGTAGCCAAATAATATCCATCCTGAGTAACAGCTTGAAAAAATACTGCGTCAAATGCCTTAAAAGAGTAAAATCATAATAGAATAACTACATACAGAATCTGTGCATTGCCAGAGACCTTTTCGTGGCTGGATAGAGGCTGAAGCTTTTCCAGCTCTTTTTCAGTTGTTTTTCGTTCTTCGTCAGTAAGGGGTTTCTTTAAAAATTTAATTCGGCGTATCTTGAGAAGTATCAAAAATGTTAAATATTTGAGATGATACCATTTTCCAGGCTGCGTATAAATGCCAAAGATTTTATCAGGATTTCTTCGTTTGCTTTTTATCCATAATATGCCCGTTAAGACAGCAATACAAGTCCACAACCAAGCAGACATACCTATTGAGTTAGACTAAAGCAGTCTGATGAATCAAGGTTAAAATGCGGTGTAATGTTATCCTGATAAGATAACATTAATACTCCATGTTTAAGATATAAGAATATCGACAAAATATAAGAGATCGCTATCTGTAGAATCCAGTATAACTACAGAGGGATAGCGCCATGAACTGCATAGATCAAATCACGAAATATTTTTAAAAATTCCATGAACAGAAGAAACAAAACATTATTTAAAGTTATTTTTATTTACATCTACAATATAAATATTTCTATTATAATGTTGAAATATTACAGAACTATTTTGTATTACACGTTCAGGCCTGGCTGTTTTTAAAAAGTTACAGGAGATTCACTTTTCCCAACAGATCAATAAATTGTTCTAACTGTGCCAAAGTAGGTAGGTACCTAGAATGGGTATATTTATTTGGCAGTTTTTCAGTGTATTTAAATATTTATTTATTTATTTATTTATTTATTTATTTATTTCAAGCAGATATACGAAAATCTGATTTCACATATATTTTACAAATTTCTGAATAAATTTCAATGGGGACCTGTACAGGATGTCCCACAAAGTGCAAAAGCACAAAAGTTGCTGCATGCTTTACAATTATTTTCAAAGATGACGAATTTCCGGTTATTTTAAATGATGCACCCTGAACAGTATTGCATTTTTAATTTCTTATTAAATTTTAGGGTCATTTTGTTAAAAGCCTTTTGAACCTAAAACGTGTCGTTTGGTCGTAATTTGACATTTTTTGTAGAAATTTGCCGTTTGCAGCGCTTTAAAAAATTAATGATATCTCGGAAACTAAATTAAATAGAAAGTTGCGGTTTTGACTGTTGTGTTAAACACAAAAGGAACAATCTGCTATATTGCGAACTTTATTTTAAAGAATTGAGAAAATTCGGACCATTAAATTTGAGAAGTTTCAAACATTGATCTCGACTTTTTTAAATGGAACATTATAGTAATTTTTAGACCACCAGGCGCATATTTTTATCCTCTTTCAATTTAATACAAACAATTTTGTTCGCTAGTTTTTGAAATATTTCGGATTTTTTAATTTTTGATTGTGTTTTCACATTTTCAACCGGTACCAAGGATGCTTTGTTTTGCAATTGTCATACTTGTATTAAGAAACGTCACTATAGTAGGTTTTATTCTGTGTTTTATAGCTCATTTTTGATCGCTTAATAAGTTTAATAATAAGCCTGATTAAACATGTTCCGCTAACAATTTTTTGTTTATCGCTAACTAGTAATAATTGCATAAGCATTCTTCAAATAATTTCTTAGGAACAAAAAATTACACAAATATATTGTTACACGCAAAACAAAGTCTCCTTGGCACCGGTTCAAAATGTGAAAACGCATTAAAAATCAGCAATTTTAAATATTTAAAAAACTAGCAGAGATAGACTAAAATGATTTGAATAAAATTGAAAGAGGGTAAAAATATGTTTCTGATGGTGCAAAAATTAATTTGCCGTTTTATTTAAAAAAGTCAAAATACCAAAGTTTGAAAAATATCAAATTTAATGGTCCCTATCATGAACTTTCCAATTCTCTAAAATAAAGTTTTCGACGTAGCAGATATCTTATTTTGTTGTTTAACACAACAGTCGAAACCGCAACTTTCTATCTAATTTAGTTTTCGAGATATCATTAATTTTTTAAAACACTGCAAACGTCAAATTTCTCGAAAAAATGTCAAAGTACGGCCAAACGGTACGTCTTAGGTCCAAAGAGTTTTTAACCAAGTGACCCTAAAATTCGATAAGAAATTTAAAAATGCAATAATATACAGTGCCCGTCTAAAGTCCGTTCCCCCCCAACTAATTTTTGAACCATTTGACGTACATCAATGAAATTCGGCACAAGGTAATCACAGGTCACAATATATTTTTTGACGTAACAATGACAGCTGTCTCAAAATGGCGGTCGGGCGCCATTTTGAAACAAAATTTTAAATGGGAGGGAGGGTCATATGACACCTCGTTTTAAAGGTCTTATCGAGTGCAATGTCATACTAAAACATGGCGTCGATGTCTTTTGTTTAATTTTTAAATTTTATCATTTTTCTAACGAAATTTTATTCTAATTTGTAGTGAAATCTCTTAATGAAGTCTACCAATAAGAGGAGAAAAGAGAGTTTATTAAGGAAAAACTACCGCTAGATGGTAATTTCTTCCAGTTTCTCCAAAAATCAAAACCGCTTCAAATTTATCGTCTAAGCTACGAGCCATGGTCACACTTTTCCTAAATGAAGGAACTAAACATGCCACATTTGACAAGTAGAACACAAGATGTTACCGCGACAACGAATTTTGTTTCTAATACAAACGTGATTGAGAGCAACATTCATGGTTATTTAGAAATTTGATTAGCCACCAGTTTGTAACGTTTACAGGTATCGACGCCATATTTTAGTATGATATTGCACTCGATAAGACCTTTAAAACGAGGTGTCACAAGACCGTCCTTCCCATTTAAAATATTTTTTCAAAATGGCGCCCGACCGCCATCTTGAGACGGACAGCTGTCATTAATACGTCAAAAAATATCTTGTGACCTGTGACTACCTTGTACTGAATTTCATGGATGTACCTCAAATGGTTCGAAAATTAGTAGGGGGGGAACGGACTTTAGACGGGCACTGTATAGGTACGTTGTTCCATTTAAAATAACGAAGTCCGCCATCTTTGAAAATAATTTTGAAACATGCAGCTTCCAAATTAGAGTAAATTTTGTGCTTAGCAGTTTTTTCGTATTTCCTACGGTAGTGGAGTTATGGAGGAAATACGCCAGCGTGATATACCCTGATTCAGGGTGATTCAGAAATAAATGCTGCAATTATTTTTACTTATATTATTTTACTTAATATAATAGTATATTATTATATGAGCGATTATGACAGCCATTATTTACGAAGATGATGTTTGAGCCCACGAGCCGAAGGCGAGTCATAATCGCGAATATAATACTATACTTTTTCTACACCTATTAAATAAATAAATTAGACTCAAATTTGATAACTTTAATGGAACACTATCATAATACATTCATTTTTATTTTTCAATAAATGAACTACTTACTAGGAATATACAGGGTGAATCAGGAATCCTTCTATGTATTGGTATTTTTGTTATTTGAAGAGCTACAAAGTCGTTTAAATGAGAGAAAAATCGTACTATTTTGGGGCCATCTTAAACCTACTTTCAAACTTTCAAAAATTTTCACAGCTTTCTAGATATAATTAAAAAATTAAAATTTCTGATTTTTTTCTTTTGTTGATAACTCAACTGTGGTTTGTGCAAATGACTTGAAACTTGGAATGCTTTCATAAAAGAACGTTGTGCATCATTTGGTGACATTGGCAGTGCAGTGCGATTTGTCATTTTTGCAGAGCGACAGTCAACTTTTTATTTCTTTATGGCAGCCATATTCATTTCTGCCGCTGACGTTAAGACAGCATTATTACGATGACAACGGTTTTTTAATTTTTTAAATCTAACCACAAATAAAGAAGTTACAGAGAGAAACATGTTAGCAAATGTAATCAAGGTAGCCATGCAACAAAAGAGCTGCGGTAAGTAAAAATCTTTATCAATAAACAATTTACTTTGAATGGAAGCCCACGTATTCCCACCTTTTCTATTTGAAGAGATAGAGATTCGGTTAAATCAGCGAATACTTGCGCAATTAGTAGCAATAAACGGTGGTTCCCGAAGAGTTTAAGAAACCGGCTGTGGTCAAAATATTTATAGAAATTTTGAAAAGGGTCAATTAGTACTTGGATTAAAATAAAATCCTACATTTATTTTATATTTTTTATTAACTATGGAACTTTAAAGAACAATAAAACAAATTAACTAAAACGAATAAACAATTTAACAAAATGCCATAAAACAACAATGTAGGATTTTATTTTAATCCAAGTACTAATTGACCCTTTTCAAAATTTCCATAAATATTTTGACCACAGCCGATTTTTTAAACACTTCAGGAACCACCGTTTATTGCTACATTGCTAGTAATTGCGCAAGTATTCGCTGATTTAACCGAATCTCGATCTGTTCAAATAGAAAAGGTGGGAATACGTGGGCTTCCACTCAAAGTAAATTGTTTATTGATACTTACTGCAGTTCTTTTGTTGCATGGCTACCTTGATTACATGTGCTAACATGTTTCTCTCTGTAACTTCTTTATTTGAGGTTCGATTTAAAAAATTAAAAAACCGTTGTAATCATAATAATGCTGTCTTAATGTCAGCGGCAGAAATGAATATGGCTGCCATAAAGAAAAAAAAGTTGGCTGTCGCTCTGCAAAAACGACAGATCGCACTGCACTGCCAATGTCACCAAACGATGCAAAACGTTCTTTTATGTAAGCATTCCAAGTTTCAAGTCATTTGCACAAACCACAGTTGTTATCAACAAAATCAAAAAATTGGAAATTATAATTTTTTAATTATATCTAGAAAGCTGTGAAACTTTTTGAAAGTTTGAAAGTAGGTTTAAGATGGGCCCAAAATAGTGCAACTTTTCTCTCATTTAACCGACTTTGTAGCTCTTCAAATAACAAAAATACCAATACATAGAAGGATTCCTGATTCACCCGGTATATTGAAATTTGTGCAGTTGTGCAGTTGTCCCTTCCATTGTTAAATTCTGGCAGTTTTAGTTGTTGAATTGTTCGTTTGCACGGATTAAACGGTACCTACGCGAACGAAGTGCATACGTTGGAAAACGTAAACAGTAATATGGCGATACACTTGGCTGTCACTCGAGTCGATTGTCAGCTACAGCAAGAGTTGATCGCGGTCGATTTAAAATATCATTGGATCAGCGAAACAATGGTTATTGAATCTATATTTGTGATTGGCCGAATACCGTGAATTATGAAACCATAATTCACTGCAGTGAATTATAGGTACGATATTTCACAAAGAAAATGCTAATAATTGTCATATAATTAAATAGGCGTAGAAAAAAATAATTAAAGCAGAAGTTCTGAAAATTCAATCAAACGCAATTTTTTAAGTATGTATTTATAAATAATTGCGGGTCCCCCAGGGTCCGTTAGGATGGCGCCCCCCCCCCTCGCGCCGCGTGCTCTCGCGAGTATGTAGTTACGCCACTGCTAGAATACCAGTTGTTTTTTCTGTACCTAGTTAATTCACAGTCAACCCAGATTTAAGGCACTTTTACTTTTTTAATCTTAGTATTGTTTGATTATTAATTACGGAAAATTTATTTATTCTTAATATTGTTGTGGGTGGTACCTACATGTTAGAAATGTATGGATGGATATGTGCTCATGGAGCATCAGTCTAATCTAGTGAATATTACGCACGAATAGCACAAAGAACAGTACAATCCGCCCAATTTCTTGTAAATCAGACACTGATAACAGGTCTTTAAATCTATTGTACGGTATTCAAACAGACGATTCATTCTGCTTGTCGAAGTTATTAACATTCGATTGCGGAGGAACACAAGAAGCGAAACAATCCAACCCGGTTTTCTCACCGTCTTCGAGAGTTTGAGGAAGGTGCTGATTTAATGTTTCCGGCAGCAGCCAGGAACATGCCCCACCCATTACCAGCATCGCACCCATAATTATCAATGGCAGAGTTAACATTTCTGATCCCTGAAATGACATTTATGGCTATTGTTATGTAAATTTTTTTGGTCGCCATCAAGAGCGAAATGAATGGCATTTTTGAACATACTGTAATAGCATACATTTTTGAACATACTGTAATAGTATACATAAGGCAGTATTATTTGTATTGTACGAAAACGTAAGGATTTGAAAGGAGCTAATTGTTACATATTTTCTAAAATAAAATTTCCTAGATTTGGCTAGATTGTTGTATGCATTTTTTAGTGGAAAACATAATTCAACTAAAACTTTGTTTAAAAATAATTATAGTACCACTTACCAAGTAATTGACCAGTGGTATAAAAATGGGTCCTAGCATACCCATTACAGAACTAATGCTCATGCCTAAACCTCTGACAACTGTTGGGTATAATTCGGATGCCATCAAGGGTAACACGACGAATGATGAGGAGATGCCCATTTTTCCAATGCAGTAAAGTCCCAGTGTTGTAATTGAGTCTTAAATAATTACAGAACATGTTGTAATCAAGAAAACTATAGATTATAGAAGAATATATCGTATAGAGGGGACAAACAGTTAAATTTACTTATATAAACTGAATCATCATCATAAAGTTCTCAGTCCTGTAATTGTCCTAACCTCACCCTTGTATCTACGTTTTAAGAAAGCTTACCCCTATCCTACCTGCACCCTGCGGGTTATCTAACCTGATTCATTATTAATAAGTGGACTATTTAAATATTTGGCCCGTGCTTTCGGAATTTGACTTTGTGAGCTAAAACAAATCGAAAGTTAAGAGTGATGAAATTTCCGTTTGGCCTTCGTTAACGAGTTGTTGAGAAAACAACTTTAGATTTTATTTAATTTTTTAAATTTAATTTCTACATAACATCTTCAATGCAAACAGCAGCCTGATGTATCATGGCAGCACGAACACTCTCTAACATTTCTTCATTTATTAATGCCACAGCATCATGAATCCGAGCCACATCTTCAGCATCCGCAACAGGTATGGAGTAAATAAACCTTGTCCTTCAAAAATCCCCAAAAAAAGAAATCTAAGGGATTCAAGTCGGGCGATCTAGGTGGCCAAGATACGGGTCCACCTCTTCCAATCCACTTTCCAGGGAAAGAATTATTCAAAAACTGTCGTACTTGTAGACCATAATGCGCTGGTGCTCTGTCATGTTGGAACCAACAGTTTAGTCTAGTTGCCAACGGAATATCATTAATATGACACAATCACATAGGCTGTGCTCTGATTAGTTTCTTATGCGTTTTATTAGTTTTTCCTTAATAACTCGTTAACGAAAGCCAAACGGAAATTTCATCACTCTTAACTTTCGATTTGTTTTAACTCACAAAGTCAAATTCCGAAAGCACGGGCGTCACTTTTGGGACACCCTGTATACATACCCCTATTAATAAAAATGTGAATTATTAATGACGATAGTCAGTGCCAAAATTTTATTATAATTACTATTTTAGCCCTGTTGTTTGTTTGAAATTTTTCCTGTATGGGAAATACCGAAATACGGTTTAATTGCCAGATGTATATTTACTTACGTATTTTTAGGAGCATATCAAATTAATTTTTATAAGACATGAATCCGTCCCAACGGACTTGTGCCTTGACGTAGTTCCAGTATCTAATACTGAAACGGGTGAAATGGTTTGTGTGCTTCAATGATCTAAAGAGCCAAACTAAGTATAGGTTTAACCATACTGGGGGAGGGGGGGGGGGGGTATTGAGAAGTCATTGAAAGAGGGCAATTTTAGAACTATCAGTTTAACTTCACGCGTCAAAAATTCCAACTAGAATAATTGTACAACGAAGGATGGATAAAAGAGCAGAAGAAATATTAGGAGGAGATCAGTTCGGATTTAGAAGAAGTAGAGGAACGCGAGAAGCCATTCTAGCTTTATGAGTAATTATAAAAAAAAGTCGATAGAGATGGCAAATATTTTCATGGTAGATATTCGAAATCAAATTTTTTACATGCCGTAGGAGTTACAGTGACGTAACGCAAAATCATAAAGCCCCCTCGCGAAATTAAGTTCAGACCCCATGACATCGCATAAATTTTGTGCATTATTGTACCTATGTAAGCTTTTTTGGTATTACAGGCGACTGGTCGATTGGGCGTTTGGGCCCCCCAGATGGCTGCCCCCCGCATCGGGTGATCTGCAGAGATGTACGCTACTGAGGAGTTATAATAAAACATGATTAAATTACTACTTACCGTTTTCCACTAAAAACGTTGCCAGACAAGCAGACCCCCCTATAATCATACTAACACATAAAGACCATCGTCTACCCCATTTTTCCAACGCAGGCCATAAAAACAGATATGTGGGCAATTCCACTGCCCCGGCTAAAAAGAAGTTTAAAAACTCATTTCCACCCAGTGCAGGAGCATAATATGATAACCCCACATAAACACTAGTGTTGGTAAACCAAATGAATGTGATTATTATCGTCTTAAGGCGTAAATTGGGAGTCCTGAAGAGATCCAGAATTCCGTAAGTACCATAGTGTTTCTGGGTTTGTATTTTCAGGAAACCAGTCTCCAACTGAGTGATGTGATGTGTTGATAGTTGCTTACCATTAATTCTGTGTTAGAAACGGACGATTAAAATGTTTGACAAAGACAATTTATTATTTCATAGACAGTTTATTCAGGTCTGTTTTCTGTTCATTATAGTTATTTATTAAGGTATTAGGGGCGCCCCACGGAGAATTAAAATTTTAAGGAAAGTATTACTACTATTGATGTCAACACACTTCATTACTTGATTGTATATTATTGGTTGGAATATATCTGGTATTAGTTAATTGAAATTAATGAACAGGCAGCAGCCATTACATCAGTTTTCTTTAATCCTAAAATACGGATTGTCCCGATTTAGGGGTGTGATTAATACTGAAGATACAAAGATGGTTAAATGGGGAAAATTGATCAGAATCTTATGATGACTACTAACTTTTGGTTTTCTTATATATTTACTTCTATCTTTTTTGTGCATTTCTGAATAGCGCTTTTTATTACCTTTCCAACTATAGGTATTACAACTTTCCAGAATTATATAATCTTTTTAAAAATGAATTAAAACAAAAGCACAGAGAATAAAAATTTATTTTCAAAAAAAGAAAGATGTGGTGCATTAATAATGGTCCCGTTCTTTTGTTTGAAAATAAATTGTTATTCTTCTTTCTTCTGTTTTATTCTTTTGATTTTGACCCATCTTAAAATAACGTCATTCATTGTATTAACAATTTGTTTATTCTGAGAAGGTGGTCTTGCAGCTATTTAGTGACCACCCACTAATTAGCTGTTTATTGTTATCGCAGTGCAATTTTATTGATTTGGAACTGATGTTGAATATATCTGTTTCGTATATACTAAATTTAATCGATTTATTTTTTTGTGGTTATCGAAATAATGTTGTCATCTTGTAAAGAAGTCTACGGATGAACACTAAAAATCAGAGTTTCTGAATTAAAATTGAAGTTAAGTAGATATACATGGTGATTCTTTTAAGGCGGCCATTAGAAAATTTCTTATTTGCAAATAAGATAGAAACTTGAAACCTGGTTTCCTGTCATAATCGATCATGGCGAATCCAAAAATACAATTTTCAAAATGGCGGCACTTTCGGAAATACCGGAAGTTGACGCCATCTTTGTTATTTTAAATGGATACCCCCCATTTTTATTTTATTTTTGAATTCGGCATTAAATTCTGCGTATAATGCACCCAGGCTGTCAGCACTTATCTGTCATAGTTTTTGACATATGCCACTTTTTGTTTTAAATTTAGCATTTGCAGGGGTTCATTTAAAAATTCATATCTCTTAAACCATTTAAAGTGGGTAAATGAGCTTTTTTAGGTTGATTCCCTAAAGTTCAAGGAATCATTTCCCTGTAGGGTTAATGTTCAACGACGTTTCCAATGGTTGCTGCGATTTTTTGAAGATGACAATCAAAAAATGCCAAAAAGTCATTTTTTTTAAATGGCAATGGGCAAATTTTATTATGGCAACCGACGTAGGATTAAATTTGAAAGGGACTTATATCAAGGTTTCCTATACCCATCTCAAATAGTTTTTTAATTATTCGTAGTTTTTTGTAAAAAAATATAATTTATTAAGATTAACTTGTTACCGAGCTTGTTACCAAGCAACAAACATAGTAACAGTGTCAAAAAATATTAATTTAAATTACCTAAATCAATACAAAAATTAATGAGCTAGGTCGGTATTACAAAATATGCTCGATATGTGTACCGTTTTGATTCAAACACTCAATAATCCGACGTTGGACGGCTCTGGTAGCGTTTCTGATTTCATTCCCATCAATGCCATTTATGGCTTGGGTTATTTTTAGTAATAGGTCTTCCCTCGACGTGGGTGCAGTTTCATAAACGATATCTTTAATCCGCCCCCATAAATAAAAATCTAATGGTGTCAGATCCGGGGATCTTGGGGGCCACAACCATGGACCTCTATTTCCCCACCATCTGTCTTGAAACAATTGTCTTAGTCTTAAATCTACGGCATTTGTTGAATGCGCTGGTGCCCCATCCATTTGATACCATAAGTTGACGGCATGCTGCAATGGTAGATTATCGACAAAATCTTGGACTACATTGTTAAGAATGTCTAAATATCTGTCTCCATTCAAATTTTCATCATACATGTACCAATGCAACCGATTATCCATTAATAAACAGAAAACGTTTACGGAAAATTGAATTTGATTTTCAACTTCATAGATCAGGTGTGGATTTTCTGCGGCCCAAAAATGTCGATTTCTCCTATTAAATACTCCAGCCTGTGCAAATTTTGCTTCATCAGTCCAAATAATCCGACTCAAAAAATTTGGGTCTTCCTGTTTTTTTATCAAAAGCTCTTCACAAAAAGTTATTCGTCTTGGAAAATCGGTTGGACGAAGTTTTTGTAGTCGTATAAAAGAAGAGGGATGTCGTTTGTGGTCATGTAAAATTCTTTGTATCGATGAGAACGTCAATCCCAAATCAAATTTTGCTGCTCTTATCGATGATCGTGGAAATGCGCCAGAATACCCCAGAACATTTATTTGATTATCTTCAGATTCCCTAACAAATTTAGTCCTTCTTCTTGCAGGATGAATATTTCCTCCCTGAAGAAACTTGTTTTTAAGTCTAGAAAACTTCTGTTTATTCATCGGCGGCAAATTTTGATATTTTGCATTAAACTCGCGACATGTTCTTGCAACGATTTTTTGGCAGTTGCCTTGTATGAGAAATAAATCAAAAACAACTTCATTCGAATAAAAAGCCATTTATGCTTACAAAACAAAATCAAGAACGTGCTTAACTTAACTTAACTTTTAATTAATGGAGAACTAAAAGATGACAGTTCTAAAACTAATTTTTTTCTTTGGTTCCATAGGCTTCTATGTTTTTTGGGAATAACGTTTAATCTTTTACAAAAAACTACGAATAATTAAAAAACTATTTGAGATAGGTATAGGAAACCTTGATATAAGTCCCTTTCAAATTTAATCCTACGTCGGTTGCCATAATAAAATTTGCCCATTGCCATTTAAAAAAAATGACTTTTTGGCATTTTTTGATTGTCATCTTCAAAAAATCGCAGCAACCATTGGAAACGTCGTTGAACATTAACCCTACAGGGAAATGATTCCTTGAACTTTAGGGAATCAACCTAAAAAAGCTCATTTACCCACTTTAAATGGTTTAAGAGATATGAATTTTTAAATGAACCCCTGCAAATGCTAAATTTAAAACAAAAAGTGGCATATGTCAAAAACTATGACAGATAAGTGCTGACAGCCTGGGTGCATTATACGCAGAATTTAATGCAGAATTCAAAAATAAAATAAAAATGGGGGGTATCCATTTAAAATAACAAAGATGGCGTCAACTTCCGGTATTTCCGAAAGTGCCGTCATTTTGAAAATTGTATTTTTGGATTCGCCATGATCGATTATGACAGGAACCCAGGTTTCAAGTTTCTATCTTATTTGCAAATAAGAAATTTTCTAATGGCCGCCTTAAAAGAATCACCATGTATACCATTAAATAATCTGCCTAATAATTCAGTTATATTTTGGTACTAACTTTGCCATTTTTAATAATATCTTTTCAGCCTCTTCGTAATTTCCTTGCGCTAGAAGCCATCTAGGACTTTCTGGGAGAAACCACCAGAAACCAAATAATCCCAAAAATGGCACTGTTGTTATTAATGATAATAATCTCCATTCTCGAACTGTCCATACTATATATGAGAGCGAAACCAATGACAAAGAGTAAGCGATGTTTACTATGATAGTAACAAAGGTCCTATGTCGAGGGCCTACAAGCTCAACAGCTAAAAAGGTTTGTATTATAGTACACATATACGTGGAAGAACTAAAAGGAGATAAGTAGTGAGAGGCATATTGCATGCATTAAAGTTCCAGCCAGCGTTATAAACATCCCCTTTTTCTTCTTGTTCTTTAACATTCGAACTAAGCAGGCATCCGTTCTATTTGCATTGTTAGTGTATATACTGCTTTACCTAATACGTAGGGCGTCCCAAGAATGGCAGGCACTGTGAATCCCACGCCAAATCTAAATATACTCCACGTCAAGAAGTTATGGGCAAAAGCTGTCATTATTCCAAACATGCATTGAATTAATAGATAGATGAAGAAAGCTGGTTTTCTTCCAAGCCCATCTTGTACATAGCCGAATATGTAATTTCCAATCAGTCCTCCAATACCCAGAAGCATCAGAGCTAGTGTAGGAAACATATCCCTATCACAAACAAGGTCCCACTAAAAGAAAAATAGAGGGATAAGTATAATTTAATAAACTTGCAAGAAAATTTACTTACTTCAGTTGTTACAGTGGCAGCATACGTAGACTTATCATAGTCCCATCCGTATTTACATTGTACAAACGTAAAATTATTGGTTGAATTAAAAAATGCTTCTTCATTTAATTCGCTGTAATTTTTATCGAACATGTAACATTGGCTAAACCGCTTCTCACCTTCTTGAGTTTCGATAGGCAAGCTGAAAACGTAATATCAAGGCAATTTCTTTTAAAATCACTTTTTGGGGAAGTGAGAAAAGTAGATATGCTTCCAAACGAGGTTCCAAAACATGGGAGAGAAAGTGAAACAAGGTCTATAGTAGAGTCAACGTGAAAGTTTATCTTGATGTTCGCTGTACATTGAAAGGTAAAAATGTATGGAGTACGTTTTCGGATGCAATTTGGGGTGTATAACGACCCCCTAAATTCGTCTGGCGATATCGATGTCCAACACACCCCCAGGGGGTAAAAACTGAAAAAACGAGGAATTTAGAATATTTGATTTGCTATCCGGCAGTAAAAAAGTTTTTCTGTTCCGTCAAGTAATAAGGGAGTAATAACTAATTTCCGTCCAAAGTTTAACATTAGACGAACGGAAGAATATTTACTAAAATCGCTTGTAGCTCCATTATTATTCGTGTTTCGATTTCTGACAAAACTGAAAAATTTCTAAAATGCGATAACTTTTTAACGACACAAGATATCGAAAAAATTCAAAAAGTAAATGTTGTAGTCTGATGCTTTTGCAAGGCAAGGGTTTTTGAAATTTTGAAATCGAACAATAAATAAGGAAGATATTGCCAATTTACTCCAGGGATGTAAAAGCCGCCGCCGCGAAGCGCGCACTCTGTCTCTACTTTCGCCCGTTTCCCATCTCATTCTGACGGACTCCTCCGTGCCCCACCATGGCCCGCAAGCCTCTTTGTATCGTACTCGCCCATACCCTGCGTCTGCATTGCTTGTATTGGGGAATGGTGATTAATTAATTATCAATTAATTTCGTGCTATTTTCATTTTCGTGAATTTGGCATCTTCAAGTGTTACAACAGACGATGAACTATTACATAAATTTAAGCTAAAACAAAACAATTAAGGCGTGATGATAACAAATGAGCAATATGCAAAAAAGGCGGAAAACTGGAGGCATCTACTCTAAAAACTATGAAACCCATTAAAAGATCGGTGAAAATGAGACTTGATGTGCAAACTTACAATAAAGACCTGAGAGTGCTTAGTGATAAAATAAATAATTCGTGTAAGTTAAGGTGCGGCACAGGAACTGTTACTCCTCGTTTACAAGCCGGAAAAACATTTCCACGGCAATGAAATTAAAAGCACAAAGCAGTCAATGTATAGGAAATAAAGATGTAGGTAACCGAATCAACGACAGACAGAAAGCCAATAAATTGCGATTCCACAAGCCGAATTTTAATATTAATTTATGTGTTTCCTGTAAAATATTAAAGAAGGGTAAATCTTTGAGCCAGGTGTCGACAACGAATTTCAGTAATAAACGTTAATTATAAGTTATAAGCTTTTTAAAAAATTAACACATTAGATTTAATTACTGCTGAAGTCAAATTCCATAGTGATTGTTTCGCGGTAGAGTGGAAAATATATAGTAGCAAATCTGAATCTAAGGTAGCTTCAGTGGATGACTGTGCAAGTTAAAACCATAAAGGGAGTGAGACCTCGCAAAAATTGTTGAGGAAATAAAGGCAGAGGACCTATTTATATAATTCCGCTGCAGTTTACGACCGTGCGCTAATGCGTTAGCTTGAATCCGCAGTATTTCCTAAGGAAACTGAAAATGATTATGTCGTTTTTGTCAAATCTTATTAAGTAATGAAGCTACTGTACCAAAAATTACAAAATATGTAATATTTATAACGAAGTTGAAATGCTTAAAGAATCAGCGGAATTCTATTATATACTTTTCCTTTGGATATGCCTTGCTTTATTTCCCCAACAGTTTTTTGCCAGGTCTCACGCCCTTTATCGTTTGACTTGCACAGTCATCCATAGAAGCTAATTTAGATTCAGATTTGCTACTATATTTTTCCACTCTACCGCGAAACAATTACTAGATATGGTATTTGACTTCAGCAGCGATTAAATCTAATGTGTTACTTTTTTAAAAAGGCTATAATTAACGGTAGCTATGTCGAGAAGTTGTCGACACCTGGCTCACAGATTTACCCTTCTTCAATTTTTGGCAGGAAACACATAAATTGATATTAAAATTCGGCTTGTGGTATCGCAATTTATTGGCTTTCTGTCTGTCATTGTTTCGGTTACCTACCTACATCTTTATTTCCTATACTCTTTGCTTTTAATTTTTCATTGCCATGGAAATGTTTTTCACGCTTGTAAACGAAGAGTAACAGTTCCTGTGCCGCACCTTAACTTAACGAATTATTTATTTTATCACTAAGCACCCTCAGATCTTTATTGTAAGTTTGCACATCAAGTCTCATTTTCACCGATCTTTTAATGGTTTTCATAGTTTTTAGAGTAGATTCCTCCAGTTTTCCGCCTTTTTTGCATATTGCTTATTTGTTATCATCACGCCTTAATTGTTTTGTTTTTAGATTAAATTTATGTAATAGTTCATCGTCTGTTGTAACACTTGAAGATGCCAAATTCACGAAAATGAAAATAGCACGAAATTAATTGATAATTAATTAATCACCATTCCCCAATACAAGCAATGCAGACGCCGGGTATGGGCGAGTACGATACTACGTGGCTTGCGGGCCATGGTGGGGCACGGAGGAGTCCGTCAGAATGAGATGGGAAACGGGCGAAAGCAGAGACAGAGTGCGCGCTTCGCAGCGGCGGCTTTTACATCCCTGGAGTAAATTGGCAATATCTTCCTTATTTATTGTTCGATTTCAAAATTTCAAAAACCCTTGCCTTGCAAAAGCATCAGACTACAACATTTACTTTTTGAATTTTTTCGATATCTTGTGTCGTTAAAAAGTTATCGCGTTTTAGAAATTTTTCAGTTTTGTCAGAAATCGAAACACGAATAATAATGGAGCTACAAGCGATTTTAGTAAATATTCTTCCGTTCGTCTAATGTTAAACTTTGGACGGAAATTAGTTATTACTTGACGGAACAGAAAAACTTTTTTACTGCCGATAGCAAATCAAATATTCTAAATTCCTAGTTTTTTCAGTTTTTACCCCCTGGGGGTGTGTTGGACATCGATATCGCCAGACGAATTTAGGGGGTCGTTATACACCCCAAATAGCATCCGAAAACGTACTCAATACATTTTTACCTTTCAATGTACAGCGAACATGATTTCTAGACGAGTTTTTCAAGCGCGCGAACTCTACTACTATGAAGTTTTATTATACGAATACTAATAGCGGTCAACTTTTCATCCAGTGCAGGGTAATCAAAAATATGTAAAATTGTGAATTACATTCGAGACAATTGACCAAAGGGTAATAGGAATTTTTTAAACCTAAATTAGCACCATTCTTTTTCTAAGCTGTAAGGCAAGAAGTAGAATTTATTGTAAATAACATAGATTAAAAGTTATCTACGAGTATATAAATAAAAATCAATTGCCACATGTATGTAAGATCATCACTTGAGAACGGCTCGACCGATTTGGCTGATTTCTTTTTTGTTGTGTTCGTAATTGTCAGGACAAGGTTTGTATGAAAGAAAATTTTGGAAAATCCACCGGGAAAGTCGAAAATGTGGATGGTATGTTTGTATGAAAATCTGTATGACAAACAAAAATGTGATGTTCAGTTTGACAGTTCTAAAAATTGAATTGTCAGTGTGTTATCGGTGGTGATCATGTATTTGGTGTTTCTTTGGAAAAAATGCCACCAGCGAGGCGTCGAAATATCGGTCGGCGTACGCGCAATGCAAGCCAACTACATGATCGTCGAGTCAATGAGACTGACGAAGAGCGTAGACCGCGCAGCGTTTAGAGCCAAGTCGAATAAGAATTTCTCCAGCCCCAAGCGCGATCCATTATGACTCCGGAACAACGGATACAGTCGAGTTCGACGCGCTCAGTTGGAGCTTCCGCACAAAATAATTTGGAACGTCGACAAAACAGAGGCCGAACGTGGCATTAGGGAACGAAAAATTGCATAAGTTGCCCGGAAAATTGGAAAATTCAGGAAAAACTGAAAGTGCTTTTTTCTATGGGATTTTTGCATGATATGGATATGCGTAAGTCGGGAAATTTGGACAAACTGTAAAAATCATAATTTTGGAAAATCTATCGGAAAATTTGAAAATTCGGGAAAAACTAAAAGGGTCGTAATTTACACCCGATAATTTAATGAATTTTGCATACTAAAAAATAATAAATGCTCGATATAAAATGATAAATGCTCGATAAAATATAAAAATGCCGAATAAACTAATACAATATGCTTTGTATTTTAAAGAAATTCACCCGATAAAGTATCTCAATTGCACTATAAGATCTGCTCGCTACTTTAATCAAATAAGCGCTCTAAAAAAATGTAAATGCTCGATAAGTCGGGTTCACTATTAAATCAAATTTTGCTTGATATAATTGAATTATCCCGTTGGGGTACTAAATACACGCTCAGTAATGTTTTGGTTTTTTGGAGGGGGGGGGGAAGACTTAAACGCTCCGCTCGCTTCGCTCGCTCCGCTTGCCCAAAGACCGGAAATAGTGGGCCGTGGAACCACTTTTTTGGCTGTATTCAGTGACGGGCAAGTATAAAACAAAGCAGTACGTTTTATATACCGAGCATTCATTATAATAATTGAGAGTTTATAATTTTTTATCGTATATTTATTATTACGGGAGGCATTTGCATTTTGAATCAAACTTTCATTACATTTATCGAGCGTCTATCATATTTATCGAGTATTTATTATGTTAGCGAGCATGTGAATTATATATCGAGCATTCATTATAATTATCGAGTGTCTGTTATATATGTTACCGTAAATGTGATAAATTCGGGAAATATGAATAATTACTAGTAATTTTGCATAATAACCAAATATATGAGGCAAATGTGATAAATTCTCTTCATGCATTCTCATTTTCTCAGATTTACCAGTAATTATGAAAAGGTTCCAAGACGCGCTGGTAATAATAATAAATTCTTTTATTTTCTTCTACTTTCTGTTCAAATTATCAAATATACCGGTAATCGCCAATCGCCAATTTTAGCTTCGGGAAATTTTTTGTTTGACATTTTTTCATTTTCTTGGCTTGGGCTTTGAGTGCAGTTTTAGCATCTCGTCTCTTGTTTTTAATGTCCTCACTTTTTTTCGATATTACTCATTTTATACTCTTCTTCATTTATAACCTTACTCAGCGGGTCCTCAGTATTTTCAATTTTCGAAGTATCCTCAGGTTCAGCAACCTTTGGATGTTCTTGTGGAACTTCAGCATCACCTAGATTATAAAGCGTTCAACTGTTTTAGTATTTTATAAGTAAGAAGGCGTATTTTAAAAAAATCTAAACTCGGGATACTGAAATGCCGTAGGTACGGAAGCACTCTTTTATTCCGGTTTAATCAAAGGTTTAACAGTTCGCATAGATATTAAGATGCCGCTACAAGGAAGTAAGTAACCTACCTTCTAAATTTTCTATTAGTTCCTCAAGATTTTCTTCGGTGCGAATATTTTCAATGACTTCGTTCGGTATGGACGATGTCTTTAGACTAACTTTTGCAGGACAACTAAACATGGCTTCGTACGGGCTGGTCTTGATGCCTTCATGGAATGCTCGATTCTTCATAAACTGAACGAAGCGCAATCCTTCTGACCAGCTTACAGTTTGGTTTGTTTCTAACCCGCCATTCAACATGTTCTCGATGTCTTGGTTTGCGCGTTCGACCTTGTACAATCCTCAATTCATTCCACATTGCCCAGATTTCTTCAATTACTCTATTACCAGTAAATTTAATAATTTGAACAGAAAGTAGAAGAAAATAAAATAATTTATTATTATTACCAGCGCGTCTTGGAACCTTTTCATAATTACTGGTAAATCTGAGAAAATGAGAATCCATGAACAGAATTTATCACATTTGCCTCATATATTTGGTTATTATGCAAAATTACTAGTAATTATTCATACTTCCCGAATTTATCACATTTACGGTAACATATACATCGAATTTTTATTTCTTAATCATGCATTTGTATAAATTAACGCGAAAGTGTGCTCTGCAGTATGATTATAATATCGAGCACCTAATTTGTTCCCAAACTAAAAGTGCTTAACGGCTGGACCGATTTGGCTGATTTTTTTTGTCGTGATCGAAATTGTCAGGACAAGGTTTGTATGAAAGAAAATTTTTGAAAAATCCACCGGAAAATGTGAAAATTCGGGAAAAACTGAAAGTGCTTAACGGTTGGACCAATTTGGCTAATTCTTTTCAAAAATAAGGTTTTTAGGGAACGAAAAATTGGAAAAGTTGCCCGGACTATTGGAAAATTCGGAAAAACTGAAAGGGCTTTTTTCTATTGGATTTTTGTATGATATGGATAGGCGTAAATCGGGAAATTCGGACAAACTGTCAAAATCTTAATTTTTTGTATGTACTCGCGATCATAACTGACGATAGGAACGACATATTTGGTTGTACATAAACGTAATCAGAAAAATGTTTCACATTGAATAAACGATTTGTAATGAATCAAAAGTTCAATGCGAAAAGTAATTTTAGGCAGGACAACGTCTGCCGGGCCCGCTAGTATATGATAAATATAAATGTAGGTTATTATTTTGCATTTCATTACATATGTATGTAAGTATATAATATAGGCTGTAGTTTATGTATTGTAATAAATTTTGACATAAGTACGTATTCACAATAAAATAGCATTCGGAGATGGATCAACAAAATTGATTTAAATAACAGCTTCCGTTAGTTGTATCGTATTTATATGAATTTAAAGTTAATTTATTGGCAGATATCACATACTATTAAAAAATTGAATATAATTTTAAAATACTCTGTTTGATGGTAGGTAGTAGTTATTAAGTTTAACGGTAGATTATGTAAATTCTTCTGACGAATTTAGCGACATCATCATGAGTTTTCAGCCCTAGGACTGATTGGTTAGACATCTCCAAACTTTCGTACATTGAACAAACCTACATTTTCCCCCAAAAGTATAACATCGTGCATCCATAACAACAGTTTAAGGTGGGTTTACCCATAACTTCATGCCCCACCATCATATCTCTTTATTGTCTTCCATATTAGTATTACTCTGTTCCATAACTTATCCTAATATCTCTCGATTGCAAACCCTGTATATATCACATTTCAAACGTTTCTAACTTCTTCTTATCGTCTGCTTTTCGCAACCGAATAATGTCCTGCTCCAATATGTACTTTTTTAAGACTACGAGCTTCTAGAGATGGGAAGCTGGAACTGGAATCGATTCGTTGGAACAGGTATGAAGGTTAGGATCAGTGGAACTGATACATGGCAAAACTGGAAACTGTTACGAGTACGAGTCCGCGACCCGCATGCCATGCCAGCCGAGCCGATCTCCCGCGCGCACAGAAACTAAATTTTGAACAGTTCCCTTTGCCGCCCGCAGCCTGCCTAGTACGAGTAGGTACCTATGCAATTCCTCTCTTTATTTCTGTGAACGCGAAGTGCGAGCAGGTTCGAAGCGCGGACTCGCGGACGCGGACTGCAATTGACTAAACTTGAACTAGACTAAGTTATTTTACAAAAAAGTTGCTAAATATTAAGATATTCTTATTATTCGCTTGACATTGCTTAACAAATATTATTCTAATAGTACCCTATAGTAAATACATTTTCAATAATCTGTTAAACTGAAACAAATATCGGAATTGGAGCAGGAACGTACGGTCGGTATTAGGAACCATTATGTACCTGACGCAAAGCTGCAATAGAGATAATCGACTAGACATGACACAAAAGATATATATAATACGTATAATAAATTATTAGACGTAGGGTTTTACAAAAATAAGATTAAGTACAATAATACTGGGCTTTCATGGTTCCGATTCCCATTAGATAGATAACGAAATCAGAGACAGAGATCTTAAATCTATGACTTTATATTATGTACTCAGAATCGGAACTGATCCGTGGAACAGGTACGAGAGTGGAACTGGAACAGTTCGGAACTGATCCAAGAAAAAATATGGATTACTCATCCCTACGAGCTTCTATATTTACCGTTTGCATAATTTGAAACACAGGATGCTAAATAGTCATGGGTAACTCGTAAAATTTTCGCGATCTGACTCTTCAGTTCAGCTCACAGATGGCGAACCGCAGAACTGAACCGGTTCAAATGAGTCACATGGCTCGCAAAGCACACAAAAGAAAATCGCAAACTGCGGAGTGCACAGGCGATACAGCATTCGAGAGCCAGGACGCACTCGAGAGCCTGCATGCAATGCAAAGCAAAATTATCAATCTATATTTCGATTCGTACTTAACCGGCTTATTTAGTTTTTTGACCATTCATTATGTATATTATAATTGGGGTTATAATAAAAAAAATATTTTTCACCACCATATTTTATTTTTATTTTGCATTTCTATTGAATTATGTTTTGAAATAAATTTCATAAACGAGGTGAATTTCTGGGTATTTTCCACTGTAAAAGTGAAATTTATTATTTTTCAAATATTATTTACCTGATGCCTTTTACTCAAATAGTATTCCTAGTATTGAATATACCTAGGGACCTGAAAAATTGTCGAAATAACAGAAGCATCAGTAAGTATGTAATGTATGTAACCTAGCTATTTAATAAGTTTACGAGTGCATCTGCATTCTGTGGCGTGTAAAAGTAAAGCAATCGCTGCCCTGTACCCTTGTTTATATATATATATGATAGACAAGGCCTGTACTCATTTTTTTACATACCTAAATTCCACATTATAAGATAAAAGTGTAGCTGTCACGTACCATAATACAAAACACTGCAAATGCACAATGAATACAACTTTCGCATTGTTGAAAGTTGAATCAACGCTCCGTCACAGAGCATGCAGCACCAGCCTACCCGAGATAAATAAAATTAGTATACAGATCTACTGAAGCAGAGAAGAAGCAGGATCCGCGGAACCGCGAGCCGCGACATCGAGCCGTTGCATCCAGCATGACACACGCGTCGACTTCCAAATCCCTGATCTACGAACTACGCGCGTGGCGTGCTGTTGTTGCGAACCGTGAACCGCGAGCCAAATGCGCCGCGAAGCAGCTCTCTGCAGCTCAACCAGTGAAGCAGATCTTTGAGCCGGTTCGATAAAGAGTTACCCATGACTAATGCTAAATACTGAGCTGACTGGTCTACTTCCAATTTCACGCGGTTTAATAGACTGTTAAACTTTATGCAAAGCAAGCAACAGGAGTGGCTAAGTGCCAAAATGCACGAGGAGTATTTGTTCGAATTCAAGCGGATACTTTTTCTTTTTCCTTCTAAAGTTTATTGTAATTTACAGAATTTTGCATTCGATGTGTTGTGCCCGGTGTCCCGTCAGGAAAGGCATTTTTTAAAGAAAATCCGCGATTGCTAATGAAAACGAGGGAATAATAGCACGCCCGTATTCTATCTTAATAATATTAATCTCCTCTTCTACAAGTTTTTTGCTTAAATTCTATAATTGTCCTTTGCTCTTTGAACAAATTACGCATTCATCTTCCGTCTCTGTATTTTAGCTCTAGATTTTCCCATTTTACGTAGGTATTTTATTCCCTATTGGTCTTCACCTATTATTTCTTTTTCGTCCTTCTTCACACAATATTCTAGTTATAGCAACAACTTAATTTTTTTATGATAACTCGTTATCTCTTTATATTTAGGTATATTACATATGATAAGATAATATCTTTAAAATCAAATTAATTATTTAATAATTAAAATTTTGTCAATAAGTTTTTCGTACCTCACATTCCTGACAGTCTCTATACTAACATTGGTAACTTCTGGAATTCTACACCAATGGTCTGGGGTAGCTGCCATAAATATCTGGTTATATGCTTGGAAACCACATGGAAATACTCCTGGTAGTAATACAAACCACAAAATTAATTTTTGGTATCTTCCAAATTCACCAATCTCTTCTAAAACCGTATCCAGATCCATGAGGAGTAAATCACTTTTGAACTGCACTGTGTGTACCTAAATGCACAATCGACTAATTGTGTGTTGCTACAATCATAGTATAGGATAATTAAGTTAATTTATTAATGGACCAAATTTAGTTTAATATTAAATACAAGGAAAAGGATGGGGGCCGGAAATTTTTAATTAAGATGAGGCGAATTATAAAATTTGTTAATTTGTTAAATGCTTTGTATGAATAAAAAGGGTCCTGTGTTTATAATGCTCTAATGAGCTGTACTTGGCAGTTCAAACAACTACTTCTCAGGCATGTACTTCGCCGACCTATGAATTATACAAATACCGTGTGTAACAGGAGCATGGTACACCCCCCTTTTTTTCTTTATTTTTGAAGATAAACTTTTGCAACTCGGCACATCGTATGTACTGAGTAAACGTCAAGTTTTGACACAAACAAGGAAATTTTCACACTTCCGGTTTTAGCGGAAGTGGTGCCAACTTTTGAATTTCAAATGGGACAAGCTGTATATTATTGAATTTTTGGACTCTACATAATTTTCTGAATGCATTGGTACCATGTTTTATTTGTTTTGTCTAATTAAAATTCTATTTAAAAAAGTCTAAGATTTGAAATGTCGCAAATGTGGTACCACTGCATTTAGAAAATTATGTAGAGTCCAAAAAGTCAACAGCATACAGGTTGTCCCATTTGAAAATCAAAAGTTGGCACCACTTCCGCTGAAACCGGAAGTGTGAAGATTTCCTTGTTTCTGTCAAAACTTGATGTTTACTCAGTTCATACGATGTGCCAAGTTTCAAAAATTTATCTTCAAAAATAAAGACAAAAAGGGGGGTGTACCATACTCCTGTTACACATGGTATAATTATGTAAATCCAGCGGAGCTGGCACCGGAACATTCATAACTCATAACGTGTCTTTTAAGGTAGGTATCCATTTGTTGCGTATCTACGTATCGTATCACTGTCACATATCAGTGGATACGGGAAAACGTAAGGTGGGTATCCATTTGTTGCGTATCTACGTATCATATCACCGTTACATATCAGTGGATACGGGAAAACGTTCATAGTTGCGTATCCAAATATGATACAAAGAAACGCAACGACCCCGATCGCTCATTTGGCGGTTTTTCGTCGTCACATCAAAGGAAAGATACGATACGAAGTAGAGTCGCATTGGGACGGGTCGTGTACCGTTGCAAGTGTTCATAGTAGTTGCAGTAGGTAAACTGAAACTAGTTGTATCGTAATCCCGTGTCTTGAGTTTAAATATGGGTACGCAATGATGCTATGAGAAAAATTTATACGGTGATGCATCCTATCGTATCAGTGATCGAAACGAAACGATGATACGATACGTAGATACGCAACAAATGGATACCCACCTTTACATAGTTGCGTATCCAAATATGATACAAAGAAACGCAACGACCCCGATCGCTCATTTGGCGGTTTTTCGCCGTCACATCAAAGGAAAGACACGATACGAAGTAGAGTCGCATTGGGACGGGTCGTGTACCGTTGCAAGTGTTCATAGTAGTTGCAGTAGGTAAACTGAAACTAGTTGTATCGTAATCCCGTGTCTTGAGTTTAAATATGGGTACGCAATGATGCTATGAGAAAAATTTATACGGTGATGCATTCTATCGTATCAGTGAACGAAACGAAACGATGATACGATACGTAGATACGCAACAAATGGATACCCTCCTTTAAGTATTTACGTTCTTACTGACTTATTAGGTGCACTCCTGACTTTACTGAGGAACGTATTGATTAAAAGAGAAACAGAAATATCAAATTTATAATAAGTACTTAAGGGGGGCTACCTAGCATGCCATTTTACATGCAAAATATTTCTGTCATCTTAACAGTTACAGACACGCGATTTTCGCTGACGGTTAGAAGAAAGATGCATCTCCAACAACTGTGTTAGAAAATTCTAATATTCGCTTTCAAAATGACAGTAAAAAACTTCTTATTTTCATTGATTTTTAAAGGCAAATATTACCAGTCCAAACAAAAGAAAATAAAAAAGTAAAACACACATAATGAAGCAGAAGCTTCTATCTATCTAATGCTTCCTGTTTGGAGTCGATTAGTTAAGAAGTAAGCGCGATATTTGTCTTTTACTACAGGCGTTGATTGAGAAGGACTTCTCAATCAACCATCTCGGTCTCTATTTATTTTCAGTATATTCTATAAAATGAATCGTTCGTAACAAAATTTTCGTTGGGATACCGTTTTTGCCATGCGGCTACCTCCGACCGCACCGCCGGACCCCCTAGAAACTAACTATGGCATAAAACTAATGTGACCGATGTTCAAAATTGCAACCATTTTCAGGAATGCACAATTAAACTCGTTGGCGAACGGATCTATTAACGTCTAATGTCTAATCTATTAACATTTCCGGGGTTATACTCAAAAACGCAACGACAACCTTCGGTTTAACCCAATTAGACAACATAATTAATGCCAGACTTTTTCGAAATACCCTGTATACTCAAAATTACCTAAGAATTATGCAGATATTCCCGAAAAAGCAACTTGTAATTGTAGGCATCAGTTGTTGTTTATTAATCAAACCCGGGATCAAATATTAAATGTTGTGGGTTTATCTTAAAAAAGTGTACCTATACTCAATTATTGAAAGATAATTAATACAATTTAAAAACGAATGCGATGAGACCTTAAAAGAAATAGCATTCCATATCAAAAACAAAAGTTATTGTGGTGTAACTGTTTTAATATTTACAACAAGTTTTTGAACAATCTGTATATCATATAGATACTTTTATCATAACCCTGAGTACTTCGAGTCGAATATATCTACATCAGGTTTGAATTTTCTCCCTAGCAACGTTTATCCATCTTAAGATACAGAATTTTCAATAATACTCTGCATCTGTCAAACTTCAGAAACAATTTAGTATAATTCAAAAACTAACAATTTTAATCATATCGAAACTTTGACAAATTTATACTAAAATTAATCAAGGAATTGAAATATGCAATATTGTACAGGGTGTTGGATTTAAAAAAAACGAAGCAGCGAGAATGGGGCGGCCTGTATAAACGATAAGAACTTTAAAATTGAGAAGGGATTTGTTTGAAACTGCTTGCCCTAAAATGTATAATAAAGGCAGAAGGGAAGAATTCCAGAGCGCTGGGCGCTGTATACAGGGTGATTCAGAACGGGCGTGCCAAATTAAAATGGATGCTAGAGGAACTCCAAATAAGACGAAAAGTTTATATGAACATATGTTTTAAAGTGGTTACTAACAAAGATACAGGGTGTAAAAGTTTTAATATTCTTTTTAATATCGTA
Source organism: Xestobium rufovillosum (assembly GCA_963966045.1). Taxonomy (NCBI): domain Eukaryota; kingdom Metazoa; phylum Arthropoda; class Insecta; order Coleoptera; family Ptinidae; genus Xestobium; species Xestobium rufovillosum. The sequence continues at coordinate 24,784,470 of OZ014493.1, read as the reverse complement.
ATGTAATAATCGATGTGTTTTCTCGTTCTACTTGTTTGTTTTGTTAGTGTTATTCTTAATAAACATTTTTTTTCAATTTTCACTTTCCTTGGTTTCCTTGCATATCGGTGAAGCCATTATTGCATTATGTGCACGATTTCACAAAAAACTATTTCATTCAAAAACTAAGCATTTTACGAAAAATTTTGAAGATACCAATTTCTTCCCAAATTGAACGTAGATTTCAAATACATTAATATCACCTGCATTCGCCAGTGGCGTAACATTGGATTGGGGAAATAAATAAACGGCCTACTCCGTAGCAACGCTACTGATGGGGCTAGCAGAGCAAATTTTTTTGGAAAATTAGAACTTGGCATATGAAAACGACACCTTAAATTTCAATCCGATATCTTTCCTAGTTACTAAGATAATAAAAAAATATTTAAAAAAATATTAAAACTTTTACACCCTGTATCTTTGTTAGTAGTCACTTTAGAACATATGGTCATATAAACTTTCCGTCTTATTTGGAGTTCCTCTAGCACCAATTTTAAATTGGCACACCCGTTCTGAATCACCCTGTATAGGTAAGTACTGACATGCTCAAGTCAGGTATCAGCAAGAGACTATTGCCGAGAGACGAAATTTGACAGTGACTGAACATCTTTAATAAGAAGCTGTGCGAAAAATGTGAAGGCACGCAACTGGGACTCGAGCCCAGGTTTTCTACTTTCCGGGCGGGTGTTCTGACCACTAAACCACCGCGGGCCGCAAAACATTCCTGTGGTTTGAAAGCAAACTTGTCGTTAGACTTTTTCATGTAACTTTGGGGTTATAAGTAAAATACATTTCGTAAAATCGACTATAACCTGCAGTTTTGGAGAATAAATTCAATACTGATTTTAGATACCGGCTCCCTTATACCAACAAATTTTCCAGTTTCATTAACCGAAAATTGCAGTCAAATATACTTACAGTGTTTCATTTAAGAAAATGTTGCTTTACCTTGTGTTTATATTTTCAAAATGAGACTTAATATCCTGGCCATTCGTGCTTAATTTGTTATTCTACGAACTGTTAAGGGATAAGCAACTTTTGCAGTTTGACTGATCCTGTATATTCATTATATTCCTGATTTCGATAACATCTTTTAAATTAATTGTTCGTCGATATTACATCGAATTAATTTTTTTCGTATCAGTTAATCACTCCCCCTCATCACTTTTTCATAACAACTGGGTACATACATAATATAAACTTGATCTGAGACACCGCAGGAACAGAATACACACCTACGCTCTAATAATCTCCCCATCTTCAGACAATGCTGAAATAAATCGAGCATAATCATTTTAAGTTTTATCCTTTTTGTTAGAACTATTTTTCGTCCTTCGGACTTGAGGGGATAAGATGTTTCTGTTCTCATAAGTTTTAGGGGCGGGAAAGTGCACGTTGCACTTGACCCTCGTAATTAGGGCCCCCGCACTCACCCAACAGAGGTCACTCGTGATTCACATGTCTGTTGATGCGGGTCCTTCTCACGCAACTCGCTTTTGTTAAGATGATTATCTCCCAGAAGGTGGCAGAGGAGGGAGTCTTTACCTTTACGTGTGATGGATTTAATCGGTACAGGTTTTCTCATGAAGACCGATATTTAAAAATTTATGGCAGCGGACTATATCCAGCTTATTTTAGCTAATACCCAAGGTGAAAATAAACATTAGCGACAATCCGAGATAAAATTTTTGAATGCTATAATAATTCTTTAGGTTATTTCACGGACATACAGTGTGAACATTCGGTCTTTTCATTACCTCCTCATCATTACTATATTTCGAAGTCGTTCACATGTCTTACTCAGTCAAATACAGTGTTGTGAGTGTCATTTATTCTAGATTATGATGCGCAAGTTACTGGTCAACCCAAACCCCAAGTATACAGTGTGTCCACGGATTGATACAAGAAGAGGTACTTATAATGTAAGATTTTTTTTAATGGCATTTTCATATTAAGGGATTAAGCCCTGCTTTCCCTGAAACTAATTTTAAGTATATTTTCAATTTTTTAAAATCAAGCAGCAAGAACATTAGAAACGAGTTAGGAAACATCCTAATCGGAAGAGGCGACAAGGTAGATAGGTGGAAGGAATATTTGGAATCTCATATGCGGGACAAGAACTAGGAGATATATTAGAAAAGGAAATCCGTGTAGAGGGAAGAGTTTGAGCTAGTATTAGAATGTTTAAAAATGAATAAAGCACCAGTTGTAGACGGATTGCAGGCAGAAATTTTAAAGTGTGCCGATCAAGAGGCGAGAGAGCGTTTTTTAACTAGCTGTATGTACCAGACAGGTGAGATTCCAGAAGATTGCAAACGGAACATCATAGTAGCTTTGACAAAAAGGAAAGACGCGGATAGGTGTGAAAATTTTGGAACGATCAGTTTAACTTCCCATGCGTCAAAAATTTCAACTAAAATTGTGTAAAGAAGTATGGAGAAAAGGGCGGAAGAAATATTAGGAGATCAGTTCGGATTTAGACGAAGTATAGGAACGCCCGACGCCATTCTAGCTTTACGAGTAATTATAGAAAAAAAACAATAGAAAAGGGAAAAGGAAAAAGATGTTCGAAGTGCTGAGAAAGGTAGGGATGAAATATAGGGATAGAAGAATAATATACAATCTCTACAAAGAGCAATTGGTAGTTATTGAATTTGAGTAGGAACGCAGACAAGTGATATCCGGAAGGGAGTGAGACAGGGATGTGCGTTGTCACCTCTAGTTTTCTACTTATATATCGAAGATGCTATTAATATTGTTAAAGACAGAACAGCTTCAGGGATTAATATACAGGGCCAAACTATTAAGATGCTCCGATTCGTGGATGATATAGCTGTGTTAGTATTCAGCAAAGAAGAATTGGAAAATCAAAATTTTGGTATGTAGGAGGTGTAAAAATAGAACGAAAACTAACATGAAAAACTTCTCTTATTTTTTTTCCGAAAATTTTGAAATTACTGAACCAGTACCAAATTAAATTTTTTTTTTAAGTAATGTGACAAATTTCCTGGAATATTCGGATAAAAATATGTGCAATAGGATGAGTTTGAGAACAAACAAGTTTTTTTTTTTTTTTTTAAAGAGCGATTTTTCCTGAGAAATTAAAAATTATATTTTTTCCTTCCTTGCAACGGCATGCGGGGATATACTGTATATAATTGAGACAAAAAAAAATTTCTAGCGTTGCACCTTTTAAAAACTGCACTCAAGAAGTAAATAATTCATATCGTATGTTAGGTTTTGTGGAAGCATCACTGGTAATTAAGACCCGTAACTACTAAGCTGGTTGGCAGTAGTCAAAATAGACCCGCACCTGTGTGGGAGGTTATTAAACTGACTACTCTTATTTAACAGCATGCAGCCAAAACATTGAAATGTCGAATGTCGTTTGGACTGCGCAATAGTGTTATTAGCAATTATAATAATTGGGGATCGCACTTTCACTGGTTTTCTGTATATTCCATCTCAAAGTGGGGATCGCTTTTAGGTTTTCTGAATATTCCATCTCAAAAAGTTTTAGTCGGCTACTTTGTTAAAAATCTTACTTATCCACTTTTAGATTTTCTCTAACAGTTTCGCATATTATGATTTTTACAAGTAAACTTCAAGCAAGTTTTCGTATTAGCCAAGAGTGATTCCAGTTGCTTATTAGTTCAAAAAATTTTCATTCTGGATATTTACAATGGTGTCGTTACACAATTTTTGAAAAGTCATATTTTCCTAAAGATCCTCGTAATGTATTTGACCCACATAGCCGGTTATATTAACTCCAGATTATTCCTCAAATTTCCGAAACCATTTTATAAAAGCAATCAAGCCCAGCCAGGAAAATCGACTTTACTTTTGGTCGGTGGATTCGACACATATTTAAAGAATCTCGTATAGCCCTAGAACTAGCACGAAGGAACGAAGTGAGGCTACTACAGTTACCAAGTCACGCAATACACAGGCTCAAGTCACTTGATGTGGGTTCTTTCAGGTCATTTCAAATTTTTTTCGGTCAAGGAAAAGAGAAATGTTTATGAAGGAATGTAGGTCGTACGGTATCTTGTTTCAAATTTCAGCACTAATTGGAGAAGCTTTCGGATTAGCGACGGCACTGAGGAACGTCTTGAGTGTTTTTCGCGCTACCCGAATCTATTGACAGAAATGTTAACGAAATTGATTTTGCTGCGTCACAAATTTTGAATCCACCTGTCAACATCGGGGCATGTGGATGAAGACAACCAACGTTTATTTGCCTTTGTTCAACAAGACTAAGGCAAAGATAACGACAAAATTTGATTCTTCCACAACGTCACTATACTTGGGCCGCCCAACAGACGGAGTGATCACCCTGCAATCATGAGCTCTATGCAGGACCACTATCAATTTAGGACGACCGAACCGCAGTGATGCGCTTTCTTTAGATCCAACGATGTCGCATGACTCCAATTCAGTCGTCATAAATTAATATTGGCTCCGCTAGAGCACGTTCTTACAGGGTGATCACTCCGTCTGTTCGGCGGTCCAAGTATAAATGTTTGGTTTGAATAAATTTCTGCGCTGTTATCCAAAAGCCAACAGACAAAAGAAACCATGGAAGAATAATAGAGTACAGGGAACTGCAGCAGTAACGAGTGAGTTCGTCATTCAAAAACACCTCGACGTATTAAAAGCAGGGGATTCTAATACTCAGAGTGGCAAGAAACCGATTTTATAGTCAACAAGGAATGATCCAAAACAGATCACTAAAATGGACGAAAAACAGAAAGAGAATGAGAATAAGAGTTGCTGAAGAATCAGAATGGGCTGGGGATGAAGAGGAAGAAGTGCAAGAAGATGAGAGAGCAGAAGAAGAAGAAATGAAAACAGTGGGGGTATCGGAGGACAGGTGGTATTGTGAATTGTGCGATAAAGAGAAGATATAGGATATGATTCGATGTAGGTATGTTGTGAAGAAAATGGTATCGTGCTAGATGTGCGCAGGTTTCCATGAAAATTGCAATAATTAACATTTTTGCCGTAGAAATTCAAAATGTTTGCGTTTGGGTTGCTTCACGTTCCTTGAAAAGTTATTTTCATTTGTAGTTTTTATTATAAAAGTGCTTCTGTACCTTTTGTTTCATTTTACACCCTTTGCTTTGCATTCTAAGGCATAGGTTGAATTCAGGAGAATAGTGCTCCAAATTGGGAGACTGGTTTCAAAAATTTAACTTTTTCAAATGATATTTTTATTTGTTTGTATAACTGGAAGTAATTCTTCGTCTTTGCCGAATTTTATCCGAGTTCTTCTTGGTTCGTATCTGCATCATCACTGTTTAAAATAATAATATATGTATAGTTTTCTACAACTTACGTTACAAATATTTAAACGTAAAAGCCAATGCCTTCTCACGAAGGCATTGTAAAAGCGGTCTAATTTGGTCGCAATGGAAGAATGTCGTATTGCAACTTCATACCACCACGAGACGACCAGAGATCACCAAATCGCTGGGTATAAATTTATGGTATTAGTTTGGATTTACTGGAATTATTGGAAGTTATGGGATGGCATAACTGGAATTATATGGAATCATCGGAATTTCTTTTTGTGGAGTTATCAGTCTTTGATACCAGTAGTAATTTACCTTTTCAGGTACTCTTGATAATAGGAAGACCAATTTTCATATGCGGAAATAGTGTAATAATGTTGTGTATTTACATGATGAAAAGAATATTTTTATTTATGCAAGAGTAAACCGCACGCTGTGACACTATCGGGTAGTTCATCAGCAGAAACATTCCAACTACCTACAAGCTGTTTATTTCTATATGGTTTATTATCGCACTAAAATTAATATTTGTTTAATTATTCAAAGGAATGAGGATGCGGAGTTCAAAGAAACGAATGCATATTCCTTCAGCGAATCAAATTAAAAATTTGTTATGCCACTGAGCAATTCAAGAAGATATTCTGTAGGAATAAATGCAAATTAGAGTAATGTGGGAGATCTTATTTACTACTTCGAGAGGATATAAGCGTGATGACTCTAATTTTGAGCATTGATCTCAAAATTGCACCGTAGGCGTTGTCAACCGTAATGATCTGATAAACAAAATTTTGCTTAGATCGACCGATAGTGGCTTTGTGTGATGACACATTTTCTTCTTTCTATAATTTAATTTTTATAGTCCACTGGTTCCTGAAACTTGTCACAAGTTATCTTTCAGACGTCTAATATCCTTATTCATCAACCTTTAACTGTCTTTTTTCATATGAACGCTTTAATGGAAATTTCCAATAGAAGTTCTAGTGACAACATGTTAATTGAGGCCACGAAAGCTAAGATCGGATTTAGTCTAACACTGACGTATATTATTAAATATTCATGTATAGGAAGGACAAAAAGAAATTTATGCAAATTTTGAAGTCTCCGATTTATTTTCTGTTTTGCATTCATTATTAAAAGTGGTGGTTATGGAGAATTTTTTTCGAGGATATTAGAGAACTCAATAAGTAGATTTCCAAGAAACCTATTTTCAACTTCAATTCAACTTCAATTCAACTTGTCACCAATAACAATTCTTAGCACAGTAGTTCTGAAAAATATCTATGGGTTATTAAAGCGGCTTTACCGGTAAGAAAATAATTTATTCTTTAGAATTTTAATCAGTGTAGACCAAGTGTTGCGTTCAATAATCTTATCGTGAGCGTTTCTAAACAAAAGTCTTTATATTTAAAAACCTGATGCTCTGTTATGAGATGAAACCGAATGAACAGTCCAATTTATTATAAGAAACGACAGAAACCTCTCCACGCGAGAAATATGAATGAATACCGATGGGACTCCCATCATGGGAGTTGCTGCTCACTGGAGTTCGAATCTGTACAAGAGGAAAAAGGTCGCGATTGACAGGTCCGGATTGAAGAGTGGGCAGTTTATTAATTTCATTGTAATTTCCATCTTCCTTTCGCAATTGATTTATGTCTTCTCTAGAGATGAATATGTCAAGTGTTGATAGCCCAGTTTGTTACTCAAAGCAGCCGCCCGGCAAGTGTAAAACCTGGCTTCACTCCCAGTCGACGTTCGTTCGTATTTTCACCGGGAGACACCTGTCGTTGCTTGTATTTGACTGCTTTGCCAGATTCCTATTTAATTATATTAATCATACTATTCTCAAAATCAGTAGAAGGAAGAGATTTTCACACTATACAGTGAAGCACGCGCAAATTCATTCAGAAAAGGCGAGGAGATTCTCAAGCCGCCGCACCTCGTGCAAGCACGTTTGTACTACATCAGGTTGGTTTTTGGGTGTTGTATGACCTTACATAGATTTAATGCTATTGGCGAATCCAACTATATCGATCGCCATCTGCAGGTCAGATTTGTAACCTACAAAGCGAGTACTGCTTACTTGCAAACGTTATAGCGTCAGACGTTTCCTTTAAGGTTAAATGGTGTTTTTGCATCATTTAATTCGAAGTTCAAATCTTTTATGTAAATTATGAACCAAAGAAAGTGTTAAAGAAAGAAGTTAAATATGAACTGCTGTGTGTACGGGTGCAGTTACAGAAAGGTAAAGAACCCTGACCTGCACGTCCATTGTTTCCCAAAACAAGGTAGTCGGCAGTGGAACTGTCAAAATTGTTAATAAATTAGAACTTTTGACAGTTTAGACAGAAAGAAAGCCTGGATAAAAGCGTTGATGATGGGGAAAAGAGTAACAAATAGCTAATAGCATGCAAGTATGTTCTCTAAATTTTGCAGCTGAAGATTATTTATCAAAAGGCAAGTCTGTGTACGGCCATATTAGTTTCATTTAGTAATTTATCTTTGAATTAAAGGGTTGGCACTGGTATAACCCAAACTAAAGCGAACTGCCGTTCCATCGCAAAACCTAAATTTAAAATGTTCTGTTAAAGTTATTATTGCTTAAAATAAAGAACTTCCATACGTATAAAAATTTTATTGGAATTATAAACCTACATTACTCCTTAGAAGTCATTTCTGCACACACACACACACACACACACACACACTGTATGAATAATATTTTAAAAATAATTTTCCGTAATTGTGGTGATTAAAGTTTTTGCAAATTCAGGGTCAAAGAGTACAATAATATTAACTAGTTGTCAATGCATTGACAGAACAGCTTCCTAGCTACAGCCACAACTGAACTGGACTGCGCGTTTGGCGCGCGGCTTCTTTTCGTAATTTTTTTCTCAATTTTTTCCTTATACAACCTATTACGATTTTCGCACATCGTGTAGAGAAAAATACCCTCTATCCGATGCAATACAAAAATATATACGGTCTCATTGAAAAAAATGTTCGATGACGCCATATCTCGTCTCAAAAGTGCTTTAAAAAAAACCGCCCCGTCAGTTTCCTATGCACCATCTCTGATATACGTATGCAAAATTTCAGCAAAATCTATCGAGCCGTTTTCCCGTAAAAGTGCCAACAGACATACACACGCACACACATACATACGGACGGAAATGTGCCACCTTGCCAAAAAGTCTTAGAATGACCTAAAACGTCCACATTTGATGAAAAAACACCATGGTCAAAAAACGACTATCACAATAGCTACCTAGCTCAGCTAGGAAGCTAAAAATTGAGCTATCATATGAAGAATATAATACAAAATCACACTTTGGCAAGTTAAATATTGCCATACCTAACTGCACTTGCGCATCAATCAACGCCAAGAGTACTCGCTTTTCTCCATATTTGTTTACAATCGACAGCGCCCTCATCGGTAGTTGGATTCGCGAATCTCTAAAAGTCTCAGTGTTATGATTATGAAAATAAATGTTATGTAAAGCACACGTTTGTTGGTCGAACATCTATTAAGTCTGTTAATAACGAATCAGTGACCTGACCTGACCTGACCTGACCTATCTTATTGTAAACAGACGTCAACATTTTTTACCCGAGAATGTTGGTTTCCTCTAGTCAATTTAAGCACGTCGGCGAATTTCACCCATATTAATCGACTTCTTGAATATTTAGGCATACGCCGGATGCCTCTTGTGAATACTGAAAGAAACGGCCAGAGTGTCGCGTAACCTTATATTTTGATGTATCTTTTTCAAAGATTTAATTAAGTTGGGTTCGATTTGTAAAAGGATAATATAAAGTGGATGGGATTAAGGTTGTACAGGAATTCTTAATAGTCACACACAGAGCACGGTGAGAAATTCGAAGTTACAGGGCATTTATCATCATAGACGTGAACAACCTATCCCAATACCAGAGCAACATGGTTTAGAGCTGCTACACTGGCAGTAGCCCACGAATATGAGCAGGTTTTAGAGATGGAGGTGACAAGCTGGGTTCCACTGGGATTAGTTCTACCCTATCGAACGACGCTGTGGTGGAGATTCCAGCCTCGTAGAATGCTATCTTGTTCAGCTGACCGACATTGGGCTTTTAGTCAACGTCAAGATTAACGAATAACGATACACAGGAAGCGGTGATCAATGAGGCACCTGCAGGCATGAGTCTACACTGAAATTTCTGAGAACATGGGCCGGCAGAAAAATGGGACGAAGAACCCACGTAAAGGCGATAGCGAAGAAAGGCGAAATGCAGACGGCAGCAAGAACAACACCAATGTGAGGGGATCAAGACCAGTATGTAGGAAGAACGACCCAGCGATTGGGTACTCGATGCTTCTCTATCAAGCTGATATCTGGAAGGATTTCATCAAGATCTATAGATGGAACTTGTAGAAGGTTCATAGAAATGCTATCGGCGAACGTGGTGAAAATGGCGAAGATATGAGTTTTCTTAAATCCCAGTTTTATGTATAATGTCAAGGAGATAAAAATTTATAGGAGAGCTAAGCAGAAGTTAAAAATCAACATGGAGACCAAGTTCCGCAGTGGTAGGAAACTGGCAATGGACGAAAACTAAAGGTAAGAAGGACACAGGAAATGCGGCAAAGAGGAATGCTCCTGAGAATATGTAGTTCATACTGAACTCCCTCTAGGAATTTCCTACTGCTACTGGCGGGTTCTCCTCCAATAGACGTGCTAGTGGAGGAAAGGGGGAAAATCCGTGAACATCATGAACTGAACTGTTACGCCATCAGTTCAGCGAAATGGACGAACAGGTTAATTCTTGTCCTATGAACATGGGTGAATAGGAAAATTGAGAGGATAAATTATCACATCACCCAAATAATGACGTAACTTGGGTGCTTTGGGGATTACCTCAAAAGATTAAAGAGCCAGAAATGTTGGTATAATGCCCGGAGTTGGACATTGCTGAGCACACACTTCAAATGTTCGAGTTGGGTAATTTTTTTAGTGTCCATGAAATATTTTTTGTTTCAGGTTTCAACTTTCGTTCTATTTTAAGATGTTCGGAACATAAAAATGCCAGTCAGATAAGAAATTAAAAGCCACAAAGCCTTTGTACTTTAGACGATTTAGATCAGTTTTGGGTTGTTTTAGTAGTTAATACATATACAAGGTGTTTCTAAATTGAGTACCATAAATTTAGGAGTTTGTAGAGAAAGTTAAAATAACACTAAAACCTTTATATAGTTTTGTACAAAAACGCTTCCCTTCCAAAATACAGAGTGTTATAATGTCGACTGGCGTATCAGTTATTTAACTATATCTGTAACTAAAGCAGCCTGAGAAATCTAAATTTTTGTGGCCAAGTGCTACTGAAAACTACAGATAATCCAGCAATATTTTAAGTGTAATACGACAATTCAGTGGCGCAGGAAAAGGGGTCGTGTAATACCTTTTTGTTAATAAAAAGTTTGAGGTTAGGTTTTTTGGAAATATCGTTTTATTTTTAGATTCTCTAATCAAAATACTACAAAAAAGATTCTCTTTTTAAATATCTCTAAAGTCGTTTGTTTTCGAAATATTTGTGGTTTTATGTAGCAGTGCTCATGAGAACTGGGGTATTACCTACCTATTTATGGTTGATTTGCGAAAAAAAAATCGCATGATAGCTACATGTTTTTGTAGGTACCTTCGTAATTTATACCTGCAAGAGTTATGTACGTGCTTTATCTGGATGCGTTGCTATCTGCATATTTCATTATCTTTTCTGTTTAATTGTATGTAGCGACATGAGAACAAATGTAGCTTAGAATAAACAGTTGTACATTAAGATTCAACCTGTTCGTTTCATTTAATAAAGTAAATTTGTGATTTTTTAAAAACGTTATTCGTTCATTGAATCACTTATTTCAAGCACTTCTAGATGATTTTGTTATCAAGTTTTACATAACTAATGATAATACAGCCCCGAATACAGCAAAACAAAGACAATATTTTAATAGCACTGCCAATAAAATCGTGCATATCTCGAAAACGAAAGACTCTAGAGATATTTAAAAAGAGTATCTTTTTTGCAGTATTTTGATTAGAGAATCTAAAAATAAAACGATATTTTCAAAAAACCTAACCTCAAACTTTTTATTAACAAAAAGGTATTACACGACCCCTTTTCCTACGCCACTGAATTATCGTATTACACTTAAAATATTGCTGGATTATCTGTAGTTTTGAGTAGCACTTGCCCACAAAAATTTAGATTCCTCAGGCTGCTCTAGTTACATATATAGCTAAATAACTGATACGCCAGCCGGCATTATAACACCCTGTATTTTGGAAGGGAAGCGTTTTTGTACAAAACTATATAAATGTTTTAGTGTTATTTTAACTTTCTCTACAAACTCCTAAATTTATGGTACTCAATTTAGAAACACCTTGTATAGTGGTAACATCTTGACAAAAAATTGCTATTGTAACTATTACGATTACTATTACGAGACGCGATAGTTTAGTGATTAGAGCACTAGACTGCAAATGCAACGGGTCTGGGTTCAATTCCTAGGGCTCGGAATCTAACTGTATAATGGTATAGGAGAGGGACTACTATTATTATAACCTATTAGGTTACACATATTAGGAATACCTACATCGTTTTGTTGTGGTTTTATCTTACACCAGGAAATTCACATTTTACACAACATACAGAATGACGCGCCCATAAATTTTGTTCTTTGCTCCTTGAAATTTATCCTGATAAGGCTAATATAATTAATCACCATCTTCGTGTTATTAATTTGTACAAGCTAAAGCTCTCTAGCGACGTTTCTCCGTTGTTTCCTGAAAATCCTTTACCGACACCTACGTACACATTACGTAAAATAAACTACCCAATTCTTTTTAATATGGAGTCTTAAATAACGAGGCTATTCGAGGAACACGTTTTTATCAACTGATACCGACTACTAAACTGTAGAGATTTAAATCCTTAATGAAATCAGATTTCAGTTTTACGATCAGACAGCATGAAATTAGGTGAGTCAGTAAAATTGTGGACGGCACAGTGCATGGTACCTAATGCTTAATTTCTTGATTTTGTCAACCACGTGTTCTCTTATTGTGAATACGTGTTAGTACGAGGGTTCCGACATTTTCTTAATTTGTGAATTCAAATGTTTTTTTTATATTGTTTTACAGTACTACACGTTGAAAAGTCTCCTAATTACTAGTGGGGATATTTTGCCAGTTATACAGGGTGACTCAAATTCGAGGGCCACCATTGGGATCTCACTTATCTGAAATGGCAGAGGGTAGGTTTAAATTTGGCACTTTTGCATAATTTGTTTTTGCTTTTGCCGTGAAGCTCGATTATTTGACCTCGTATCGGAAAGATATGGATGCATTATTAGAACACTTTTCATACTCTATCGGCACATTCTCACGGATTTACAGAAAAACGTTTCGTTTAGGCCAGGCCATCATCAAATTTAAGTTTTCTTCTGTGCTCCACTTTTATCTTACCCGTTGTTTAAAGAAGCATATTTTTCTGATTTCATTGATATATAACTTGTTCATATTATATCGAATATTGTGGCCACTGCAGTCGGAAAACAGGAAATTTTAATAAAAATCAAGTGGACCTTACAAGGAAACAAAAAGGAAACAGTCAACAGTTTCTTATAATTTATTTAAGCAAATATGTTATCTTGGTGCTATAGAGTAACAGGTTCCTATGTCACATAATTTTTTAAATTAAAATGTTATTTTGCATCACGTAACATTAAGTCATGGCTGTTAGTTTATTGGCTTTAGTTCACGCCCTGTTTAAATGATTTTTCCAGATTTTTAAATTTTTTTCTTATTGCAGCTTATTTTGTAATGTTCAACAAAATTCGATATACATAATATGGACAAGTTGTATATTAATGAAATCAGAAAAATCTACTTCCTTCGAAGATAAAAATGTTGCCCATAATAAAAAAAGTCTGATATATACAAAACGTTTTTTAGTAAATCTGTGAGAATGTGCCGATAGAGCACAAGAAAGTGCTCCAATAATGTATCCAATATCCATAAATCTTTCCGGTACGACGTCAAATAATAATTGAGATATGCGGCAAGAACAAAAAGAGCATTTTCTTGTTCTTCGCTCCTAACTCGTATACCGTGTGAGATAGATCAGATTTCTCAACTGCATATTAATTAGCATCAAATTTTGCAAAAGTGACAAAATTTAAAACTACCGTCTTTCATTTCAAATAAGCTAAATTCCAATGGTGACCCTCGAATTTGAATCACCTTGTACAGGAATTATTTATACTCCTCTTTCTTCTATAACACTAGATGAAGGGCACATAATTCACATATCACTACATCGTTTCCTAAAAAGCAAATTGGTTCTTATGTTCATTTACTTAATTCATTACTTCTTCAAAGTGCTCCAGAATGTGAAAATAAGTTATAGGGACAGAAGAGTAATACTTAACTTGTGCATAGAGCAAAAGCCAGTTATAGAATTTATGCAGGAATGTAGAGAGGTAGATACTCGGAAGGAAATGAGACATGGATGCGCGTTGTCGCCTTTAGTTTTCAGTTTACATACATTATTAGAAATAGGCTATCCTTGGGAATTGATACCTATATTATAGGGCCAAACTATTAATATACTCATATTTGCGGGTTACATGGAGATATTAGCACCTAGAAAAGAAAAATTAAAAATTAATTTGAACGACATGGAAGCAGTTTTGAGTCAGGGCTACGTTATGAGAATTAATAAAAAGAAAGTCAAAATCTTGGTATGCTGACTGTTCGTTCACTATCACAAGGAATATCTTCAGGATTTCAGGAATGCTGAACTAGCATTGAGCCTAAAGTTTAAGGTCTTATTTGTACCCAAAGGATAGTCAGTCAACGTATGATTTGGATGAGTGATTACCGTTGAGTGTGACGGTTTCGGGTGAGTGATTATATTCTTCTATGTGTTTTGAAGTTAGAAGCCCTCGCCACGATTGGCATTGAAGGGGTGTTTGATGATTTCAATCAATTCACTAAGTGACTTGTTATAGATATTGGATAGTCGGGCTGGAACTTTAGGCTCCGAGAAATTGATTTGGTGACCTAGTGCTCCTTCGCTGCTGAACCAGCTGAACTGAGTTGATGCATCATTCGTGGTGAGCCACACGAGTACCGATGCACGGCCCAGTCTCACCAATATAAGCAAGACAGTAGAAGTCCTGACACTTTCTCGGCCTGGGGGCATGAAAGTTTTGGAGGCTAAAATGGACATTTAATGACGTATCAATTATCTTTAATGAACTTCAATTATGAATATTGCTAATTGACGAAAGCACTTTAGATTTTTGTTTGTGATTATTCCAAAAGCATGTAATGAATTATTAATGATACTGTTTTCCCTAAAATTGCAAAACAAGATTTCGAATTTTGATAAGGACATATTGCTTCGATAAAAAGAAATAAAACCTGCATAATATTTTTATATCCTCGACACGCAGAAAGAGACTTAATTCCGGAGATTTGTACCACTGCGTCGCCATGTTCAGAAGGTTCTTGATAACATGCTGCAGATTCTCCATGTAATTTCAATAAAAGATGTATTTTTCAGTTTTCCTAAAAGAACGGGTATTAATATTCAATAAAATGCGGTATTACGTTAAACACTTACGCGTACTCTTTATACTTGGGACAGTTTGAGTTTTAGCGATAAGTCAAATCTTCGAAAGCCAATTTTTATGCTGGAGCCGCTGATGAAAAAAGTCGAGAGATGCTGCGAAAATCCCCTCGTACATCGTAAACGAAGTTTCATAGGTCTCAGAATATGCACAGTTCTTTGCTATGAGGATCTGTTCTATTTTTAAAAGAAAAAAGGGACGATTTAATAAAATAATTTGATTACCTTAAATATTTACCTTCAGTAGAGCACCTGGGATGAATTTGATTACCTGCGGACCGAGTAGGCATATCGTAATCATTTATGTAGATAAAAAATCTTCGAAAACCATCGTTTATGTGTGACTTCACGAAAGAAAGACGGAGAGATGCTGCGAAAATCCCCTCGTACATCGTAAACGAAGTTTCATGGGTCTTGGAATACACACACAGTGTTTTGCTGAGGATCTGTTCTATTTTTAAAAGAAAAACGGATGATTTAATAAATTAATTTGATTACCTTAAATATTTACCTTCAATAGAGCACCTTGGATGAATTTGATTACCTGCGGACCAAGTAGGCATATCGTAATCATTTATGTAGATAAAAAATCTTCGAAAACCATCGTTTATGTTTGTGACTTCATGAAAGAAAGACGTAATTCCAGATGTGCTTGTGGAATCACCTTGGAGCTTCCAAGAATTGCAGAACGCCTATCACAGATCATTTCCTAATATTTTTTTTGTATTAATAAATTAGCTTGACTATATCTTATTTATTTACCTGTAATAGTATGCATCTTAGATAAGAATAACTTTTAGGATACCTCTTCTAGTGCCACGCCCAGTTTTTCAAAAAGCACATACCGAGATCCGGCCAATGTATATATTATTATTGTTTATGTATCTTAGCTTCCGAGATATTACACATATTAAATTCGTAAAGATGCTGGTACAGGAGCAGAGATCTTCCAGCGCTCTACTTCTATTTTTTATAAATAGGCTGCAAATTCCGTTTGTAAATTCAGTCATGTTGAAGGCTACAGCTTTATCTATAAGAAATTGTGTTAGTAATCAATAAAAATACAGCATCACACCAGGCTCTTACATGTTAGCCAATGGTAACGTGTACGTCAGCAAATAATCTTCGTAAACCTCCATAAATGGCGTTTCCGATGATGGCCGTTGAAAATAACCATAAGATTCAGTATAATCCGTATAGAAGCTTCGGAGGACTTCCACAAAAGAATCTAATTTAAACTCGTAGATACGACTGTCCGATCAAACAATTTACCATCGCAATGCTTATATTTTTGCAAGTGCAATGCAAATTTTCCCCATAAATTCAATAATTTTGACGGTAGTGGCTTTATCTAAAAGAAATTGTATTAATTTTTTAATAAAAAGACAGTATTACCTTAAATTTTACATTCATCGGCGTCATGTACGTAAATGAATAATCCTCGTAAAACTGCATGATGTGCTTTTAAATAAAGTTTCCTACTAGTATCCGACTGTAGATTATGATAAGAGTTTGATGTATGCAACCATGTAGCAACTATATTCGATCTTCTAACGTCTTTGACATCTCTGTAACTGCATAATTTTCATAGACCATCGTAACTCGTTCCGAAGCAGGGCGTCGTCTCAAGTAACGTACTCTAATTAAAATAAAAAAAAAGATGTTTTAAGTATTATTTCAGTAGTTTATACAACTTGGCCTTCCTTGCATTTAATATCAATCGCTTTCCTACATTTTCGAATAATTTCCCACTTGATCACCTTATACCTTTGTTTCCCTCTTTCATCTAACCTATTTTTTATATTTTCACCTTTCCTCTATTAGACTCACAATATGTTTTGTTATCCTGGGTTTTCAACTTTCATTTTGTTTATGACCCTAAATATCTACTTCTCTACGCTTCTGCTTAAATTCTGTAACTGTCATTTGCTCTTCATATAAACATCTTCCCTACTTCGAACTTATCTTCCATGCATTTAATATCAATCGCTTTCCTACATTTACGAATAATTTCCTGCTTGATCACCTTATATCTTTGTTTCCCTCTTTCGTCTAACCTATTTTGTATATTTTCGCCTTTCCTCTATTCCTGCACTTAGAGATTTACCTAAGCAACCTGTGACTTGTTTGTGGCACAGCGGACTCAATAACTGCATGTGTGCGGTACAAAATGTATAGGTATAGATTAAGAAAATGGTACATGATGTATAACGCAAAATAATAAAAATATTTTCATTGAGTATTTTAGTTTCATTTACATAATTTCGACTCTGAACTTATACTTTCTTGTAAAAAATTGCCAGAACGCTAGTTATTTTCGGTACGCAGCGTTATTAAATAAAACTAATTGAAATGTGATGATTTTTTTACAATATCCTAATAACGTGTTTTTGAAAAAGGTACGTAAAAATCGAATATTTGCGCTCAACAGAACGAAAAGGTTTTCGTAAAACGTTAGATAGGTAGGTATGTATTTAAAAAGGTGTTCAATGGAAAATGCTAATGCAGGGCGTATTTTAATTAATTAAATAATTTTCAATACGCAGACACAATATAAAATTTCAATTAAACATATAATTTTCAATAAAACGAATTCAACCGAACAAAAAGTTTTCGCAAAATTTAGTTGTAATTTAATCTAAAATAATTAAGAATCAAATTTTAATTAAATAAAACACTATCGAAATATTAGCAATGAAAGTAAAATTATCTTACCTGCAGTTTTGTGCAGAAATAATTTAAACACTAAATAATACTAAATTTAAATAGACACCCTACTTGTAGAATTTCGAACGTCAACTGAAGCAACAAGAAAATAAGTAACGGTAGACAAGGATAGATGCTTTGCGTTAAAGAAAGATGGCTTATTTTCATAAACCACTTTCTGTTTTCTCGGAAATCATTATCTACTTTTAACAATGAATATAAGGGATTTTGCCAAACAGCTTTCACTATGTCTCTTTCCAAACAGTTTTCAAATAAAAAATGAATTAAAAACTCCACAGTCCCAGTGCAGATTACGATGTCGCCCATAAGAAAAAATTATGAAACAATTTACGTGAGACTCTTAAGAAAATATAATAAAACTACTTAATAATTTTACAAAAAATGAGTGTGAACGAAAAGAAACAGACAGAAGTAGATATCTGGGATTAATAGTATCATTGTTACAAATGCATAGGTAGGTACCTGATTTTAAAAATGAGTAAAGCAGAGTTTATATATAAAGAGCAAATTAATGGCAGTTATAGAATTTGAACAGAAACGTAGATAAGTGGATATTTGCAAATAATGATACATTATTGATATAAGCTTGCAAAATCATAAAAGCATTTATTAAATTACCAAAAGAGACTATGAACTCTAAGAAATATTAAAAACAGACTACAAAATGGAGTCGGGGACGTAACGAAGAAGATTTTTGCTACTAAAATAAGGAATTTTTATATTTGTATTTATTTAACTCAATTGTGTAGAAGCATTTTTAAATCTTATTTAAGTAATATTGAATCGAATGCATACCTGATTTTATTTTGTTGTTGGTAAAGGAGCGATTTTCTGTTTATTTCCCCTCGGCCAGCCATGTTTCATATGAAAAAGGTTTTCCTAAAAGTCATAATAAATTAATTTAAAAAATGTAATACGTTTAGAATTACTTTAGAGCGACATGGGACCAGATTTAAAAAATGTACTGTTGGAAATAGTTACGAAGGAAATGGAAGCAAATTAAAAAATGTAATACGTTTAGAAACAGTTTATAGGGAAATGGGAGCAGAGTATTTATGAAATTTCAATGACAGATTATAATAAAAATATAGAAATCTTATATTAATTTGATTTAGTTCCAGTTAGATGTAAAAAAGCTATTGTTAGAAATATTTTTTATTTTGTTTTAAGTATGTAATATCAAAAAATTAATACCCGTTAATCAATAACGTTATCCTGCATTCTCTCTAAGAGTAGATTTCCTGTTTGTTGTTCCGTCCCCAATGTTTGTCAAAATTCTAAAAATGGTGAAAAAGATGAAAAAATCATTGTGTAATATTATTTCTTATAAAAAGTAAAGAAATTATAATTTGTAAATAATAAGTGCACTAGAAATAATTTATGCATTCATAAAGTCAACGCCCAAAAATATGACGTACACATTAAATTTACTCAGAGAAAATTAACGGCAGAAACTATTATTAGAGAATAATTTAAATTTCACGTAAAAAACTATGTGATAGAGCGATTACTATAAAGTTTTATTCTAATTGATTTTTAAGGGCAACAGATAATATTTTAAAAATACATACATAGTTGTTATCTTTTGTGTAGGAAATATTCACAAATCACGTCAGTGCGTCTCAGTTATCGGCCCTCTACTAGGAACAGGGCAGGTACCTAATTACTTTATGCAGACTTTAAGCTTCTTAAAGTTATTGCTATTTTGTATAGATGGGCACAGGCTAAATAATATTTTCTTCGAAGGTAGGTAAAAAAGTATTTTCTATACTCTCATATTTCTCTCTCTCATATTTCTAAATTAAAAACAGTAGCAACTAAGAATTTTTTTAAATTCCTTGATATATTTGTACCAGCGGAAGCATATATTATTTCTCATGATTCTTGTACCTATACCTTAGTGAATTTTCCAAAAACATTTAGTGTGTGTGTTTGCATTTTAGAATTCTTTAAATTTTTTCAGATAAAGTTTTCGCAGTACTTTTTGTATATTTAACAAACAAATTTGAATGTTTCAGATTCATAATTACGTTTTGATTTTCTGTAACAACCTTTTTTATATTTTCCTAAATATTTTTTGTATGTTCTCGATATTTTTCTTTACTTTTTAAACCAACTTTTAGATTTTTATATTTCATAGTTACCTTTTAATTTTCTATGACACCTTTTTTATATTTGATAAATACTTTTTTGTTGTTATCGACATTTTTTCTTTACATTTGATAAACACATTTTCGATTTTTATGTTTTATAATCTAATCACATTTCCTATGGCAACTTTTTTGTTTTTCATAAATACTTTCCGGCTTTTTCGAAATTTTTCTTTACAACTTAGATTATTTTCTTATCATTATTTCATAAACATTCACGGGAAAGAAAGACATTGCAACAGAAAATTATTCAAAATTTCTTGAAATGTGTTAAAAAGTAAAAGTAACGCATGTTCCTCGGCAAATTTAGAAATGTCTCCGCAGTTACGATGAATAATTCTACAAAGCACTCTTTGTTTTCGAATTTCGTTCATTGGACTCCATTTACGTAAATCAATACATATTTAAATACAAGAAGACATTACTTTTAAGTAATATACAGAGTGTCCCACAAACACATATTTTCCTTTAAGTTGAGTAAGTTCACAAGATAAAAAATTAGGACCTTTCCCTAACATAACCCTGTGTATCAGATCATATCAGGTTAGGTCCTACCAGAAGTATTCAGGTCAGATCTAAGACATCCGGAGGAAGTCATACACCTGACCTGAATACTTCTGATAGGACCTAACCTGATAGATCTGATACACAGGGTTATGTTAGGGAAAGGTCCTAATTTTTTATCTTGTGAACTTACTCAACTTAAAGGAAAATATGTGTTTGTGGGACACTCTGTATATTACTTAAAAGTAATGTCTTCTTGTATTTAAATATGTATTGATTTACGTAAATGGAGTCCAATGAACGAAATTCGAAAACAAAGAGTGCTTTGTAGAATTATTCATCGTAACTGCGGAGACATTTCTAAATTTGCCGAGGAACATGCGTTACTTTTACTTTTTAACACATTTCAAGAAATTTTGAATAATTTTCTGTTGCAATGTCTTTCTTTCCCGTGAATGTTTATGAAATAATGATAAGAAAATAATCTAAGTTGTAAAGAAAAATTTCGAAAAAGCCGGAAAGTATTTATGAAAAACAAAAAAGTTGCCATAGGAAATGTGATTAGATTATAAAACATAAAAATCGAAAATGTGTTTATCAAATGTAAAGAAAAAATGTCGATAACAACAAAAAAGTATTTATCAAATATAAAAAAGGTGTCATAGAAAATTAAAAGGTAACTATGAAATATAAAAATCTAAAAGTTGGTTTAAAAAGTAAAGAAAAATATCGAGAACATACAAAAAATATTTAGGAAAGTATAAAAAAGGTTGTTACAGAAAATCAAAACGTAATTATGAATCTGAAACATTCAAATTTGTTTGTTAAATATACAAAAAGTACTGCGAAAACTTTATCTGAAAAAATTTAAAGAATTCTAAAATGCAAACACACACACTAAATGTTTTTGGAAAATTCACTAAGGTATAGGTACAAGAATCATGAGAAATAATATATGCTTCCGCTGGTACAAATATATCAAGGAATTAAAAAAAATTCTTAGTTGCTACTGTTTTTAATTTAGAAATATGAGAGAGAGAAATATGAGAGTATAGAAAATACTTTTTTACCTACCTTCGAAGAAAATATTATTTAGCCTGTGCCCATCTATACAAAATAGCAATAACTTTAAGAAGCTTAAAGTCTGCATAAAGTAATTAGGTACCTGCCCTGTTCCTAGTAGAGGGCCGATAACTGAGACGCACTGACGTGATTTGTGAATATTTCCTACACAAAAGATAACAACTATGTATGTATTTTTAAAATATTATCTGTTGCCCTTAAAAATCAATTAGAATAAAACTTTATAGTAATCGCTCTATCACATAGTTTTTTACGTGAAATTTAAATTATTCTCTAATAATAGTTTCTGCCGTTAATTTTCTCTGAGTAAATTTAATGTGTACGTCATATTTTTGGGCGTTGACTTTATGAATGCATAAATTATTTCTAGTGCACTTATTATTTACAAATTATAATTTCTTTACTTTTTATAAGAAATAATATTACACAATGATTTTTTCATCTTTTTCACCATTTTTAGAATTTTGACAAACATTGGGGACGGAACAACAAACAGGAAATCTACTCTTAGAGAGAATGCAGGATAACGTTATTGATTAACTGGTATTAATTTTTTGATATTACATACTTAAAACAAAATAAAAAATATTTCTAACAATAGCTTTTTTACATCTAACTGGAACTAAATCAAATTTATATAAGATTTCTATATTTTTATTATAATCTGTCATTGAAATTTCATAAATACTCTGCTCCCATTTCCCTATAAACTGTTTCTAAACGTATTACATTTTTTAATTTGCTTCCATTTCCTTCGTAACTATTTCCAACAGTACATTTTTTAAATCTGGTCCCATGTCGCTCTAAAGTAATTCTAAACGTATTACATTTTTTAAATTAATTTATTATGACTTTTAGGAAAACCTTTTTCATATGAAACATGGCTGGCCGAGGGGAAATAAACAGAAAATCGCTCCTTTACCAACAACAAAATAAAATCAGGTATGCATTCGATTCAATATTACTTAAATAAGATTTAAAAATGCTTCTACACAATTGAGTTAAATAAATACAAATATAAAAATTCCTTATTTTAGTAGCAAAAATCTTCTTCGTTACGTCCCCGACTCCATTTTGTAGTCTGTTTTTAATATTTCTTAGAGTTCATAGTCTCTTTTGGTAATTTAATAAATGCTTTTATGATTTTGCAAGCTTATATCAATAATGTATCATTATTTGCAAATATCCACTTATCTACGTTTCTGTTCAAATTCTATAACTGCCATTAATTTGCTCTTTATATATAAACTCTGCTTTACTCATTTTTAAAATCAGGTACCTACCTATGCATTTGTAACAATGATACTATTAATCCCAGATATCTACTTCTGTCTGTTTCTTTTCGTTCACACTCATTTTTTGTAAAATTATTAAGTAGTTTTATTATATTTTCTTAAGAGTCTTACGTAAATTGTTTCATAATTTTTCTTATGGGCGACATCGTAATCTGCACTGGGACTGTGGAGTTTTTAATTCATTTTTTATTTGAAAACTGTTTGGAAAGAGACATAGTGAAAGCTGTTTGGCAAAATCCCTTATATTCATTGTTAAAAGTAGATAATGATTTCCGAGAAAACAGAAAGTGGTTTATGAAAATAAGCCATCTTTCTTTAACGCAAAGCATCTATCCTTGTCTACCGTTACTTATTTTCTTGTTGCTTCAGTTGACGTTCGAAATTCTACAAGTAGGGTGTCTATTTAAATTTAGTATTATTTAGTGTTTAAATTATTTCTGCACAAAACTGCAGGTAAGATAATTTTACTTTCATTGCTAATATTTCGATAGTGTTTTATTTAATTAAAATTTGATTCTTAATTATTTTAGATTAAATTACAACTAAATTTTGCGAAAACTTTTTGTTCGGTTGAATTCGTTTTATTGAAAATTATATGTTTAATTGAAATTTTATATTGTGTCTGCGTATTGAAAATTATTTAATTAATTAAAATACGCCCTGCATTAGCATTTTCCATTGAACACCTTTTTAAATACATACCTACCTATCTAACGTTTTACGAAAACCTTTTCGTTCTGTTGAGCGCAAATATTCGATTTTTACGTACCTTTTTCAAAAACACGTTATTAGGATATTGTAAAAAAATCATCACATTTCAATTAGTTTTATTTAATAACGCTGCGTACCGAAAATAACTAGCGTTCTGGCAATTTTTTACAAGAAAGTGTAAGTTCAGAGTCGAAATTATGTAAATGAAACTAAAATACTCAATGAAAATATTTTTATTATTTTGCGTTATACATCATGTACCATTTTCTTAATCTATACCTATACATTTTGTACCGCACACATGCAGTTATTGAGTCCGCTGTGCCACAAACAAGTCACAGGTTGCTTAGGTAAATCTCTAAGTGCAGGAATAGAGGAAAGGCGAAAATATACAAAATAGGTTAGACGAAAGAGGGAAACAAAGATATAAGGTGATCAAGCAGGAAATTATTCGTAAATGTAGGAAAGCGATTGATATTAAATGCATGGAAGATAAGTTCGAAGTAGGGAAGATGTTTATATGAAGAGCAAATGACAGTTACAGAATTTAAGCAGAAGCGTAGAGAAGTAGATATTTAGGGTCATAAACAAAATGAAAGTTGAAAACCCAGGATAACAAAACATATTGTGAGTCTAATAGAGGAAAGGTGAAAATATAAAAAATAGGTTAGATGAAAGAGGGAAACAAAGGTATAAGGTGATCAAGTGGGAAATTATTCGAAAATGTAGGAAAGCGATTGATATTAAATGCAAGGAAGGCCAAGTTGTATAAACTACTGAAATAATACTTAAAACATCTTTTTTTTTATTTTAATTAGAGTACGTTACTTGAGACGACGCCCTGCTTCGGAACGAGTTACGATGGTCTATGAAAATTATGCAGTTACAGAGATGTCAAAGACGTTAGAAGATCGAATATAGTTGCTACATGGTTGCATACATCAAACTCTTATCATAATCTACAGTCGGATACTAGTAGGAAACTTTATTTAAAAGCACATCATGCAGTTTTACGAGGATTATTCATTTACGTACATGACGCCGATGAATGTAAAATTTAAGGTAATACTGTCTTTTTATTAAAAAATTAATACAATTTCTTTTAGATAAAGCCACTACCGTCAAAATTATTGAATTTATGGGGAAAATTTGCATTGCACTTGCAAAAATATAAGCATTGCGATGGTAAATTGTTTGATCGGACAGTCGTATCTACGAGTTTAAATTAGATTCTTTTGTGGAAGTCCTCCGAAGCTTCTATACGGATTATACTGAATCTTATGGTTATTTTCAACGGCCATCATCGGAAACGCCATTTATGGAGGTTTACGAAGATTATTTGCTGACGTACACGTTACCATTGGCTAACATGTAAGAGCCTGGTGTGATGCTGTATTTTTATTGATTACTAACACAATTTCTTATAGATAAAGCTGTAGCCTTCAACATGACTGAATTTACAAACGGAATTTGCAGCCTATTTATAAAAAATAGAAGTAGAGCGCTGGAAGATCTCTGCTCCTGTACCAGCATCTTTACGAATTTAATATGTGTAATATCTCGGAAGCTAAGATACATAAACAATAATAATATATACATTGGCCGGATCTCGGTATGTGCTTTTTGAAAAACTGGGCGTGGCACTAGAAGAGGTATCCTAAAAGTTATTCTTATCTAAGATGCATACTATTACAGGTAAATAAATAAGATATAGTCAAGCTAATTTATTAATACAAAAAAAAATATTAGGAAATGATCTGTGATAGGCGTTCTGCAATTCTTGGAAGCTCCAAGGTGATTCCACAAGCACATCTGGAATTACGTCTTTCTTTCATGAAGTCACAAACATAAACGATGGTTTTCGAAGATTTTTTATCTACATAAATGATTACGATATGCCTACTTGGTCCGCAGGTAATCAAATTCATCCAAGGTGCTCTATTGAAGGTAAATATTTAAGGTAATCAAATTAATTTATTAAATCATCCGTTTTTCTTTTAAAAATAGAACAGATCCTCAGCAAAACACTGTGTGTGTATTCCAAGACCCATGAAACTTCGTTTACGATGTACGAGGGGATTTTCGCAGCATCTCTCCGTCTTTCTTTCGTGAAGTCACACATAAACGATGGTTTTCGAAGATTTTTTATCTACATAAATGATTACGATATGCCTACTCGGTCCGCAGGTAATCAAATTCATCCCAGGTGCTCTACTGAAGGTAAATATTTAAGGTAATCAAATTATTTTATTAAATCGTCCCTTTTTTCTTTTAAAAATAGAACAGATCCTCATAGCAAAGAACTGTGCATATTCTGAGACCTATGAAACTTCGTTTACGATGTACGAGGGGATTTTCGCAGCATCTCTCGACTTTTTTCATCAGCGGCTCCAGCATAAAAATTGGCTTTCGAAGATTTGACTTATCGCTAAAACTCAAACTGTCCCAAGTATAAAGAGTACGCGTAAGTGTTTAACGTAATACCGCATTTTATTGAATATTAATACCCGTTCTTTTAGGAAAACTGAAAAATACATCTTTTATTGAAATTACATGGAGAATCTGCAGCATGTTATCAAGAACCTTCTGAACATGGCGACGCAGTGGTACAAATCTCCGGAATTAAGTCTCTTTCTGCGTGTCGAGGATATAAAAATATTATGCAGGTTTTATTTCTTTTTATCGAAGCAATATGTCCTTATCAAAATTCGAAATCTTGTTTTGCAATTTTAGGGAAAACAGTATCATTAATAATTCATTACATGCTTTTGGAATAATCACAAACAAAAATCTAAAGTGCTTTCGTCAATTAGCAATATTCATAATTGAAGTTCATTAAAGATAATTGATACGTCATTAAATGTCCATTTTAGCCTCCAAAACTTTCATGCCCCCAGGCCGAGAAAGTGTCAGGACTTCTACTCAAGACCATAAGAACACACCTTTTTTGACTGACGATAGAAATCTGAGATTTTATTAATGGGAACGAAGACGGTCTTGGTAAATTATGCTTAAGATGAAGTTTTCCTCGGATATGGAGGCCACGCGGCGAGAAAAAGAGTTAATGAATGGCATTTTTTTGAGAGGAATGGTGATGAGATTTGGCACGTCGTTCCCATCTTCAACCGGAACCTATGGAATAGCTATTACAGTGGTTGTGGAAGCCCACAACATTGTTTACATAATGATGCACGTTATTTTTTTGCAGCATATAATCCGGTCTCTATGTATTACTTTCATATGTTCGATAAAGAGTTTTCCATAGAAAAAATAACGATACACGAGCTGCGAGGAATATTAAATTTCCAAATTGTTGTCCGATGTTGCTTGTTGAAAACTTATAATCATCAATTTTACGAGTTGCCAAGAATAACTAATGACCTCTTGGTGCAATAAAGATCTGAGCGATCTGAACGGTTATTACATTGTTCTGGGGATAGTGATATGTAAATATTAGTATCAAATGTCTCGAGCAGTTAGTAGCATAACTGTAGGTGACATTTTTTTATCGGATCATGCAATTTTTTTTTAGTCAAAATACTTTACCTTCTATTTCAAAAGCCAGCTAGGTATATGCGAACACTCCAGTTTTTGTTGCCAGTAAAATCCTTCTAATGAGTTCAACATAATATATTACTTCTAATAGAACAATATGTAATTGAGCAGGATCGTCCTTTATTTGTATAGGTGTGGTAAAAGTTGTACATAGAGACTGCTCGCTCCTGCCCATTTCAGAGTATAATAATTGAATTTATTATACTGTCCATACAAGGAGTCTGCCATGTGATCAATAGGTATGTCCGCATATAAAATACGCTAATAATTTTACACGAAATTAATTGAAATCCACTTTCCACTTTTGAGGAATATCTTCAGACATACAAACCGCGTGTTGAAGAACTAAAGCGCGCTTGCGTGTGTTACCACGATGTTCTGATTCTTACGACTACTATCCACGGCACACGTCGATTGTTAGCGACGTACGTTGGACGTATAATGTCCTTATCAATCAAGGCCGCCTACGCAAGTATACGATCCTTCTTGCCGGGAGTGCGGTGCGTCGCGACGCTTTCAACATCATGAGCTTATTGTGATTGTGCGTGGTATGGTGTTCATCAGTTTCTGAAATAAGAATTGTTGAATCAAATTTTATTTTTCGATTTCGATTTTTGTTTGTTACAAGTTAAGTGACTCAGTAAAGGATTATGCAAACGCGATAAAATTTCTCTGCTCAGCAAGGTACGAAATTTTCTTTTGTTATATTTAGTAAATGTAGGGTTACAATTTTCAATTTTATAGTACTTTATACATGATCAAATTTCTTCAATATAAGGCGATCTACATAATGGATTGATTCTCTTATTTTTTTCCTAAATAAATACATCTCATTCAGATGATGTGATCGAAACATTAGTAGATATTGTTAGAATCCAAAAATGTTGAATACTGTCTGCAATTGTTACTTTCCACATTTTCAACTCTATGCTCATTCTGCTGTGTTCGTTGCTCATTTGCCCTTCCTTTACGAATCGAATACAAGCTTTATACCACTCTTGGAGAGAGAATATAAGTTTAATTTTTCAGGAATATGAGGCAGTTCGAAGAACTTGCATATTGTTTTAATCAAAGATAAATAAGTATATTTTATTTTAAAAGTTACAAAACTACCAGACATACTATCAACAGCAATGAAAAACTAAACTTGTCGCATATCGACAGCTAATGTACAAGTTCCATGACCATCTTTTACTACCCATGAAAAAAAATCAGTCAACTTTAGGACCTCTTCTACGCAGGTAATAATAATCATTGAACAATTTTCCTGCGGAACATGAGATTAGTGAGCATGACAGCTATACATATACCTATATGTAGCAATACGAGCCTCTTCCCGCGAAAAATGTGGCAGACGCTCACTAGCAGTCGAACCCTGTTCTTTCGCTTGCCGGGTGACTATACTCATTCACCAAAATGGCTAAGCCTTTGCAATGTTACGTTGACAAAATGAGTTCACGAGGGGAGTAAATTTCTTGGCGGTTTGTCATAATGAATGAGTTTATGGTTTTTGGTGCCGGCCACTGATACAAAACCTAGATCAGCTCTATATAACTTTCGTAACTGAGAGACCCTGTCAATGTGTCGGAGCAGCTACGCCACTATTTGAAAATTGGACCTTAACTGAATATTTTTGTACGGTAATCTTCTATACCTATAAATAAAAATGAAATGCTGTTCGTTGGTAAGCGTATCACGGCTGGACCGAGTTGGCTATTTTTTTGTTAAATATTCGTAATAGTCCAAGTAAGGTTTTTAGGGAAAGAAACATTGGAAAAGTTGCCCGGAAAATTTGAAAATTCGGGGAAAACTGAAAGTGTTTTCTTCTAGGGGAGGCGTTGCATCGATCCACTGTCGATCCACTGTCGTGGCGAATTTGCTTATTGTTTTGACCTACAGATTTGACACGTTTTCACGTACATAGTTGTTGACACCGGTAATAGAATATTTAAACGAAAAGAGTTATTGTAAAAGTGAAATCAGTACGAAAATTGTTTTTCATCGAAACGCTGCCATTCAGAACCCAATTGGTGTAAAAGTGAACAAATAGTGATATTGTCGTTGTTTTCAGTCCTGTTCAATAAGCTTCGATCGTAGAACGAAAATTTCCGTACGTAGAACGAAAATTTCCGTACGTAGAAAAATTACAATTTGTGCTGTTGTTTGTGTTCTGATCAATAGTGCAATGCCGCCAATCAGACGGAACAATATTGGTCGCCGCACACGTATAGCAAGAAGAACAACAAACTCACGACTGAATCAGAACGATGGACAATGCCGAGGACAACGCGAAGAGCGAAGTGAGTTGGAGAGACTACGATTGTTACAATCACGATCTGAGCAGGCACAGGAAGAACGGGAAGACCAAAATGCCGACGATAGATTGCGAGAGAGGCACTATCGAGCGTACATAGATCGAGTACATGACGATCGCATGGAACATAACCTGAATAATCGTTAATCGAAGAATATTGTTTACCAGAAAGCCTTGCAGTAATACAAAAACATAATCAGAATTTGACTCCAAAAGGAGAGAAATTTTAATACGAAAAGTAATTTTAGGCAGGACAACGTCTGCCGGGCAAACTAGTTACAACATAAAACTAAGGCATAGGCAGGTGCTACGATTATCAACGCAAATTAAGAAATAATAAAATCTAAAAAACTGTGACAGAGTTATATCTATGTATTTATAAAGGTAAAATGAAGTTGGTAAACGGTAATTTTCGGGAAAATATATGTAAAAATCGAATTCGCGGTATCAGTAATTTAGAAACTGTCAAATTAATACTCCCATTGTTTTTGTTTTTGATAACCGAGAACCGAATGGTGCAAATGAAATCTTAAGGTCCCCACACACACGCAATTTAGAATTAATTCAAAACTGTACATTCAAAAGTTTTGAACGGAATGTTGCGCGACGGTTCTCCACACACACACAATTTTCACTTCGCAGTTTTATAAAACATGGCCTCGAGAGAAGAATTAAATTTATTATCAGTGGCGTGCCTAATTATTTTGAAAACGAAAAATAAACAAAGATTCAGTCGGAGTAGATGGGGCTATCGGAATCTGCCTTCAAATTTAGGTACCCGGCGACCCCCAGCTTGGCCGTTATAGAAAACTACCCTTATTTTGAGGGCGCCGTATCTTGCTGGCTGCGGTTCGACTCCCGCGTTCGAGATCGTCTTATGACCTACAACTTTTGTCGGCGGAAGAGCGGACGACACCCGTTTTTTCGCATGGCTTGTTCTTCTGGGTGCGATGGAACATTTTCGGCCCCTTCCGATACGCCGAGTTCGTTATCGCTTGGGAACGGAGTGTTTTACCGGAGTTTGAAAAATCGCGATGGTCACTGCGGTTCCGGGACTAATTCGCCTTTGAACTTCTCAAATTTCATCCCGATCGAAGGTGTTTTCGCCCGTGTTTTCGTTCTTTAAAAAAATATTTTCGATTTTCACGTTTTCCCCGCGCTATTCGGGGCGAGGTTGACGATCGTGGGACGGGTGGCGGGTGAAATTATAGTCGAATTGTTTGTTTTTGTCGGAAAAACATAATAATGTTCAAATATACGTTTAGTATAAATATATATAAAAAATTACTTATCTACTTCTATTATATTAACTACTCAAAATCAAATAAATCCGATAAAACTATATATGTCACCTGCTGCGCGCCACTGTATTAAACAAAACTTGAGGTTTTGACCACACACGCACAATTTTGAATGCGCAATCGTCGGTGTACAGTTAAAATTTCAAGACAGACTTGAAATGAACGGTTCAACTGCGCAGTTCAAAAAAGTCTTAAGGCTTGCACCACACACGCACAATTTTGAATGCACATTTTTGCCTGTTCATTCAAAACTTAACGCAAGTACGTGTGTGAGTGGGCGCCATTAGACAATCTGTGGGCAACTATTACTGCGAATAAAATAGGCTGATTGATTTTCCAGGGCCACCATTGATATCTTGCCTATTTTAAAAGATGAATAGCAGGTTTAAATTCGATTTTTTTGCAGAAGATAGTGCTCATTACAAGCAGTTGAGTAATCTGATAAATATGTTTCAAACGGCATACGAGTTATAGGTATGTATTTGGTAGAAAAATGAAAGATGTTCATACTGTTTTTGGCGTAAAAATTGGCTGACTGACACCGTAACGGCAGTATACACTATTGGCCAAAATGTAAATTGACAAACAGAAACATATATCTACATGCATTACAGAGCAGGAATTTTGGCATTATTAATTAATAGGTGTAGTATATTAATATTGCAAATATAAAGGTCTATAATTTGCGTTTGTTTGAAAAATCATAGTCGCCTGGTTAACAATTATGCTTTGTGTCAAAATGAAATGAAACAAAATAACATCAGACACTTCTTTCTGGTTAAAAGTAAATTGACATTTTGTTTATTAACAAGAAGAAAAATTAACAAGAAGAAAAATTAACAAGAAGAAAAGAGGTGTTTTGGTCTGTACGCACACAGAAACCGTATATCATGATTTCGCTCTTTGTTAGATCTCATCAGTACGGTATTTGCCCGAGGAGTAGTTGTTGGAGCAAGTTTGGGTCGAATTTTTAATTTATTTTGTTTATTAGTGACAAGGTTTGGTTCTGTGGCCGAAATTCGACTCTGTGTGCCTTAAGTTCATTTATAAAATGCCAATGGGAAATCTTTGTCCGAGGATCTTCGAGTAAGAATCGTTCGTGAGTACCAATATGGAACTAAACAAAGCAGCATTGCTAGACAATTCCACGTTTCAAGGCAGGTTGTTTCATCGTTGTTAAAGAGGTTTCAGCAATAAGAAAAAATGTGGTCATCCACGAAGAATTAGTGATAAGCTAGATGATATAACTATCATTAAAATAGTAAATCAAATTAAATTCTGAGGGATTGGAATCTCTTAGTGCCAGATAGATTAGAAGAAATTTAGTGGATGCTAAATTATTTTTTAGAAGACCCGCAAAGAAACCACTCGTTTAGAATTTGCAAGAGAACATCGTCATTGGACCATGAATGAATGGAAAAGAGTTTGTTTTAGTGACGAGTCTAAGCATAATTTGTTTAACAGTAAATGGTATTCGACATGCCAGAAGACCTTCTGGTGATCGCATGATTCCCAGATTTACTAGATCAACAGAAACCAAGAGGAATGATTTCAAAGTTTGCTAGCAAATTGGGCCAATATTGACGAAGGAGTGATTAACAAACTTCTTGAGTCGATGACTAGGATGTGCCAGCCTGTTATTAATAGTAAGGGTTACTTCACAAAATATTAAGTGTAAACTACAGTTATTGACGTTATTGTTATGTTATGCAACATATCAAAATTTATACGATTGGAGTCGAGTCGTTGGTTCTACTTTATAAACGTCTTACTTTACGAATCCCCAAAGGTAGAAATCCATTGGAGTTAAGTCGGGTAACCTAAGTGGCTATGCAATAGAACATAATTTAATAAAATAATAAATTATATACAGGGTGGCCCGAAATTAGCGTGCAATATTTTACCAGCGTGTTTTGTGGCCAAAAATAAGACAAAAAGCTCCTATAAGCGTACACCGAAATATGCTTCGCAAAGGAGCTATAGCTTTTTAAAGAGAAGACCTGAAGACGTTTCCTTCTAAATATCTCCGAAACAAGTCCAGGTAAAATTATGAAATTTTATGGAATGTGTAAGTACCAAATACTGAATCTTTTGCTGTGAACATAATTTTTAAAATTTAACAGGGGCGTCTCAAATCTGGGGGTAGTGGAGGTAAGATTTACCCCAACTTTTTTTACAACATGCCGTTTTCAATTTTTCCATAAAAATTTGAAACTTCAGAGTTTTTTGCAAAAAAAATGTGCTCTTGTCTCGTTTTGGTAGGAGGCACCGTTATCGAGCACAATCGATTTAAAAATTTCGCTGCACGCCTCAAATGTCTCAAATCTGGGGGCGGTGGAGGTAAGATTTAGCCCAACTTTTTCAGAACAAGTTGTTTTCAATTTTTCCGGAAGTTTTTCCATAAAAATTTGCAACTTCAGAGTTTTTTTGCAAAAAAATGTGTTTCTATCTCGTTTAAGTTTCACAAACGAAGTTTTCCACTTCCTGTAGGAATTTTTTGGGCATGCAGCGAAATTTTGAAACCGATTGTGCTCGATAACGGTGCCTCCTATCAAAACGAGACAAGAGCACATTTTTTTTGCAAAAAACTCTGAAGTTTCAAATTTTTATGGAAAAATTGAAAACGACATGTTGTAAAAAAAGTTGGGGTAAATCTTACCTCCACCACCCCCAGATTTGAGACGCCCCTGTTAAATTTTAAACATTATGTTTACAGCAAAAGATTTAGAATTTGGTACTTACACATTCCATAAAATTTCATAATTTTAACTGGACTTGTTTCGGTGATATTTAGAAGGAAACGTCTTCAGGCCTTCTCTTTTAAAAAGCTCTAGCTCCTTTGCGAAGCATATTTCGGTGTACGCTTATAGGAGCTTTCTGTCTTATTTTTGACCACAGAACACGCTGGTAAAATATTGCACGCTAATTTCGGGCCACCCTGTATAATTTAAAAGTTTATTGATTATATCAGACCTCCTCTTCCTATCTACCTTTCAGGGCACTGGTTACTAATGGCCTGACGAAGAATCTACTAAAAAGTGGCGGTGCATCATCAAGTTTTAACAACATATAATTATTATTATTCGTATTATAAGCAGGAATATGCTCAATCACTTGTGGAAACGCACCTATTTTGCATAAAATCCAAGAAAGGCTGCTCCATTAATATTTCCCTCAAAAATTCCTCCCCATACATTTAAACTTCAGTTGTGTTGGTAATGATTTGACTGTACAGTATGAGGGTTTTCTGTGTCGTAATAATGGAAGTTGTGTCTATTCGCAAATCCATTGCGATGAAACGTTGATTCATCCGTGAATAACACAAATTTGGAAAATTCTTAATTTTTTGAAATTTGGTTTTGAGCACAGTGGCAAAAATTAGTGCAGCTGTACTTGAAACTTATTTTCACGAAGACGTATGGAAACACTAGATTTACTGACCTCTATTAAGACAAAAACATACCTCTTACTGGATGGGGACTCCTGGATTGATGTAATCGCGGATGATCATAAGCGGAACATCCAGCAAGAAAGCTGAAGAGTTAATACGACTGGGTAAGAACCAGCTGAGATGGGTATTAGGACTATTTACGGGACACTGTTCACTTATGAGACATTTTACCACTATTGGTGTGAAGGACAATCCTGATTGCAGGATGTGTGGAGAAGAGGAGGAAACTCCTCATCACATACTATGCGAATATCCGACTCTTGGGTCTTAGAGCTGCTAGACATACAAGCTTTGAAGCTATGTTTGTAGAACCAAAAGTAATAGCAACGCCCTAAAAAATTTTGAGGGGACTGAACTTATGAGATAATCATGTATGGGGGCACAATAAGCTTGAGCTTCAGTGCTAGGGGCCAGAAAGCTACCCATTAAGAAATAATACTTATCTCTAAATTCATACTCTTAACTTCCTAACACTTGTCGTAGGATTCTCGATTACGGCTAAAGTTATAGTCAGCTCATTTTCTTCACCTCTAATGCATTTCGCCAACTCGTCTTCTTCTCATATACAACACTTCCAGTACGTTCAAAAAGTTCTTTCAAATTTTCTAAAGACCTCACACCAGGATGCCTTCTGTCAGGATATTTTTAACCATAGTATACCTACCTACACTCTTGATGCCAATAAACAATTTCCATCATATTCACCATATATCACGTCTTGTTGGCAATAATTATAACCCATATTTTTAATTGTCACTTAACAATATCAATTCAACTTAATCACAATAATCTTAAACAGAAATGTGGCAATGCGAAAAACAAACGCAAAACAAAAGATCAAAAACACTAGATTTTAATGCTACAATAAAAAGTAACTTATTTTCACAAACAATTTATTTGAAACATTCATCTCAAAAACAGTTTGAAATAAAAATAATCATGAAATGTAAATATATATTTTGGGTACCTTGCATAACCATTTATTTCAAAAATGTTTTCGAGTAACTACATCATTACCAAATTTTTATAAAAATCCCTTTCAAAAGTTGGGTAGATATGATAGTTTATGAAATGTTTGAAATTGACAAAGAAATCACAAAAAATCATAATTTAGTAACACTCTGTATCCGATTGGCAAAAAATTGTAGGACTCGTAGGAGTCCAAAGAAACTAAAATTATCAAAAAAACCTCCCAACGCCCCCGCAATAAAAAATACAGGGCGTTCCATTTAAAAAATATACTCTTTTGTGTAACTTGTTTTTGTGACACTCTGTATAATTGAAAATAATTTTACGTTGTAGTAGAGATGAAACATTGAAAGATTTTTGATAAAGTTAGGCGTTTTTTGCACAATATTCTGAGAGAATATTAACTGGACACCCTATATATTGTCAAAATGATATGCCACTTTTTGTATTACTACAGATAATTTCTTCGATTATTATATAAGTTCTGAATGAAATATTACTTTACCTATATAATATCATTAGAAAAGAAGGTACGAATAGTTTTGACAAAACTTGCTTTAAATATATGTACCTACATGGTAATCAAAATAAGCTTATTGGTGGAGTTAAAGGTAGGTATATACCTACAGTTCTTATTAGATAATCTTAAGTTTATGCTAGTACCTAGGTACTCGAAATCGGTTCATTTTCAAGTAAATAAATCGTAAGGAAATAGTTTATTAGCATCCAGTTTTAGCAAGGTGGATTCTGTTTTACTAGAATGTTGCTTAGGATTTGTGTAAAACTCAATAATGTGAGAGAAATTGAGAATCGGGTTATACTATTTTATTTACGGCAAGATGGTAATGATGCATACCTAAGTAGTTAGAAAATGAGAGTACTGGATACGAACCCCTTCGGAGCACATAGCGCCATCGAGTTCTCGAGGTGCCATCGACTTCTTCGGCAAATGACCTTGAAAGACACCAGAGGCTGCTGAAGGAGTCGTTGAGGCATCCGAAGAAGTGTCTTCAGCAGCGGCATCTGCGGCAGCCTCTGGTGTCTTTCAAGGTCATTGCTGAAGAAGTGTGCATGTCTTCAGCAGCGTCTTTCAAGGTCATTGCTGAAGAAGTGGTGTTCAGCAGCAGCAGCAGCAGCAGCCAGGCGCATGCGCCGGGGCTATTCCTCAGATCAGTCCATCGAGTTCTCCAGGGCGTGTCTGCAGCAGCCTCTGGTCAATGCTGAAGAAGTGGTCTTCAGCGGGCAGCCTCTGGTGTCTTGCCATTGCGCACCCAAGCCGCCATTTTGGCTGTGGGTCAGGCGCCTGCGCCGGGGCTGTCGCGTACAAAGCGCGTGTTGTTCAGGCCAGTCCATCCTGGCCCCATCCACTTCTTCGGCAATGACCAGAGGCTGCTGAAGGAGTCACGTCTTCAGCAACGGTGTCTTTGGGGCCTTTGGCCGTGGCTCAGGCGCATGCGCCGGGGTTTTCGCAAACGTTCTGGAAATGACGCCGACCGGAATTCGAACCCGGGTCCCCACGCACCGGAGCCCTCGCTCCAACCAACTGAGCTAATCGGCGGCCCACAAGCCCGTCTTTCAAATCATCCGTATATACTTATGATTGTAAACAGAAGTTACAGAATTAATATTTATTTTCTCGGAAATTTACAATTGTTTATACTAAATAAATATTGATATTAAAGTTTAAGAAAAAAGCACGTTCGCCGCCGATAAGAGATGTTATAATTGTTTTTATTATGGGAAATAACCTTTCATCTTGCCGATAGGATATGTTTGTTTAGGTTTGATCCCACGCTCTGCATGTGCATTTAATACGTTGTAGACACTACAAGGTGACCCGTTTGTTTGTTTGTATTATTACAATAAAATAACATTCTAGAATATTCTTCTGATTGTTTATTTGAAATTACTTGTTATCTTAATGCGTTTCGGACACGTGTGGAAAAAAAAACATTCTAGAACATTCTCCAGTTTGTTTATTTGAAATTACTTGTTATCTTAATGCGTTTCGGACACGTGTGGGAACCATCTGATTGATATATGCAAACATCTTAGTTCTCGGTAGTAGAACATTCTACATCGCTAATTATTTGAGAACAGTAGTCTAAATTTAGGCTAACCCCTACGTAAAAACTATGTCATGTGGGGTGTCAAATTAAAGGACTCGACTAGAGGTATCGGAATATTGGGGTGGATTTTAGGGGTGGTTTTTGGGGGTGGTTTTTAGGGGTGATTTTTAGGGGGTGGTTTTAGGGGTGGTTTTAGGGGTAGTTTTTAGGGGTGGTTTTTAGGGGCGGTTCTTGGGGTGGTTTTGGAGGGTGATTTTTGGGGGTGGATTTTAGGGGTGGTTTTTAGGGGTGGCCACTCACTGACCGCGCCCCCGGCCACGCTCCTTGCCCCGCCCACCTAGATCATGTAGGGTATCAAATTAATCAGCTCGATGAGACAAAAAGGAATCTATAGTTATTCTCCTACTTCCGAATTCTTATCAGTAGTTGTCTGTCTGTATGTCTGTCGGTCCGTCTGTCTGTCTGTCTGTCTGTCTGTCTGTCTCTCTGTCTGTCTGTCTGTCTGTCTGTTTGCGAATACAGCTGTCTGTTGACACAGACAGCTGTATTCGCAAACACCATGGCTGATGACACGCTGTTGACACAGGCAGCTGTATTCGCAAACACCATGGCTGATGACACGAGCAAGAATAAGACTGCGCATGCGCACGGTTGTATGGAGAGTATTTAAGCAAGAAAATTAACGGTGCTGTCAGTTAGTACTTGTGCTTCAACAAGGGAACCGCATTTGAATAATGACACACATAAACGTAGACACGTTTCGTGTTCTGGACGGTGCTGTTTTGGATGAGTCAGCACGCCGTGTCGAGGTGCACGTACATCAACCGTTCGTGACAACAACAACATTCAACGCCAATGACGAAATTCGCATACCAATCCACCAACAAGACGTTTACGTACTGCCGCATCTAAGCAGCATCTACATAGAGGGCAGGTTCATCAAGGGTGCAGGAGGCGGAAATGCGGCTTTAACAAATAACGCCCTCAGTTTCCTCTTTGACGACGTCCGCTACGAAATAAACGGGGTGGAGGTGGATCGAACAAAAAACGTGGGCATCACGAGCACACTGAAGGGTGTAGTTTCTCTGAATGTGGGTGAGGTAGGTGCCCTGGAGAATGCCGGCTGGACGAATACGGGAGACTCACCGAGCCACCTTATCGACGCGAACGGGAACTTTAACGTGTGCATCCCGGGAAGAATCCTGCTGGGATTCTTGGAAGATTACCCCAAAATTCTGTTAAATGTGTGTCACGAGCTCATTTTGACTCGATCGAAAAACGATAGGAACGCTTTCGTGGGTAACGAGGACACCAGAATTGAGTTGAGCAAGGTTCATTGGAGGGTGCCGTACGTCTATCCATCGGATGCTGAATACCTAAAACTTCTCAATATTGTCGAGGAAGAGAGAACGTTGCAGATATGTTTTCGCAGCTGGGAGCTGTACGAGTATCCGGTGTTGCCGCAAGCTACGAAACAAACGTGGGCCGTCAAGACTGCAACACGGTTGGAGAAACCCCGCTACGTTATTGTCGCCTTCCAGACGAATCGCAAAGCGAATTTGGACACGGATTCAAGCAAATTTGACCACTGCAATCTGACAAACGTCAAACTGTACCTGAATTCTGAGTGCTTCCCCTACGAGAATTTAAACTTGGATTTCTCCACGGGGAAATACGCCCTGCTATACGAAATGTACCAGAACTTCCAGAGTTCATACTATGGAAAAGTTGGCGAGCCGTTATACGGCAAGGAACAGTTCAAGGATCTAGCGCCCATCGTGGTGATTGACGCATCAAAGCAGTCGGAATGCATCAAGCCTGGACCCATAGATATGCGTCTAGAATTTGAGTCGAGCGAGAATTTTCCGCCCAACACAACCGCATACTGTCTCATCCTGCATGACCGCATCGTTGAGTATACACCGGGTAATGAATCGGTCAGAAGAGTGGTATGAGAAGCTACAGGGCTTCGATTTGCCCAGAAAATACACGCATGCCTACTCTGTATACAGATTATAGTTTTAATTATATTGATGTAAAAATATATTCAACGTTTTTATTTTTGCGAAAACCCCAGCGCAGGCGCCTGGGCCACATCCAAAGGCCCAACAGCACCTAACAACAATTCTGATTGGATGCTGCCCACAACCACTCTCATTGGCTGTTGCCCCGCCCACTCTCATAGCCAGAGCCCGGCGCATGCGCCTGAGCCACGGCCAAAGGCCCCAAAGACACCGTTGCTGAAGACATGACTCCTTCAGCAGCCTCTGGTCATTGCCGAAGAAGTGGATGGGGCCAGGATGGACT
Organism: Xestobium rufovillosum; assembly: GCA_963966045.1. Taxonomy (NCBI): domain Eukaryota; kingdom Metazoa; phylum Arthropoda; class Insecta; order Coleoptera; family Ptinidae; genus Xestobium; species Xestobium rufovillosum. The sequence goes on along the minus strand of OZ014493.1, from coordinate 24,745,032 downwards.
GGCCTGAACAACACGCGCTTTGTACGCGACAGCCCCGGCGTAGGCGCCTGACCCACAGCCAAAATGGCGGCTTGGGTGCGCAATGGCAAGACACCAGAAGCTGCCCGCTGAAGACCACTTCTTCAGCATTGACCAGAGGCTGCTGCAGACACGCCCTGGAGAACTCGATGGACTGATCTGAGGAATAGCCCCGGCGCATGCGCCTGGCTGCTGCTGCTGCTGCTGCTGAACACCACTTCTTCAGCAATGACCTTGAAAGACGCTGCTGAAGACATGCACACTTCTTCAGCAATGACCTTGAAAGACACCAGAGGCTGCCGCAGATGCCGCTGCTGAAGACACTTCTTCGGATGCCTCAACGACTCCTTCAGCAGCCTCTGGTGTCTTTCAAGGTCATTTGCCGAAGAAGTCGATGGCACCTCGAGAACTCGATGGCGCTATGTGCTCCGAAGGGGTTCGTATCCAGTACTCTCATTTTCTAACTACTTACCTATATATTCAGGATTACTTACATTTATTAAGCAGCTACTTAAATACCTAGCTATTAAAATATGAAACAAATTGGCGTAGCCGTTTAAGTACATGATAATATGTAGGTATATAGACATCATCACGCTATAGATTACATTACGGTTTTGCACATTTTAAGAGACTTCCTCAAGAAAAAAATGTAGATACGAACCTATAGAAAGTTATTAAACCTCAATTACATATCCGCCACTTTTTCTCAAAAGCAACTAATCTCTGGATATAATGAGACTCAAGAATTTTACACGGGACACTCAATATACACCTTGAATACAATTTCTCAACAGTCTATAAAGTGATGAGATTATAAGTAACTGTGACATCAATCAAATAAAGCATAAACGAAATTCTTGCAGCTCAATTTACATCAAAATGTAGTTCCTAAGGTATTATTAAAGCTTTACACGAATGAACGACTCTCGTAGAATCCAGTGTTGTTCACAGGAAGTGAAAAATTATTTGTTTTCAGTATACAGTATATACATCTAAATTGTATTCCTATCTGAAAAAATGATCAACAGAATCCCGTTTTAATAGTGAGATCAAATTAACGCACAAAATCATTTGGAGATTCCAACGCTACGGCAGGAACAAAACCTTTTCTGATTTAATTTTTCATTTTCTTTTTTAGAGTATTGAACCCATTTGTTATACCAACATGACAACCAGTATGAATTATATTTTTGTAATTACGTCAAATTACACACTTATGTCAATTATTTTTGACTTTGACAAATACGCCGAACTAGAGAGTCATCATCATAAAGAAACATTTTATGTTTGTGAAGAACGAAATTGTTTTTGTAAACACTTCTTTGTAGGTACTAATGAGAAAAATAATCAGATCGGAAGTATATACAGGGTGGGCCAATAGTATGGAGAATCCCACGAAGCGTCTCATAAAATAATTTTGGTGGTGTACATACACTCTGAGAAGCAAACCAAAGTTAGCTTTTTTAAATAATGCCCTGCATTTGTTTACATATTTGAATTCCCAATAAAATTTTATGATAGATGATATACTTACTACACGATGCGGTTTAGAGCGAGCGATTTTAAGGTAATACCTACCATTTCAGTGCCAGTGTGAACCCAACTTTCAGGAGCTGCTGAGGTCTACTGGTCGAAGTTATTTAAGAATTCTTTATTGGACTAGGTGCCCTATTTGTAAAATTCATGAATAATTTTATCACAATACGTATAATATCATGCAGGGTGGACAGCTTACGCAATATGGATTTTTTCTTAAAAATTTCAAATAAAATAGGTACTTACCCGATATAGGTGGGTATTATCCCCATATTTGATAGCCAGTTTACTACACTTTTGATTTTTGTAGATATTATTAGGTCGGCGACTGACTGTTTCGGTAGAATTGAAAATTGAATCTTAAAATGTAGTAACTTGGACGGTATAGGTAGTTTATTCGGTTCTCCTATATTTTAGCATAACTTTTTTAACAACAGATTTACCTATGGAAGAATTTAATTTAGAAAAAAATATATCCAAATTAGACGACGTTTCCAGTGATGTAATAAAAGTGGTAGGTATTTTGCTGGAACAACATTTTTTGAAGTGCCGCGACATTTGGAGTTGTGTTTATAAAATCGTTATTTGCATACTAATTTTGAGTGGCAGTAGGAAAATAATAATCTGGTATGATAATTCAGTGGAAAAAGGAAAAATTCAAAAATGGAAAATGTTATTAATTTGTATTTCATTATTTCTTAATTACTTACATCAAAAGAGACAGTAATTGGAAGTGGAACATTAATTTGTACTGAACTACCTACGAGTAAGTATAAAGTTCCAAGTCTTAAGTCTTTCCACCCTCATAACTGTTGAACGAATTAGACAAACTATGTATATACTATAGAGAACGTAGAATTTATTTTTGTGATTTTTCAAATCCAGCGTGTAGGTAATTAAAATATTTTTGAAGCAACGTGAAATATGATCCTCTCCCTTTACAATTTAAAAACTTGTAGTTGATAGTTCCTCTGAAATTCGAAATAAGCGTGTAGATTCTCAACCATATCTACTTATACAGGATTACTGGCAACTTGATACATTCCTTTGGAGTTGTGATAGGACAGGAACAAAGGAGTAAATTTAACCTAACATACGAGTACATTATGCAAAACTCAATAGTTTTGAGATATTTCAATTTTTATTTTTCTTGCAAAAATGTAGATCGTAATGTCTGTCTTAAAACTTAATTTTCACTATGGTCATCCGTTGAATGAAAAAATCCGAAAACATATTCATGTGAAATTTTTTTCAGTCAAATTGCTGACAGGCAACAAAATTGAGTTTGCAAAATAGGAATTTATTCAGACAAAATAAAAATCTCGAGTCTAATTCGTCAGGATAACTGATTGAAAATGAGAATACGCATAATATGGGAGACCCCGTGGGAGGCTATTTTTAAACGTTTTGCAATCAAAAATACGATGTTTGTAATGTCGTCATGGTAGCAAAAGATAAATAACATAATTATCGCTAATAGGGCTTTCCATAAAAAAATGCCGAGGCGCATGCGCGATCGCGCCATAACACAGGTTTGGACCGGGTTATATTGTTTGAAAGTGTTTATTATAAATTCTTTGGTTTATACAGCAAAATTTTGTTGCAAACGTGCCAAAATAGTAATAGTTCGAAACTAGAAATGATTGGAGCGGCCAGACATTGTGCTTTTGCTGACTACAACGGCGATAGTAGAGTGGGTAGAGCAGGTTATCGTTTTGGACTACGATTTTTTCCATTTCCACAACCCTACCTAACGTTGAGGAAAAGTGATGCCAATAAGCGAGTTGATGACCACGTAAGGACTTATTCCACTTGTGAAAATTGTGTTGCGCGGATGAAAATGTGTAAGTGGCAAGATTTGAAATGGAAAAGTGTCTTGTAGGTTACGTAGTTGGTTAGGCCTTTAAAATAAGTATTATTTATACGTACCTATTAGATCTCTTTTCTTTAAAAAATTTGATTTAAAACCTGCGTAATTGAAGCATGTTGGTAGGCATTTTAAGCAAGAACCAGGCACGCCTTTGGGATTCGCCCTAACAATTTTATGGGGGATATCGCTGGGAACTGACATTTGTAATTTTCTGCCTTTCAAATACTCTCCTTACTTGGTATTCTACTGTTTACTTTCGAATATTTTGCAACAAGTTCAATGCCTGTCAGTGACAATACAACGTCGTTTCTTCCCTGGTTTATTCGGTCGCCAATTATACAATGACGTTCTCGGTTCGGCCCCTAAATATACAGCTGTATCCCTCGGTATCACGTATTGGGACACACTGTATATTTATGAGGATTTGTCGTTCGCTTATGAACGAGTCGTTCGTTGTATTTACGGTCTGGTCGGTGGAAGATTTATTCGTTGATAACTCTTAGCTTTCAGTCGCAGAAGGGTGGGTTCTCTTGCTATTGCTAAGCGTTGAACAAATGACAAGGCATAAACAAAATATAAATGTACTCTATTAATTTAACTATTTGCAGTGAAGTTAGAATGATAAAACGGAATATATACCTACAAGATATTTACATTGAAATAAAAAGGGATTCTCGCAGTGTATCCTGATAGTACGTTAGTGGCCGGTCGTGTGATCAAAACTGAATTATTAAAGGTGTTTTGGAGACTACGTGGTAGCACCTAGGCGGGTTTCGGTGGGAGATTCTCGTTGCAGCACCAGGGTGCAATCTCGTTGGGGGAACGGCGCTAGCTTATGCGTCGCAAATAAGTGATCAGTTCTTCCTTAAGATTTCACCAGGGGCCGCCGGTTACAAAAAGCGCGACCGGTTTCTGCCGGTATATCGTCCCGTTACAGACAAACGTCACAAGGGAATTCCAAATCGATCTAACCTTCACCAACAGGCGCCCCCAATTCCCGGGCATGAACACATTACTACTTATTTGTTATGGGCAAGATAGGCCAGCCAGGTTGTGACTGGGTAATGTTCTATTAGAGCGAACTTTGTCCGCTGTCAATATGACAAAAACATCACGGCTAAATGAGATTTTATACATATGAATTCAATAATCAAAGTAACATGCGTACAAATTATTGTTTTAAAAAGTTCCTTATTCCAATAGCTACCTATCTAACAAGGTAGGTACAATAAATTGTTCAATGTACCCTTGATATAAAATTAGCAAAAATGATACTACGGTTCTTATTTTTGGTTAATAAACGAATTGTAAAATTCGTCCTTTATTAATTTGGAAGTTGTTTACTTAACTGTTGCTGACCGTTTTGTTAGTGAAACTTCGACAGCCATGGATTATTCGTTAAAAATCGTGCGTGCACATCAAAAACGACAAATTGTTCAGTTGAGTTCAGTTACATAATGTATATGTTAGGTTTGCACCGTGCACATAAGTACATTATTTCCCTGTGCATCTAGTATTGTTACTAAATTTGTGTACATGCTATCTGAAATTCCGATGTGCAAGATGAGGATCTCGGTTCTTATATTAAAAGACAGATAAATCCTATATAGAATTTATCTTGAAGCATTCTCATAAAAATTGATAAAGACTGAAAATTAGCTTTTTAATTTTTTAAGCCTTTAACTGACGCAAGTATCTGTTGTTGTTGCTCCTCAAATACATTCTACAAAATATCGTACATTTTTAACATACCCTGCATTCCCGAAATGAGGCGTTGCAAATCTGGGAGTGAAATTGGACACTGTTGAATTTTATTCAAATCCGAACTTTGGAGACTCCTGCAGAATGGCATTTATTATTTTTAAAACTGAAGAGTTTTTTATTTCATACCCTTCATATGTTGATTATTTTCTACTATTTCGTTTAATATAATTAGTATTGTGTCCTGTCGTACCTACTCTCGAATGCTGTTGTTCAAGATCTTGCATTTTGCTCTCTTTTCTAAAATATTCTTCAAGTGATATCAATGCGTTTTCTAACTGATCCTCTCACGTATTTCACTTTTGCTATCGCTTGAATGTAAAAAATATACATACTGCAAATTATCTGCCCGATAAATATTGAACAATATATTTAACTGAGTGCTCTACATATTTTCCGTCCGTTAAGTATCAGACAAACAGCTACTATGTTGATTCCACACCAGTAGCCGTTAAATTCATTACTAATTTCATGCAGATGATTCGGCTCTCCGGATAATTTACGATGTTTTTAACGAGTAACATTATTTTCAGAGTACGGACAAATCTGTGGCAAACGATCGAACGTGAAGTGTGAAACAAGTGAACAGTGAGTGTAAGTGACGGCGGATACGATGCCTCTGTCCCCGGCATGCTGCTACCCGATGAAACATACGAGCAGAGTGCCGTGGCTGCTGGGCACATGTTGGCCATGCTGCGGGTGTATGACGACTTCCTCGCCCGCTACCGAATACGGCCAGAGTTTTTCTGCAGGTGAGATTCGACTAAAACTACGGGATGCTTTGTAAGGATTTAACAGTTGGCATGTATGAAATGTAATTGTTTTTAGAGAACCACTTCAATTTAAGCGTACAATGAATAGCTCAGTTAGTGACCCATTTGAAATCTTTTCCACTCTTTGTCTTTAATTTAGGTGGATTTATTATATAAATAAACAGCTATTATTTAATAAGAGGAAAGCTGCTTGGTGAAAATAGAACCTTGAGGTTTAAAAAATGCGCTAGTTAGAAAAGCCTCGTCATGTAAATTTGCTGGTTTGGGGAATCAACATGTATTCTGGAAAGGGTAGAGTGAGAAATGCAGAAATTGAAACGCTAAAGGAAAGTAAAAAACATTTTGAAAATGTCATCAGTTGACAATAAGATTTCTTGCTACAAGCTTCCACTAAAGAGAGGCACGCTGAGTGCAATTTCTGAGGAATTTAAATCAAATCTTTTATTGGCCGACTTTAAGAGTTTCAAATTATTGATATTAAAATTATGGCCAGTATCCAATGCGTGCGAGGGCATATCAGATCTGTCTGTTTGTAAGGAGCCTAATGTTCCTTAAAACGAGTTGTCGCAATTTCCGTAGATTCCCGCTTTATGAATGGGTCCCGTTTTATTCTTGGCATTTACAAGTAGATTTTATAAATTGTTGTTATAAAAGTGCGAACCATTTTGAAGTCTGCTTTCCCGAAAATCGTATTCATTCATATCTCTGGTTACCTGCGGTACATATTATAGCATTTTTATAAATTTAGTGATTCAATGCACTCGTAGGCACAGGGAGAGAAGGCGGAATAGTTGGCCCCTTTGGCTTAGGCAATAGTAACGATAGGGGAGTTAGACTGATAGAGTTCTGCGATAAACATAACCTAACGGTCGCGAACACTCTATTTCACTCTCGATTTCACCATCCCGTTAGCAGACGTTATACGTGGAAGATTCCAGGAGACCTAGGGAGATATAAAATAGATTACATTCTCGTTAGGCAAAGATTTAGAAATCAAGTTAGGGACTGTAGAAGTTATCCAGGAGCAGATATAGATAGTTATCACAACATAGTGGTTATGAAGGCCAATCTTAAATTTAAGACTTTGAAAAAAAAACTAAGCGGAAAAGGTATCTTGACCTAGAGAAAATGATGATGATATGCGCGATAAGTTCGAGAAAAAGACAAACGAAGTACTAAAAATATGGTTAGGGACATAGAGGCAGAATGGAATTAGATTCCGCAGCTAGAGATATTTTGGGTCATAAACAGAATGAATGTAGGAAACCCCTCAATGACAAAACATATTGTGAGTCTAATAGAGGAAAGGCGAAAATATAAAAATAGGTTAGATGAAAGAGGGAAACAAACATAGTGGGAAATTATTGGGAAATGTAGGAAAGCGAAAGAGCAATGGATCGATAATAAATGCAAAGAAGTGAAAGATAAGTTCGCAGTAGGAAAGGCTGAAGAAGCATATAAAATAATTAGGAGAAATTTTAGAGAAAAATTGGATCTAGTATCAAAAACATTAGAAATGAGGCAGGAGATATCCTAATCGGAAGCTGGGAGAAGGCAGATAAGTGGAAAGAATATTTGGGAAACTTATAAGCGGGACAAGAAGCACGAGATATATTATAAAGCGAAAACATTGTAGAGGGGGACAACCTAGGGTGTCCTTTAATGAGAGAAGAGTTTGAGATAGCACTAGAAAGTTTAAGAAACAATAAAGCACCAGGTATAGATGGCTTGCAGGCAGAAATCTTAAAGTGCGCATGTTTATTTAAACTAGTTAGTCGCATATACCTGACAAGCGAGATTCCAGAAGATTACAAACTGAACATCATAGTAGCTTTGCCAAAAGTAAAGGCGCGGATAGGTGTGAAAATTTTAGAACGATCAGTTTAACTTCCCATGTGTCAAAAATTTTAACTAGAATTGTGCAAAGAAGGATTTAGAAGAAATAGGGGAACGCGCGAGGCCATTCTAGCTTTACGTGTAATAATAGAAAAAACAATAGAAAGAGCGCCTATAGGATCTGTAGATGTGGGAAAAGCCTTCGACAATGTAAAATGGAAGACAATGTTCGAAGTGCTCAAAAACGTAGCGATAAAGTATAGGGATAGAAGAATAATTCATAATCTATATACAAAGAGCAAACGGCAGTTATAGAATTTAAGCAGGAACATAGAGAAGTAGATATCCGAAAGGGAGTGAGGTAGGGATGTGCGTTATCGCCTCTAGTTTTCAATTTATATATATTGAAGATGCGATTAATAGCTGCTGGAATTAATATGCAGGGCTAAACTATTAATATGCTCAGATTCGCGGATGATATAGCAGTATTAGCATCCAGCAGAGAAGAATTAGGAAGGGCTCTGAACGAAACGGAAGCGGTTTTGACGGGATGCTATGGTATGAAGACCAATAAAAAGAAAACCAAAATTTTGATGTTAGGGGGCGTGAAACGAAAATACAAATTGGAAACGAGAAGATAGAGAAAGTCTCAGATTTCTGCTATTTAGGAAGTTAAATAACTCGCGATGGTAGGAGTTCTAGAGATATAAAACAAAGAATAGCGCAGGGCCGAATTGCATTTAATAAAAAGAAAGAACTATTATGCTCGGGAATGATAAATGTAGAAACTTGGAAGAGGTTCTTAAAAACGTATGAATGGAATACGGCATTGTGCGGGTGCGAAACTTGGACGATAGGAGAATCGGATAGGGAAAAATTAGAAGCATTTGAAATGTGGTACTATAGACGCATGATGAAGATACCGTGGATAGATAAGGTTAGCAACAGAGAGGCATTAGAAAAACTTGGAGAAAATCAAAGAAATAGGAGAGATAGGATGGTAGGATGGTAGGACACCTTCTGAGGCACCAAGGCTTAGTTCGCGACATACTAGAGTCAGAGATAGGAATGAAAAGAGGTAGGGGTGGACCCAGATTAGACTACAGCTCTCAAATAGGGATGTAGGAAGTTCAACTATTGGGAAAATGCGTAGGTTAGCTCAGGATAGGAAAGGATTGAGGTACGCGTCCAACCAGTCTTCGGACTGACAACTTTATGATGACGATTTTGGCCATCTATTATTGTATTCACTCTGTGTTATTACAACTCTTGTAGTTTAGTTGGAACTCTCTGTTGGTTCTCCTTGAGATTAGCGTCTGGTAGGCTGTTTTATGTATCTGTGGGCCAGCACTACCTTAGGCTACGAATATCTACTTTGCAGTGTTTGTTGTGTGTTCTTAATCTGCATGGGATATGTTACTTAGACACTGGTGTTACATTTCCAAATTATATTAATTATATTATTCACAAAGTCACTTTTTCGTTTTCAGGAGTCCTAAATGTTCATTTAGCTGTCAAGATCCTTATATCTAATTAGCAATCAAGAGTGAACATGAATAAATTTCTCATCTAGTAATTACTAACTTGTGTACATGGAATATTTATTCAAGGGTATTATAATCTAATTGAATTTCTGCCACATTAACTCTGTTGAAAACTAATGGTTAATCAACAAGACACAAGTAGACAGCTATTTGCAAAGTTACAAATTAAGTACAACTATGTAGTACAAATTGATGGTATAAACCTACGAACACTGCCAAGAAAGATACAATTTCCATATAATTTATCAAGCTATTAATGACCCAATCATTAGCATTGCTATATAGCTGACTACATCATCTTCTTGTCTTGAGTCTTGTCTACTTATATATTACAGAATTTTCATTTTCATTTTTTAAAATATAAACTGAAGAATATGTTTTTCTTAGTTAAATAAGACATTGCGTGTCTCACTAGCTTTGTTGATAACTTTTCAGTGAGCTTCTTAAACAGTCTTTCACGTTCTTCCTATAACTTTCAAATTTTCCACTGCTTACTTCCCTTAGTATTTAGAGTAATTATTTTTGCCAATATTTACGCCATAATGCTATTTCCAAACTGAAGACCATAAAAGGCTAATTTGCCTTGGTTTGATAGCGGCTGATTATTATTGCGAGCTGTCAATAGGCGTAAGTAAGTATTACTCGGTTCATTGTTAAATGCCATAGAAGACAAAAAATCATGTACAGGGTACGGCAACAGGATTGGACTATTCTTAATAGCTTGTTGTGAAGAAAACAATGTATTTGAACTTTTGAACTGATATTCAATGATGCTACTGGAGTTCTGGAATTGTTTGAAGACTTGTCAGGGAAACTTTTGATTAGAGAAAGTTCCCACAATCTTGATAGCCATGCATTGTCTGTACAACAGATTTGGACAAAATTTATGCGACTTTATTGTGAAGACTCGTTGATTAGCGGACCAGTAGAATTGGTGAATGCCACTTTCACTACCAAAATCTAGCACTAAAGGTGTACAGACTTTGAGTGTCACCGAATAGGTCAGAACGATTCAATAAAAATATCTTATTACGGAGGGGAAAAATTCACAGATTTTGTAATCCTTGGAAACAAACACAAAATATAATGAACATGGTTTATTGTACGAGTATATAAATGCAAACGGGCGTAAATGCTTTGACTTTGCTGCGGTTGCTATCTCATCTGGACCTCTCGCTCTGGCAGCGCCTAACGGTCAAAGTATAACTTCTCCCAGAATGAAGATCAACCTTTAATTTCTTCACTAACAATAATTTTAAACTTTCGGTCGTATTTAGTCTCGCATATGTATGGATAAATTCTGAAAAAGAAGATTAGTTCCCTGATACGTGGAAAACACGTTACACATAATATTTTTGGTTCGGTGGGAAAATATTTTTTTAATCATTTTTTTAATTGAAACGACCAAGGAAATCTAAAATCAGAAGAAAACTCGGATATTGATAAATTGAAATAAAATATAATTATATTTAAAAATAGGTTGGAGTAGCAAATACTACTGTAATATTGTATCTATATAAAAGGAAAATAAAACTTTAAACAGTGGCGGCAAATGGTCCATCGGGTTTTTTGGTTGGGGCGGGAGGGTGTATTTGGATATTCTTCGGGGATGTAAAATTGTCGCTAATGGTAGTATAAAGCTACCTTTTACTTGGAGTTGTTATGTCAGAAGTGTTCCCGTTTGTAAACTGCAGTAATGGGGTAAAAATACTTTTGTTCAATCCTGCCATAGAAACATGTTGTTTCACCCTTAGATACTATGCGAGAAAGCATTACTTTTGTTCACTCACTTCGTTTCTTTGGCAACGGGTGGGCGAAAGCAGTGAGCGAAAGTACTTTCGTTCACTCTTATTACTTTCACCCATTCCATTTCTCAATAAAATTACAAAAATATTCAAAATTAATCTTTCAAATTGAAATGTCAATTTATGATGGTTTCTGTCAATAATATTCTAGCTCAATTGTCAAAAATGTTATTTGTGTGCGTTTTAATAAATTTGGGCGTACATTCGAAATTAATTAGATATTTATTTAATATTAACTAGGTACTGTCAACATTTCTATTAGGTAATATGAAAATTTTTACAGAGTTAAAGCCAATACTTTTAAAAAATATAGCACTATGAAACTTACTTGCTATGTAAGTAATATCTACTTTTTCAAAAACAAATAAAATTTTCTTCAACATAGAATATGTGGATCACAAAGAAGATGGCTCGTAATTTTCTACCAATCCATTAAAATAGGCTAAGATCACTTCCTCCGTTATAAGATTAACTTTCTTTGTATGCATCAAATCACGGAATTTTGTCAGCTATACAGGGTAGTCCACTATGCGCGCGTCGGTCAATAGTCGCTAAACCATTGGACTTATGGGAAATTTTTTAAATAAAACTTGTAACGTTTCATCTTTGCTGCAACTGAAAATTATTTTCAAGTATACAAGCTGTCCCATTTCTTCTGCATGGCACCTATCTTGGAATTTTTAAATGGAACACCCTATATTACATAGCATTTTGGAATTCTTTGTTGAATTTAGGTAAGTGTCACTTTGTTAACCATACATTGGGTCTAAGTCCCACAATTTCGGAGTTATTTGATGTTAGAAATCGTCATTTTTCAAGTTTCGCCATTTATAACGTGTAAAAGGTTCGAGATAAAGAAAAATGGCTTACGTGTCCCTATCTTAATTTTTAATCCTCTATCTATTGGGGCTGTAAAATACTGCTTTCTGATTGGTCAAAAAATGGCAAAAAGTGACCTATCAGGAAGCAGTATTTTCCAGCCCCATTAAATAGAGAATTAAAAACTAAGATAGGGACACGTGAGTCATTTTTCTTTATCTCGAACCTTTTACAAGTTATAGATGGCGAAACTTGAAAAATGACGATTTCTAACATCAAATAACTCTGAAACTGTGGGACTTAGACCCAATGTGCGGTTAACAATGTGGCACTTAAATTCAACAAAGAATCCCAAAATGCTATCAAATACAGGGTGTTCCATTAAAAAAAATAGAGTTAGGTACTGCGCAGAAGAAATGGGACAACCTATATAATTGAAAATAATTTTCAGTTACAGCAAAAATGAAACGTTACAAGTTTTATTAAAAGTATTTTTCCATAAGTCCAGCGGTTTAGCGACTATTGACCGACGCACGCGTTGTGGACTATCCTGTATAATATATACCTTCCTTTAGACTTCTGAAGCAATTGTATGCAGCGGCATCAGCTCCTTTTAATATCCTCCGGTAAAATTAAATCGTATTTTTTCCATATTTTCTCAGTAAAATCTTATTTTAGGTACAAATTTAGCTGAAACGTACAAAAATTGACTTCTTCTAGCTTGTTTATTATTTATAGTAACGGTAACCATAACAATGATGAAACACGCTCTCTATGTTATTATGTATACCTGCCCAATTGTCAGACCAATTTGAATTATTAATCATGAATATTTTTGAACAAATAATTATTTCAGTTGCAGGATTGAACAAAACGTTATACAGCACTCGTGGAGAAACCGTTTCGCTCACTTATTTGCCTTTGCACACTCGCCTGGCGGCTCGTGTGCAAATCTGGCAAATTGCGTGAGCGAAATTTTCAGTTTCTCCACTTGTACTGTAATATTATATACTATTATTTCACTTAAATTAGTTCATGCAATGTACGCCATTTGAATTCTCTGAATTGCTTGGATTAAAGATAAATAAATAAATATTCAACTATTAGTACATAAATTATATTAGGAAGCACAGAAATTGTGGAGGAAAATTAGTAGCAGCAGAAAGACAGTAACGAATTTCTTGGGAGCGCAAATTATATATACCTACCTATACTTTATGTCAACTACTGGATCCGACCGGGCAGCTCTGGACATCGGCAACCTCCAAACATGTTTGCAGAAATCGAGACATATTCAGACACATTTTTACATTTTCTCTTCCTGTATGAAACAATCAATTTTTAAATAAGTAGTTAGTAATTTTTAAAAATATTTTAATGAATATTATTTATATTTGTACAAAAACCTATAAAATTGCTCAAGTGTCAGAATGTTTCCATATCAAAAACGCTAATCGCAGGAGCAATTTAAACAAATTTGTTACCACTATAATTTCCCACCAGGAATGTTCATTTGTGTCCATTCTTTCCGAGGGGCAAACCGCTGTGGAAGTTTGGTGTACAGGTGTGTGGAAGTTAATGGAAGTTCGTGGAAGTTGGCGGAAGTCAGTGGAAGTGAGTAGAAGTTAGCGGAAGTCAGTGGAAGTTAGTGGAAGTTAGTGGAAGTTAGTGGAAGTCAGTGGAAGTTAGTGGAAGTCAATGGAAGTTTCTGGGCATTTACGCATGCGCTGTAGTTCTAGATGGTCTGCATATCGTCGTATTCGTCGAGAGTTGAGTAGTCTAGACTAGTTTTTGGACCTTTGCTTGCATAGTAACGGTAAATTTACATTAGTTTATATTTTCTATACAGGTGGGCCAATAGTGCGTAGCCGGTCCATATCTCTGATTCTATTCAAGATATCAACATGAAATTTTACGTGCAAGTGGAAAACCCCACACGAAGCTTCTGTTAAACTTATTTTGATGTACACAGGATGTTCACGTGCTAAGTACCAAACCGAAGTTACGTTTTTTAAATGAAATGCCCCACATTTGTTTACATATTTGGATTCCTCATAAAATTTTATGAAAGTTGATATGCTGCACGTTGGGGTTTAAGAGTCCGGCAAAGCAGATCAAAAGTTACACCTGCGGGGCATCGGGTCGGTGAGGAATCCGTTAGAAATCGGAGCAAACTATCAGCTGTGTTGCAACACCGTCGCGCTAAACACGTTTATGGACACAGGAACAATGCACATTCAAAGCCCGCGCGTTCGGTACCTAGTAAATGAGACAACGGCGCTCTGAGTTTACGCTCAGTCGACACCGGGCGGCAGCACATACCAAGCCATATTTTGCGTTTGCAGCGCTCTCGCTCTACCATGATTACACCTTCATCCTAGTAAATTTAGCAACACGAAAGCCTGATTATGGTAGAAGAAGGTATACTTTATGTCGTCATTGAAACAATTTTTCGAAAACTGTAAATCTCTTGGCACTATGCACGCGTGAAGTTGGTCAATTTCATGAGTGAACCGACACTTTCTAAGATGAAATTTTTAAATTTTCTTTCAATGGAAACATAAAATAAAGTTTCGTTTATAAACTGTCAAAAATTCAACACTTCAATTTTCACCGTTTAGGAATGAGCATAGCACTACGAAGTCAGTTTTCGGGTTCATTTTAAAGGGGTTTGCCGGACTTTTAAAGCAAGCTTTGTGGAGCTACTGACGTCTGCCGATCAATGCTACCTAAGATTTCTTTATTTGAATAGGTTCACAGAATACGCTAATTATAAATAAAATTCATTAACACTTTTATCAAAATACTTATTCAAAACACATATTGTACCGAATGGTCAACTTGCGCAAAATTGAGATTTTCTCTAAAATGTTATGTGGAACACCCCTAATATTATTTGCAGATTGGATAGCCAGTTTATGAAGCTTTTGATTGATGCATATATTGGCAGGTCTGCGACTGATAATTTAGGCAGAAATAAAGAATGAACCTTAAGAAATTAGATTTTTGCCGTAACTTTGTACCATTTTTGGGGAATTTCCCTGATTTTGCCACCCAAAACTCAGAAGAATGATGCTTTCACTTTGTTTTTACATCAAATTTAGCGCACAGAGTTTACACTGGCACAAGAAATCTCATTGCAAGATTAGGTACTTCTTGAAAAGACTGTCTTTTTCTTCCATGACGCTCCTTGTATCAAAAATTTATACCTAGGTTTAATAAGTTACCAAGTATTTGAGAATATGACCATGAAGAAACAATCTGGCAATGATTTTTTGTCTCAATGTGAACTTAACTTCCAGAAACAAAATGGAAATCATATTTTGTGTTTTGGATGGTAAAATTTAGGAGAACGGACCTATCAGTCAAATTAATACATTTTAAGGTTGAATTTTCAATTCTACGGAAACCGAGACCGAAACCGTCAGTCGCAGACTTAACAATATCTACATCAATCAAAAGCTTAGTAAACTGGCTATCGAATATGAAAATAACATATCGGGTGTTCCATTTGAAATTTCTGAGAAAAAACGCATATTGCGTAAGCCGTCCACCCTGTATGATATTAAGTATTGTGACAAAAGTACTCATGGATTTTACAAATAGAGCAGTCTGTGAACCTAATCCAATAAAGAAATCTCAAGAGAAATCTTAAATAGCTTCGGCACTAAAATGGTAATATCTTAAAATCGCTCACTCTACATATAAACCCCATAGGCCCGGTATTTCAAAGAAACCAACACCGGATTAAGTCTGACACCGGCTTAGTTGCTATGCTACAACCAATCAGAAAGCCGGTATCATAGCAACGAAGCCAGTGTCAGACTTAATCCGGTTTTGGATTCTTTGAAAAACCGGGCCTTAGTGTAGTAGGTAAGGTATATCATCTTTCATACGCTGTCGTAAAATTTTATAAAGAATTCAAATATGTACCTAAACAACCCGAGGGTATTCGATTTAAAAAACATAACTTTTGCTTGGTACTCAGAGTGTGACCAGCCTGTATACACCAAAATAATTTTATCAGATGCTTCGTGGAGTTCTTAACATACGTGTAAAGTTTTATTTTGATACCTTGAATAGAACCAGAGATATGGACCGACTACACACTATTGGCCCAACCTGTATAATGCGTAGATATATTTTTCCGAGTATTTTTCTCTTTATAAGGCTTGATCCATAACGAGTGTACAAATTTCAGGAGATATACCTAGGTCAAAATAAGAAGAAAAGTTGTATGACCATAGAACATAATGCATGTCTTAAAATTACTCTCAACTAAGATACACGGTCTAAAAAAATTGTTACTTTTTGATAGGTTAGGTATCTAAGAAAATCATTGAATTAAAATTTGTAAAATTGTAAACCTCATTTGTTCCAAACATTTTTGCCTTTGAAATGCTAAATGGAGTGGCAAGCAGTTTTAGAACAATCGATTATTGTTAATTTTTTTGCGATTGTGAGCGGTTAAGCGAAATGCTATTTTATTCAAAACCTAAAGAGTTATACGAAAAAATCATTTATTCGCTTATTCCAAATTGAACCAGTGACGTAACATAGGTGCCCTATCGTTTTGATTCCGAATGTCAAGCTCTAACGGATTATTCAGTAATACATATATTAATAGTATGCCGGGTGATTCACGGAAACTGTTAGCTATAGATATTTTCTCATACAATACAGTTACAAATCTAAAAAATTAGATTCGGGCGTAAATGCCTAGGAACTTTTTATTTAAAATATTTTAAGTCGTGGCCCTTCTGGTCGACTTCCGGTTATACCGGAAATGTTTACTAATTTTTTTTAAATGGAAGCCATATTTTTGACAGCAGATTTCCATTTTGCTTATTTTTATATTCAAAAAGTCATCCATTCTCGAAATATTAATTATTTTTCGAACTTTTCCGGCTTTGCATCATACTTCTTAAAAATATATTTTTGCTACGTATTTCAAATTGAATCGTGAATCACCACTTGTACCTTTCCCAGGACGCTTCAAATTTACCCTAATCTGATGTTAGGCCAAACAAACTTTAAATTTGTAATAGTCAACTTTCTTAATATATAGAACATCTTCTATATTATTTCACCACCTGAAACAGAATGGTATTCTACTTCAAAAAGTATAAGCATTCCCGATATCTACCTTTTATCGATTTGTTATGATCGATTTTGATAAATTGCCGTGTTTGAGTAATTTACCCGGTAATTTATTATACTGGGTAGAGCTGAAATTTCTCACAAAATAATTTGTTGGTTAACAACTATTTAATGTTAAAATTCAGAATTTAAGGACATTTTCCATATTTCAAATAAACCCTCAATAATTACAATTCTACCAGTTCAATAAATTATAGGTACCTACTCAAATGAAGCAAGTTTTGACAATCGACCATAACGATAAATCGGGCGATAAATCGACAGGAAATAGATATGGGGAATGTTAAACTTTTTGAAATAGAATACTATTCTGTTTCAGATGACGAAACAATATACGAGGTGTTCTACTTAAGAAAATTGACTATAACAAATTTAAAGTTTGTTTGATACAACAGATTAATAACAGACCATAACATATCGTAGGAAAGGTAATGTGGTGACTTACGACTTGGTGTATATCGATAATCGGTACTTCAAAATTCGAAATAAGCAGCAGAAAGATATTTTTAAAAAGTATGAATTTGCCTCGGAATTTACCCATTTAATTCGAATTCAGTCATTTAATAAATATTTACATTATACAGAGACGTTATTTCCATATTCACTTCAGTGAAATTTTTAATCGCCAAACGATTTTTTCTACATTGTTGTTTAATTCGTATTTCGTTAGATTAAATGATTTTTATTAACCTCTTCTTGGTGAAAGGTAGAATACTAAAGAAGGGGAAGTGCATGGAAGTCAGTGGAAGTGCGTGAAAGTCATTGGAAGTGCGTGGAAGTCAGTGGAAGTTAGTGGAAGTTAGGGGAAGTTAGTGGAAGTTAGTGGAAGTTAGTGGAAGTCAGTGGAAGTTAGTGGAAGTCAGTGGAAGTTATGGAAGTCCCATAAAAATGGAAGTTTGGTGTACAAAATTTAGCCTGCGGTTTGCCCCTCGATTCTTTCTACCTGCTATGCAAATCCCAGAAAGCAGCTGTACCAGATGTACCACGGAGATAAACTAATCAGATAATTTGAAATCGTGGGTCTTGCGGTCATTGTACAGTGTCAATGTTTGTTTTGGCTTCCGGTAATTCAAAATCGTGTTAAATAGCCACGGGTATATTCACAACTATCGTGATGGCAATAAGGAACACTGCTTTTCAAGTTTGTTCACTAGTCAATTACATTACATCAGGAAATGATTCCTCATTCAAAACTGTCACACGCAAGTTCCCTCTAGCTACGATATTGACGGATGAACAGTAATCAACCTTAAAGTTCTTCCTTGTTAAAGAAGAAAATGCCATGTAAGTTTTATACGCTAATTAGGCATCTACCTACGTGAATTACGCTTAAGGTTTATTTTTATTTGTGTGTCAGTTAATGTTAGAATAGCATTTGTCAACTATCAAGTGAACATGGACTCATTAGATACCTATAGACGTTACACTAACTCAACAAAGAAATGCCTCCCTATAGTTTTGTTTCAACATTATCTGTTTAATTTTCTTTTGGTCGTGGAAGTTTAGTTTCAGCAAGCAAATAGTATTTTTGTGGTAGTACGATGACAGTATTTTACTTTTGCGATTTTATCTACTGTTACCTAATTACCTAACCGATTTCACTTCAGAGAAAATTTTATCAAAATTAAAGAAATCATTCCTTTGTACCCTCCTCCTTATAGTAGTTCTTATTACTTCTTGGTCAATATTGGCAATATTGTTAAAATAATTCATAATCTTCTGCGTTCATGGTTTCCATTTGATTATTATCTTTTTCTATTGTGTTAATTGTTTCATTAGTCATTACTATATTTATTCAGTTTAAGAAAGTGGCAACTAAGCTTTTCTAATTTTTATATTTTTTTATTTCAATACCTACCTATATAAAGTTGTAAACATAATCTTAATTTTTTACTTTTTAGAAGTCTATATACATACATAACTGAGTTTTCACACTGTTATAATCGCGGTACTATTGCGATATAGGTATTGCCATGTTTTCTCAAATTAACTTTCTTACAGATACAGAGAAAAAGAAGCGCTTCAAAAACGTTTAAGCAGAGTTGTAGAAGCAGCATCCAAAAGCAGTCGTCGTCACTCCAGTTCTCAAGGTAAGTGCGAATTTGTAATTTATTTAACTAATTATATAGATAACTAACTGAAATAATTTGACCAAAAGTGCAGGAAATTTGTGACTATATTATTGAATAATTGAAATCGAGTTCTAGTTCTTTTATAATTATATATAACACTTGTCATTCCTTACACCATATCCTTTGATAGTAACGTAATATAATATTGTTACTCAGGAAAAAATCATTGTTAGACGGAAGGTGAGTGCAATAGAAAGTTATTGGGTTTAAAATAGCTCGATAATCTTAGGTATTACATGGTGTGCATCACGCCCATCGATCGATGTGTAAATAACAACTTAATATGACAAAATAATAGTCATTGAAGGAGGCTGCGTGCTGGGAATTTTAGAAATAACGGTTGCCAACCTATCCGAAGAAATATACATATTTTGTTGTCCTAAGCCCTTGTTTATATACATTATATATGATAGACAAGGCCTAAGCTGAGAAGAAATCCCATTACATTCATAATTCAACACCTCTTAAATAGAGGAGTTGGGTTCTTGGCTATACATTCAACGAACACAGAGGAGAAAGGGAATATCGAATGCCCCACTCTTTAGCCTCGCTCTGTCTACTGCTTCGCGCTCTTTCTCTCAGGAAAGCGTCAGTAAAGCGAGAACACAGCGTTTCAGTTCTCGTGACGCCACAAAGCGCTTGGTTAGAAGCATTAAAATTCGATTTATTCTTTCATTATTATTATTTTGATACGGACAATATTTATTATCGATTTTTTGTGTATTTGAAGTGCGATTGGTAGTCTATAAATTAATGAGTATATTCCAGTGTTGGAAAAATTATAAAAAACGTTGAAGTTTCACTTCTATCGCGTGTGGCGACCACGCACCCAGTTTTTTATTTAATGTAGGTACTTAAATTACTTAAGGGTAAGGTTCCTGAAAAGTTCATGTAAGAACTGCGATGCCGACGGGGTATGCTATATAGTTTGCGGCGAATAATATAGTTTGACAAAAAACGGTGGACTGGATACAATGTGTGTGTTACTGTCAATGTCAGAAATTGGGTGATTTTTGATATACGCCAAGTTATTGAAGGTGTGTTCAAAATACTTACCAAATATCGTTATTATGAACTTATACACTCGCGACTGTTAGAATTTCCAAGGCACGAGTGGTGAATGTTGAATAAAGTAAAGTAAAGCAATACATTAGACTGCAAAATATGTTTTTATATTGTGTTAAGGGCTCGCCACATAGGCCATGCCATGCCATGCTAAATTAAATTTAGCATGGCACAGCACAGAGCTGTCCACATAGAACATGCTATGTAAATTTGGGTAACCATAGTTATTTGTTTAAAAACTTATTTTTGTCAATTGGCAGCTGTCAATATTCATAAATTCAAATAATGGATGATATTCATAACGTTGCCTTGGGGTTTATTTTACTCCAATTACTATTATTATTTCCATGGAAACGTATCCATAGAAACAGCATAGAAGTCGAGTTCGTTGCTATGTAAATTACTTTAAACATGAGCAAAGTGGACACTTCCATTTGAATTCCATTGTCTCTACTTCTGTGTTTTACATTGGCATAGCATAGCATGGCCCATGCCTTTACGCTCTGAATTTCCGCTACGTCAGATGTATTAAGTTCGTCTTTTAAATCATTTTTTGGTAAACTTTTTGTTTTTCAAATTTTTATTTAGGTACACTATCGATCTTTATTTCTATGCGACCTTGTCGAGCAGAGTTATTTTTGTCCCTTTTTTGTTAGTTAAATTTCTTGGTCAGCTGGAGAGCGTATTTTCACGTCTCGCTTACAATGTTACTTTCCACCTGGATTGACGTTTAAAACAGCGGATTTTTTTAGCTAAGTTTTGTAAGCCGTTTGGGATTCACGTTGTAGTCGAAGAAATTAGTGGTGATCATTTCCAACTCGGAAACTTTAATTTGTCGGAGTTTCGTGGAAACCCTCACGAGGTGAACTATCCGTATTGGTTACTCTTTCTATCTAGTGTTGTGTATTTTTTTTTGTTTGGCGAACTAAGAGTTGCTTGGACCATCAAAAATCGAGTGCTGAACAGCAGCACACTCACAAGTGTTGTTTTGACTCCATATTACATACGCTCCAGCAGCGACTTAATTTAGTTTCATTCTGTTAACGTCATACTATAGCTTTTACATTTTTTTTATTAACGTAACTACTTTTCGCTTTTTGTATTTTTTTGTAACTTAGTATCTAATTACTGCACTCGCGCGTCTTTGCGTCTGTTATTTGCTTGGCTTCGATTGTGTAGGTGCCCCTGTGTGAACGAAGCTTCCATCGCTCTTGCGTCATCCACGTCGATTGCAATTGTTTTAATCTCTTTGTTGAGTGTTGGCGATGACAAAGATTGGGATCACGTTCTTTTTGCATGTAATCAACATTTTTTTATAGTAACATTCTCATTTAGTCCAGTCAATTCAGTTGTATTTGTTATATTTTTCCATTACTTTTATTTTGTTATTAAATTTAGTCAATTTCAGTTATTTTTTGTTCCTTCATTATTTTTCGCTATTGTCCCACGACGACTGAACCTAGCCGTATTCCATCTGTTGCGCGGCCGTCGGGAATACTCTGGGAAAGTTTTCTTTAGCTCACCACTTTATCTCTGAGTTATAATAGTCGCCCACAGTTTTGTAGGGTAACAATTTGTCGAAACGATTACAGTATTTATATCTAAAACTAAAATAAAAATTAAAAAACTAAAAAATTAAAATAAAAAAATATCAAAAACAAAAGGTAGCTCGAAAATAGATCAGCCCAACAAAACGTATTTTTCGTCGACATTTCATGAATGAAAACATTATTCTTGCGGCATGTAAGACTATTGTGACATTTGGAATTACAAAGAATCCACTTGCATCAATGGACAACAAATTTAGTACGTACTTAAAAAACAGTGTCGAACAAGCCATACACACGACTTCATAACAGATCGAAAATTATTGGTTATCGACTATTTCGACATTGAATGTGATACATTACACAAGGTGTTGATTAATTAATTTTAGGATATCTGAGGACAATAATTGATGTCAATGTGTAACATCGATGCTTTTCAACTGTGGCATTGATCTACAAGTCATTTGAAAATTAGGAGGTGATTATATTGTTTTTTTTGACGAGAGACGATCACATTTACCTTCCCATAATATTTTAAAATGATATAAAGTGCGTATACACATTGATTTTTGTAGTGAAAAAACAAATTCTTTTATGGCATTCAAGATCTATTAGTTGCACACAGAAAGCATTTTTGTATAGTCGTCACTAACAGTAACAGTAAATACCATACAGTGATCATAACATCGTAAATAGGAAGTGTCTCGTCAAACGTCTTTTTTTGAATATTAATTATGGTCATTTACACTGATATTTCCTATTGAAATGTCACGTTCCTGTACCATAAAATTCATACCATAACAGTAAAAAACTAGCAGACCCAACTTCCGATTTGAATCAAGCAGAATTGCTAATAAAAACATAACAGAGCCCGGGACGAAGCAGTTCTACACTGTAGAGCATGTTGCAAAAACGGTCACACTTCATCATTTCTTGAATTAATAGTAATTTGTAGGCAATTCTCATTACTACTAACGGTAGACATCTAAGTCGGCGTTGCGTCAGACAAAAGCTTGCTGGTTTTGTTGAAGAAACGCATTTCGTTTGAAGCGGCGAAACTTTGACGTCGCGCTTTAACGGACTGGACTCTCCGTGAATTATGGCTCCTGCATTTTTTGCTTCGTACGACTGCTTGTACTTTCAATCTTATATGACTTTAATTATATTTTCATGCAATCCTTTCATAGGATACATTACATATTTAACGGTTTATTCAAACACAACTGCCCGTGCTTCGATTAGGTTACTGTTAAGCAAGAAAAACTAATCAGTTAGTTATACCGGAACATTTATTCCATATTTATGGATATTTCCAGAAAAAAAATATAACGTAACATTGTATACTTCCAGAGAACAGACTCTTCTCGCATTTTAATGTTTATAACTACTGGACAACTGGACAACCCTTATTCTAATTCGAAACCGTTTCGTCGCGATCCGCGGAAGAATAAAAAGTTATCCTGGAATCAATTATCGACGGACGGTACGTACCCGAACAGTTTAATTATACTTACATATTGCAGTTTTTCTGAAAATTTTGTCATAATCGTTACACAGAAGGATCGTCCAATCTTCCAATCTTCCAAATTCAAAATTTAGTTTTAACTAAGTACGTGACTAAATTGTTTGTGTTAATATAGATGATTCTGATTTGTCATATCATGTTCAGCAGTATCTGCAGCTGCTTGAGGCTTTTGGTCTGAGGCAGATGGTTAACGAGGTGTATTTTCTTAATTCTAATTTACTTGCAGTATTTGATGACATCAAATACTACAATTCACACCAAAGGGTAACAAAAAAGAACGCTCCCCGACTCCGTCCTCGGCTAACTGAAAATTTGAGTTTCATAATGAAATTGCTCGACAAGACGATATGGAAAATCCAAAAATATTTATAATAACTGGATATGCTACAAATCGCTAAGAAATCTAGTAAATTCTGCCGTTGTTAGAGAAAATAAAGCTTATTTGAATTGCTGTAAGTATAACTACCGCAGGAAACGGAACCTTATTTAGGAAGCTATATAATATCTACTAGATTATACAATAGGGCTAAAGTCAAAACTGTTCGTCCTTATTCAAGTGAACTCAATAACCTGCTTTTTTCTTAGATCTTCATAACATTTTAATCCAGATCCTCACCTCATTAGTAGGTATATAAATAATAAACTTGTTCAAAATGAAATGACATTTGTCTTGATGCAGAAGTGCTCAAAATAATTAGTTTCATAAAATCTAATGTGTCCGGCTTTATGGTATAACTGTATCACTGTTGAAACATAACTTGCCTGTGATTCTTCCAGTAGTAACTCATACAATCAATTATTCGTTATAACGTTTTTCCTGAAACGTGGGAAACTTCTGTAATAATCCCCATTACTAAATCCTCAAACGTTAAGGAATTCATGGATGTTAGATCAATTAGTATTTGATCAGTCCTACTTGAAATTTTTGTGACAATTGCTACATTTCAAATTCTACTGTATGCTAAGAAATATACCTAAATTGTTGCTGTCTTGTCAGTCAGGGTGCCATGAGGGGTACCTACAGCTGCGTTCCAATCTAGCTGCAAGTAGCCGATGATATCGTATCAGATTGTTCGTAGTGGTAATCGCTTATCTGATTCAGGTGTTGCATACTGTGGTGTGGGTGTGCCACAAGGTTCAGTACTTGAATCGTTGCTGTTTATATAAGTATATCTGTTTTTCCTACTGCTATCAAGTATGGTCAAAGTCACTTTTATGCTGATGATACTCAGTTGTACTATCCGTTTTCTTTAGGTCATTTAGATACAATTTTAATGAAACCAAACTCCCAGCCAAACTCTGATTTAAACAATCTTATGAGGAAAGCTCAGCGGCATTCGTTGATCAATTATTTTAATCCATCTAAATTGGTCGCAGGTCGGCCGGGGTGGTTGGATTACTTATTTTGGGTATAGGCAGCACGTACGAGTATACCCCGGCCGACCTGCAACCGATCAGCATTTTGCCGGTTTTGGCGAAAACTTTCGAGAAAATATTATTCTTGCAAATTCAACGGCACAGTCTGGTTTTCGTCCTATGCATAGTTGCTGCACTGCTTTACTTAAGGTTACTGATGACATCCTGAGAGCTGCTGATCATAATTTATTAACAATACTAATACTTTTGCATTATTCTAAGGCATTCGATCGTATTAATCATGACTTGCTAATCGCTACTTTACATTATTATGGTATGGGTTCGGATGCTTTGGATTTAATGTCAAGTTATTTGGTGGGTAGGATACAACATGTTAAGTATCGCGATGTGGTTTCACAGCCTCTTGATGTCATCAGTGGAGTGCCACAAGGTTGGATTCTGGGTCCTCTTCTGTTTTCTTTATATATTTCTTCTTTTAATCAATGTTTAACTTCTTGTAATGCTCATTTTTATGCTGACGACATGCAATTTTATTACTCGTTTTCCGAAAATGAGGTTCAAGTGTCAAATGACTTGATAAATGCTGATTTACATAACTTATCTGTGTTATCACAGAAATATTGTCTCACTTTGAACCCGCTAAAGACTCAAGTTGTGCTGTTTGGTCGTAGGTCTGCCAGGAAGAGATGCTTGCGACAGGTCAATTTGAGACTGAACAATATGGATCTTACAGTTTCTGAAACAGCAAGAGATCTAGGCGTATACTTAGATTCCGATTTGAGGTTTGATACACATGTAAATAAGATTGCCAAGAATTCTTTTTCAAGTCTAAAATTAATCTATAATAATTCTCAGCTACTAAATTTGCTTTCCAAAACCATGTTATGTCAATCGTTGGTGATATCACATCTCGACTACTGTGCCGTTGTCTACGGGTCGTGCCTGACCAAATATAATAGCAATAGATTACAAAAAATTCAAAACATGTGTATTCGTCTCATGTATGGGTTACGTGGGCGTCATTCGGTGTCCGCAAAATTATCTGAGTTGAACTGGCTGCCTGTCTGCAGACGTAGATTTCTACATAGTGCTGGCCTTTTCTTCAAAATTATCAATACTCATACTCCTTATTTATTTTCTAAAATCAGCTTTAGAGGCCAGGTTCACAGTCTTAATATCCGACGTCTAAATCTCATCACCATACCATCTTATGCTACCTCAATGTTTCAGAGATCTTTCACTTATGTTATGGCCAAGGTTGCTAATCTGCTTTTTTCACTCTTGAGATATTGTAACAGCTGTTCCGCGTTTATGCGTAAACTTAAATCCTTACTTTCAGATAACACATTTCTAATTACTTTCAAAATTTAATTTCTTGTTTATTTTGGTGTGTATTTGATATATTAATAACTTTTTTTTAACTTAACACTACTACATACTGTTAGTTTTAGGTTTAGGTTAAGTTCTGGGTGGTATGGAAGACCGAATTTGTGATTGTATTTACACAATCACAAACCGAATACCATCCATTTCAGTCAGGTGGTCTTGTAGTTATTTATGTTTGATACTTTGTTTCTGGGATGACTGAATAAAATTTATTATTATTATTAAATCAAAATTGTGTCAAAAGTTTTAAATAAATTAATCATAAAATTGAATGATGTGCAACTTGATTGTGCTGATTTTCCGAGAAATTTGATAATCACGTTAATACAAAATTTGAATTTCTGCAGCATGTTAATTTGATGATACAGAGACCTTTTATGAATTAGCAATATTAGAAAGTATTTAAATTATAACTCGAAGATATTGCTACTGGGACTACTAGTGCTGTTAAAATTTGGTTATGGAGATACGCTTTATGGCCATTTTTGAATGTTGTTCAGATCAGAAGGATTCAGATGATTCAGAATTTATGTTTGCGCAGACGTGCCCACATACTTAACACATAAATTAAAATGCGTATACCTTGGTTAAATAAGAGGATGCATACTTGCATTTTTGTTTGCTTATTTATGAACATTATAATTAATTAGCACCATATTTATATAATTAAATTAAATTTAGAACAGATGTGCAGAATATTAACGTCTGCAAGTAAATTAGTAAGTAAGTAATTAACATTTTGACATTTTTAGGTTAAGTTTTAAGTTAGATATTAAATAAACAGAACGAGAAATGGCATCTTTGGAAGGTTTAATGCTATTTCGTAAAGGATTCTATGGTTGTTTTCGACGATTCTCACATGTTCTACTAGCCCTCTTTCGAAATTATTATTATTATTATTATTAAATAACTTCGTGCAACTTTTACAACAGAAAATTTAAGGGAAAAATTGAAGAGAAGGGTCAGTTGAGTCGAAGGGTGTCAGAAAATAATATTTTAGTTGCATATTTCAGGGTTGAAATCGGTCATAGACCGAGGGACGAAAGTTCCCCCGTCGTGATTTGTCGCGTAGAACAGCTGCGTTGGTGTCCCTTCCACAATAATGGAGGTAGGTATATAAATGTCTGAGATTCTGCGTACGTTGTATTTGGAGAAAAATGCTAAAATTGTCCGTTAAATTAGTTGTGATAAAAATATTCTTTACGCGTTATGCCGCATTTCGAGACATACAATTTTTTTAACGCTTCTAGTCTCTTGTACGTCCAAATCACCTAAATTCACGCAAAAACTAGCATTCAAGATCGCATCTATCCAACTACTATGGAATTATGATAACTTTCATGGGCAGAGTTGTCAGATCAAAGAATTCTTATTTCCTTAACTTATGTAATTTTAATAGAAATCTTGAAATCTGTCAGAAAATCATGGGCTGTCACAACGACTGCCGCGATTTTGACGTTTGGAGTTTCCTATTTTGAGTGTAGTAGTGTCCTATTCTTTGTATGGGGGGATTTCAAACCTCATGCAACGAGCCCTAGAAATAGTGGAAAGATGGTGCACAGCAGAGGGACTAACTGTGAACCCTGCTAAGACCACAGTGATAGCTTTCACGAGAAGAAGAATCTTCAAGATCTGAAGAGGCTTCGGTTGTGGAACCAGGAGATCGAACTGAGCAGAGAAGTTAAGTATTTAGGACTAACCTTAGACACTAAATTAAACTACAACGCCCATCTGGAGAAATTGACCAAAAATGCTACCCGGAGCCTATGGGCTTGTAGGGGTATGATAGGGAGAACGTGGGGGCTAAGGCCAGCAATGGTCTCTTGGATCTACTCCAGGGTAATAATCTCCACACTAACATATGGATCCCTAATATGGTGGCATAAAGCCAGAAAAAGGGAATCTCAAATTAAGCTAGGGAAATTGCAAAGACTTGCATGCCTAGGAATCACAGGGGCGATGCAAACAACGCCAACTGCGGCCATGGAGGCACTCCTGGGATTCCCACCACTACATATTGTAGTGGAGGCGGAGGCTCTTGCAGCAGCATACAGGCTAAGGATAAACGGTTATGGGCTAACTCTCGCAAGAGCGGGATACCATACCGAAATATTTAACAAATAGACAAGAACTACATGTTTAGCACGCAGTCGGATAGAAACGTCCCTATATCTTAAACTTTTACAAACCTTATCGGATTACCATACCGATAGAGGGAGTGGAGGGCAATTCACAAAGGGCGAGAGAACAGGATGTAAACATTTGGTATACAGATGGGTCTAAAACTGTACATAGTACTGGGGCGGGTATTGATGGCAAAAGCCCAGGGAATGAAATTAGCATAAACCTGGGCAGCCTTGCAGCCGTTTTCCAGGGATAAATTACTGCAATTTCCGTATGTGCACAGGAGATGATCAGGAGGTCCTTTCAAAACAGGAGGATCCAGATTCTCACTGACAGCCAGGCAGCA
Source organism: Xestobium rufovillosum (assembly GCA_963966045.1). NCBI lineage: Eukaryota > Metazoa > Arthropoda > Insecta > Coleoptera > Ptinidae > Xestobium > Xestobium rufovillosum. Next base: position 24,716,405 of record OZ014493.1, on the reverse strand, counting down.
CTGGAAGCTCTGGAAGCTACAAAAATACAACCCAGAACAGTTAAAGACTGTGTGAACTCGCTGGCTCGTCTAGCAGTACATAACAAGGTTATTCTATGATGGGTGAAAGGCCATCAAGGAAGTGAAGGGAACGAAAAAGCAGACATTTTAGCGAAGAATGGAGCCAAAGTCCCGCTGATAGGGCCTGAACCTACGTGTCGTTTGGCATATCAGATAGCTAAAGAGGTGATAAAGGACCTATTAAGACAAAAACATACCTCTTACTGGATGGGGACTCCTGGACTGAGGCAATCGCGGATGTTCATTAGCGGACCATCCAGCAAGAGAGCTGAAGAATTAATACGACTGGGTAGGAACCGGCTGAGATGGGCAGCAGGACTATTTACGGGACATTGTTCATTTATGAGACATCTTACCACTATTGGAGTGAAGAACAATCCTGATTGCAGGATGTGTGGAGAAGAGGAGGAAACTTCTCATCACATACTATGTCCGGCTCTTGACGCACCTAGACATACAAGCTTTGGAGCTATGTTTGTAGAACCAAAAGTAAGAGCAGATGCACCCATAAGTCTTGTTCTAAAATTTTTTGAGGGGACCGAACTTATGAGATAATCATGTATGGGGGCACAATAAGCTTGAGCTTCAGTGCTAGGGGCCAGAAACCTACCCCGTAAGAAATAATAATAATAATGGATATCGCAAAATTTTTCACTTGATGTTAGGGATGGGTAGATTTTAATCTGCAGTCATCTTACCTAGAGCAGCGATGAAAATTCACTTAATATGTTATGTATGTTATGTTTTCAAAGATTTCGGTGTACCTGTTTTCGGCTTTCCGGGATATCATCCACATAACTGCGGCATGTTCTGAAATATTTTGGCTTCATTAACAGGGCAGATCCACAGAGATGAGAATACGTTTTAATGATAGTGAATCAAAATGAAAATTCAGAATTTCTTCTCATGACAGAGTTGGTGTATATTATTATGTACTGCCTTAATTCTTCCCAGTTAAAAATAGCCATAAGTCGAGAGTGAATTACTATACTTTATCTGCAAGAATTACAGGAAGTTCTGCGGTTTTGGAAAAGAAATTCAATAATTTTGGAAATAAAGTTTTGTGATCTAGAAACTTGCCAGCTATCTAATTTATTGTCCAAATTTTTGTAATGACCTGATAAATATTCCAGATTTCCAAGGAATTTGTTTCTCGTAAAAATACCTGCACCCGAAATATATGTTCAGAGGTACCGACTGGCATAGTGTTGTAAAACACGTTAGTGGAATTTCTAACTGTGTTTGTTTATTTATTTGCATTTTCATGTGTACCGACTAGAAATGAACGCTGTTATGCAAATTTAATTATTTTTTGTCCAATTTGCTTAGTTTTAACATCGAGATTAGTTAGAAAGATAATTACTAGTGTTAACTTGTACAGCATAACGGACCTCTACCGTTTCGTTTATCGTAAATGAGAAATTTAAATTATTCATTAAAATAGTTTCATTTGGTTGTTTTAGGTGAAACGTTCAAGAAATTCTGTAGTTTGTTTGAAATCTTGGGCATTCGACATTCATTTTGTTGTTGCGCAATGTTGTTTAGATAGCAATTTTCAACTACTATCAGGGCAACTTTTATTTTAAAAATAAATAAAAAAATAGAATTATGTTATTCGAGTTTTGTTGGTGGTCGTCTTCCTTTGTTGAGCAGTGCATATTATATACCTATTATTATTTACTAGACTACTTGATAATAATTGACGGGTCCATACTTTCCCCATTGCATCTTACTTCTTTCTGCCTTGTGGAAATAGCGAACAAGGGAATTTGCAATATGACAGACACTTTTGCCAGACACATGCTTATGCATGTTTATATTATACAACAACTTAACTTGTATAGAATTTGATGGATGATCCAAAGAATCAAATAAATTGTTTTTGAAGTTGTCAACAGCGTTATGCATGTTATGCAAATGTCCTAGCGACTTTTACTGTTACTTTGAAGGCCTGTGAAAACATAATCACCCCACAAACCAATGCTCCACACGTGTTTCACCGAAGTTTTATTATTTGGTCGGTTAGGACCTTTGCACAGCGAACATGAAGACTTTATGGCTTTAGCACTTAATAAATACATAATATTAATTATTTTAGACACAAAATAAAAGTCGTTCCATTTCAACTATTTCAACAGATAAACTAAAATTAATAATTTGTTTTTCATTATGCCTTTATTAGTAACGTGATTAGTAAGTGAAACAAACGTCGCCGTCGTGTTTATTTATTGTGCTACTCTTTTAGCTTGTGAGGTAAACTATATGTGGTCGTTAGACTAAATAGAAAATAAATACAGTTTTGAAAGAAATAAGTATCTAGCCATTTGTTGTACTCTATACATACGTGTTTAAGAGTTTTTTCTAAGTTTCTATATTTACCGTTCCCCAGCATAATAGCTGTTTGTCTATATTGCTCTTACCATCGCGAGTTATTTGACATCCCAAGTAGCAGAAGTCTGCTACTTCCTCTATCTTCTAGTTTCCGATTTGTATTTTAGTTTTGGTTCTACTTTCGTTTTCTTTCAATTGATTTTCATGCCTCCCTGTCTTTCATCTTCTTATGTATAAGTTGAAAACTAGAAGCGACAACCCACATCCGCGTCTCATTTTCTTCCGGACGTCTACTTCCTTTTCTTCCATCTCAAATTGTGTATTATTCTTCTGTCCCTATTTTTCAACCCTGCCTTTCTGAGCATGTCGAACATCTTCTTCCATTTTATATTGTTGAAGACTTTTTCTAAATCTACAAATCCTATGTAGGCGGTCTTCCCCTATCTCCTCTATTGTCTTTTCTATAATTAAGTACTCGCAAAGCTAGAATGGCCTCGCGTGTTCCTCTACTTCGATTAAATCCGAAATGAACTCCTAATATTTCTTCAGCCCTTTCCTCCATCTTTATTTACACAATAATTATAGTTGAAGCTTTTGGCGCTCCTTTCCGATAATGTTCCGTTTATGATCTTCTGAGATCTCACCTGCCTGGTATGATCGACGAACGACACAACCTATCAAACAAATACTGCCGCTGAGGGAAAGATAAAAAAACCTGTGTCAGATGTTGTACGAAAATTTTTGCACAAATATGTTTTTCAAGAACATGATTGGGTGAACAAGATTTTGAGCAACACTACTTGAGAGAGTTTTTAGAGCGCAAGAGAGGTTAATAAAGTCGGTGTTAAATAATGATTCAAACCTTGCGAATGAACCTTTAATGGCGCACTCACACAGAGGAATAACTGAAGACTTGAATGCACACGCCACGGGGTACAGTTAAAACTTACTGTGTATGGGGTGCACAGTCAAACCTCTGGAAATCAAGCGCTGCATGATTTTTGGAGTGCGCAGTTATAACTGCACGGGGAAGAGTCACCGTGTATGGTGAACAAGTCCGTGCCCTCCTCGTATCGGGCTATAGTGCAGGTCAGACACTGGTCAGTGGCATTTGTTTAGCAGTATTGCATCCGCGATTTGACGCATCAACATGTCGGATTTACACAATTTTCCCGCGAATTTTTAACGGAGTTTATTGAATTGATCACATGAGAATATTCATGACGTTTCAGCAACCATTCTTTCACCCATTTGGATCTAGGTCTTTTGGTTTTTGTAGCTCTTTGTTTTTCTATTATTAAGCACGCCACTGTCATCAACATAAGGTCTTTTCGTGATGTCATCGTATCCAAAACTGACGATTTTACTCATAGTAGGTGTGGGGAAGGACAGGCTACAGGTTAGGTGCAGTCAAAGCCGCGCATTCTTCCCTCTGTGTGAGTGGGCTCCTTTAGAAATTCACACAATAATTCGCCACTTTCAAGATGGTTAACCAAAAACGTGTTTGTTATTTATTACCTAACCAGGCAGCATTATTCGGGAGAATTTGTAGGGTGCCAGGGAAGTCAAAATGGGCGCCAAATAACGACTCAATTCTTCCTGATGAATCGCTAGAATTTCAAGAAATGATCAGCCACCCTAAATTTAGCGAAACAAAAATTGGTATTTGTGGCAGACAGATGTTGTGATATTTATATCATTATAGAAACGACTAGGGTGGGTGCAAAATGATTTTTAAATATTGGCAAAATTTTCCAAATTAGTTAGGTAATAGTTATTTACGAAACGAGTGCGAGAAGAAATTTTTCGCGCATGAGCGCAATGTTTGAAGCACGAGCGACGAAGGAGCGAGTGCTTCATTTGTGCGAAATGGCGTTTTGTTAACCAAACTTTATTACTGTCAAGTCAAATTATTTCTAGGAAGCCTGAAAGGGCCAGTGCTTTTTGCTAGATTTCGCGAACTAGTGCGCGAACACTATGTTTGAGTTTGTCTGTTGGGTTTGCGAAATGTCATTTTCAGAGCGGTGAGTTCAAAAATACTAAATAAGCATGTTGGCATGCGCATTGAATCAAATTAAGTTAAATGTCAAATATATTCCCCCATGTTTGTCTTTATAATTCCTGTTTTCAATCGCACAAAACTTATTTTAGTACTTACCTGCCATGCACAATTCTATTGTCACTCTAAATTTCAAACTTACTTTCTGCTCGCTGACATTGTACTAAATTTAGTACTGAAATTAGTCTCGTGTCAGACGGCCCTTAGTTTGCATAAGTTTAAAAAACAAGTAACCCTTAAAAGAACTGTGCCATGGAAACGTATAATACATACCTACATGACTTCTGACAAAACCAATATGAATTTGACATTTTCTGCGTCAAAGCAACCTCGATATGTTACAATAGGAATTTTTTATTCATTACAGTAAATATAATTTGACGGTAGCAGATAAATACATCCATGCATATTCTTGCCACAGCAATGTTTTTAATTTGGGCCAACTTTTCCCTGCAGCTTTTTAATGTTGGCATATTTTATCTTCTCGTTTAGTACAAGTATCAACTTTTGGGTGGAATAAAATTTTCTGAAAAATCAATATTGCATAATTTTTTGGCCATCCAAGTTATGTTTTAATTTTTAATTTATTTTTATTACTTACGCTTAAATAGCAGTGCGAATACTTTATTCTTTATAAGTGTCCCTACGCGCCTAAACGTCACACGCAATAATTAAACTGGATGCGTGCTTCGCTGATAATGTCAGTATCTTTATGGGTACCTACCTACGAAGATCAGTTGGAGTAAACTTATAAAGAATTCATAGTAAGCTATAGTACAAATTATTGCGATTTTTAGCATGAACAATTTCTTGCGTATCAAACAGAGGGTTCCACAAGGACGAAACTAGTGGTATGCAGTTTTATGCGTCATTAGAAACGCAAAACCCATCAATTCTCTGTTAATTTTGGCAAGGCAGCATCCAGAATCGAAAGTTATGAAACGTTTTCCGAATTAAGTGTCGGAAATGCGGTCGCGTTGGTCCAGGGAGTCACTGGATTGCTTTGTATAAACGTGAACCAAGCATACCGACCGGGCATTGTTACTGTTTTTGTGTAGGACAAGTTTCGCGAATCTAAATCAGACAGCTGTAACAGGTCAAACTCTTCGAGTTGTGCAATTCCTCCGAGTCCGGGTAATGAGGATTCACTGTCTTGGCCTCTCCCCATCGTTGACAGATGTCCCATGTTTTATTATATTTCTCATTTGAAAATGCTCGCTCTCGATTTGAGATTAGCATCTGTTTACTATTCAAGAAAGTGCTCTCTGTCTTGTTCTTGAATAGGCATTTTATGCGTATGCTGATCGATGGTGAAGAACTACGGCAATTTTTTTAGATAACTTTAAATTGAAGGAATTGCTGAATACATACTTTAGTAGATAAAAGGCTGATACGAACTGGAGAAACGCGTTTCGTCAGTTGCCTTGATAATGCGTTTTTCTTGAGTTATGCGTTGGGAGAAGGGTAATCCTCCACTTCTTGTCTCAGTGGTACTTTGCGTGACAATGTACAATCACAATTTAAAACCCACACATAACCTTATATGATGTTCACTGCAGAAAGAATTAATTGACACTGAAGCAATTCATTTTAACGAAGGGAATTTATGATTTGAAGGCGGGTTATAATAAAGTGCCATTTCCTGTGCATTTAAACTAAGAACATGTTATTTTCATCCTTTTTTTCCAACAGTTAAGTTAACAGTTAAGGTGTAAGCGGACCATCCGTGTGGCCAAGATTGAAAAACGTAAATCCGTTAGACCTACCACAAATTCAGCTAGAAATTAGCTAGAATTACGGAATAACTAAATAAACTCTTTACTTTTAAAAAATGATTTATTTTTAAATAAGAATGACTACAAATAGGTATGTAAAAGATAAACAAAAGCAACTCCGTTTTCGAACATAAGTCCTACAAGAATGGTCACGCAGGCCAGCCTACCTCACCATTACTTGAAATAACTTTATCAGGAAACATTTCCTATAAACACTTTCCTTCATTTCTGGCATTATGAAGTCGTGTGCCGTCTAATTGGAACCACACAATATTTAAGTTAAGTTTAATTTCTCGTACAGAAAACTTAACTCCAGGTGTTCTATCTGGAGGTTATACCTTTGTCAAACGGGATCATAAGGTAATCAGAGCGTATTATGTATATATGTGTATGTATATGAAGGGGTAAGTAAATAAATTACCGATAAAATATACACGACACGGCAGTTAATTCTCTGCAGGTAATCGGTCGCGACATATTTTCCGAATTCAATTAGACGTATTAACAGAGTTTTATATAACATGCTGTAGGCATGCTTACATTGCCAAGAAGCGGTAACGCCGGCAATTAAATGATAATTAACTTGAAATAATTGCAAAGGCTCTGATGAAGTAATATGATTAATACCAGTCAATTGAATAAAAGAAATACCGGTAATCGATAAATTTCTTCATTCAGTTTCCTGCTCTGTATTTTATTTTTAACTCTCTACATTGCGCTGAACAGAAGTACCAAGAGCATTTAAATAACGCAGAACTATTACCGGTATTACATATTTGGTCTTGTTATTTCAATTAAATATTTATGTGCATACAACCCAAATACTTTCGTGCAAAATGTGGAACATACGTGAATGCACTTCTTAAATCAATAATGTAGCAATACGTGCACTTACACTCTTTACCTGTGCACGGCCCCCTTCAAAAGTTTCCTTCTGAACGGTGGGACATGATAAATTCCCAAAATTATAATAAACTAACTACGAGTTTTCACACCACTATGCTTTGTACTAATTACAATATAAGATATAAAGTCACTTTCTAATGCATTTTCGGGGAATTTCTTCCCATAAGAAATTGTTTCTAGTCTTGAAAAATATAAATAAACAGAATTCCTAGAAAGCAGAACAATCTCAAAAATCCACGGCACCCTTGGAATCCAGAATGACTGCGACAAAAGAATTATGACTGGCTTTGACATTAGTATTGACAATCACATCATGGGAGGCCTAAAAATCAAAATTACCTACCTAAATAATTTACAATAATACAGATTATATTGTATCAAATCAATTTTTTTGTTCGATAATTAGGTAAATTATATTTTTTTATCTAGTTTATTTTTATAAATTTCTGTAGATTTTAAAATACCTAATCGAATTCGAATGTAGATAATTTAGTTTCTTTAAGAATAGGATTATTTTCAAAAAAAATGGTTTACAAAATTTGAGTAGTTATTCCTCAGTCGAAATGATCTCAAATTAATATTAATTATATCTTATAAATACTGTTACAACCAGAGCACTTTACTTGGTTCCACAAAATTTATTAGTATACGGGTGTCCGCGACAACAAGGGTGTATCTCTGAAAGGGCAACATATGGAATGGGGCATCCTGTACTTAAAAGTTGTGCCTTTTGGGGTGTATTTGAAATGTGTTTACAGCGTTGCCAAATTATTCATGTTATCAGAGATATTGGCGGGATAGGAAAAATCGCTAAAAACTTTTTTTCTTTATGAACTCAAAAGCCTGCAACTTTACAAAAAAGTGTTTCCTATGAATGACTCATAGTTTTTCTTCCCTATAAAATGACATTATCAGATATTTTATGCGGAGTTTCATTTTCGAAATAGGTATTATTGTCAACTTTTTTTATCTAAATACGGACCTGGATTTTTCATATAATATTTTGAAAGCGCCTATGTAATATTGTGAATATTTCTCCACGTTTCGATATGAAATAACTCTCATCAGTATTGATTTTTTTCCGAGTACGGCTCTGGCTTTTTGATAGAAGCACTGAAGACTGAATAACCATTCTCTTATTCTTAGAATAGAATAGTTATTCAATGGTTGAAGTAAAAAATTATTACCAGATATACACCCTGGCCGTACAAAAGAATTATCTACCATTATCTTCTACCATTGAATACCTAAGTATTCTAAGAATAAGAGAATGGTTTTTCAATGCTTCTATCAAAAAGCGAGAGCCGTACTCAATGATGTAAAATCCTACTGGAGAGGCCCATTGTTGTTTACGTCCTAAAAGCTGTGTGAAAGATACCTGTTGTGTATGCAACCCGTACTACTTACGTATCTCCATCCTTTTCTAACGCGAAGATATTATCAGGTGTTTTTGTCCAGGTAGCAGTTTTGCATTGCTCACGACTGTAAAAGTATTCAGCAGCCAGGTAATAATTTATCGTTTCATGGGACACCAACAAATTTGGTTGAGGATTTACATGAAGTTCAACTGATTAAAAAAATAGCTGAAACGTACTTGAAAATTAGACTTAATAGTTATGCAAAGAAGGTTGCTGAGAAAGCAGAAGGTGAAAACGTCACTTTGTTCCAGAAACGAAAACTATTTTGTCCACGACTATCTTACAACATACTCTTTATACTTGTGTTTCTTCAATCATAATTAGATACATTATTCACTGCAGTGATTAATGAATATTATTCACTAAACCAATAGGAACATCGCTTTGAGTTCAAATTGAAACGTCAAATCAGCATGGTTTGCTTTTAATTTGAAATGCATATTCTAAAAAAGAAGATATAATGAGTAGTGAGAGTGAAAACGAGATTTCTTTAACAGCACCAGCAATAAAAGAAGCTGCAGAACTTGCCTCATTAGATTCATTGCCCAAAAAACCAAGAAAATTATACCTGAGAGCACATGTATGAATCTTTCTTATACTGGAGAAGGGAAATGAAGGTAAATTCTTTCTGGGAATCTGTTTTGATAGTCGTGGACAAAGTATAGTATACAACTCGTTATAATGATGCTATTATTACCTCGGATGATTACAAATCTCGCTCGCTTCGCTCGCTCGTGTTGTAAACTTCATCCTCGGTAATAATAGCATTCATTATAAACTCGTGTATAATATACTATTATTTTGTAATGTTATAATTATTACTGTTTCTGTTGTATTTAGTGCTTCTGTTACTTACATCTCGTTTACCCAGTCTAGAAAATTATGCTATGTTCTCATAAAAATAAAGACTAAATGAATAAAGAATAGGAGAGATAGGATAGTAGAACACCTTCTGAGACACGAAGAAATAGTTCGCGGCATACTAGAGATAGGCCCAGATTACGCTATATTGCTCTCAAATACATACTTGGGGATGCAGGATATTCTACTTAGGGAAATGCGTAGGTTAGCTCAGGATAGGAGGGGTTGGAGGGGCTCGTCCAACTAGTCTTCGGACTGAGAACTTTCTGTTTGGTGATTCTCATTTTTAAATAATAGGTAAGTACCTATAACAATTAGCACATAGTAGGAAAATACTAAATACATAGTAAATAATTCTAAGCTCAATATTTTGCTATTTGCCTTTTATTGTACTATGTTTTTGTATTTTTTTATGCTTCACCGTCGGTCTGTCCTAACGTAGCCAATATTTTTAGGTTTTATAGGTACAAAATACAAAATTAAACTGAAATTTACCGAGCAGTTATTAATATGTTTTTCTGAGTATTTAAAATACTACCTAACCAATACCTTAGTTGTTATTTAACACCGCTGAATTTTTTATTGCTCATCTAAAATTCAACAGCTGCGGCCCGTATATTTACTTGATACAGTGATACAGTGGTATGCTCGTAAGTTGTAAATCAACGTGTAAAATAACATGCTAAATAAATAATCTACTTGATTATTTTTGACGTTTCTATTTTCCAATCAATTAACACTATTTTTGATCACGTGTTTAATTCTGTCCAATTAAATCATTATTATAGTGAGAATTTTTTACTTAACTTGTCCCAGCGGGAATTTTTTTAGTATGTTATATTTCGTACACACAGTGGATGGATCAAGAACTTTGACGTAAATTCACTATGAATTCTTCTACTCCTGAAGATGCTGACGTTGTCAGCGAAACACGTGTCGAGTTTAATTACTGTGTCACTGTCTTTTGGCGTGTGGGGTTAACTTATTAAGAATTCATAGTATGTTATATTTGTTGATAAACGACTTGTTTTCTGGTTTTGACATATGTCAAATATGTTTTAGTCATAAATTGTTACAATAAAAGAATAATATTGAAGAGTTTTCTCTTATTTGAACGTCAAAAAATAATCTTTCGTATACCACACGAGAGTAAGAATAACTTAGAAAATAATTCTCCACATTCTACTCAAACTTGTCGCCATTCGGCAATAGCCACTCGAGCCCTACCTCTTGTGTCTATTGCCTGGCGGCAAGTTTTCGAAAATCTGTCGAATTATTTTCAAGTTATTCTCACTCTCTTGTGATATTACTACTGAAAATATATTTACGTGAAACGAGTTTTATTCATATTTATTGATTCGTCGAATGAAGAGTCCGAAACAAGCGAGTGTAAGTATTAAAATTTAGAAATACGGACCCGTCTATTACCCGCTTAATCAAGTCTAACGGCTGTTCGTATGAGAGGCCAAAGAATAGACCGACTTAAAAGAGACGGATACGTAAGTATTGTGGGTTGCCTAAACCTTGAGAGGCTTCACTTTTGCTTCCATTTGGCCCCCGGTTGGCAGTACTTCATGAATCTTCGCGCGGTAGAAGTGAAACTTCTGAATTCCATCTGAAGCAGTAATTAGAGCTCCAACTCCAACTCACTATGTACGCCATCCCCACCCGTTTTCGTTAGAAACGTGGCTCAGCGGGCGGCCCCACCAATTACTCTATCCCCACGTTTTTGGTGTCGCTTGTCGCATTTTCGTTTTATTTCATTGTTGCCGATTCTGCGCCTGCCGCACGATAAGAAGTTTTACTTCAAAAATAAATACTGATAATTTTATTTTTCTGGGATACCAAATGTAATACACCGGGTGGTTTATAAATTATAATTAATTATGAATATTGAAGTTAATTAGTAAGGTAATAAGTCAATTTCTATGTCGACAACTTGAACACACTTTATTTGCTTTGACGCTTCAGAAAATACATAGCCGTTCATAACGAGTATCAAATGTTGGGGGGCAGGAAAGAATTCAAAATTCGAAAGAAATTACTCACAACAAAGATCCATGCTCTCGAATTTTCTCGAAAAAAAAATATAATTTTTAATATATCGGAAACTACAAAAGCTAGGTACCTATCTATTTAAATAAAATTTAGGGGCGATTTTCCTTAGTAGACTATAAAAAGGAAATGGTTTTTATGACCATGCACTTGGCTAAAACGATGTTACGCCACTGGTTTCTACCGTGAGGTTGGATTTTTTGCCTCTCCATCCAGTTTTAAAGAAAAGGCATTCTTGATTTTTTGTAAAATATATTTACCGAGTAAAATAGCATTTTGTGAAATCGCAGTTCTGCAATTTTGGTGAAAACATTCGTTAACAATCTTGTCATTTGTCGCAAAAAATCATTCACTTCGTATTTTACATTTCTTCCTATTTGCAACCAACAAAAATAATTCTGTCTAATCTCTTAAATCTTATACGTTGTCTCGCTTTCATTCCTAACTAGTTTCTCAACATTCTCATTATCCTGAACAGAAGTAGTTTTTATGAAATATATCTTTACCCGTCAAAATAAATGCAGCGCATAAATCACAAATGTTGCTTAAGATATATTTATTTAATGGGCCCCACAGGTCAAAAGAAAAATTTACATAAAAATATTTCCAATAAGTTCCATTAAAAAATCGATGCACCTATTAAGAATTTTAATCCCAGTTTATGTTTTATAATTAATTTAAGGGGATATTAACAGATTCGATGTCTTATTGATGAACTAGCGTTACGTTTATTTAATTATTAAATTATGTGCAAAAGAAAGTGACAAGGTTATGTCGGCTACCAACACGTTGATATTTTCAAATTTTACTACACGTTCCTGGGTTTATTTTTGAAAATTTTGCAAAAATTTAAAATTAAAAAATTAGTGGAAAAATTGACTCAACCGAATTTTGAATTTCGCAACTTCAATTCAAACTTTATTTCCTGTAAATTTCAAGTTCGTGGAATTATTAATAGCTTCTAACCTAGGGTTTCAAGTTTCAGCACACTGCGAATATCGTTTTAAAGAAAAATTGCCAATACTTGGTGGATAAATGAGAAACTCTGTTAATCAAGGGAAATTCGACTATATCTATCGGCAGTATTGCGGATGTAAGTTTTTTAGGGTTGTTTGAATTCTTTATTCTTACGCACTCGAACTTAATAATTCTTCTTAAATATAAACAAAATAGACTAAGTAATTAAAAATTAAATCAACAACAGTTGTATTTTTACACAGCCCACTCACATTAAAAGTCTTCTCAAATACTGACTACCTATCGATTTTCATAGAAAAACTGATCTCTCTGGCCTGAGACCTCTTCCTCATATTCTCCTGCATAATACAGTGTGTAAAAGTAAACGCTCTCTTTTGCACGAATCCTGCATTCACCAGCAGTTTTGTCCGACGCACAAGCCTTTTGGAAAATCAGACAACTTCTAACGGGAAATTGAGTAATATTTATATTTCCGCAACACAGGGGTATTTAGAGGACAATGCTAACTGACTAAGCACCTGCAGTCAGCGCCTCAGTAGATGCATGGTTAATGCATTGGTCCAGTAAGAAGGAGTTTTGTGATGGCTTAGCATTCCGTAACATCCAGGATATTACGGGGTTACTCGCAGCATGAAGAAGACCACATTATCACCCAAAGTGGAAATAGAAATCATGCCTCCACCCTGGTTCGGTATGTTTTTCATTGAGTGCGAGAATTGTTTATCGGCTCACTGTGGCTGCAAATTTTTTTTTCTGTTTTTTTATTTTAAAATTTTGTTACATTTATTGATCACATTATTCACACGAGCTAGCAATTTATGTGTACGCTATAGTTAAGTTAGGTATTTGTATGGAAAGGGGCAGTTATGTGTTTATACAGGATGAAAGAAACAGTTGTTAAGAAACAAATGGAGTATTAATCGCATCTGTCCTTTTTTGGGAAAGCAAACATAAGGCTGGTATTTATTTATATGCTCGCAAATTTTAAGGCGTGCCATTAACGAAACAAGGACCTAAGTAACAATGGACTAAAATTTGAGCGTTAGAAAATAATTGAAGGCAAAAAGTATCGAAACTTACTCATGAAACATTTATTTTATCTAATATTGTTGCTGCAATATGGCTATTTATGGGCTTCATATGTTTTACGTGTAGTTTGTCAAATTCAGACACTGAAACTACCTACAACAGTAAGGCAGGACATCAAATATCTTCATCATCATAGTTTTCATTGTCGTAATCAAGTCGAAGTCATGACTGAACGAATAGAGGTGGCTGGAGGTGTCTTATGCCGAGGAGAAATTATTCTGCACTTTTCGTATCTATCCTCTATAATGCTACTCAAGATTAGGAATTGAGCTCTGCAGGACCTAAGGAAATGGGACGGCAGTGTTGCTTAGACGTTAAGGGTTTTTCCAGGTTTCGGGATGGTACGATTTTACTCTTCTTCCACCCATAGCACCACAGTTAAGAATCCTCTGCATCCACTCTCATTTGTCTCCTGAAGTGTGCATTTTTTCATTCCTTATGGTAAGCGCTTTTACCCCATCAGTAGTAATTCGAGTTTCCTATCCTACATATTGGTAACAGCACGTGTGGCCACGAGCAGTCTCGACATTCATGTCTATAACTGTTATAACCAAAATGCATGGACGTAACGAACTTGAATAATTTTATTTCTGATGCGTTTCTTGGTCTATATTTCTTTACACTGCAGGAAAAATCTGTTCTTACTAGGAGTATTTGGAACACACTGACCATTATTGAAACAAATGAACGTCTTAGTGCAATTTAATTCTGGCTTTGCCTTTTAATCTTTACAAACATGAATGCGATTTCGCATATCACTCGGACGGGATGAACGCATTATCGAGACGCGAAAGCAGATTCCAAAGAATGTCGTTGCATGTCTTGTGTTCATAACATGAAATAGGCCGACAGTGGACTGTTTTGCCTTAACATACAGCAAGGTAATGGAAAACTTGAACTTCAATATGTAAATGCTTCGGATATTTTACGTTTTACAACATTAATTTCTTCCAGAAGTTTTAAATATAATCTATAAGCGCTGTACGTTATATAATGAGAAGCTATAACATTATCGTGTTTCAAAATTGGCTAACGGTAATATGATTTCACATAGGAAGTAGCTACTGATATGAACCAACAAATGGATAATTTTTAATGGCTTTATAAGGTAAAGTGAAAATTTGCAATGACACATGCCTAGAACTAAAACACAATAAGTAATAATAAAACATTAATAATATCTTGTTCCATAATTTAGCTTGTTGGTACTTATTATTAACTAGCTGGTACCCGGCGCGTTGCTGCCTCAGAAGAAATAATTGTGGTAAAATCGTTTGAAACTTGATAAACTGCGAATGACATATATGCCGTTTGACGTTTGCTGTCAATTGTCACTATAAATTATAGCGACCCGCCCCGGCTTCACATAAACGTATAAAAAAAATCTGTTGATCCGATCGCTACCAAACTTCACAGGATCACCCGCTGGGCTAATCTGAAGATTTCCTGAAAATTTCATTAACATCGGTCCAGCCGTTTTGGAGTCTATAACGGACATAGGTAGAAACAATTTTTGTTTTATATTATACTAGCTGGTACCCGGCGCGTTGCTGCCTAGAAGAAATAATTGTGGTAAAATCGTTTGAAATTTGGTAAACTGCGAATGACATATGCCGTTTGACGTTTGCTGTCAATTTTCACTTTATAAATTATTAGCTGCCCGGTCCCGGTACGACACGCGCGGCACCTACTGTAAGTCAATCTTCAGATTAGCCCAGCGAGTGTTCCTGTGAAATTTGGTAGCGATCGAATCAACAGAATTTTTTTTTGTTTTGTGCGAAGCCGGGCTTGATATGACACATATCAACTGTCAGATTTGACAAATAAAATTTATTTAATACTTTCTGACGGTCTGAATTTTATTTGTCAAATCTGACAGTTAATATGTGTCATATCAAGCCCCGGCTTCTCACAAAACCAAGAAAAAAAAATCTGTTTATCCGATCGCTACCAAACTTCACAGGAACACCCGCTGGGCTAATCTGAAGATTACCTGAAAATTTCATCAACATCGGTCCAGCCGTTTCGGAGTCTATAACGGACATAGGTAGGTAGAAACATTTTTTGTTTTATATATATAGACTAGCTGGTACCCGACCCGTTGCTGCCTAGAAGAAATAATTGTGGTAAAATCGTTTGAAATTTGGTAAACTGCGAATGACATATGCCGTTTGACGTTTGCTGTCAATTGTCACTTTATAAATTATAGCGACCCGCCCCGGCTTGCATTTATGCCGATCCTACGCAGTATAACATAGCAACATTCATCGCTGATTTTGTACTTACGGCAACGGGCGTATTTTCTTAATATACTATTTTCGTAACCGATCTTGGCACCACACCTTCATGGCTCAGTGGTCAATGTGTCAGCCTCTCAAGTCGCAACGTTGAGGGTTCGCACCTCGCAATAGCCCTGTTTTGTGATGATTTATCTTTTTTCTTTTGACCAAAAAATCTGTTCTGGTCCAAAAGGACAGCTAGGGGATCACCATCACGCGAGACAGACATCCACTAATTTGTTGACTTTTACTATTATTGATTTATTGTTGTTGCGCGGCAGAAATACACCAATCAGGGAACGTTGCATGAGCTCTAATGTTATACCGCGTAGAATCGACATAAATGCCCCCGGCTTCACATAAACGTATAAAAAAATTCTGTTGATCCGATCGCTACCAAACTTTACAGGAACACCCGCTGGGCTAATCTGAAGATTGCCTGAAAATTTCATCAACATCGGTCCAGCCGTTTCGGAGTCTATAGCGGACATAGGTAGGTAGGTACATAAGTAGGTAGGTATCAAAATACGTAGCTTGGAGTTTAATTGTCAACATGATCTGTCACAACCGATTTCAGTTCGTTTCCAAAATGTCATCCTTAAAATTGCAAATGACTATAGGGCGCTTTTCCGTAGTCTGTCGTAAAGACGCCATATCTGATGGACTTCCGATATTCAGCAATTTGGTGAAAAGAAATGTTATGGACAATGACTGACGGCAACAGCTGCAGAAGGTCGGAAACATTATGCTAGCTATAACAGGGAAGTTAAAAAGGAAGAGTAAAAACTACAAAAGTCGTATTGGGAAGAGAAATTTGAAGAATGGTATAATTGTATAGATTAGTGCGAATCACAAGATTCAACGGAGCACATGGAAACATGACAGAAAACAAAAATCGATTTCCTATGGTCCTGAGGATTTGCTTAATAATAATATTAATATTAATCATTTATTAACACAAAAATAAATCATTCACAAAATTTAAAAAAATCAGGCCATTTAGGGCTTGCATTCATGCATCTGTAAATAACAAATATGCAGGCTAGTATACAAAATCAATTAAAACTAAAAAAAATATTAGGAATTGACTGTCAACCCGAGGATCAAGAAAACAAGGAAAGAAGAAGACGAGAAAAGAGAGAAAGCAAAGAAAAGAAGTAAATGAGGAAGTAAGGGATATAACGTTTTAGAACAGATGGTCACTCGGTCCTGAAAGATGTCCTAATATAATTCATAACATGTTGCTCTCAGCAGAGTGTATACACAGCTCTAACTAACATTTTTAATAAATGCCTAGAAGGAGAAGACGTTCCCGATGACTGACGGGAAGCACACATAGTAGTTGTAGAATTTTGGGTGCGTATTATCATCTTTTCAAACTCCTTGGTTGCCTTTGTCAAATTTTACATATTTTACTTTATAAATTTTGACAAAGGCACCAGTACTTCCCAAAATCTTAAATTATATTCAAATTTAACGAATTTTTCCTAAAAATTAATCCCGTCACGAGCTGTCTTCTAGCGTTGACCACACTGATAAAATCTACAACTAAACCATCAACGACGTAATAAATATCTTTTATATGTAAATGAAATTGGTAATTTAAAGGGACGTCCCACGACGATTTCGTGTCATATTTCTTGTAATTCAGATTTAATGCTTTTATTTTCATTTGGTTAATCTCCAATTTGCTGCATAGTATCGTGTAGTATGTTGGTAATTTATAGCAGTGTTTACAAATTTAAATACATTTACCATTACATAAAACTAACTTTATTAACTTAATTAGCGTAAGTACGTATTTTAATGTGCCATGAAGTTGCTCTTAATTTGCAGATAGGCAGACAGTATGAATGCGCGGAGAGTTACTTTATTTAAACTGTGAAGTAGGGCTTCAATATTTTTTTATTATAAATTATGCAAGTGATGTTTTGCTGAGTAAACACTTAAGTTGTCGTTTAAGTAAATTTGAAAATTGCTCTTATAGGTACCAGTTGTTTTGAAAAATTTAAGAATTAAATATTTAACATGGCAAAACACGAATATAGAAATTTTGATTAAGTAAATTTTTAGTTCAATATGGAAACGGAACAATGGCAAATAATGTAGAATTGAAGATGTTGCTTGCCAAACGTGCTCTTCCAGCTGTTTGCTGTTGTCCCAATAATTCCATATATCTACTAAAATTCAAATAAAGTTGAAAATTACAATGGGGACTTTTCTGTTAACATTATAGTAAATACTACCTTAATTCATTCCGTTTTCGAAAAATTTAAAAATCTATGGCAAATAATTGTTTAAAACGCTTGCAAACATCCACTATTTCAAATGAGTTTTTGCAATGACGTACTTTTCAACCTTGGTGACGAAAGATAAGTTTAACCAATCAGCACAAACTGTTAAAAAATTTATCACCCTAGATACTGCAACCAATGAACTTCATACAAAGTCTAGGATATAACATTTAGGAGGAGTTCAGTGACATACACACGTACAGAAAAATTATATATACCGGGTGGGGATTTAGTGTGTAATCGGTTCATATCTCTGGTACACGTATGTATGTGGGGAACAACATGGAGCATTTCGTAAAATTATTTATGTATATACAGGATGTTCACATTCTGAGTACCAGACCAAAGTTCTATTTCTTTAAATGGAAACCCACAAGACCACAAGTATTTTCGTGATTTCGATTCCCCATAAAATTTCATGAAAATTGATATATTAGGTATATGATGTGGTTTTGAGAAAGGACTGTTAAGGTATTGACATTTTTGTGTCATTATGGTCCCAAATTTATGACGCTACTTGCGTCTACTAACCAAAGCCATCTAATTATTTTGTATTTGTGAAATCTATAAATACTTTCACCATAATACTTAGGATTATACAAGGTGGTTAAGTTATGCAAAAGGGAATTTTCTCAAAAATTTCTAATAGAATATCATGTATATTATTTGCACATCTGACAGTCAGTTAACTAAGCTTTTAATTGATGTAGATATTGCCAGATCTACTACTGATAGTTTCGGCAGATTTTACGATTGAACATCAAAATTTTTGAACTTCATTATTAGTTTATACTCTTTTTGGCGAATTCCCCCTATTCTTTTGCTCAGAACTCACAATAATGTTTAAATTTTGTATTTGCAAATTGGTATCAATATAAAGACACTAAATCTTATTGTAAAATTGTTTCTTTATGGTTATATTCTTAAATGTATAATGTCTTTTTAAAGTAGGGTATAATTTTCAAACAAGGAGTGCCATGGAAGAAAATATTATCTTTAAGAAATAATCTTGCAATGGGATTTCTTGTGTTAATGTAAACTTCATTTGCTAAATATTCTATAGAAACAAAATGCAGACCTTTTTTGGAGTTTTGGGTGAACAACAGGGAAGATCGTCAAAAATAATGTAAAATAATAACGAAATTACATTTTTATAATTCAATTTTACATTCTGCCGAAACTTTTACTGGTAGGCTTGGTAATATCCACACCAATAAAAAGCTTAGTAAAATGACCATCAATTGTACAAATAATATACATGGTGTTCCATTTGAAATTTTTGAGAAAAATTCTGTTTTGCATAACTTAACTACCCTCTATTATCTCAAGTATTATGAGAAAATTATTTATAGATTTCAAAAATACAGCAGTGTGTGAACCTATTACAATAAAGAAATTTTAGGTGGCTTTGGTTAGTATACATCAGCAGCGTCATAAATTTAGGTCCATAATGGCACCAAAATGTCAATATCTCAACATTCCTTAGTCAAAACCACATCATGTAGTATATCAATTTTCATGGAATTTTATGGGGAATCCATATTATGCAAGGACACGTAGGGCTTCCATTTAAAGAAATAGAACTTTTGTCTGGTACTCAGAATGTGAACATCCTGTATATACCTAAATAATTTTGGGAAATGCTCCATGTGGTTTTTCACATTCGTGTAAAATTTCATTTTGGTATCTTAAATAGTTCCAGAGATATGAGCCAATTACACACTAAATCCCCAACCGGTATATAAAAGATTATTACAGACAGGTGTATGCCATAAAGTTTGCTATAATAAAATGGGAGTTTTCTTCATTGCCAATTTCTTCAAAATATTTTGATAAAAGTTGATGCGCGAAACAAAAACATTAAGATGTAATGTACAGGGAGTGCAAAAGATTTAAAATGAACTTCCCCCAAAAGACATATCTAATTTGAAAAATGGTTATGTGATGTTTTGGCGGGGAATTCGTGGATTCGACTTCTAACCTGCCAGGCTCCCAGGTAATGGTATCTTGTTCTAGCTACTTATGATAAAAAGATTTGTCCATCGTCGCATACGTTACTAGCGTGAACTAAAAGTTACTACTACTGGGAAGATATGGTGGGGGCGGAAGAATATTTCTGGACATCACAATAATTTTCTGAATATGATACAAATCACAAGTGCAGATTTGTTTTTTGAATGGAAAACGTATTGGATTCTCATTTTTTTGATTATGTGATAAATATTACCAGCAATCACCAACAATAATTTAAATTGAACAATATCAAGATCTCCTTGTTGTTTATGACACTTAACTAATGCGGTTGTATTAATTAGAGAAATTAACAAAAAATTATAGAAATAAATATATCCTGAACCAATTAATGTTTCTGCACCTGAACTTTCCAATCCCATACGTGACTAACATAATCTTAGATGTTTTTCAAATGTCGGAAATTATACGCGGCGATCATTATAAATTACCGTTAATGAATAAGAATGTTTAATTTATCTTGACAAAGTAGGTAGGTACTTATCAATATGAATATAGTACTTTCGGTAAACCCTGGGTGTTCTCAAGAAAACACACAAGCAGTTTCTTAAAATTATTTAAATGCCAGGGAATTGTATTCATTAGAAATATGAATTTTTATCGCGCATTGCTGTTTTATTATCTTTTTACTGCTGTGGCGGCTGATTTTAGTAAACATTTTTATGCCACTAAATAGTTGTAAAAGTTGTAAAAGTTCGATAATTATATATTTAATGACAATCTACTTCTTTCTTTAGTAGCTATAAATTTTTTAAACCGTAAAATTATAGTATGTCTGCCTATGAATACCGTGACGTTATTAATCTAATGTCGCCATAAATATTTTATGTTATGCTACTTTGAAGAACTAAGTAGTAGAAGATTAATTTTAATGCATAAAATTATAAAACACATAATAAAAGACATATTTAGAAGACACTGTTAGGAAGTGTTATGGGTTTTATCAGGTCAAGTTATCTAGAATCATTCCCTAACTGCAACCAAGATGCCAGACGAGTAGAAAATGATGAACAAGCGTTCCGTGGATCTCCTTCTTCTGGTTAGTTCAATATGAGCCAAATTAGTACTACAATAATTAGTTTGTTATTGTTGACTATTTCACGAAAGCGCTGCTTGGTTACAACGAGCGTAAATTTGATCTATGAAATTTTCATAGGTTATATCCCGAGAGTTTCAAGTTTTAACGGGTAAAATTTGCGTGCCTAGGTAGTTTTTTGATAAATTTTGCATGGAAAATGGTTGAGACTAAATAATTTGGGATTTTATCGTCGAATTATTTAGTCTCAACCATTTGCCTAAAAACAAAATTTTGCAAAAAGTTTGCCTACGCAATTTTAAGGTCGAGGGGTCATATCAAGATTATCTCCCAAAAAAATATATTTCCTAACTTTTGTTTTAAAATAATCTTTCATAATGTTCGCAAGATTTTCAATTGATGTACTTTTATTTGAAACGTACCCTTTTTCTTCATAACATGCACGGAATTGATTTAAAACGGATTTGTGAGTTTTCTTGGTATTCTTGTAGTCCAAGAGCTAGCAACGGATTTCGTTACACCATAGAGAATAAGGCTAGAATTTCAACTACGAGTCCCTTGCAACGTAGTAACAAGAGGATCAGAAGTCTGGCAACCGTCCGAGGGTGGCTTTTTAAGCATTTTTAAGGGTGAGAAAAAAATTAAAATTACACTATTATAATCGTAATGGCACTTCGCAATATTAAAGTTAATACTATTTTAAATCAATAAAAAAAATGCCAGACGAGTGGGGGGGGGGGGGGTGGAAAGTGCGCGCCAGAGGGGGTTAAAGGGGTGAATCAAATTGCACTCAAACACAACTACTGTGCATCTCCAAAACCGCAAACAAACTGTCATCACATAATATAACGTTTCCATGGTGACCCATGACCAGGGAGTGATAATGTGGTGGACTAGATTAAGTACGCTGGGCCCTTGCATAGAACCTCTCACTTTTATCCCCCTCTGGCACCCACTTTCCACCCACTCACTCGTCTGGCATTTTTTTTATTGATTCAAAATAGTATTAACTTTAATATTGCGAAGTGCCATAATGATTATAATAGTGTAATTTTAATTTTTTTTCTCGCCCTTAAAAATGCTAGAGGCGCGAAAGCCACCCTCGGACGGCTGCCAGACTTCTGATTCCCTCGTTACTACGTTGCAAGGGATTTGTCGTTGAAGTTCTAGTCTGATTAAAAATAACGTAACGAAAGCGTTGCTGGCTCTTGGACTATTGGGGGTAGAGTTTTCAATTTCTTGATAAATTTCCAAATTATTGGCATCACCAAAACGTTGCCTTTTTGAATCGGTTTATTTCTGGCATGCGTCGCAAATTATTGTAGGATTTCATGTAGGAAAGTTTGTACTCGCGGAAAGCGGTTGCTATGGATATCATACCAGACGCTGTCAGATTTACTCCGACCGGCCTACTAATTTTTTTGAACTGCCAAACTAACAAATATATTTTAGAGTAATTTACTTAATTGAATTAAATGTCTTAAAAAGGTATATATATATATATATATATTTATATATATATATATATATATATTATATGACTTTAATACGAATAGATTTATAGTTAACGTTAATAAAAATAATATGCAATAAATGAAATGAGTCTAAATTCTGCCTCGATTAATATTAAATTCACTCAAAAAACTTATCTAAAAATGCTAGGTTCTGTTTCATCATTGTAGAATTTTAGTAAAAGCTGGGAGCCTTTTATCAGTGTAAGTAATACCACTGTCATCGGCTGAATTTCACATTTCTCGAAATTTGATTGGTTGGTAGTATATAGCGGGAGACAGTCACTAGAAATATTGTGCAATTTAAGTCTTTAAGGGTTGGTGTTGAGGTGTGAATAATTTAGTAGCTATACAAAGTAATCGAGGTTCTACACATAATTGTACTCCCTCTAACTGATTCCAAAGTGATTTTATTTTAGCAAATTCCAATTTGTTGTCCTAAAATGGGATCCAGGGGCAAAGCGTCTTGAAAAAGCTCCTCAAATACGACATCTCTACTAGGTATACGAGTATAGGAAAAAGAAGGTAGGTACTAACGGTGTTGTTAACAATTTTGCGATGAGAAATGACCGCATGCCTATGTTGCAAAAATCAAATCTGAGTCAATGTTAATAAGAGTTATCAACATTTTTAAAAAAATCTTTAGGATAATTTAAAGCGATATTATATTAGAAAATATTACTTTTTCTTGAACTGCAGCAACTATTATTTGTGAATATCAACAAGTAAATTTCGATTGTCAAACGAAAATTTGATTTTTTTAAGTTGTTTTAGCTGCGTTTTTCGTTTATTACGTACGTGCAAGCGTGTGATTTTGGTCAATTTCGTTAGGGGTCGTAGAGAAATATATTTTCGTTATTCCTGAATTGTCATCGTCTATACAACATTGTTTATCAAGGATTATTCTTTTCGAATTATCCCTAATGCCACACGCTGTGTGCATATAGGTCTACAGGTACATATACACTGTACATTATGCACATTTTTAAAATAGTCTAAATAAATACTTGCTACGGCGGATCATCTGCATCATCTCAATGGATACAGGATACAGGTAATAATAATGCTCTCGTCTGTTATGATCAAAGTGTCCTCTGAACTGAAATAACGCCTAACGCTATAGACAACCGACGTACACCACTGCTACCTGAGTAAGCGTGAAAGTTTATAGTGCGAAGGAACTTCGACAGATGCCTCTAGATGTTTGTGAAACATAAAAGATTCAAGTTCAGTAACTTTCTTATACACAGCAGCTAACAATAAGAAAATTATTTCAGTATCAGATTCATATTTCTGCAGAGTATTTAATAAGCACGAAGAAAATTAAATATTGCATTATTTCAAATATACGAGGGTTCATAGAAACAACAAGTAGGTACCTACCTACTTACGATAGAAAAACTTGTTTCACGGGTCGAAAACTCGCCTTTCACGTTACAAAAAGTAAAATAAAGCAATAAAAGCCACAATTTTCAAAAACAACAAAACTACGGAAAGAAATAATGGTGTCTATCGTACCTACTTAATATAAATACTGTAATGGTCCTAATCCCTCCTTTGTAAATATGTTACGAAAGCTTAACCCTCTCGTACCTGTACCCCTCAAATTATTTAACCTGATTAATTAATAAGTGAACTATTTAAATTATTTGGCCATGTGATTGTCTTTCTACGGTGTGTTTGCCCCTATCTAACCATTTTAGGTATCAGACACAAGATTTCTAACAAATGCGGCCAAGTCCACAATAGTAGCGGAAAACAGTAAAACACGAAAATAATGTTATAAGAATCCATTTATTAGCTTAGCAGTAGAGAGTGGGGCGGTTGGGGCAGACAGACACGGGTCATTTCCACATATACGCAATGCATTTCGGTAGCGCTTCAGCGGTGGAGGATATGGAGGATGTGGAGGACCTCCGCATTTAATTCCAGTTTTACTATACTTAACTTGCAATATTCATCCACGGTTATAATTAGCAGAAATTGGTTTATACGTGTAATCACCTAATTGTTATTTATAATAAATCAGTTGCATAAATAATTTGAAATGAATAAAATCGTCATTAAAGTGAATGCGAAGGAAGTGGCGGAGTTTACAAAAAGTATTGATAGGTGATTGGTTATATGGGATGAGCTAATTATTGTATTGAAGTCCCTTCGTTTACAAGCCTACACGTCTGGCAGCGTTCCTTTTCTTTTGTTTTTGAATATTCAAATGTCCTCACAATAATAAAAATTTACATAATAATATAATGACATGTCAATAAGCAGCCGTCCGTGTCCCTTTAGTGCATAAAAATGCCAGATATATTCACAATGTTTACCACCAAAAGCACTGCACGTCGTAATAAACTTATAAATTAATTATTATTCTTTTAAAGTCATTGTGCTGTAAAATTATTAATCATGTTTTCGATATGAATCACAGTTTTATTCTTAACCTAGCATTACAATCAATAAAATAGTGAATAGATTTAATACCATATTGCCCTTTCAGCTTCCGGCTTTAAGCAGCATTTCAATAGGCCTAAACAACCCCATATGATATTTTTAACAATATACATTCTTAAACGTACGGTTGGGCACTTTTACCCAGTAACACCTGAAAATACTATTAATATTCTGACAATTTCTCTACCTGGTTTACACAAACAAAAAGTTACGGGGATCATAATATTATTCATGAATTATTAAGATCACCTCTTAGAAAATAGACGGCTACCTGTTCAAGGGTGTGTTTTTTATATTTCAGACATTTAACCTGCCATAAAGATGGAATTATACGTGTATAACGTTCTAGAAATACCATGTACCTACTTTTACATAAAATGATTTTACTCATTATTTGTCTGGATAAACAATAAATTATCCATATTTCCCCTTTTCTCCCGATTTCTTGTTCCTCTTGTTACTGTTATGACAATATTATTTACAATTTTTAAATTATATTAGTAGTTTAGATTTACTTCCCCAACTGGTTTCTACATATATCGCAGGGGACAATGAAAAGGTAGAGGTAAAAAACTGAACAATGGGGGTGCACCTGCATCTATACAATAACAAAATCAGAGAGATACAATACCAATGTGACGTGTCTATGAAAGTAGACAAAGACAAGTCTCGACTTGTTCAAAACTAAAATCAAAAGGCACTTGTGGGGATTAAATAAGAGAGACAGTTTTCCGTCCCTAGGAAGCGGGCATGGATAAAAGATGTAAATATTATACGTATCGGCCACGGTTATATCTGAATATGCCGCCCTGTTTCGTCAGTGGGCCGCGCTCTTCGACTATATCTCTAATTGGGTTATGATTTCTGTAACCGAATTGCATTATGGGAAACATTTGTCTATAAAAGAGCAGCAATTAAGACGACGTCTCAGTTCTGTGAACTACGGCTACAAGAAGACATCGAGAATGAATAATTATCAGTGCAATTCTTGTAATAAGTTCTTTTCAAGACTAGATAATTTAAAACGACATAAATTACGGTGCACTAGTAGTAAAAATAATGACAATACTTCTAATTTCTGGTGCCCTCATTGTAATAAAATGTTTTCGAGATCAGATTCCCTATTTCGACACATTAAATCAGTGCATAAAGATAAGGAAACCTCGACGTTAACAGTAGACCCAATACCCGAAAGTGACGTAGATTCAACTGAAGAGGCGGCCTTTACCATCATCGAGGAATACGAAACTAACAACAAAAAGTATAAGCTCTCTCGAAAAAATGTTGTATTTAAAATTAATGAGCCTCGCCGAAACCAGGACCAATTGATGTGCATAAAACACGGCGTCGAAGGTATCGTTAGGAGAGTTGTGGAAAACGTACAACCAGACGACAGAGTGGGATTTGGGTTCACGACGAATGATCATGAAAAAGAAAGTCACCTACCATTTAGAAAAGCTTCAAACGTATCCTTCAATCAAGTCTGGAGTATGATATCACAAATCTATCAAAGCAACTCCGAGGGATTGAAAACAAGCAGGTTCCGAATAACCATGACACAGATCAGATCACCCAGGGGCCGAGGGCACAATTGCAGATTGAATTACTACAATAACTTTGAAGAAGAGTGTAACAAAAGGCGCGGAATTATTGTGGTAAGCATACTTTTCTGGTATTATTCATTCATCATATTTGTCGTTTAGCGAATACAATTAATATCCTTTTCATCTGTTTCAGGTCAAAAACGTCGATCACTTGTGTCTTCCAAGATCTATAGTCCTAGCTTTGGCACGATTAGAAAAAGACCCGAATTACAAGAACATCCGCAAGGACATCCGGAGCGCACAACTAATAAAGGCAAAAGAATTAATGAATGCTGCAGGAGTTGAGATTCCAGAGGAGGGAGATGCTGGTGTTGAAGAAATTCGCTTATTTCAAGAATTCTTAATCGACTACAAAATCACCGTTTACGAATATGGTACTCGCGAGAAAATATTTGAAGGCCCCGATGCAAGAAAAAGAATAGATCTGCTACACAAACAAAATCACTTTAATGTAATTTCATCTTTAACAGCGGCATTTGGTTCGAGTTACTTCTGTCAAGATTGCAACGTTACCTTCAACGTGAAAGACAGACATCGATGTACAAATAGTTGCCCTTGCTGTCGGTACAAACCAGTGTGCACCAAAGAACCAGAAGAGATTCCGTGTCCTGAGTGCAACAGAAGTTTTAGAAATAGCGGCTGTTACGATAACCATCTGAAAAGTAAATTATGCGATAAAATACGTAAATGCTCCAAATGTTTTAAATCAATCGCAAAGAATCGTCAACACCAGTGCGGTGAAATATTCTGCAAAATTTGCAAATCATTCCAACAAGAAAACCATCTTTGTTATATTCAGCCTGATAACCGTAGAGCACCCGCAGATGACAAAACACTATTTATTTTCTATGACCTCGAAACGCGGCAAGAATCCCAGTTCAATGAAAAATCTACTGTTCATGTACCAAACCTTTGTGTATTCCAGCAACGGTGTATTCCCTGCCTATCTTTAGATGATAGCCAACTTTCTTGTATCAAATGCGGCGTTAGAAGGCATATACTTAAAACTAGCCCCGTTGAATATTTTGTTCAGTTCATTCTCAATCAGAAGAAGATTTTCAAGAAAATTATAGTCATTGCGCATAATGGCCAGGGATTCGATCACCAATTCATCTTAAAATACATCCTAGAAAATACCAAGTATATTCCAACACTGATCATGCGAGGTACAAAATTAATTTTAATGGAGGTAAATAATATAAAGTTTATCGATTCTCTCAATTATTTTCCCATGGCTCTCTCAGAATTACCCAAGGCATTCGACTTACCCCCTACCTTCAAAAAGGGGTACTTTCCACACCTCCACACCTTTTCAATACGCTGAAAAATGAGAATTACACGGGGTTTCTGCCTGGTATAAATTATTACGATCCTGACGCTTTAAAGCCACAAGCCAGAGAACAGTTTTTTGGATGGTACGAGGAACACAAGAATAATGAATTTAATATGCAACGATAATTGATCGACTATTGTATTAGTGACGTCCAAATTTTAACTGAGGCGTGTCTGAAATTTCGCAAAATTATGTTGGAAGAATGTGGTATTTGTCCATTCACAGAAGCGTGCACAATTGCATCGGCGTGCAATTTGATATTCAGAAGAAATTTCTTGCAGCCCAATACTATTAGTATTATACCACGCAACGGTTATCGAGGCACCGACCAACAGTCAGAAATTGCCCTTAAATGGTTACTATGGGAGTCGCATCAGAGAGGAATAAGCATCAAACATGCAGCGAACAGTAAAGAGACTGTACTTAATGGGACAAGAGTTGATGGATATTCTGAAGAAACAGGTCAGGTTTTCGAGTTTCATGGGTGCTATTATCATGGCCACGATATCTGTCAAACATCGTTACGTGATCAGCCTCTGCATAACGACTCCAAAGATACCTTAAATGCCCGATTGGAAAGAACGCAGAAGAAAACCCAAATGCTGCGTAAGGCCGGCTATCAGGTTTTAGAAATGTGGGAATGTCAGTTTCGCAGAGAAATGAGAAAAAACGCCGAAATTGAAGAATACACTTCAGCTCACCCCTTAATGAACCTCGTTCCTCTTAATCCACGAGATAGCTTCTACGGCGGAAGAACAGGAAATACTGTATTAAAGTACGAGGTAAAGCCAGGAGAACGGATTAAATACCTGGATGTATGTTCTCTCTACCCTTGGGTATGCAAATATGGTAAATACCCGGTTAAACATCCTCAGATTCACGTGGGGCACGAGGACTGTTCAAAATTGAACCTAACCGCAACAAATATAAATGGTCTTATAAAATGTAAAATATTACCGCCGAATGACTTATACCATCCGGTTCTGCCCACAAAAGTAAACAACAAGTTAATATTCACTCTCTGTAGAACATGCAGCGAACAACTGCATCAAGGTGAGTGTATGCACAACGAAGAGAAAAGGTGTTTAATTGGGACATGGGTCTTGGACGAGGTATTAAAAGCCACCGAGGTAGGATACAAAATTCAAGAGATTTACGAAATTTGGAACTACGAAGTTGAACAATACAGTAAATCCAATAAAATCGGTGGGTTATTTACCAAATTTATTAATAAATTCTTGAAAAGCAAACAACAGGCATCAGGATGGCCGGCTAGCTGTCTCAGTAAGGAGCAACGTGAAAAGTACATACAAGACTACTTGAACCAGGAAGGCATACAATTAGAATATGGTGAAATTGCTAAAAATGCTGGTCTACGATCTTTAGCTAAATTAATACTTAACAGCTTCTGGGGTAAATTTGGCCAGAGAGAAAACCAGAGCAAGACATCTGTTATAAGATCACCAGCAGAGTTTTACGACTTGCTAGCCAATCCGACAATTGAAGTTGGCAATGTTTTAGAAATAAACGAGGACACCTTAATTGTGAACTGGTCACATATAATGGAAGCCGCGGGTATGCTATCAACGGTTAACGTTTGCACTGCTGCCTACACCACAGCACAAGCCAGATTGAAACTCTATAGCTAGTTAGAAAAACTGGGGGACAGAGTTCTATATTATGATACGGACAGTGTGATCTACGTTGCTTCAGAAGGGAAATATGAACCGTCAACGGGGAACTTTCTGGGTGATATGACTAACGAACTGGAGAGCTATGGCCCAGGGGCTTACATTTCGGCTTTTGTCTCTTCGGGGCCTAAGAGCTACGCTTACAGCGTACTTACAAGTAAGAATGAATACGTCCACGTTTGTAAAGTCAAAGGAATCACGTTATCTTATCGAAACAGTGAGAAAATTAATTTTGATGCAATGGTACACATGATTGAAACACATGAACCAATCCTTGTGTCTCAACAAAATATAAGAAGAACCAAGGAGCATGACGTATTGACCACAAAAGAAACTAAAATCTTCAGGATAACGTCCGAGAAGAGAAAGTTTTGCGAATATTTTACGTCAGTCCCCTACGGATACATCAAAAAACAAAAAACTTGAATGCTCACTCCACAAGTAATTCCTTCACCACTACTGTCCAGTTACACACATTCCAGTTTTGTACAAGATCGTTCTTCGCGCAGTGTGTGACATTATAATCTCTTCGGGTTTAAAAGTTCTGTCATATACCTGTCGTGTAGTAGCCTTAATATTCTACGAACGAATGAAGAAATTTAACATATCCACCATGCAAACATATATGGTGTCCTTTTATTCGTGTCGGTTCATCTTTTGGATTCAAAAATACTAACACGCACCAAGTATATGTATACGACCCTAATATTAATATTATGCAATTTTATCTCGAATACTTTATTATAATTATAATGATAAATTTTAGTTTTCATAATGATAATCTGAGGAAACGAATAAAAAATGTAATCATTTATGAAAAGATGTAGAACAAAAGGGGATGTAATGGTTAGAAAATTTACTAATAAACATGTAAATATTTTCAATAAAATGTATTAGCAATAGTTGAGCGTTTTGTTTATTACTCCATAAGCAAGTAACCTTTTTTGCCAATTAAACGTGACCTTTGTAAATTTGATATGTATATTTTACCTCTATCGCGACGATGAGGATAATGCTATCGCACGAGGCAGGTATAATTAAAAGAAAAACTGTCAACTCTCCAGGAAATAACATCACGGTGGCACAAGCTGCGTGTCTGGAATGCCCCAAATTGCAGCAGTTTAACAGATAATTATATGTAATATTATAGGGGGCAATCAGGGCTTTTTGTGCATAATAATAACAAAATTTCAAGAAAAACAAAAAAAAAGTCTAAAATGGTGGTACCATATTCAAAATAAAAGGAAAAAAAGGAAGAAAAAGAACCGCAAGTGGGAGGGTCACTCCTGGAGCAGAACTAGGGGTTGACCCATTATGAGAATAAATAAGTACGTAGTGAATCATTGGGGGGAGCTACGAATCAATGTGGTTTTTAAATATCATCTGAAAGGAAATTTTCGAAATTTACGCGAAACTCGGAGACTTTGAAAAACATGTAAATGCACGTACCAGGCACCCCCACAGCAGAGTGGCCAATGGCAGACCCTATTTAATTGAAATGCCACCCGGCGCCGGGGCTCTTTTGAAAAATCGGCAATCGACGATCATCGATTCATAGTTTAAATAGGCCCGTTTCAAATATAGGCTTCTATAAAAATAATGTGTAATAGAGTAAGATTGGTGTTGAGATTAACAGAATATTTTCCTAAAGCCTCTCACTCTCACCGAAGCATCTGCAGAGTAAGGAAGGCGTCGAATTCAATATGTAATTAACCTATCAAAATCTTTATACGATTGTAGGTGCATACACACACATATGTATATGAGAAGCTTTTACCGTGGCATAATTATTTAGAAGACGCACGATAGATACTTATCCGAAATAAATTGATTAAAATGAAGGCATCTGCGTCATAAAAGACTTGAAGTACATTATCCAGCGACCATCTACAAGTACATTAGAAGAAACTTCATGTACAGCCTCAAATGTATCAGAAAATTCGGTGTTGGAGCAGGCCTTCGCTGCCATTAATAGTTTTTAACGCCTGCACAACAGTCAGGGCGCGTATGTATTATGTAAAGTATTTATTTTCTTTAAAAGCTACTTAATTACGTCCCGCATGACATATTATGCTAGGGTGATTTTAATGTACCCCTGGCGGGGCTGGCCAAAGTCGTTAATTGAAAGTTTTGGTGAAATTATCAACCATCTAATAATTAATTCTAAGAATCAAATTCCGTCATTACTGAATGCAAATAAATTATAACTCGAAAAAAAGCTGCGAGGACGGAGCGTGCTATTAAAACGTTAAAGAACTCAATATGTATAGGTAGAATTTCCAGTAAGTGAGGCGCATAAATTGAGGCAGGTACCTGTACGTTCTAGTCTTCTAGCAGACATAATAAATAACACAAAGAGCTAAGCTTCAATTGAAAACCTACAATAAAATCAAAATCCCCACCCTATGAAGTATCTAAATACGTTTTTTGACATGGTGTGAGTAAATAAGCATAAAAGTGTCCCTTGAGAGGCACGTGCCGCTAAATGGACGACTGAATAGTTGTCGATTAGAGTAGTTAAGTTAATATTAGAGGTGTTTTTCATAAAGGAATTATGACTCAGACATTTTTTCATACAATACTGGCTGATTTTTTCATCCTGTCTATAATAATAAATATCCGGCATATATTAATACCTCATCTCTTCGCCTAATAAAGCTTTTACAGATTTAATTCGTTTTTAGTTTCTTCCTCTTCTCCCTCTCTTTTTCCATCAACATCAATGTGAATTTTTAGTATTTTCTGCAATTATTGTTAAAGGGGATGATAAAATTGCATTTACTCACTTCACCGCAGGATTTTCGCAATACATGAATAAGAAAAAAGTAATGCATGTTTTTCACAATGTCATTATGTATTTATTTCTGTGGTACCTATGTATGTGTATATTGAATCTATTTTAGATGTGAACAGTGCAAATTTTTTCCTTTTTTAGAGAGAAAAAATTAGGCATTCTAATGCTTTAAGTAGTGTTTCAACCCTTTTTACCCTTGATTGGATCAGAATTAACCATAATATAATAAGAAGCCATCGTATACGTAGCTTCGTGAATCTAAAATTATTATATGTATTTTAAATTTGGTAAAATTCTAGCATTAATAAAACCACTAAGCATATAAAACAATCGACGTTTCGGCCCCGTTAAGCCCCTACGGTAAAGATTTATGTCAACTTTATACTTTATACTTTACATATAAATCTTGACAAAGGCCCCAAACGCGGCCTAAACGTCGATTGTTCTATATAGTGGTTTTATTAATACCTGAATTTCACTAAAATTTAAAATATTACAAATTATACTGGCACAAATTGAACAACTATTCTAAAATTATTTTCACCTATCGTCTTTTTGCTGAACCACTGGAAAAGTTTTACTTGTTAGTGAAATTCCGTGAAGATTGTCTGGGGTGCAATTGCTTGCATTGCATTTATGAGCGAATTATTTCATTTTCTCGAGGGGTGCACCTAATATGAGATTGTCCTTGTGTGGGAGAACCTTCCAGATCGTCTTAGGAGCGACATTGATACATTAAAATATCAATATTGTTATGAACACCATGGCTTGGAGGGTATAAGTTATAACGAGAATGATGAAGATGGTAGCGGCTTAGATGTAAACGATAATGGCCCCGCCACCCAGAAAGAAACGAGTATGACAGTGGTTCGTCTAGGACAACTTGTCGTAGAATTCACTTTCGCCCCTGAAAATGCCACAAAGTCCAATTAGGTGCTCTATATTAATGAAAATGAAATAATTCGCTCATAAATGCAATGCAAGCAATTGCACCCCAGACAATCTTCACGGAATTTCACTAACAAGTAAAACTTTTCCAGTGGTTCAGCAAAAAGACGATAGGTGAAAATAATTTTAGAATAGTTGTTCAATTTGTGCCAGTATAATTTGTAATATTTTAAATTTTAGTGAAATTCAGGTATTAATAAAACCACTATATAGAACAATCGACGTTTAGGCCGCGTTTGGGGCCTTTGTCAAGATTTATATGTAAAGTATAAAGTATAAAGTTGACATAAATCTTTACCGTAGGGGCTTAACGGGGCCGAAACGTCGATTGTTTTATATGCTTAGTGGTTTTATTAATGCTAGAATTTTACCAAATTTAAAATACATATAATAATTTTAGATTCACGAAGCTACGTATACGATGGCTTCTTATTATATTATGGTTAATTCTGATCCAATCAAGGGTAAAAAGGGTTGAAACACTACTTAAAGCATTAGAATGCCTAATTTTTTCTCTCTAAAAAAGGAAAAAATTTGCACTGTTCACATCTAAAATAGATTCAATATACACATACATAGGTACCACAGAAATAAATACATAATGACATTGTGAAAAACATGCATTACTTTTTTCTTATTCATGTATTGCGAAAATCCTGCGGTGAAGTGAGTAAATGCAATTTTATCATCCCCTTTAACAATAATTGCAGAAAATACTAAAAATTCACATTGATGTTGATGGAAAAAGAGAGGGAGAAGAGGAAGAAACTAAAAACGAATTAAATCTGTAAAAGCTTTATTAGGCGAAGAGATGAGGTATTAATATATGCCGGATATTTATTATTATAGACAGGATGAAAAAATCAGCCAGTATTGTATGAAAAAATGTCTGAGTCATAATTCCTTTATGAAAAACACCTCTAATATTAACTTAACTACTCTAATCGACAACTATTCAGTCGTCCATTTAGCGGCACGTGCCTCTCAAGGGACACTTTTATGCTTATTTACTCACACCATGTCAAAAAACGTATTTAGATACTTTATAGGGTGGGGATTTTGATTTTATTGTAGGTTTTCAATTGAAGCTTAGCTCTTTGTGTTATTTATTATGTCTGCTAGAAGACTAGAACGTACAGGTACCTGCCTCAATTTATGCGCCTCACTTACTGGAAATTCTACCTATACATATTGAGTTCTTTAACGTTTTAATAGCACGCTCCGTCCTCGCAGCTTTTTTTCGAGTTATAATTTATTTGCATTCAGTAATGACGGAATTTGATTCTTAGAATTAATTATTAGATGGTTGATAATTTCACCAAAACTTTCAATTAACGACTTTGGCCAGCCCCGCCAGGGGTACATTAAAATCACCCTAGCATAATATGTCATGCGGGACGTAATTAAGTAGCTTTTAAGGAAAATAAATACTTTACATAATACATACGCGCCCTGACTGTTGTGCAGGCGTTAAAAACTATTAATGGCAGCGAAGGCCTGCTCTAACACCGAATTTTCTGATACATTTGAGGCTGTACATGAAGTTTCTTCTAATGTACTTGTAGATGGTCGCTGGATAATGTACTTCAAGTCTTTTATGACGCAGATGCCTTCATTTTAATCAATTTATTTCGGATAAGTATCTATCGTGCGTCTTCTAAATAATTATGCCACGGTAAAAGCTTCTCATATACATATGTGTGTGTATGCACCTACAATCGTATAAAGATTTTGATAGGTTAATTACATATTGAATTCGACGCCTTCCTTACTCTGCAGATGCTTCGGTGAGAGTGAGAGGCTTTAGGAAAATATTCTGTTAATCTCAACACCAATCTTACTCTATTACACATTATTTTTATAGAAGCCTATATTTGAAACGGGCCTATTTAAACTATGAATCGATGATCGTCGATTGCCGATTTTTCAAAAGAGCCCCGGCGCCGGGTGGCATTTCAATTAAATAGGGTCTGCCATTGGCCACTCTGCTGTGGGGGTGCCTGGTACGTGCATTTACATGTTTTTCAAAGTCTCCGAGTTTCGCGTAAATTTCGAAAATTTCCTTTCAGATGATATTTAAAAACCACATTGATTCGTAGCTCCCCCCAATGATTCACTACGTACTTATTTATTCTCATAATGGGTCAACCCCTAGTTCTGCTCCAGGAGTGACCCTCCCACTTGCGGTTCTTTTTCTTCCTTTTTTTCCTTTTATTTTGAATATGGTACCACCATTTTAGACTTTTATTTTGTTTTTCTTGAAATTTTGTTATTATTATGCACAAAAAGCCCTGATTGCCCCCTATAATATTACATATAATTATCTGTTAAACTGCTGCAATTTGGGGCATTCCAGACACGCAGCTTGTGCCACCGTGATGTTATTTCCTGGAGAGTTGACAGTTTTTCTTTTAATTATACCTGCCTCGTGCGATAGCATTATCCTCATCGTCGCGATAGAGGTAAAATATACATATCAAATTTACAAAGGTCACGTTTAATTGGCAAAAAAGGTTACTTGCTTATGGAGTAATAAACAAAACGCTCAACTATTGCTAATACATTTTATTGAAAATATTTACATGTTTATTAGTAAATTTTCTAACCATTACATCCCCTTTTGTTCTACATCTTTTCATAAATGATTACATTTTTTATTCGTTTCCTCAGATTATCATTATGAAAACTAAAATTTATCATTATAATTATAATAAAGTATTCGAGATAAAATTGCATAATATTAATATTAGGGTCGTATACATACGAAACCAGTGGTCTACGGTTTTCCATGCACATTCGAAACATGCAATATTGAAAAACTTTTAACAATCGTATACATATACTTGGTGCGTGTTAGTATTTTTGAATCCAAAAGATGAACCGACACGAATAAAAGGACACCATATATGTTTGCATGGTGGATATGTTAAATTTCTTCATTCGTTCGTAGAATATTAAGGCTACTACACGACAGGTATATGACAGAACTTTTAAACCCGAAGAGATTATAATGTCACACACTGCGCGAAGAACGATCTTGTACAAAACTGGAATGTGTGTAACTGGGCAGTAGTGGTGAAGGAATTACTTGTGGAGTGAGCATTCAAGTTTTTTGTTTTTTGATGTATCCGTAGGGGACTGACGTAAAATATTCGCAAAACTTTCTCTTCTCGGACGTTATCCTGAAGATTTTAGTTTCTTTTGTGGTCAATACGTCATGCTCCTTGGTTCTTCTTATATTTTGTTGAGACACAAGGATTGGTTCATGTGTTTCAATCATGTGTACCATTGCATCAAAATTAATTTTCTCACTGTTTCGATAAGATAACGTGATTCCTTTGACTTTACAAACGTGGACGTATTCATTCTTACTTGTAAGTACGCTGTAAGCGTAGCTCTTAGGCCCCGAAGAGACAAAAGCCGAAATGTAAGCCCCTGGGCCATAGCTCTCCAGTTCGTTAGTCATATCACCCAGAAAGTTCCCCGTTGACGGTTCATATTTCCCTTCTGAAGCAACGTAGATCACACTGTCCGTATCATAATATAGAACTCTGTCCCCCAGTTTTTCTAACTAGCTATAGAGTTTCAATCTGGCTTGTGCTGTGGTGTAGGCAGCAGTGCAAACGTTAACCGTTGATAGCATACCCGCGGCTTCCATTATATGTGACCAGTTCACAATTAAGGTGTCCTCGTTTATTTCTAAAACATTGCCAACTTCAATTGTCGGATTGGCTAGCAAGTCGTAAAACTCTGCTGGTGATCTTATAACAGATGTCTTGCTCTGGTTTTCTCTCTGGCCAAATTTACCCCAGAAGCTGTTAAGTATTAATTTAGCTAAAGATCGTAGACCAGCATTTTTAGCAATTTCACCATATTCTAATTGTATGCCTTCCTGGTTCAAGTAGTCTTGTATGTACTTTTCACGTTGCTCCTTACTGAGACAGCTAGCCGGCCATCCTGATGCCTGTTGTTTGCTTTTCAAGAATTTATTAATAAATTTGGTAAATAACCCACCGATTTTATTGGATTTACTGTATTGTTCAACTTCGTAGTTCCAAATTTCGTAAATCTCTTGAATTTTGTATCCTACCTCGGTGGCTTTTAATACCTCGTCCAAGACCCATGTCCCAATTAAACACCTTTTCTCTTCGTTGTGCATACACTCACCTTGATGCAGTTGTTCGCTGCATGTTCTACAGAGAGTGAATATTAACTTGTTGTTTACTTTTGTGGGCAGAACCGGATGGTATAAGTCATTCGGCGGTAATATTTTACATTTTATAAGACCATTTATATTTGTTGCGGTTAGGTTCAATTTTGAACAGTCCTCGTGCCCCACGTGAATCTGAGGATGTTTAACCGGGTATTTACCATATTTGCATACCCAAGGGTAGAGAGAACATACATCCAGGTATTTAATCCGTTCTCCTGGCTTTACCTCGTACTTTAATACAGTATTTCCTGTTCTTCCGCCGTAGAAGCTATCTCGTGGATTAAGAGGAACGAGGTTCATTAAGGGGTGAGCTGAAGTGTATTCTTCAATTTCGGCGTTTTTTCTCATTTCTCTGCGAAACTGACATTCCCACATTTCTAAAACCTGATAGCCGGCCTTACGCAGCATTTGGGTTTTCTTCTGCGTTCTTTCCAATCGGGCATTTAAGGTATCTTTGGAGTCGTTATGCAGAGGCTGATCACGTAACGATGTTTGACAGATATCGTGGCCATGATAATAGCACCCATGAAACTCGAAAACCTGACCTGTTTCTTCAGAATATCCATCAACTCTTGTCCCATTAAGTACAGTCTCTTTACTGTTCGCTGCATGTTTGATGCTTATTCCTCTCTGATGCGACTCCCATAGTAACCATTTAAGGGCAATTTCTGACTGTTGGTCGGTGCCTCGATAACCGTTGCGTGGTATAATACTAATAGTATTGGGCTGCAAGAAATTTCTTCTGAATATCAAATTGCACGCCGATGCAATTGTGCACGCTTCTGTGAATGGACAAATACCACATTCTTCCAACATAATTTTGCGAAATTTCAGACACGCCTCAGTTAAAATTTGGACGTCACTAATACAATAGTCGATCAATTATCGTTGCATATTAAATTCATTATTCTTGTGTTCCTCGTACCATCCAAAAAACTGTTCTCTGGCTTGTGGCTTTAAAGCGTCAGGATCGTAATAATTTATACCAGGCAGAAACCCCGTGTAATTCTCATTTTTCAGCGTATTGAAAAGGTGTGGAGGTGTGGAAAGTACCCCTTTTTGAAGGTAGGGGGTAAGTCGAATGCCTTGGGTAATTCTGAGAGAGCCATGGGAAAATAATTGAGAGAATCGATAAACTTTATATTATTTACCTCCATTAAAATTAATTTTGTACCTCGCATGATCAGTGTTGGAATATACTTGGTATTTTCTAGGATGTATTTTAAGATGAATTGGTGATCGAATCCCTGGCCATTATGCGCAATGACTATAATTTTCTTGAAAATCTTCTTCTGATTGAGAATGAACTGAACAAAATATTCAACGGGGCTAGTTTTAAGTATATGCCTTCTAACGCCGCATTTGATACAAGAAAGTTGGCTATCATCTAAAGATAGGCAGGGAATACACCGTTGCTGGAATACACAAAGGTTTGGTACATGAACAGTAGATTTTTCATTGAACTGGGATTCTTCTTCTTCGAGGTCATAGAAAATAAATAGTGTTTTGTCATCTGCGGGTGCTCTACGGTTATCAGGCTGAATATAACAAAGATGGTTTTCTTGTTGGAATGATTTGCAAATTTTGCAGAATATTTCACCGCACTGGTGTTGACGATTCTTTGCGATTGATTTAAAACATTTGGAGCATTTACGTATTTTATCGCATAATTTACTTTTCAGATGGTTATCGTAACAGCCGCTATTTCTAAAACTTCTGTTGCACTCAGGACACGGAATCTCTTCTGGTTCTTTGGTGCACACTGGTTTGTACCGACAGCAAGGGCAACTATTTGTACATCGATGTCTGTCTTTCACGTTGAAGGTAACGTTGCAATCTTGACAGAAGTAACTCGAACCAAATGCCGCTGTTAAAGATGAAATTACATTAAAGTGATTTTGTTTGTGTAGCAGATCTATTCTTTTTCTTGCATCGGGGCCTTCAAATATTTTCTCGCGAGTACCATATTCGTAAACGGTGATTTTGTAGTCGATTAAGAATTCTTGAAATAAGCGAATTTCTTCAACACCAGCATCTCCCTCCTCTGGAATCTCAACTCCTGCAGCATTCATTAATTCTTTTGCCTTTATTAGTTGTGCGCTCCGGATGTCCTTGCGGATGTTCTTGTAATTCGGGTCTTTTTCTAATCGTGCCAAAGCTAGGACTATAGATCTTGGAAGACACAAGTGATCGACGTTTTTGACCTGAAACAGATGAAAAGGATATTAATTGTATTCGCTAAACGACAAATATGATGAATGAATAATACCAGAAAAGTATGCTTACCACAATAATTCCGCGCCTTTTGTTACACTCTTCTTCAAAGTTATTGTAGTAATTCAATCTGCAATTGTGCCCTCGGCCCCTGGGTGATCTGATCTGTGTCATGGTTATTCGGAACCTGCTTGTTTTCAATCCCTCGGAGTTGCTTTGATAGATTTGTGATATCATACTCCAGACTTGATTGAAGGATACGTTTGAAGCTTTTCTAAATGGTAGGTGACTTTCTTTTTCATGATCATTCGTCGTGAACCCAAATCCCACTCTGTCGTCTGGTTGTACGTTTTCCACAACTCTCCTAACGATACCTTCGACGCCGTGTTTTATGCACATCAATTGGTCCTGGTTTCGGCGAGGCTCATTAATTTTAAATACAACATTTTTTCGAGAGAGCTTATACTTTTTGTTGTTAGTTTCGTATTCCTCGATGATGGTAAAGGCCGCCTCTTCAGTTGAATCTACGTCACTTTCGGGTATTGGGTCTACTGTTAACGTCGAGGTTTCCTTATCTTTATGCACTGATTTAATGTGTCGAAATAGGGAATCTGATCTCGAAAACATTTTATTACAATGAGGGCACCAGAAATTAGAAGTATTGTCATTATTTTTACTACTAGTGCACCGTAATTTATGTCGTTTTAAATTATCTAGTCTTGAAAAGAACTTATTACAAGAATTGCACTGATAATTATTCATTCTCGATGTCTTCTTGTAGCCGTAGTTCACAGAACTGAGACGTCGTCTTAATTGCTGCTCTTTTATAGACAAATGTTTCCCATAATGCAATTCGGTTACAGAAATCATAACCCAATTAGAGATATAGTCGAAGAGCGCGGCCCACTGACGAAACAGGGCGGCATATTCAGATATAACCGTGGCCGATACGTATAATATTTACATCTTTTATCCATGCCCGCTTCCTAGGGACGGAAAACTGTCTCTCTTATTTAATCCCCACAAGTGCCTTTTGATTTTAGTTTTGAACAAGTCGAGACTTGTCTTTGTCTACTTTCATAGACACGTCACATTGGTATTGTATCTCTCTGATTTTGTTATTGTATAGATGCAGGTGCACCCCCATTGTTCAGTTTTTTACCTCTACCTTTTCATTGTCCCCTGCGATATATGTAGAAACCAGTTGGGGAAGTAAATCTAAACTACTAATATAATTTAAAAATTGTAAATAATATTGTCATAACAGTAACAAGAGGAACAAGAAATCGGGAGAAAAGGGGAAATATGGATAATTTATTGTTTATCCAGACAAATAATGAGTAAAATCATTTTATGTAAAAGTAGGTACATGGTATTTCTAGAACGTTATACACGTATAATTCCATCTTTATGGCAGGTTAAATGTCTGAAATATAAAAAACACACCCTTGAACAGGTAGCCGTCTATTTTCTAAGAGGTGATCTTAATAATTCATGAATAATATTATGATCCCCGTAACTTTTTGTTTGTGTAAACCAGGTAGAGAAATTGTCAGAATATTAATAGTATTTTCAGGTGTTACTGGGTAAAAGTGCCCAACCGTACGTTTAAGAATGTATATTGTTAAAAATATCATATGGGGTTGTTTAGGCCTATTGAAATGCTGCTTAAAGCCGGAAGCTGAAAGGGCAATATGGTATTAAATCTATTCACTATTTTATTGATTGTAATGCTAGGTTAAGAATAAAACTGTGATTCATATCGAAAACATGATTAATAATTTTACAGCACAATGACTTTAAAATAATAGTAATTAATTTATAAGTTTATTACGACGTGCAGTGCTTTTGGTGGTAAACATTGTGAATATATCTGGCATTTTTATGCACTAAAGGGACACGGACGGCTGCTTATTGACATGTCATTATATTATTATGTAAATTTTTATTATTGTGAGGACATTTGAATATTCAAAAACAAAAGAAAAGGAACGCTGCCAGACGTGTAGGCTTGTAAACGAAGGGACTTCAATACAATAATTGGCTCATCCCATATAACCAATCACCTATCAATACTTTTTGTAAACTCCGCCACTTCCTTCGCATTCACTTTAATGACGATTTTATTCATTTCAAATTATTTATGCAACTGATTTATTATAAATAACAATTAGGTGATTACACGTATAAACCAATTTCTGCTAATTATAACCGTGGATGAATATTGCAAGTTAAGTATAGTAAAACTGGAATTAAATGCGGAGGTCCTCCACATCCTCCATATCCTCCACCGCTGAAGCGCTACCGAAATGCATTGCGTATATGGGGAAATGACCCGTGTCTGTCTGCCCCAACCGCCCCACTCTCTACTCTTAGCATTTACTCAAATTTGAAGCATTATTTAACATTCGAAATATAAGCACCTACACCGAGAGGTAAAAGGTGACCAGACTATATATATATAATATAACATTTAAATGACTGTTAGGCCAATGACTCTATGTACAATGCTTTACGCTGGTCCTGGTTAAGTGTGGAACTGGTACTAATTACTCAAATTAATTTTGTATAACCCTTCAAACTTAGCTAACTTACTAAAGCGGCAGGAGAGTTGACAAAGTAGTTGTTAATAGCAGGACTACTGGTACAAATGGAATTGCTTCGTTATTCAATCAGCTTCAGCTTACGTAAGTATATTTAAGACCCCTATGACGTGTACCTGATCCAGCATACTTAAAAAGGAGTGGGACTTCGTCCCGTCCGTCACAAACTCACCATAGCCTATCTTTTTTTGTTTCTAAATGATATCCCAATTAACTCTTGATAATCGGATATCTCCCGGCAATTGTGGTACAACAACATCATTCCGTTGTCAATATGATAATGCATATATCCGGTATCCTACTCCCAAATTTACTACTACAGATCCTGTGTGTATTACTCTAAAATCTCCAGAAGTCTCCAGCTTCTGGCCATCGCACTTCACTAATACCTACCACGTCTAATGCTAACCTATCCATCTCAATTTTCAAATTTTCTAACTTTCCGACTTGTTTCATACTTCTAACATTCCAAGCTACGACTCGTGAAATGTTACACTTATTTTTGCTGATGACTCCCCCCGAAGCAGTCCCCGCGCGGAGATCCGAATGTGGGACTAGGTTTACCTCTCGAATATTTTACTCTCTGCCACTCTGATTACTGAAAGAGTTGCTGCCCCCTTTCAGGGACTCGATTTAGTCTGTCTTCTCACATAAAAACCCCTCCAGTATGGTTAAACCTGTGGTTCGGCTCTTTAGATCATTGAAGCATGCAAGCCATCCCACCCGTTCCAGTATTACTAGAACTGGGTCAAGGTACAAGTCCCTTGGGAAAGAAAATACATAGTTTACCAAAATTGATCTGCCAAAATGATCTGTGTTTAGGAGTATTACTTTTCAGTTTTTCCATACAATTTCCTAAATGTTGCCAGGATTATATTTTTTCCTACGACCCCCTAGGAAAGCGGCACGTTGCATACAGAATAGTAGGCCGGAAACTTGACAATAAATTGCGTTACCCGTACAGTAAACTCAAACCTGTGCTGCAATTTTTGAAAATCGCACAGTTCATTCATATTTTGTAGCCGGCTTTGAGGTTTTGACGTTTACTGAATAAATATCCTGTCGCGTCTCTTTTTAAATATAATAATTTTTTATCGGAAAAATCTCTTGAAAGGTGCGGCAGTTGAACATTTTAATGTCTACTCCGTGGAAGACCTTAATATTTTATATAGGTACGAACTGGTCATATTATGAATTGGCGGACAAGAGAACAAATCAACGTGTCATTCATGAGCTGGTCGGAATTATTATAATATTATGTTCATAGTAAGTTAGTAGGCTACTTGGAAATTTTGACATCGGTTAATATCGACAACAAATCCTTAAATAAAGTTACTGTTTTATGAATAAATTTATCTTCTTAAGGGGTCGTAGGAAAAATAGTGTACATAACTCGATGGAAAGTGTATTTCCTATAAACTCGCGTGAATTTCTGCACTCGGCTATACTTTGTATGATGAGTCTTTGCGTGTGTATAAAATAAGTTAAAACATACGCGCCTACTGCTAGCCCGTACCATTCCTTAATATAAATGTAGCGACGTATGTCATTTGGTTGTAAGACATACGTCTCATAATACAATATTGAGCGGAACACAAATGCGACTATATGAAGTGATGTCGAAGCGTCATTCAGCTTTACAGTTCATAGGCGTGTGGTATAGGTACCTACTGTCAAGTAAATGTCATAATGTGGAATTAATTTTATAAACTTTTTATAATGTTTTACCGTGTTTTTGATGCTTTAAAGATTAGCTTGTGTACAGTTTCCAGCATCAAAGTACGTTCAGAAAGAAATGAGCCTTTGCTTAGTCCAGGAAAATCCCGGCCGCGAATGCCAAAAAATGGAAATTCGTATTGTTATATACAACATGTATGCACAAGGTAAGTTTATTTTTTAAATAGGTACTATGAACTCACTAAAATCTAGAATTGCATCACAAAATATATCTTAAAAATCTAAGTTTCTTTCATTTCTTCTTCTGCTGGTGCCATACCTACTAATTAATATATGATTTAACAGTTAAATTACCATATTTATCTGTACCTGAGCAAAATAAAACACACGCCACTGCTTGACAATACACTCGACCTTGAAATGATTTGTATCATATGTAAGCAGTTGTGACGCACGCGCAAATATCCATCATACAAACTGTACGCCTCGTGCATAAAATTTCACGCTCGTATGAAATTTATCACTTTCCATGCTCGTTACGTAAACTACTATTTCCATTTGCAAATTTAAGATGCATCTTATGTATACGTCGTAGGCAATGAGCATAATACGTCATTCCCCGGAACTCCTAGTCAGTCGCCGTA
Source organism: Xestobium rufovillosum (assembly GCA_963966045.1). Lineage (NCBI taxonomy): Eukaryota > Metazoa > Arthropoda > Insecta > Coleoptera > Ptinidae > Xestobium > Xestobium rufovillosum. The sequence continues at coordinate 24,671,550 of OZ014493.1, read as the reverse complement.
ATGCCGGCAAAGGCTGTAATTCCTTTATATGAATGAAATTTTCCGACATTACGGAGAGTGCCCTTTTAACATCAGTTCAACAAGGTTATCAATTATCTGATTTCATGTTATAGCGTTTGGTCTGGTTCACGCCTTTAAAAAGTTTAATGATGAGATACATGCTTGTGTTGATTACGGCGACTGACTTCGGGGGAATGACGTTTTATTCCCATTGACTACGACATTTTTTTACAATTGGCATTATGGAAGATATTTTTGAAGTGAAACTTCTTATCGCTCGGTAGGCGGAAAATCGTTCATAAATGAAACGAAAATGCGACACCAAAAGAGTAGGGATAGAGTGAAGTGGTGGGGCACCCGCTGAGCCACGATTCTAGCGGAAACGAGTGGGGATAGCGAACACGGTGAATTTGAGCTCTAATTACTGATTACTATCTCAGATGGGATTCAAGTTTCTACCGCGACAAGTTTCACGCATATTTTTATATTTTACCTTTAGGTTTATATGGATAATACAAATCGCTTGTAGCAGTTATCAACTTTTTACTTCAAAAAATAATTTATGGGGTACACATGAAAGCAAGTTACACACGTGTTCAGTACAATGTTCCCTACATAGAACAGAAAATTTATGGTAGAGAAGAACCATAAACTCTGGGTTCTAGGAAATTATAAATAATATCAGCTTGATCTACTTAACAAGATTATGCCCGAGTCCCCGAGTAAAAAAAGTAGATGACACACGTGCAGAGCTGAAATACAAGATTCTCACAGTTTTCCAGGATCTTTGAAGACAATGTTATGCGAAGATATTTAAACTAAACTTCGTTACTAAATAAAAGTAATATAGTAAAATAGACAACGAAAATTATTACTTAATATCTTATTAAAGTAATATTGCATGGAACTTTCTATAGCATCTTGCACCTTATCTATGGCCCTAGCGTTGCGACCGTATTAATAACGTCGCCGTAAAACCACAGTGGAAAATTGAATCATATCTGTTGATGTGCTTGTAGTGATAAATATGGTGCGATTTAAGATCTATTAGCATTTGTTTAAACCTTTTCGGTAATTCAAATATTCACCAGTTTGCACGTAATTCATAAACAGTTACGAAATATTTATGTGCTATAGCACTCGACAAAATTAGTTCGCTGTAAGTAGGTATACCTCACTGAAGGTTTCAGCGAAAATATAATAAGTCCATTCTAGATATTTTTTGTACATTTTGTTAATGAATCTAGTTTGTATAAGTGGCGATTTTCGCTCAAAATAGTAACACAATTTTTAGTATTGAAAATACTTCTGGGCGCGTGTATATACAGGGTGATTCAGAACGGGCGTGCCAAATTAAAATGGGTGCTAGAGGAACTCCAAATAAGACGAAAAGTTTATATGAAAATATGTTCTAAAGTGACTACTAACAAAGATACAGGGTGTAAAAGTTTTAATATTTTTTTAATACTTTTTTATTATCTTAGTAACTAGGAAAGTTATCGAGTTGAAATTTAAGGTATCGTTTTCATTTGCCAAGTTATAATTTTCAAAAAAAAATTGCTCTGCTAGCCCCATCAGTAGCGTTGCTACGGGGTAGGCCGTTTATTTATTTCCCCAATCCAATGTTACGCCACTGGCGAATGCAGGTGATATCAATGTATTTGTAATCTACGTTCAATTTGAGAAGAATTTGGTATCTTCAAAATTTTTCGTAAAATGCTTAGTTTTTGAATGAAATAGCTTTTTGTGAAATCGTGCACATGCACTGAAATTTTCCATAATGCAATAGTGGCTTCACCGATATGCAAGGAAAGTGAAAATTGAAAAAAACGGTTTATTAAGAATAACACTAACAAAACCAACAAGAAGAACGAGAAAACACATCAATTATTACATTACGATATTAAAAAAAACATTAAAACTTTTACACCCTGTATCTTTGTTAGTAGTCACTTTAGAACATATGTTCATATAAACTTTTCGTCTTATTTGGAGTTCCTCTAGCACCCATTTTAATTTGGCACGCCCGTTCTGAATCACCCTGTATATGGGACTCATCTTACGAAAAATGTATCGACAGGCGACAGATTCTGTCGGCGACGCGCGCAGCCGAGGCCGCTAATAATAATAATATCAGAGCGCTAGCCAGATGTAAACTAAGGTACGGCGAGCGCGAGCGGGATATCGCGTTGGAATAAAAGTCCCATATACCTAAAAAGCCCAAACGGTACAAAACGGATGCGTTAATATTTTGATACGTATTGCGTCAGTTTGACTATGTGCCTTGTGCTTGTCACAAATCATTTCTTTTATTTTATTCTATCAATAATATACCAACTTGAAACGGCACAAATCACTTTTGTTGGACATCAGAAACCGAGCAGTTGTGTCGGTATTTTCAATACGCCTATGATACTTGCGTAAGATGCGAGGTCTGTGAATTTTTTGTGGCGATATTCGCTTTTTTAAATCAGATATAATGAGCGTATTTTAATTTAGAAAAAATAATGTGTGAAATACGAACTTCGAAGGGACGCAAACACGGGGGTTAAAATGATTTTTTGGATACGGAAGGGTTCGGTGCATACCTAATTTGTGAAACACCCAAATTCGATTTTGGCTAGAATTTGATTGCACAGATACATCTTTGGGGTCAAATGTCAAAAAAAGATTGGAAATTATTTTACAGAAATCATTAGGTACTGTTATATGATCTTGTCATGTTATATGACGTGCAAGGATGAGCGGAATTGTTATGGGTACCAAAGTGATACCTGCTTACACTAAGATTGATTCTGTTTTAATCTTTGGATCACTTAGATTACAAAATAAGCACATGCTGCGTAAGTCACCTGTAGTCTGTTTGGCCAGTAGGGATTATAAAGGTAATAAATAATCAATGTTTAGTGCAGTGAAATATAAATACAATAGGGTAGTACTCGATCGTTCTAACAACAATCCAACAATAGAACCAATACAGATTATTTGTACCTACTACGAGATATCACAGAATGCTACCCCAACTAGTTGGTATTGAAACATTCATGACATGTCTCTACTTACATTACTTCAATGAACAAGATTCGTTTTATAAGTTATATCAAATTCTCTTGTTTGCATTACCAAATCAACAACGTTTTAACCAGTTTTATTGATAAGTTCCTGTTTTTCGGTATTTTTAAAATAGCGGCTCCTTGAAACACGAATGAGACTAGACATGTCTGCGTTTATTGGCGAAGTTGTCTGCGAGTAGCACATCGAAAATGTTAGTTAGCGCACTGGCTAACTTAGAAAAATATTAATATCCAGAGAAATAGGTATTATGCGAATTACAGATTTTTGCTGTTTAAAATATTTTACAAAGTTAGACCAATGTTTTATTCAAATATTTTGTGCTCTAAGTACCATAGAAATAGTTTTTCTCGTCTCGAAAATTTAAGATCTTGAGAAATTTTGTAATGATAAATAATTTTCTGATGATAAATATTTTTCTTAGGAATGCTTATCCCGACACAGCGGAATTTTCAACTTGGGGTCTGCCATGGTAACGTTGTGTTAAAATTAGCATTAAGTTTCCATCAACCATAACTTGGCGCGCCATTATCTTGCCGAACACATAAATTTTCACCTTTTTTTCATGCCAAACTCGTACAATAATCACTATATTGTTGCGTATTATAAGCGAAGACGGTTAAAATGTTTGCAGCTTCTATGGTGGTCATTTGGCCCACCTTGCTCTTCGAAATGCCTTAGCGGTTTATGTTTATGCGACTGGGTGAAACAATTTTCTTCTAGTCAACATTTTGCGAAAAACAAGTCGAGCAAGGCAACACATAAACGCGGTTTTTGGGCAAGGTCAATAAATATAAGTGCTTATTATATTCTCCATCCTACTTCATGCTCAAACGTGATTACTTCTGTAATAAAATGTGTTTCCGGTTGTTCACCTTTGCCGTAACCTGAAAGAAGAAAGAGCTGCTTGTGATGTATTCAAATTATTTTTAACTACTAGTACTGTGTAGCAACTCTTTCATTCTGAAAAATGCAGTTCTTAAGAAGTGTGAAAACATTTTTTATTGTAGGTACCTACTTATTCAGGAAATAGTCCTACATATTTTTATTTGTATGCACTATATGTATTCACATACCCTTGCTGCTTAAAACTATAAACTTTCGTAATTTTAAGCATATGTTTATGTTTTTATAGACGTTTACAACATTCTAGCAATACAACTCAGTTAACAAGACAATTTGACAGTTTACACAGCAGTGAAAAATTGTTCTTCTGGTATAGGTAGGTACCATATAAAAATATAAAAATCAGGATATTATTAGACAGGCAGTGATGTCTTTTCATGTTTCAAATCATGTACTTACCTTACTCACCTGGCCTGTGCACTGTGGTATAAATTGGAGAAAATGCTTCAAATGGTTAATTAATTTCATTCATTATCATAAGGTTTTCAGTCCGAAGACTGGTTGGACGCCTACCTCCATCCTTTTCTATCCTGAGCTAATCTACGCATTTCCCTAAAAGTAGAACATCCTACATCCCTAACTATCTGAGAGCAGTAATCTAATCTAGGCCTACCCCTACCTCTTTTTATTCCTATTTCTGACTCTAGTATGTCGCGAACTATTCCTTCGTGTCTTAGAATGTGTCCTACCATCCTATCTCGCCTATTCTTTATTGTCTTCCATACCTTTCGCTTTTCCCTAACTCTTTCTAATACTTCCGTATTGCTAACCTTATCTATCCACGGTATCTTCATCATGCGTCTGTAGCACCACATTTCAAACGATTCTACTGTTTTTCGATCCGCTTCTCCTATTGTCCAAGTTTCGTACTCCATACATACGACTTTATGAGTCTCTTCCGAGTTTCTAAATTAACAGTTTCCGAACATAACAGTTGTTCCTTTTTGTTAAACGCAAGTCGACACTGCGCTATTCTTTGTTTTATATCACTTTAGTGCTCCTACCATCTCCGTTCTCGAGCATAACAGTTGTTTCTTTTTGTTAAACGCAACTCGGCCCTGCGCCATTCTTTGTTTTATATCTTTAGTGCTCCTACCGTCTTGAGTTATTTTACTTCCTAAATAGCAGAAATCCGCGACCTCCTCTATCTTCTCACTTCCTATTTGTATTTCAATTTTAGTTCTATTTTCACTCCCTCTACATACCAAAATTTTAGTTTTCTTTTTATTGATTTTCATGCCGTAGCCCTGTGTCAAAACTGCTTCCATTTCATTCAAAGCCGCTCCTAATTCTTCTTTGCTAGATGCTAACACTGCAATAATTTCATTAGCCAAGAAATAAGCAGACTGTACCAGGTGAACCTAATGATTAAAAGTCCTTTAATATTCCAGAATTCAGACCAAGAAGAGACATAGGTACCATTGTGATAAGACAATCTTTTAAAACTTCAGAGAAAGAAATAATTCCATCTTTAATCTCCAAAATTAAAATGTTTCTTAAACTATTCTCTGCATAACAAAAATCATAATATACAGGGTGGCCCGAAATTAGCGTGCAATATTTTACCAGCGTGTTCTGTGGTCAAAAATAAGACAAAAAGCTCTTATAAGCGTATACCGAAATATGTTTCGCAAAGGAGCTATAGCTTTCTAAAAGAGAAGGCCTGAAGACGTTTCCTTCTAAATATCTTCGAAACAAGTCCAGTTAAAATTATGAAATTTTAAGAAATGTGTAAGTACCAAATGCTGAATCTTTTGCTGTAAACATAATTTCTAAAATTTAACAGGGGCGTCCCAAATCTGGGGGTGGTGGAGGTAAGATTTACCCCAACTTTTTTTACAACATGTCGTTTTCAATTTTTTCATAAAAATTTGAAACTTCAGAGTTTTTTGCAAAAAAAATGTGCTCTTGTCTCGTTATGATAGGAGGCACCGTTATCGAGCACATTCGATTTAAAAATTTCCCTGCATGCCCAAAAAATTCCTACAAGAAGTGGAAAACTTCGTTTGTATACTTAAACGAGACAGGAGCACATTTTTTTGCAAAAACTCTGAAGTTGCAAATTTTTGTGGAAAAATTTCAGGAAAAATTGAAAACTACATGTTATGGAAAAAGTTGGGGTAAATCTTACCTCCACCGCCCCCAGATTTGAGACGCCCCTGTTAAATTTTAAAAATTATGTTTACAGCAAAAGATTCAGCATTTGGTACTTACACATTCTATAAAATTTCATAATTTTAACTGGGCTTGTTTCGAAGATATTTAGAAGATAACGCTTCAGGCCTTCTCTTTTAAAAAGCTATAGCTCCTTTGCGAAGCGTATTTCGGTATTCGCTTACAAGAGCTTTTTGTCTTATTTTTGACCACAGAACACGCTGGTAAAATATTGCAAGCTAATTTCGGGACACCCTGTATAATTAATGCCTGGCGGGGTATTTGCCCGAAATTAGCGTGTAATATTTTACCAGCATGTTCTGTGGTCAATAATAAGACAAAAAGCTCTTGTAAGCGTATACCGAAATATGCTTCGCAAAGGAGCTATAGCTTTCTAAAAGAGAAGGCCTGAAGACGTTTCCTTCTAAATATCTTCGAAACAAGTCCAGTTGAAATTATGAAATTATTATGGAATGTGTAAGTACCAAATGCTGAATCTTTTGCTGTAAACATAATTTTTAAAATTGAACAGGGGCGTCTCAAATCTGGGGGCGGTGGAGGTAAGATTTACCCCAACTTTTTCCATAACATGTCGTTTTCAATTTTTCCGGAAATTTTTCCATAAAAAATTGCAACTTCAGATTTTTTTGCAAAAAAATGTGCTCCTGTCTCGTTTAAGTATACAAACGAAGTTTTCCACTTCTTGTAGGAATTTTTTGGGCATGCAGCGAAATTTTTAAATCGATTGTGCTCGATAACGGTGACTCCTATCATAACGAGACATGAGCACATTTTTTTGCAAAAAACTCTGAAGTTTCAAATTTTTATGGAAAAATTGAAAACGACGTGTTGTAAAAAAAGTTGGGCTAAATCTTACCTCCACCACCCCCAGATTTGGGACTCCCCTGTTAAATTTTAGAAATTATGTTTACAGCAAAAGATTCAGCATTTGGTACTTACACATTCCATAAAATTTCATGATTTTAACTGGACTTGTTTCGAAGATATTTAGAAGGAAACGTCTTCAGGCCTTCTCTTTTAGAAAGCTATAGCTCCTTTGCGAAGCATATTTCGGTATACGCTTACAAGAGCTTTTTGTCTTATTTTTGACCACAGAACACGCTGGTAAAATATTGCACGCTAATTTCGGGCCACCCTGTGTAGGTAAAAGAAAATATACTTAATCTAATTACCTACATAATAATGTAGTTACAAAAAACCTCTATTCGATTTGTTTCAGTTATTATACTTAAACTTTGTTCAGTTGTGAGATTATATGGGGCCAATAATAAAATGTTTTTTATACATTTCGGCCATGGATTCGGACATATAAATAATTCATAGTTAGGAATACCTAATTTACAATATGTGACACTAGAAACTATGAATTAATATTTAAAAAATAATTAACTAATAATTAATCAGGTACAATTTGGAAAACTTGGTTTGTTCTAGTTGTTTTGCAGGTACTCAAGATGACAGACCGCCGCAGTTCTTTATAAACATCTGGGTGTTAGTCCATTTTATGGGAGATCACTCCAGTGGCAAGATCTGTACGTTGTCCAAAGCCATATCTGTCTATTTAGTGATCTTCTCATTAGAGCTTGTTCCAAATTGTTAGTGCAGGGAATCGTTATGACGATCAAAGAAGCCCTCTTGCTTTCCTTTTTAATCAGAGTAATATCAGGTTTGTTACAAGCTATTGCCTGATTTGTAATCTTACCTCTATCCCAATAAAATTTATTACTTTACTTAGTTGTTTTCCATGACCCTGATTGGAGGGTACTTATATAGTAAGGCTCCAGTTTGTCCTTAAGATTGTACATATTTTACAACCAGTTTTTGGTGGAGAAATTTTGCTTCATTGTCATATCCGCCCTTGTAGTCAATTTGGGCTATCACTTGACACGTGTAACGTGTATATTATGTGGTTGATGTTCTCCGGAGCAGCAAGATTAATCTTCAACTCTTCAACTCCTGAGGATGCTGACGTTGTCAGCGAAACACGTGTCGAGTTTAATTTATTACTGTGTCACTGTCTTTTGGTGTGTGGGGTTAATTTATAGTGAATTTAAGCCAAAGTTCTTGATTCATCTACTGTGCACCTCGCATCGCTACTGAAAATATCTTTTATAAGAAAATTGCCTTTCTTCAGTTAGTAGGTAAACGGTAACTGGATGTATTCATTAAGAGAGCAATCAACTGTAAAACATGTAACCGCACACCTTCATATTAAGCTATCCTGTACGATTTCCTTATAACGTAAGTAATAATTTTGAACATTTTTTAATATGTTGGAAATATATGGTTTCAGTATTCTATACATAGAATGTTGCGCCATTATTAAGTAAATTATTGCCAGATACGTGGGAAATTCATACTGGAGGAATCAATACCGTTAGGGATATATTATTCTAATATTTATTGCAAATCTTTTCTCTTTTGTCGCAAAATCTGCAGTTATTTCCCACAAAGAGTAAAGATGTTCGCAAGGTAATTATGTACTACGTAGAGTGTGATATTGGATTCGCGTTTGAGTCCGCATCCGTTTTCTTTCGTCATCTAGAATATTCATTTTTTCGCATCATCCATGAATTACATCGGGAGTACCACAGGGGTCTGGACTGGGGCCCGCATTGTTTCTATTTGAGCAAGTTAAACACTCTAATACACAGGCTTATGCCGATGATACCCAGTTAAGTATGCATTTTGATCCTACCCTTGTTGAAAGTTCAAATTTACTTGTAGGCTCAACAAAATAATTTAATTAAGCCTGTACACTTATAAGTGCAACTTTATGAGTTTTCGTCCGGAGGGCTCTCAAGTGTTTGCAGAGTCCTGTATAGAGTTCAAAGTAAATGACCAGTTATTGAAAAAGGTATCTTCTACTGGAAATCTGGCAGTGATACTTGATGTAACTATGAGGTTTAACCCTGTTGGTTAAAAAATCATATTCTGCGCTGAAACATCTCTATAATCTCTATCTATAAAACACAAAAAATGTTTTTCTACCTACCTACCTACCTACCTACCTACCTACCTACCTACCTACCTACCTACCTACCTACCTACCTACCTACCTACCTACCTACCTACCTACCTACCTACCTACCTACCTACCTACCTACCTACCTACCTACCTACCTACCTACCTACCTACCTACCTACCTACCTACCTACCTACCTACCTACCTACCTACCTACCTACCTACCTACCTACCTACCTACCTACCTACCTACCTACCTACCTACCTACCTACCTACCTACCTACCTACCTACCTACCTACCTACCTACCTACCTACCTACCTACCTACCTACCTACCTACCTACCTACCTACCTACCTACCTACCTACCTACCTACCTACCTACCTACCTACCTACCTACCTACCTACCTACCTACCTACCTACCTACCTACCTACCTACCTACCTACCTACCTACCTACCTACCTACCTACCTACCTACCTACCTACCTACCTACCTACCTACCTACCTACCTACCTACCTACCTACCTACCTACCTACCTACCTACCTACCTACCTACCTACCTACCTACCTACCTACCTACCTACCTACCTACCTACCTACCTACCTACCTACCTACCTACCTACCTACCTACCTACCTACCTACCTACCTACCTACCTACCTACCTACCTACCTACCTACCTACCTACCTACCTACCTACCTACCTACCTACCTACCTACCTACCTACCTACCTACCTACCTACCTACCTACCTACCTACCTACCTACCTACCTACCTACCTACCTACCTACCTACCTACCTACCTACCTACCTACCTACCTACCTACCTACCTACCTACCTACCTACCTACCTACCTACCTACCTACCTATGTCCGTTATAGACTCCGAAACGGCTGGACCGATATTGATGACATTTTCAGGCAATCTTCAGATTAGCCCAGCGGGTGTTGCTGTAAAGTTTGGTAGCGATCGGATCAACATATTTGTTTATACGTTTATATGTGAAGCCGGGGCGGGTGGCTATAATTTATAAAGTGACAATTGACAGCAAACGTCAAACGGCATATGTCATTCCCAGTTTATCAAATTTCAAACGATTTTACCACAATTATTTCTTCTGAGGCAGCAACGCGCCGGGTACCAGCTAGTCTATACAGGGTATCCCACGACGACCTTACACGATCTGTATATGGAAAAGTGTGTTTAGTAGAGTTAGACAAATTTGCACAAACAGGTAATCGAGGATGCTCAATTCGACTAAAATATTTTATACCGGAAATAGACATCAACTTCCTTATTTTAAATGGAATGCCCACATTTTTATTACGGATTTAGATTTTTGGTCAAATTTTAAGGTCACCTTATGCAAAACATCATATGTGTAAAGTGCACCCTCTTCGAGATATTAGACGTTAAAAATCGTCATTTTTCAAGTTTCATCAATTATAGCTTGGAAACGGTACGAGATAAAGAAAAATGACTTACATGTCCCTATCTATTGAGTGTGGTTCGCGGTTTTTGTTTGTAGACTCTCTCCTTCAAAAAGCCCCAAAGAAAAAAATCAACTGAAAACAGAAATTCGAGATGAAATCAGAGCTATTCCAATCAATATGCTTCAACGCGTAATGGCCAATTTGGTTCACCGTTTGCAACAGTGCCTAGACAATAATGGAAATCATTTAGTGCATTAAATATTTCACTGAACAATCTCCCATTAATGTTGAATAATATGTTATGTTTAAATATTATATTAAATTATTTTATTAAATATCATTAGAGTTCAAAACTAGTCCAGTCATTTTGCCGCTCCTTGTATAATAAAACACAAAAAATGTTTCTACCTACCACTCTATGTCCGTTATAGACGCCGAAACGGCTGGACCGATGTTGATGAAATTTTCAGGCAATCTTCAGATTAGCCCAGCGGGTGTGCCTGTGAAGTTTGGTAGCGATCGGATAAACATAATTTTTTTATACGTTTATGTGAAGCCGGGGCGGGTCGTTATAATTTATAAAGTGACAATTGACAGCAAACGTCAAACGGCATATGTCATTCGCAGTTTATCAAATTTCAACGCGCCGGGTACCAGCTAGTCTATATTGTATATAAAACACAAAAAATGTTTCTACCTACCTACCTATGTCCGTTATAGACTCCGAAACGGCTGGACCGATGTTGATGAAATTTTCAGGCAATCTTCAGATTAGCCCAGCGGGTGTTCCTGTGAAGTTTGGTAGCGATCGGATCAACAGAATTTTTTTATACGTTTATGTGAAGCCGGGGCGTTTCGCTATAATTTATAAAGTGACAATTGACAGCAAACGTCATTCGCAGTTTATCAAATTTCAAACGATTTTACCACAATTATTTCTTCTGAGGCAGCAACGTGCCGGGTACCAGCTAGTTAATTATAAATTACATAAGAAATTTTGTGGGTTCTTTGTGTTACCAATTCCTATTATGGACTTGTTCTATACTACTTTCCCTGTCTTAATAAAGCAACGCAATATAGGTTAGAAAAAAATCAGAATTCATGCTGTCGGTTTGTTTGTAGAGTTCGTCGATAGGATACAGTGTCAGGAAGGATTAGGGAACTGGGATGGTTGAACGTTGAAAATACATTTAAATATCATATTTCAGTTTTCGTCTACCGCTTAATTTTATACGTCCCCCCCCCCTCCGTACCTTCGGGATAGATTGACGTTTAAACACGATTTACACAACATAAATATAAGAACGTATTACAACTTGTCCATACCTAATTTTTACTCTACTCATCTCCTTTTAAAAGATCATTCTGCTACAATGCCCCTTTAATATACAAAAATATACCTAAAAACATTTAAAAACTACCTCTTTCCTGCTTTCGACGTGCCATTGGGTCACGGTCAGCAGTGTGTGTGCCTACCCTCCGGTAGCATTTGAGAAATACATAATTATGTTCTCTTCATCCTCATCTTCAGTCCTCTTCTTGTTTCCGCTTGCTTCATACCTCTCATTGTTGTTTCTTTTTCTTCTTCTCTTTTATGCTTCTTCACTCCTCGTTCGTTTTCTTCTTCTGCATCTTCTTGTATATTTGTATGTATATTGTTTATGTGCTGGTTAAGGAGAGTAGCTGTTCGTTAGGCTTCGCCAGAAATAAAGACGTTTATTGTTATTATTATTAATGTTATTAATGTTATTATTGTTGTTATTATTATTAGGTACAAATTCAAGATTAAACGGAAAATTCCATGTTATTTTAACATGTTCTCATCAGTTCCCGAAATTCAATAGGTAAACTTCGGACCACCCTGTATAGAGCTTCATATGGACTTCGCCCTATAATGGGTGCTATACCACTGAACATGGTAGAATCTTTAGGAACATAAAAAAATTAGTGTGTGCACTAAAAGTAGGAAAAACTATAAAACAACAATGATCTTTCACGATAATGAACAAAGACGTTTGTTCAGTGCCTTGATTTTAAGGAATTTTACGGAACCTTGACTTTGTGGACATCTTGGACATTTGTTATAGTTGCACAACTGCATTAAATTTCACATTATCACTTTGTGAAATAGAAGATTTTTCTTGAAAATGAAACATTTTGCACAACTCTAAAGCAACTTTTGGGGCTCGTTTTGATTGTAATGGTCCCAAAATTTCAAATTTTCGATATTGCAATGTATCTTTACTTCTTCAGAAACCCTGGAGATGACGGGAAAAGACAGTGGAAAGCTGGGAAAAGGCGTCTATATTTTGGTGAATACTCATCATTAATAAAAAAATCCATTTTCTTTCTGCTTACATTTGCAAGAATCATAGTTCTGCAATAAACTTTATACACGATTGGTTTTTTGTAAAACGCAAACAGCAGCTTTTCTGATAAGTTAATGGACCTTGCATTGTGAACTTTACATTTCAATATAACAATGTCATCTTCCAAGAGTTCTTTTTAGGGACCACGCCCTGTCATGTTACAATGGCGTATTAAAATCAGGCTAGACCACACGCATCTTATAATGCCCAACCTTCTGGCAGATTAAATTCTTGTATTACCAGTACAGTTACTACGGTTTTATTATATTTGTGTTTTCAGAGTGTGCCACAAGCGTGAAACCGACAGACAATCGATGTATTTGTTGTTTCTATTAATTTTTCTTTTACGCAATGCTAATATTGAATCAGTGAAAGACGGAGGAACATTTGTAATTCATGCAGTTCATTATCTATTGAAATGTAGGTATTTATGGTTCTTTGTGAAGAAGGATTCTTCCGACAATTTTCCGACATTTGTTTGGTTTTAAGATTTACTTTATGATTCATTAAAATTCATTTCGAAGGAAGCTGAACAAGGCATGCTAAGTTGTAAAAGCTAATTTATAGGCTTTCTGTTTGCATACGTTGAGAAAGAAAAAGCTAATGCGAATGAATATTATTCTCCTAGAAAACGTAATAGGTATAATGTCGATTTCTAGGGGGTTACTATTAATCTATCGCCGAAACGAAAATTCGCCGAATTTTTGGAAGTTAGAAATATTCCAAAAGTACCTATTTCAAAAAATATATTTTTTGCCGAAATTTACGAAATTTTTCGGAAGAAAACGAAAAATTTAAAATTTGTTCAAAAATGCTTGTAATGTTAACACTTCGTTTGCTTCATTTTGATGCTATGAAATTATTTATTAGGAATTGAGACGTAATTTCTTATGACTTATACCAATCAAAAATGCGTATGCCTGAAATACTATATAATGATATATATTACTACTTCGGTGTTAAATTTTGTGTAATTTTTGGCCTGAGGCAGACTGAGTTATTTCTAGTGAAATTTTAGTTAATAAAATATAGTATTTATTCTCTTAGCACAGTATTTGTTTGCGGTTTACGGTTACAAGAATCACTAGCACAGTTTTGGGTTCACAATCGTAATGCGTGACATTACCATTTTTGTGTGCAAGTTTGTGGAGTGGACTCTGTCATTGCAAGACTTTGCAATGGCGATATTATCGTTTCTGATGTCTGGTTGCGTTCTTGTTTGAGAGATATTTTTGTATATCATAAAATTTAAGAAGAGGGCAGAATATATCAAAAGGTTCATCGTCAAATTTGTTTTTTATCCATATCCTTGAGAAGCAAAACCCATTAACAGATATTATTCCTATAATTTTACTTTGGTTTCTTAAGTAGGTATTAGACGTGCTTATCTTATAGCGCTTTTAAGAAGGTAACCTTTTGCTTGGGCTTCTTTTATTCTGAGGTTGTTCTGTAGGTGCCGTTATTAGAATCATAATTTTAAGTTAGGAAAATATACCTAGGCATACCTACGTTAAATTTTACGGTGAAGCTCGTTTTTACCAGTTTTCACCATTATGACCATTTTAATGCAAATGGAGTTAGTGTTACCAGAAAATGCTTTTACAATCTATCAAACCCTATCTTAAAATTCTTCAAGCGTTTCGCATGTAAATTTTATAAAAATAATTAATGGAAACGTTTATGAATGGAGAATGTTAATTTTTCATCTGCAGTAGCATTTGTGGACCTACTTGTACCGAACAACCCGTGGTATAATGTACCTATACGGTTAAACTAAGCTCGAAGGCATGCCAGAAGATTTTTAGTATAAAACCTGTTTACTGTCCTCGCCGGGTTTCTTGCGCGTACTACCATTGAAGTCTCTTAATAGTTCTCGTTGTGAGGAAGTGTTGGAATTCTAATTATTTATTTTTTATGAGCGTGTTCGTTATATCTTTTTTGTTGAGCACCTTGAAAGAAGTTTTGGTCTACTCTCATTGCGGTGCCCATCAACAATTTTTGAAGATCTATAGGGGGTGTTTCAGAATTCGACCACCAAAACTCCTGGGCTACAGGTGTCCCAAAATAACTGTTCATAATTTTGAGGAGTGATAGAGGGCATGTAATTAAACATATTTTGATATACCGTGTGACAAACTTTCATGTGTACATGGGGAAATAACATGGGCAATTACATTTTTGGGAATTCCTGCTCCCCATGTGTAGTTACAGTGGTGGTAAAAGTAGCAATCGAAAGACTATTTTCTTCTGCGTATGAGGATATCAAAAACTCTGCAATTTTCCAATTTATTAAAGCATTAAAAGCAAAAATTACACTAATAATTTTCAAATTAAAACACGGATATTCATCAGATTGCCTATCACAATTTAATTTATTCTAATCAAAGACTCCCTTCATTCTAATTTCTAATTCGTCTGCACTGTCAACATTATTTATCGACAATTTAAAATTTGGGTTTCAAAATGAACAAAAATATTTATTCAGTTGAAGAAAAGGTTTTCATTGTGAAAACATTTTACGGCGGCAATAGTCTGCGGGTAGTCCGTGACTTATTTTCTGTAAAATTCAATAACAGTCCTATTCCTTCGGTAACAATAATAAAAAAAATTAGTTAAGAAATTTGAAAATACTGGGAATTTTTCATTGAAAGAAGGTAATTTTTACTAATAAATTTACTTGGTTTTTATTTAGATAATTCTGATTCGCTTATTATTATTACCTAGTTGCTAATTCCTTATTGTTCGCCAACTTAAATTTTACTGGGATTACGAGAAATTTAACAAGTGATAACGTGGAGTGAAACAAAACTAAAATTAATCTTATCATTTATTTTTTTAGTCGTTCCAAGAAATCTAAATGTTGAGGTAGAGGAAATGGTAATAGGCCTGATAACTGCTAGCCCAACATCTAGTTTAAGGTCTATTGCCCTAGAATGTAATATTTCAAGAGAAACTGTCCGTAACATATTAAAAAAACAAATATCATCCCTTTAAATTCCAATGTCACCAAGAGTTACTTCCTTTTGACGAAGAATCAAGGCAAACTTTCTGTGAAGAAATGCAAGAACGGGCTAATCGGGATCGCAGCTTCCTCTCATCAATTTGTTTTACCGATGAGTGTACCTTCACTTTAAATCAAGAGCCAAATTCACAAAATGTTAGGCATTGGGCCCAGGAAAATCCCAGAATAAATCTAGCCACTACAACGCAATACCCTCAAAAAATCAATATTTGGGCAGGCATTTTTAATAATCGCATTATAGGGCCATTTGAAATACAGGGAAATTTAAATTCAGAAGCTTATTTAGATCTTTTAATTAACCATATTGGCCCTGCATTAGAAGAAGTTGCACATGCGAATCGGGAGGTCTGGTTTCAGCATGACAGATGCCCAGCACATTTTGGAGCACAAGTGAGAGAATTATTAAATGAAATATTTCCAGAGAGCTGGATTGGTCGAGGTGGTGCTATAAACTGGCCAGCTAGATCTCCCGATTTGGCACCGTGTGACTTTTTCTTGTGGGGTTATTTAAAAAAATAAGATTTGTAAAACTTGTCACCCAAATATTGATTCTTTAAGGAATGCTATTTTTGCGGAATGCAACTTAATAAATGATCCGCAACTTGCAAATGTGAAAAATTCTTTCTATAATGGGCTGGGATACTGTCTGATACAGAATGGGGGTTTATTTGAATATTTGTTATAGTTATTTTTCTTTTTTATGTTACTTTAATTTCATTGTATATTAATAAGTTTTTGTCCTTACCTAGATATGAAATAAATAAGTATTAAATTGCCAGATTACAAAATTCATTAGAGCAAAATAAACAAATGTTGCAGCTTGTTAAATTTTTCATAATTGCAGTAAAATTAAAGTAATTTAATTTTTATTATTTCATTTTACTGCTTTAACATTTTCCCAAAAACTTTTTAATAGGTTAGACGACACCTACAATTTACCCTAAACTATGGACCAGCATTCACCAACGAAACATCCACACCAGTAATCAATTAATTGTCAACTATAGGTAATGACAATAATAATGTGAATGAGAATTATTATCTAAATAAAAAAACAAGTTTATGTATTAGTAAAAATTAACTTCTTTCGATGAAAGATTCCCAGCCTTCAAATTTCTTACTAAATTATTTGTTGTTATACGGAAGGAATAGGACCGTTATTGAATTTTACATAAAATAAGGCACCGACTACGCGCAAACTATTGCCGCCGTAAAATATTTTCACAATGAAAACCTTTTCTTGAACTGAATAAATATTTTTGTTCATTTTTAAATGTTGACAGTTCAGAAAATCCATAAAAATCAAAGAGGTCCGTGATTAGAATAAATTAAGTTGTCATGGATAATCTGATAAATTTCTGTGTTTTAGTTAGAAAATTATTAATGTAATTTTTGCTTTTAATGCTTTAATAAATTGGAAAGTTGTAGAATTTTTGATATCCTCATACGCAGAAAAAAGTAATCTTTCGATTGCTACCTTTACCACCACTGTAACTACACATGGGGTGCAGGAATCCCCAAAAATGCAATTGCCCATGTTATTTCCCCATGTACACATGGAAGTTTGTCACACGGTATAGGTAACACCGTGTATTTCCGTGAATATAATTTTTTACGCAACGTTTTATAATATAATATACATTGTGTGATTGTGTCTCCGGATTGGGTTACAAAGAGTACCTCAAAAAATAATTATTTTTAACTTCTCAAAAATATAAAAAATTCCTGCTTTTTCCCAAACTCCTATAACACATATGTACATAGGTACTCGTAACTAACTTTTTAACAAACTGTTACATGAAATTTGTTATTAATTTTTATGCAATGTTTGAATTTAGAAAACTTTTATTAAGTACCTACTTAATCAAGTTTTACACCATTTGCATCAAATAGGAACAGTATAAATATAATTTTTGTCAGGCAAGTCTCTTTTTGTTTCTTTCTTAAATTTGAACAAAACCAGCTTTTAAAAAATTCCATCACATGATAAAACTTACCCTCTTAATTTTTTTCTGAAAATTTTGTAATTACTCTGGACGGTAGCATTCCTCAGCAGTAGGTACCTACCATACAGTAATGAATTAAATACAGTTTTACTATAGGTAACGTCCTTTTCTAAATCGAAAAACGCATAAAAATTAATAAAATACATTATATTTACCTAAACATTTGGATTAAAATAATATGTACAATGGGATTTTAAAAATAAGGAGGGTTTTTTATGAAAAGTGATTTTTTCTGAGAAATTGAAAATAATTATTTTTTCTCTCTTGGTAACCACATCTGAGGGCATACCTACTGTAAGTATAGAGGATTATACTTTAATATCTTATTCCCGTCTGAAGTTTCCTAAAATAAAACTGAAAAATCATGGCAATTATTATAGTTACCTATATATACTAGCATAAATAGGGACATAAATAGAAGGGGTGTTGTAGGTACCTAATACCAATATTTTCAATATTATGCAAACATGGTTATTGATATTTTATTTCTTTTTGGTATTTACACATTAATTTATGTTGAATATAGACAAAAATATTCAAACCAAGTGAATTGAACATGTTATACCTTAACGCTATAGATAGAACGCGGGTAACTTGCTTGACGCACCATTGAAGTTTCTTCGTGCTGAGTTCAATCATTCTGTCAATTTATAATGAAAGAATTCATATGGCAATCCCCTGCCGACCTGCGGTATCCCGAATTCTTTTAGGACGTAAAACACAGGTGTAATGGGACTTACAGGTGCGCGGGGAGAGATACACACGTGACCGGGTCGCTCAGGTAGCGACCGACAGACGAGCCAGTGCAGTGAAATCCTCGTGAGTGTGAACCCGTGCGTTTTGGTGGTGTAATGTGTACAAGAATATGGCCGAGCGTGCTTCCATCAGGCCCTGATGACCACTCAAGATGGCTACTTTAGGGCTCTCGAAAGTTTTTATTTTGGACAAGTACTTCACGGAGCTGCAGAAGTTCTGGGAGACTGAGAAGAAGTTGCAAGGTGTGTAGTATGTTTACATGTTTTTTATTAAGGAGTTTAGTGGCTTTGTGTGCTTGGGGTGGTTGCCTGGTTTTAGGCGCTCGACCCTTAAACGGGTCTTGCTGCGGGGGCCGCCAGAACAGGTATTATACCTGTGTATATGTAGTTGTTTGCCGCGAGAAGAGGGCACTGGTCTTCTATGACAATGGAGTTGACGTGATTTTCAAATCTCTAACGGACATCCTTTCAATAAATGCTCCAACAGCATTACTTTTGATCATCTTATCGATTTATTGAAAATTAATATCATACAAAAATTTAATTAAAGTTTTACTTATTAACATCAAAACCTCCAACACAATCATTTAGGTATAGTTGCTACCAGGATGGTTGCAACTATATTAGGTACCTATATGAGTATTGTAAGGATGAAATGGGAAATTATTCTGAACGTATTATACAGGGAGCGCCACCTAAGCTTATTTCTTTTGTCCCACCTTTATTATACATTTCAGAGGAAAATGTTAGATGGGAGACCCCCCACTGAATTTTGACGCTCCGTTACAATATTATTTTCACTTGTACAGGCTGCCCCATTTCTTCTGTACAGTATCTACCTATAACTTTGTTTTTTTTTTTTTTAGTTATTGGATTGCATTTTTGATTCCTTATTTGAGTTTACTACATGTTGTATTAGATACTTTTTGCCTAAAATCAATATTTTTGATATGTAGAGGAATTTAAAAAAATCGTTATCATTGGATTAAACAAAACTGTAACGGTGATTTTGTGATGTGATAAAAGTAACATCTCAGAGTAACCGTTCCGCAGTAATAAAAAAACAAAATATTATAAGTACAGGGTATGAGCAGTAACACGGCGCCTGCGCCGGCGGTCAAATTAAAATACATATTTCAAAACACCAGAACTTATTTATTCAATGGAACCATATAATTTTCATATTAGAATTGCTTTTCTATTACCTATACATAGATTCTTTCTCTATTTTGTATGAACTTGTGTATCCCTAAATTTAATAGTTTTTGAGATAATTAACATCAAATAACTAATATCTACCCAGAATTATTACACAGGAAATTAATGTTTTCACATTGTAGAATTACATTTTCAAATGAGCATCAAAACAAATAATATGTAATATTAAAACTATACCTAATAAAAATAATTGCAATTTCTTAACAGAGAAGACCATGGCACACTATGTCAGGCCCAAAGGTTTCTTTACTAATAGAGGTAGTTTATATATTTGAGGGTATGTAAATAGTACATCTAACACCCAATCATCAGACCAATCTGACGATGGAGTGTTACATAAGGACCCCGAAACCGGCAACCAGCGTAAATCTAGAGTGCCGAGGATCATAGGACTTTCATTATACCTTTAATATTTAAATAACTCCATTATGGAACTTTTGAACGATTTTATTTAAAATAAAGTTAAGTACTGTACAGAAGAAATGGGATGACCTGTATAAGTAAGTGAAAAAATGTCATATATACCTAACGGAGAATCAAAATTTAAGGTGGGCCTCTCGTATAACATTTTTCTCTAAAATGTAGAATAAAGGTGCAACAGAAGAAGTACGCTTAGATGGTTCACCCTGTATAATTAAAAAAACTATAGGTACAAGGCAAATCAAATTGAGTAACTATACAAGGTTGAAATGGTGTAGTCTAATATAGAGAGCAGCAATTATTTGAATATCGATATAGTCTTCTCTAATGATGGTATTTTCTTCCGTAAACCTAGGGAAATTTTGTTCCTGCTTTGAAACCAGATTGGAAAATGCATTACCACAGTCTTCTTGAGATTAAGAAGGCTGTGGGCATTTTATTGAAGCTTTTTTGCACTGTTAACCTTAGAGAGTCAAATCAGATGGATAAGGAGATGCTCAAGTAAATTAAATTCTAAATTAGGAACTGTATTTTTTATTGCAACGTGCAGCTTTTTCTCAATTTTCAATTACTGTTATAAACTTATGATATTCAGTTAAAAACAATTAGGTAATTCACGATTTTCCAAAAGACCCGAGGAAACACTTCTTATGCAGATTTTGGTCACGGTCGCAAATCTTCTTCTGTCTTGGAGATTCTATTCCCTTAATTCCGCTTAATTCATATCTGGACCGTAGAAACGTGCCCACGTTTCATCCACTGTAACAACGCAATTCAAGAAATTGGCATCGGTTCTGGTCAACATTTAAGCATTTTTAATTTAGGGGCCCATTTTGCAGAATCTGTTTTCCTAAACCAAATTTAAAAGTACCAGGTATGTAATACTTAATGCATACTTTCATATGATACACATTTTAGCCAAACTCGGCAACCTGATGATGATCAACTACATCGGTATTTTTAGGAATAGGTAGACCTCAAGGTAGGTCCAGGAATCGGTCTTCTGGGCTTCTTTTTATCATCGACGGTAAATTCTTCTGTCTATTATGGCCGCATACATTTTGAATACAGTTTGTAGTACTGCCTATGCAGGCTTAAATAAACTATTCTTCTATAGAATAATCCGAGAAATCGCCTCTATAAGGCACGCTCTATACCTAATATGCATATATTACCTTCTTTCAGTTACTTATAAAAACGATAAAGTAAGCATGTACTCACGGTTGATGATGTTCACGGGCAAGGAAATTTGTGGCGTTTCAAATTTTTATTAATTGTATATAGGATAATATTGAGTGAAGCCGCAAAGCAACGGATTGTAGAATGAAAAATTTGAACTTTAAAATTTTTTTTGTTCATGAATTTTCAATTTTGTTACCTTTATCAATAATTACTCTTATTGACATTCTTATTTCAACTGGAAAAAAATACTTCGGTTGAACTGTTAAATACAGTCTTTTCTACAGGCCTGACCAGGTAAAAATTTTACTTTTGGTAGGTACAGGTTGGTCACGATAATTTCTAAAACCTACAAAGTTTGTTCTAAAAGGAACACCTTATGTTTTATTAAAGGACCAATTTACTCTTTAAAATGCGTCAGCATCATAAGGTTCCCTAAAAATAGAATATCCTACGCCCGTAACTACTTTAGAGCAGTAGTCTAATCTAGGCCTGCCTCTACCTCTTTTTATTCCTATCTCTGATTCTAGTATGTCGCGAACTATTCCTTCGTGTCTTAGAAGGTGCCCTACCATCCTATCTCTCCTATTCTTTATTGTCTTCCATACTTTTCGCTTTTCCCCAACTCTTTCTAATACCTCCTTATTGATAACCTTATCTATCCACGGTATCTTCATCATGCGTCTGTAGCACCACATTTCAAACGCTTCTACTCTTTTTCGATCCGCTTCTCCTACTGTCTAAGTTTCACACCCGTATAATGCCGTTCCCGAGCATAACAGTTGTTCCTTTTTGTTAAACGCAACTCGACCCTGCGCTATTCTTTATTTTATGTCTTTATAGTGCTCCTATACCATCTCAAGTTATTTTGCTTCCTAAGTAGCAGAAATCCGCGGCTTCCTGTATCTCCTCATTTCCTATCTGTATTTCAGATTTAGTTCTATTTTCGCGCTCTTTACATACCAAAATCTTGGTTCTCTTTTTATTGATTTTCATGCCGTAGCCCTCTGTCAAAACTGCTGCCATTTCATTCAAAACCATTCCTAATTCTTCTTTGCTCGATGCTAACACTGCTATATCATCCGCAAATCTGAGCATGTTAATAGTACATTAATTCCTGAGGCTGTTCTGTTCTTAACAATATTAATCGCATCTTCAATATATAAGTTGAAAACTAGAGGTGACAATGCACATCCCTGTCTCACTCCTTTCCGGATATCTACTTCTCTTTGCTCCTGCTCAAACTCTATAACTGCCGTTTGCTCTTTGTAGAGATTATGTATTATTCTTTTGTCCCTATATTTGATCCCTACCTTTCTGAGCACGTAGAACATCTTCCTCCATTTTAAGTTGTCGAAGGCTTTTTCTAAATCTACAAATCCTATATAGACGCTCTTTCCCTTTTCTATTGTTTTTTCTATAATTACTCGTAAAGCTAGAATGGATTCACGTGTTTCTCTATTTTATCTAAATCCGAATTGATCTTCTCCTAATATTTCTTCCGCCCTTTTCTCCGTCCTTCTTTGCACAATTCTAGTTAAAATTTTTGACGCGTGGGAAGTTAAACGAATAGTTCTAAAATTTTCGCACTTGTCTGCACCTTTCCTTTAACGCAATGCGACTATGATGTTTCTTTTGTAATTTTGTGGAAACTCACCTGTCTCGTATATACGGCTAACTAGTTTAAATAAACACTCTCTTACCCCTTGACCTGCACACTTTAAAATTTCTGCCTGGTGCTTTATTGTTTTATTGTTTTTTAAACTTTCTAATGCTAGTTCAAACTCTTCCCTTATTATGGGACAGCCTAGGTTGTCCCTCCCTACACTGATTTCCTTTTCTAATATATCTCCTAGTTTTTGTCCTGCGTATAAGATTCTCACATATTCCTTCCACCAATCTGCCTTTTCCTCTCTTCCGATCAGGATGTCACCTGCCTCTTTCTAATGTTCTTGGTGCTAGATCCAATTTCTCTGAAATTTCTCCTAATTATTTTTTACCTACGCATCGTCAGTTTTTCCTACTTCGCACTTATCTTTCACTTCTTTGCATTTGTTATCTAAATCCACTGTTCTTTCGCTTTCCTACATTTCCGAATAATTTCCCACTTGACTGCTTTATACCTTTATTTCCCCCCTTCATCTAACCTATTTTTATATTTTCGTCTCTCGTCTATTAGCATCACAATACCCCTTGTTATCCAGGGTTTTCTACTTTCATTCTGTTTGTGACCCAATATATCTCTAGCTGCAGAACATAAACCATTTTGAATGCAATTCCATTCTGCCTCTACTTCCCTAACAGTATTTTCATCCGCTCCCTATAGTATTTCATTCGTCTTTTTCTCGAACTCATTGCGCGAATCACAGTCTTTTAGTTTCTCGAGGTCAAGGTGTGTCCTATCGTCCTATCGTTTTGTTTTTTCAAAATCTTAAATTTAAGGTTAGTCTTCATAACCACTGTGTTGTGATCACTATCTATATATGCTCCTGGATAGCTTCTGCAGTCACTAACTTTATTTCTAAATCTTTGCCTAACAAGAATGTAATCTACTTATTTGATATCTCCCTATTAGGTCCCCTGGCATTTTCCATGTATAGCGCCTCCTAATGTGATGTTGAAATATAGGTTAGGTTATGTTTATCGCAAAATTCTATCAGTCTAACCCCCCTCTCGTTCCTATTAAAATGCTTACAATTTTATTTTAATACCATGTGTAATGTGTAGGTATCTAACAAAAATATAAAATATCCCTTTACATTGCATTGTATTACACATCCCGTTAATCCCTAATTAGGGCGAGGGTCTGCCCCTCGGGCTTCCATCTTTGTCCATCCCATGTTACGACCGATTTTTTCGTCCTGCAACCAATATCTCTAAATATCTTTTAAAATATGGAAAATAGATATAGGACATAATATGTAAATACTTAAGTAAAATTTTAGGCACTTGAAATTGCAGTAGTTATAGGTATTACTTGGTAAAATAATTTAAACAACCAACGTTTTAGCATTGTATATAAATATTTTATAGTTTCAAAATATTTTGTGATCAACCAGTATTCAAGATAAAAGTTCTACTTGGTCTAATCTGTAGAAGAGTCCCATTGAAAGATTTTTCTAATTAAAGTGAGTACCTATGATAGTAAGAGTAATTACTGATATACGAGCACGTTAGAACGCATCAAATATCTGGAAAATTATTGATTTCGGTCACTGTAGTACATGAACAAAATTGTCCAAAATTTTGTAGAGAATTGAAAAAGGTAGTCGAATATGCAGTTTTTAGTTTAAAAAATGTTACCTTGTCTTTGTCACACAACTACTTGTAAACTTTCTTAATTGTAACTTAATATTGTCCCTATCCATTCGTAATCAAATTTTTGAAACTGAACCGTTACTGGATAATAATTATTGATCTTTGCGTCTTAACTGACTCAATCTTCGCCATATAGGCATAGAGTCATTAATTACATTTAGCGTTGTGACATTTTGCCAACGAATCTTTTGATCTGTGTATGCTAATGGTTACTTATGTTAACGTTATTCTATTACAATAACTACCTACGAAATATTATACCGATATGCTTGTGCAACTGTTAATATTAATTTGTTATGTCCTCATCTTCAGGGTTTGGCCTACTATCACCGTGTCACTAAATATTAGCTGACTTAGTTATTATATGGTTACTCTGCAATTTTCTTGGATTTTAGCTCGTTGTAGCACGGTACATTTTTATGTTGGCAGGCTTGACGTATGAGTAATTTACGTGTGTGAAGAAGGTATTACATATTAATAACTCGGCATGTGTTTCGTCGGTAATGCCATTTTAATTACAATTTCGGTTATTTAACAAAATTTTAAAGCAAACAACTCAATTTTGAAATATAATTAACCATTCAGAAGTAGAAAATTGGAAGTGATTACCCAGACAGGGCTTAAAATGTTCAGTAATAAAATATAATCATAACGAGATCAGCTACCTACCAACCTACCATTTAAAATACCTATGTAAATGTGCAGTAAAAATTTAAATTACAGGTCTAAATCAAAGCTCGCCTATTGCCGAACTATTTGGGTCAGGTGCGTATATATACCTAAGAATTTTACATTGATTAGTTAGGAGAACAATAATTTATTATTTACTGACAAAATATATGATTCACTGATATGAATATATCTGAAAATTATTTGAGTGCGCCTGGGTCTTATCAATAAAAATTTGAAAAAAAGAAAAATGGGTGACAACCCGTATTTACTGGATAAATGTAAAAACTAATTATTTTACTGGATAAGAAATAATAAAAATAAATCATAGATAACAGACGGAGTGCAAAATTTTTGAAACAGTACTAAAATTAAAACCAGAGTGAGCACGTTGTACATTTTACAATAAAACATGCCAACTGAAGAAACTGAAAGTCTTTTAACTTATTTTGTATTCACAGCCAGCTTATTTATACCATACTTAGAAATCGCCATAAATTGTTTACTTCCTTCCATCACCATGTTCTTTCTATCTTTCATGACGCACATTGTCGCATTAAACGTGTAAGCTTACAAGTATCACGTACCTACCATGTTGTCATTGGAACATGATGAGTTCCTCTTAGAAGTAAAATATAGATTTTACATATAAGGAAATCAACATTGCAGATGAATTAATTCCATTTATGCAAGAAATAATTGATGCTCTTCTATCTTACCTACGGGGAATCAGAAAATAGAAAACCTGTTAATAATAATAAGTTCATTTTTTAATGAACCATGTTAAGGGATACAAATGTAAGAAAGTTGGTCGTCCGAGAGTGCTAACTCATGAAGAAGAAGAGATACTGGTGCATTTTCTCGTTAAATTAGTCAATGGGGACATGGATTTGATAGACTCCCACTTGAACGATATATTCAAGATTATCTTCGCAGATTGGATAGGCCAAACTCATTTTTTAAGAATTGATTGCCTAGTTTGGATTGGTGTTTGATGTTTGAAAATCTTTGGAAAGCTTATCTAACTGGCAGAATCGCTCAAAACTCGGCACGAAACCGTGCTGAAGCCGGGACAAAATAAGTAATGGAGGACATGTTTGGAATACTAAATAGTGTAAAAGTATGTTTAGGCTTTCAAAATAAACCTCAAAATATTTTTAATACATACGAAATTGGTTTTCAAGCCGATGCTGGTGTGCAAATAGTACTCTACAAAAAAGGAAGTCGTGTACGACTTATTATTTTTCTCCATCTGGTTGGATGGAAGCAGCTCAATTCCTTGATTGGTTCGAGAAATGTTTCGCTGAAGAAACTTCCCACTTAGAAGGAAACAAATTACTTATTTTGGATGGACACAATTTCCATGTTTCATTGGAATTAATAGATATGGCAATGGATAACCACATTGAAATATTTTGTTTACCTGTACATACGACACATCTATTACTGCAACTGGAGGTTGGATTATACAGATCAGGGAGCTGAATCGGTATGTTTGTCTAGACATCTAGATCAGCCGCTGCAGGTGGTATTGAAGGGAGCTGATATTTCTTTTCCTTTATCCAAAGACAAAATGTTTCGAAAGGTGGAGATACCATCAAGCGAAGATCTGAATGAAATACAAGACTACTGATGTAGCCGAAGAAAATATTAAAATTAATGTATCCTCATCACATTTGCAAACTTGGAATATTACACGTGATTTATTTGGCTTTGTTTTTATCTTTATTTCTCTTTGTTATTGCAAACAATAAACATTATTGTTATGAGACCGAAGCACTCATGTCTGTTTTAAAGATTCAGAACGAGGGAGCAAACCCTGGAAATCGAAGTCGAGTGAACAGAAAGTTTGCAGAAATTTTGTCAAGTGCAGAAGTGGTTCATCTTAATCATACAAAGAAACAGGCTAAGAAAGAAAAGAAACGTACAAAAAGAAAAATATTGGTAAATATAGAGACTTTCATTCTGATAGTGATGTGTCTGTAGTTCTAGAAAGTGAAGATGAAACTTTTGATGATGAACTAGCTGCCACTGAAAACGAAATTCAGTCACAGATAACAAAATTGAGAACGGTTCTTGGGTTCTAGCTAAATTAGGCAATGCCAGAAATAAATGGCACAAGCATTGTTTTTGTAGTTAAAACAGAATAAATGACCAGATTATTTTTATGTGTCATTCTTTGCCTATAAGAATTTTTTAAGTAATGTGCCCATGCTAGTAGAGCCCCCTTTACTTACATTTGGAAGTTATAAAATTAGTTTAGTAAAAGGGTCAATGACTCTGTGTTGTCATTCCTTTCCTGGGCTAATCCATCCCCAGTACAACAAAAGAAAGTAAACCTATATTCATATAATTGAACTAAGCTCATATGAATACCAAATCTGCTGTTGCCCAACTACATCACCATAAAACCGTACGCCGGGGCGTATATTGCCAGATACTCCATAAATCATGCGAACATACAACAGAGCGTGATATGAAATATACCTGTTAGTACAAATAAAAATTACCATTACGAGTACAACGGGTATTGCATAGACGGCTCACAAAAGAAACGAGAAACAATATCACGAATCAGACTTTCACAACTTCTCAACCCAGCCTCTGGTCTAACCAATTCGATTCACAATGTACCTTAAGTTGTTTATTGATTAATTTAATATAGCTTATCTGACAAAAGATTTCATCAAACGGTGCAAAATAATAAAGTAAAAGTATAATAACAACAATATTCAGCAAGCAATTAGCAGTAATCACCATGTTATTGCTGAAAAAGATGGTATCTGACAAATGAGTTACTGTTTAACATTGCGCTTAATTGAATGATAATTTATTAAATTTTATAATGAGGCGTAAAATACTGTTATGTTTCTGTTTTTATAATGCAAGGTATTTTAAGGTCCATTGACTGCCGAAATGGTATCAATCAATTTGTTCAAATTTTGCCAAAATCAAAACACTTTTACGCCAACCCGTCGGCGTCTGGTTATAACCGATAACGAATATGAAATTTTCAATGCTTATGGCTCCCTGACTTTGTTCTGTTCTCCTGAATTATTTGCTGTTATACAGAACAGAGTTTAGTTCGCTGTGGATGAAACCTAAAGCAATACACATTCTAAACGTCTCTCAATTTGACGCGCTCATTTATTGTCATTTTTCACAAACAAAAAGGTTGATTTTGGTGGTTAGTTTTAATAAAGAGACCTGGATTTTTAATTATATACATATATTTAAATTGATATCATACACTTGGGGTTCTGATTCCTGACGAAATTTTGAGCAAAGAAGTTTATGTGAGCATACGTACTAAAATCAAATTCCCCCTGAAATTACGATCACTTAAAAGGGATCACTAAAATTCCTTCCTGACTGATATATCCAGAACGTTTTATCACAAAAAATAAAATATTTGCATTTATAATTATGGTGCGACCATGGGTGAACAATTAGGGAGGGTAAAATAGAGAGTCTCAACGCTTAGTGTGTTCATAGAAATTTTTGTTTTAAATTTTCGTTAGTAATCACGACCCCAAGCTTGCAACATCGATTCCATGACATACCTGTATATGAGAGGTACCTACCTACATATACCACTGCTTTATTTTGAATTCTTGAATGCCGTAAGCAGCTTCAATTCAAAATTTCTCGTTACCTGATTTGTAAAATTTTAAAATTTTCGTTATTTTTGGGTATCTAGCTATATTGTTTAATAATGTTTGAAGTTATACTTCTTTAGGCGCGTTATGAAAGAATGATGAGAGTGAAATTTTACGAGGCGCGCGCACGATGCAACAACAATCGACAGGATGAAGTTGCTCACTAAACCTACTTACAGTTTAAGAAAAAAGGCTACCAACAAAATAGTGGTGGAGATGTCTACTGCACATATTTACATGCGTGTAGAGATTTATAATACATATTTATTGTGAATATTCGTGATAAAAATAGTGCGTATAAGTTTCTTAAAATATATTTAAGTGTATTTCTCTAAGTCCCGGTTTTTCAAAGAATCCAACACCGGATTAAGTCTGACACCGGCTTCGTTGCTATGATACCGGCTTTCTAATTGGTTGTAGCATAGCAACGAAGCCGCTGTCAGACTTAACCCCGTGTTGGATTCTTTGAAAAAACTGGGCCTAAGTGAGGTTAAGTTTCGGTATGTATTTATTTGCATTATAAATTATAAATTGTTACTTTGTCATTTATTAAATACTTAAAATTTATAAATCAAAATAAATATACACATAGGATCGATAGGGGAAAATTCGGGAATAGGAATTGTAATCAAGAAGAAAATATAGCAGTGTAGAAAAATTCTTATAGAAAATTAACAGGGTAGTTATGGTTAAATTCGAAACCTGTAAGGTTGGTAATAAGACAGATATACCTATATGCCCACATTGAATTACACTGATGAGGCTGTACAGCCAATTTATAGCGACATCAAATATGTGCTTGATTTTGTGAAAGGGCAGGAAAATTCAATAAGTGTAGGAGATTGTAATGAAGATGTAGGTACAGGGAGAGTAGATGGAATAATGGAATAATTATTTAATTGAATTCAGATTTTGCCAACCATGTTTATGATCACGCAATTTTATTCCCATTAATTATTTGCGTGCTAAATAAAGTTATTTTTGTTTTATGCCAAAGAAGTATAACTTCTAAAGCGCGTACATAAGTAGACACACGTTTTTTTATTATTATTGTGTTTATTAATGTTATTATTACTAATTTTGTTATTATTAACGTTATTATTATTATTGTTATTGTTAATTGTATTATTATTATTATTATAAGACAACTCATGAATTTAATTTTTAACTCTACTTTTCTTATTGTTACAGTCGCAAAGTGGACAAAAATTCCAAGTTAGTTTTTTCAATATTATAATTTTATTCATCCCGTATAAAACATCGTCTTTATAAACCAGAATTTTTAAAGAATTTTTTCAATTATATTTTTAAATTCAACACGAATCCCAAGTTTCAAATTTTGTGTGTCGTTATAATTTGCGAGCCATCTTGTAAGTTCTAGAATTTTAGCCACCTTTTCGGGAAATTGAAATTAAATTTAATAAAATGTTCCTGCTACATTGGCATTTATCTCCAAATTCTGCGAAAATGCGATGCCCAATGAACACCCAGCACAAGCGACAAGCTTCCGTAATTCTTGCAGTTTTGTGGCCTCTCAAAAGAAAATTACGCGATAAAACAACTGTTAATGTTGTAATTGTGAGGTATACCATCTGTACAATAACGAGAACCTTTAAACAAAGGAACTATCCAACGTTGGTAAAATAGCACAGTATAGATATAGGTTTCGCATGATCAAATCAAGCGTTATTCTTTTAACAAATAGCTTTGCCCCAGGTCGCTTAATTGCTGTCTTTACCCATTATATGAACCCAATTTATTCCCTAAATGGCACACTTAGTGACCTGCAAACGTTTGATTCTAATACCCATAGATTTACGGCTAGCGTAGTAAGAAAAAGTGCTAGATTTTAACTTTAAGGCTATGGCCGTGACAATTTTGGTTTTTTATCTCAGGTCCGTGTTAATCTTTCTGATTTTGGTTGTGGATAGGGTGTTTTTAAACGGTTTTATTTAGCTTGCCTTGTTTGTTTGTTTGTGTGGGTTAAATTAATCTAGTAATTGAAATTTTACCCCCTTCCTGTTGACCGATTGATCTGAAATTTGGTACACACCTTTAGTTGTGATGACAATACAATTATGTATATTCAGTATCACTGTAAATCCATCAATCCTCATCAACCTAGAGCATTGATCAGACTAAAATAAAATCGTGGGGCGTAGCGTAACCTGAATAAATATGTAAATCATCGTTCTGCAATGTTGTCTATTGAAAAGATGCATCAAAAGCATACCTATATGAGCGGTTGACTGTAGATAATAGAAATTCGACTCGCCCCACGATTTTATTTTAGTCTGATCAATGCTCTAGATCTAGATGGATGAGGAGAGTGGTGTGATGACTGGTACCTGGTACCTACCTAATTATTGTTTAGCTTTTAGTACATTATCTCAGCATTATCTCAGCATTATTTTATTTCTTTGCAATAAAACCGTTTAACTTAATTTTTTTTTTACTTATTTTATTTATGAATACTTTTTCAATTTAATTTTTTTAGGTAAGTATTATTGGTATGTATGGAGAGTAGGATCTGTAGTTGTAATATTACAGATATAAATTATTGCACTACCAGGTCAGTTCTACATTGTCTACTTTAACGGTCGGCTAGAATTATAGTTAATATTGTGCAGATGCTCGAATTTAATGACAATTTATTATTATTTGCTTTTGATGCCTGTAATTTTATGTTGTAAATCGAAATTGTTCGAAATTATTCATTGTTCATGATATGATTATGTAATTACGAGAAGGTTCATTTTACCTAACAGCAGGTGGAACAATTTAGTGCGAAAAATTTCGTTTTTTGCACGAACCACTGGAAGTCGGTGACCAGAGAACTCGCCTGTATTTTTCTGTCACCCAAGACAGATCCGTTCGATTTCGTCTTTCCTACATTTCCTAATTTCGCAATTTACCGTCTATTCAATAAGCCAATTCTTGCGTTTCTTCTAGGTATTTGTCTTTGTCCCGTAGGGTGTTTGTTTTATTTATAACAATAATAATAATATAACCCTTATTAGCAATTTATGCTACATTATCTTCGCATATCTACCTATAACTAAATGACATATCTCTTTATACAAGGAAAACATCCAGTAACAAAACTACTCATACAATCAGCCTTCTTATTCTGCTTCGGCAAAAAATTGATTGTAAAGACTAAAACCTTTATAATAAATACTCCTGGATTCAAGATTGTAGTTAATTGCCATAAATTCATTACCACTTATTGTAAGGTGACTACGAGTATGTGGTATAGTCACATTTCGTGTGTTCCCGTTTCGGGCGTCGATGAAATTTGTCGCCCCAAACCTCTACCTGGTTTGAGTGACGTTTCGGGCGCTGACCTGCTGATAATGCAGTAAGCCCCTAATTCCAATTTATCTTTACAACACAACGCTGTTAATGCGGAATTGTATGTTGATTTCGCTAATATTGTTTTCAAATAATGTTTTTGTTTGGGGGGGGGGGGAGACTTAAACGCTCAGCTTTGTTCGCGAGCTGAGCTTGCCCAGACCAGAAATAGTGTGCCGTGGAACCACTTTTTTGGCCGTATTCAGTGACGGGCAACTATAAAACAAAGCAGTAGGTACGTTTTGTATGCCTTTATTGCAACAAGTACCTATAACGCACGAACTGGCTATTTAATTACCCAGTAAATTCTCGACGCTCGAATCGGCACGAAAACAGGTAGAAACCCAAAAACGCCCGAAACGGGAACGCACGAAACGGGAAGATACCGACTAGGTAATAAATTTTACTACTTAAATAATCTGGTAACAATATACTTCTCATTTTAAATATCAGTTTAAGGCCATTTTTAGGGCAACTCTCTGCTTAACATTCAAAAATTAAAAGTATCCAGCATCAAGGCAATAGGAGTATACCGACTGCATCCCAAAATAATACTCATACATTTATTTTGCATTCTTTGCATCTCATTGTTATTAAGACCCAAAACGTCTATAATGCGACTTTATTCTGACTGGAAACCCCTATGTGAGCAATTCACTGGCGTATTTTATAGTAAGTCGTGTGTTTTTCTAAATGTGAGAATAATACTGTGAGAACTGTTCAAGATAACAAATTTCTCAACTCATTCCTTGCGATAACAGGTGGAAGAGGTTATGCTCAGAGCCCAACGGCGAACTGACCAAAGCCACCGTGTCTATTAATATACGTAATTACATATTAGCCGGCGAAAATCACAAAATAATGCCTCTTTCACCGTTATTTAATTAATACTCTCGAAAATTATGACGTCGGAATGTTATTCTATTTAGCGAGAGTATAAGGATCCTGTTACTCAGAGCTACATCGACGAACAAGTCAAGCCAATTAGCAAAGAAGGGTTATTTGGAAAATAGAGGAGATGAACGTGGCAGTAATTCATACTGCCGAGTTCCCATGTAAAGGCTGAGTTTAATTACATGTCCCTCGTTTATTATACGTATATTCAACATTGACGAATAATTACTGTAACTTGTAGATGGTACTGCCTCTAGTTGAAATTCACCATCGAACTTTGCCTGCTATACATATTCTTAAATTTATGCTTGAATGATTCAGTTTCTTATTGCCGGTTAATAAACATTTTGCGGGAAAGTTCTCCTTTTAAAATCAATTGATCTAAAAATACCGAGCACCGTGTACTAACTAATAATTGTGCAATTTTAATGAATACCTATCTTATTATCATGCAGTTTAATGATACGAATGCGTCAATTAACCAGAGAAATAACAAGGCGTAAGTAATCTCAACACAAATTGAAAATTTTAATAGAATGGGGTGTGAAACATGTAATTTAAGTATCGCAACATGGGGTTTACATTTCCAAAGCAACAAAAATTCTATAAATTATAGCAAATATTATAGTTCTGACACACTTATATACTTCAGTACCTACCAATAACTATTAACTCCCACAGCGAGGAGCCTAATGAGACGTATTCCTAAAAATCTGGTTGTGGACTAAAATTAATGCGAACTTTTCAATAGAAATAATTTCAACGGTGAAGTGTTACCAACTTTACTGAAACTTCTCGCCAATATTGTTGTTTTAAATAGAACACCCTATTTTGTGTATGACTGGTAACCAAGGGAACTTTAAAATTGTAAAGCTGTAAAACCGCATGCAGCTTGCTGAAAGCCAATGCCTTCGTGAGGCATTGTAACAGCCCATTGACTGAGTATCCCGATAAAATTTTTAGCAGATAGTTTTTCGGCTGGAATACACCAATATATTTAGAAATGGCGAGCTTTGATTGGTATAAAATTCGAAGAGTGGAATAGTCTGTAGAAAAACCTGTTCTTAATCTAACTTCACAATTTTATCAACATAAGAAAGATAAAATTCTTGTTTGATTTGTGCCAGTTTAAATTTTTAATATTTTTATATAAATTTTGTACATTTCTGGCTATAAATAACTGTATATGTACATAATATATCGACGTTTCTTTTTAAGGCTGCGAAATGTCAGCTGTTAGTCTATAAAGTGCTGCCACCTATCGCCCAAAAGTGTGATTAGGATTTAGTCACAATCTATTATAACTGGTTTCTATCACAGCTGCAAACTCTTCAGACGGAACCTCTAAAGCTTGGAATTATGAAGGGTTTTTGCTTTAGCGGCAAACGAATAAATCTGGGAGGATTAGTCGACGGTCCTATCTTTAAATTATTATTTTCTATTTAGAAATATGAGAAGAAACTGAAGCGCCACCGCCATCTGTATTGCAGTCAAACGTCCAGTTTACTGTGCATCTCCGCCATATATGCAGAAATTGGAGAGATTGTAATAAAATTTTCATTCCAACACGCCGGTTGAATGAAGCAACGTATCAGGACGTTTTTGGTCGAAAATGAATAAGGAATAATTAACTTAGACAAACCTACTTTCTAATTACGATAAATATGTGTACAAATAGTAAAAAAAGGTGTTGAGTTTATGACGGTTTATTGATAAATCTTTTTTTATTTAACGCCCTATCTACTTTAATTTCAGAATGGTGTTGGAACAAAAATGTGTCTACATGTCCCGTTTCTAGTGCTCAAATTCCGCACCCTTAATAAATCTTGACAAAGCCCCCGAACGGGGGCGAAACGTCGATATATTATATACTTATACAGTTATTTATTGCCAGAAATTCACAAAATGTATATAAAAATATAAAAAAGATAAAACATACCCAATAATCTATATCAGATAACATAAAAACTGCCAGAGATATGGACGTTTCATAACTTAGTAAATTTGCTTAAATTTGATAAGATGACAAAATATGCGGTTGGGAAATGTTCCATTTGAAAAAAGTAGATTCTTATGTACTAGCTGAAAGTTAGTTATTTGTGACCCTCTCCGTATGAAACGAGAAAAATTCTCTTATAAAATGTGAGGGGAAAATTATAGATCGTCATTGGTAAGTAAGTGTTAAGTAATTTATTGTCAACTATTTAATTTTATTTCAAGCAGAATTATGACAAAAAATTTAAGAAATTAATTACTCGAAAACAGTTGAAGATAGGCGTTTGACGTAGACTTGAAAAATGCTCCGATCGAAATACAAAATTCGGCGACAGATTTTCAGTAGTAATATCACAAGAGAGTGAGAATAACTTGAAAATAATTATACAGATTTTCTAAAACTTTTCGCCAGGCAATAGACACGAGAGCCCGTAGGGCTCGAGTGGCTATTGCCGAATGGCGACAAGTTTGAGCAGAATGTGGAGAATTATTTTCAAAGTTATTCTTGCTCTCGTGTGGTATTCGAGAGATTATTTTTTGACGTTCAAATAAGAAAGAACTTTTCAATATTATTCTTTGTGTCACAATTTGCGATTAAAACATATATATGACATATGTCAAAACCAGAAAACAAGTCGTTTATCAACAATAACAAAATACTAAAAAAAAATCTCGCTGGGAGAAGTTAAGTAAATTATTCTCACTATAATAATGATTTAATTGGACAGAATTAAACACGTGATCAAAAATGCTTTTAATTTATTGGATAATTTAATTCATAATGTATAAAATATCGTACGCCGCGAGAAAAGTTAGCCTTAACTATTACAGCGATAATTTTTTTATTTACCTTTTGCTGCCATGGCGACATCCCAAATTTCGTATTTTTGGTTGTAAAATGTTTAAAAATAGAGTCTACCATATGCGTAATCTCATATTCATTAAATTATCTAACCGAATTTGACTCGAACTTTTTATTTTGCCTGGATAAATTTCTGTTTTGCAAACTCAATTTTGTTGCTAGACGGCAATTCGACTCATAAAACTGACTCGAACTTTTTATTTTGCTTGGATAAATTTCTGTTTTGCAAACTCAATTTTTTTGCTAGACGGCAATTCGACTCATAAAACTGGCTTACTGACTTACTGGCTGTCAGTTTTATTCGTCAAATTGCCTAACAACAAAATTTCGTTCAAAACAGAAATTTATCCGGTAAAATAAAAAGTACTCGTCAAATTACTGTTGAAAATAGAAACGTCAAAAAATAATCATTAAATTTGGAAATGCGAATTTACTTCTACATATTTGCAATTACAAATTTTTTTGGAATTATTCATTTGAGTTTCCAAATAAAACTAATATACACCGTATATCAATAAAGTCTTTACTGCATATTGCTTGCCACCTTTAGAATATCCTGAAACCGCAATGAACTCATTAGGCGTATTTCTTCTTTTGTACCTTATACATTTTAGAGAAAAATGTTCTATATGAGAGGCCACCCTTTATTTTTGATTCTTGGTTATGCATATAAAATTTCATTTATGCAGGCTGTCACATTTCTTCTGCACATCACTTAACATCCTGTAATTAATTGCTTTGTCGAATTCCTTTCCTGATTTTCATTTGGGGTTTTTGCATAAAATAAAATATTGTTGGTTTTTCAGAATTTTGAAAATTAAATATTTTTGGATTGGAAAGAAAGTTATGGGGTTTTGAAACCTTTTAATGGAGAAGACCCGCTTAATCGAATTTATAACTTTTAGTACTGTAATATCAAGCTTAAATAGAATATGTATCGCGTACCACGTAAAAATTTTGATTATGTGCCGTGCTGAACGAAAAATTTGCAACTTAGAAAGCAGCATGACCGGGATGCGTATTGGCATTGTTTACTATTATACAGAGCATCAGTGCTCTGAAACGCAGTAAGGAATGGTGCCCATGAAAAGCTGAGGTTTTAATGGCATTCTCTACTAGGACACAGAGCTCGAACCCTAGATATGTTCTGAAACGCGGTAGACAATGCAGACAATGCAGCTTATGCTTATGGTCGACAAAGTTTACTCCGATACAGAGCAATAAAGTTTATTGGTCTATTGCGCCAACTCACCGCTAACTTGATCCAGACAAATAGTTTGTTGACATAATAATTCACCATGTTCATCAGGTCTTGCTCTACAGTCGTAGTCGGTGTAAACAATACATAATTACAAATTTCCTTAATTATGGATTACAAAAGTCTTATTATGGAAATGTGCGAAAAAGAGCGTGCAATTCTTGAGTGTTTTGAGACCAATAACAACGACTTCTCCGCAATGTAAGGTTATTTTAAAAAATACACCTTTGCTGACGTCAAATGACAAAAGGGAACTTGCAGAACTAGCTTTGGGAGCGAGTGCCCCATTGAATTTCTTCGACTCGATGGACGTAACTAATACTGATGAAATTGAAGTTGCAAACGAAGGGAATGTTAATCAACAGGAAGAAGTCGCTGCCTTAAATACTGCCAATGGACCATATCAAGTTGAAAATATAATTTTTAAACATAAAGAAGCTGTCGAAGTGTTAAAGGACCATTTTGATCGATTCGCTGAAATGGCTGCTGAAAATAATTCTGCTGACCTTACAACTACTATCCTTAAGTTAAATAATGCTTTTAAACAAATTAAGACACCAGCTCAGCTAACTACCTTTTTTGTAAAATGAAAAATACACGTGTCAGATCCAAGCAGATTGGAGTGCAGCCTGGAGCAATTAGTCGAAGAAAAATAAGACCTGGTCTTACATCAGGAGCGAGACGCATTCAGGCAGGCAGACCATCAAATTTAGAGCTAAACTGTAAAAAGGGCGCAAAAAGGAAACGAAATTTCGCTTTAAACCTCTCAAAAATCAACCAAATGCTAAATCACACGGTAGCAGTCACTGAGATGCTCTTTTTTTTCTTATATTTAATATACCTTCTCAAATATTTATGTTTTTTTTTATGTCTTAATCTGTTTCTTATACAATAAATAGTAAATATATTAAAAACGGCTTATGTTTTTACTGCAAAAAATATGTAAATTTGGTATCTAGCTATTTAATGCTGTGTCCTAGTAGAGAATGTCATTAAAATGTTAGCTTTTCTTGCGCACCATTCCTTACTGCGTTTCAGAGCACTGATGCTCTGTATAATAGTAAACAATGCCAATACGCGACCGGGATGGCTAAAACGCGCGCTTTCTGTGGCGTAGGAGACCTATCCGTTGCGCCGCGGTGTTTACGCGTCTCCCTGGAAAAAGTGGGAGGAGTTGAGAAATAAACAAGCGCTCAGGGTGCAAACGGATCGGTTTGCGCATGTGAAAATCCCTACCTAATCTGTCGGGCCCAGTGGTCAAGTACGTTACCAGCGTCATTCAAATATTGTGTCTCGAGCGTGACGCATGTTTCGTATTTAATTATGACGAAAATAAGACTCAAATGTAAAAATCGAAAGTTGCGGAATTTGTTTTGGGTACTAAACTATTCAATGTGATCATTTTCAAAATTTGCGGGTTTTCCCCATTTAGTCATGTAATTGTTCATACCCTGTACAATATTTATATTTTTCGTTATTGCAACTCCTTGATTTTACTTTCATGCAATCAAATATCACCAACTACACAAACTACAGCTCTGTTTAATCTGATGGTTTTTAATTTTTTAAATTCTTATACGTTTACCAAAATTTTCTACCACTATCATCATAAGGTTTTCAGTCCGAAGACTGGTTGGACGCGTACTTCCATCCTTTTCTGTCCTGAGCTAACCTACGTATTTCCCTAAAAGTAGAACATCCTACATCCCTAACTATTTGAGAACAGTAATCTGATCTACCAATAGCACCAAAAATATTCATTTCAGGCAAGAAAGTATCCAAAGATACGATAAAATACTGAGTGTTCCATTTAAGGAGTGAAAAATGGCTATAAGTGAAAATAACTATCTAACAAAGAACCAAAAATCAAGAGGTCTCTCATGTAACATTTTTCTTTGAAATCTATAATAAAAGTACAATAGAAGTGGACTAAGGTAGCTTTTGAACCTCCGTGGATTTTGTAAAAACTTTTAAATAATGGTGCAAAATAGTGCAAAATTATTTGAATACGATGGCGTTAGGAAGCATTAAATTTATCTAGTAAAGGCGCACCCCCCAGATAATTTTGTCTGGTTCTTGTGCAAAAGTAAAAGATTCGTTGGATTTCATGCTTACTAGTGGTTGTTCGTTAAACGTCATATTATTTTTATACCTTTCAGATAACTAGGTTGTTACGAAGAATATGTAATATGAAATGTTGCAAAATAGTGCAAAATTGTTTGAATATGATGGCGTTAGGAAGCATTAAAGTTACCTAGTAAAGGGGCAACCGCCCTCCCCCCCTCCAACAGAAAATCTTCTCTGGGTCTTGTGCAAAAGTAAAACATTCCTTGGATTTAATGCTTGTTAGGAGTGTGTTCGATAAACTTCAAATTACTCTTATGCTTTTCAGCTGATACATAACTAGATTAACATAACAAATTATGACTTATGGCATCATTGTTGCTTATTAGTTTTGAGTTCCGAAATTAAACTATAATGCTGTAGTCCTTAAAAACTGGTCACTCACCTCCTTGTGTCGCTCGATTTATTCTTCAATGTTTATCATTATTTAACTGTTGTCAAAACAAGAACTTGTCTTGAACTAAGCTGATTATTTGACTCTAAGTAACTTCCTATGCTTGGATCAGGCATTTACTAAAGTTTAATGGAAATAATAACCAGGTACTTCTCCAGCATTATTAATCCAAAGATATAACGTATTGAGAAAGCAGCTTTCCTGACCATTAATTTAAATGTGATACGCTAGTATCTAACAGCTAAATTTCAAAGTGTGGGCGCAGACAAATCAGAACACATTCAATTTAAGTACCTACTTTCTAAGAAAAGCTTCGTAAGTCCGAAGCGGCAGCTTCACAGTCGATAATAAATCTTACCGCACTCACAACAAAAAATATTATCCAGTCCTCCAAGGCCACACCAATTCTTTTCTACCTGAATGAGCAGGCGCAAGCAAAAGCTTTTAACGCTGACCGTTGGCTTGACCGCAGCCGAAAACGACTAAAAGTGTTATTTCATAATTTTGTATTTGAATTATCATTTTCTGTTTGCTTCTCATGGGAACTGCTCAGTTAGTTATTTGTGTAATTGCGGATTT
Organism: Xestobium rufovillosum; assembly: GCA_963966045.1. Classification (NCBI taxonomy): domain Eukaryota; kingdom Metazoa; phylum Arthropoda; class Insecta; order Coleoptera; family Ptinidae; genus Xestobium; species Xestobium rufovillosum. The sequence continues at coordinate 24,630,916 of OZ014493.1, read as the reverse complement.
GCTGTGCAACTGGATATGAAAGGAAAGGTAATTTAGAGTTTTTGGATCTTACAGCACCTCTCGAACTTCCGTTACGGTCATGTTTGTTATTAGATAAGAGAGCTGTGTTCGAAATGTATGTCTCTATGTTTTATGCAATTTGCAGTCACGCATTCTATAGGCAGTTAGATTTCTGATAAAGTAAAGTTTAAATTCACTTTTGTTTGAATCAAGTTTGCCTCACTAACATTTCCACAATTGCTTTTGTTTGTTTAATCTTAACGTTTGTTTTAATTTTGATTTAATCCGTTCAACATCGTCGATATACCGACTTTCTCATCTGAAGTGAACCATAGAATCACACAGGTAATTCACACGGGGAACACGTTTTATAAAATTCCAGCTCCCCAGTAAATTACATAATCCCTCAATTCCTTGGCCCAGCACAACGTCTTTTTGTGTGTTGTATTTGGAAACATGCTGATTAATAGGTAGGTATACTAAATCGCAAAATAAAAATCAATAAAAATTTTATTAACAAAATATTCAGTTATAGATTTTCTAAAATTAGAGCTTCAGGGAACTCACGAGAAGAATATTTAAATTAATATATTTTGGAATGTTCCCATACTACTTTATTAGTTATTCATAATGTACCTAACAATTTTCATATAAATAATTCGAAGAGACCGAAACGGGTGGTATATCTTCTTCGGCTACGAGAATCTGGTTTTAAGCTCTGACCAGATCGATAGTGAAAAGTGAGTGTTTCTTTGAAGAGATTGAGCGAAATCTTCGATATGCGGTACTAGGTAACGGTCGTGGATGGTCCGGGCATTTAGAACTCGGTAGTTACCACAGGGTCTCCACTCATCACCGTGTTTGGGTACCATATGTAGTGGAGAGGACCAACTGCTTTCCGAAGGGCGTGCAGTTCCCAGTCGTACTATAGTTTCGAATTCTTTTCTTGCTGTTCTCAGTCTGTCTGGAGGTAGCCTGCGAGGCTTGTAGTATAGAGACTGTCCCGGAATTGTGCGGATGTGGTGCAGAGTTGAGTGCGTGGGTTTGTGAGGAAGTCCCATTGCTCAAGTGATTTCTGGGAACTTTAGCAGAAGATAATGCTGAGGCGAGGTTCCAGAAACTGTTCGTATACAAATGTGGCTGTCTTTCCATTTGTAGGCACGTGCAGAAATGCAGGTGAGGGAATCTAGTAGGCGCTGATTTTTGATGTCGACCACGAGATTATAGTGGTGAACAAAATCAGCTCCGATGATGGGCTTGGATACGTCAGCGATGACGAATCTCCAAGGAAAAGATCTTCGGAGACATAGGTTGAGATCGAGAGTAAGGAAGCCATATGTACGAATTGGTCTGAATGGGTGTGTAGGAAATTGCACGTAGGACGACACTGCTTAGCGTTCGTACCAAAGGTACGGTGGTACCAACAAATTGAACATTTGTTCCGTGAAATAGAGGCTGAGAATAACAAAAATGCCAAGAATAACTGTAGACTACAATTCCAAAGCATTTATTAACAAAACACCTTGCAAGTAAATATGCAACTCGCGCTCTGCCTGCTGTGGATATCGATGTCCAGTGCGCAGCAGGAAATGCGCGAACGCTCAGTTTAATGCCGAGATGAAGAGCTGGTAATGAATAAGCTGCGGCAGTAAGTATTTAAAGCTGTCTGCAACCGATTTATAATCAGCAGCTCATCGCGAATGTCCGTGTGAAACAAGTCTTGGCTAAAAGTCTATAACTTCCTTCTTCACACCAAGCAAGGCTTAGAATTCGATTTTAATTAACACTACATGAAAAATTTGAATTAAAATTTTATGAAAACAGAAATATTGTTTTATAACTGTAAACATAAAACCACAAATTGTAGGAAAATTTTCAAATTTTCGCACCCACCAAATTTCCGGAGCGTTAAATGTTGTTTCTTCCGTGACAAATATTATTTCTTGTCGCGTTATAAAATTCAACTTCTTATGTATTAAATACTTCACGGTACCTATAGCACTTTGAAATCTTTTCACCTTTGAATCGGTCGTAACCGACGTTATTTAACGCAATGTACGATTAAATCTCTATATACAGAGTAAAAGCGTTAGATCAATTCTCCCAAGTCATTCTGAAATAATCGTTCTGGTCTACACTTTAAACAAGATACCTAATGTAACACAACTGTTACATTGCAAGTATCATCTTCGAATTGATTTTCATTAAGATTGTAATTGCTAACGGGATTGCGATAATTAAGAAAGACTGGTTGATGATTTTTTAGAAAGAATGATTCTGAGGCATGAATTGCGGGATAACTATTTCTTTTTTATCACTGAGAAAAATGCGTTGTTACATATACAAGAAAAACACTTTCTTTTACTACTCGTAGCTGTTAAATAGGCGCCAAAAACAACACATAATATCAAATACAACTACAAATTAATATACTCGTTGTTGTATATTGCGCTCTAAATAACTATTAATATTACGCTTACCAGTTGTTGTATCATCTACAACTACAATGTAGTATACCCACTGGGTGCGTATTTTTTAATTTTACAACTACTTGTTTGTATTGCATAGTTCATAATACATTTTATATAGTGCCTATTAAGATATAAAACATAACATTTCTTCTTGTATAAAGTTACAATAATCTTTATTATAAAATACTCTCAATTGTTCGTATTATAATACTATGTGAGCTATGAATTCTTAATAAGTTAACCTCACACGCCAAAAGACACAGTAATTAAGCTCGACACGTGTTTCGCTTACTACGTCAGTATCCTCAGGAGTTGTCAGCGAAACACGTGTCGATTTTAATTACAGTGTCACTGTCTTTTGGCGTGTGGGGTTAACATATTAAGAATTTATAGTGAATTTACGTCAAAATTCTCGATCCAACCACTTTGTGTAATATTGGGTGTGTGTACCGCACTGGCACGTACGTATGCACGCATGGGTGCAAACAAAGCCACGTTGCTGCATGCAGGGTGGAAAAGTATAACATATTTAAAAAAATAAATATTTATTTCTCTGAAATAAACAAATAAAATATGTCTAATATAAATAATAATGCAGTTTTCCAACTCTGAAGCACCCCTCGATGCAGCCTTACAAGCAATCCATTTTGGGAAATCATTCTTTTTCCAATAGAAGTTTAACTGTTTCTTCGTCAATATAATTATCTAAATAAGAACAAAGAAATGAGAAATATCCGTTACAATCCTTGCTGCTACAATAATTTTCTGTTGTTGGCAATCATAGGAAAACAATGCCAACTCTATTTACTTGACATCAAATTAATTTAAATAAAAAATGTATTCCATCAACGCACCCACACACAACCCACAGAGTAATTCAAAAAGCAAAAATGGTGTAGAGAGTACTTTTAGTTTAATACAGATAAATTTGATTCATCTGTGGTTTTAGATTTGAAATATTTGAGGTTATGTACAAAATACACATGGGTCTCTTGTGCTTTTTGAATTATGATTTCAGAATCAGAACGCCACACGACAAATACATGCATTTAATAATTAAATGAATTCCCTGCACCACATTAGCACCTTACCTTTAAAAACAGGAATTAGTTCAGTCAGATTCGTTTTCTAAATGTTTCTCCATGATGAACGGCACCGATTCTAAATAAAACACCCTGACGAGACCACTTAACATCACGTATCCCAAATAAATTGTAAATCACGGTCCACGTAAATGTAAATTGGAAGCAAAAAATGCTGCTCTACAACGGTTATTGGCGGTTGGGCTGAACGCGAACGAGACTGCAGACGGACGACGGTTGAGCATTGCGATTGTAGACTAGAAACTTGAAGAACTCGGTCTGCTTGGCGCATGTGCACCATTTAAAACTGGTCACTTAAGTCAACCAATCGTATTGCAAACTGCTCCCGTAGTAGTATTATAAACAATGTTAACGTTGTTTTATTAGAATATTAGCTTATACAACTACGACATAGTATTACATCCAAACGCAGTTGTGCTTTTTACTAATACAGTTTACTAATTTGTATTTGTATGTTTAGAAGGTGTAGTTGGGACAGTTGCGTATACTAGATACAACCCTTACTATTTGTTGTAGTTTTCAGAAAAAGAAAAACAATACTAGACTGGTAGCTTTAAATGCCATAAGTACATTTTTCTCAGTGAAGGTAAATATCAGAAATGTTTATAAACAGAGAATTGTTTAAATGACTATTTTGTAGTTATACAGGGAGGGTATTAAAATTGAACATCTACTCACTTCTCTGTTTTCTCAAAGCTCAAATACTTGAGATAAAAACTTCAAAATTTTTTAATGAATGGTCTGTATCTATAAAATTTTTATTACTATAATAGTTGTTATTATAAATGAGACAAAGTGAGTATAGTAAGAGCAAAGCTATTTTAGATATGGAAGGAGGTTGAATTTTTTTCAGACTGCGTGAGATTATAAGAAAGTTTATATTCCAAATTCTTGCTGAAAATATCAAAATTTAGAATCATAATTAGAGGACACTTGACACTTTACCGACAGCGTGATGTTCTAGTATCGCTGCCCGTTTTATTCGACTGTTATACTATCATTAAAACATTTTCATAAGACCAGAAAATTGACAGAATTGGCATGGTCTTAGTCATGGAAGGATTGTAGTCGAATTAAACAGGCAGCAGCAGCGTTGAAACCAGAGTTGAAAGAAAAATTAGGTCTCAAAAAGGTGGCTGCATGACGGGTGCCGAAAATGTTGATGCCAGAACAAAAGCGCAATCGACAGGTCATTTCGGAGACGAACTTGGCTATCATAAACCGAGATCCTGAAAAGTTCCTGTCAAGATTCGTTACTGCGGATGAAACCTGGGTTCACCACTATGATCCTGAGTCAGCAGAGCATTTGTTGCCCAATCTCAAAGAGTATCTTCGTGGGACTCACTTTCGGGACTTGAGACGGTAATGATACGGGTGTTAAAGTTCTTCTCCATCGTTACCAAGTGTGTTAAAGTCTTAATCGACTATGTTGAAAAATAGAAAATTCGACCCTTCCAAGTCGGTTGCTTCTATGTCAAGGACAATAGCCCGCGTATATGATCCGCAATAATGCACTAATGTTTTATATAAGAAAATATAGTTGGATGTAGTACTGAAACAATGGAAAAGAAAGGGACACACTTTTATGGGCGTACGCACTTTTTAAACGGTTTTCATTAAACGGTTTTATTATTTATAATAATATTAATAATAATAATAATATTTATTCTTCCAACAGACGAATGTCTATAATGGACAAAATACAATTAAATTACAGCTGTCAAAGTAAGATATATGTAGAGAATAGAAAACAAAACACATATGACCAAAAACAAGAAAATGAGAAAATGAGAAATTATGCAAGATTACCTATTGAAGAAACCTTATGATTATTACATGTGCTCTATGCCTGTATTATATATAATAAGTAATTTAGATCTAGTTTTGTTAGATTTAAAGTCACAATAAAAAATATCGAGATAATCAAGGTCTTTGACTGAAATAAAATTGTACAACCTAAAACAAGTTAAGAGAGGAGTGTTAAAATGATGGTATGTTGATGGAATATCAAAGTAAAACACCATATGAACTCTGCTACTAGGCCGAGGTACACATAATTGTACTTCATTCAGCAGCTCGCTACTACGTATCTCACCATTAACTATTTTTTGCAAAAAAATCAAATGTGCTATATTTCTTCTGGCATACAATGAGTCTTCATTAGTTATATTACGTAGAATACTCTGATCACAGTGCCTAGAAGGGTATTTATTATACATTTTAAAATACATGTATTTGCAAAATTTCCTCAACACGTTCTCCAGTAGGTTAATATAGATTTGCTGATGTGGAGACCAAATTACACTACAATATTCAAGTTTAGATCTTACTAACGAATAATATAACAGTTTAATGCAATACAAATTATTAAAGTCACAAGTGTTTCGAACCACAAAACCAAGAGTTCTTAAAGCACTTCCACATTAGAAACTGGTGATATACAATCCAACAACTCCTGAGCCCCGTACAAACTGTTAACTGCCAGCAGCACACCACCACCCCTGCCACACTTTCGATCGCAGCGAAAGACATTGTAATTTTCAGGAAAAAGTTCACATGATACAACATTGTCACTCAACCAAGTCTCCGTCAGCAATACAATATCAGCATCAAGTAGACACACATTCATATAAAAATCGTTGATCTTAGTATTCAGTCCCCTGACATTTTGATAGGTAACCACAAGATTTGAAAACTTAGTTGTATTTTCCGAATTAGAACTGTCGCGCTGTTGGAAGTTTACATGTTTTTTATTTTAACGATCTTGGGAATACCACCAAAGTATTTTAATTTTATGTCTTTCTCACCGTCAGCGACTCTTTTTTTGAATTCCTGACGCGCAACATAGGCCCTGTTTTGCTGAATGCGAGTAAGATCTCTATTCAAATAAATGCCATTCGCAGATCTAAACCTGAAGACTGCATTGCGAGCCGTCACAAGTGAATTAAATGTTATTCTAAGAGGACGATTCTTTACAGTGGAAGGTTTACCGATTCTAGTACACTGAACAATATCTGCATTAGATATACCAGTATAAGAAATCAAATTTATGACTTTATTCAGATCATCCAACTTTTTCTCCTCAACTGTAATACCCCCAGACTCCCCCAAGTTACTAATGATAACATTATACGACCTCTGTTGTCTTTCCTCAATCTCACCGAACAGCTGTTCGTTCATGACAAATGCGCCTTGACCTTGACCGATACGACTATTTTCACCTTCGGTTTCATCTTGCGTCTTTGCAGCGTTTTTCAACAAATCAAGTTCCTCTCTCAACATTCTCATTTCGTCTCTCAAAACTCTAATGGAATCCACCAAATTGCAGTTCTTACAGAAAAAGTTAATTCTTCGATTTGGATTTCTTAGGACCGCAATTTCCGACCTCGATAGCCCTACACATAATCCATGTAACACCTTCTTGCAAACATCACACGAAACACTTTCCTCATCTCTATAGCTTGTACTACACGTAGCACACAAATTCGGCATATTAATAATAATTTATATAGCTTGCTTTGTTTGTTTGTTTGTTTGTTTGTGTGGGTCAAATCTAGTAATTGAAATTTTACCCCCTTCCTGTTAACCGATTGATCTGAAATTTGGTACACACCTTTAGTTGTGATGACAATACAATTATGTATATTCAGTATCATTGTAAATCCAAGATGGCCGCCGCCACAAAATGGCGAATTAGATATTTCTTTCAACCCCCTCAATATGGGTATCAAATGAAAGGGCTTGACAAGTAGAACACAGTACACTTTAGAAAAATAATAACAAAACAGAAACAAACAAACAAAACTAAAAACTTGAAAATAAAAGAAGCAAAAAAACATTTTTAAGTTAAACGGTTTTATTGTAAAGAAACATAATAATGATGCAGATAAAGTACTAAAAGCTAAAAAATAATTAGGCAGGTACCAGGTACCAGTCATCACACTAATCTCCTCATCAATCTAGAGCATTGATCAGACTAAAATAAAATCGTGGGGCGTAGCGTAACCTGATCGTTCTGCGATGTTGTCTATTGAGAAGATGCATCCAAAGCATACCTATAGTGATATGAGCGGTTGACTGTAGAAAATAGAAATTCGACTCGCCTCACGATTTTATTTTAGTCAGATAAATGCTCTAGATTGATGAGGAGAGTGGTGTGATGACTGGTACCTGGTACCTACCTAATTATTTTTTAGCTTTTAGTACATTATCTGCATCATTATTATGTTTCTTTACAATAAAACCGTTTAACTTAATTTTTTTTTACTTATTTTATTTCTCTTTAACCGTGGAGTATACAAGAAACTAAGTAAAATGGGACACCATGTACAGACCACTAGTTCATCATTTACAGATTATCTAAATAGCGGCAAAGTTTACATCCATCTATTCAACTTTCATATTGTGGGACACACTTATTTTTAAATCTATTTAATTTTTAAATTTAATCTAGCCATAAGCAGCAGTTTATGGCCCATTAGCGATAATAAGCTTCATAGTTATTCGATATTAAATATTTGCTATCACCCAACCCTAATCATGACCAAGGATGCGGTCTTGCACTTTAGCTGGAAAGTTCGATTCGGTGTGTTAGGTGTTTTATAACTGCTAAGGGCATTGGGAAATAAATCCGGCTGTAAAATCAGTTGCATGTACCTATATCATTAAGAAAAGTTCGTCTGGAAAAGGAAAACCAAGTGGACACGATTTTATGTAATAATACGTAGGCTACGACCTATGAAAATTACTCGGTGCTTTAACTTAGCGGAATGAGAAGAATAAATAATAAAAAATAATAAATAATAAAGAAGAATAAATAATAAATTCAAAAGCACATTATCTGGTACGTGGGAGATAACCCAAAATACAGAAGGAAAATTAAAAAAGGCTGTTGTATAACACGCTCAATACCCTTCATTAAATGTGAAACTCAAGAAAACTAGCATCAAATTTAAGAATTTAACTTGTTTCTGAAACTTTTATGATTATCCACAATGAGATTTTCAGTCTCAAATCACCGGATCTAATTAACTAAAATGAAAAAAAATTCTTACTCGAATACATATCAGCATGCCCGTTTGTTTATAAAAGAAATACTGATATATCAGGATATCGGCATTTCGGAATATCGATATATCTGAACCAATATAGATATATCTGAATGTCGACATATTCCATGATTCACTAAGATTTTCAATCCCAAAGCAACTGATTTAATTATCAAAAATTTGAAAAAAATTGTGAAAGTATCAGCATACTTCTGTTTATTTTTAGCCTTTAACGCGGTAAAGACATTTGTTCTATTTGGATGCATCAGACAAACCAGTTTTTGTATCTTCGTCTGCGTTCTTCTGTGTGTCAACAAAATGAAGATGAGGTTGTTTAAAATTTCAGATTTATCTCAGTGAATGTGTCGGGTGTTTTTCTTTTGCATTTCAATTTGTTTATGGTTATATTGTTACATTCTCTTTTAGCTCTAGTACGTAGAATGGGTTAAGCGTGTATTTTTTATCTGTTATTTAAAATTAAGTAGATTTTTTACATAATATCACTATTTCCATTTTTTAAAGATCAGATACATTGCATTTACTGTTTCCGAACGTAATAGTTTATTTTTTTTGTTAAATGAAAGTCTTTGTTTTATATCCCTACTGCCCAAATAGTAGAAATCCCCAATTTGTACTATTTTCTCGTTTCCGATGCAGATTTTTGCTTTAGTCCTATTTTCGCGCACCCTGCTTACTAAAATTTTGGTTTTGTCTTTTTAATCTTTGTTCCTTCTAGCCCTTTCTAATTCTTCTTTGCTGGATGCTAATATAGAGCGATATCATCAGCGAATTCGAGCATATTATTAATAGTCTTCTTTCCCCATGTTTCAACCCTGCATTTCTAAACACAGAGTATCTTTTTTAGTTTACGTTATTGGAAGGTTTCTTCTAAATTCACAAATCACTACACGTTCAGGGAAAGAATTTGTGCACGTAATTGCGTGGGTAAATAAAGAGCAAATAAATAGTTCCATAACAGTTGCCCTATCAAGATGATAACGAGTATCGACGACAATAACGGACAAGCCAATACATTTTTTCGCTGGTTTACCTATTTTACGCGAAGGTAGGACGCGCGGAGCGTATCACATATATTTTCAATCCCGTCGCAAATTGCAGAATGATAGAATTCTATCATGTGTTACCGGAACCCTTGATCGACTGCCCGACATATTTACCGGTTATGCAAGTAACACTCTTTATTAAAACCCGCTGACAATAATTTCTTCTTCCTAGAATTCTTCAGCAGCTGTTATTGATACTTATCAATAACCAGTTCATCCATTTGAACTTGCAGTGTTAATGAATATTTGTTTTGGTAATTCGATTTTAGATTAGAACTGTACTTACGTATTAGGTAATCTAGTTATCTGAGTTATTTTTATACTTATAAGGTATTTGCAGCTAACAAGTAGTATTAATTTTATTCTAGCTTATTTTGATATATGCACATATATTCAGTTAAGTATTAATTTTTCAGAATGTCAGCATCAGAAATTGAACATCCAAAATTTTAGGAAAATTTGTTGCTGAACGACTTACCTGAAAATCAATTTGGTTCCAGTTCTGGGCAGTTGCGCCATTGCTCTTATATGCAATAAATTTAGGGCGATGGATGAAAATAAAATTCCAGTTCTTTATTTTTGGTACAAAAATTAAGTGATATTCTGGAGCACGTATTTTAAAATATTTTGGTTTCTCTTATTGTTCTGGTGATTTTCCGATGGATCACCTTTCGATATGGATCTCAGATGACTATAAACGTCCCAGTCAAATTTAAGGCTGGGGAAGTTCATTGTCTGAAATTCCATAAGGATCAGTATTGGGCCCACTATTATTATGACTTATGCATTATTATGCCTCGTTTGCATGTTTCACTAAAACATTGTGTCTATTATTTTCACATAGATGATACCCTTATATTTCTCGTTTTGCTATAAATACATATACCTTCCTTCACTCTTCTATTGTTAATATAAAAATAACTCAGTTATTGCTGCAACAGAATCACGGATGGTAGCCAACTTACTTGCACGATAGGCAAGTGAGTTGGAGAATCAACACTATCCCTGTTCGAATTCAGGTGGAGTCTAATGTGACCCTAGTATGAATGTATCATAAATATATGCTGGTTGGCAGTCTAGGGTTAATTGTATCTGTAATCTAACCTGTAATTTATACATAAAAAGCTGTTTAGGAGACGAGTGGTATTGGACCGTTGTAGACCACTGGTTTCGTCCTTTTGGGACTTATCAGTACGGTGCTTTGCTTCTAACTTCTAACAAGCTTACTACTACTGCTAGTTGAGCACGAAAGTACATAGAGATCTAAGGATGTTCCAAGCCCAACGATATGTTTGGGGTAGCATCACGTATGAGATCTCGTAGTACACAAAATCTCAATTTAGTTCTATAATTTAATGCCTGGCGGGATATTTGCCCAAGGACTAGTTGTTCGAACGGTCCAGTACCACTCATGTAGGCCGCATAATTCGGCAAATAATTAGCTCTTGCTAATACTTATACCAAATATATGTACCGGGTGGCCAGATAAGAATGCAAAGTGCTGTACCTCGGAAGATATTCATCATAGAGTCTTGCGGTAAAAAAAAATATTACTAAAGTGGACAAGAGAAGACCGTGGAAAATATTTTTAGATTTCCAAGATGGTCGCCAGGGAGCGTAACCGCCGTCTTAAACTTTTAAAGTGATTTTTCACTGAAATCCACCTAGTAAATGTACCAAAAAAATATGTGTAATAGCGTCTCTCTAAAATTTTATAACTAAATTTTCTTTCTTCGATATTTTTGGCTAGGAATAAGATATCGAGATGTGGTCTTCACTAGCCTATTTAGGTATCATTTCACTACATTTTTATGACAAAAAGTCATATTATTGCATTTAATTTTTTAGAGAATTTTGCAATTTTCTGTTATTATATCAAAAAACGCGCTCTAGCGGCATCACTAAGAATTAGACATATCACAGGTAAGATGAGTTTGATGGAGCAATAAATGCTTTTTCCAACGAGACCAAGTGTGTTAAAATCCGTTCAGTCGTTTAGGAGTTACAGCTGTTTATGTAAAAACATTGAATCACCCCCCACCACTTCATTTTAATAGATACGTCAAAAAGTGTTAAACAAGAATTACTCGAATAAAGCTTATCTTTAAAAAACACATATTTTTTGGTACATTTACTAGGTGGATTTCAGTGAAAAATCACTTTAAAAGTTTAAGATGGCCGTTACGCCCCCTGGCGACCATCTTGGAAATCTGAAAATATTTTCCACGGTCTTCTCTTGGCCACTTTAGTAATAAATTTTTTTACTGCAAGACTCTATGATGAATAGTTTCCGAGATACAGCACTTTGCATTCTTATCTGGCCACCCGGTACATACAGCAAGCGATGTTGCATAGTTCGAGTGTGTAGGACAAAGCACCGTACTGATGAGTCCCAAAAGAACGAAACCAGTGGTCTACGGTTTTCCATGCACATTCGAAACGTGCAGTACCTATAGAAAAACTTCTAACATATTTATATGACGTTGAAGAAGGTAAATAAAAACATGACCTGCATATTATCCAAATAAAGCTTCGGGAGTGGTTTTTGGAATACATGATGTGAGACAGAAAGTTTTGAAAGGGCATTAAAATAAATGTGAAAAATGTACCTACCCAATAGGGAGGCTCGATGATTTCCAGATTTGGCTAAAATTGATGGATTGTATGAAACTGAAAAGAGTTATAAAGTTAAAGAGAATTAAAGATCTGCAAGTAGTGCTATGAACAAATTTGTCCGTCATTGAGCTCTTTGCTGGCAATATTAAAGTGGCTTTATTTTGGTAAGGCAGCTGGGACAGTTCGTGATAGAAGAGCTCTTTTCATGGGAGTAGAAACGGTGGCGTCATTGATTCTGCGAGAGGAATTGACCAATGCCGACATAGTCTAATAACAGATGGCTGATCGTTGCCCGACAACCGTAGGAACGCCAACAAAAATAGGTTTATGCGCATGACGTCATCGTTTCTTCTCTGATGAGCTCTAGCCTGGCTATTATGTTTTACAACAAATGTCCTCTTTGGGAACTATCGGTTAATAAGGTTTTCTTGCACATTTCCGAATTAACAGAAGCAAATCAGTGGCATGATCGAGGAAGAGCAAATTCAACCTAAAAGATTGCAGACCGTGAGAAGGGACACTAGTTTTGAAAGAACTTTTCACAGAATATCCACAGGGATCTCGATTATGCCTTCCATCAAAAATTTGAAATGCTGCTTAACTGTGTTTCTCTATTCTAATATGTTTCTGGTTTTTTAAATTCTTGAGCCTCTTCGGCGACGTTGAAAACTTCAATTCCCAAGTCTTTGACTTTGTTGGAGAGCACCTTGACGAATTGTTTCTGAATCTTGTTGTTGTCAAGGATTACGATGATCAATTAGACTCCTAACCACACACAATTTGAAACACTAAATACGTATTTCGGCGACTAAGTTGCCATCCTCAGTAGTACCAAAATATACATATTAATAAATAATTAAATAATAATAAATATTAAAAAAATCTATTAGACCCCCAACAATACACAATTTGAAACACTAAATACGTATCTCAGCAACTAAGTTGCCATCCTCAGTAATTTTTTGAGAAAGAAATCTTAGATTTAGGTATACCTGCATAGCGTAGCGGTCGTTGATTTATTTGCGCATATCAGGATCAATTCAGGAGCTATATTCTAACTTAAAAATGATCTAGCCACATGAGCAAATCAATACTTAAATGAATCAGTATTTCCTTGGGAGACTTTGGTTTTTCTACATCGTAAGCAATTCAGTTTAGGATATACTAAAAATACAAGTATAGTTTTTTGTATTCACAAAAATCAGTATATATTCTCATAAATGAGGTATTGGCTAGGATCTAAAATCTTTATGTTTAATGAGTTGTTAGATACTTTCTAACACTTGGTCAGAACAGGAGGAAAAGAGTAGTAAGCTAGTGGAAGATGCTCCAATAAGTTCAATATCCTCAATAAAGCTCACAGTACCGAAATAATGAGAAAATTAGATCTAAAACCATGGCTAGCCTTGTATGCACAACCCACATGATGCTCACGGCTTTTGGACACCAACCACGACAAAGAAGAAGATGAATTTAAATAGTTAGAAATAAAGACGTGCATGTTCTCTACATTTAGAATGTAAGCACGAAATAATATTTTAAAAAGTCCGCTGGTGCGATAGGTAAGTACATACCCCCTAGGTAATTATATGAAAGAAATTAGGCTCAGCGTGCTTCTTGGTAGACCCAAATTTCGTGTAAGATGAAGTTGGCAGCATTCAAACCTACATTACGTTGTATAATGTCAGAGCACATTAGACAGTCATTAATATTTATAAAAACAAATTTGTTCGTATGTTCAGTAAACTTTAAGGTCTGACTTATGCATAAATAATCCCACACTTATACTATATCTTGAATAACATTAACAGACATGCCAGCTTGTCTGCTGGGAGCCTAATGTGTATTTTATGTGCATCAAAAAGCGTTGCTTAGTTTCTTCAGAAGCGATGCATGGAATGTATCTACAATAACGCTTGGAGTAACGGAACTTGTCATGTCTTCAAACCTCAAATTAACTCTCATTTGAACGTCGAAGAATTTAATAATAATAATAATAATAATAATAATAATAATAATAATAATGATATTCGGATAGCTGAACCGAATTGTTTCGAATACGAGATCTTTAGTTGCGGCTGTCACATTTGTTGACGTTGTGCTGGCACACGAGACTCGCCTGGTAAAACCCTAAGTTGTTGAACTAAATACATATGGATAGTAGCAGTAGTTATGTTGGTGTTCAGTAATATTACGCGTATATTACATCCTGCGTAATATAACGTATTTTTCGTGCTATATTACATTGCAAGTAATACTACATGTCGTAATATTACTTGCAGTTTCAGTTTCGTTTTGTATTTCTACGTCTACTGTTGATACACCTACAAATTCGCGTCGCTTTATTTCAGGAGGTGCAATTGTCAACAATTTAGATTGTAAAGGGAACTGAAATTTTGCATGTAATATTACGTGTAACATCGAATTGTAGTATTACACAAAAATAATGTTACACGTAATTTTAAAACACTAGGTAGTGTACAATGAGATCTTAACTTACCTCAAATGAATTCTTGGTGCACCATTACGACTTTGGTCATTGTAACTCATAGTACGAAAACATGCACAAAAGTTTTTTGGAGTAGCTTATGGCTGACTCTAACGGGAACAATACTTTCAAGGAGCTTGTAAATATTGTATAGAAGAGTAATGGTTCCAGTATGCTTCAATATGTAAGAAATGTTTGCTATAGTCACGTTCCTGCATATTTCCGAATTTTGAGAAATTTTGAGCATACCTACTCGATTAGGGCTGTCACCTTATCAGGCTTCCATCCTTTCAGGATGATCGGGAATATACAATTTGATCGACATTATGTTGCTTTGAGAATCACACTGTGTTCGAGTGGCGTGGGTTTTTTCTCCAGGAGTTATGATGCATGGCCTAGGTCAAGATTCTCTGCTAGACGTTTTGAAATCAAAGGCGTCCACTGTTTCCATCCACGTATTCCTATGGAAGAAGCGATAATTGTGCAGTGACTCGTCAGCGATTTCGTGGTCTGAACTCACGGGTTGCTTCCCGTCCAGGAATACAATTCTCTTTGATATCCTCCTAGCACTAATTTCTTTGCCGCGTCAATAATCCCCTTTGAATCTTCCATATTTCAGGCGATTCACTTCAGGCATTTGTCGAGGTTATTAGAAAATGAACTTTTTGAAAACCTATACGGCGCGACAGAGGGATGAAGCTATTAGAGGAATACTACCACCGGTAATTCAGAAATCCCCAAAAAATCGATACTACTCAATAAAACAGGTAAAACAATTCAGGGTTGAACGGGCTACCATTGACCGGTACGGGCCAGCTTTGGCCGTCCCCGACTTCATATAAAAATGGGGGAGGAGGCTATCAATATCAATATTTTGTGTATTTGCTTTTAATGCTTATAAATTGGAAAGTTATAGAGTTTTGATATCCTCATACGCAGAAAAAAATAATCTTTCGATTGCTACATTTACCATCTTTTTGCAAACTTGTTTATCAGAAGTGCTTTTTGAAAACCTTGTATACAAAAAAATTGCAATTACAAACTCGGGGAATACAATTTTATAGGTTTTACTGAGTTTTCTTAAATTCTCCTGTAAAAATTCGATGCTAAAAGTATCGGTTTTTGAAAACACTATGGCCTATGTCATTGTGTGGCTCAAATGGGCAAACGGAGAACATCATCTGTGAAAAACCAATAACCCATAATAGCAACTTCGTTGGCACAGTCCTACACAATAGGGAGGTTCGGAGAAAAATAAGATATCTATTTTTGGCATGAATATGACAGAAAATTGTTATTGTAATTGATTTACGGCGAAATTTTTTTTCTAAAAAATTTTTGCGGCGTAATAAGCGAAAGAAATTAGCTTATCCCGCCCTCATGCTAGTTCGCTTTGTTATTGGTTTGACGTCAGAGATTCGTAAGGCGCTCCTCCCACTTCTCTTGAAGTGCCCGTGAAGCGGTACCTATCTCATAACATACTTATTGGGACTATTTCGAGTGTGAATTTTTAAAGTAAGGTGTCAAGGAAACATAAAACAAAGACAACATAATCGATATAATGATGCAACAAGGGTATCAAAAGTCCGATTCACATAATTTGCCATATTTATGTAGTAGGTAGGTAAATGTCCCGGTAAATGTGGAAATGGTGTGTGATTCTTGCATCTAACCCCAATTTCATTCAACCTCAAAACAGTAGTGTAAAGGCAGACCGGTATAAGTAAAACAAAGTCAACAATTTATTAACTGTACATGCCTTTTATAATTCAGTATAAGTAGGTATGTAGATTGTAGATACCTGCTTACTTCTGTTTGTAAAATAGGTACCTACCTATATTCTGTAATACAATACAATACATACCTACTCATTTATGTAGGTATGTATACCTAAGTGATTGACAAGTTATCAAGTTAACAGTTTTATAACAGATTGGAAATGTTTTAAAAAAACGGAAACAAATACAACTCACGCGAATCAAAAAACTACGCTACGTAGGTACTAGGTACTTGTTTAACAAAAAGAAACAACTGCTATATTCTGAAACGGTTAATGTAGAAACTCGGAAGAGACTCTTAAAGACGCATGTATGGAGTACGAAATTATACCTATGGGTGCGAAACTTGGACAATGGGAGAAGCGGATTGAAAAAGAGTAGAAGCGTTTGAAATGTGATGCTACAGACGGGGCGACGAGTGTTGAAGATACCGTGGATAGACAAGTTAGCAATAAGGAGGAATTAGAAAGAGTTGGGGAAAAGAGAAAAGTATGGAAGACAATAAAGAATAGGGGATAGGATCGTAGGATGGTAGGACACCTTCTGAGACACAAAGGAATAGTTCGCGACATACTAGAGTTAGAGATAGGAATAAAGAGGTAGAGGTTGGAGCAGATTAGACTACTGCTCTCAAATAGTTGGGGATGTAGAATGTTCTACTTTTACGGAAATGCGTAGGCTAGCTCAGGGAAAGGATGGAGGTACGCGTCCTACCAGTCTTCAAAAGATAACTTTATGATGATGTACTATTTAATTATTATTGTAAAATAGTTAATAAAATGTCCTTTTTTAGTTCAGGGAGGGAACGCCGCGGCGATTCAGTATTTGGCTTCATCATGCTCCTAGCATCCTGTTTCAAATTATGCTAACCGTAACACGTTACCAAGTACCAAGGGGCCCCAGAAAACTGTCGATAAATTACATTATGTTCGATTTTATTTAGAGTGGCTGCAATGGGGCAGCCGATAATTTTATAAACTTTTGCAATGATAAACTAACTCGCGAAAATATCGATAATGCTGACCGCTTTTCCTTCTGGCTCCAACGAACCACTTTTTCCGTTTTATTGGTGTGCTGTACGATGTATTAGAAAACACCAGTTAGAACCAGTTAATAATATTTAACAATTTAACTACACATGCATACCTATGCATAATACTTATGGGACTGCTGCACGCTGAAACTGGGACTTGTACGTTATACTAAGTTCTGACGTCACGCGGCCTACTCTCGCTGTAATGTACGATTTCTAGCCTCGCACCGACGGAAAACTTTGCAACGGCTTCACAGGCGAAGGATTTTTTTTAACAAAAATTAACAACATAACTGCCTTCAGTATAACAAACTCTATCAATTTTAATGAAATTTGAAAATTACCGAATCTGCCTATTATTGACAAAAATTTTCTGCCTCAGAAGAACGGAAGAATAAATAAAAATCTTACAACCGAGTTTTTTGGCACTACCGTAATTAGTATGTATTTATGTTTTTGATAAATTGAATAGACCCACATTCTTTCAGTTGATCAATCGTAGTTGTGAAATTTATATTCAATGGAGGCTTCAATTCTAGAACTACAAATTGTTCTTTATTGAGACAATCTATTCCCCTAAGTGAAATAAATACACATTTTACAGCAAATCCTCCGATGCCGTTCTGCAGCAATGGGTGCACTCACAAGAATCCTCCTTGATGGTCTTCTTCCGTCCGATGCATCCGTCCTCTCCTATGCTAATCATTTACGCACACCTTCGTTGTAACTGGATGTCGTGAACATTTTATTCCCAAAATGATAACGGAAAACTAAGGAGCAACATACTTTTATCATTAGCTATTATTTACCCTGTATATCTCGTCAGCACATCAAACTTACGACCTTCATAACCTACTTTGTTTCTGACCCACTCTTCTTAAATTTGTACATAAATCCCCCAATTGAATAAAAAGGAAAGCACCTGAGACAATGAAAGTTTCGAAATTCGAACGCTAAACAAAACGAAAAAAAAATTATTTGGAACCTTTCTTTCCTTCTTTTGACGAGTTTAAAAGCTATCGTACCTTAGAAATTCGTTCAGACAACAAAAGTGTTTCCTTTCAAATGCCTCCGCATCTTTACAAATCAAGGACAATGTAACGGTCGCGTATCAACTCAAACCAATTCGAATCGTCTAGTCATCTAGATTTAGTAACACAAAAAGTTGAATAAAATCGGTTTCTTTTGCCTGGGTATAATTTAGAATTGCTGGAAGTGGAGATGAAAACCAAAAACTAACACACATTAGCATTAAATGAACGGGTCTACAAATGATACCTATTTCAGCACTATATCCTTTTTTTTTGGAGAATGATCGATTAAAATTTCTAATCTGCTGTTTTTGGTACACAACGATTTGTGTGTCCCGTCATCACGTAACATAACGGTTTTTTTTCTAACTTCCTACGATTCTTTCACACAAACAATTCAACATTAATATGAAAAGTTAAGACCGTTACGTACGTCTGTATGTATGTAAATATGTAATAATGTTGAAATGTAAGCACGAACAGTTAAATCAAAATATGTAATATTTGGTACCTATAATTAGGAAAACAAAGAACTCTGAAATTAACCATATTTAACTAAAATCCGTTAAACAACTATATGTTGAGTAATTTCAACCTCTTTCCTGTGCACTTGTAAATCCTTGTCCTTCGACACAAGGTATTTCCCAAAGTTCATATTGTTGAAGACTTGACGGTCCGATTCTTCAGAGTTCTTTATTTGTTTTGGTGGTAACAGTTAAGTACATAATTTATAATTTCTTTCGTACCATTTTATTTATCACTAGTGATAATAGTCACTAGCAAGCGATATTTACTTGACAGCAACGGATCGTAGTCGGAATACAGAGCAAATATTTGACGACTTTTTTGTTGTTGTTGGCTGGCTTTAGATCTATCAATAGAGACCATATTTACTTGAGTGGTTCGATCAGATTGAGTTAGATTTATGATAAGTTTTTTCTGGAATTTCCATTTTTTTGTTTGAATTGTGAATTATTTGCATCCGTGATTACGGTGACTTGTGAGGGTGTAAGGTTATTGAAGGGATGACTCGTTGTCTGATGCATTCAGCCGATTCTCGAAATTTGCTTTTGGAGAAATTGAACATTCAGGTTAGAAGTTTTCCTAATCGGATACGTTAAAGATGAGAAAAATACTTGATGTGGCTTTGTCGTGGCAATAAATATTATAATAAAGTAAATTAGATTCAATAGCACACATTTACACTACTTGACTCCAATTAATAGTTCTAAAGAACTAACACTATTGGATTGGGAGTTTCAAAATCTTATATTCGGTAAAGATATTGCAGAACTGGGCAGTTAAACATGCCTACCATGGCCTGCATATGCAGAGATCTGATCCGTTACAGAGCCCCCATCACACAATCTTCACTCTCCATCGGAGATGATTTAAACTTTTCCACGACGTCGCCGTCGTGGAAGATGCTCACTCGATTGTTAGTTTTTCCCATCTGTCAACGAGGGTACCCGTTCCTGTTAGGCTGATCGTTTCAATAGTGACCCGTGTGAGGTACCAATCCGGCACGTCCCAGGTGGCGGATAGGGAAATAGCCTTGCGATGAACGTACGTGGGTAAGTTTAGGATCGACCATGGGACTCGGCAGACATAAAAATCCTAGTTGTAACCCTTTAAGCCTTTGCAGCGGACCAACCTCTCCCAGCCCAAGAAGTCGTGTCGTGGCTAAGGGCCTGCACTCCGGCGCGGTTTACATTAGCATAAACCTCGAAAGCCTCGCGATCGTACTCCGGGCAGAAGAAATTATAACTCTTACACCTCTTACTGGATGTTGACTCCTGGACTAAGGCAATCGTGGATGTTCATTAGCGGACCATCCAACAAGAGAGCTGGTGGATAGAACCGTCTCGATCCTAAACTTTCATGAACCTTATTTGGTAACCAGATCGATAGAGGGAGTGGAGCACATTGAACAGAAATGGTGAGAACAGTATGAAATCATCTGGTATGCAGATGGGTCCAAAACTGAGAGCACTGGGTGGGTATCGCTGGCAAAGGCCCAGGGAATAATATTAGATAAAAACCTGGGAAGCCTTGCAGAAATAATGTCTGTTACAAGGACTCTTGGACTGAGGCAATAGCGGATGATCATTAGCGGAACATCCAGCAGGAGAGCTGGAGAATTATTACGACTGGGTAAAAACTAGCTGAGATGGGCAGTAATACTACTTACGGGACACTGTCAATTTATGAGGCATCTCACCACTATTGGAGTGAAGGACAATCCTGATTACAGAATGTGTGATGAAGAGGGGGTTACTCCTCATCATATACTATGCGAATGTACGGCTCTTGTAGTAGCTAGACGTATAAACTCTGGGGAGCTATGTTTGTAGAACCAAAAGTAATAGCAGATGCACCCACAAGTCTTGTTCCACAAATTCTATAAAGGGGCAGAACTTATGATATAAACTCCTATAGGGGCACAATAAGCTTGAACTTTAATGCTAGGACCAGGAATGTACCGCATAGCAAATAATGTTGATTCTGGTAGCCACATTTGGTTTAGGCCCGATAATTAACTGGTCAGAAGATAAAAGTTCGGCAAATGCGACTATCAAGTAAGTTGGTGGTTTGGAGAAAGTCATATCGTACCAAGTGATCCACAGTTCCCTGTTCACCACTTGATTTCAAAGCTGGAACAAACTAGTTCCGGTCTTGCGAGTATTGGAACGAAGGCAGTTTTTCTTTGTATTATTGAGCCAATTCGGAAAGGTATCTTCTGTTGCTATAGATTCGTTTCTCTGTTTGGTATGAAGATTACCCGTTCCTTAAGTATAGTTTACTTCAATTTGAATATGGAAAAAGGCAATATGAATTTTCAACTGTCGATCAGAAGCGAGCAAGAGTGAAATTACTCGCTTCATCTGCCCCCTTTTTGAAAACTATGCTGATTTGTTTGAGCGAGTTGTTGCAGTGGAACTTGGGTGCATTTTCTATAAACCAGAAGCAAAACAGAAACCGGTGATATGGAAGCAATCTTATTCCCCAAGGTGCAAGTCATTTTTTGCTAAAAATCTCTTGAAAATTCTCTTGCCAAAAGTAATAAAAATTTTATTTGTTTATATGTTTATTTGAAACTTGAGCAAGTAATTATTTGTAGTGCCTTTTCATGGAGCAAATTGTCAAGTAGATACGTAGGGTAAATCCGGGATAGATGGCCCGGTTGGGTGAGATGACCCAGTGATGTATTTCGCGCATGTTTTTATTTACACGCCAGATAGGGAAGGTGGCGCATGTGCGGAGTAGTCACAGTTATTGTTAGTAATTAATCAGTTTGTTTAACCAACTTTTTCTAGTAAATATCGAAGCGATTTATTACAGCGACGTCAAAATTTTTTTCCAGTGCTACAGCTTGCACGGTAATGTACACATTTTGCTTTCTATTTCGATCTATCTCTGCATATACGGTGTTTACGTTTGCTTTAGTAGATTAGAATGTGCAATACATTCCGTTGCATTACCATTTTAATCAACAAAAAGCAAGTGGGCCATCTCTCCCGTTACAACTGGGAGTGATGGCCCGTTTTTATACGGGATAGATGACCCGGGAGCCATCTACCCCGCATAGAGAATTAAATGAAAATGTGAAGCCAGTAGCAAGAACAAGAGAAGTTTTAAATTTAAATATAATTTTATTGTTATAGAAATGCCAACTAGATACAAAAGAAAGGGTAATACAATAAGAGGAACCTGGTCTAGAGAGCAACTGATGAGTGCAATGGAGTCTATAAAAAGCGGAGAAATGGGAGTAAGAGCAGCCAGTCGACATTTTGGCATTCCACCTCCAACTCTAAGATGTCGACTGAGAAAAAATGACGTAGAGAAAAAGACATTGGAACCACCATCCGTCTTGGGCGTACAAAATGAACTAAAACTCAAGCTGCATATTAAAAAACTGCAAGAACATGGGTACGCTCCATCTCGAGCAGATGTTCGGTCCATGGCCTTCCATCTTGCCGAACAACTGGGCATAAGACACACCTTTAACAAAGAAAAAGAAATGGCGGGGTCTGATTGGCTTAAATTGTTTGTGGAGCGCAATCCTGACCTCGCAATTCGACAAGCAGAAGGGGTTTCCTTAGCTCGAGCTAAAGGAATGAGCAAAGTCCACGTAAATGCTTACTTCAAACTTCTTGAAACCACGCTAGTCGAAAATAGTCTCATGGATAAACCTGGTAACATTTTCAATTTGGATGAAACTGGAATCCAGCTTAACAACAAACCAGGTAAAGTAATCGCTGTAAAAGGATCAAAAAACGTTGTCGCTGTTACCTCAGCTGAAAAAGGTGAGATCGTGACTGTCATTGCCTGTTGCAATGCAGAAGGAGCGTTCTTGCCGCCCACTTCAATTTTCAAGGGGAAAAATAGAAAACCTGAATTAGAAGGCGGAATGCCCCCAGGCTCTACTGTCTTTATGAATCCAAAATCTGCTTACATTAGTACCTCTTTGTTTTTGAGTTGGTTGAAAAATCATTTCGTTCCTAGGAAACCAGAAGGAAAGGTGGTTCTTATTTTAGACGGGCATGTAACTCATTGTAATTCGGTTGAAATGCTTGAATATGCCGAAGAACACGATATTATACTTCTTTGTCTGCCTAGCCACACAACGCAATTCCTCCAGCCACTTGACAGGGCCTTTTTCAAAAGTTTTAAAATGAATTTTAATTTTGCCACAAATCTTTTCATGAAATCAAACCCAAATAGAAGAATTACCAGACTCTCGCTTGGCCCTTTGCTGGCAAGTGCATGGACAAAGTCAGCAACTGTTGAAAATGCGGTGTCGACATTTCGAGCAACCGGAGTGTTCCCATTTAATCCTGATGCCATACCGGATTACGCCTTTCTACAGTCTGATGAAGTAGAAATAGGTGCTCAGGAAGGCAGTACTCAAAAGGAGCAAGAAGGAATTAGAGAAGAATTGGAAACAGAGGGCAAAAATGACGAAGATGGAGGTCAGAATAAACATATAGAGGCAGAAATTGGAAAAGGTGGTGAGGAGGAGACCCAGAAAGATACACCGGGTACTATGTTAAACAAAATTAATCCAGTACCTAGTGTGTCGAGTGCTGTTGATCAAGTCAGAAAACGAGGTAGACAGATCGCTGCGATTTTAACATCTCCAGAAAATATTGAGAAAAGGCGTACTATGGAAGCAAAGAAAGCAAATGTGGAAGAAAGAAAGACAAAAAGGGCAAATGTGGATGCAAAAAATGCAAAAAGAGCAAATGTGAAAGCAAAAAAGGCAAAAATCATCACAAGTAAAGAAAAACAAAAAAAGAGTGACAAAAGTACAAAAAAGAAAATGTTCAGTGACTCATCCTCAGATGAAGCTTCAGATTTTGTGCCACAGGAATCGGACGCGGACGTTGAAGAACACGATGAGAACGAATGCGCTGGATGCGGGGAGAAATACGCCGAAACTTCCAAACGTGATGACTGGATTCAGTGTATGCACTGTCAGTGTTGGTTCCACGAGAGCTGTTCAAAATTTGAGAATTTATGTGATGGTTGCGGCAATTTCATAGCCAAGAAGAAGTGAGTCATCTCACCCTTTTCGTGTGGGTCATCTAACCCATGCAGTGTGGGTTAGATGACCCAGCTGAACGAAAATTGTTTTATTTTTTTGCGTTGTTATATCGTTCTGTCAGTAGCAATATTTTGTTATATAAAAGTTGTTTGTGTTTAAGTTTTAAATAAATTTTTCTACGAAAGTCGTACTATAAATAACCATACAAGAAGGACTTAAAGAAAAGTGGGCCATCACTCCCGGATTTACCCTATAGTTTCACGTCAGTTCCCCATTTAGTTATTATATGTCTTAATTTCATTGTCTAAGATAACTTCTTCTGTATAGTAAGTGACTACCTGTATAGATGTAGTAGGTTCTTCGATTTCACTTAAATTACCTTCGATTCCTTAATCACCTGATAGTTGGTAAAGTAGAAACAGTAAACTACATAGTTAGAACCAAGTTTCATTGAATATTACTGCTTGTACTGATATCACGTTGCATGACTAATTTCAATAAATACACATACGTGTCGTTTATTATATCATTTCATATACCATTTACTTATTTGTATAATAAGAAATTATTGGGGCGAGTGAACAACACGACGGAGATGTGGATATCTTTAGATTAATGTATTATTCCCGACGTTATATAATTTAAAGTATGTGGTCACGCAAGACACACAAGGAAAACCTTGCAGAATTTTCAGACTAAATTAATGAATGCTTTGCAGATGAGATGAATTTGCACGCGGTGCAATCAGTTTGGAAATTTTACTGGCCTAGAGCTGTTCCTTACTACTTATTAGTAGGTCGTAATTATGAGTACTTCAGACAAGGTAATTGGAGTTAATTTCAGCATTATGCATGAAATGAGAAAAACGAAACATACTGTTAAAATTATATTTCGCGATTTTTTCATTTGGTCATCATGGCCAAAGAAAGGGAGCTACCCGCATCACCTTGAAAATGCAAAAACAGACAAAACATAAAGCAGGGAACTAGAAAATAGAGACTATGCACTAGCTAAATTAAAATGGCATATTAGATCGTAAGATTCATGCTTTCGTTATTCTCGCTTATTGACGCTTCACATACCTCAAAAAACTGTCTGGATTCTACAAGAGCAGGGCATATGCACAGTATGCGATGGGGAGCTTTTTTCATAGATTCTGCAGTCAGAATTGCCTTCTATTCCAATGATAGAGAGATGTTTCATACGTGGAAAGTGCCCCGTATACATAAAAATACTACTGCCCACCTGAGCTGGTTTTTCCCATATTAATGCTTCAGCTTTCTTTCTGGTTGGTTCTCCAATTGATTGCTTTACTCCAAGAATTCCTACCAATCAAAAGATATGACTTGGTTTTACTAGGTCCTTTAGTACCTCCTTTAGACGTATGATACATCAAGCACGGGGTGGGTTCCGAACCCAGTAGACTTTGGCTCCCCTATTTGGTAGTAGATTCTCGTTCTTTTCACTTCCCCGATTGCCTTTCATCCATTGCAGGATACCCTGCAAAGTGATGCAGATTGACTTTTTCTTTCTTTTTTCTTGTGTCTTGTATGCGAGTTGACTGCCTAAGGTTACTCCTCGGTTTTTGTTATTTTTGTCCATGGAATTTGTTCTCCTTTTAGGCTTATCTGATTGTAGAATTATTTGAGACCGAGAGCGAAGTACACTGCGACCGTTTTGTTTAGGTTGAAATTCTATGTGCCACATGCCCAACCAGTCTGGAAGATCGTCAAAGATAGTTTAGAGATAACGAGTGGATTTCTTTGGTTGTGATCATTGAACCAGGATACATGTATCAACGGCGTAGAGCTCGATGTCTACCGTGCATACACTGAACAGTACTAGTACTATCAGAGAGCCTTTCGGGGGTCTGGACTTTATCGACTTTTCTGTATTTTAATTGGCACATTCCTCCTTGCAGATACGAGTTAGTAAGTTTAGTAACGGTGGCTAGCATGCCGCATACGTTTTAAATTTTATTGTTAGTTCGTTGTATCAGACTTTGCCGAACGTTTTCCTGACGAATCATTTTTTAATTTAATAACTATATGGAGTTATTGGTTCATGTCGGGCAACTGTATGAAGTCGTACTGTTCTTCGCGGGTAGTATTTCTAATTCTTTCATTAAGTATTGCAAAATTATTGCTATGGTTTTCTAGGTTACTTTATTTGTGATATTTAAAAGGCTGGTCGGTTTGTACCTAGCTAGTTGGTCCAAATTTGAGTGTACTTTGCTTGTACAGTGATGCGCTATCTGCTGTCTTTCAGATGTTAGCTTCAGTACCTGATTCGCTAATGTTGCAATGTATCTGTCGCAGGCGTATCACAGAATCAGGCATTTTGCATAAAGCCTTGCGACGATAGCTGTATCTCCACCATGGCCGTTGCCTCTGTTTGTTTAGTAGTGCGTTTTGTGATCTTTAGATACTCTCTGCCGGGAAACTTATTTTGGACGTGCCGAAAACTGAGCAACCCCTTTTTGTTACCACTAAGGAATTTTGGCATTGCACCAGGAATACCACGGGGTTAGAATTTGATTTCGAACAGCAAAAAGTTTCTTCTATTCTCTCTGCTATGACTGTTTCCTTCTAGTTCATATAAAGCTTCCTTCGGTAACCAAAATGATATCATATTAAAACGGACTATCATTATAGGAAAATTTTAACTCAATCTCTGGGGTCACCACTGGCTACAAGAAATGGAAGCCTGGAACTAACGGGACGTTTCCTGCATCTCTTATAAATTTAAAAGACATTTGTTTAAATCAATCGTCTGGGGTTTTACCTCAAGAAATTTAGTTTACCCGTCCGAAAATAATAACCAATTACTCATAACATTACGTATACTTCAATTCTGTTCTTATATACCTACCATACAAATAATTTTCAAACGTATTTCGTCTTACCAGCTGTCCGTGTGTCGGAATAGAAAATTGTGACCCTACTGAAACCGGCCTAGCCAGTTTCTACTATCTAGATTATTAAAAAATCATTTGGTTGTTTTCTGAACTCACCACCTACAAAGTTCCATTCTGTTATCTTATTGTAAAGACTATGAACATGCTATATAATATGGGAGACCGTCATATAATCCCGATCGCTCTCGGCTTCTCGTAAGTGGAATCCTAATAGGTATTGAATATTGACTCTTTCTTCGGTTACTAATTATTGAAATACTGCGTAAAATTAACACAAACACACTTCAAGTAAAATATCTTTTCCTTTCACCATCTTCTCGTGTTATGCATACTTAGAAAATTAACTTCAGTAATATACCAACAAGTAATTTGCGCCTGGCCTGTGTAGTTATTAGAACTTCACAAAACTAAACTAAATTAAACTTGAAAGCGCATTCAATTTTCTAAATTGTTTCCATTGCAAGAGCATGACAATTTTCTGTGTCCTAATGAAACTTACAACTGCATGTAAATAAATTTAAATCAATAATCTAGTTCGTATATTTTTCTTGCAGATGCTTCCTCATCGAACGAAGCCGTGCACCTGCAGCAACGGTTGCGTAGCCTCAGCACGGAACTAGTTACCCTACGGAATCGCCTGCACGTGCAAGGAACTCCTGCTGCCGCTCCATTGAAAAGTGGCGGAACACCAGCCGTTCCCGCTGTAACTCCATCATCTCAACCTGCCATACCTCCTCGCAATGTGCCTCTTGCCACACCTCCAGCTGTTCCAGTGCCAGAGATCCGCACACAGTTGCCTCCGGTGGTGGCCGGAGCAGAACTTGAAGATCTCATACACCTTCAGGGGCCCCTGACCGAAGATGCTGTGATGAAGTGCCTGCAGGCCAGATTCTCCGCTTCCAGCTTCTACGTGAGTATTGTTGGTCATTGAACAGATCTGACCTTGGGCGGCACAATAGCACCTGTCGCATGCTGCCTGCGGCCGGCCCTGTTCACGCCTGATCGTGAACTTCACAGCAAAACAACGACGATGCATTTACATACCATTCCTTTAACAGTTTGCTAATAACGCATGCGGATTTGACTTGTGCGTGCCACACTCCTTCCCGAGTTTCTAGCAGATTTGTAGGCTACAAACGGATGAAACTCCTACGTCAATATTACTGCGGCAGTAAATAAAAGTGGGATGAAAACAAACTTACATTGTTGTTGATATGAACGGTGGTAGTCAATATTCAGTTTGTAGTTAAAAGGTAGCTCTTTTTCTCAGGGCAAGAGCGTATTCTATGAGTAATTATATTTTTTATATTTTATTTTCAATATCTGCACTTTTTCAACGTATCCAGTTTCCAATATTCTTGCGAGAAGTAAAACGTTAATTTCGTCACACACTTTTTTTAACTGTGTAGTTGACGCGTTAACCCCTATAGCAAGACTTTATGTGTTAAGCCAGGCTCAGCATAAACTTATTTCAGATCACTATCTACATGACCCAAAGGTAAAAGTTAGTAATTCCTTTCAATTTTGATGCAGACTCTTACATAACAAATTGCGTGTTAAATATAGGACTAAGGGCTCGACTAAGGGAGCTTTTATTTTATAATAGGACGAGTCTTTCACTAAGCATTACTAGAGTTACCACGAGACGAGATGAGTTAAGTTAGACTCGTCTCGAGGGCTTATCCTGGTCTTAAACTATTGAGTCTCGTCTCGAATAGTCTCGCCTGGTCTAACAAAAAATATTTTAAATGAAATTTTTTTATTTCTCCACCTTTAAGTAAAGTAGTATTTTCAGCATACTGTAGGGCTGTACACTTCCCAACCAGAGATACGTTCAGACTGAACGTCGTACGACGGCCGAACTTCTTATAATATGCGTTCATAAGGCTCATTTTAATCGCATGTTTGCAAAACGAGCATGCAGTGACGAGTTTTCCAATTACCTCGTGCGGTTTTCCACTTACCTCAGAAGTGGGGTAAACTGAAATAATATTCATTTTCGTACTTAATGTGTATTTTCGCGGCGATGGGGCAAATGGAGATATTCTGCGGGGAGAAATACGCCGAAACTTCCAAACGTGATGACTGGATTCAGTGTATGCACTGTCAGTGTTGGTTCCACGAGAGCTGTTCAAAATTTGAGAATTTATGTGATGGTTGCGGCAATTTCATAGCCAAGAAGAAGTGAGTCATCTCACCCTTTTCGTGTGGGTCATCTAACCCATGCAGTGTGGGTTAGATGACCCAGCTGAACGAAAATTGTTTTATTTTTTTTGCGTTGTTATATCGTTCTGTCAGTAGCAATATTTTGTTATATAAAAGTTGTTTGTGTTTAAGTTTTAAATAAATTTTTCTACGAAAGTCGTACTATAAATAACCATACAAGAAGGACTTAAAGAAAAGTGGGCCATAATAATGTGTATTTTCGCGGCGATGGGGCAAATGGAGATATTCTGCTTTACTTTAGAACAAATATTCCATTTTTTTTAAATTTCATTTGGTGTTTATAAATAGGAAGAAACCATTTGAATGTTTGATTTGTCAATAGCCAGGGCAATCGTCAAAAGCCATTAAAGTACAAAAACAGCACTCTCAAATAGCGTTTAAACAAAAACATTTGTAGTTCTTAGTTTGAAGTATAATAAAATTAAAAGAAAGGCATATTTAACCCCTTCACCCGCAGCGCCAAATTTTGTAACACTCCTGGTCGCGTGGCGTCTGATAGACTAGTCATTTAAAATGTCACTATTCGAGAACCACTCAAGAAATTTTGAAGAATTCGGGTTAAAACAAGGGGTAAATTATTTGTAGTGATAGAATACGAATACAGTAGGGGTTCGATAGTGCTTTCCAATATTCTTCGGATGCGGCCTGCGGGCCACCCACCTCCCTAGGTTAGGCGGCGGTAATTCCATGGAAAGACGTCACCCGCTTGAAGCTGCGAGCAACCGTTCAAGCGTTATTTTCAATAAACTGGAAAGCTACGGTTTGGATTTTTAGAATACTTCCAGTCGCGCGGCGTTTACTGGACTCAGCGAAGCTATCGGCAACTTGTTATTACTGTAAACGCACAACTGTTGGCATTTTATGTAACATTCCACATCTTCGAGACAATTTGTGAAGGTACTGAAAGGATGGTGGCTGTACTCAATCAGTCAGATATGTTATAATTATTATAACGTATCACTATGAATTCTTAATAAGTTAACCCCACACGCCAAAAGACAGTGACACAGTAATTAAACTCGACACGTGTTTCGCTGACAACGTCAGCATCTTCACGAGTGGAAGTTTAATCTAACTCTAAACTTAAATTACATCGCTTTAAATACGCAACTCCCACTCCTAAAGTGAAGAGAATCGATAAACCTATAGGGTTTCTTCGTCAACCCCTCCCACTCAAGAAACCAACTCCATCTCTCCCCCATGTTCAAAACAGTTCCATGAAATTCTAGAAAAATTTCGAGCACGATAGCAACAAAATTGGTCTCCCAAGCGAAAGGGATCGGCCTAGGTACCTACAGGGTTTCTTAGAACTATTTAGAACATAAGAGCAATAAAATTGGTGTCCTAGAACTGGAAGGTACGCATTTTATGGCTGGTCTTAATTCTATCCACCTGATAAATCTATACAGGGTCGAGTTCGGAATCGGACCATAATTATTGTTAAGACAGCTACGTTTACTTTTATATATCGCTATACTTTCCCAGGCGTTTAAATCAAATTTATTATTTCCTGGTTTTAAGAGTTTGAGATTATTGACATTTAATTTATAGCCCGTTTCCAACACGTGTGATGCCATGCTAGACTTTTCAGGACGGCCGTATTTGTAAGAACGTATTCCACAAAAGTTTGAGGTAATAAATGCCAAACCCATATTTATTTGAAAAACAAACTTTTCTATTTATAACCAACACAAATAACACCCGTGATGGAGACACCATGGATAGATAAGATTCGCGGTAGGGAGGTATTAGAAAGAGTTTGGGAAAAGCAAAAGGTATGGAGGACAATAAAGAATAGGAGAGATAGGATGGTAGGACACCTTCTGAGACACAATGGAATAGTTCACGACATACTAGAGTCGGAGATAAGAATTAAAATAGGTAGGGGTAGGCCCAGATTAGACTACTGCTCTCAAACAGTTACGGATGTAGGATGTTCTACTTTTAGAGAAACGGGTAGGTTAGCTCAGGATAGAAAAGGATGGAGGTACGCGTCCAAGTAGTCTTTGGATTGAGAACTTTATGATGATGAAAAGTAAATTGCAGCTAGGGGTCAATTATCTTCAAATTAAAGTAATTTTTTCAGGAATAAGAAGATTGTATTATGTCAAAACTTTTATGACATACGCTAGTTTGAGTCTAATATGCGCCACGTGCCCATTGGAGGCTTAAAAATTATCAGTTGTAATTTTTAAGTGAATAAGAAAAATCTTTAACAGTTTGGAAAAAGTAACGTCCCTGGACAATATTTAAAGGTTCGGTAGTAGGTGCGTTGTGGTAACAGGAAACATGTTTTGTTTTACCCCAAACTGCCGTTTTCATTAACCATTCGAGAATCTCGTCGAGACTGTCGATTAGTCTTGTCTCTCCGAGAAGAAGCAGAACGAGACTGAAAATCGATATCGTTTCGAAAATTCAAGACGAGATTGGTCTCTAGGCGGTATCACCAAGTACGACTTTATCAATTTTAATGCATTTTGTTTTACGATATATAAGAATCTCGCACCAGATCTCCAAGAGGGGATTGCATCTTTATCGTTTTCTTCCCTTCTCCTTATTTCACTTTAAAATCACCCGTATCTAAGTAGGTACATGCATTGTATTTAGAGATCTTGATTTGACGAGACTGACTCACTTAATCATGGAATGTTGCGATGTTGTTGCATACACCTGACCTGCATGCTTTTCAGATTCGTTTTGTGGTTTTATTGTTAGTTTTAGTGTCATATGTCCTACTCTATTAGATAAAATCACATATTTCATTACTTTCGCAGCTATTTCTCATTGGATTGGAAAGCAACCTCTTCCCTCTTCCAAATGTTCTACTACTGTCGTCGCCGGTATAATATAGCATGTCCCTAGCTGGTAGCTGCAACAGCTTTTCGGCTTTCATGTTCCATGTGTTTTGAAGGTTGAAACCGTTGTCACGATTGACAACGAATGGATTTTCGATGATTTAAGTAGATTTCCTAAGTTACATTTTGTAGAAATTGAATGACCGAAAAACTGATTAGATGACCAATGCCAATCTATGCTCTGCCTGTACTGAACCAGCTGAATTGAGCAGCCTGGTGCATCGCTCATGTCCAGCCACAGTGCCACCATTAAAGAAAAAACCACCAGAACAAGGATTTAGATACACACCTTCTATGTGCAAGGGTAAGGATTATCTGGCCGAAATGTAGTAATGAAGGGTTAATACGATATTTCTACAACAGGAAGCATTCGAAATCGATTTATTAATTCAAAGCACATATATGCGTAGATATAACCAGTTACCCGAACAAGCCACGTCACGATAATCACTTATGCAAGACATTTTTATAGTTGGCTGACTATAATACTCCAGGTATAAACAAACCCTCTAATCCCAGTTCTATCAGTTCAGTACAACCCCAGCAGCCCTGGAGATATATATTTTTAATAATTTCCGATTTGTATTCACCGGGAGTGATCAATTAGAAACCCTACGAAAATGTGTGACGGCATGCAACTGGGACTAGAAACGAAAGTTTCCCACCCTCCCGAAAAGCATATTCGAATATCACAGACGCGTTAGCAATTTGGCTAAAAAGTTGCAGACGTGTAAGACTCAGCAGTCTGTAATTTTACGGCCGATAACGAAACAGCCGGTAGCGAGTCTCAGCCCTGATCTAATAATATTTCAAAAGATGGCGGTCTCCACCGACATATTTTTTGGAACAGCCCAACATAGTTGACAGGGACCACCAGAAAAGAATATAAAAACACAGCAAGAAACGTACGTTGCGAGTATCGACCACATCGAGCCAAAAAACACCGGATCAGAAATTCGACACGATACTAACCCAACTATCGACACCGATACGAATGGTAACCTCTTAAACAAGTATTTAAATGAAATTGAGGTACCTGTGCATGACTGCCGATTGTTTCATTATTGGCCATAAGTTACAGACGGCTGAGTCTAAATAGCACGTCATGCAACATTTTAGCTAGACTTCTGGAAATGCCGAATTGCTAACACGTCTGTAACATTCGAATATGCGCCCGCAAAGTGGGAAACATGGGTTCGAGTTCCAGTGCGTGCCGTCACATTTTCCGTGAAGCTTCAAATTAAACAGCCTTGAAGGTGTCCAGCCAATCAACTACGCAGTCTTCGCCCGGAAGTCAAAATAACCGCTTCGCCGATGGCTTCGGAAGCCCACAACAACGTTAAGAATCGAATTTGCAAGAATTATGATTTACTAATTTTTATGTCAACGACAAAATGATAAAAGCAAGATTTGTATAATAGAGGTAACTCATCCGAGTTGTACATCCTGACTATAACTAGGTTATTGCTTTTAACAACTAAGCAAACACTAGAAGGAGACGCGCTAACAAGAAGTGAAAATAAAACGTCTTGACCATAAATTGTTTGTTAATAGGTAAAACAAAAACCTATTTCTTTCTACTTTAGTTATATCTAATACGTTAATAAGTCTGTAGATGGCTTTGAAAGAGAATAAACACCATGGTTTCCTTATCTTCAAGTCTTTTACGTGAATTCACAGTAAAACAGTCATGCTTTGAAAGGTGAGCAAAAATTTATTGTTACTGTTAGTTGCTAAATTTAATTTTCTAGTAAAACGCTAAGTTGTTTTCATTTCATTTATTCGGTTACGTTCATAAAGTACTTGAGATTTCATTTTTTCTTTGATTAATATTCTAAATATTAAAATATGCTTGAATGAACTGCACTTAGAAAAATTCGTAAGTAAATCCTAACCATCGATCCAGATAATTTATTCCTATTACAAGTATTTTTAAACAGCTTCTTATGAATGAGATAGTGGCATTCCTTGTACTTTCAGCACAGATAAATCATTTGCATTTTTCTTCTTTGTTGGCAATACCCACTCACGGTGTCATTTGTAAAATTTCTTTCTTTGCTCTACCAAAGGTTTCATGCCTCCAAATGTGAATTTCCTTATAAGCAAAACGTAAAATTCTTTATAGTTAACTTCATTTATAGAAAAATTGGTCACAGTGAAAACCATTGACAGTCTGCAATATAGAGTTTACGTACTACATTTTAGTCCAGAAGAATAATGTTTACTTATAATATTTAGAGAGACGCAATGGTAAATTATTTATGTATTTTCTACCATGCCAGACATTATTAATCTTAATGTACGAAACACAAGGAACAAGAATATGGCTATAAGAAAGTTGCATCTGAGTCGCACTATAGATGGCTCTCTTCAAGCAAGTTTGAGGTTCTCTGGCACCCACTCGTGACTATCTAGTGTGTCTGGCAGTGATATTTTGACTTACTTATGATGCAAAAAGTCTGTAAAAAAGTCCAAATCATTCCCGGTTAACTAATCCTGTCGGTTTCATTTCATACGAGTGTGAAATTTTATGCGCGAGGTGTAGCGGACAAGAAAACAAGAGAACAAATCAAAGTGTTATTTATGAGTAGTAGTTAGAAAATGAGAGCCTCAGGCCAGGCCATCGAGTTCTCCAGGTGCCATCGAGTTCTTCGGCAGTGACCTTGAAAGAGACCAGAGGCTGCTGAAGGAGTCGTTGCGTCATCCGAAGAAGTGTCTTCAGCAGCGGCATCTGCAGCAGCCTCTGGTGTCTTTCAAGGTCATTGCTGAAGAAGTGTGCATGTCTTCAGCAGCGTCTGGTGTCTTTCAAGGTCATTGCCGAAGAAGTGGGCATGTGTTCAGCAGCGTCTGGTGTCTTTCAAGGTCATTGCCGAAGAAGTGGTCTTCAGCAGCGGCCAGGCGCATGCGCCGGGGCTATTCCTCAGGTCAGTCCACCCAGTTCTTCGGCAATGACCAGAGGCTGCTGAAGAAGGGCCTCTGGTGTCTTCGGGGCCTTTGGTTGTGGCTCAGGCGCCTGCGCCGGGGCTTAAAAAGTGCGCGTGTTGCTCATTGTTGCGCAATGGAAGAATGTTCTGGAAATGCTGATGCAATAGTACGCAGATGTTGCAGAATTAATGTTTTTTCTCCTTCTACGTGTTTACCAGAATACGTTCTAAGTTTTGAAGGAAAATAAAAAACTGTTGAATTTATATTTTTACGCCAATATAATAATTAAAACAATAACTACAATTTGTATAAATAGTAAGCCTGCATTTACTATAACGCTAAACATATTTAACCTATAAACAAATAATGAGAATATATTAAAAGGTTTAATCTTTTCCTGTTTTACAAAACTGGCAGTCTTTCTGTAGTGGTGGAGGACCATCAATAGTGTCGCAATCATATGTTGTTGACTCGAATCCCCAGTGATGGTAGCAGTAAGTGTATGCATGAGAACTTATATTTTTCTTCTGCTCTTCGGTTAACATACCCAGTTCGACACATCTGCGTAAGTCTGACGGATGTACGTAATATTCTAGGAATTCCTTGGGCAGTTCGGCTATGTGTGTGGGATCCATTAGCAGTAAATGCTCACCATTGTTAAAGAACTTGCCAATGGCTTTCCCCACACGTTTTCGCAGTGTTAAAGTTTGCTCTTGTGGTTGATGTTCTTGTAATTCTGGCGGTTCCAGGTATTTCAGGATCCAGTTCCGCAGCAGTTGAGCGTTAACTTCGGAACAGATGGCGCTGCTGTTTGCGTAATGCTGAATGCAAGGTTCAATAACACGGGAATTTTCTTCTCGAAGTTTCTTTAGCGAGGGGCAGCAGTTGAGCGAATCCAAGTCGAAACACTCGACGTTGTCGGGAAGCACGTTTTTCAACCAAGACACTTTATCTTTACCCTTCACGTAGATCCTATCACAATCGGCCACCGATGACTTTAACTTCGATCGGATGTCGTCGTAGTTCTCCGTGCCACAATTCCAGCTCAAGCCGTGGTAGAAACGTGTCAACCAATGAGCTTGACGTCTGTCACACTCCCTCAACTGGTTCAGGTCGAATGGTGGCTTGAATACCCAGTGGTAGTTGCTGCCGCCGCCGCCGCCTCGATGATTCAACGCAATGAGTGAAACTTCTTTGAATATGAATTCACCGACTGCAGTCATGAAACCCTGAACGTCCGCGACGTACTCCATGGTTGACATGCGAACAAACCCAACGCGAGACTGGAGCGCTCGGTGTGCTTGTGCGACTTTTATACCAGGCGTTTGACAGAGCCGGTGGAGGGGGTATACTCGACGATGCGGTCATGCAGGATGAGACAGTAGGCGGTTGTGTTGGCGGGGAAATTTTCGCTCGACTCAAATTCCAGACGAATGTCCACAGGACCGGACTTGATGCTTTCCGACTGCTTTGATGCGTCAATGACTGCGAGTGGAGCTCGATTCTTGAACTGTCCCCTGCCGTATAGCGGCTCGCCAACTTTTCCATAGTACGAGCACTGAAAGTTCTCATACATCTCATACAGTAAGGCTTATTTCCCGGTGGCGAAATCCAAATTGAGATTCTCGTAGGGGAACGACTCAGAGTTCAGATGTAGTTTGATGTTTGTCAGATTGCAGTGGTCAAACTGGCTCGAGTCCGTGATCGCATTGCCCTTGCGATTCGTCTGGAAGGCCACAATGACGTAGCGCGGTTTCTCCAAGTGCGTTGCGGTCTTGATTGCCCACGTCTGTTTCGTCGCTTGCGGCAACAGCGGATACTCGTAAAGTTCCCAGCTGCGAAAGCACAGTTGAAGCGTTCTCTCCTCTTCGACGATCTTGAGGAGATTTAGACGTTCCAGATCGGAGGGGTAGACATACGGTACCCTCCAATGCACCTTGCTCAACTCGATCCTGGTGTTTGCTGCGTTACCCACGAAGGCGTTCCTATCGCTCTTCGAGCGATTCAGAATGAGCTCGTGACGCACATTCAACAGCACCTTGTGGTAGTCTTCTAGGAATCCGAGTAGGATTCTTCCCGGGATGCACACGTTAAAGTTCCCGTTCGCGTCAAGCACATGGGTCGGCGCATCACCGGTCGTCGTCCAGCCGGCATTCTCCAGCGCACGCGCCTCACCCTCATTCAGAGAAGCTATACCCTTTAATGTGCTCGTGATGCCCACGTTCTTCGTTCGATCCACCTCCACTCCGTTGATTTCGTAGCGGACGTCGTCCAGCAGGAAAGTGAAAGCGTTGTTTGTGAGAGCGGCAGCGGCCCCCTCACCCTCACCCGTCACGAATCTACCTTCCATGTAGATGCAACTGAGGTGCGGCAGTATGTATGCGTCCTGTTGCTGCACTGGTATGCGTATTTCATCGTTGGCGTTGAATGTCGTCGACACGTACGGTTGATGCACGTGCACCTCTACGCGCCGTGTGGACTCGTCCAAAACAGCACCGTCCAGAACACGAAAAGTATCCACGTTTATGTTTGTCATCTTCAATAAAGTTCACGTGACAGACCGATGACGTAAGACAGTGAGAAGTAAATATACCCCTCAACCAAGCCCACAATAAACTCTTCTTGGTACTCAAGTCCTCTTCCTCCTTTGTTTCAGTCGATATCCCAGGGACGTCAATATTGCTTTGCTATCAGTGCTAAGCTGGCGGATTTGTCGATGAGCTTTGTTCGCGTGGTGTACAGCTGGACTGTTGCTTGTCTGCTGCTGCTGCTCTGAATCACAAGTGATGCCCGTTCCAACAACGTACTCGCTTATATACCTGTTTCGAAAGGCTATGCCCATAATGCTCGCTATAATGCGTCCAAGCGAGTGTCCTCCCTTGCTATTTATAGTCTCTTTATGTGCAACCGGACAATTATCTCTTCACCGCGAAAATTCACCAGTGTGCCGTTTTGATCGACAATGCGCACCGTCACGTTGTCTATACTGTTGAGAGTGATGGGCAGGTATATTACGTTGCTGGGCACCTCAACAATCTTGTAACCGGGCGGCACGAGGGGGAAAAATTCGTGTACGGTGTGGACTAAGTTACCATTTACGTACGATCCGGTGGTGATGTTGCACTCTACGCGTATCACGTCCACTTTCAGTATGCTGACGGGCAAGTCCGACTCGTGCCATCTATTCGGTGCAAGTATGCGTCTATTGAATCCAAGCAGAGAAGCCAAACAGTTGTCTCTGTCAAAGTTTATCTGTTTCCCGAATTTAATTTCGCACTTCAGGGTGCTGTTGTTGGCGCGCAGAATAAAGCTGGTATCACCCGAGGGTAAATTGTTGCGCAGGTACTCGTTCAGGTCTTCGATCTCATATGAACCAGTGGGTATGGCGAGTTCCGCGTCACCGCTACCATAATAGAACTTATTGTTTGATTCGTCCACGTTCGGCACCGAGTTGAAGGTTTGGAACAGTACAAGCCCCAGCACGTAGTTGCCGTCCTCCAATTCGATAGGTGGGAAAAAATTGCTGCTCAAGACCGAACTGTTTCCCGTCAGCGACACCGTCAGAGACTTGGTGGTGGTCATGATCCGCCGTTGTTGTACAAAAACTTTAAGCACAGGTGTCCACAGATGGGTGAGTTGAAGCTCTGCTCCCAGTCGTGATTGTACTGTATGGTGGTGGTGCGGCTACCGAGGTATTTAACGAGTTCTGCGGGCGGTCGCAGGTTGCCAAAACTGTCAAAGTAGAGGACGCGCGACCCTCGCTTTATGTACGCTACCCAGTGGGTGCCAGGACCGCTTGCGTCATCCAAATTGACGATAGCTGACTCGTTGCGTTTGGGTTTCCCCGCGGGCAAGCCGTTGCGCATGAACACTCCCCGGAAGTGGGGAATTTTCAGATCGATTGAAGCGTACTTGTTTAGATCGATGTCGGTGAGTGGTCTTCTCGGTAGCCTCAGTAGCGGTTTTTTGCCGGCGCCAAGTACAGACCCAAGCCTTTGCGGTATGGTTTCAGGTAGAGTCCGCTTCCCGGTTTACCCATAGCAATGGCCTCCATGGTCTGATTGTGGCGTTGATGTTCGCCTAGCTCTTTTCGGGCCTGTGAAGCATCGTTCACTGCCTTAGCTACACCTGCCGCCCCTCCAGCTAGCGCACCGAGAGCCGATAGACCCGCAAAAATTGGTATCAGGGGTAATATTCCACCAGTCTTCGGCACCGGGATGACGCGCGGCAACGGCTTCCTCTCTTTGCGTCGAATTACTTGCTTAGCCGCTGCCAGGGCTCTGTTCACCGCCATAACCGTATCCTTGGTGTTCTTCACTGCAGCTCGCGCCTCTCTCGTCACTCTGCCGAGCGAAATACGATCTTTGACCGTCTTCTTCTTCTTCTTGGTGCCGACACCCATACCCAACTTGACTTTAGCTTTCATTGCGTTAGTTATGGCCCAAGCAGCTGCACGTTCACCCAGAGATGCGTCCTTTGCCAAAACCCTGTGCCACGC
Source organism: Xestobium rufovillosum (assembly GCA_963966045.1). Classification (NCBI taxonomy): domain Eukaryota; kingdom Metazoa; phylum Arthropoda; class Insecta; order Coleoptera; family Ptinidae; genus Xestobium; species Xestobium rufovillosum. Next base: position 24,591,315 of record OZ014493.1, on the reverse strand, counting down.
ACTGTCCGCCAGTCTTCGGTCAGCTTCGTGTCGTTTCGCGAGCTCCTTCGATTGCGAGTAGGCAATGTCGTGGGATCTGCACGCTTCGTCCGTGGGATTTATGCCCCGATCACCTCTTGCCAATCGCTCCTTAAGTTTTGTACCTGGACCACAGAAGTTGTAGCCGGGCAGGTGCAATTCCACCGGCAGTTTTCCAATCAAATCGTTTAAGAGTCCTTTCCCCTTGCGTGGTTGTCGTCGTCGTCGAAGTGGTTTGACTGTCGGAGACATACTGACTGGAGTATAAAAGGTTTCGACGCGTCTATATATACTAGTTCGACGACGATGAAGTTCGTGAAACAATCGGAGAGTTTACCGGTCATGAATGTTTGCGGCGCAGGCTTCGAGCCACCCGCCAACAAGAGACTCAAACACGGACTCCTCTTCCCCGACACCGTGAGATCCATCATCTGCGGTCCCTCGAACTGTGGCAAAACGAATTTGATTTTGTCGCTGCTGTGCGCACCGAACGGGTTGCGTTTCGAGAACGTCTACGTCTACTCCAAGTCCCTGTACCAACCAAAGTACCAACTGCTGGGGGAGATTCTGCGGGCGGTGCCGGGTGTCAGCTACTTTGCCTACGGAGATTGCGCGGACATCGTGCCACCCGAGAACGCCCTGCCCAATTCCGTGTTCATCTTTGACGACGTGGCCTGCGACAAGCAGAACGTTATGCGCGACTATTTCGCCATGGGAAGACACAAGTCCACAGACTGCTTCTACCTCTGTCAGACGTACACGCACATCCCCAAACACCTGATACGCGACAACGTCAACTTTCTTGTTCTCTTCAAGCAGGACGACTTGAACCTACGTCACGTGTACAACGATCACGTGAACACCGACATGGACTGGTCGGTGTTTCGTTCAGCTTGCGCCGCATGTTGGACATCCAAGTACGGATTCCTGGTGATAGACAAGGACAGCGATATGAATCAAGGGCGGTACAGGAGGGGCTTCGATCAGTACCTGATCATATAAAAGGGAATCTGTTGACACAGACAGCTGTATTCGCAAACATCATGGCTGCTGACACAAGCAAGAATAGGAAGAGAAAAAAGGATCGGATGCTTAGCAAAGAGATTATCAAATCAGCTGACGCCATTCGACGCAAGTACCGCTCGCTCAAGTCGATCCAAACGAGTGCCGAGGAGCGCCTGAGACGACGCTTCCAACCACTCACCGAACCGCTGCAAGAAATGACCCGCAAACTGGACTCTCTCAAGGAACCCTCAACGCTAGCGCCCGCCCTGACGCAGCCCCCTAGTTTCGCCAACGACCTCATCGATCTGGACGGTGAAGCGGCAGCAGCGCCATCTTTCGATGACAAAACTCCGCCGCCTACACCTACTACGCCCGGTCCCAAGGTCAGTTCACACATCGAGAGACTGCTGCGCAATGAGAATCGCAGAGATTTGGACACCGTGTACGGAGTCAGAAGACAAGCCGGCGATGTCGACGACTCGTTCATGATTGGAAACTCAGCCATTCAGTTTGTCGACGACGATGTCTACGTGCAGGACAAACGGTATCCGGGCACCAGCGGTCTCTACGAGCTGCTCTTCTACAAAGACCCGCACAATTACACCAAGCGTGATTTGAACGCGTACAAGAACATAATACTGACCACGAATGCTCACAAGGTGGGATACAGGGATCAAGCTCGTACTCGGGGCACCAACAGCACCAAGTACAAGAGCATCATCAAACGATTTACAAAGGAGGGTGGTGGTGGTGGACTGTTGATGCGCGTCACCGATAAAAACAGCGAGTACGTGTATTGGAATGACATAAATGAACTGGTTCAACGTTTGTACTTGCTGCATGCCTCCAGAGCGGCCGGCAACACCTCACACGACAACGAGATTGCGTCTATTGTGGAAGAGCTTATGGAGGAGGGGGTTATAGTATAAGAAGGGGAGCAGCAGCAGCGCGAGCCTCAATCATGTCCGTGGACAAGTTCGGACGACAGCTGGTTGGACGATCCAAGAAAGCATCTTCGCAGGCGTTTGTTCTGCGCGGACCGCCTGGAGTTGGTTTCCTGCTGACCCAGTCCGGGGACTATAACATAGACAACAAGCGTCTGACCAATGTTGCTAACGCAATCGAAGACCCCGACGCTACCAATAAAGCTTACGTGGACAGTTTATTTGCAGCACTGGGACTGTCAATTGATCACGCGGTGCGTACAGGAGCGGTGGCCCCTCTCGGCCGGAAACTAGAAATAGTCGAGCAAGACCTGGAAAAGGTCAGAGATAGTGTAGCGTTGCTGTTTCGCGAACACAGTGATAGACTGCACGCGCTAGAATTAGGTTTGGCGCAATTGCAAAACGACAAATATTTGGTGGGGGAATGAATGAGAAGAAGGGGCTGATTGACGAGTTACACAAACCCGCACGACGAAACTTCCCGAGACGCAAGGTGATAATCCGCGGTTTCGACGACCTCTGGCAAGCGGATCTGGTGGAGATGATCCCGTACGCGAAGGTGAATCGCAACTACAAGTACATTCTCATGGTGTTGGACACGTACTCCAAGTACGGGTGGGCGGTGCCCCTAAAGACGAAGACGGCATCGGATGTGGTGCAAGCGTTCGCCCCTCTGCTGCAACGACAACGATCACCGAAGAATTTGCAGACCGACGACGGCAAGGAGTTCTTTAACGCACGCTTCAAGGCTCTGATGACCGAGCACGGCATCAATCATTACTCCACGTTCACGGAGAAGAAGGCGAGTTGCGTGGAACGCTGGAACAGAACCATCAAGGAGAAGATGTGGAGACTGTTCAGTTTACAGGGCAACCACAGATGGCTCCACATTCTGCCTCAACTGGTCGGCGAGTACAACAAAACAGTGCATTCTGTGACGGGAATGCGCCCCGCTGATGTCACAAAGGATACGAAACTCAATTTTGGAGCGGCGGCAGCGGTCAGGGTGCAGACAAAGTTTAAGCTGTGGGACAAGGTGCGCATTTCAAAGTATAAGCACGTCTTCAGCAAGGGGTACACTCCAAACTACACCACCGAGGTGTTCACCATCGTCAAGGTGAAGCATACGAACCCAACCACGTACCATCTTGAAGATTACCAAGGGCAACCGATTCGGGGATGTTTCTACGAACAAGAGCTGCTGAAGACCAATTACCCCAACACATACCTGGTGGAGAAGGTATTGCGAAGGAGGGGCGATCGCATGTTTGTGAAGTGGCTCGGATTTGATGACTCACACAATTCGTGGATAGATAAGGGTGACTTGTAATAAATAAAACAGGAGTTGTTTACATAGAACATTTTTATTGAAAATATAGATAATTTATCAAATACATGCGTTTATTTACAAACTATTCTGGTCCATAATACTATAGTGCCCGAGAGGTAGTGTGTTTACACCATCATCGAGCGTGTGGCGTTTGTCATCTTCGGCACACAAACTTTTCTTGCTAATCTCGTACGAATAGAGCTCGTGATTTTTCGATCGAATCGAATTAAAGGTGGCCTGAAGTTTCAAATTGCCAAATAATACTCGTTTATAGTCGTTATGCGTCAACTCCTTGACTGCTGAACGGCCGATTCCCTTGGATTTTTTAATTTCAATAGCGTCGTCCTCGCACAGAATAGAGTACATTTTCGGTTTTAGTGCTACCAACTCTATAATAATTTTACCATCCAATTCATGCTTGAACTTGCCAATGACTTTTTTGTTTACCGGCGGAATATTGTAGGGATTCCCTGGGGGATAGCCGGAAGTGTCAAAATGATCCTTCGCATCGGCTCTAATTATTTCGTATAAATCGTCAGTGCAGCACTCGTAAATAAAACTGTCCGTATCCGTGTAACAAAGCGAGGCATTTAAATTTTTGTGTTCTTTTACATAGTCGTAGTGAAATTTGTACATCAGTTCTTTTGCCAACTCCAACACGCAAAATCCCACATAGATTGGCTTATTGAAGACTATTTCTGTCTTTTGTAATTCAATGGCCACCAAGTTCTCCGAAAATATCACGCAGTTCTTAAAATTGGGTTTTGCTATCAGAGACGTCGCGCCACATTTACCATCCCAACGCGTCACCAATTTGATGTCGCGCCGTTTCCTAATATTTTCAATTGTTTTCCCATACACTGCATTATTCATGAATTTGTACTGATCCTTTTCAAATTCATCCTTGGACTCTGTTCGTAATTTCGTGTTCAGATCTATGTACGGTTTGAGCCATTTAGACTGCTTAAATCGCAAAACTCTGTGGACCTTTTTTAACAGTAAACCGTGATTTAAACATTGCTGTAGATTTCTATAATGGATAACGTATCGAGATTTATCGTGAAGGGTTAGCATCAGTTTCGATTGGTTGGATAGGTCTGATGTGCGATGTTCTGAGCAGAAGGGGAAGTCCGCGTGATGGTCATGTATTGTTTCCGGATACTCCAGATCCACCTCTAGCGCATACCCATACTCTTGATCCCCTTCGAATAAGGTGTATTTTTCCTCCAATAGCTGCTGCTCGATCACGGCAATCTCACTGTCCTCCAACCACGCAAACCCTCCGTACGGCAGCGGTTGTGACAAACTGTGTCCGTACAGATTGTTTGCATCTATGTAGAAGAGAAATTTAGACGGTTTCGACGGATCAAAATTTTTCATATATTTGTTATTTGCTCTAGAAAATTTCTTGTTTGCCACAACCACTCCTCCTCTCAGTGAACGTTCGAAAAAATTTATCATTTCCACGTCTGTCAGCAGTTCGAGTTTGACCTTTGTCATCTTGAGCATTGCTTGAAACGTGTATCCCGCTAAAGTGAAACAGTGAAATGGATCCAACGAATACGTTTCCAAACACACGGAACGAAATTTATTCACTACATCTGTCAGAATTAATGTGTCCAGTTTGAGGTAGATGTCGGAGTAGTCTGCTAGAGTCTGACAACCAAATGTCCGCCAAACCTTCTGCGCATGTGCATAGTCCTCTTCCGTAATGTCGCTGTCGTTGAGTTTACTGTAAAAAGCATTCTTCGGTGGGAGTTCGGTTTCTTCCAGACGTTCCCACGAGTTCACGTAATCATATGGGAACACCCCCTTCCTACAAATCAACTGTAAATTTTCCGGATTGGAAAAGTATCTTCTGGTTACGTTGTACTCGTTTGGATTCAAATTCTGCGCCAATTTCTCTAAGGACGATGGTATGAAACGATACGAGTCTAAAAAGCGCATTTTAACCCCACCCATCTTTTTCGAAAACGAAATGTAATTTTCCATCGTTATGGGGAGTAGATCAATTGGTTCCGTGTCGTAGGCCAACTCCTTTATGATTAAATGTCCGTCGTAACCGCTCAAATTGTGAAATAATACGGGTACGAATCTGCAAGTTCGATATAGCAAATTGCATTGCGCATGCGCAGGTCCCCGGTACTTCCCCGTTATGTGATCGTGATCTTTCACTCGCTCTTCCAGTAAACCAAAAGGTTTCTCGCACATGTGGCAAATGTTGCACGTTTGAAATTCATGCAGCTGGATGTCATTCAATGGTTCCATACCCACGTCTCCGGTCACTATTGGCTCTATAACCGCAGCTATTTCTCGAAGTTTCGAAACAAACCAGCTGACGCAATCTTTTCCGCGATAAATCTCAAACCTTGACAGGCTTTCGTCATAGTTACAAATCAGGTAACGCTATACGGCTCGTGTTTCTGATATGCAAGCGTACTCGAAATGTCGGGATCATTTTTACATGCGGAAATTGGGCGGGTGAATGCTTCAAAATCACCGACGATGAGGAATGGCACCGGCTCTTTAAACCAATAATTTTGAAATTGCAAAATGTCATTATTCCCCTCCGTTGGTAGCGTAATTTTGACGTGACATTTTTTTGCCGAGCAATCTGGCATATGTCTATCGTACTTTTCCAAGGAATAAAAGGTGACTAAACACCGATCGCACACGTGAATCCGACCGTTGTGTTGTGAAAACTGAGGTGAGCATAGACGCGACATATCTTTAACCCACGCGTAATGCCCTATGCTATTATTCTCATTCGTAATGTATAACAAATTCACATGCCTTTCCCGTTTTTCCTCAGTATAATACAAAGGACCAATTACGTTACACTTATTGTCTAATCCAAACACATTAATAGATATGTTATTCTGTCTTTCAAACTTGGAAATGTCTGTCAATTTCACCGGAATGGAAATACCTGTGGTGTCCAAAACATCCGTATACTTTGGATAACTTGACACTCGATAACTATGTTCCTTTGCGGGATAGATCGCACAAACTACAGCGTGGAAAAAACAAGCCATACCTGTATTACGTACATTGACAATGGCCCTTCGTGCAGCTATTACTTCTGGCAGTGGTAAATAGCTGGACGTTCCACCACGCAGTGGATTGTATTTATTAATATTTACGGCCAACGAAATGACTTGGGTGAAGGACCAGCCACTGTTTTTCGCAGAAAATTCCACTAGCTGCAATAGTATGAATAAAAAATGTTAGTGACACGGCCCACACAAGAATTGATTTGTAAACAAGTGAGCTCGTATCGTTTTGAATTGTGAAGATGAGGTCGCGCATTGGTTTCATGAAAAAATGTACGCTTATAATGAAACAATAAGAAACATTTTATATTGTAGTCAAGCCTTAAAAGCAAACCACCCCCATATTCCGATCCCCCTCGTCGAGTCCTTTAATTTGATACCCCACATCACGTAGTTTTCCGTACGGGTAGGCATTGATTAGACTACTGTTTTCAAATAATTAGCGCTGTAGGATGTTCTACTACCGAGAACTAAGATGTTTACACATCAATAACTATATGGTCTCTTAAGATTATAAGTTGATTACGTACCTTGGTTTTAAGTTTATCCGTTACTTCCTTGTACCAATTTGCCATCTCGGACGAATCAGAGAAAGACGAAGCGGTAACTATTGTATTGCTGGAATTAAAATATTTGCACTCTTCAGCCGCAGTCTCTCCTTGTCCACACAGTTTAAATGTGCAACAAAGGCTAAAGTTGACCTTTGCTGCAGCCTCTCTCTTTAATATATTCTTTAGTCGCGTCTTAATGAGATGGTAACAATCTTCAATGAACGCATCTGGATCAGTATGACGCTTATTGATTATTAAACCGGTCCTTATTCTACTGGTAAAAGCCGAAGCGATGTCTCTCCAAATAATTCGACCAGAACGCTTCTTATTTGAATTTGATGCAATTCCAGAACCCAAGTGCCTCTGGTTTTGTATTATATTTAAACACACTTTAATATTTGATATGTTACACTCTACATGTCTGCGCTGACCGAGAGTAAGTTTATCACCAGTTTTCAAATATTTATAGTGGGTCCTGAGCATGCGCTTACATATCTTCGAAAAAGAATGAATTTGTTCCACAGACAAACTCCTTTTATTAGCACATACCTGTCAATTATTATTCGAATTAGCGCATGCAAAAATATGTGGAAACAAAGAAAACAAACTTACTTCAAATAATTTTTTCACCATATCTGATGATAGTGTCTGTATTTCAGATTGCGATTCCATCGTCAATACTGCCTAATCACTCGCACCACAAAATATTATGTCCTTTGTTGAAACTCAAAACGTAATGTCAACACTGCTTTATCACTATAGAACGGTCATAAAACAACTGGCGGATGCCACCCAATCTCACTCTATTTATACAGATTCTTATCTTCGCAGAACATTCCAGAAGAATCCTTGAGTGTTATCAATTCTAAGAATTACTCTAGTGCCGCGTGCAAATAATTTATGTATGTGTCACGTCTTATCTCCTTGTTAATCGATTGTTCCAGAAGAAACCTTGAATTTTATCGCTTCTAAGAATTAATTGAGTGCCGTGTGCAAATAATTTATGTGCCTGTCACGCCTTATCTCCTTGTTAATCGAAAGTTCCAGAAGAAACCTTGAATTTTATCGCTTCTAAGAATTAATTTAGTGTCAAAGCGGCGAGGAAGTCTTTGATCTTTATCGACAAATGACATAAATTTTTCGAATTGATAATCATGTTTATTTTGACAAGGTCTTTAAACAATCATGAGTTTATTTTTTTAACGTTGTTTAATGGAATGTTCGAGAACAAAGCGGTGAGAAAGTCTTTGATCTTGCTCGATAATCATTATTCGAACTGATAACATTATGCTTAATTCGGCAGAACTTAAGTAAACATGACTTCCCAGAATAGGTCCATAGCAATATTACAACATATTTGTTCACATATTTCTTATTTTTTGCCTATATAAGTAGCTGAGGTGTACGTGGCTACAATTCAAATGGTCAAAAGACAGCATCAGTGCCGCAGTAGTGTGTAAAAATTAAGTAGTGATTGTGGCATTTACTTATTTTCGCATTGCATTATGGAAACATTAAGCGAATTAAGTCTCTGTGAGGACGGCATACCAACAGTTGATATTAAAGCACTGACAATTGATGTGCCCTATCCTATTCGTAAAATGAGGAGAGTGAAAACACGTCATGGAGATCGCATCTTAGTGGAACTTCAAGACTGTCGATGCTTTCTATCATCCAGATTCGGGATTTTAACAGAATCTGATATTTGTGAAGTATTGAAAGAGCCCAGAGGTTTAATTTTCGCAGGCGAATTAGTAACCGGACAAGGATTTAAAACGTCCAAGGTGAAATTCGTTACGCTTCCTTAAATGCACAATTTTATTTGTAATGTTTTTATGGATTAAAGCAATACATACTTACATAAATTAATTTATCTTTGTTTTTCTGGCACGGAGGGAAGTTGTCCATCATACTAATTATTGATGTCCAAAAAAATCACGCTTCTAGCATACATTTATTGGAAAAGCACACAAACAAATATTCTAACATAATGGTGAGTATTATTTAGTAATCAATTCAATAGTTCAGTTGGTTCCCATGGAATACGGTAAATTATATAATATAATTTATTATATTAAAATACATTTTGTCAATTAAAATAATATAATACTGTTCATAATATGATTTGATAATATTATATTAAAATACATTTTATTCATTAAAATAATAAAATAGTGTAATCAAACTCGTGACGCTGCTTATACATCGTTGGCTGCAACAAGAGAAAAATCATAGTTACGAAATTATGCTAGTAAACAAACAAACAAACAAACAAACAAACAAACAAACAAACAAACAAACAAACAAACAAACAAACAAACGGACAAACAAACAAACGGACAAACAAACGAACAAACAAACGGAGGGACAAACAAAGAAATAACTTCATTCATTATAAACAAACAAACAAACAAACAAACAAACAAACAAACAAACAAACAAACAAACAAACAAACAAACAAACAAACAAACGGACAAACAAACGGACAGACAAACAAACAAACAAACAAACGGGCGGACAAACAAAGAAATAACTTCATTCATTATAAAAACAATTAATTTTCCACTACTAAAATTGTGAATCAAAAAATCGGCAATTTTCCACTACTAAAATTGGGAAGTCCAAAATCCACACTTTTTATCTACTATCACTGCATATTAAAAAATCTAAATACTTTACTTACGATTTACAATATTGACCCAAATGACCACAAGTTCACTGCACGATTCCAACAAAATTATCTTGGTTTCTTTCTCCATGAATAGTCCAGAAAATAAAACATTTTCGGTTTCCGTTGCCATGTGCGATACAATTCCGCACATAATCATTTTGGGTTGGTTCTAAAGATATAAAATAGTTTACAATTATGGAACAGATACGTGAGCTTTTTAACTACATATAATGAAATTATAATTAATGAGTTTTATAAACAGAATGCTTGAACAATAAAAGAAATGATTACTGCAAATGGACTTACTTTTAAATTTTCCGGTAAATTTTGGAGGATAAAATGGTACAATAAAATATCTCCAACATCATCTTGGCCAATTACAACATCCATATTGGGAAACTAACTTTTACCGCACCTATTCCGTGGGAACCAACTGAACTATTGAAGTGATTACTAAATAATAATTCTCGCAATTATATTCGTTCTATTTATCTCCCAGCTTTTGCCGAGCTTGCAAAATTTTGGTAACATGCAGAAGTTATCAAAAACAACAATCAATCGAGTGTTTATGTTTCTGGCGGTGGCCTTCAAACTTTTTATGTTCTAGAATGATTTTATTATAATAATACAAACAACAGGGTATAAAATAATCTCGATCATCTTGTAGAGTTTGCGACATATTAAGTGCACATGTACTTATTAGCATGCAGAATGTGGGAGTCAAACCAAACAAATATACATTTCCTGTCGGCAAAGTTGAAAGGTTTTTCTAGAACGTTCTTAGCTATTAATATTTCATCATAATAAAAACAATAAATCATAACATCTCTTATCGACTTCGAATCTATTGTTTCTTTCTCAAACTTTGATAACAATATTTATTTAGTGTAAACAATTACAAACGTTGGAATTTCCGAGAAAAAACATTAATTCTGCAACATCTGCGTACTGTTGCATCAGCATTTCCAGAACATTCTTCCATTGCGCAACAATGAGCAACACGCGCACTTTTTAAGCCCCGGCGCAGGCGCCTGAGCCACAACCAAAGGCCCCGAAGACACCAGAGGCCCTTCTTCAGCAGCCTCTGGTCATTGCCGAAGAACTGGGTGGACTGACCTGAGGAATAGCCCCGGCGCATGCGCCTGGCCGCTGCTGAAGACCACTTCTTCGGCAATGACCTTGAAAGACACCAGACGCTGCTGAACACATGCCCACTTCTTCGGCAATGACCTTGAAAGACACCAGACGCTGCTGAAGACATGCACACTTCTTCAGCAATGACCTTGAAAGACACCAGAGGCTGCTGCAGATGCCGCTGCTGAAGACACTTCTTCGGATGACGCAACGACTCCTTCAGCAGCCTCTGGTCTCTTTCAAGGTCACTGCCGAAGAACTCGATGGCACCTGGAGAACTCGATGGCCTGGCCTGAGGCTCTCATTTTCTAACTACTATGAGTAGGTCGAAATTATTCGAATATGCTCATTGCTACTTACAAATTTTGACATTTACTAGAATAGACATAACAAATGATTAAAGTTACTGTTTTGTGAATAACTTTGACTTTCTTAAGGGGTCGTGGGAAAAGTAGTGTACATAACTCGATGGAAAGTGTATTTCATACACACTCGTATGATTTCACACTCGTACGAAATTTAGCACTTTCCAGGCTCGTTACGTAATATATGTACCTACTACAAACACACAATTCTATGCAATTTTGATCAGGACTATAAACAAAACTAGACACAAAGGACGTAAATATCGCATTACCGTACATAACCATCAAAACTTATTGCGGTGATTTTACACTCCTGACTGCAAAATTACAGTTAGGATAATTTAATGCTTGCGTTTTCTTTTCACTTTACGATTGTTGTATCTCGGAATACGGCTGTCTATTGTTGCTTTATAAATTGCTTTAACATCTTAAGAAGTGTGCAAATTTTATTAAATATGGGAACATTCCTTAACAAGGAAGGTATTCCTAGCCAAAGTGCAGTAGGTGCATTGCATATCAGATATGTAAATGCAAAGAGTAGAGCACGAACTTTATTCTGAATTTATTCTGTTTTTGATATGAAGCAGACAATAATTATAACGAGATTCTGGCCAAAATGAAAGAAATTCATCAAAATAACCTGTCCGTTTTGTATGTTTTGCATATATCTAAGACTGCCTTCATTTTTAAATATTTTGCAAATTTTTGCACGTTTTTCTTTATTACATTTCCGTTTTCCATGTAGTTTAAGGTTACCTCCGCTTTATTAAAAAAAAATTATGTTTATTTCTGCACGTTATTAGGTAGGTACCTATTTAATTGTTGCACTTCCCTAATTTTTTAAACAAAAAACTCGTACAAATGCAAGTAAATGCTGGGGTAAAAATTAATCTTTTTAAATGCGAAATAGGGCTAGCAGATGATGTAAGAGAGCAAAAATTCGGGACCTAAGTGCCTCCGTCATACGTCAGATTTTCATTCCAAACAAAACAAAAGCACGTGCCATTTGACGTTTACCGATATTATTTACAACGTCTTAAACTAGTTTTTGCAATATAATTATAGACGTTTTGCAGTGAAAACAGTTTATTTTCAATTTGTGTGTTGGGCTTACTCGTAAAAACTTGAAAACAACTATATGTAATTATAATTATATTTCAGAGGTTAGGTTAAAACGTCAGAAAGCACGTGGCTTTGTTTTGTTTGGAATGAAAATCTGACGTTTGTGACGCGCCACTTATCTCCCGAATTAATATCAAGAACTCTACGAGGTTGTGTGTACATTTTGTACAGAAGTTTTAACCAACAGGTAATTGGAGACTCTGCTACAGCATATTCAAAGAAAATCTTGCATATCTTGCGTGAACGAGTGCATATTTCCCAAAATTGTAATGAGGTTAAATGAGCATATAGGTAGTGTCACTTTCAGTGTACATAAACATAAGCTGTAGAAACAAACTTCAGTGTGTCAAAACTTGCCGTATAGAACTGAAACTACGTTTATAGCGTCATAATGAAACTTTGGACGTATGAGGTCTCACGCTGTACCTAAATTCATCGATTCTATTTCCCCCAAACAGGAAAGTATCATCATAGTAAGTCGGGTAAGTTAACTTGATCCCACCCCCGTTGTTTAATTTTTTTCACTACTGCCACAATCCGTTGCACCACCGGATTGCACCTCAGTCATTTAAAGTCTAGAACGATTTGCTATTTTCTTTTTAAAAAGTGTCTTTCCTGACGGGAAATCGGAAAGAACGCATCAAAAGAAAGAGGGGGAGGGGGACAATTTAACTTATCTCTATAGCAAATCGTTGTAGACTTTAAATGATTGAGGTGCAATGAAAATGACCGGTGGTGCAATGGAGTGCAACAGGAGTTCAATAAAATGCAACAAATATTTTACAAAACTAATCAATGGGGAGGCTCAAGTTAATTTACCTTAGTAGGGGGAGTTGGGGTAATGGCGGCCCGCTAAGCATTTTGTCTTGCAACTTGCATGTTTTTGAACATAAAAACATTAAGTTAAAAGTAGGTAACTGAATAGAACCTTATTAAGAAAAGCGGGTTAAAACAAAACGTAACTGTTTGTAACAATAAAACTTAAACATCTCCTTGGCCGGTATTACCCCATGTCAATGGGGCAATGGTAGCCAAGGCCATCATTACCCCTTAACAAGTGGCATTCGAGAACTATACACAAATAAAAAACAATTTTTGGGAGAATCTGTACAAGCTTTATGTGCCTAATTGCCACACATAACACATCGCAACCAAACTTCTCCAAATTCCCCACATACCACACACAAGTCTTCAATAATTTCTTGCTCAGATTGTCAACAGACCATGCAGCTTTATTCGTTGTTATTTGGTATATTCTAGGCATTTGAGACATTGTGTAACCGTATTTAGAGCAAACTAGGTCCACATGATGATGACGGGGTAACGATGGTCTGGCCACGATTACCCCGTTTGTTGTGGCTGCCAAAATGTAACTTTCCTTTAAAAAATATTTTTTCGTTTCTCTTCAAGAGCAAAATGTGTCTAACTAGGTTCATTTTTTTACTATAATTAATAAACGAATTAATGAAATGTAAATAATTACCTTAAAATACAGGTGTCCCAAATAAGCCTCGACAACATTGCTATCTCACTTATCTTTAAAGATAGAAACACGGTTAAATGGGGAAAAAGTTTCACAATTTAGAGATCTTTAATATGCCCTCATCAAAATCGACTTCGCTCCTCTGTTGGTTTCCTATATATTTGAAAAAAATGAAAAATTATCAATTTGTTTTTTTGTTAATAACTTTATTATTATTAACATTTTTATGATTTGTAAAAACAGATTTAAATGGTTGTTTAACCTGCATATTTTACAGTATTCTAAAATTGTCCCCGACGTTTCATACACTTGCAGTCATCATCAGGTTTATTTTTCCTTATGGGCACCATATTGGATTGTTATATAATAAAGTAGCTTATTTTTTGCTGAGTATAGCAACCTATTACAAGTTGATATTCTGCCAGAAATGATAGCTTCAGAAAATAAAATTCATAATTTAGTGGAAAAATTTAGTTCTCCATGGAAAAACAACTTCATTAAGGAGTAATTTTGCAAGAATTATTACAGTTTTATTTCGTTTAGTAGAAATCGATGAAACACCCATAATTTGTAGCAGCAAAAACTGCCAAAAAAATAGTTTAGTTCAAAATTTTATTTGCCGCCCCAAGAAATTATAATTTCAAAATCGAAAAACAAAAAACATCAATAGAATAATAAAAACTAGTTACAAGGCAAACGAAAACAACTTATTTTATTGTCTCAAATGTTCAAAATGTGCGCCTTCATTCTCGATGCAAATTTGCGCTCGTCGTACAATTACGCTGGTAGCGTTCGGCGTCTTTGTATTTTGCAAAACCTATTTTTAGGCCTTCAATAACTTTATTGAATTGGAATCGTCAATCGTGCAATTTATTGTACCTTAATTCAAGATTTTACAAGTAGACAGACCGTTTTGTAAATAAAGAAAGTATGCATTAGGAAAACACCATCTTTAAAACTCAAAAAAATAAAAATTGTTTCTAATTTCATCGCTAAGATTTCTTTCACATTTCTCTGTTGTTTAAAAGTTCATATTTTGTAAAATTACGTCTTCGTAAATCTATTTTTCCAAGGCCAACTAAATTGTTGTCCAAAATAATAGAATTTTATTTTCTAAAACTATTTGTACTGGAATAATATCCATTAATTTGTTATAGGTTGCTATTCTCAGCAAGAAATAAGCTATTTAAGGACATAACAATCCAATATGGCGTCCATAAGAAAAAATAAACCCGATGATTAGAGACCGGATTTTTAGGACCTTAAAAGTTGCAAAATAGGTCCTGAAACATGAAAAATAGGTCACAAAAATAGGAGACATCCCAAGTAAGGACGCAAAAAAAATATTTTAATGAATTGTTTTATTATTATTTGCAACAAACAAATGAGACAATGAAAACCTTCAGCAACGTAAAATTTACACAGCTGGAAACTAAAATAAAAAGTAATCAACAATATAACTGCAAAATAAAAAGGCGTTCTTTGGCATTTTTGTAATTGCACAGAGCAACAAACTGAAATAATTCACATTGGTAAAAAATTAAAAGTTTTAATTTATTGCAACTTTATTTAAGAGGAGGTTATACCGCTCAGTTTTACGTGAAAAACAGCCCTTCTAATTATTAAGCCATTCTTGAAGTTAGAAATGTGAAATCTTTCTAGTGCATAATTAAAAGGTTGGAATTGAATCCTACATATGGATTTTTTCAATTTTCTCACTGTGATATCAAGAGAAAAATATTTAAAATGCACAAAATTAACACAATTTCAGTCACATTTACGTTTCACTGCATACTACTGCCGCAAACTTATGAGAAAAAACTCGATGTAGGCACCAACCAACTAAATACGTTACTGAACTGTCAGAGTAGCCAACGGACGTATGAAGAAAATTGAACATTCATTTATTTTTTTTTCCAAACGCGGTAAAGTGGAAAAATAAGACACCAAGTAGGAAAATATTTATGTTTAGGACACATCTAGTCAATTTAGGTCAACAACAGTCAATTTAGGACTTTAGGACCTAAAAAAATGTTGTAAAAACCTTTATTTTTACGCGAATCGTGCATATATACAACTTTCGTTCATGTGCCTTAATTCTAGGCCAAAAGGCATTTTACCTAGAATCCGGTCTCTACTGATGATGACTGTAAGTGTATGAAACGTCGGAGACAATTTTAGAATACTGTAAAATATGCTGGTTAAACCAACCATTTAAACCTGTTTTTACATATCATAAAAATGTTAATAAATAAGGAAGGAAATAAGGAATTTTTTCCTTTTTTCAAATATCTAGGAAACCAACAGAGACAAGAAGTTTTTTGTGAGGGCATATTAAAGAGCTCCAAATTGTAAAACTTTTTTCCCATTGAAACGTATTTCCATCTTTAAAGATAAGTGAGATAGTAATGTTGTCGAGGCTTATCTGGGACATGTACTTATCAGAAACAAAATTTCATAAATCACTTGTTCTTATAGCTACTGAATGATCGTGACAAGTAGCGGTTACTTAGTTTCTGGACGTTTAACTAGTGGTCACTAGATGGCATCTTATGTCAAATTGTGAATAAAGCTCACGTGAATTAAAATATTGGCTGGCCCAAATTACCCCAGCGGCCCCCATTCCCCGAACTTCCCCTAAGTCGCTAAACAAAATTTATTTCCAATCAAATAGAAAACTTGTCAGAAGCTTTCCTTTCGTCTCTTCTTCAATTGGATCTCCATTCGTCGGCTGGACGGGGCTTGAAGTGGCCACATTTTCGTCTTATTAATATTTCAAAATTATTATACCTAATCGTCTTTGCTGCGTGTCCAAAGTTGTAGTTCGTGAACTTCTTAGACAGCTATAGTTTGAGTAGTTTGTGAATAGTTACAGTCTCAGATTGCAAATAGCTTGCTGGTTTTCTATTTAATTTAACCATTGGTAATTTCGTTTGTTTTCTTTTGTATCTGTGTAGTAATATCGATGTCCGCATTGCCTTCTATATAGTTTTTGATCCGTGATCCGTCGAAACCCGAAACGAAATTTTAACACAAGCCAAGAAACAAAAAGCAGAATAGTTACCAACCCTTTATCAAAGCGAAATTTTCTGCTACGACTTCGCCAGCTAAATTCCCGCTTTTATAAGCTCTTTGTGGCTATATTCCTGTTAAACTGTAAAAGTCATTTTTCATTAATTCGCGGTTGTATTGGTCTCAACATTTTTACCGTTTCTTACTCAGAATTGGATTTGCTCACTGGCGGATTCTTCATCTTAAAGTGGTCCGTCACAGAAAATCATTTGAAGGGACGCACATAAAACATAATTTTACCTCACTGCTTATAAATTATGTACACCCTTAGCTTGGTCGATAAATAACTTGTACAAGTCTGAATGGTGTAAAGGAACTGTGTTACAAATATAAGAAAATAACAATGTCGTTATTTACAGACTAACGTGGGCCCTATCTTGCTGTGCGTTAATCCTTACCGAGATGTGGGCAACCCGCTGACATTGAGCAGTACCCGTGATCTTGCCTTGAGTTCTCAGCTTAATAGGGTGGTCCAGGAGGCTGTTCGACAACAATCTGAAACGGGTTATCCACAGGCAATCATCCTATCCGGTAAGATTATTGCGGCACTAAGTCGATTTTATTACTCAAAATAATGCGTTAACTTGAAACAATTAGAGTAATCTAATATATGAATCCGCGGCAAAAATACTTTTTCCAGCTCGTAATAAAAGATAATGTCACGTTAATTACTTTTCCGTAAAATTAGTATACAAATAAAATTTGTAGCATATTTGATTTGATTTTAGGAACCAGTGGTTCGGGAAAGAGTCATGCGTCTATGTTACTCTTACGACAACTTTTTGCTGTTGCCGGCGGCGGCCCAGAAACGGATGCTTTCAAACACTTAGCAGCAGCCTTCACAGTCTTGAGATCTTTGGGATCAGCTAAAACTGTTACTAATTCGGAATCGAGTAGAATCGTGAGTTTACAATAAACAATTTACAGGACGATGAATTAAAACGTTCATTTCAGGGTCAGTTCATAGAAGTGCAAGTAACCGACGGAGCTCTGTATAGAACTAAAATACATTGTTACTTCTTGGATCAGACTCGTGTGATAAGGCCATTGCCTGGCGAGAAGAATTATCATATATTTTACCAAATGTTAGCTGGATTGTCCAGCGAAGAACGTGCCAAATTAAACTTGGAAGGATGTACGCCTTCTACACTAAGATATTTGCAACGTGGTGATACCAAACAAGATGTTGCTGAAGATTCTACAAGGTATTTAAGGTTCTAAAATAACATAGAATATATGAATATGCAGATGTCTATTTACTGTCAGAAAATGACTTGGATATAGACCTCCATACTTGACGAATTTTGATTGATTACTGCCCGCCGGTAGAAACATAGAAAGTTACTTTGTGCAGTATTCATTGACCAACTGATTTCAATATCTACGCGCGAAATTTAATAGCATAAAGATAAAAAATATTTCATTACCTACTGGTTAGTAAATAGTATATTACGAAACGAGTATGGAAAGTGGCAAATTTCGAACGAAACCAAACTTTATGCACAAAGCGAAGCAGCGTGCAGAAATCACAAGTGTTCTATCGAATTATGTAACTATTTTTCCCACGATCCCCTAGGAAAGCGGCACGTTGCATACAGCATAGTAGGCCGGAAACTTGACAATTGCGTTGCCTGTGCGCTAAACTCGCAACTGTTCTGTAAATACTTCTTATTTGAAAATCGCACAGGCTCATTCAAATTTTATAGGCAACTTTGCGATTTTGACGTTTACTGAATCCTGTCGCGTTTCTTTTTAAATCTAATAATTTTTAGGCAGCTTTGAGATTTTGACGTTTACTGAATAAATATCCTGTCGCGTCTCTTTTTAAATCTAATAATTTTTGTCAGAAAAATCTCTTAAAAGTTAAAAGGTACGGCAGTTGAATATTTGAATGGCTACTTCGTGGAAGACCTAAATATTTTAGGTACGAACTGGTCAATTGTGAATTGACGGGCAAGAGAACAAATCAACGTGTCATTCATGAGCCGATCGGAATTATTAGAAATTTTAGCATCTGTTAACATAGACAACAAATCCTTAAAAATGAAGTTACTCTTTTATGAATAAATTTGTCTTCTTAAGGAGTCGTGGGAAAAATAGTGTACATAACTCGATGGAAAGTGTATTTCCTATAAACTGCACTTGGCTACCTACGCGTAGTAACTATGAGCATATTTGTATAATTCCAACCGACTCATGAATGACACTTTAAATTGTTCTCTTATCGACCAATTCATAAATGCCCAGTTCGTACCTAAAATATTGGGGTCTTCCATCGAGAAGCCATTAAAATATTATTTAACTGCCTTATGTTTTAAGATATTTCTCTGGCAACAAATCAAGTAATCACAAATTAAACAGTACAGATAGACAACGCACATATATTATTTTTGAACTGCTAACAGCGCCTCTGATGTTTGGAAGTAGAATTAGGGGCGGAAAGCGGGAATTTTGAATATTTCTCTTTTGAAGTTTACTTACTTTTGACGTTTAAAATCGTTTTAAAAAATGTAACAAATGATGTGTGATATATTTTATTGTGTGAAGGAGGCGATGTTTAAACATGACATTTTTGTGTTTTATGTGTCACCCAGCGGCGACTCGATTAAATGCGAAGAGTATACACTGGCATCTCTAGTTTGTAAGTTGAATTACTTTTCGTTTAAACGTTATTGCATTTGCGTTAAACGTCTATATAGTGTCTAGTTTATGCAAGTAATGTCTTCTGAGCCGCTTTGACAACTGCGGGTGGCGTACACTCGGTGTAGGAGGCCATCAATTTTTTTGTCAAATATTAAATTTCAAAAGAGAAGCGAAAGTCAAAATTTCAAAGCTGCCTACAACATTTGAATATACCAGGGCGATTTTTATTTATAAGTATAACACATGGGTGGACGTAATTGTCAACTTCCTCGCCTGCTTGTACGCAACGTGTCGCTTTCTTAGGGGATCGTACGAAAAAAATATTAGCTCATCTTTTTATCAGATTAGCTTAAAATTATCAAAGCAATGCTGAACAATATTAGACAATGCAAAGAATCCCTCAACTGCGGTCAACTATTTTCCCCGGTATTTTCCAAAAACTTTATTTTCATCAGCCCTACGAATTGAATAAAGCAGGGTTTAAAAAAATCACGATTAAAATAAAACAATCAAAAAAATCGATTTATTTGATTTAAATCAGGTTTTTTTTTATTTAAATCAAATATAAGATATTCATTATAAATAAAGAGAAATATTGACTCCAGCGCCACCTAGTAAATTAAGAAATAGGCTGAGGACGGATAAGGCAGCGAAATTAGTATTCTTGTATAAGTATTTCAATGAGTAGTTATAAAATTGTGATTTTTTTAGTTTGTTAATCTATTGGCATTACGTTTATATCGCGTTTATATCATGCTGTGTATTTTTTTAAATGTTTTAACGTTTTAAGATTGTTATTCATTTAAAAAGAAATGTTTTTTAAGTAAAATGTGTTGCTTTTTAGTTTAAATTTTTTTACTTTTTGCTATAAAAGTATAAAATAAACGTTTTCACAAATTTTTATTTAAATCAGTGATTAAAATAAAAAAATCAGGTGATTAAAATCGCGATTTAAATAGTGATTTAAATCAAATGATTTAAATCGTTGAAACCCTGGAATAAAGTAATAAAACCTGCATTAGGTATATTTAATTTATTACAACAGGGTATAATTCAAGATTAGGGAGAACGTTCCAACGTATGTCAACCGTATAACAAACAAACAGCTATATCGCAAACAAAATACTTATTTCGACTAAACACTATACAGTAATCTCTAGAATTACGTCACGTTAGTATGACAGCCTCATGAAGTAGGGAAACAGCAGTGAATGGCAATAGGCCATAAGGGTCCAGTGGAGATTTCCAAAATAAACAAACTCTGTGCTTCATAAACACAGGCTGCGTTGTTGCATTCCTTTCATGGCGTTGTAGTGCGCGCTTGTGGTATCGCTCCTGCTGCATCACAATATATTAGATGAGTGTTTAAATGTTACGTAAAATAGAAAGTGCATTATACATAAATTAAGAAATAAAATGTGATTCACTTTGTCTATTTATTTATTTATAATTTATTGGCATAAATTGTTATAATTTTCTATAGTTGTGTCACACAACTTTATATTTTTATCTCTATCCTGCAGGTAGTGGGAGCATGTCGTAGCTAATATCCTAAGGCACAACTGAGATATACTGTCCCTTTACTTGATGTGCTTTTGAAGCAGTGACATATATTTACAGTACAGCTTGGAACTTCCTAGTACACTCGCAATACACTGTGAGTTACCCTCTCTGTCCTTTCTCTCCTCTGTGGGCGACCTCCATACCCAAATAATGTTTATTTTCCCACTACCGCCTGTCAGACATCCAGTACCACTCATTTTAAGATGCATTTTATTAGAATATCCTAATAGCATTCTAACAGGTTATCGGTTTTACATCGGACAGTGATCGAAGAATGTTCACAGTTTGACGAATAACGATCTGCGTTTAATGCTTTAATGAAGTAAAACAAACCAGGAGTACTTGGAAAAGGTTTTTAATCGGTATAGGAGTGTTAGAAAGTTGGTAATTAACTGTTTTTATGTATACCGTCTGCTTTGGCCAACAGTTACTTGGCATAATGTTTATCCGATAACCATATAGAGGCGGCAAATAAATTATTAAAATATTTTTCCAGGTCCTTGAAGAAACGTTTACTGAAAGTGCATTGAATAAACTTTAGCGACAAATAGAAATTAAATTCAACATCGATGTTGCAGAGTGAAAGAGTCTTTAACCAGTCAGTTTAACATTTTTTTATTGTATTTGTTACTGTTTAAATAACTGGATCGACCTTCCACTCTCTTCATTAGAAGCTATTTATAGATTTATTATACATATTATTATGTCGCATTGAAAACTGAGTAATTCAAGATAACTTTAATTGTTTTCAGGTTTCAAGCATGGAAGACTTGCTTGGGTATACTGGGCATCCCATTTCTAGATGTCGTCCGCGTTTTGGCAGCAGTGCTGCTACTGGGAAATGTGCAATTTGTAGACGGGAAAGGTCTGGAAGTGGATGTCAAAGGGGATACCGAACTGAATGCAGTAGCTGGCTTGCTAGGTGTTTCTGGAGCTGCGCTCTTTCGAGGCTTAACATCTCGAACGCATAATGCAAGAGGCCAACTCGTTAAGTCTGTGTGCGATGCAAACATGTCTAACATGACGAGAGATAGTCTGGCAAAGGCATTGTATTGTAGAACTGTCGCCACAATCGTCCGAAGAGCTAATAGTCTGAAACGGCTTGGGTCCACATTAGGTACGTACTTCAAAATGCCAGTTTAATATTTCAGTGTTATCTCTATCACGTTCTGTTAAAAAGTGTTCTGAGATAATAAAAAATTTAATGAAAGCGCACCAGCCCAGTGTTTGAACCTTTTAACATGGAAACTAATTTTTCACTGTCAGAAACCAATTAGGTACCTAACCATACCTATATATCGGATACTTCCTGTCATCTAACAATGTTTTCTGGAAAGGACTTGTCTGGAGTTGCAATAATTACTAAAATACGTAAAGTCACCATAGAAGCTACATTAGATTCAGATTTGCTACTATATTTTTTCCACTCTACGGAGAAACAATTACTATGGTATTTGACTTCAGCATCGATTAAATCTAATGTGTTAATTTTTTAAAAAGGTTATAATTAACGGTAGCTATATCGTGAAGTTTATTACTGAAATTAGTTGTCAACACCTGGCTCACAGATTTACCCTTCGTCAATTTTTGACAGAAAACACATAAATTGATATTAAAATTCGGTTTGTGGTATCGCAATTTGTTAGCTTTCTTTCTGTCTTGCTTTCGATTACATCTTCATTTCCTATACATTGACTACTTTGTGCTTTTAATTTCATTGCCGTGGAAATGTTTTTCAGGCTTGTAAACGAGGAGTAACAGTTTCTGTGCCACCTTAACTTACACGAATTATTTATTTTTTATTTTATCACTAAGCACCCTCAGGTCTTTATTAAGTTTGCACATCAAGTCTCATTTTCATTGACCTGTTAATGATTTCCATAGTTTTTAAAGTAGATTCCTCCAGTTTTCCGCCTTTTTTACATATTACACATTTGTTATCATCACGCGTTAATTGTTTTGTTTTTAACTTAAATTTATGTAATAGTTCATCGTCTGTTGTAACACATGAAGAACTCTCCATTCTGATGCCAAATTCACGAAAATTGCACGAAAATAATTGATAATTGATTATTAATTATTGTTCACCATTCACCAATACAAACAATGCCGGCGCCGGGTAGCTAATTTCCGTTTCCTATACATACTGGTGACCAGAGACATGAACTCGTATAGGGAACGTAGCACGTTATATGCACTACAAACCCTATCCGAATTCGTGATCTCTTGCTGAACGCTAAGCGCCAATGTGTTTAAAGAAGGGTATAGTATAGGTGCCTATATGATAATATATGATACACAGCATTGTCTCGGGAAATTCATGCGAGCATTCATATAGGTACCTTCATTACAAGTAGATGAGGAATAGATTTGATTTATTAAGATGAACATCACAACTAAATAGAAATAATCTGCGAATTTTTGATGTGATTTTACATTTGGTTGATTTTTCAATATGTTATCAATAAGGTTTCTTCGTCTTTTTTCGCATCCTTTTCTTTTCGTAACTGGCATCCCAGACTGTAGAGAAGTTGATCCCTTATATTTGCTTTTCCTTCTAGCAATCGCAGTTGGCTGGACACTAATTTTCTTTCCTTTGCGTTGATGTATTTCGAAAAATTCTAATAGCTGAGATGGGTTTTGGATTTGCTCACACTGTCGTTGATTTTTTTACAATTTTTCGTAGGTGGTTATTATAATTGAATTTTGTCATGTTAATTAATGAGTTGAAATTGGAAGCCAATCTTGCAATCTGCTTGACACATTCCTCTGTGGGTTCTCTGTCTGTTTCCACTGGAGTTTCCAGCTCATCATAAGGTTCTCAGTCCGAAGACTGGTTGGACGCGTACCTCCATTCTTTTCTATCCTGAGCTAACCTACGCATTTCCCTAAAAGTAGAACATCCTACATCCCTAACTATTTGAGAGCAGTAGTCTAATCTAGGCCTACCCCTACCTCTTTTTATTCCTATCTCTGACTCTAGTATGTCGCGAACTATTCCTTCGTGTCTTAGAAGGTGTCCTACCATCCTATCTCTCCTACTCTTTATTGTTTTCCATACCTTTCGCCTTTCCCCAACTCTTTCTAATACTTCCCTATTGCTAACCTTATCTATCCACGGTATCTTCATCATGCGTCTGTAACACCACAGTTCAAACGCTTCTACTCTTTTTCTATCCGCTTCTCCTATTGTCCAAGTTTCGCACCCGTATAATGCCGTACTCCATACATACGACGTTAAGAGTCTCTTCCTAGTCTCTATATTAACCGTTCTCGAACATAACAGTTGTTTCTTTTTGTTAAACGCAACTCGTCCCTGCACTATTCTTTGTTTTATATCTTTAGTGCTCCTACCGTCTTGGGTTATTTTACTTCCTAAGTAGCAGAAATCCGCGACCTCCTCTATCTTCTCATTTCCTATTTGTATTTCAATTTTAGTTCTATTTTCACTCCATCTACATACCAAAATTTTAGTTTTCTTTTTATTGATTTTCATGCCGTAGCCGTGTGTCAAAACTGCTTCCATTTCATTCAAAGCCGCTCCTAATTCTTCTTTGCTAGATGCTAACACTGCTATATCATCCGCAAATCTGAGCATGTTAATAGTTTGGCCCTGTACATTGATCCCTGAGGCTGTTCTTTCCTTAACAATATTAATCGCATCTTCGATATATAAGTTGAAAACTAGAGGTGACAATGCACATCCCTGTCTCACTCCCTTCCGGATATCTACTTCCCTTCGTTCCTGCTCACATTCTATAACTGCCTTTTGCTCTTTGTAGAGATTATGTATTATTCTTCTGTCCCTGTATTTCATCCCTACCTTTCTCAGCACTTCGAACATCTTCCCCCATTTTACGTTGTCGAAGGCTTTTTCTAAATCTACAAATCCTATATATACGCTCTTTCTCTTTTCTATCGTTTTTTCTATAATTACTCGTAAAGCTAGAATGGCCTCGCGCGTTCCTCTATTTCGTCTAAATCCGAACTGATCTTCTCCTAATATTTCTTCCGCCTTTTTCTCCATCCTTCTTTGCACAATTCTAGTTAAAATTTTTGACGCATGGGAAGTTAAACTGATAGTTCTAAAATTTTCGCATCTATCCGCGCCTTTCCTTTTTGGCAAAGCTACCATGATGTTCAGTTTGTAATCCTCTGGAATCTCGCCTGTCAGGTATATGCGACTAACTAATTTAAATAAACGATCTATTACCTCTTGACCTGCGCACTTTAAGATTTCTGCCTGCAAGCCATCTATACCTGGCGCTTTATTATTCCTTAAACTTTTTAGTGCTAGCTCCAACTCTTCTCTCATTATAGGACTCCCTAGGTTATCCCCTTCTACACTGCTTTCACTTTCTAATATATCTTGCACTTCCTGTCCCGCATATAAGTTTCCTAAATATTCTTTCCACCTATCTGCCTTCTCCCCGCTTTCGATTAGGATATCTCCTGCCTCATTCCTAATGCTTTTGGTACTAGATCCAATTTCTCTAAAATTTCTCCTAATTATTTTATATGCTTCATCAGTCTTTCCTATTTCCAGCTGCAAAGTGAAATTAAATATAAACAGATTTGACTAATAATTCCCGCTTTATAAATATACTTACGTCCCTGTCTTGATCAAAAGCTATATTGCTTTGTGACATAGGAATGAAAAAGTCGTTTGGATCTCTTGCCTCCCTCCTTCCATAATTTGAGGCAGGTTTCTCTTCTAGGGACATATTTTGAAAAAAACATCTCGTCAAGATTTTCTCCCATGGCTATTTTGGCCAATTCTACTCTGTCTTCAAAAGACAGCGAGGGTGATGTGCTGATTTCGATACCATTGTTTGACAATCCATAGTTAGTTTTTGACGCTTTCGAATATTCTTTGATCCATTTTGCCGCATCATTTGCGTATAGCTCAGTGTTGAATTTTGTTCTTAACTCAAGCCACTTTCGTCCCCGTTCAACGGATTCTCCAATAATACGACAGGTTTTACCAAACGATGTAAAACACTACCGTCTTTGGTTGGATTTACATTCGCCATTGCAAGTAAATAAATGGTATACAACTTAGGAGCTGAACGTCACTTACAACTTTCAAACTCAGCTGACAATCTAATACGTAACGCAATGCAAATAAAAGAAAATGACCAGAAACCACACGTATAGGCGGTCATGGTTCTGGCGCCAAACTATGCGAGAATCACCAAATCGGATAGGGTTTGTAGTGCATCATAACGCGCTACGTTCCCTATACGAGTTCATGTCTCAGGTCACCAGTATGTATAGGAAACGGAAATTAGCCGCCGGGTATGGGCGAGTACGATACTAGGAGGCTTGCGGGCCATGGTGGGGCACGGAGGAGCCCGTCAGAATGAGATGGGAAACGAGCGAAAGTAGAGACAGAGCGCGCGCTTCCCGGCGGCGACTTATACATCCCTGGAGTAAATTGGCAATATCTTCCTTATTTATTGTTCGATTTTAAAATTTCAAAAACCATTGCTTTGCAAAAGTATCAGACTGCAACATTTACTTTTTGAATTTTTTCGATATCTTGTGTCGTTAAAAAGTTATCGCAGTTTAGAAATTTTTCAATTTTGTCAGAAATCGAAATACGAATAATAATGGAACTACAAGCGGGTGTGTTGGACATCGATATCGTCAGACGAATTTAGGGGGTCGTTATGCACCCCAAATAGCAACCGAAAACGTACTTGATACATTTTTACCTTTCAATGTACAGCGAACATGATTTCTAGACGAGTTTCTCAAGCACGCGAACTCTACTATCTGCAAAAAATTGCTAGTGAATTCACTACAAAAGTGATTTCAACACTATCTTCTGAACGAATTAGCTGTTACGCATTTAACTTAATCCAAAAAATGTAATTCTCACTTTCTCCAATTTTCTTTAAAATTAACATAAATCTTTTAAAACAATCATTTTAATGATGTAGAGGCAGACTTGCATTTGAACTGAAACTTCTTTCATGGATCAGCTACTTTATTACAGTGCTCGAGAAATGAGAATTGAGACAAGGCTATTTGATGTCTTTCAAAAATGTGTCATTGTAAATAATAGGCAAAATTCCGTTAAAAATGTATATCATGGCGACATCCCTATATGAAAGTAATAAGGTCATAACTTACTGAGCCGGTATTTTTCGTGCGTCCCCGTTTCGTGCGTTTTTAGGTTTCTACCTGTTTTCGTGCCGATTCGAGCGTCAAGAATTTACTGGGTAATTAAGTAGTGCCAGTTCGTGCGTTGCACAACGATATCCTTTACTTTGGACTTGTTGTACCTGTTGCAATAAAGGCATACAAAACGTACTGCTTTGTTTTATAGTTGCCCGTCACTGAATACGACCAAAAAAGTGGTGTTGCCCGTCACTGAATACGCACAAGAAAGTGTTTCCACGGTCCACTATTTCCGGTCTGTGGACAAGCGAGCGGACGGAGCGTTTAAGTCTCCCCCACCCCAAAACAAAAACATTAACATTTGAAAACAATAGGAGAGAAATCAACATACACTTCCGCATTGAAGTCTAGTTATTAACAGCGTTGTATTGTAAAGATAAACTCGAATTAGTGGCTTACTGCATTATCAGCAGGTCAGCGCACGCAATGGCACTCAAACCAGGTAGAGGTTTGACGCACGAAACGGGAAAATTTTCATCGACGCACGAAACGGGAACGCACGAAATGAGACTTAATCGACTGAGAAATTCTGGTCGGTTTAAGAGGGACATATACCCCAAAGGTTTTTAATTTAACTTTTTGTTTAATAGACTGTCACTGCTCAGCCAACCACACATAAATGACAACATTTCTGCTCAATTCATGGGTTTTGCTCAAGAATTCATATCTAGTTTTTTAAGCAGTATATGGAAACGCTGTATAGAAAGAGGTTATGCCTCAAACCAATACTCCTTTGTAGAAAACGACGGCAAGCTGGCCCAAAACTCTTATATATTCTTTGTTGTTTAAAATTGGGACAAGTATTCTTCTGTTCCATTGCGCGTGTACAAATTATTAAATTGTAGTACAAGCTGATTATATTATCTTCACGTTCAACGTATAAATAATACAGGATATTAATTATTTCTGACATGTTTCAGGTACTTTAAGTTCCGACTCGAACGAATCCGTTCATAACCAAGTCGAGGTAACCAGTCAACATGCGTCGACCATAGGTGGTAATAACGCCGGAAGTAAATCAATGGCAGCTTTAAATAATGCGGTGAGACACGCCACGGATGGTTTTATAGGCATTCTGGACATGTTCGGTTTTGAAGATCCTAAGCCCAGCCAGCTGGAACACCTGTGCATCAACCTCTGTGCGGAAACTATGCAACATTTTTATAATACGCATATATTCAAGTCGAGTATCGAGTCTTGTCGTGACGAAGGCATAAACTGCGAGGTAGAAGTTGATTATGTTGATAATGTACCTTGCATCGACTTGATATCATCTTTGCGCACGGGCTTATTAAGCATGTTGGATGTTGAGTGCTCCATTCGTGGCACTGCCGAGTCTTACGTCGCCAAAATCAAAGTTCAGCACAAGCATAATACAAGACTGTTCGATCCCAAACCGGCAGATACACGTCTATTTGGAATCCAACATTTTGCTGGTCGTGTAGTATACGATGCCTCCGACTTTCTAGATACAAATAAAGATGTAGTTCCCGATGATTTGGTTGCGGTGTTTTATAAGCATACTTGCAATTTTGGTTTTGCAACACACTTGTTTGGCAGCGAATTAAAAGCATTGTACACAGTTGAGAACGTGCCCCGAGGAGTTAGTTTTAGAATATCGCCGACGTCTCACACAGACCTGTTGAACGGTGACGAGCCAGTTTCAACTCTAACGCAAGATTTTCACACACGACTGGATAATTTATTGAGGACTCTGGTGCACGCGAGACCTCATTTCGTGAGGTGTATCCGCAGCAATTCGCAAGAAACTCCCAACAGATTCGATCGCGGCACTGTTGTCCGTCAGATTCGCTCTCTGCAGGTATTAGAGACAGTTAATCTGATGGCGGGTGGATACCCGCACAGGATGCGCTTCAAAGCATTCAACGCTCGCTATCGCCTGTTAGCACCATTCTCTAGGCTGAACCGAACAGAAGAAAGGGTCACGGATGATTGCCATTTAATTTTACAACACGTCGTAGATCTTATATCTAAACAACTCGCTTATGTATCGACGAGTTGGGCGGTCGGAAAACGACACATATTCTTAAGCGAAGGTATTAGACAACACTTAGAAAAGCTTCGTAATAAAAAACGTCAAAAATCAGCCACCTTAATACAAGCGACGTGGCGGGGTTGGCGCTGTCGAATCCGATGGTTAAATGCAAGACGTGAAAAGGAATTGAAAACTACTTCCGCAAGTAAAGTTCCCGTTAATCGTGCCGGAAATGGCGGCGCTACTACGCGACCTCGGCCGCAACCTATAGCGGGAACACCACCGCCGGACCCTAACGAAAAATGC
Source organism: Xestobium rufovillosum (assembly GCA_963966045.1). Classification (NCBI taxonomy): domain Eukaryota; kingdom Metazoa; phylum Arthropoda; class Insecta; order Coleoptera; family Ptinidae; genus Xestobium; species Xestobium rufovillosum. The sequence goes on along the minus strand of OZ014493.1, from coordinate 24,561,872 downwards.
GACGCCAAGATTATCCAGCAGACATGCAATCTCTTCGGACTTGACTTAGAGAGACCACCTCCCGTTCCTCCTAGTCGATCTTATACTGTCGCTGGAAACACGAAATTGGGATATCCGCAAACAAGAGTTATGAAAATGTCTTTTCCCGAGGAAGGTACTGGGGATGGCCCAGTTCTTCTGAAAGGAGAAACCGTTTTAGTTGTTGGAGCTTCACACAGGAGAGGTCATCTTGTCGTAGAACATAAACATTGTACTTTACACGTGCCTTTCCAGTTTTTGGAATTAAAAAGAAGTGTTAATATTTAACTACCTATTTGATTGTCCTTTAAATGATTTTTACAAACTACCTATTTGAAGACAACATTCTTGCCAATGCGTTCCTTAATTCTGTTAAACTGAGAGTATTTAAGGTTACAAACCTTCATTTCTTCATCAGGATGTGTTCATTTTTTGTATTATAACATCTCTCCAATCTGTGTATAAACAATTTATGTAATAATTACCTATTCTCAACGATGCCAATTTAGTTGTTAGATATTTATGTACAAATAATAATTAAGTATTAGCGAACATCCTCTTTGTATTTAACTGCGATAAATATATTTTTTTTATTTTGTGTTAAGTTTCAATTCCGCAAGCTCATAAATCTTCAATCAGTTTTCTCGGAGTTTATTTATAGTAAATAATAATAAATTATACTTATATAATATGTGGAGATTGTACGGATGTCGTGTCAAGGAGTAGTTAACGTTACTTGGGAATGAGTACTAGGTATTATTTCTGCAACGGTTCCATGTTCATTATAAAAAGAGCTGTACGATTTTCTGATTCTCCTAAAAATATATTGAAATATTTTTGTGTATTGCGACTGAATAAAATAATTTTTTACCTATATTTGCATATCCTCGACGAAGAAAATGCTTCGCCATCCTCAATTCTGACCAATTTGAGAAGAACCATAATACCAACCTAAATAAAACACTGTATTAATTACAGGATAAACTATGACGAACTGTGATAGAGTTTTATGTTCTTTTCACTTAATTAATATTAAAAGCTTGACCTAGGTGTTCTTATTATTTTATTATTATCATCACTGTCCAATTTATATGTGGTTGAAGATTAAATATGGCATTCATCGGAAAACTGTGTGAAGACACTTGTATAACCTTATTAATGTGAAAAGTTTAACAATGGTCAGTCAGTCTGGAAATGGGAAGATCTGTCACATTAATATAAGATCAAGAGTAGTTACTTGCCGCCAAACTATTACATTAGCAGAGGAGCAGAGCTTTCTTTTAGGAAACAGGTAGAAATTGCCTCCACCGCCCTCGTCTGCTAACGCAATTCACAATTTGGAGTATGTATCACATTATTTACGTACAGTAACTGATATGTGCGAGGTGCTAGTAAGGAGCATCAACGATTTCCCAACATGTGTCATGATCAATCCAACAAAAATCTGATCCGACCGACACATTATGAAGAAAACAAAAATGGATGTGATGCGGGTTCGTGTTTTTGTAGAATATTTCTACAGAGTGACAAACTTCCATATGTACGTGGGGAAGTAACATGGATAATTACGTTTTTGGGGATTCCTGCTCTCCATGTATAGTTACAATGGTGCCAAAGGTAGCAATCGAAATATTGTTTTTTTCTGCGTATGAGGATATCAAAAACTCTACAACTTTCCAGTTTCTTAAAGCATTAAAAGCAAAAACCACATTAATAATTTTCAAACTTACGACGTTACTCTTTCGGATTTATCGGACGCCAGTTGTTGTCTGACGTTCTGGATTCGGACCCCTAAATATAAACCTGTATCCCTCGGTCTCACTTATTGGGACACGTTGTATATTTAGGAGGTTCTAGACGTTCGCTTATGAACGGTTGTATGTACAGACCGTACATACAACGCAGCAACCGTTCATAAGCGAACGTCTAGACCGACCAGACCGGTCGGTGGAAGATTTATTCTTTGATAAGCTTTCAGTCGCAGAAGGGTTGAGTTCATTTACTATTGCTAAATGGTGATCAACTTGATCAAATAATATGACATAAACAAAATATAATAAATAAATTCTATTACTTTAGATATTTACATGAGATTAAAATGGGAAAAACGGAATATACCTATATACAGAAAATATTTACAGTAAAATAAACAGAAATAAAAACCGATTTTCGCGGTATATCCTGATAGTGCGGTAGGCCCGTCGTGTTTTCACAATTGAATAATTTCTACGGCCTCGGAGTCTACGTGGTAGCACCGAGGTGAGCGGACTCCTAGGCGGGCTTCGGTGCGAGATTCTCGTCGCCACAAATGGGTGCAATCTCTCTGGGGGAACACCGCTAGCTTATACGTCGCCAGTAAATAATTAGTTCACCCTCGGGATTTCACCAGGAGCCGCCGGTTACAAAAGGCGCGATCGGTTTCTACCGGTATGTTGTTTTAGTTACAGCTGCAGCTCCCGATTCCCAGGTTTGAACACATTACTACTTATTGGTTACGAACAAGATAGGCCAGCCAGGTTGTGACTGGGTAATGTCTAATTGAAGATATCTCACAATAACAGCAAGTAAACATCGGCCACCGGTGACTGTCAGTTGATCACACGGTGAAGTCGGAACGGTCCATCAGGTACTAATAGTTCGAATGTCTGCGGCCAGCATCATCTCGGATGCTGGGAGCACTGGTCTCAGCTGATGGCCGAACGGCCAAGTACTGCCTTCTCCCTTCTGGAGCATCCACTTTTATAAGCTGGGAGAGTGGCTTCGGCGGCGGTTAATTTCGAGTTTTCCTACGTCAGCTTAGTGTCGTGTGCTGAGATTCATCTCGCATTCTTGATATTTCGGAAAGGTGGGCATCAAGATCTTCTACGTCAGTTTAGGGCCGCGTGCAGAGATTAATTTGGAAATTCCTATACTCTCGCGTGACGTCGCCGTCGGTCGCATCTGGGACTTGCTCATCTCTTTCATCGGTGCATGCGTAGACGGACGCCGGACGGACTTATTTAGTATTCCCTTCTCGTTTGATTTGCAGGTAGCGGTCTCGTCGAACAATTACGGAATGCCACTTTGAGTTTGTTAGAGATTTTAGGCATTACTTCTGTGCATTGTTACAAACTAAAACACAGAAATTTATCAGATTATCCCTGACAACTTAATTTATTCTAATCAAAGACGCCTTCGATTCTTATGGATTTTCTAATTCGTCTGAATTGTCTACATTTATCGACAATTTAAAATTTTGGTTTAAAAATGAACAAAAATATTTATTCAGTTGAAGAAAAGGTTTTCATTTTGAAGCACAAATTTTAAATTTTTCGATAAATGTTGACCGTTCAAAGGAACTAGAAAATCCATTAGAATAAATTAAGTTCTCATGGATAACCTCATAAATTTCTGTTTTAGTTAAAAAATTAAGAATGTAATTTTTGCTTTTAATGCTTATAAATTGGAGTGTTGAAGAGTTTTTGATATCCTCATACGCAGAAAAAAATAATCTTTCGATTGCTACCTTTACCACCTATACGTGGGGAGCAGGAATCCCCAAAAACGTAATTACCCGTGTTATTTCCCCATGTACTCATGGAAATTTGTCACTCGGTATATAGGGTCGAATCGCTAACCATACAGGTTCTGACCATCGGGGGCAACGATGTGGTGTAAATAAATTGGGAATCACTCCCAGAAGATAAATTCTATCCAAATTTTTGAACGCATAATTTGGAGAGATCAAACTACCCAGGACTAGGTTGTAGTTGAGGGAAATATAGAATGAATGCGATCAAAATGTACCTATAGCTCCGCCTAGGTGGATAGATCAAATACAGGGGAATAACCTCGAACAGTGAATCTAAGAACAGCTGAAGATAGACAACAATGAATTTACCAGGTCAACAACTGAAAATAATAGTGTCACCATGACAGTACGGCCGCAAAGAAGGAGAATATACCTGCTTCTTACTGTAATCCGTCTCTTACTGCAATTATTAATGATTAGTGATATTGCCTTAATCATATTTTTCTGAAAACTGAAATATGAGATTACCTCCAAGCAAACAGAAACTATGTTGATACCAAACTCAAACCAAAGAAGGGTATTTACAGCTCTCTTTAACTTTACTGAACATCCAATTTTGTTTATAGTCCCTGTTCCGTGTTTATCTAAATCGTGATGTACACAAGTACCATTTGCTGCCTTTGCACAACATGAAAATGGAACTGCATCTAAGCGTCTTGTCAGTGATCTTTCCTTAATTTCATGATAATCAGAAAAAAGATCGTCCATATTAATATATCTATAATACAAAGTTAAGTAATTTTAATAAGATATTAAGCGTAGTACACCTTATTTCAGTCTCCCTATTAAATTTTTGTCCGCTCCATTCCAAGTTAAACCAGTCCAAGTAGTTATATGAGCCGCAGCATTGCAAGATCCACTGCACATTATCAATCATTTCTTTAGATATTTGCTTTGTGTGATACTGATGCAAAAGTTCCAAAAAAGTCAAACCAATATTTGTGGAATTCCAAATACCAACAATAGCCAAGACTGCAGCAATCAAATTTGTTGTCAGGGAGATTCCTACTATTAGTTGCAAGTAACATAAAGTGTATCCGAAGACCCTGTCCATGTTTGGTAAGCTGTGTTTGGGAAAATCGCCATTAATAGTCAAGGTATTTCAAATTTCTCTCACACTTTAGACATTCTTAGACGTGTGGTGGCTGGAACAGCTATGAGTCCAGCAACTAGGGTAGCTCCAGTAGGGTAAATGCTACCGCTGAAAGCTAAAACTTCCGACATTGTGAAAGATAAAGTTCCACATATTATTATCTGGCAAATACATATTGAACCCAGAGCTATGCATAGTGTTACGATTCCTTCGATTCCCGCCAGCACCATAAAATTAACACACTGCTTTTAGACAGACAGCCGTATTGCATATACCTACTGTATAGAAAGAAATGTTAATAAATCTGACAGCGTCAAAAGTAACGCTGATATGATTGACTTATCAAAGTCAACTTGATTTTTCGATTACCTACTTCTCTGTCAGTATCCTTAATTTGGGGTAGATCACAGACTATGAATGCAATATTATAAAATTCATAGCATTCTTGGCGTCGGATAATAAGTGTTGACTTACGTCTAGTCGCTACCAGTAGCAAACTACCCCGTGCGCCGAAAAAAGCCGAAGTCTATATTACGCGCTCTGCGACATGCCTACACATAAAGTAAGTGTAACAAAGAAATTTATGAAACGAAACAGACTAACGGAAACCTAACGGAACGTATTTTTGAAACAGACCACTTAGATGACGGGACACCAGACACACATTTTTTGGAAAAAAGCTCCTGTAAAAACATGAGAAAAACAAACCAACTTACACGGGAGTAGAACTCATCCAGCCCGAGGACATCAAACCGCTAACTCTATGCGATACCTGCCTACCCACCGGAACCGTCATCATTGTTCACTATACTTTGTATGATGAGTCTTTGCGTGTGTATAAAATTAGTTAAGACATACGCGCCTACTGCTAGCCCGTACCGTTCCTTAATATAAATGTAGCGACGTATGTCATTTGGTTGTAAGACATACGTCTCATAATACAATATTGAGCGGAACACAAATGCGACTATATGAAGTGATGTCGAAGCGTCATTCAGCTTTACAGTTCATAGGCGTGTGGTATAGGTACCTACTGTCAAGTAAATGTCATAATGTGGAATTAATTTTATAAACTTTTTATAATGTTTTACCGTGTTTCTGATGCTTTAAAGATTAGCTTGTGTACAGTTTCCAGCATCAAAGTACGTTCAGAAAGAAATGAGCCTTTGCTAAGTCCAGGAAAATCCCGGCCGCGAATGCCAAAAAAATGGAAATTCGTAATGTTATATACAACATGTATGCACAAGGTAAGTTTATTTTTTAAATAGGTACTATGAACTCACTAAAATCTAGAATTGCATCACAAAATATATCTTAAAAATCTAAGTTTCTTTCATTTCTTCTTCTGCTGGTGCCATACCTGCTAATTAATATATGATGTAACAGTTAAATTACCATATTTATATCTGTACCTGAGCAAAATAAAACACACGCCACTGCTTGACAATACACTCGACCTTGAAATTTATTTGTATCATATGTAAGCAGTTGTGACGCACGCGCAAAGATCCATCATACAAACTGTAGTAACGAATTACTTAAACGATATTTTTTGTTTTGCGATATTAATACTGAATGTATGAACGCTGCTTCCGCTCGGGTATCTACGGGATAGTTTGTTACCGGTAGCGAATAGACGCTTCTTAAGTGAAGTAGCAGTAAATATGGAAGCGTACAGTAATCTATTAATCAGCCTTGAATGGTTGAATGGAAGGTTCTATTACACACTTGTCGCTATTATTCTAGTAGGTACTTAGATAAAATATTAATCAAGCAATATTAATAATAATTTCCTGCCCGCTGATGACCCATGGGATAGAGCAGAGAGGTTTCATTCAGCCAGTATTTTGGCGCTAATGCGTTTGAATCCTATCAAATTTAGAATGAAACTGTCGGTTTTTTGACGTTGCATTTGTTTGTAGTTATGTGAGTTTGTGTTTGTGTGAAGTTTCTTTTCCCCGCAAGAAATTCTGTACCACAAGGATGTCGTAGAGCACAAGGGACGATCCAGTTTAAAAATATATCTGATAATGATGCAACTATATTTTAGAAATGTTATGGGCTAAGTCGAAGCCGAAAACATGAACATATCGATAAACAGAACGAACAGAGGAATAGAACGATGGTGAAGGAGACAAGGAGGGTGGGAGAAACGGAAGACAAACGTGGAAGAATTCGTTAGCCTTTATTACTTACCTACTTACTGTTCTCTCAATGGAATAAAAGTTAGATCAAAATAATAGCCAAGAAAAACTTGAAACACTATAATTCTGTTGTGAAAATCACTCATATACAATGGTTAATAATAATAATAATAATAAACGGCTTTATTTCCATTGCAAAGGTTAACAAACAAAATTTATAAAATTATGAAAAATATGAAAAATATAAAAACAGGACTATGAAAAAAGAAATATATATAATATTCATGACTATAATAATTACAGTAACTGCATCGAAATTAACATATTATATTCACAACATAAACATAATATTTTTGATAAGGATGGGCGAAGTTTAGCCAATGGCTATTCTTACACTTAACCCACCGTACCGAAAAGTAGTAGAAAAAATGGAAGAAGAAAAATGTATAAGAAGTCAGAATAAGAAAACAAGAGCAGAATGAAGAGAAAGGGAGGAGGAAGAGGAGGGGACGACAACAACTTGAAATCGGTGATAACGGTTAATGCTGACCGATAAATAGGTGCGCTCTAACACGTGTTCGAAACTCTCTCAAACTTCTACTCTCGCCAAAATCTTCACAAAATGCGTTAAAAGCCCTAACCGCGACAAATGTGAAACTCCTCTGAAATAAGGCAGAGGAATGTTGTGACATGGTCAAATGATTCAGATAACGCAGACCCAGACCATGAACATTTTGCCGAAACACAAGCTTTTCAGTCAAATACACAAATACACACTCAACAGCCGATACAGAAAAGTAAGAGATTGAAAGATAACTATATTTTCAAACCGCAACCATTCCAATTCGTTGATCTTCGATGATACTCCTCTGTCAAACTTCCGCATGTCAAACACAAAACGACAGCAAGTATTCTGAACAAGCTGCAGTCTGCGCCTGTAAGTAGAATCAGGGCAAGGATAAAACGTAACTATACAATCATTAAATACAGACATGATCGATGACTCGCATAATTTTTTCCGTATCTTAAAATTCAGTATATGTCTATTTGAGAAAAGTGCTGTTTTCATGCGAGAAAAACTGTTTTGAAGAAATTTACTACATGCTCTCTAAATCGACGTTTTTCATCGAAGATGACACCCAAGCTCTTAGCAGTGCTAGAAAATTCCACAAGTTCATTACCAACACGTATGTGAAGGTGATCCCAAAAATATTGACGCTTGCCTCGTGAACAAAAAAGGATTAGAAAATCTAACTGCTGAACTTCAGAGGGAGCAAAAAAGTGTAAGAGCTGTGTATCATCAGCGTATGATTGAATAGAGGAATTCAAAACACAATCCCCCATATCTTCCGTATACAACAGAAAAAGCAATGGTCCAAGGATTGATCCCTGTGGCACGCACGAAGTAATAGACCCAATAGTAGAATGTAAATTATTAACAATGACGTACTGGGTTGAAGATAGGAATGATAGACCGGTAGGACATACATCATATTAGTCTTGATCAAATATCGTTTTGAATGGCCCTCTCGTTTATTTCTCGTTTATTTCTAGTTTTCTTGTTATTTATGTAGGAAAATGATGTCGTTTTGGTTGTTTTTTAGTTAAGAAGACTTATTAAAGTTTTTGTTTTATAGTGTATATTATTTTTTGTTTCAGTTTGTTTATTTTTTATAAAAAAATACCTTTAATGAAGACTAATATTGTTTATTAATGGACCTTTATATTTTCCCCCCAAAATTAAATTATACAGTGCAGTTGATTTGGGTATTTTGTATTTTTAGTACATTTTTACGCGAAACAGTACAGTTTTCTGTAATTTTCAGTACACTAATTTTGACAGCTGCGGCAACACTGTCCTCGAATGCTAGTGGTGCACCCACAACAAACAGACGACGAAGCCATAGATTAGAGACGAAGCAGCACCGAGCAGTTGCAACAGCTAAAGTTATTACTGTGTTTTTGAAGCAACAAATTTATGCAAACACAATTTTAAAGTTGAGGTGGCAATACATTGTTGGTGTCCCCTATATACCCGCAATTTGTGAATGTGTATGCTACTCCAATTGCGGTTGTATCAACCACATTTTTTCCGTGAATTTTGAGCCGCCAGACATAGGTATCTGGGTTACTAGCTCATTTTTAAAGAAATTTCTGATGCGTTAGAAATTTATGCAAATTGTCTATTTAGCTTAATAAACCAACAGAAACTTAAATAAAGGTTATCAAGAATTGTTAAAACGAAAAATAACGTCTTTAACCTGCTGTGACAGAGATATAAGGAAATTAATGTAATTGAGATTCTTGACCGAAGCATTATACTTTTTAGATTAGTGCTTAGAACCGAAAACTGCTTTAAGAAATGTCTTTTATTATTACAATACACAACTACTTTTTTAATATACCTATAATGCATAAACTCGTATGTAATCTACTTGCAGAGCTGCATCGTTGCTCTCTTGAAGATTCCACGTGGGCAGCCACTCTTCACGGTAATCCCAAAATTCTGTGAAAGCCTGTAAGATTTGAAATTATCTACATTTCATCATTGTTACATTCTTAGAATTTACCTTATTTGATTTATTCTCCCATGGTTTTTTGGCTGGATTAGTTGCTTTATCGGGGAAGAAACTTACTCCTCCTACTGCCAAATTAATTATAAAATAAAACTCTTGATCGAATGGAGCCATTTCCGTAGCTCCTTTCCATGGATTATCGTAACCAAGTGAACTGAAATTCCCCATCTCCCAAAATCCCCCCATAGGTGGTGTTATTGTGCCGTATTCTTCATCATCTACAGAAAAAGTTATGTTGTCCGGTGACCAAATGAGTTCGAAAACGTGGAAGTTTTCGTTATAACCGTCCATATTATTTTTGTCCCACGACGTATTTGCATATTTATTTTGGGAAGGTTCTGGCCCCCAGTGTAGCGTCGAAGATATTTTTTGTACTCCGATGTTTGTGTCGTTCAGAGTCAAGTTTAAATTACCTCTGCCTTCTATTATATCAACTTCTCCAGAAGTTGGCCAGCGTAAGCCATAGGCGTTATCACGCGGCATCATCCATATCGCTAAAATAGTGACAAATAAGCTGTTCATCATAATCCGTTTTATCCGATTTCCTCACCAGGCCACAACCAATCCCCAGTTGGTAATTTGGTTCTTACTTGCACCCTACCATAACAAAATGAAAATGAGTGGAATGTTCGAATCTTGGCACTTTTAACAGGGTTGAGAATGTTTGTGCGTGTTCCAGTTCGTGAACAACCCCAGTACGTTGGATTTGTACATCTAAAAGAATGAAAATTATGCAAGACTTTTATAGGCACTCTTCGTATGCACAATTTGATATCTAAAATTACCATCTGTCAAGGAATACAAAAATTCAATAAAATATAGAGTATTCTATTAAATAATATGCTATAGGTGCTGTGCAGAAGAAATGGGACAGTCTGTAAAAATTAGGATAATTTTTAAACTATGGAGTACTAAAAATAAGAAGGGGTTTTTCATACAACATTGTTCTCTAAAATGCACAAGACACGCGTAAAACTCAGCGGACGCACTACTGGGACACTCTGTATACTACATTCATCTGGCTGGAGATCTGGCCTTCAGCCTAGCAGTCGCTTGATTCAGACTCCTATGGTTCAAAGGTTTTGTTTTTTAGATTAAGCGTTAATTTCTTTTATTTTTTCCACTCTTGTAAAATTTTGTTTTAGGGCTTGATTTACAAGATGTTTCAACTTGTTTGACTATGTATTGTTGATCCACGCGCTGTTTGTTTTAAGCTGGGCTTAGGTCTTGGCATTCTTAATAAATCACCTTTTCAAATACTTATCGAGTTCAGTTTTGTAAAAAAATATTATGTAGGTACTTCTTTGTCCTTAGCACTTAGAAGGAACAATAAATTTCACTTTTCTTAATAGGCCTTGAAAAGAAAAACTAGTAGGCATTTGGATTCCAAAATAATGATTAATAAAAAAGGTAGAGTTACCTATGTAACTAAAAGTCTCTTGAAAGAGGGAGTTCTAAATGAGAAATGACATAAGGTAACGAAGAAAAAGTTTTGTAGAGGAATTTTATTGCTAAACAAAGTTTAATCTAGTTGCCACTGGGATAGAAAACAAGGTCGTTGGTTATTACGGCGACATGTCAGATTTGTCAGAAATAGTTTTAGAAGATGTCATACAAGATTGAAATCCGAAAATCTATCTATAATTTAGTTGGACGAGTGCATAAACTCGCGATTGTTAACATTTTTCGAAACCAAAATATTGGACTGTCAACCATTTACCGTACAATTAAGGAATGCAAATGAAGTAACCAGACTCATCCACACTGATCAAGACAGAGTTGGAACGTCCACTCGCAAGTTAGGCCGCCGATTTAGAATTGCGTATACAGGACTTTGACTAAAAATGGATTAAAATATCGAAAAAGAAGGAAGTGTCCCAAATACACCGCAGTCCAGTTAGACAGAATCCCAAGATGCTGGCAACAGAGTTATTGTTATGGACGACGAGAAATATTTCACATTATCTAATTCGGAAATCAAGGGTAGGTAACGATGGTTTTTACACGTCCAATATTGAAAATTGTTCAGACAACGTAAAATTCCAAGCAAAAGCGAAATTTGCCGACAAGGTTTTGGTCTGGTGCGCTATTTCTCAAACAGGAATTTCAAGACCTTACGCCGGGAGAGGTAGAGGCGAAGCTGTAGATGCCAATGGTCTATTCGCAAATGTCTACCAAAATTGATAAATTTCATTAAATACACATCATCAAAATGGTGAAACAATATTCTGGCCCGATCTGGCTTCATGCCAATATGACAGAATCAGTCAGTACTGGTTAACTGAATGTGAATTATGTAATGTAATTACGTAAGAACGACAATCCCCTCAACGTTCCCCATTGAGGAGTTTTGGGCACTACTAAGCAGGCAAGTGTATGATAAGGGTTGGGAAGCCCAAAATTAAGCACAGTTACCTACGGACCAGAATATTTCAGAAGATTCGAGAAGTTAACATAATCGTTGTTCAGAGAATGACGGGGACAATTATTCTACCAAAATTGCGCGCCTTTGAGGACCATGGGCTTCTATCAGTTTTGTGAATTTAGTTTTTGTATAACGTAATGCATAGTATATAATAATTTCCCTAGGTTTAAGTCTCAATAAAATTCTTGTTACTATTCGACTTTGACATTTTTCTCAAAACTTATGTTCCATACGTTATTTAGGTATAAGTGTTAGCATCCTGCAAAGAAGAATGACTTTGAATAAAGTTTAAACAGATCTGGCAAGGGTTTGTTACGGTATGAAGCTTAATAAAAATAATACTAAAATATTGGTATAGAGAGCGCGAAAATAGGACTAAGACTAAAATGAAATTTGGAAGCTAGAAATCAGAGGAAGTTCTAGATTTGGAAAGCCGAATAACTCGCGATGTTAGGAGAACCAGAGACATAAAACAAAGAATAGCCCAAGCCCAAGTTGTATTTCACAAAAAGAATCCAAGTAAAGTCTGTTGTTAGACCAATTGTTTTCTGAATCTTCGTCATGAACTGTATGATTGCGTATTTTTTTTCAATAAAGTGAAAGAAAATGTGATGTAAAAGTTACTTACTGATCTACAGGTGAACCACCATTGAGGTCAATTGTTCCCTTATAAAGAAACTCATTGCTAAATGTGTCGTTAGTTAATGTTGGTTTTATGAAGAGCTTACCATCTTCTACAAAACTGTTGCTTCTATTATTTGTATACCATTGAAATTCCCAGTTCTGAAACGAAGGAAAATTCGTAATAAAATTATTTTGAAAATATGTTAATTTACTTACTCCACCACCGGCAAGTGTATTTTCATGTTCCCATTTCTTGAAGTTGAATTTTTCGAATTCGTCGCTGAATATTAAATCTCCGGAACATATTTTCTTCGGTGCAAAAGTACCAGTAGCGGTCGTTTCAGAAGGAATACAATTTAGTTCGTTTTCGGCTACTGTCAATACTGCGAGAGACGCGCACATAAACAGAACTACATTCATGTCCGTTTCCGGAGATAATAATTGCAAAAACTAAATAATTATGAGGGTATGCTCAACATGGTGTTCACGATCGATTAACCGGTTTTACAATAGATGCTAATTTGCAATTTCCCGAGTCAGTGCTTCCCAAGGCGTCATAATTCTTATTAAACAAATGTTACTTGTAGATAAACTGTGAAATACTATTCCTTTTGTTTAATTTCTTTTAATAAGAAATAAATAAATAATTCCACAACATCAAAACCTTTGTCCATTTATTTCACAATCACAACAAAACAGAGCTGAAGTATGCTTTATAAAAAGGGCAGGTAGAAATATTATTAAATTTTTCGGACCGACTGTCAGTTCGTCTAAAGCATTGGTTTTCAAAGTGGGGGGCGCGCCCCACTAGGGAGGCGCGATAACATGTAAAGGGAGGCGCGAGCGAGAAACGGAAATCCTTTCCGTAAGTGATTAAAGGTTGTTTTTTAAAACATGTTTTCACTGTTGTATTTTATAAGTACATGGCGAGCCCACTGGCTTCCTCTAGCTCAGTGGTTCCCAAAGTTTTTTTGTCACGCCTCCCTACTGTCTAAAATGAAAATGCCCACGCCCCCCGTTGGCACAAGCTAGCTCTAGCTCTAGCGGTCTAGCTGCTAGAGAGCTAGAGCTAGACTCTAGCAGTCTAGCAGCTAGGCAGCTAGAGGAAGCCAGTGGGCTCGCCATGTACTTATAAAATACAACAATGTAAAACATGTTTTAAAAAAACAACCTTTAATCACTTACGGAAAGGATTTCCGTTTCTCGCTCGCGCCCCCCTTTACATGTGATCGCGCCCCCCACTTTGAAAACCAATGCTCTAGCTGCTAGACTGCTAGAGTCTAGCTCTAGCTCTCTAGCTGCTAGACTGCTAGAGTCTAGAGCTCTAGCTCTCTAGCAGCTAGACCGCTAGAGCTAGAGTCTATCAGTTGACTCTAGCTTGTGCCAACGGGGGGCGTGGGCATTTTCATTTTAGACAGTAGGGAGGCGTGACAAAAAAGAACTTTGGGAACCACTGGTCTAAAGGATACACTAAAAGTCATAGTTGGTGAGTTTTTCAGAAAATGCTCTGAAGAAAACACCAAGATGAGTGTCGATACGTTAAATATGCCTTTTAGTGTTGTAGTGTAGTGGAGTGTAGTGTGAGTACTGTAGTACAGTAAGTGTAGTAGATACATCTATTATTTAGCACTTATCTGAAAGAAGTTACTCTCATTTGTAATCAGACGAAATCTAGCTTTATTCAACTTAAGCCAGGTGTACCCCAAGGTTCAATATTAGGACCGCTTTTATCCTGTATTTGCGTTTATAATTTTGTTAAATTCATGCGCCGTTGTAAGGCCTTGTGTTATGCAGATGTTACACAGCTCTGCCTCTCCTTTCCTACTGTCGATGTTAGGGACAGGTACGTGAAAATTAGCAGGGAACGTGAGGTATTGGTATACCGAATTAAATTCCAAAATTTAATGTAATAGTTTTCGGTTAAACAATTTAAAATTAGTTTAGTGTAGGTTAGTTTAGGCTGGGTGGAATGGAAGAGCAGGTAAGCTGCTGGGCATTGTTACCTGAACTCAGCTCTCGCATGGATTTATGGGAATATTTATCATTGAAATTTATTAGAATTTATTACTTGTATTCAATAAAGCAGTTTATTTGTATTATTATTATTATTATTATTATTATTATTATTATTATTAATGTTAATGTTATTGTTATTATTATTATTATTATTATTATTACGTATTACGTATTATTATTATTATTATTAGACGTGACAGTCAGCCCACCAGTATAATAATATTTCCAAGGCTGGAAGCTTACAAACCAATAAAAACAATTCATTTAAAAAAAAAAAGATTTTAATAATTATTGTCGTATTATAAGGCAAAAACTCTTACATAATCTACTTGCAATGCTGCATCATCCGTGTCACTGAGATTCCAAGTTAGTAGCCATTGCTTCCGTCTATTCCAAAATGTTGTAGTTGCCTAGAAGATTATTAAAGTATTAATACCACATGCCACATTCATAATTTGCGAATTCGAACAGATATAAATCACGCGAATATTTGAAGGTTAGTGTGAAATACAAATAGGAAATGAGAAGATAGAGAAAGTCGCGAATTTTTGCTATTTAAGAAGTAAAATAACTCGAGATGGTAGGAGCATTAAAGATAAAACAAAGAATAGCGCAGGGCCGAGTTGCGTTTAACAAAAAGAAACAACTGTTATGTTCCAGAAACTCGGAAGAGACTTTTAAAGTCGTATGTACGGAGCACGGCATTAAACAGGTGCGAAACTTAGACAATAGGAGAAGCCGATCGAAAAAGAGTAGAAGCGTTTGAAATGTGGTGCTACAGACGCATGATGAAGATACCGTGGATAGATAAGGTTAGCAATAGGGAAGTATTAGAAAGAGTTTGGGAAAAGCGAAAGGTATGGAAGACAATAAAGAATAGGAGAGATAGGATGGTAGGATGGTAGGACACCTTCTAAGACACGAAGGAATAGTTCGCGACATACTAGAGTCAGAGACAGGAATAAAAAGAGGTTGGGGTAGACCTAGATTAGACTACTGCTCTCAAATAGTTAGGAATGTAGGATGTTCTACTTTTAGGGAAATGCGTAGGTTAGCTCAGGATTAAAAAAGATGGAGGTACGCGTCCAACCAGTCTTCGAGCTGAGAACCTTATGGTGATGATGAGTGTGAACAATGAACGTATAATAGTTTTGAGGTCATTCGGCTTGCACTGCTAGGGTCAAATTTTAAAAGGTAAAAAAAGTGGGAGTACCTATCAGATAGGATTGATTTAACTCTGCTCGGTTTTGAACTTTTGGAATCCACAAAGGGAAAGGTGCATAACAAGCGACAGACAGCGTAGATCTAGATTTATGGTAATTTTATTTTCGTCTGTTGACTAATCCTTCTTTATCGAACGAAAAGAAATACAGGGTATTTCAGGAGGAATGGTACATACTTCAGTATGTTATAGAATCGCTCATTTTGAACAAAAAGTTCATATGAACATGTGTCCAATTCTCAATGGTTACTAAGTTACAGCCAGCTGAATTACTGCATAAACGAATTTATTACTTCACTAGCTGGTACCCGGCGCGTTGCTGCCTCTGAAGAAATAATTGTGGTAAAATCGTTTGAAACTTGATAAACTGCGAATGGCATATGCCGTTTGACGTTTGCATTTTCACTTTATAAATTATTTGCTGCCCGGTCCCGGTACGACATGCGCGGCACCTACTGTAAGTTAATCAACATAATTTTTTTGTTTTGTGCGAGGCGGGGGCTTGATATGACACTTATCAACTGTCAGATTTGACAAATAAAATTTATAAAATCGAGCGTTACCTAAAAAAACGTTACGTTCCTCTGCGTAACTATGGATACGTGTATTTATGTACAATGACCAAAATTATCAAGTTAGTAATTAATTTCAAGTTGTCAGTTTAAAATTGTAATATTTTGTTGTGAAACTGTCGAAAATGTCGATTTCGGATGGTGAGGAAGAAACTATTTGTACTCCTGCAGATATAATTGAAACAGCAAATGAAGCTACAACAGATTTATTGCCCGATAAATTTAAAAAAGTGTATGAAATTTGTTATAGACGGTTTATAGACTGGTGTGACACAAAGTTTGTTAAGAACATTACTGAAAACGTCCCACGGAAACGAGATAAAAAGTATCCTATGTCCGTCTCCTGGTTCTAAGCTACCTCCCCACCAATTTTCAGCCAAATCGGTTCAGCCGTTCTTGAGTTATAAATAGTGTAACTAACACGACTTTCTTTTATATATATAACTAGCTGGTACCCGGCGCGTTGCTGCCTCTGAAGAAATAATTGTGGTAAAATCGTTTGAAACTTGATAAACTGCGAATGGCATTTGCATTTTCACTCTATAAATTAAGATGCTGCCCGGTCCCGGTACGACATGCGCGGCACCTACTGTAAGTTAATCTTCAGATTAGCCCAGCGAGTGTTCCTGTGAAGTTTGTTTTGTGCGAGGCGGGGGCTTGATATGACACTTATCAACTGTCAGATTTGACAAATAAAATTTATTTAATACTTTCTGACGGTCTGAATTTTATTTGTCAAATCTGACAGTTGATATGTGTCATATCAAGCCCCGATTTCTCACAAAACCAAGAAAAAAAATTCTGTTGATCCGATCGCTACCAAACTTGAAACGGGATAAAAAGTATCCTATGTCCGTCTCCTGGTTCTAAGCTACCTCCCCACCAATTTTCAGCCAAATCGGTTCAGCCGTTCTTGAGTTATAAATAGTGTAACTAACACGACTTTCTTTTATATATATAGATATACTAGCTGGCACCCGGCGCGTTGCTGCCTCTGAAGAAATAATTGTGGTAAAATCGTTTGAAACTTGATAAACTGCGAATGGCATATGCCGTTTGACGTTTGCATTTTCACTTTATAAATTATTTGCTGCCCGGTCCCGGTACGACATGCGCGGCACCTACTGTAAGTTAATCTTCAGATTAGCCCAGCGAGTGTTCCTGTGAAGTTTGGTAGCGATCGGATCAACATAATTTTTTTGTTTTGTGCGAGGCGGGGGCTTGATATGACACTTATCAACTGTCAGATTTGACAAATAAAATTTATAAAATCGAGCGTTACCTAAAAAAACGTTACGTTCCTCTGCGTAACTATGGATACGTGTATTTATGTACAATGACCAAAATTATCAAGTTAGTAATTAATTTCAAGTTGTCAGTTTAAAATTGTAATATTTTGTTGTGAAACTGTCGAAAATGTCGATTTCGGATGGTGAGGAAGAAACTATTTGTACTCCTGCAGATATAATTGAAACAGCAAATGAAGCTACAACAGATTTATTGCCCGATAAATTTAAAAAAGTGTATGAAATTTGTTATAGACGGTTTATAGACTGGTGTGACACAAAGTTTGTTAATAACATTACTGAAAACGTCCCACGGAAACGGGATAAAAAGTATCCTATGTCCGTCTCCTGGTTCTAAGCTACCTCCCCACCAATTTTCAGCCAAATCGGTTCAGCCGTTCTTGAGTTATAAATAGTGTAACTAACACGACTTTCTTTTATATATATAGAATAAATAGTGTAACTAACACGACTTTCTTTTATATATATAGACTAGCTGGTACCCGGCGCGTTGCTGCCTCTGAAGAAATAATTGTGGTAAAATCGTTTGAAACTTGATAAACTGCGAATGGCATATGCCGTTTGACGTTTGCATTTTCACTTTATAAATTATTTGCTGCCCGGTCCCGGTACGACATGCGCGGCACCTACTGTAAGTTAATCTTCAGATTAGCCCAGCGAGTGTTCCTGTGAAGTTTGGTAGCGATCGGATCAACATAATTTTTTTGTTTTGTGCGAGGCGGGGGCTTGATATGACACTTATCAACTGTCAGATTTGACAAATAAAATTTATTTAATACTTTCTGACGGTCTGAATTTTATTTGTCAAATCTGACAGTTGATATGTGTCATATCAAGCCCCGATTTCTCACAAAACCAAGAAAAAAAAATTCTGTTGATCCGATCGCTACCAAACTTCACAGGATCACCCGCTGTGAGAAGTAAAATCGAGCGTTACCTAAAAAAACGTTACGTTCCTCTGCGTAACTATGGATACGTGTATTTATGTACAATGACCAAAATTATCAAGTTAGTAATTAATTTCAAGTTGTCAGTTTAAAATTGTAATATTTTGTTGTGAAACTGTCGAAAATGTCGATTTCGGATGGTGAGGAAGAAACTATTTGTACTCCTGCAGATATAATTGAAACAGCAAATGAAGCTACAACAAATTTATTGCCCGATAAATTTAAAAAAGTGTATGAAATTTGTTATAGACGGTTTATAGACTGGTGTGACACAAAGTTTGTTAAGAACATTACTGAAAACGTCCCACGGAAACGGGATAAAAAGTATCCTATGTCCGTCTCCTGGTTCTAAGCTACCTCCCCACCAATTTTCAGAACATTACTGAAAACGTCCCACGGAAACGGGATAAAAAGTATCCTATGTCCGTCTCCTGGTTCTAAGCTACCTCCCCACCAATTTTCAGCCAAATCGGTTCAGCCGTTCTTGAGTTATAAATAGTGTAACTAAAACGACTTTCTTTTATATATAGATATAGATATAGATATAGATATAGATAAGATATAGATATAGATATAGATTTATTCTGACAACTAATTTTTGATATACAATGTAAAGAAGTATAGATTTTAGAGGAATGGCTCAAAAATCCCACAGCCGAACTTTGCAGTTCTTCCTGGCGCTTCTTTCTTCTTGTAGCACTGGTTATAATACGGACGATTAATTCATCACGTATGCCTATTTTTCTCTATAAACATCATTTTTCATCACTCCCCAAAACACATAATCCAATGGACTTAAGTCCGGAGAACTAGCTGACCAATTCATGGGGCTACCAAGACCGATCCTAATAATGCTAAATGCCAAATGACAATCGTTTTACAGTAGCCTACTGGATAATTTATTGCTCTGTAATGCGCTTTACATTAAAATTGCTGTACTTATATCAGTAACCATTGGGAATTGGATATGAACCTTTTCGTTGAAAATGAGCGATACTATAACATACTGAAGTATGTACCATTTCTCCTGAAACACCCTGTATAGCAGTGTAGATCAGTGAATGATGCACGTGGCAGTAGCGACCAACGGAGGCAGAATTAAGAACAGATGGCTGCTTTGAAAATGGGCCAATTAATGAACACTCCCCCTTTTCGATAGTCTTTGATTATAACCCTCAAGTCTTTTAGTTTCAAAGATAAGAGTTATGAAGGTATACTCTAATTTCCCCTATAGCACCATACCGGAGCAGCAATTTAATAGTGCCGCGTGCAGTTTTGAATCTGTAAACTACAAAACTGGACCTCGGCTTCAACAATAAACCCTACATGTTTTAGAATGTGCGAGATAAACTAAATTTTATACAATTCTAGTAAGGTAGATCAAAAAGTTCTAACAGTAACCATTAATTATGTGAAACCTGGCATATATTTTGGATTATTTGATAACTATAGACCTTGTTAACTTACATGAACAGGGAAATCGTCCATCCATGGTTTCGGGAAAGGATTTAATGCTTCTTCCGGAAAATATCCAACACCTCCAACAGCTAAACCAATAACGATATAAAATTCTTGGTCAAAAGGAGCTATTTTAGAACTATGCTTCCAAGGGTTCCTATAACCGGAAGAGTTTAATTTTCCATATTCCCACATTCCTCCTAACGGTGGGCGTACTATTCCCATCATCGTTCCATCCACACTGAACTTTATATAGTCAGGTGCCCATTCCATGCTGTATTTGTGAAAACCGTCGTTAAAGCCAGACTTATTTTCCATTTCCCAGTGTGTGCGAGTATGTTGATTGTAAGAAGTACTTGGTCCCCAATGAAGAGCAGAAGTTACTTTTTGCACTCCGATTTCAATTCCTTCCAATTCTAACTTTTTATTTCCGCGACTTTCCACAAGGCTAACGCCGCCAGAAGAAGGGTAACTAGAATAAACATTGTAGCGTGGGAGTAATCCAATATAAGGTCGTAACCAGTCACCAGTGGGCATTTTTGCACTTATTTCCAAACGTCCGTATTTAAAAGCGAAAGATTCTGTGGTACGAATGCGGGCACTTCTAACAGGATTTAATGCAGTTGTTCTGTTTCCGGTACGAGTGCATCCGGAATTACTCTTGTCTGTGCAGCTAAAAGCGCAATGGTTATAATATTTATTTGTACGTGAAGAAAATTGTTTGGTGAAGTTACTATTCTGCTGGAGCTCCCCCTGTTATCTTTATCGTTCCGGAGAATAGAAAATTTTCGCCATATATTTCTGATGTTAGAGTCGGTTTTATGTAAAGTGTTCCATTATGAACGAAACTGTTGGAGCGATTGTTGGTATACCATTGAAATTCTGAATTCTGGAATCAAATAATTTGATGTTGTATAGATAATAAAACAACAAGAACTTTGCATATGCAATGAATAGTCACAAAAACAAAAAGTTAGGTTTTAGTAGTCTACTGTCTACTATCCGATTCTACATGTTTCAGTAAATATTATCGTTGGCCTCTTTGTCATAAAGGAAACTGACGCCACAATGTTTTTTAGTTCTAACTAGACCTTTGCATACATAAGTTTTGTTCGGACTTTTTTCATACAACGTAACTGCTTGAAAAATAAATACGAGGACACAAATGTCGATTCACTGTATATATTTTTTATTGTTTTATTTGCACATTTCCAGTAGCTCTAACCCTGAGGGTGTCTTTGACGCTTCCATAAACCTCATTGCTATTTCTGATTAAAAATTCTTGTGAAATTCTGGCATACTCGTAAATAAATAACTGATTATATAATCGACGTTTCGCCCCCGTTCGGGGGCTTTGTCAAGATTTGTTTGAAAAGTATAAAAAATATGAAATTGACAATAAAATATTTGAATTTCTTTTTCCAAACAATAAAAAGCATTTATACGGTAACTATGATAAAAATATAAAAATTTTACCACTTTCGATTTTGGAAACATTTGACTTTATGGAAGAGAAAATTAATTTAACAATAATACTGATAAGTAAGTAGCAGAGAATATGATTTATTTTATTATATTAAAGTAAATTTGACTTAAATTTTGTATATCAATTATATTATTAATAGAGTTTTGTTCTTTTTTTATGTAGATCATTTCTAAAAACAGTCGAGATTTAAAATTTTTTTCTTGTTCTAAAATTTTGGTATCATTAAATTCAAAAGTATGATTGTTGTTTTAATTCTGAACAACCCACGTGTCACAAAAAGAGTAATGTTATGTGTCTAGCTGACCGAGCAGTTAAACTTTCCAGCCCACAATATAGAAAATCCGCAATAGAAAAAGTATTAAATTGTTTAATAAAAAAATAACTATCCTAAAAATTTCATTATGAAACTTATAAAAAATAGAATCCACCAATTTTACAATAATACCTAATGCCGATAGTAAAAAACCGAAAGAAAATAAAAATTACATTTCATTTCATATATTAAAGTTATGTCACACAATATTAATAAATCATTAGTAAAATACAACTTACAAGTATAACAACCTAAAATTGTTTTATTCTAATTTAAAAACACCCATTCCTAAACTAATGAAAACGCAAACTGTATACAAAATTAAATGTAAAGACTGAAAAAACATATATTGGCCAATCTAAAAATCATTTAGAAACCAAACTTAAACAACACAAATACAAAAACAGTAATTCAGCAATAAGTAAACATATGAAAAACAACAATCTTACTTTTGAATTTAATGATACCAAAATTTTACAGCAAGAAAAAAATTTTAAAATCTCGACTGTTTTTATAAATGATCTACATAAAATCGGCCCTAAGGGCCGATTGTATAAACATAAATTGAACTGTAGTTTAGCTAAACGCGGTTCAAAAGCTGAACGAAGTTCTGATGGAAAGGTGTTGTACCAAATGATTTGAACTGTAGTTCGGGTGATCTCCGATATTACAATGTTGGCAGTTCTGAACCTAGTGAAAATAGTTATGTCAGAAGAGTGTTTGATTCTATTATTTGGCGCCAAGAGAATCGTTTTTTACTTTATTTATAAATAATAATTCGCTAAACCAGTGTTTTTTTACTTTATTTAGTCAAGTAAGTGAATTTATGCTAAATATGAAATTTTTTTGTTTACAAGCAGTTCTTAAAATACAAATCTACTATTACTGTTTTGAAATTTGTTAAAAAAATATAAAACAATAAACGAAGTCGCATGTTACAAGTGGCGAAAAACTGCTTTTTATACAACCTAATAAAACTTTCCTGAAAAGCAGTAGTAGTATACTGAACCTCTGGCTTGTAAGAAGACATAAAATTTTCAATTTCGACCGAAAACAAAAAAGTTATGAGTAAGCAGCGGTACCGTTTCGGAGTTTTTCGTCGTAGCTTGTGCTCTCGCCTGCCTTTCGGCTACTAATCAAAGTCGCTCATCTATAAATCAGCCCATCCCGAAAGTGTACCCACAAATTCATTCTCAGTATTAGTTTGGCCGACTAATTCCCTGCTTTTCTAGATAATTTTTGTCGTCCGGTGTAGGTTTGCAGACAATGTTACTCATCATATATGCAGGTATATGCATTGCGCTCTACTACGTGAAGTACCTTTTTTAAGCTGTAATTGCTTTACCGTACCCCTGAACCCCCCGATTCTTAGTAAATTGGCGTGTCGGGTTCTTAAATCTTCTTCAAGACGTGTGTGTGTGTGTGTGTGTGTGTGTGTGGAATTCTCCCTAATTTAATCCGTATTTACAGATATGGACCCAATATCGCCTTTTCCTTCTTTTCTTTTCTTCGTGTTCATGCACTAATGCCACTACTATTATACTTATCTTCTTCTTCACTTGAAGATGATGAACTACTC
Source organism: Xestobium rufovillosum (assembly GCA_963966045.1). Lineage (NCBI taxonomy): Eukaryota > Metazoa > Arthropoda > Insecta > Coleoptera > Ptinidae > Xestobium > Xestobium rufovillosum. The sequence goes on along the minus strand of OZ014493.1, from coordinate 24,538,521 downwards.
ATGATGAAGTTTGCCAACTAACTAACCATGCACCCTCTGCAAATGCTTGTCACTTTTGAAGCGTCGCGCCGCATCGCGTTGCGCTGCTATGTGAGAAAATAGTCTGCGATTTTGAAGCGTCGTGTCGCGTCGTTATGTGAGAATCGACCTTAAAATTTAATATCATTAGGAACCTCGTGCAGTTATGCACAGCGGCAGCGCATGAGTTATTTCAATGAATTTGTCCATATCAAACATACTTTTGGAGTTCAATTTCAAAACGGGATGCCGCAGAACGGGACAATCAACTGACTGTGTCGTCCAAAGACGTCTAGAATGGACCTTGCGTCCTTATGGAACAGCTGATTTTGTTTTGAAGCCTACACGTTCGTAGGTAAGCGGGTCGCGCGGATCGTTGTTTGTTATTATATTCAAGCAACGGACCAAGAGCGAATGTTCCGCGATATTATGTTACCGCGGCGTCACCTGTTCACTACACAACTGGTCGGCTGTTTTGTTTTGCCTTTTCCACACACAAACGCTTAGACTGTGAATATTCACCCTGCTTCAATCGAAAATGTAAATAGCTAAGTCCCCTCTATAAGTCTTTGGTGTCGTCGCTTGCTTCCGCGTCCTGCAGTCCTCCAATGCGGCAGCATGCACCCGCTCATACCGCAAAAAACGGACCTGCCGTTTAAACTCGTGCGTTCTCGCCATCCTGCAAAACGGCTCCCGCAAAAACGGACCGTATTACACCGCACTAAGTTGAAACATGCGTTCCCGCCATCCTGCGAAACGGGACCCGCAAAAACGGACCGTATTACACCGCACTTAAGTTGAAACATGCATCTACCTGCTGATTTGCTATAAATTTCAATTTATTTTCAGTGTTCTGCAATGTTAATCAAAAAGAAAGTAAGTTAGGTAGATCACTAATAACGTAATAACATTGGCCAATTGAACCAAGTTCAGCGTCCTTGAACGGTCTGAATTGACCGTTCTGTAGAACTTCTAATTTGAACTAAGTTTAAGCTGAATTAAACTTTATACAACACTTTTTTACCTAAAACTGCAGTTCAGAGTTGAACTACAGTTCAACGTGTTTATACACCGGCCCTTAGGGAGTGCCTCGGTAGCCGGCGCCGGCCTTGCGTATAGTTGCCGGCGCGCTTCTATTTGGGAACGAAAAAGACTGATACAACGCATTTTAAACAGACTCCTTAACTGCCCTCTCGCACCAGACACACGCATTTTTTGCAAAAAAGATAATGTAAAAACGCAAGAGAAACAACTAACCTATATGGGAGCCGATCCCACCCGGTCCGAGAATCCCAAACTACCAGTTCTATGCGATACCTACCTACAACTAACAAGGTACTTAAACTGCCCTATTATTAATGCGTAAACTGGCACGGCCGTCCGAAGTTATGGAAACCGACTCCGGCAACAATACACCTATAAAACTGTAGCCTAGTGCTGTCCCATTTCTCCTACTGTGCCCCAGTGTATAACCCTTGTTTGGATTACGACACGTTTCAGAGAATTCAAAGAGTACAGAACTCTTGTCTTCGTCTAATACATGGAATTCGCGGACGTGATCATGTTTCTCAGGCTCTGGTCGCAGCAATGGCTCAATATGAAAAATAGGTTGTATCTGCTTACTGCATCACAAAATAATAACATTAAAACAGCACTCTTACCTGTATGACAGGATCAGTTTCAGAACTGATGTGCACCACCTTAATTTAAGGCATAGAGGCTTAATCACACCACCCCTGCATCGTACCTCATTGTATGAAAGGTCATTTACTTACAATATTAGTAAAATATAATGATTTGCCTGACCATTTAAAATGTCAATCTATTGCTGCGTTCAAAAAATCATTGAAGACGATTTTACTCCAGTCCCAATTTTCTGTAATATCTACCATTTAGTTCTACTTGCTAGCTTGTACAGTTGCCTAAATTCCATTATCTCAGCTGAAAAGTTTTGAGTTTGTAAAGATGTCACGCTGTTTGTATTGCCTCTGGATCTCTCTGTATCATATCACGTTATGTTTTGTTACTTTTTCTCATTATTTTCGTTCTTTAATTACTATTATGTATTTTTGTTAACATTATGTTTAATAATATTTATTTATCTCAAGGGTTGGGTGGAAGAGCAGCAATCTTGCTGAACTCCCCCTTGCGATTTCACATACATTTTTGTATTTTGGATATATTGTATATATTGTGTATTTTTTCCATTTAAATGTGAAATAAAGACATTTATTATTATTATTAGTAAGGTTAAGAATGAAGCTGTTTCCATGGTTTCCACTACATTTGACAAAGTAGTCCCGGTTTCCTAACCAGAAATTATAATTAGTCCCGGTTTGTCAAATAATCCAACACCGGATTAAGTCTGACACCGGCTTCGTTGCTATGATACCGGCTTTCTGATTGGTTGTATCATAGCAACGAAGCCGGTGTCAGACTTAACCCGGTGTTGGATTCTTTGAAAAACCGGGCCTTAGGCAACAAAGCCGGTGTCAGACTTAACGCGGTGTTGGATTCTTTGAAAAACCGGGCCTTAATGTGTTACATAGTGCTCAATAATTAGAAGAAACATTTTGATATTTGATAATAAGGTAAGATATATGCCAGAGTTTTCATTTCATATTTCTCTTATCATAAACCCATTATTTTAGTTGTTGAAAATGAATAAATGGAGACAGAATAAAGATATTTTCATTACACATTTGTATCAATTTCTATGATCGACCAAAATCTTACCCACATTCCAATCCTCAATTACTAAGTTCTAAGTCATGAAAAGGAATACCAATAAGATTCAAGAACTTTTAGGTATGATGGCGCTAAGATTCACTTCAACCGCGTAGCTTTCTACGCACATTTTTTTAAAATAAATCTTGACAAAGCGAAACGTCAATCAGTTATTTATTTACGACTATGCCAGAATTTCACAAAATTTAAAATATTTTCTGATTAAAGTGACTTTTTCTTCAGATGTCTTGTTTGTTGTAATTCTTACTCTCAGACCTACAGAACTGTGTACTCTCGAAGTTAAAATCACCAATAAGGACATTGCACTCTTCTTCTCGCTTAAGCACTTGATGGTTTGGGCATGGACAGTTTTGTCATAAATCCTCTCCCAAGGAAGTGTCGTGCATATGAAACACTCTCTAGCGAAACTGTCTTTTTCGATATGGTTATTACTTATTCTGCGCGACGTACAATTTTTCATCAGAAATTCACGTTTTCCAAATTTTAACGTGAAATATTTATCACTTATCGTTAGTCAAAAACACGAAACTTACCTGGGTAAGTAGTATTAAAGATACCCGTTCTTTGTCGATTAAAGGAAAATATTACAAGGTAAAAAATTCAAGATTTTCTCCTTACCGCGCCTCCGGATAATGTGTTTTCATGCTGCCATTTCTTCATATCTAATTCAAGGAATTCATCTTGAAAAATTAAACGCCCCGAACATATTTTAGTTGGTGCAAGTGTACCACTGACTGTTGTTAAGGATTTATCACATTTTCGATTTGAATACAAGTGAACTACCGTGTACAACACATAACAGGATACTAAATATATCACAAAAACAATGCGTTTTTCGTTTTTCTCCGAATAAGAACATTTTCCCATGTTTGCTTAAATTAAAGACAGTATTAATTCTGGAAATGTTGGTCTAATATCAGTAAAACCGATTGCTTGTAGAAGTTGTATTAGTCCCCGTATTAGTCATTATCGGATTATTTTAAAATCATGTTCTGGTACTTAGGAGTAGATTAACTAAGTAGACCATGATTATAAACATCTCTATGTAATATAGCTATTAGTTGACATAAAATAAAATAAACACTCTATGGCTTGTGAACAATTTATCGATATTAATGTTGTCGGTACTTCACTATAACTGTAGGTGTCAAGGTGAAAATAATATACCATGGAATTCTAGAAAGCTTAAGAGATGTAGTATGGTTAAACTGGAAAATGTTGCTTTTTGTCGGCACCTTTAAGAAGAAATTTTAAGTTTTCTGCTTCAAATTCTGGAATATCCCAAAATATTTAAAATTAAATGTTTTCTAAAATTGTTCAGAGTTTCCTAATAAGAGTCGCCGATATACGGATATTTTTCTACAGTTCAGTAATTATGAGAATTAAGAGAATCGGTGCTTAAAAGCACGTACGTACATGGAGACAAATTAGGATTGTTTCAAAACCATCTTAGATGGGGTAGCAGTCTGAAACGTCTCGTAGTACAAAAAATCTGGATTTAGTTCTATAATTCAATGCCTGGCGGGGTATTTGCCCGAGGAGTAGTTGTTCGAACGGTCCAGTACCACTAATTAATACCAGATAATTACTCAAAGTAGTTGTCACTTGCTGATATCTGTCCAGAGCGCGGCAGCATATATAGCAAGATTAAATTGCATGGTTTGGGTGTGTGGGGGAAGGCACCGTACTGATGAGTCCCAGAAGGACGAAACCAGTTGGTCTGCGGTTTTCCATACACATTCAAAACATGCAATATTTGAACAAAGACCTGCTTAAAAGCACGTACGTACATGGAGACAAATTAGGATTGTTTCAAAGCCATCTTAGATGGGGTAGCAGTCTGAAACGTCTCGTAGTACAAAAAATCTGGATTTAGTTCTATAATTCAATGCCTGGCGGGGTATTTGCCCGAGGAGTAGTTGTTCGAACGGTCCAGTACCACTAATTAATACTAGATAATTACTCAAAGTAGTTGTCACTTGCTGATATCTGTCCAGAGCGCGGCAGTATATATAGCAAGATTAAAATTGCATGGTTTGGGTGTGTGGGGGAAGGCACCGTACTGATGAGTCCCAGAAGGACGAAACCAGTTGGTCTGCGGTTTTCCATACACATTCAAAACATGCAATATTTGAACAAAGACCTGCTTAAAAGCACGTACGTACATGGAGACAAATTAGGATTGTTTCAAAGCCATCTTAGATGGGGTAGCAGTCTGAAACGTCTCGTAGTACAAAAAATCTGGATTTAGTTCTATAATTCAATGCCTGGCGGGGTATTTGCCCGAGGAGTAGTTGTTCGAACGGTCCAGTGCCACTAATTAATACTAGATAATTACTCAAAGTAGTTGTCACTTGCTGATATCTGTCCAGAGTGCGGCAGCATATATAGCAAGCTAAATTGCATGGTTTGAGTGTGTAGGGGAGAGCACCGTACTGATGAGTCCCAGAAGGACGAAACCAGTTGGTCTGCGGTTTTCCATACACATTCAAAACATGCAATATTTGAACAAAGACCTGCTTAAAAGCACGTACGTACATGGAGACAAATTAGGATTGTTTCAAAGCCATCTTAGATGGGGTAGCAGTCTGAAACGTCTCGTAGTACAAAAAATCTGGATTTGGTTCTATAATTCAATGTCTGGCGGGGTATTTGCCCGAGGAGTAGTTGTTCGAACGGTCCAGTATCACTAATTAATACCAGATGATTACTCAAAGTAGTTGTCACTTGCTGATATCTGTCCAGAGCGCGGCAGCATATATAGCAAGATTAAATTGCATGGTTTGAGTGTGTAGGGGAAAGCACCGTACTGATGAGTTCCAGAAGGACGAAACCAGTTGGTCTGCGGTTTTCCATACACATTCAAAACATGCAATATTTGAACAAAGACCTGCTTAAAAGCACGTACGTACATGGAGACAAATTAGGATTGTTTCAAAGCCATCTTAGATGGGGTAGCAGTCTGAAACGTCTCGTAGTACAAAAAATCTGGATTTAGTTCTATAATTCAATGCCTGGCGGGGTATTTGCCCGAGGAGTAGTTGTTCGAACGGTCCAGTACCACTAATTAATACCAGATAATTACTCAAAGTAGTTGTCACTTGCTGATATCTGTCCAGAGCGCGGCAGCATATTATATAGCAAGATTAAATTGCATGGTTTGAGTGTGTAGGGGAAAGCACCGTACTGATGAGTCCTAGAAGGACGAAACCAGTTGGTCTGCGGTTTTCCATACACATTCAAAACATGCAATATTTGAACACAGTTACCTAGAACAGGTGTCTCATAATTGTGCGTAATGGCAGTGACCACCTCAACATTTCACTTACCTACTCTACAATGTTGCCCGTTAATTGTTCCTTTCCTCACCCATATTTTCAATGAATGCATACGCAGCTCTTATTTTCTGAGTCTGGTGGTGTGCACATATAATTCCTCTTCCCAAGGTTGAGGAACCTTGGAAATTTAGTGATCTCCGATCTATAAGTATTCTTCCTATTCTTTCAAAAATATTTGAAAAGATTCTTGAGATTCAGCTTATTGCTTATGGTATATTTAAACTCTTTCAACGTATTACCTTTGAGGCAGTCGGGTTTTCGGCGAAGTCATAACTGTGCTTCCGCTTAGACGGAGGTTACGGATGACATTATTCGTGCTCAAGACTATAACAAAATTACTGTTCTCGTCCTGATTGACTTTTCCAAGGCCTTCGACATATTGACCCACGACATTGGTCTTGCACCAGTCGCTGTGAAGCTATTTGCTTCCTTCTTGACTGATAGAAGCCAATGTGTTGCCTACAACAACTGTTTATCCTTACCGCGAAGTCTCACATCTGGTGCGCTTCAGGTAGTATTCTTGGCCCTATTTTGTTTGCTATTTACACGTCCTCTTTTCATAAATCCCTTCACCACTGTAACTATCATTTTATGCAGATGATACTCAACTTTACCATTCTTTCAAAGCTGCAGATATTCGTAATGCATGTTCTCTCATAAATCATGATGTTGAGAACCTGTCTAATATTTCCAAACAACACCCATTAATCCCAAAAAATCTTGAGGTATTTTGTTTGTTGACGAAACTACACGGTTTTATTTCGCGTCAAATGCAGTATGCACGAATCCCCAACTCTCAAATTGACTAGGATACACATTTATCTAAAGTAAAAATAGAAGTTTAGACTCTGCTTTTAAACATTAGTTTCTTGGTCCTTATATTGCTTTTTGCGAAGAGCAAATGAAATAAACCATGCTGACGAAATAGTTTCAAGCTAACTAGATAGTTAGTTAGACGAGCAATGTGAAGGGTCAAACAAATACCAATACAGCTCTCGACTAATAGACCCCCTCAAAAAACTACACCTCGGGAAAGTAACCGCCAGGCATTGAATTAGTTCGCACGTTGTCAAAATGACATGAGGGTGCGCACAAGAGGTCTACTCCAGCAATGCTGGCCTTGAAAGCTTCCGTACATGCCTAAGTGTTTATGTGTGCATAGCAGCCCCAAGACCGGTTTCATCGAGCAGAATGAATTTGGGCATAGCCGTAGCCGACCGATAGTTCTAGCCGTGACACTCATCCCCACTACGTCGATGACGTCAGCAATGCCGATGCCGCGGTTCGCCGTACGCTACCGAGGGTAGGCACGTCTTTTATCTATGCAGCCCTGCAGATTTATTATCAAATGTAAATTCATTGTCACCTAATTATTAATTGCTTATTAAGATACATACTTTAGTTTCCCCTGTTATGAGAGGTAAGAGTATACTGTTATCAATGAAATTTACATTGTTAAAGAAAGTTTATTTTAGGAAAATGTCGAACGCGTGCTGCGTAGGTACCGGGCTGCAAAAGCAATTACAATGCGGCGGACAAAATAACCGTTTTTCGTTGTAACATCTGTGGATTTCATCGACATAAGAGTTGTGAAAAACTTAGCAGTAAATATTGATTAACATTTTTATAATTTAAGTTTTAGTTGAACACACAATAATTTAATTTTCCTTTTTAAGTTCAAATTTCGTTCCTTTTACACCTAAGTATTTATTTTCCTATGAAATTATATTATTTTTTGTTTTACATTTATTTTTGTTGAAAATAATTTTAATTTTATTGTCTTGCGCACGTGATTGGGCTATAGTTTGCTGGAATTTTGTAATAATTTTATTTTGTGTTACTATATTAATATGCATACTTACATACAGGGTGTCCAAACGTTCTGCCCTTATTCAATAGGGCCTCTGTTTGCAGAGTTATGAAAATATGTTTCATACAAAAGTTCTTTGGATTTAACCTCTCTATTTCCCAAAATTATTTAAAAGTATACAGACCGTTCCATTTCTTCTGCAAGGCACCCAATTTTGCATTTTTAAATGGAACACCCTGCATCTGATTACATTTTTGAATTCCGTGTTGAATTTAAGGGACACCTTGTTAACCATACATTGGGTTTAACTCCCATAATTTCGGCGTTATTTGACGTTAAATATCGCCATTTTTCAAGTTTAATCAATTATAACGGGGGTGGAAAATACTGCTTCCCGATTGGTCATTTTTGACCCATTCCAAAGCAGTATTTTCTGTCCTCTTTAGGTAGAGGATTAAAAACTAGGGTAGGAACATTTAAGCCATTTCATATAATTGATCGTTATAACTGATAAAATTTGAAAAGTGACGATATGTAACGTCAAATAACGCCGAAATTATGGGAGTTAAATCTAATGTTTGGTTAACAAGGTGTCCCTTAAATTCAACAAGGAATTCAAAAATGTAATCAGATGTAGGGTGTTCCGTTTAAAAATGCAAAGTTGGGTGCATTGCAGAAGAAATGGAACTGCCTGTATACTTTAAAATAATTTTGGAAATTAGAGAAGTTAAATCCAAGCAACTTTTGTATGAAACATATTTTCGTAACTCCGCAAACAGAGGGCCTATTGAATAAGGGCAGAACGTGTGCGGACATCCTGTATATCTGCAATAAACTGGTTATGTATCCGACTACCCAATTTCTTAAAACAATCAAAACTTTACCTACCGATATAAACACGGCCACGCAAAATCAATATTGCTTTATTTATGCATTTTTGATTATTTCCTTCGGGCTAAATAAACGAAAAGTGGATCAGTAATGTTTGAAATATACATATATTTAATTGCTGCGTGGAGAAAAAGTCGCAAGTGCGCCAAATTATAATAATTAGTTAGAAAATGTAATCACCGCGCTCGTATTTCCATATAAATGTGCAGCGTAGCGCTTCGGCGGTACATCGCCAGTTGTGACGTCACTCAACCAGTGTCACGGCTATCGACTATCGACTATCGGTCGGCTACGGCATAGCCCGCCGCACTGAAGAGTCACAGTAAAGGTATGGTTCGGTCTGGACGTTGTCGGCGACTGAAAACGGTAGCCGCCAACGGCGCCGACGGCGGCATAACCACTGGTTCCTTTTACACTTCCACGTTCCAGCGGACGACAGTCGTGTTTGAGTCTTCAGAGGTATTTGACGTTTGCAATGGAATTGTGTCTCGCATTATTACAAGAAGAAGAAGAAGAAGACGACTTGGAAATGGTGTACAACATTTTACCAACAAGTATAAATAAAACGTGCTGTTTTCTTACCATTCTTCCCTACTTTTTTCCGACCACTGTCCAAATGTTTTCTTTTATTTGCTGGTCTTTATAGTCTTTGTTTTGGGCATCATACAATGCTCTGAAGTCTCGAACTCAGTTAATACGTCGTCTTCAGTGGAAGAAAATTTCGGCGCCATCGTCTTTTAGACACTGACCATCAAGGTTCGACGGCGCGTTCATACTGATTACCCTAGCAGTCTTCATGCAACGGCGCGCTGTTGACTGCCGCGTTTGCAAGTTTGGACGTGCAAAGCGAACCGCGTTGATAAGCGAACATTAGGGTAAATGTACCATATATGCCCCTCGAGGATATATGCCCCACGTTAATATCTAACTAACAAACAGCCATCTAGTGGCAAGGCGCGTATAGTACGTCAGTTAAATCCGTAACTGTATGTGTGGTGTGTTATTTCCCGGCAGTTTGATTGTTTACAACAAAATATTTAGGAAAATATCAAAAGTGGTAAGTGCTTGCTTAATTTGGGTCACGTAGGCACCTCGTGAAATTATTATAATATCACTTAGAAATGTTTTCACTGGGTAATTTTTCGTTTCATATATTGGTATTGCCTTCTACTTGTCTTAGAGGTTAAGAAAATGCCGTAATTTGGGCGCACATTTTAAATTTGCAGTGGGGCATTTAACCCACACAAATAATCATCGGGAGGATATTTGCCCCGATCCGAAGGAGGATATATGCCGCTTATTTTCTAGCAGTGTAATGACGCAATATGGGTCTCCGAAAATGCATTACCTATTTTCATTTCAAAAATGAAAGCATACTCGCAAACAGAACACAAGTCCTCGTGCATAAGGGTCAGAAGAAGATCTGCAAAGTGATATAGAGAGAGTAAAGTCTAAGACTCTTTGAGTTAATGCAGCATCCCGGTAATTTAAAATTTCATCCGGGACCCTTAGGAGACGACTTGAGTTGAATAGGACGAAGAAAGTTGCGTTGGGGAAGCCAACGTAAAGAATAATTCTTTACCGAAGCTGTAAGCAATTATTAAAAGAGTAGTACACAAAATGTGGATTTAGTTCTATAATTCAATGCCTGGCGGGGTATTTGCCTGAGGAGTAGTTGTTCGAACGATCCAGTACCACTCTATTGAAGTTTGTCAATACCTAAATACTGATTGTAAATAGCAGAGGCATAACTCCAAGGTGGGGCATAAACACTCTGATCGTGGGGCATAAATACCATCAAAAGGGCATTTATCCCACATGGTTGCAAATTTTTTACTAATTATTAACGAAGGCTCTAGTATAAATTTCGGTCTAATTCCATGTTTCACAGGTTCCTGAAATACTGCTTCACCGAATTTCACCATCACTATGCGATTTTCATTAATAGAAACGCTGATAAAATTGTTTGTGCTTAGGTGGGGCATATACAGGGTGGGGCAAACTCCTGGGGTTGGACGATAGAGGCCATACGGTTATAGTTAGAAAGAAAAACTAATAACAAACTCTATATCGTTTCAAAAATTCTATTCCATAAAAATATTTTCAGTTATACCAGGTGCGTCCAAATAGTTGGAATTAAGTACAACTTTGTTATTTCTTATGGAATGTGTATAATTTTATATTTTTTCCGGCTTCAAAATGATAATTTAATGGTACTTTAATAACATGATTCTATGTCTATTGTTAATGGTTATTGAGAAATAAATTTTTTCCCGAAAATTTTGACAGATAAATGGTACATTTCAAAAATTTATATCTCGAAATTGGTAGAAGTTAAGAGGATGAAATTGGTATTGGTATTGGTAAATATCATGTAGTTTTTTACAGATTTGTTGAATTTTATTTATACTATACAGGGTGTTTGCAAAATTTTTTTTTCTGAAACTGTCGAAGAAACATCAAAAAGTCGAATTTTTCAAATGGAATGTTATATTTTTTCTTGCACTATCTGAAAGAGCTCAAAATTTTGAATGAAAGTGGCCAATAATAGACTAATGTTACATAATGAAGTTTTTTAGAAAAATCCTGTTTTCTTCAATTTTATGTAAAAATGAGGGATCGTGAAAATATCATTAGCCTTGGACGATTATTGCTCGTCAATATGAAAATGGGTTATTGTTATAATTTTGCTAAGAATTTAATGTCATTGCTATCATGTATTGTTATTGGTGTTATTTTTTCATTTGTGTTGTTCCCGATTATTGTTTTCGTTTCAGTTTTGTCATCAATTTAAATTCATTGTTACATTCTCTTGCACCCTACAAAAGGCTTATGAAAATAATTCATCTTCATGAGAACAGTTAACAAAATACTAAAGTTACATAAATGAAGAGAGTTTCATAACTTTTTTCATATTAAAAATCACAACAATATTAGATTTGCATTATCATTATTACTAATTTTATTTTTTTATTTTTTTGTACCTCTAATAAATTTCTTTAATAAATAAAAAAATATTTTTTTAAGAAAACATTAAAAACAAAAGCAAACATTATGCAGGTTGATTTTTTATTAAACTTTGTTACAAATCAAAATAATTAATCTGTAAATAATAATGAGCAGATTACAACAAATGCTCAATGATCTGGCCATTTTCACTGGAACAAAGAGCAATTCTTTGATGAAAGGATCTATCCACGTTATCCAAAACTTCGGGAGTAATAGCCGAGAATGCATTTTGAATTCGTATAGGCACAGGCGCATGTCTTCTGGTGTGGTAGGAGGAATACTAAACACAATGTCTTTCACGTAACCCCAAAGAAAAAAGTCTAATTTATTTAAATCAGGACTCCTTGCAGGCCACGGATTTTGACTGCCAATCCCTATTCACTGTTCTCCAAAATTTTCATTCAAAAAATTTTGAACTAATCTTGCGCTGTAGGCTGGAGCTCCATCATGCTGAAACCACATATTTTCAATATTAACTTCTCCATTGGCTTCATCAATAAGTACAGGTAAGTTGTTTTGCAAAAAATTGTGGTAAACATTTGCATTTAATCTTCCTTCAAAAAAATGTGGCCCAATTACATTTCTTCCAATTATTCACTGACCACTGATGTTGTCTATCAAAGACTTGTAGAAAATGTGGGTTTTCTTGTGCATAACAGTGGACATTCCTTCTATTAACTTTATTTAAATTTTGAAATGTTGATTCGTCTGTGAACAAAATATTGTTGGAAAAATCTTCATTTTCTGTCAGTTTCCCCTGAGCCCAATCACAAAATAAGGTTCTGTTGACATGATCTTGTTCATTTAAAAAGTGGCATGTTCGGGGTTTATAATCATGGTAACGGTTTTCTTTTAAAACTCTATGTATGCTTCTAAAAATATTCAATTCTGTTTCAATTCTCCTGCCACTTGTCTGCGGATTTTCAGCTATTGCCAGCAATACATTTTCCTTTGTCACATCGGTTAATACGGATTTGGTTATTTCGTTGCGTTTTTCGTAGAGAACAAAACCAGTTCTTTCAAATCTATCCACCAATCTCTGGAAAGCTTCCACGCGTGGATGACGACGCTGTTCATATCTTTGCCCATATACTCGAGAAGCCAGAAAAGAATTTCTGTTGCATTCAATAAATACGGACAGCATATCAACAAGTTCTTGTTGTTGGAAATTCATTTTAAAAAATAATAAAATTTGTGATTAAACACAAAGACAGAAATGAAAACAACAAACGGGAACAACAAAAACAATTACTTGTAACACCAATAATAATGACAATGAATTCACTACAGAACAAGATTATAACAATAAACCCATTTTCAGATTGACAAGCAATAATCGTTCAAGGCTAATGATATTTTCACGATCCCTCATTTTTACATAAAATTGAAGAAAACGGGATTTTGCTAAAAAATTTCATTATGTAACGTTAGATTATTTGGCCATTTTCATTCAAAATTTTGAGCTCTTTCAAATAGTGCAAGAAAAAATATACAATTCCATTTGAAAAATTCGATTTTTTGATGTTTTTTCGACAGTTTCAGAAAACATCTTTTTGCAAACACCCTGTATAGTATAAATAATATTCAACAAATCTGTCAAAAACTACATGATATTTACCAATACCAATACCAATTTCATCCTCTTAACTTCTACCAATTTCGAGATATAAATTTTTGAAATTTACTATTTATCTGTCAAAATTTTCGGGAAAAAATTTATTTCCCAATAACCATTAACAATAGACATAGAATCATGTTATCAAAGTACCATTAAATTATCATTTTGAAGCCGGAAAAAATATAAAATTATACACATTCCATAAGAAATAACAAAGTTGTACTTAATTCCAACTATTTGGACGCACCTGGTATAATTGAAAATATTTTTATGGAATAGAATTTTTGAAACGAGATAGGGTTTGTTATTAGTTTTTCTTTCTAACTATAACCGTATGGCCTCTATCGTCCATCCCCAGGAGTTTGCCCCACCCTGTATATAGTCGGGGAGCAGCCATCTCAAAAAGCGCTTATTTAAAGAGTTAGTCCGAAGTCGAGGACACACTTGTTTTGAAGACTGTTTTCTATGTAAAATCACCCGCTGAATCCGAATCCGGGGGGCGCCCGTTCATTTGGGACGGCCTTGACCCTGAAAAATGCATTTTTACGTAAATTTTCGAAAAATTGAAAACTCCGAACATTTCAGTTTACATCGTCATATCTTCGATCTGGAGACAGCTAGGAAGCTAAATTTTTTTTTTAAATGTTCTCCAGGCATTTTTGATTGCAAATCTCTACACACAATTAATTTTTGAAAAATAACTACGTCAGAAATGTGCAATTTTTTACACCGCGTCATTTTTGTGCACCTTAATTTTCACCACGCCAGAAAATTTTTTATTGTAAAAGATAGATGCCTATTCAATCGAAAAAATATGTCGTGAAAAGTATGCAAAAGTTTTTAGTGAAAAAATCATCTCGATATCTACAATACTGACCGAGTTACAGCAATTAACAAAATATTGCTTTCTGCGCATCTACCTAATCCGTGCATCTGCGCCTGCGGGCGGCTAACCTCAGTCATAGATATGCGGGAAACTCGTGCATATACCTATTACTTTTCTTTGACAAAGTGATAAAACAGTTTCCGATGTAATGAAGTTTATGTTTAATTGTTTACAAATAACAATAACTATGTACGAGTAGTATGTATATGTGGAATTGTTTTGGAATCACTGTTTGTGCAATTTTGATTGAAGTCTGAGGTTAAGTTAGTAGTTAGAAAATGAGAGCCTCAGGCCAGGCCATCGAGTTCTCCAGGTGCCATCGAGTTCTTCGGCAGTGACCTTGAAAGAGACCAGAGGCTGCTGAAGGAGTCGTTGAGTCATCCGAAGAAGTGTCTTCAGCAGCGCCATCTGCAGCAGCCTCTGGTGTCTTTCAAGGTCATTGCTGAAGAAGTGTGCATGTCGTCAGCAGCGTCTGGTGTCTTTCAAGGTCATTGCCGAAGAAGTGGGCATGTCTTCAGCAGCGTCTGGTGTCTTTCAAGGTCATTGCTGAAGAAGTGGTGTTCAGCAGCGGCCAGGCGCATGCGCCGGGGCTATTCCTCAGGTCAGTCCACCCAGTTCTTCGGCAATGACCAGAGGCTGCTGAAGAAGGGCCTCTGGTGTCTTCGGGGCCTTTGGTTGTGGCTCAGGCGCCTGCGCCGGGGCTCTATGAGAGTGGGCGGGGCAACAGCCAATGATAGAGGTTGTGGGCGGCATCCAATGGGTGTGGTTGTGGGTGGTAAGGTTCAACTACTGCTAGATGCCTTTGGATGTGGCACAGGCGCCTGCGCCGGGGTTTTCGCAAACGTTCTGGAAATGACGCCGACCGGGATTCGAACCCGGGTCCCCGCGCACCGGAGCCCTCGCTAAACCCACTGAGCTAATCGGCTGCCTACATGCCCGTCTTTTAAATCATCCATATATACTTAGGATTGTAAACAGAAGTTTCTCGGAAATTCCAATGGTTGCAATTGTTTATACTAAATAAATATTGATATCAAAGTTTAAGAAAAAAGCACGTTCGCCGCCGATAAGAGATGTTATAATTGTTTTTATTATGGGTAAAAAACCTTTCAACTCGCCGACAGGATTATGTTTGTTTAGGTTTGCTCCCACGTTCTGTATATGCACATACTACGTTGTAGACACTACAAGGTGACCCGTTTATTTGTTTGTATTATTACAATAAAATAACATTCTAGAACATTCGTCAGTTTGTTTATATTGATACGTACTATGTTTTGAAATTACTTGTTATCTTAATGCGTTTCGGACACGTGTGGGAACCATCTGGTGAGTGCTGGAAGTACTAATTGAGTGTCGGTAATATAGAACACATGTAGATTTCTGTTACACTTACTGGAAAGTGCAAATTGA
Organism: Xestobium rufovillosum; assembly: GCA_963966045.1. NCBI lineage: Eukaryota > Metazoa > Arthropoda > Insecta > Coleoptera > Ptinidae > Xestobium > Xestobium rufovillosum. The sequence continues at coordinate 24,522,790 of OZ014493.1, read as the reverse complement.
ATGTCGGTAATATAGAACGCATGTAGATTAGGGCCCACTGCACACGCCCCCTTGCCCCGCCCACTTAGGTCATGGAGGGTATCAAATTAACCAGCTCGATGAGACAAATAGGAATCTATAGTTATTCTCCTACTTCAGAATTCTCATCAGATGTCTGTCTGTCTGTCTATCTGTCTGTCTGTGTCTGTCTGTCTGTCTGTGTCTGTCTGTCTGTGTCTGTCTGTCCGTGTCTGTCTGTCTGTCTGTCTGTGTCTGTCTGTCTGTGTCTGTCTGTCTGTCTGTGTCTGTCTGTCTGTCTGTCTGTCTGCCTGCCTGCCTGCCTTTCTGTCTATCTGTCTGTCTGTTACATCAGCCGTTCGTGTCAACAACAACATTCAATGCCAATGACGAAATTCGCATACCAATCCACCAACAAGACGTTTACGTACTGCCGCATCTAAGCTGCATCTACATAGAGGGGTTTTTCCTCTTTCTATTCTTGCTTGTGTCATCAGCCATGGTGTTTGCGAATAGAGCTGTCTGTGTCAACAGACAGCTGTGTCAACAGCTGTGTCAACAGCTGTGTCAACAGCTGTCTGGGTCAACAGCTGTCTGGTGTCAACAGACAGCTTGTCAAAAAAATCACGCTTCTAGCATACATTTATTGGAAAGCACACAACAAATATTTCTAACATAATGGGGAGTATTATTCAGTAATCAATTCATTAGTTTAGTTAGTTCCCATGGAATACGGTAAATTATATAATATAATTTATTATATTAAAATACATTTTGTCAATTAAAATAATATAATACTGTTCATAATATGATATTATTATATTAAAATACATTTTATTCATTAAAATAATATAACAGTGTAATCAAACTCGTGACGATTAAAATACATTTTGTCAATTAAAATAATATAATACTGTTCATAATATGATTTGATAATATTATATTTAAAATACATTTTATTCATTAAAATAATAAAATAGTGTAATCAAACTCGTGACGCTGCTTATACATCGTTGGCTGAAACAAGAGAAAAATCATAGTTACGAAATTATACTAGGAAACAAACAAACAAACAAACAAACAAACAAACAAACAAACAAACAAACAAACAAACAAACAAACAAACAAACAAACGGACAAACAAACGAATAAACAAACGGAGGGACAAACAAAGAAATAACTTCATTCATTATAAACAAACAAACAAGCAAACAAACAAACAAACAAACAAACAAACAAACAAACAAACAAACAAACAAACGGACAGACAAACAAACAAACAAACAAACAAACAAACGGGCGGACAAACAAAGAAATAACTTCATTCATTATAAAAACAATTAATTTTCCACTACTAAAATTGTGAATCACAAAATCGGCAATTTTCCACTACTAAAATTGGGAAGTCCAAAATCCACACTTTTTATCTACTATCACTGCATATTAAAAAATCTAAATACTTTACTTACGATTTACAATATTGACCCAAATGACCACAAGTTCACTGCACGATTCCAACAAAATTATCTTGGTTTCTTTCTCCATGAATAGTCCAGAAAATAAAACATTTTCGGTTTCCGTTGCCATGTGCGATACATTTCCGCACATAATCATTTTGGGTTGGTTCTAAAGATATAAAATAGTTTACAATTATGGAACAGATACGTGAGCTTTTTAACTACATATAATGAAATTATTATGAATGAGTTTTAGTAACAGAATGCTTGAACAATAAAAGAAATGATTACTGCAAATGGACTTACTTTTAAATTTTCCGGTAAATTTTGGAGGATAAAATGGTACAATAAAATATCTCCAACATCATCTTGGCCAATTACAACATCCATATTGGGAAACTAACTTTTACCGCACCTATTCCGTGGGAACCAACTGAACTATTGAAGTGATTACTAAATAATAATTCTCGCAATTATATTCGTTCTATTTATCTCCTAGCTTTTGCCGAGCTTGCAAAATTTTGGTAACATGCAGAAGTTATCAAAAACAACAATCAATCGAGTGTTTATGTTTCTGGCGGTGGCCTTCAAACTTTTTATGTTCTAGAATGATTTTATTATAATAATGCAAACAACAGGGTATAAAATAATCTCGATCATCTTGTAGAGTTTGCGACATATTAAGTGCACATGTACTTATTAGCATGCAGAATGTGGGACTCAAACCAAACAAATATACATTTCCTGTCGGCAAAGTTGAAAGGTTTTTCTAGAACGTTCTTAGCTATTAATATTTCATCATAATAAAAACAATAAATCATAACATCTCTTATCGACTTCGAATCTATTGTTTCTTTCTCAAACTTTGATAACAATATTTATTTAGTGTAAACAATTACAAACGTTGGAATTTCCGAGAAAAAACATTAATTCTGCAACATCTGCGTACTATTGCAACAGCATTTCCAGAACATTCTTCCATTGCGCAACAATGAGCAACACGCGCACTTTTTAAGCCCCGGCGCAGGCGCCTGAGCCACAACCAAAGGCCCCGAAGACACCAGAGGCCCTTCTTCAGCAGCCTCTGGTCATTGCCGAAGAACTGGGTGGACTGACCTGAGGAATAGCCCCGGCGCATGCGCCTGGCCGCTGCTGAACACCACTTCTTCAGCAATGACCTTGAAAGACACCAGACGCTGCTGAAGACATGCCCACTTCTTCGGCAATGACCTTGAAAGACACCAGACGCTGCTGACGACATGCACACTTCTTCAGCAATGACCTTGAAAGACACCAGAGGCTGCTGCAGATGCCGCTGCTGAAGACACTTCTTCGGATGACTCAACGACTCCTTCAGCAGCCTCTGGTCTCTTTCAAGGTCACTGCCGAAGAACTCGATGGCACCTGGAGAACTCGATGGCCTGGCCTGAGGCTCTCATTTTCTAACTACTTAAGTTATAAGCATTACTATTAGTGAAAATGAAAATCAATTACAATTTGTGCATAATTTGTCAGATGAATGATTCAGCAGAAACAGTTCAAGTTATAACTGAAAATGGATACAACGCATTGTGCAAGGCGGCAGGCAGGGCCGTTTCTGACCCCTTGGCTGCCTCAAAGACTAGAAGTCTGGGCTGCCTGCGTGTCAAATTACGTATTGCCGGATTACCGCCCTCAACCTAACCTTTCCTCATACGAAGAAAAAATTCATTTTTTTAAGTTTTTATATTTGTTCTCAAAATAGGAATACATAAAAATTGGAACTCCATACATGGGCGTAACAAAAATTAATTTGATATAAGATCTAGATCGAAATGCATAAAAAATACAATGTAAGTAAGAAGTAACTGCATAATATGAAGTTCTCCCTTCGCCGCACGTGCCGCCTTAAAGTGAATGCCACCTTTAACTTTTAAAGGAGGCATTCGGTAATCCGATTTCGTTTTTTCGGCGGGTGTATACCGCCCGCCGCCTCAAAAATTGGCCGCCTGTGTGTTTGACACGCATTCCCCACTCACTAGAAACGGCCCTGGCGGCAGGTACAAAAACAGATAGAATTAGTGCAGGTATGTCTGTCGCAGAATTTGAAAAATTAAGAACAGTTTTATAGTTATGATATGTTATTTGCAAACAATTAAACTTAAACATAAACTCCATTACATCGGAAACTGTTTTATCACTTTGCTAAAGAAGAGTAATAGGTATTTGCACGAGTTTCCCGCATATGACGGAGATTATCCGCCCGCAGGCGCAGATGCACGGAGTAGGTAGATGCGTAGAGTAGAGATAGAACACTATGGCCCGGTTTTTCAAACAATCCAACACCGGATTAAGTCTGACACCGGTTTCGTTGCTATGATACTGGCTTTCCGATTGGTTGTAGCATAGCAAGAAAGCTGGTGTCAGACTTAATCCGGTGTTGGATTCTTTGAAAAACCGGGCCTATATGCCGCCGCTCAAAAAGCAATATTTTGTTAATCGCTGTAACTCTGTCGGTATTGCAGATATCGAGATGATTTTTTCACTAAAAACTTCTGCATACTTTTCACGACATATTATTTCGATTGAATAGGTATCGATCTTTTACAATAAAAATTTTTCTCGCGTGGTGAAAATTAAGGTGCACAAAAATGACGCGGTGTACAAAATTACAAATTTCTGACGTAGTTATTTTTCGGAAGTTAATTGTGTATAGAGGTTTGTAATCAAAAATGCCTGGAGAACATTTCAAAAAAAAATTTAGCTTCCTAGCTGTCTCCAGAACGAAGATATGACGATGTAAACTGAAATGTTCGGAGTTTTCAATTTTTCGAAATTTTACGTAAAAGTGCATTTTTCAAGGTCAAGGCCATCCCAAATGAACGAGCACCCTCCGGATTCGGATTCAGCGGGTGATTTTACATAGAAAACAGTCTTCAAAACAAGTGTGTCCTCGACTTCGGACGACCACATTTACCCTAAGCCTCGTACAGATCTGAACTGCTCCTCGTCGCGAACTGCGCCACGAACCGCGCCGCGCGCTCGAATGCATTTTTGAAACAACGTCTTGTGCGCCGAACCACGAATCCGACGTTCGCGCCATTCCCAACAGTGTACGTTGAAATGGAAGTAGCAGCTGCATACATTTATAATCATTACGCATTGGCGGCAAAGAAAAAGCGAAAAAGCAGAAGATGGTGGCAAACACATTTTTATACGAAAAGAAGTTCAGTGCAAGCTGCAAGGATGTTGCGGCCTTCTTGCTGATTTAAAGTTTCAAGCTGTGAGTGGACATTATAAGAATTTCACCAGAATGACACCCTCCGATTTCGAGTACTTGCTGAAGAAAATTGGACTTAAAATACAAAAGCAAGATACTGCATTTAGAAGGGCTATATCTGTTCAAGACAGATTAGCTGTTACGCTGCGATTCTGAGCGACTGGGGATTCGTTTTCCAGCCTTCAATTTTAACCTTTTCCTGTGCCAAGGCTGTTTTTGATTTTGACACGCTCCCTCCGCATTGAAGATTGCAAAGATGCTATTTTTTGCATTTTTCTACATCAAAATTGAGTTCTTTGTCTATGTCTTCCCAGGCATCTTGTTTTTTTATTTTGTTATAATGCTGCGGGTGCTTTGGCTTCCACAACAACTCGCGTTTTTCGAATAAATTGATTAACTCTAGCATTGTTTCTTCCGTCCACTCCATTGCAGAAACAGTTGGGAACTATTTTGAAGTTTTTAAATGTTTATTCGAAGCGACCCGTCCAAACCTGCAAACGCCGCCTCGCGCCGTCTCGCGCGCTTCCTTTGATCCAACGTAGAAAAACCGACAAGCGCCGGGTCGCCCGCGAACCATTCGCCGTACGCTAATCGCGTGCATTTTGGCGCGCATTACCCGGTCCAAACCGTCGAGGCGCGGTTCGTGGCGCAGTTCGCGATGAGGAGCAGTTCAGATCTGTACGAGGCTTTACAATCAGTGTCCCGCCGTTGGCAGCGACCGTCGACGGCCGCCGACAAACGCTCAAACCGAACCATACCTTAAGACGAAATCGGTCTCTAGATGGCTGTGCACATTTACACCAGACAAGTTCCTAAATACAAATTTGTAAGTAAAATCTTTCCCGGTAAGACCTATCTTCTTATTTATGCAAAAGGAAAGATGGTGCCACCTTATTTGACAGTTTCTCAATAAAAATAGAAAACTGAAATGTAATTTACGGTGGAAATTTCGCATACGCATTTTGTAGTTTTCAACAACTACTGCGCTAAATAGAACAATGACAACAAACTATCACAAGTTTCCGCATTTTCAATGTTATATGCCATTTATTTAGGTTGCATAGGAGTCTACTAAATGCGTCAAATAGAACTTTAGACAACGAAATCGAGATACATGATAAAGATGTACGGTTGGTTGACGAACATATTGATAAAGAAACTCTGATTTCGCGGGACAACTTTTCCAATGGCTCGCAATGTTCAGCTACTGAGAAGTTCGACGGGACTGATGGCATGTGAGTGGTTTTCATCCAAAGCAGCGTTCTTACCGACGAAGCCGAAAAAACTGACACGAAACTGTCGCTAGAAATTACCGTCCTATACCGCCAAAACGGAAAACACGTATTTTATATACATAGTAAATAAATGTAAATAAAACAAACTGCATTTTGATAAATCTTTATCACTTAAAAAAACATTCTGTAAAATTAAAGAGCCCAAACTCTGACATACTCGACTTGGAGAGCAGCATCATGGCTTCCTTCAAGATTCCATGTTTGCAACCACTCATTACGGCCGTTCCAGAAATCAGTAGAAGCCTGTAAATGATCATTTTAGGAACTAGTGCTGAAATAATATTTTGGGATTGTATTTATAATACTGAGTTATCAAATTTTGAATTCGAACAATATGAAGATTTCTTATTTCTCAGTTACAATATTTGGAAACAGCTAAGAAGAAATTAAATGTTTCTTACAGTTCCTGAATTATTATCCCATGGTTTCCTTGCAGGATTTTCGGCATCATCAGGGAAGAAGTTGTTAACTCCACCTACTGCCACATTTAAAACGACGTAAAATTCTTGGTCAAATGGAGCCATTTTAGAATTGTATCTCCAAGGATTTGAATATCCAGTTGAAGCCAAATTACCCAATTCCCAGAAGCCACCGTCTGGAGGACTAATTGCTCCAATCTGACCATCATCAATGCTGAAAGTGATGGTATCTGGGGACCAAGTCATTGAGTATCTGTGGAACGCTCTGTTGAAGCCATCATTATTGTTGAGCTCCCAGTGAGTGCGGGCATATTCATTGTGGTAGTAATCTGGGCCCCAGTGAAGAGTAGACGAGACAAGTTTGGTACCAATGTTCTGTCCATTGTGAACCAAGTTTTCATTTCCACGGCTTTCCATAAGGTCAATTTCCCCAGAAGATGGCCATCCAGAGTATTGGTTATAACGTGGCAATAACCACATGGCGGGCCAAATCCAGTCTCCAGTGGGAATTTTTGCGCTGATCTCAATCCTGCCGTATTTGAATGAAAATGAGTCAACCGTACGGACACGTGCGCTTCTGATTGGATTGAGCAAGTTGGCCGCTGAGCCGGTACGTCCACAACCATAATCAGCATCGTTAGTGCAACTAAAATAAAAGATGAGGAAGTGAATTACGTAGCAAACTGAAACCTTGCGATAGAAAATGTCATTTATTCAATGGAATGAAAACGAAGGACACAAGACCTGAAATTTATTCATTTTTCCTGCAAGTTTTGGTGCTTCTGTTGGCTGACACTTTCTCTCGTCAAATTGCTCGGCAACAAACTTTCGTTAAAAACAGAAATTTATATCGTAAAATAAAAACCTCTCGTCTAATTACACTCGATGAATTAATAAAAGTTAGCATGAACTTTGCTATCAATTGAATAGTTGTAGTATCTATAATGGTAGTTTATCAAAGCTGTTTAAATCAGAATACTGGAATTTGAGGAAGGGTGTGACGTTTCCATCTTCTGATTTCACTATTTTATTTCTTTTTGTAAATTTGACTCTAGATTACAACAAATTACACTGGAACACAAATTTTTGAAGTGAAACTTCTTTTGTATCGGTAGAGTAAGTTCCTGTGTTGGCAAAGTCTGAGAAGACGGCCAGAGGAGAAAGGGAATATCGAACGCCCCACTCTTTAGCCACGCTCTGTTTCATGCTTCGCGCTGTTTCTCTCAGGCAAGCGTCAGTAAAGCGAAGACACCGCGTTTCAGTTCTCATGACGCCACAAAGCGCCTGGTTAGAAGCATTAAAATTCGATTTAGTTATTCTTTCATTATTATTATTTTGATACGGACAATATTTATTATCAATTTTTTGTGTATTTGAAGTGCGATTGGTAGTCTATAAATTAATGAGTTTTAGATTTGAGTGAAGTTGATGAATTTGAAACTCAAAAATGCATACACTCCAATCATCTGTTTACCCTACAATTTTTTTATTCCTCTAATAACGCCGGAGTTTCACTTCTATCGCGTGTGGCGACCACGCACCCAGTTTTTTTGTAGTCCTAGTCATTTTAGAGGGTATCATCGTAGTTCCGTACATCCCATTTCCGTACAAAGCGAAATCAGTGACAGTTCCGTACACGATGCATGTGTCGCGATACTGGGGGACATTTCTAAGAATCTGTCATTAGCAATTGTGGTAGTTGCATACAGGTACAATCCCTTAGTGACCGTAAACTCGGAGAACATTCTAAGAATCACCCGGGTTGTTTACGTAGGTACCTGAACCGGACCAGCACGTTATAGCAATAAAGGCATACAAAACGTACTGCTTTGTTTTATAGCTGCCCGTCACTGATTACGGCCAAGAAAGTGGTATCACGGCCCACTATTTCCGGTCTGCGGGCAAGCGGAGGGAGCGAAGCGAGCGGAGCGTTTAAGTCTCCCCCCAAACAAAAACATTAACATTTGAAAGCAATAGGAGAGAAATCAACATACACTTCCGCATTGAAATCTAGTTATTAACAGCGTTGTGTTGTAAAGATAAGTTAAGTGTAGGAACAGCATGTGTCAGTTGAATGACTAACACAAAGCTGAACTTCACCCTTGCTGCTATATCTAACATTATCTGATGTATTTGAATTTTTTATTATTCTACGGCAGTAATAAAGACCTGTATTATTATTATTATTATTATAAACTCGAATTAGTGGCTTCCTGCATTATCAGCAGGCCAGCGCACGAAACGGCACTCAAACCAGGTAGAGGTTTGGGATGACGCACGAAACGGGAACGCACGAAATGGGACTAAATCCAAACTTATATATGTTCAGGTACCTACGTAAACGACCTGGGTATTAGTAGGTATTTATTTTTTTATGGCTAGTGAAAATTTCTTCATCGATTTTTCTGAGAATACGAAAAATTGGAAAAAGTAGTAGCTGCGTTCTATTTGGGATATAGAACAGAAATATTAAAGGATGAAGAAACAAAATGGTAAATGTCACCCCTACGGTTAGAAAATATTTGAGCACAAAGCGTTACTGAAATCCACAAAATGTTTCATTTAATTTTTCAGATTGCATTTGTCGAAAATAATGTGTAAGTAAGTGGCTGTCTCGCGTATAAAATTTTTGAAATGGAAAAATTGATAGCTACATAAAACGAGCTGAAAATATACCGAAAATAATAAGTTGTACCCTAAACGATTTGCTTTAATTATTTCAAAAAAAATCCAAACAGTCTAATAAATATATTCTATATCTAAATTCAGTGAAAGCAGGTAGCAAAATGAATTTAAATATTCGATATTCACTGGTTGACCACTGACCAGATATCCTAAAGCAATGGAAAAAATTACGTTTAACATGATATGCATGGTTTAACTGAGGAAATTATAAAATTTTGATTTTTAGTATATTTAGGACTTAGATTAGGCAAGTCTTTAACACTATTGTCTTCTCATCACAGTCCTGTAATTACATATGTTATGTATTCAAAATTTTTCTGTGTAAATGGGTATTTTATCAGCACAAAATTAGTTGACATTATGTACAGTAAATGGCATTGTCAAATGTAATAGTTGTTTAAGGTGCACGAATCGTAACAGTTCATATTATGATACAAGATGAGAAAATTATCAAACGAGGGAGGAGACCGAGTTTGATAATCGTGTATCATAATTTGAAGTTACGATAAGAGTATCTTACAACGTTTTATCATTTATCTACTATCAGCGTCACCACGACTATCATATCTGCTTAAGAATTAGATCCGGTTGTTCAAGGAAACCAACACCTGCTTAAGTCTGACACCGGCTTCGTTGCTATTATACCGGCTTTCTGATTGGTTGTTTCATAGCAAGGAAACCGGTGTCAGACTTAAGTCTGTGTTACTTCTTTTGAACAACCGGGCCATAGTAAACTAGAAATAATAATTATGCACAAAAAAGTAGCAGGCCGGAACGTATATATTGACTTCTGTCAGTACTTTTAACATCTCTGCGAATGAGAAGTTTTTCCTCGGACATCGAGATAGCATCTCCCAGTGTTGAGTTAATATATGAAATTGCGCAAATTTTGTAATTAACTTTTACAAGTAAAAGTTTAATTTGATTTTAGTATTGCTTCATCGTGCAATTCACTTCACAAAATGCGTGCGCTAAAGATTGTCAATTTGGCATTCTTTAGCGCATAAGGGCGCTAAAGTAAGTCATTAGAATATTCAAATGAATGACATAAACATTTATATTATGTACTATAAACTCCAAAAGTGGTGTTCCAGTTTGCGACGCGAATCGTTTATGCCGGACGTTGCTATGTATTCGTCAGCCCCGCCGCCCCATAGACGATGTGATTTTTCGTTAAAAGAACACGATTATTTATCTATTTTTTGCTACCCTTTGTTTACTAGTGCAAGGCTAACACGTTTGTTGTCATACAAATAAAATCGTTTAGATCCGCCTTCAAAACTTTAATTGGCAGACAGTTGCTAAAGGTTTTTTTACCTCAGAATGTAATTGGTTATGGCATTTTAAGCGGAATTGAACCGTAAAGTGGAACAGCAATTTTGGCATTTATAGTACCTATTGATAATATATAAAAATAATTCTCGTCATTTTAAAAACTTTAGAGTATTTATTATTATTCACTTAGGTCTAGGTGGTTAGCTACATAACGTTTGCTTAATTGTTTTAAGCAATGTATCTCAATTGAAGCAATATTAAAATATTTACTTACTAATCAGCTGGAGCTCCACCAGTCAGTGATATCTGTCCATTAGCTAAGAAATCCTCTCCGAACATTTCAGCTGTCAACGTGGGCTTAAGGTGTAAGACACCATTCTCAACAAAACTGTTACTTCTGTTGTTAACGTACCATTCAAATTCCCAGTTCTGTATAGAATAGGTACCACATTATGTCAAACTAAAAATACCAGAAAATTATTTATCCTTACCCCACCGCCGGTCAACGTAATTTCGTGCTGCCATTTCTTCAAATTGAATTCTTCAAAGTTGTCTTCAAAGATCAAGTCGCCGGAACATATTTCTGCAGGAGCAAATGTTCCACTTGCTGTTGTCACAGATGGTACCGCACAGTCAGCGCGAATTTGGGAAATACCCACACATACAAAAAGGAAAATTAATGGCAACATCCTCGACAATTGCGATTATGGTTGTATGTTCTTATAAACTAAGTGATCATTTATAAAGAAAAGTTGTCCGTCTTATCTTACTGATATGACTTAGCCATTTTCAATAGCTGTATTTTTGTTCCTGCTTCACCAACCAATTGAAAAACAACTTGAAAAATTAATCAGACAAAGAGGTTCTCTTACAGATTTACTAGTAAAGATATCGCAAATTAGAATAGACTTGAATCATAGACGATTTTAGCAACCGAAGATTTATTTATTGATTTGAATAATATTAAAAAAATTGTGATAGTACCTAAGTATTTCATTTCCTAATTTTAGTTCTCCTTAAATTGTTTTCTTCTAAAATTTTTGAAAATTGCAAATTCTTGGGAAAGCCGGTTTTTCAGGTTTCAGCGGTTACGTCATAAAATCCGGCGGTAAAATACACATCTCTTGGTTACGTTTGGTGACATTGATGCAGCGCTCACATTTCAACATTTTTGACTATAGTTATGATTAGAAAATGTAAGACTAAAAAAACGCAAGACTCTTGCAAGCAAGAGCAAGAAACATCAGCAGCCGTGCAAGACAAAAATTCTGGTCCTGGGAAACACTAGGGTAAATGAGTGCATAATCCCAAAACCCGTTACAAATCGACCACATAAAGCATAAATATTTTTTACAAATCGACAGAACTGATAAGTGTCGATGATCTAATCGGTCTGGGAGCTAGGTACCTATATTTTGTCTTTCCAAACACCGATGAATTCTCACACGAAGAGTTTCTTCAATCCTGAAAATCGTTACTTAACATTTTTTTCCAATCTCTCATAATCTGTCAGTCAACAGTTTTTTTATGTTCATTGTTCAAAGGACTTTTACCTTGGCGTAGTTCCAGTACGGGTGAGATGACTTGTGTGCTTCAATGATCTAAAGAGCCGAACCATATTGGGGGAGGGTTATTGAAAAAACAAACTAAATCAAGTCTCTGAAAGGGGGCAGCAGCTCTTTCAGTAATCAGAGTGGCAGAGACTGTGGGGGGTCAGTATGGCACTGTGATACTCACTCTGCGATGTGGAAGGCAACGGTAAACCACCACATTATTTTGTTCCTATAGAACAGCGTTCTAAAATTTCATGATGGCAGTTTAAAAAAAAATAAACGCCAGGAATAGACGGATTGCAGGCAGAAATTTTAATGTGCGCAGATCAAGAGATAAGAGAGCGTCTATTTAAACTGGGGGTTCGAAGTGCTCAGAAAGGTAGCGATGAAATTAATATAGGGACAGAAGACTAATACATAATGTGTACAAAGAGCAAACGGCAGTTATAGAATTTGAGCAGGAACGAAGAGAAGTAGATATCCGGAAGGGAGCGAGGCAGGGATGTGCACTGTCACCTCTAGTTTTCAACTTATATAATTATCGAAGATGCGATTAATATTGTTAAGTACAGAACAGCCTCAGTGATTAATATAAAGGGCCAAACTATTTTCATGCTCAAATTCGCGGATGTGTTAGTGTTAGAATCCAACAGACGAATTAGAAATAGCTCTGAACGAAATGGAAGCAGTTTTAATAGAGGGATTCGGCGTGAAGGTCAATAAAAACAACAATTAAATTTTGGTATATAGAGGGCGTGAAAATAGAGCTAAAACTAAAATACAAATAGGAAATGAGAAGACTGAGGAAGTCTAGGATTTCTGCTATTTAGGAAGTCAAATAACTCTCGATGGTAGGTGCACTAGAGATAAAATAAAGAATAGCGTATGGCCGAGTAGCGTTTAACAAAAAGAAACAACTGTTATGCTCGGGAACGGTTAATGTAGAAACTCGGAAGAGACTCTTAAAGACGTATGTATGGAGTACGGCACTGTACGTGCGCGAAATTAGGACAATAGGAGAAGCGAATCGAAAAATAATAAAAGCGTTTGAAATGTGGTACTACAGACGCATAATGAAGATGCCGTGGTCAGATAAGGTTAGTAATAGGGAGGTATTAGAAAGAGTAGGGGAAAAGCGAAAGGTATGGAAGTAAATAAATGAATAGGTGGGATAGGATGGTAGGACACCTTCTGAGACACGGAGGAATAGTTGGAGATATGTTATACTTTTAGGGAAATGCGTAGGTTAGCTCAGGATAGTAAAGGATGGAGGTACGCGTCCAACCTGTCTGCGGACTGAGAACGTTATGATGACGTTATGTTTATTAGTAACTCTCATCGATCTATTAAACCGCTTATATCAATAAGTCCTGTAATTTAGAAACTACCTCAAAACTAAAATCCAATTATAACTTCAGAGCTTCCATTTTAAATTTTCATTTTCCATAAACACTTCTCTGCTTATGTTTTTTATCCTATTTTTTAATTTCAACTAGGTATTCATCAACTATTTTCTAAGCAACACAAATACTTGCACTGTATTTCAAGAACTTAGATTCATTATGAAGTATTTCGGACCACGTCCTAATAACCTTGTCAAACAAACATTTAAAAGACCAGACTAATTAATTCGAAATTTTTAAGTTCTTTATCTTCTGCGGAATAGCACGTACACTTTTGTGCATTTACAATAATTATCGCACTTCGGCTCCGAGTTTTCTTGGAGAAAAATGAATAATGTTAACCAATTTAGATGCATGATTTATTTTTAATGTATTACATTGGAGTGGCGCTAGAGGTATATGAATGAATACATAATCCCAAGATCAGTCACAATAATCCACTTATTTTTATATAAATTATTTGTGTTTGTGCTCGCGCGCGCGCGCGCGCGCGTGTGTTTGAATTTGTGATAGCTTTGGCACAAAATTTGACAATTTGCCAGACAATTTTTTCCTGGTTTACTTTTTCTTTTTATTCCATCTTTTTTATTGATTTAATTCCTGTTTCTTTATTTTAACTGCGACACATGAAAGGAAAGGGATTTTACTAAGGGGGCCGTCTTGGATTTAACGAACACGGGTTGCGGCCCATGGGATGGTCGATAATAGAGAAGAGAACATTTTAGTCGATTTTTTGTGTGATTTATATCGTGTATGAGGTGTTTACAATAATTTTATGTACATGTATTATTTGTTGTATGTTACTTATAATAAATTTATATACTGATCAACTGATCTAATAAAGTTGTAAATTTTGTAATATATTTCAGTTTTTGTAACAGGATCATTAAATAACTATTAAGCTCTACTCCATGTTTTGTTCGTTTTAAATATAATGTGTCAATGTGATCAGAATCGGGAACACATTCTATGATGATATGTTGTAATTAAGTTACAAATTTCGCCGCACAGGCACTATGGGAAATTTGCTAGACCTGTGTATTTTAAACTTTTATTCGGGGTACAGACCGTGGCTTGTTCGAATTCTTGAGACTGTTGTTATAAATCACTTGAATCGTGGAACAAGAGCCTTGTAGTAATTTTTGATTTATTTGTCGATAAATGACTGCTTTTTGAGAAATTATTAATCTATAATTAAATGTTTCCGCAGACGACCCTAAATACACATAACTTCATGTGAAAATTAAATGCCAACAGGGATCATATACCCCAATTGCATCGGCCATCTTAGGAGGTTTAAACAGCTCCCAACCCAAAATTTCATTTGCAGATTTCACAGTTGATTCACACCGCTGCATGGAACAAAAATTAAAATACAAAAATTCTGCAAACGAAATTTATAAAGAAAGATTCTGATATTTCTCTATACTTGAAGATAAAATTGTTCACAAATGAGTTTCTTATTCTCGTTTTATTTTCGTTAGCAACGACCGACTGACCACCACCCGCATATAGAATAAGTTCACATTTTCCATGCCTCCGAGTATCCATGATGACACCACGTTATTTTCTGTGGTGAAGGACCTCTACTCTAACTGAAAAGTGGGTCTGCCTGCGAAACATAATTCCAAACTCTTTCAACTAGAATAAATTTGTTCACTGGCAAGTTGCAAGTTTAAGTGCTTAATTTCTATCTTAGAAAAGTAGGCACGTACTTTTATCGTACTTTCGTCATAACAAACAGTGGTACTTGAAATTAGAGGGCCAATAAGGAAAACAGTTTTCAAGGTCTTCCAGCCCACACAATATGGAATTGATTTATTTTTAACACACCATTTGTTAAAAATGACATATTTTATTCGAAGCAATATATTTATCGGAGTACAAGCAAGTTTTGTCATATCTAAATGGCCCATATCTTCCCATAATCTACAAGTAATTTGCTGTCTTCTCCCCAAGTAGACTTCCACTGCTGCCTAGCCTGGTAGAAGTGATATTGAGATTTGGGGTCGCTGTTATTCCACGGTTTACTACCATCATATCTGTCTTCGAAAACCTGGCCACCAACTCCAACTCCGATGGAAACATACATCTAGAAAGCAATCTTACTTTAGATGGTGTTTTTAATCAAGACGATTGTACCTACCTCTTTGTCAAAAGGTGCTAGAAGTGTACCACTTTTCCACTTTTCCGCATGATCGATATTTAAAGCGTTCTTCTCTGTAGAGAAACCACCTAATGGAGGCTCTACCACACCATGCGTATTGCCATCAACGCTCATAGTTATGTTTTCTGCAAAATAATTCGATCCCTAATTCAGAAAACTGTGTTTTTCGCGGTACTAAAATTATAGCGCCTACAGCGAAATATTTTAGTATGTACATAGTTAAGAACCGAGAGGAATAAAAGTGGATAGAAACTCTGGTAAGTTTTCTAGATTTAGTTGTAGTAGCTAACAAACAACTATTTATAAAACGAAACAAACATGTTATTAGGAAAAATAGTAAATTGTTTTATTAGGAGCTAAATTGTCACTTTTTGTGGCGACTCTATAGGATTTGACGAGAGAACGTGGCAAGCAACAGAATCGAAATACATAAGTCCAGGGAAGAACAAATTTTGAATCTGAAGAAACAAAGCACTAAACGCTTTGCTGAAACTGCTACCTTACTCCACATTGAAGTTCAACAGACTGAGAACTGATGATCCAATATAGTAAAGCAAATCTAAGAAAACCAAGCTGCAACAGCAGTAATGAGAATTATAAGTGTGTGGAATTTCCCATGGAAATATACGCAACTAAGAAACTGGTTCTGATAGATTTTTGAAGCTTTTGATTTCCATAAATAGGTAAAATAAGATAAACTTGCAAGAGAGCCCTCATTTCCCCATCTCCTATGCTCCAGCTAAGATCATTACATCAGTAGTACGCAAGCAAATGAACTAAGAATATGTGAAAAATTTCCGTATGTAATATCACAAGAGAGTGAGAATTACTTGAAAATAATTCGACAGATTTTCGAAAACTTGTCGCCAGGCAGTAGACACGAGAGCCCGTAGGGCTCGAGTGGCTATTGCCGAATGGCGACAAGTTTGAGTAAAATGTGGAGAATTATTTTCCAAGTTATTCTTACTGTCGTGTGGTATTCGAAAGGTTATTTTTTGACGTTCAAATATGAAACAACTGTCAATATTATTCTTTCAATGTCACAATTTGCGATTAAAACATATAAGACAATATGTCAAAACCAAAAAACAAGTCGTTTTATCAACAAAAACAAAATACTAAAAAAAATTCCCGCTGGGATAAGTTAGGTAAAAAATTCTCACTATAATAATGATTTAATTGGTCAGAATTAAACGCGTGATCAAAAATACTGTTCATTTATTGGAAAATAGAAACGGCAAAAAATAACCTTCTAAAAAATTCCGTACAGATTCTGACACTCTAATGTCCACTGAGTAAAGGAATTCATGGAAAAATAATTCCCTGCTATATCGTGCCGTCTTAATTGTTTTAAGCATTGTTTTATATTCCTATTCTAGTAGAGGAAGAAACCACAAAAGGTTTGAAAATTATTGGAAACCAAGAGAACAGTTCAAACAATAGTTTAATAGGTGGTGGATAGTCGGCTTGAAAAGGTAAAATGTAAGATTTAAACGATTGAAGCTCATCCTGTTGTGGAATAGCAAATGTCACATCATACCATCCATCCACTTAACGCCGAATACGTAATAGTCTTCGTTCCAGTTTATGTCGCTAGTAGTGCAATGTTTTCGAATTATCTAAGGTACCAGGTAAAAATGCTATTCTTATTTGACCTAATTCATAATGAGGTCCATACTCATTATTGTTAGAATTCAGATACAGTTCTGAAAATATCAAGTGGTTTATCAATTATTTTCTAAATGTAGTAGCTATTTACCTGGATATATCCAGTCACCCTTTGTAAGTTTAGCCCTTATTTCAACGAAGCCATATCGGAAAGAAAAATGTTGTTTAGTATTGATTCTAGCAGACAATACTGGAGGCATTATGCCCCAAAGAAAGGGCTTCTGCTCGCATTGCCGTGTCTGCTTCTCACCTGTACAACTGAAAGGGTGTCAGTAATACGAAAATACTCTGTTCCTAAGTGTATGCCACTTTTTATATTTACAAATCCAGTGCCATATACATCGTCTCCTAAGAATGGCTTCACGACTAAATTTCCTCCATATATGTAAATATATTTCAGTCAGGTACCGGACAATATATGACAAATTCAAAATCCTTAAAAGAAATATATAATAATTAAACTAAATCGCATTTTCAAATTTTCGTGGCAAATATTTTACTACAATAACATTTCAAACTAAAACAACTGCTTTGGCTTTAACATCATTTTCTTTCATTTCGCAAAACATACGTAATTTAGACGGTTACTGCATCTATCAATATACCGAGTCACAAACTTCTATGTGTACATGGGGAAATAACACGAGAAATTACGTTTTTGGGGATTCCTGCTCCCCGTATACAGTTACAATGGTGGTAAAGGTAACAATCGAAAGATTATTTTTTTCTACGTAAGTATGAGGATATCAATAAATCTTCAACTTTCCAATTTATTTAAGCATTAAAGGTAAAAACACCAGAAATTTATCAGATTATCCATGACAATTCAATTTACTCTAATCGAAGACTTCTTTGATTCTTATGGGTTTTCTAATTCGTCTGAACTTATTTTCTGTCAAATTCACTAACAGTCCTATTCCATATTCCTTCGGTAACAACAATAAATAATTTAGTGAAGAAATATTTTTGTTCATTTTGAAACCCACATTTTAAATTGACGACAAATGTTGACAGTTTAGAAAATCCATAAGAATCAAAGAAGTCTGATTAGAATAAATTAAGCTATCATGCATAATTTGATAAATTTCTGTGTTTTATTAGCTTGATAATTATTAATGTAATTTTGGCTTTAATTGCTTTAATGAATTGGAAAGTTTTAGAGTTTTTGATATCCTCATACGCAGAAAAAGTAATCTATACCTTTACCACCATTGCAACTATACATGGAGAGCAGGAATCCCCAAAAACGTAATTACCCTTGTTAGTTCCCCATGTACACATAGAAGTTTGACACTCTGTATATGTATCCCCACGCTTTATTAACGCTTTAATGTTACCTTTTAAGAAACCTTTTTGTTGTTCGTGAAAATAATTTTGCATAGGTGTTAATGGTTGAAAAAAAGGCAAATTACTTGAAACCAAATCGGACGAAAACAATAGATGTGGAATGATATGGAATGGAAAGACAGGGCTATGATTGTTTCCATCTTTATTTTCCGCGTATGCGGTCCAGCATCGTCATGCTGCAAACAGATGCCTTCTACCAGTAATCCCTACCGTTTTATCCTAATGGCAGTTTTCAGGAGTCGTTTCAGAAACGTAGGTATAGAATGTTTCACCAGGGAATAATGTGACTCAGTTCATGGCCCAGAATAAAGCAACCATGATCTTTCTTCCCACTACCCTACTCGAATTTTATCAGTCTGCACCAGTTGCTGTTTTGTTTTATTTCGCGTTAGAAGTGTTGAACTCATGATTCATCAGATATGTACCTACTACTCTTTTTAGAAAATTCTCACATTTTCGCTTATAATGAGAGAACACAGACAATATTACTAATTTGAGGAGTAGAAGAGCTCTTCTTCCATTTCTTTAGAACTATGCGATTTGTCTATTCGGCACTTTTCGCAATTACTGCACGATGAGTCAGTTTTCTTAATTTCTGTTACCTGATGAACATATTTCACCGTACTGAAATTTCATCCTGTGAAAAATATTAACGTATTTTTCATTTCGTCAATTAGGAAAGGTGGTACCTACTTGATGGTGTATTTCCGAAAACTTAAACCATCTTGTAAATCTAATACCAGGCGCAATTTTTATATTCAAATTAAAAACCAATACAATAATTGCTAATAACAAAATGAAAATGAATGTAAGATGTAAGATAAACTAAATCCAATTCTTTCGTTTAAAAGCCCTCGTACAAATGATAACATCAAATTATACGTCAAAAAACTTTGTGTTAAAATTTGACCCGAGTAAAGTTCAAACAAAATAATTAAATTTACGTCAAGTACTTTGATACTTCTCGCTAAGTGTTTTATCTGCCTGTCCAAAAGTGGACTGACTTTTTTTCAGTATAGGCTAACAACACTGTAATATATAAAATACTTAAAATAGCAGGTGTGTTAATTTAACTACATTTTAGATAAAAGATTTCCTACCCATAATACCCAAAATCAAGTGTAAATCTGAGCAAAGTGGATACCACCATCATGAGATGGTTGAACGCACACGCCCATTATTTTCTATAGTATTTTTCAGATTTGTTGGCGTTTGCGCCGCCATATCCGATTATCCAAGCAACCGCCAGCAGTTCAGTAGTTTCCAAAATTTTGCTGTTTCTAGGAACCGCGACAAGCGTGTGCGCCGCGACTCTGGACACGGCACACGGCAATGAGCATTTTGACGTTTTCCCTTAAGAAATGTATTCTTTTACCCACAGCATTAGCCCGTTCACACAAAAGACACCGGTTATTTTCTAGTTTGCACTTAAATCTGTTATAAACGCCACAAACTTATGTCAGAAATATCCACTATTTGTTTTGTTTTAAATTTGTTACTTAAAATTTTTAATGTAATGTGTTATTTCTTTTCTTTCGTGGAATAAAGAGCATTCCTTACTTCTGTTTTAATGCTGTCAGTTACATCTTCACTTTTTAATTTTAATTTGCTGTGCCTTTTTCCGGGCGTTGCAGCAGACAAACCTCGTTTTTCCTCTCCAACTATGCGCGACACGCTGCGTAGACTTACTTTTATTGCTTCGGCCAATCGCTCCTGGTCACAAGTTAAAGGCAATAGGGGACCATTATTTTCCTTTTCTCGAGTAAAGTATTCAAAAATATTTCGTAAATCTTCTTGACACTGTTTGGTAAAAACACTTCCAGGCATCTTTACACCTGACAATCAAACTGACAGTTACATTTGAAAGGCAATAATTTTTAATAAATTGCTTGGTGACCACTGGATATTGCAAAATAAGCATATTAATACTGAAACCATTTTGTTTCACACAACCATAGTAAGAAAGAGTGAGATCAAATACGGAAACGTGAGAATATTCTCAACTCATCTTACGGCAGCAATTAAAATTCAACAAATCCATTTTACAAAAGGGAGAAAGACATATGAACGTAATGCGCAGATTACTGCACACACACGCCAAGATATCTGAAAAGAACTATACCCCGGCTAATCTAAGCAATTTCCCGAAAGTAGATATGACATTCCCAAATCTGAGATACGTAGCCTAATCTGTGTCTACCTTTACTTCTCTTTATTCATATTTCCGCCCTTAGCTATATGCAACTAATTCTTAATGTCTGTAACACCAACTTTTAAACTCTCCCTATCCGTTTCTCATATTATCCAGTTTTATCAACCATTTAATGCCGTACTCCACGTTCGTCCTTAAGAGTCTCTCCTGAATCTTTTTATTTACTGTTCCCGAACATAATAGTTGTTGTTTTTGTTAAATAACTGAAATTTCTGACTGCGCTTATACTTACATAATTTCTTGCTTTGATTTGTATTTTAATTCTGGTTCTATTCTTGTGCCACTAACTAAGATTGCGTTTTATTTCTAGTAATTTTCGTACCATAAGCACCTGTCATAATTGCTTCCATGTTGTTCACGTCCATTTCTAATTCTTTTTGCTGGATGCTGATAGGGCTTTATTTTCCACGAATCTGCCCATGGCACTTAGCAAATTAAATGCTTAGGCGAATGACACATATGCGGTTTTACACTTTGGTAATAAATTAAAATACTGATTTGACCTGACTTGGCCTAACCGGACCTGACCGATTCAAATGCAAAATCCCGAAGCAGTTAGCAACATTTTGTTAATTTTTTACCATCTTGCTATTTGCCATGACAAATGCCTACGACATTCTGTATTAACCATTCCATAACAAGCATCAGGATTCTGGCTGCTGCTTTAATAGTACAAGGCTCACAAATAAACTGATTGAGTTTTGAAAGTGCCTGATGTTAATTGTTATTACATCCTTGACAAACCCTTCACCTTATTTTCATTTGATAAAAACGGGGATATAAACATGCCATGTACTGTTCCATAATTATTTATCTTTCCAACTTTGGTTATCAGCAGTAGACATCTGCACCCAACGAACAACAATTTATTTCTCAAACTTTCAACCAATCATACAAATAAATATTGAATAAGTAATAGATTATTGAAGAAAAATATAATTTTGGACAGGGTGAAATTTTTGGAGGAAATTAATAATTTTGAAGAATTTGTCAGGATGCAAGGTTTGACAGAAGACATTTCCATTTCTCATGGACCTTTTTGATCCAATACAACTAAGACTGTGGGTAGTGAATCATGCTACATTGGCCAACCAACCAATTCAGTACGCTTTTTACTTTCAAGACTAAATTCCCAAGAATTAACTACCTTCTTGCTATAGTTGGGCCGCCCAACAGACGGAGTGATCACCCTACAAGAACGTGCTCCAGCGGGGCCAATATTAATTTATGACGACCGAATTGGAGTGATGCGACTTCGTTGGGTCTAAAGAAAGTGCATCACTGCGGTTCTGTCGTCCTAAATTGATAGTGGTCCCGTCTAGAGCTCATGCTTGCAGGGTGATCACTCTGTCTGTTTGGCGGCCCAAGTATAGATAGGTACTATCCGCACCCTAAGCCTAGGCAACTAGTATTATTAAATAGAATAATATTTACAGGTTCATCGGCGAACTGTACGTCATCTTCCCAAGATTAGCTAACTGAATCAAAATTTTCTTCAAAAATCAACGAATCTTTGCATGCTGTACCGCCCCGAAGTGTTGTTATTGAAGCCTTGCAATCTTCATTTTCATTGCTCATAGTAGAGACAGTGGGTGCTGGTGTTGTTGTAGTTGAAGTTGATATACTACCAATCTTTCTGATTACAAGAATATATGAAATACTTAGTTGTCTAAATACTAACTTATTACTGTAAACATTTGATCATCTTTGGGATAACCTAATTTGTTTTGTCCATCGAAATAGACTACGTAAGTCCAATAATATAATTATTATGCCCCTTGGTTTCAATTTAGTTGTCTCGTCAATAAATGCCCATCTTCCGTTTATCGGTTTCAAAATATATCTGGAAAAGGTGCCACCTTCTCTACCGTTCATTTCTTCATTTATCTTCCCATGGAATGCAAAAAGTTTAATATAGTATTTTTCAGATTTGTTGGCGTTTGCGCCGCCATATCCGATTATCCAAGCAACCGCCAGCAGTTCAGTAGTTTCCAAAATTTTACTGTTGCCAGGAACCGCGACAAGAGAGGGTTGCCCTGCATGAGTCCGTGTGCGCCGCGACTCTGGACGGCACACGGCAATGAGCATTTTGATGTTTTCCCTCAAGATATGTATTCTTTTACCCACAATATTAACCCGTTCACACAAAAGACACCGGTTATTTTCTAGTTTGTACTTAAATCTGCTATTGGTTATAAACGCCACAAACTTGTGTCGGAAATATCCACTATTTGTTTTGTTTTTAATTTGTTATTTAAAATTTTTAATGTAATGTGTTATTTCTTTTCTTTCGTGGAATAAATAGCATTCCTTACTTCAGTTTTAATGCTGTCAGTTACATCTTCACTTTTTAATTTTCATTTGCTGTGCCTTTTTCCGGGCGTTGGAGCAGACAAACCTCGATTTCCTTCTCCAACTATGCGCGACGCGCTGCGTAGACTTACTTTTGATGCATCGGCCAGTCGCTCCTGGTCACAAGTTAAAGGCAATAGGGGACCATTATTTTCCTTCTCTCGAGAAAAGTATTCAAAAATATTTCGTAAAAACTTATCGACACTGTTTGGTATAAACATTTCCAGGTATCTTTACACCTGACAATGAAATTGACAGTTATACTTGACAGGCAATAATTTTTAATAAATTGCTTGGTGACCACTGGATATTGCAAAATAAGCATATTAGTACTGAAACCATTTTGTTTCACACAACCATAGTAAGAAAGAGTGAGATCAAATACGGAAACGTGAGAATATTCTCAAGTCATCTTACGGCAGCAATTAAAATTCAACAAATCCATTTTACAAAAGGGAGAAAGACATATGAACGTAATGCGCAGATTACTGCACACACACGCCAAGATATCTGAAAAGAACTATACCTTCTTCGTCTGTCAGAAAAAAGAAAACAAAATTAGTATACAAAAAGAATTTAAAAAAATTAAAGTGAGCTGAGGGCATCAAACAAAAATCTTTTTGTTTCGTTAAACCTTATTAATATTTTCTATATTAATCTCTATTAAAATTGCTTACATAATATTTATTTCTAAGGAAGAGATATAACAACGTTTATCTACCTGATCTTCCTTGATAGATAATGTGGTTCACACGTAATAATATTTTGGTATTACGACATACGTTGTTATTAAACGCCTAATAAATACTCAAAAATTCAAGGCGAAAACATAACTCTCACCATCTTTTAGAATGATTATCGGAGAAGAATCTCAACTACTAGATTAAAGGAACTTCTGTGATTATTGCGAGAATACACTTTATTTAAGAACCAAAGTAGGATTAGAGATTCTTTAACATGTTTGCATTTCATTTGAAAAGTAAAATTTATGTTAATATTGTAAAAGGGTATTTCGTGTATGTCTCATAGTCGTATGAAATCTACTCTAAATCTACTTCAGGGAAATTTTCAAATGTTACTTCTTACTTGTTTTATAATTGTAATACTTATACCCGCAATAATTTACAAGGAAAACAATATTGAAAAATTGAAATATGCAATTTCGGAGACCTCGCAGCTTGAATACAAACCCTTTAAATTTATCTTATATTTTGGGAAAACCTCTTGTGAGTAAAAGCCCATTTAACTTTTTTGGACGAAAGCCTTGAAGCGACATCATCGTCTAAAATATAACCCTTTAAACCCTTTTCAGATAGCTCTCTGTATCGGTTATACAACCAAACATACATGCATCGCAATGTTTGGTTATGCAACCAAATTTACACCTATAGACTATCCAATCTTCACAAAATCACAAAATGGTGCATACTGGCATACTGCACAGGCGCATAGCGGCATAATGGGCACCAAATACAAATTTCTTTCCTAGTAATATTATGTAATCTAACAGATAAGCCGCAAATTAAAAATGTTCCATGAAACTGTGTGAGGTTAGAGCAGACGGTAGAGGTTTGAAAGGTTAGTGTTTTTATCTGAGATAAAGCCACAGTATGAACGATAGACTTTGACTGCCCTCTAGCGTAAATTTTTTCAAAGTCTATCGTTCATACAGTGACTTTATCTGATTTTCTATTGCTGTGGAAGTGGAACAACAATTAAAATGTAAAATTTCGGCTATTTCTCTGTATGTATAAAGCCGGGTACAGACAGAGGCAACAAGTAGCAACTTTTGTCATTGGTGACCTGTTTCCTGAAACAATATTGCCACTTGTTTCTACTTGTTTCTAGTTGTTTCTGTCGCCGAATCAAATGTTTCCGAATGTGGCCTGTTTCGCTCTGGAGGCGGTAAACTTCAAAAGAAAATAGGTAACAGATGTCGACAAGTTGCGACTGTGTCTTTGGTTTGGAGAGTTTGTCATCAGTGCGTGTGCGACATGCGTCACTTCTTCGTCCCATATCACAAAAATTACTGTGTTGTGTGGACACTAAGTTTCTTCGTGTTTCATTTTATTTGGAAACTTAGTCGACTTGTTTCTTTTATGTGGACACTAGGTTACCTCCTTTTGTGACACGAAACAGAAACAGTCGACAAAGTCGCAATGGCATGCTGACCCGTGTTGCCTCTGTCTATACACGGCTTAAGAAGATGATAATAGTCAACAAATAAGTTTCTATTCTCGCTTTATTTTCTTCAGCAATCTCAAGATTACCAATCAATGACCAACTGAACACCACCGGCACAGAACGCATTGACATTGGTTACGCCTCCGCGCATCCTTGATGACGGCACATTATTTTCTGTGGTGAAAAACTACTAAAACTTAAAAGTGGATCTGTCCACGAAAGATAATTCTAAACATCTTCAAAGAGGATAAATGTATTCACTGGCAAGCGGCAAGTTTAAACGTTTAATTTCTAGCTCAGAAAAGTACTTTTATCAAAATCTATTTTCGCCATAATAAGCAGTGGTACTTGGAATTAGTGGACCGACAAGGAAAACACGTTTCAAATTGCTCCTGCTTGCATAATAAAAAAATTAGTACATTTTTCATCTTTCGGTAAAAATTAGATATTTTATTCTGAGCAATATGTTTATCACAGTACAAGGAAGTTTTCTTCTTTCTAAATGGCCCATATCTTCACATAATCAACAAGTAATTTGCTGTTTTCTCCCCAAGTAGGCTTCCATTGCTGCCTAGCCTGGTAGAAATGATATTGGGATTTAGGGTCGCTGTTGTTCCACGGTTTACTACCATCAGATCTGTCTTCGAAAACCTGGCCGCCAACTCCAACTCCGATGGAAACATACATCTAGAAAGCAATCTTACTTCAGACGGTGTTTTTAATCAAGACGATTATACCTACCTCTTTGTCAAAAGGTGCAAGAAGTGTACCACTTTTCCACTTTTCCGCATGGTCGATATTTAAAGCGTTCCTCTCGGTAGAGAAACCACCTAATGGAGGCTCTACCACACCATACGTATTGCCATCAACGCTCATAGTTATGCTCTCTACAAAATAATTTGGAATAAAAAATATCTCTTAAAGAACAGTTAAATAATACACAGCAGAAAACCAAAAGGGAAAAATTGGAAAGAAGCTCTAGCACGATTTAGTTGTAACAACCAAAACCTGTGATGACGTCCTGCCTGTGATGACGTATGCGTCGGAAACTTGGGCCCTGGCGAGAACATCGATAAGGAGACTCAGGATAGCACAAAGGATGTTTGCTATGAGGCTGCAGGATAGGAAAACAATTGAATGGATCAGAAGTCGAACAAGAGTTGTGGACGGGCGGATCGCATAGCGCCGCTGCTAAAGGGCAATGGGCAGGTCACCTGCCGCGAATAACGGATGGACTGGGGAAATTCATACGTAGTAGACCCAGAACTAGATGAAACAACGACAGTAAAATGTACAAGGGATGGGGAAGGCAGCCAGTCGAGAGCTCTGAAAGAGACGTGAGGAGACGTATGTCCAAAGAAGAAATATTTGATTGATGTTTTGAATATAGAAAAGCAAACGCAAATTTTGAGGGCAATGAAAAATCTGATTGCGCAAAATAATATAGTTTTACTGACTGATTTCGAAAGTTTTCAATTTCTGTAAAAAGCCAAACTTACAAAAGAATTCGAATTCATTATGCGTCTTTCTTCTCATCTCATCTGCTCCAGCCAAGATCATTACAGTATAGTACGAAAGCAACTGAATTCTGAATATGTGGAAAATTTACCACTAAAAATTTAATAGCAAAATAATCCTAAGAAAGCAGAGGAAATGTTAAAAATTCCCAATGTCTTCAAGGGGCCGTAATGAAGAGCTTTCCCATGCATGTTCCTATACTCTGACCACTGAATCACGTAATTTGTGAAAAAATAAGTTGCCGCTACATCGTATCGTCTTACGAGTATACTACTAGAAGAAGAAGTTGTTCAAAGTTCGAAAATTAGTTAGCAGCGAGAACAGTTAAAATATTAGGTTTAAAGGTACTAGCTTGGTAAGATAAAAACTGAGATTTAAACGATTCAAATTCATTTGTCATATTCGTCTTTAAATTGAGTAGCAGAGATCATATCCTACCGTCCGTCCACTTAACGCCGAAGACATGATAGTCGTCGTTCCAGTTTTTATTGCTCGTAGTGGAAAGCATAGCACGCTTCCTAGCTTCTAGAGAAGAACCCAGAATACAGCCACCGTACAACGTTTTCGAATTATCTAAGTTACCAGGCAAAAATGCTATTCTTATTTGACCTGATTCATAATGAGGTCCATAGTCATTATTCTTCGAATTCAGATACAGTTCTGAAAATCAAGTGGTTTATCAATTATTTTCTAAATGTAGGAGCTACTTACCTGGATATATCCAGTCACCCTTTGGAAGCTTAGCCCTTATTTCAATCAAACCATATCGGAAAGAAAAATGTTGTTTCGTATTGATACTAGCAGACAATACTGGAGGCAAGATGCTCCAAAGATAGGGCTTCTGTTCGCATTCCCGTGTCTGCTTCTGACCTGTACATCTGAAAGGGTGTCAATAATTGGAAAGTTGTTATGTTGAATATTAAAGAAAATACTTTGTTCCTAGGTTTATGCCATCTGGTATATTCACAAATCCAGTACCATAAACATCGTCTCCTAAGACTGGCTTCACAACCAAATTTCCTCCATCTGTGTATATAGTTCTGTCAGATTTTGAATATATGACAAATTCAAAGTCCTTAAAAGAAGTGTTAAATTGAAATAAAACAAATTTTCAAATTTTCGTGGCAAATCTTTTACTACAATGGCATTTCAAATGAAGATAACTGCTTTGGCTTCAGCATAGGTAATTTAAGTTGTTTATAGACGATCACCGTGTCTATCAATTATGTAACACCACGCTTCATTAATGCTTGGATGTTATCTCTTAAGTAACTTTTTAGTTATTCGTGAAGGCAATTTTGCACCGAAGCATCAATATGAAAATGGCTACTAAGGGTTGAAAAACACACAAATTGCTTGAAACGAGATCGGACGAGAACGGTGGGTGTGAAATTATATGGAATTAAAAGACAGGGTTATGATTGCATGCGTTCCAGCATCGTCATGCTATAAACAGACGCCTCCTACCAGTAATCCCTACCGTTTTATCCTAATGGAAGTTTTCAAGAGTCCTTTCAGAAACGTATAGTATCTTTTACCATGGAATAGACTGACTCAGTTCATGTCCCAGAATACGGCAACCATTATCTTTCTTCCGGCTGCGCTACTGGAATTTTATCAGTCTGCACCGCAGTTTTTTTTTTATTTTTGTTAGAAGTATGGTGAACCCACGATTTATCAGTTAGGTATAACTCTTTTTAGAAATTTGTCACATTTTCGCTTATAACGAGACAACCAAGGACACAGGAATGCTTCACGCGTTGCTGACACATTTCAGCAGTCCAATGAGCCACACTTTGCTGGTGAAAAAGATTACTAATTTGAAGGGTAGAAGGTCTGAAGCTCCTTTCATTTTATTTCTAAGATTTGTTTCTTCCGCACTGTTCGCCATTACTGCACGATGCGTTCTCCACATTTTTCATATACTGTTTTTAAATTTCTGGTTCCTGATAAGCGCATTTTACCATACAATTCAATTTCTTTTAGGTTTTGTACAAAATTACAAACTATTTTACTGAACATTTACTATTTCTTATATTGAACGTCTAATTTCTTTCCTAAATCTAATGACATGAGCGCTTTTGATGATTTAAATGAAAAATAAATACAATACGTAACTACAAAATAGAAGTGACAAGTAGTTTTTGACATCAGGTGGCTTTCTAAATTAAACTAAAACCAATGCTTTCATTTAAAATCCCTCGTACAAATGATAAACTTCGTGCTAAAATTCAACCAAAAAAATTAAATTTACATCAGCTACTTTAATGCTTCTCGCCAAGGGCTTCATTTGTCAGTCCAAAAGTGAACCGATTTTTTTCAGTAGGCCAACAATAAGTGTTGTTGGCCTAAAGGTGCCCATACAGGATCAATTATATTGTAAATATGAATATTGTCGATATTCAGTTTATTGACAATGAAAAAATTACCCATACAATATACTATTCGCAACCGCAACTCGTATGAAATAAGTAAATAAAAAATATTTACCGGTTCGTCGGCGAACTGTAAGTCATTCTCCCAAGACATGCTAACTGAATCAAAATTGTCTTCAAAAATTAACGAATCTTTGCATGCTGTACCGCCCTGATATGTTGTTACCGAAGCTTTGCAATCTCCATTACTATTGCTCATAGTAGAGATAGTCGGTGATAGTGTTGTTGTAGTCGAAGTTGAAGTTGAAGTTGAAGTTGATATACTGCCATTTGTTATTAGATCTGCAACAATCTTTCGTTATTTTTGATTATAAGAATAATGAAACAGTTGTCTAAATATTAACTTGTTACTGTAAACATTTGATCATCTTTGGGATAGCCCAACTTTCTTTCTCCATCGAAATAGTCTACGTAAGTCCAATAATATATGATATCTCCTGGTTTCAGTTTCGTTGTCTTGTCAATAAATGTCCATCTCCCGTTTATCGGTTTCAAAATATCTCTGGAGAAGGTGCCAGCTTCTCTACCATTCATTTCTTCATTTATCTTTCCATGGAATGCAAATAACTTAATACCTTCTTCGTCTGTCAGAACAAAGAAAACGAAATGAGCCTAGAAAGATGTTCGAAAGAAAGGTGCTTAATAGCAGGTATTATAAATTAAGGAAATATTTTTGTTTCATTATTCCTTATAAATATTTTCTTATTCTCTTCATTTGCCTTATTAATATTGTTTACATAATACTAAAATACTGATTTCTGAGAAAAAGATACATCAACGTTTATACCTGATTTCTACATTAACGGTTCCCGAGCATAACAATTGTTTCTTTTTGTTACATGCAACTCGACCCTGCGCTATTCTTTGTTTTATAACTTTAGTGCTTCTACTCTACCATCTCTACGTTTAATAGAGAAATAATCTTTTAAATCTTCAATACGCCAGATGTTTTGTCGTACCGTTATTCCTCTCTATTTCTAATAGAGAAAATACACTCCTGGTCAAAATTAACACATCAGCAAAACTTCTCATTATTACTTGTAATAATGAGAAGTTTTAAATCATTAAACATTTTATGTAGGTAGCCTAGGATATCCTATGTCACTACTGATAAACAATATTGTAATTGTCACAGATGTAAAGTAACATTTTGCAATTGCTTATTAGTAAGACATTTAACGCTGTTTAAAGTGATTTGTAAAAGGCCATAAATTCAGTTTTGCTAAAGACTTTTTAAAATTTAATGTTATTAAGTGAATGAAATAGTTTGTTCAGTGCACTTAGAGTAAAAGAAATGAATCCTCCACGCAACCTAAGAGAAGATGAAACAGTGAAAGCGGTAACTCTAGTTAACGAGGGACGTAGCCAGCGATACGTGGCCGATTTGTTAGGAGTTAGACAATCAACAATGAATCGAACAGTTAGACGTTTCAACGAACTTGGAAGTTACTGCAGAACCCCAAGACAAGCTCGTAAGAAATCTACAAATGCAAAAGATGAGCGATATCTTATGCAAGTCGCCTTAAGAAACAGGCGTTCTACCAGTTTAGAGCTAAGCAGAGCCCTTGCAGCAGCTCGAAATGTAGCAATTTCTGGACGAACGATCAGGAGAAGGCTTCATGAGGGAGAATTGGACAGTAGAAGATCAGCTGTTGCACCACTGCTCAACAGGGAACATAGAGTTACTAGACTGCGTTTTGCAAGGGAACATGTGAATTGGACCATTGATGACTGAAAGCGAGTTTTGTTTTCAGACAAAACAAGAGTATGTCTTAATTCACGAGATGGACATGAACGAGTCTGGCGGAGGCCAGGAGAGAGGTTTGCTGCCTGCAATATCTTTCCGAGGATACCATTCTTTGGTGAATCAATAATGTTCTGGGGAGGAATTTGTTTTGATGGTCGCACGGATTTTACTCCTATACGGGGAGATTCATGAATGCACATTTCTAAGTAGAAAACATCGTAGAGGAATAAGTGATGCCATTTGCCCCATTTGTCGGGGACAATTTAATTTTTATGCTGGATAACGCTCGGCCCCACGTTGCTAGAGAGGTACTGGACTACCTTCAATTCGTGAATATTCCAACTATGGATTCGCTACCAAGAATCCCAAATATGAACCCCATAAAGCATCTATGGGATGCACTGAAACGATCAGTTAGGCGCCACATACCTGCTCCTATGAATCTTAGGGAACTCGAACAAGTTGTTCTTGTCGAATGGGAAAATATTCCCCAGGAAACCACTCACAACTTGATCAATAGCACGCCCAGACGAATGGAAGCAGTGATAAGAGCTAGGGGAGGATCTACACGCTACTGGATTCTTACGATTTAATTTCACCTTCATTTTTGTTATGCTTTTCACTGACGCCGTTTTCATTGCATTTGACATTATTGTTTCTTTCTGTCACTTATTCAAGTTTTTTTCCAATAAAACCATTCCAATTTGTCAAGCGTTAGTTGAAATCATTTAATTATAATATACGTATAGGTACTATGATTTAAAACTTCGAAAAATTACAAGTAATATTGAGAAATTTTGCTGATGCGTTAATTTTGTCCAGGAGTGTATATTTTTTTAAATTTACAGTTTTCTGACCTTCCGCTAAATATCGCGCTAAACTTATATTCTGGGACATACATCGTAATTTTGAATATAGGAAAATAGTTATCCCCAAAAAGGCATTAAAATCGCTACTGCACGTAGGGATAGGGGCATGTAATGAATGTTCCTATTCAGCTTTGCTGAATAGGTATTATGATGACGTCTCATAGTGTACAAAATCTAAATTTAGTTTCGCAATTTATTCAATACCTGGCAGTGTACTCCCGAAGAGTACGAACTGTCTGGTATCACTCATTCGCCTGGTTCTTCATCGAGTACTGGCAGCTTCACTACCTACTTAGTTATTAAACAATAGTACATGTACATTACGTACCGAGGCAGAAAATGTTTCATTACAGCCAAGGGCTAGATAGATGACCAAGGCGCGAAGCTCTGCGGTGAGCTATAGCGCCAGGCTGTAATGAAATTTTCCAGGGAGGTATGTATACTATTTTATTCACAATCATTCGTTTTAATGAACATTAAAGGAATAAATAATTCATTTTATTTTTCAAATACTGCATTTTCGATCATTCTTGGTAGGCTGTGGAATTGACATTTATATTTCTATTAATTATTAAACTGACAAGGATCATTTTTGACATTAAAATAACTGAATATGAAAGAGTATTTCTGGTGGTAAAATATATCTGGTAGTCAGGAAAAACGGTAGGAAATTTTATTCCAAGTTTATTACATAATATATACTTAAGTATAAAGTCAAAAAATAGGCGCTGCATTTTCCACCCGGGTGGAAAATTTTCAATCCCGGTCGGGCAGTAGAAGTTAGGAATAACCTACTTGCAAACTTTTTAAAAGTTGGCAATTGACTTATTACTAACCGATTGTGAATAAAATTAATATAACATGTGTGTAAGATTAAGTAGGGGCCGGTGAGAAAAAAAATACGTCCTGTAATTCGTGTTTACTTTTTAGACTCTTCATTTTTGCAAGTTGCTGTATATTTGTAATAAAAGGTTACGTAAGGTCAACGATAGATGCAGTAAATACTTAATTCTTATTACGTATTGCTATGTTGATTTTACACATTATTTTCAATAGAACAACGATCTACACACCTGGTATAGACACTCGAAAACCTCTTGGTGAAAATACTTCAACAAGGGCATCTGGAACTTCAAATTGAGCATAAATACTAACAACTGCTGCAAACAAACACCAAATAAACAACATGTTTGCATGCACCTATCTCCACTACTGTCTAGAATTACTCTTCATTCGCGGAGTCACAAGGTCAACATAGTGATAGCGCCTTGGGGAAACCAGTTCGTACTGATATGGGTTGGGAATACCGCATTAAAATAAACGGCTCTTGGGTTCTTATCGAAACTTAATTTTAGGGTTTATAGATACCACTAACAATTAAGTAAATGCATGATTTATAGATAGGTATTCATAATGAGCACTATAGGCGCTTCATTATCGAACAGGTGCCTTATTTGATATTGTGGCAAATGTATACATATATTTAAATGATTAATTAACTTACCTATAAGGAATATTGATCCAAATTATATGAGTATTGCCGTTCGAAGAATTACTAATAACAACTTGCAGTCACAATTTTTGATGTGCGAACTTGAAAGTAAATTATTGGAGCTCCCACGTATCCCGATATCTCTCATGATCCACACGTCTCTGAAGCCCCCAGCGCCGCGCAGTCATCACAATTTTATGGGAGAAGTATCTAGATCGGAATTGGGCTGGCAATAAAGTTAGGGCAGTAATTTTTCGAATGGCAATACTCATTTGGATCAATATTCCTTTCAGGTAAGTCAATTGATCATTTAATTATATGTCGTATTACCGTTCTCGAATTACTTATACAGTTTAATCCACTTACTTATGCGTTGGGTAGTTGCAGGATGGAGAGGTTTTCTGTACCTAAGTTAGTACCTACTAAAAAATCAGTTTCATTAGGTTGGATATTGCGTGTACGTGCTATACATATAAGTAATAATCACTGAAGCTGCACTCAATTTGGGATTGCCCCTAAAATAGGGAATTACAAGTAATGGTTAGAAACTTTGTTAATTTGAGGTTTTAATTTGATCGCAGAATGTAATTTCTAATCTATCATCGAAAATAATTTTTGATGAGGTCTGTATACGATGTTCTGTAACTAAAGCTAATAAGGTGACAAGTTTGATGGTTCATTGCGACATTGTAACATTTTGTTAAGGGGGAAATTTTGGACAAATAAGTCAAAACAGAATGCAGGCCCAAGTTGTCCGATATTTTGGTCTTGGAGTTTTATTGTTTATAAAAACCTTTAAGGAAACGTTTGAAAACAATTTATCTGTATTTTGTATTGAAAAAACCTAAGCTAAGGCTGAATATTGCGAATTAAGGTGTAACGTTGCAAAAGTAAACACATTGGATAATCAAAATTGATTAGTGTTTACTTTGGACGTTCTGACGTCACGCCGTGATCCAGAAGTTAGGTACGTCATCTGTGTTCGTCAACATAGGTGGGAGAAGCAAGCGCGCGCTATACGAGACAGCAGTCAAGTGAGATGGATAGTAGTTGCGCCCGGCACTAATGGGACGTCATGTATTTTCATCCGGCACTATTCCTCCCGCTAGAAATCTGGAAGTGAACCGCCGAAGCTAGGCCCCACTCTCCGCTTATAAAAGTGGAGGATCCCGAGAAGAAATTCAGTACCTGGTCGTCCGGCCATCACAGCCAAGACCAGTACTCCCAGCATCCAAGATGATGCTGGCCGCTCCGATCCGAAACTGCCGTGTGATTAACTGATATTCAACGAATACTAGATTTGAGTAAGTGCCCGGTGGTTGATAGTTATTATTGATGAAATACCAACAATCAAACACTACCTAGTCACGAGAGGACTATAGATCCAGTTTATGCGTAGCGAGAGAGTAGATGCGGCAGGAATTAAGGGTGTCTGCTGGTGTGGGTTGGATCTATTTGGCAATCTCGTAACATAAGTCAATCAATGAGGCGATATACCGGCGGAAATCTATCACACCTGGCTGAACTGGCGGCCCTTGGTGAAATCCAGCTGCAGTACTATTTACTTCCCCGAAACGTATATAAGTCCATGGCGCATAAGGAGATTGTACTCTGGTGCTACCACGAAAATCACCTACCGAAACCCAGCCAGAGTATCCAGATACAACAGCAACAAGAAATCGTTTATAAGCGAACGACCAGATCCCCGTAAATATACAATGTGTCCCAATAAGTGATACCGAGGGATGCAGGTGTATATTTAAGGGCCCGAAATCAGAAGCACCGCCGAGGATTAAGATACGTCATTATCTTAGTGGCGTCCGAGAATAAAAAGAGACTAGCAACGCTGTAAAGGGTGGAGTAAGACGCACCTAATCGAAATTGATAATTTAAAAGGATATGGCCATATTCAACGAATAATTGTACTGATTTGTACCTCTATTTGAACAAATTTTCCGCCATTTTTCTAAATAACAAAAGAATAATACAAACAGTTTGGTTTGTTTGCCCATAGCAACTAAACCGCAGTTCTTCAGCACGGCGCAGCAGTGTGCAAACAAACCAAACCAAAAGAAAATCGCTAATATTCCGAAAACGGTTGGTCTGCGGACCCATACCCTCTAAATATTGAAACATTTTCTTTCAACAATTTAATTTTCTACATTCCTCTACATCTGTCAAAATCTTGAAAAAATCCCTTTAACGCAAAAAATATGCGTTTTAGGCGCAAAATATCTTATAGTGAAAATGGAATGAAATGTGAGGTGTTCCATTTAAAAAAAAGCCAAGCTAGGCACCGTGCAGAAGTGAACATAATTTTATGTATAAGTAGGTAATAGAGAATCAAAAATGCCTCTCTCACATTTTTCTCTAAAATGTATAATAAACGTACAACAGTAGAAATACGCTTAGGTGGCGAATCCTGTATATGAAATAGTGACTAAGAAAGAACAAACTAAAATCTTATTTATTAGACGAACAACACAATTAAAATGTATAGGTATCACATTCTGTTGGGTTTATTCAACTTTCCATCAACGAAACATTTATTACAAAGCCGTAATTTTAATATAATCTATTTGTAAGGCAGCATCATCTCCTTCCCACGTTGGCAACCAGCTATTCCTTTCCTTGAAAAAGTTGTATACCATTTTTGTAGCCATGTTCCTCCACGGTTTATAATAATTTCCAGATCGATAGTCATTCGGAAAATCATTGTTACCTCCAACACCAACTCCCAGTACTACTTGATACTAGAACAGAATAACAAATCTAAATTCTTCAGTGTCATTATATTAGCATACAGTCATTTTACGTCCTATTTTCCTTGCGTTTACTGTGTTAGTCTCGTTTCACTAATTATTATAAGTTGTATTAATGAGTTGTTTGGGGTTTTATAAAATTGTACGTTTAAAAAGAAGCGCCATTTACGTAACTAGCGAGCGGACGGCAGCACACATGCGCAAATGAAATCATCATCACTACCAGAATCTGTCACATCCAATAGAATATGACAAGCATTGTCTCCCAGCTGCTGCCTGAACATTTACAAGATACCTATTCTTCACACAAGAATATGTGACCAACCTCAGAATCCAATATAAAGTACACGGCATTTCGCAGAGAACAGAAGCAATTTCCCATTCTCCACGATCCGTCAATCCGTGTCCATTGGTCTAGGAACAAAATCTTGATTCCGAATCATGTCGTGAAAGTTGATTGTTTTCAATGCAGGAATTGATCCAAGGAGCAACCTGTTCGCCAAGTATCATTGTCCGTTACTTTGTTCCATCGCTCATTGGGCATGAATGGAACATGCGAAACTTATTCCCCCTTCGCTCTGAAATGCCGTGTGCTCCAGTTTGAATTCTAATGTTGATTAGACGCTCTTATGTGAGGAATAGATGTAATCCAACATGTAAATGTTCAGCTAACCCCCAGATAAACCGGAACCTGAAATGCAAGCATGTGGCTACAAAAAATTAATTAACACTAACTCTCAAAGACCGATTTCGTGACTGTATCAAAGCACAGGTCTAAAGCATTCGTCACTTTCTAACGAACTCGCATCTAACATTGAATCAGAGAAGCCGATGTTGGACACAAAATCCAGACATGACAAAAGTTCAAAAAAAATTTAGCCAAATCCCGAAATGTCGCATTCTTGTTTCTCAAAAGTCCAGTAAGTTATATGTAGGGTTTGGTCGGGTCTACTTAGGTCAGATCTCACAAGTTTGCTATCTACAATATCTCGCTTTTGCCGTATTAGTCGGGGAGCAGACCGCCTGAAAGATGCGTTTTAAACACTCTCTATACAACTCGAATACACACAAGAAAATGAAGCTGATTCTTATGTAAAATGATCTGCTGGATTCGAATTTTGAGGTCGCGAAAAGATCGGGAATTGCGAAAATGCCGGAAAATCGATTTTTCATCAAATTTTCCTAAATTAATTTTCGACCATTTTTAAAACTATTCTCGTTGTACTCGTATTTCAGCAACGAAAAGAGTTAGAGATCTATTTATTTCATGGAATATACACTGAAGTGTGCTGATCATCACAGTGTACTCACGTTGCCTCTACAATTTTACAATTTTATGAAAAAAATGGTTTCTTGCTAGACTACAAATTTGTGTAATGTATTTTTCATGCACCGGGTAAGTAATCTTATTTTTCGGAATTAACATATATACATATGCGAGACCAAACACGGACAAAGGTTCGAAATTATTTTCGGTGAAGAAACGAAACATTAATGTTGTTGTTGAAAAAAGTTACAGCGAGTTAAAACATAAATAATTCGTGCGCGCTAGCCGCGCTGATGGGTTGATACGTTGATAGGTAGCGACATGGGTTCGGGCGGTTTTATCCTTGATAATACACACATAGCCGAAACTCTTGGCCCCCTGAATTAATTTGAAACGTAAGCAAAAATAATTCTAACAAATTTGTGGATTTCATTCTACATTTTATTGAAATGCTTTATCACCTGTAAGGTTATTTTCATGGAAGAGGAGTACACGGCCAGGAATTAATTTTATGAAAATGTCCGAATTAATTTTTTTAAAAGACCGAAGTCTTCCCAAATGTGAGAAACGAAGATGTCAATAACAAGTATGTCTCCTCTGTTCTCGAGCAAAACATTAACACGTCTGTACATTCCAATAAAAAGGTTATTAATGGCTTCCTGCGGTATGTTGTTCCATTCGTCTTGAGCAGCAACAATTAGCTCCTGAAGAATGAAATGGGGGTTATATCTATTTAAAATGGCCATTTTTAGCATATCCCACACGTTCTCACAAGGATTCAAGTCAGGTGAGTTTGTTGGCCAATTCATTCTTGGAATATTCCCTTCCTGTAGAAAATTGGCAACCCTTCCTGTGCGGTGGGGAGTGGCGTTATTGTCCATAAAAACGAAATTTTCTCCAATGGAAGAATGATTGGTTGGATGTTTTGGACGTAAATGTTTCCCGTCATGGTTTGCGGCACGTGAATAAGTGGAGTGCGACGACCATACATTATACCCCTCTCAAAACATTACTGTTCCGTCTTGATAAGGAACAACTTCTCTGGCAAAAGTAAGTCTTTCTTGTCGTCCCGGTCCCCTAGAGACCCTTTCACGTCGATAATCACTCACTAACCTAATTTTGGTCTCATCAGAAAAATTGTATTATGTTTTGTTTTCATAGATCTGCCTCCTACGGAAAACGTATTTAACTTTCATGTTAAAAGAGCAGCTTTTTTCAGTGTGCTGTATATAAACCGGCTTGGCAAATAAACCCAAATATTCCTAACATCCTGGAATATGGATGGTACATGGAAAATGACGTTATTATGCCAATAACATTCACAAATAGCTCTAAACTGGATTGTGTTACTATAACACAGTTCTTTAAATGTAAACATTTTACTTGTTCTTTTCGATGTGCATTTGTGCATGCATGAAATCTAATGTGCAATGTATAATATCATGTTTATGTAAAGGGAAATGCAATTTGTCGGAATAAAAAATACGAATGTTCTCGTACGCCCGCACATAAACCACTACTACACGGCTCAACGCGGCTAGCGCGCACGAATTATTTATGTTTTAACTCCCTGTAACTTTTTTCAGCAACAACATTAATGTTTCGTTTCTTCACAAAAAATAATTTCGAGCCTTTGTCCGTGTTTGGTCTCACATATGTATATTAGTCCAGTCAATCGGTGTTCAAAACTGCCGTTTTCGTAACAAAATTCCGGAAGTTTTTTTTTCAACGGTTCTATATGTTTTTTGGGGTGCTGAATCCGAATTTCAAGTTTGCTGCCATGTAGGAGGTCGGCTTCTCAACGAAAAACGCAAAAAACCTCAAAATTTTAGCACTGTTTTCAGTTTTTCTCTGATATATCGAAAATTATGCGTTTTTCGAAGGTGACCACTCCACATAGAAAATTAAAGTAGACAAGATTTCCTACAAAATGCACTAGTCAACTTTGATTTTCTAACGAGCGGTATCGGCGCTATAGCGCGCTGAAAAACGGCGACTTTTTGCCCTTCTGTGAAAACGTCAGAAACGTCCACTTCCGCCACCTACAACTCGAAAAATATACGTTATCAACAAAAACCGTTATACCACTTGAAAGTACATTAAATTTTCTACAAGAGACGTCTCTAACATTCAATTTTCTCATAAGGGGGGAGGGAGCAAAGCGAAAATTAAATGCCTTGTGCGCCCTACACTCAAAACGACCACTCCCACCTGTATAACTCTCATCGGCGCTATACTTTCGCTTAAAAGAGGTTGTTTTGAACATAGATTAGAGACTTATGTAGATAAGCGACTCCCTGTATTTTCGCCGGACGAAATGGTTTAGTTACGCTTTATGACACGAAGCGCTAGTATCGCAAACGCCGGGAAATTTGAATATAAGCTCCTAGTTATAATGAAATTTATTTTATACTTATAAAAATTTTTGTATCCAGTATTTGCTACTTTTAGAAGAACATAAAAATAGTAATAAAGGATACAACAATCTTTTAAGTAGAAGTAAAATGTTATATATGGAATGTTTAAATAAAAATATTTTCAAAATTAAATTTATGTATTTTATAAATGTAACATTGACACAATAAATTACTAAGAATTGTTTTATACAGTAATAATAAAGGATACAAACTCCTTAAAAAAAGTTTGCTTTGCCAAGTCGAAGAACTGTACTGCAGAGCATTCGTTTTGGCGCTGAAATTATCAATGCTATATCCGAAAGTTTATAAAAACCTCATAACAATAGGGAAATATGTGCATTTTCACTTCGTTAGAGTTGTTTCCACATTTCTTCACAACACATTTTTGATACCCCACTTTAAAGTCCGTTTTAAAAAATGTTTCACAAAAATGTTGCACAAAAACAACAGTAAATTTGCTCAAAGCTTGGTACACTCTCTAATCAGTGGCTTGGAAAAAAGACGAGCGAAAATTCAAACTTTTACACGACTGGCAAACACAACACGCCAACACCAACCAAGAAATTGCAAATGGCGTACGAAACACGAACCAAACAATTTCCAGATACCGGTTACCGGCAGTCCGGCAGAGATCGCATTGAAACATAGAGCATATACTTTATCATATCTGTGGACTCTCGCCCTACATCAGCGCTTTTGTGCCGTCAAGCGTAACTAGTACTTCGTCCGAGTTTTCAGGATAGAGTGAACATACCCTGGTTTTGAATGAATTGATGGCAAAGCATGTTCGATGAAAACATTAACAAATTATGTTTACGATATACCGGGTGTCAACGAGAGCATGTAACATCCCGCCATTTATTTACTTTTTGAAGTACACTTTGGCAATCCGCTGTAAGTATTGTACTCCTAAAACCTCATATTTTTATCATATTTGACATATCTAATTACTTCCGGTTAAATCGGAAGTGACATCAACTTTATTATGTTAAATAGCAATATATCATTTTTTTTAGATAGTTCGATAGGCCTTTTTATTCTCTTGACAACCATGCATCATACATACCCAAGAACTTTATATTTTTGACGCCAGAGGGCGTTAAATGAAAAAGTCACGTTGGCTGTGAATTTAACTATATGAGCCTAATTTTAAACGTTTTAATGAATTAAACTATTAATTCTAACAGCTGTTTTAATGTCCATGGAAAATTTTTCGAATTTGAAGCAGTACATCCGTTATTTTTTTTAATAAGGTTAACATAGTCGTTTTAAGTGTTTTGAAAAATGGAATTTAAATTAGTAATTGATAATTGAATTGCACTTTTTATGCACAAATTGGTGAAGACAATAAACTGAAATTCGAAAAACAAGAAAAATATTAGCACCTTGCTATTTAGAATTTCAGGAAAAAGTCGGTTTCAAAAACTATTTGAAATTTTTAAATTTTATATTCGTTTTTGAAACCGAGTTTTTCCTGAAATTCGAAATAGCAAGGTGCTAACATTTTTCTTGTTTATCGAACTTCATTTTATTGTCCTCACAATTTGTGCATAAAAAGTGCAATTCAATTATCAATTACTTATTTAAATTCCATTTTTCAAAACACTTAAAACGACTAAGTTAACCTTATTTTTCAAAAAATAAAGGATGTACT
The DNA here is from genome assembly GCA_963966045.1 of Xestobium rufovillosum. Taxonomy (NCBI): domain Eukaryota; kingdom Metazoa; phylum Arthropoda; class Insecta; order Coleoptera; family Ptinidae; genus Xestobium; species Xestobium rufovillosum. The sequence goes on along the minus strand of OZ014493.1, from coordinate 24,481,356 downwards.
ACTTCAAATTCGAAAATTTTTCCATGGACATTAAAACAGTTTGTTAGAATTAATAGTTTAATTCATTAAAACGCTTAAAATTAGGCTCATATCGTCAAATTCACATCCAACGTGACTTTTTCATTTAACGCCCTCTGACGTCAAAAATATAAAGTTTTGGGGTATGTGTGATACATGGTTGTCAAGAGAATAAAAAGGCCTATCGAACTATCTTAAAAAAATGATATATTGCTATTTAACATACTAAAGTTGATGTCACTTCCGGTTTAACCGGAAGTAATAAAATATGTCAAATATGATAAAAATATGGAGTTTTAGGAGTATAATACTTACAGCAGATTGCCAAAGTATATTTCAAAAAGTAAACAAATGGCGGGATGTTACATGCTCTCGTTGACACCCGGTATAGGTACATGACCCTGAATATAAAGCTGAATATGAAATCTGTATGTAGTAATGTACACGTGTCATGAAATAAGTGAAAGTTGAGCCCAGGATTGGGTCATCACTTCGAGTACATTCTCCATCTGAAAAAGAAAGAAGGCATTTAGTATTAGAACATGGTTACAAAAGACAGATAAGTTGTATGGTGAACTATCGATGTATGAAGAAATACCTGATGTCATGTGCGTAGTTATTTTAGTCGTCTCTGTTTTGTTGTTGGTGGTCCAGGCAATGTTTCTTGGGCACTAGAAGGTCCAGGTGAAGGATCTTGGGCAATGGAAGGTCCAGGCAAAGGGCCAGGGGCTGTGGAAGGTCCAGGCTGAACAGCGAGTTGTTGCTGTCCTTCAACTGAAGAAAATGTAATTGAATTATTAATGTTATTATACATAGAGAAAAATGATTAGTAAACTATGCATAATGCAGCAAAATATTACATGAATTAATACCTTCTGTCGCCTCAGCTGCTTCAGACAGTGGTACAGCAAAGGGGCTCATCCAGGTCGTCTTCCTCTTCTATATCCAAATTGTCGATATTGGAGCACGACCCTTCACATTGCTGGCACAGTTTCGTGCAGAACAGTCCTGTTCGCCTACACCCACAACGACCTTGGCGAGTGGGTCACATCAGTAAGCATTAACATTAAGCAAGCGCCAACTCGACAGAGTTGGCTCTCGCTCACTGATCGTCCCCTCTAGAACATTACTAGTCAATGTTAGAAGAATATATTAATGAGAATGAAAAAACTCGACCGGAACTTGCACCAACAAATCTTCCCCGGATAAACCGAAGATATTGAATTACAGAGCAAGTCCCGGTCGAAAAACGTGAACTACATACGACAGCATAGTCTACGGAAACCCCCTGATATCAACGAATGCAGGTATTAAGGATCCGACGTGCTCCAAGCGTACACAAAAAGTAGTACAAGGCCCCACTATGCCGATATAAATTAGCAAGAAAAAAGGGGAAGAGTTTTGGTTCGCTCGCACACAACAACCGCATATCATGATTTCGCTCTATTGGAGCTGATCAGCACGGTTTCCGTTCTTTTACATTACGGATTTACGTTAAAAAAAATAAGTATACAGAAGTAGGTTATGCATGGAGCCAAGGGTTAGTTCAAATACTGATCACCAACTCGCTGTTCAGCCTAGACCTTCCACAGCCCCTGACCCTTTGCCCAAGATCCTTCACCTGGATTTTCTAGTGCCCAAGAAACATTGCCTGGACCACCAACAACAAAACAGAGACGACTAAAATAACTACGCACATGGCATCAGGTATTTCTTCATACATCGATAGTTCACCATACAACTTATCTGTCTTTTGTAACCATGTTCTAACACTAAATGCCTTCTTTATTTTTCAGATGGAGAACCTACTCGAAGTGATGACCCAATCTTGAGCTCGACTTTCACTCATTTCATGACACATGTACATTACTACATACAGATTTCATATTCAGCTTTATATTGAGGGTCATGTACCTATATATCGTAAATTATCATAAATTATGAGAAAAATTGAATGTTAGAGACGTCACTTGTAGAAAATTTAATGTGGTATAACGGTTTTTGTTGATAACGTATATTTTTCGAGTTGTAGGTGACGGAAGTGGACGTTTCTGACGTTTTCGCAGAAGGGCCAAAAAGTCGCCGTTTTTCAGTGCGCTGTAGCGCCGATACCGCTCGTCAGAAAATCAAAGTTGACTAGTGCATTTTGTAGGAAATTTTGTCTGCTTTAACTTTGTATACAGTGGTCATCTTCGAAAAACTCATAATTTTCGAGATGTAAGTGACAAACTGAAAAAAGTGCGAAAATTTTGAGGTTTCTTGCGGTTTTCGTTGAGAAGCCGACCTCCTACACGGCAGCAAACCTGAAATTCGGATTCAGCACCCCAGGAAATATATAGAACCGCTGAGAAAAATACTTCCGCAATTTTGTTATGGAAAAATCACCATTTGACTGGGCTATATGTTAATTCCCGGTGCATGAAAAATACATTACCCAAATTTGCGGTCTAGCAAAAAAACATTTTTTTCATAAAATTGGAAAATTGTAGAGGCAACGTGAGTACACTGTGATGATCAGCACACTTCAGTGTATATTCCACGAAAAGAAAACAGATCTCTAACTCTTGTCGTTGCTGAAATACAACGAAAAAAAATTTTAAAATGGTCGAAAATTTATTTAGGAAAATTTTAGGAAAAATCGATTTTTCGGCATTTTCGGCATTTTGGGCTTTGGATGTTTCTAGACATACAAGTATATTTCTGTTTCAAAAGATTGAATAATATAAATATTATGAGACAAGAGTAAGTTCTTTATGAGGCGAGATAACCGAGCGTCGTCGTCGTGAAGCATGCAAGAGCTCGAGATGCACCATATGGTGAGAAATAATGTCATTCTGTTATTCTGCTAACTTCAGAAAAACAGATTCACCTGGTGCACTGTATTTGAGATAGGTACACTTTCATCGACAGTATCTCGATAGTGCTTCATGGAGTGTCAGCCCTTTCTTGCGCAACCAATGATACTAGCCTGTTCCTTAACTTCCTGGCTAAAACAAGCGAGACACCAGCGTGGATCGCAGCATCAATCCTTAGTACCTCAATGGTGCTTCATAGTGCTTCTCGCATTTTTCCAGTAATATGTATTTCTTTATCCAAAGATACAGTTAAGCTTGTGCGCATTCTATACTGTATGCTGTATAACAACAAGAATCTGACACAACGCTGTATTTTTGGAAAAACCAATGGCGCGAGAAAAAATACTGACGAATAAAGAAGCTCTATGGAAGCTTTAATGGATGGAACTATTCTGCACCATGGTGGTTCACGTTGGCCCACTTTACGCAGAGCCGAACGTCGAAATCATGCTTGCACATCTGCGGCTTTAGAGAATCATTCATTTTTTACGTGTACTTTTAGTAGTTTTGTAGACCATTGATTGATTGAATAAGTATTAGACATCTACATCGCCTCCTTATAAACATATAGGTATTTAATGGGTGATAAGCACAATTAAGTACTTACCTCTTTTTCAAAACTTGATGAATTTTGAAGTTCATTTTTTTTAACTTGACCAAATTGATTTCCATCTATTAAAAATCTAAACTGGGCTGAAAACGAACGGATTATTCAAATAATCGAAGTCTACACAGAATTCGCCTACTGAGTTCCCATATTAAAGTGTAAGTGTGCATTTTCTCAGTAAATGATTTGTCTCTCAGACTCCGCAATAATCTACTTCTGCCTGGTTCTTCTATATTTTCCACGACACCTCCAAATAAAATTGAAGATCCCAAATCAGTACCATCATCTCCTGTGAGCTCCTTATTACCCCTGGCATACGCTATCCAAATGGCATGATCCGTATCACTACTTATTAATCGTAGTTCTGAAAAAAATTTTTAATTCACGTTTCAGTTCTCGTCTTACGTTGCCACGAACGGGGATATATCCAGTCTCCTTGAGGCAGCTTAGCTCTTATTTCGATTTTTCCGTACTTCAGTTTGTGTTTAAATCGCATACGTCCTGATATTACTGGTGGTAGAATTTGAGCGAATCTATGTTGAAAGAAGCATTCTCTTTCGGTTCTTGCTGTACAACTAATATTTTATTATTTCTTCGTGGCGAATAATGTACTACTTATAAACTTACCCTTCCCTTAAGTCTAAAGTTCCTCGAACGCTTTCGTCTGAAGTTTGAGCTTTTGGTTTTATAAACAATTTGCCTTCTTTCACAAACACCACTGCAGGATTGTTTTGATATGAAACAAACTCGTAATCCTAAAACAAAAAGCTTGTACAAAATGGAAAAAATCACGAAGTGTTCTTCAGAACACGAGCAAGAGAAAGATCGAATCAACCCATTATTTCTTTCTTAATTATATGAATAATTCAAAAATCAATTAGACCCCTAATCACAAAATTTGAAACACTAAATAGATATTTCGGCAACTAAGTTGCTATTCTCAGTAGTACCAAAATATATTCTTGTTTGAGATCTGGCTTAGTGAACTTCGTTATTTTCGGAGTGGAGTGGGTTTTAGGTATATTTTGGTACTACTGAGGATGGCAACTTAGTTGCCGAAATACGCATTTAGTGTTTCAAATTTTGTGTAGTTAAGAGCCTAATATTGATATTCGAATTAATTATTTAGCCACAGTCTAAATCCTTAATTATATGTAACTTTACTGTTTTCGTGAAATATATTGCATATTGGCATAAGGTAAGGTATAGAAAGTGACACTTTTTATACTTTTTTTTCTAAATAAATCTTGATAAAGGTCCTAAACAGGGCCGAAACATCGATAAAAAACTATATTTATTTTTACCTTATATGCGAATATATTTGACGAAAACAATAAATTTATATAAAAACTTGACACAAATAATTAAAAAACTTAATTATGTGTATTATGAGTGTAATTTTGGATTTTGCAAATCATAAGTCGAGTAAGGTTATGTCGTGATATTCTGGAGACTTTTGATCTGCGCTGAAAAATTATGAAATAAAGGGCTGAATGATTCCACAAAAATTATGCAATGTATTTGAGAAGACGTCAAAAATATTTGGAAAAAGAACATTTTTATAAAAACTTGACACAAATAATTAAAAAAACGTAATTATATGGATTATGAGTGCAATTTTGGATTTTGCAAATCATAAGTCGAGTAAGGTTATGTCGTAATATTCTGGAGACTTTTGATCTGCGCCCAAAAATTATGAAATAAAACAAACAAAAATCCAATAGTACAAAAATCATGGGAAGGTCGAAGAAAATAATGCGGAGCTGAAAATTGGTACACCAGACACTTTATATAGTGGGTACTGATAAAGGTTTGAAAAGTTGCGACCTATTTGGTGAGTATTTGAGAGTGGTTGGTAGAGCATTAGACTACGAATACAGAAGGCAATCCCTAGTGTCCGCAGCCACTATATCTGGCAGTTATTCCGCCTCTGGGTCGACTCAGCTAACGAAATGAGTACCTATCTAGAGTAAAACCTGGGCCATGGATAGAGGATCCATGACCTGGGCTAATAATAGGCGGCTTGAGGTGTAGTGCTTGCCCAACTACCTTCTGAAATATACGAAAGTGCACTTCGATGACCCGAGGCTAAATTAAGCATCTCTAACGTGCTTACTCGTACACCCTTGTCAGAAGTTATAAAAGCGAGCGTATTAAATTATTTAAGACTTAATTAGACATTTTTGTTCTCCACTACTGTTTCACCATTATGTTTGATAGTAATTGAGAGTAAATCGTGACTAAGAGAAGAAACAACAATGGCGAGGTTAAAAATCATTGGACCATGTTTTTAACGAAAACACAACTATGAAAGTCTTCCGTGAAGGCGGCAGATTTTTTTCGGATTAAAATGGAAGAACACAATAAGAAATACCCGCCGCCAGAAGCGATTCTGAGCCTAGTGGATTATTAGCCCGATGCACTATCCGTCCAACCACCTTAGCGTTGAAGATCATGGTATTGGCCATGAGAAAACAAATGAAGCCGCCTACGATTCTAGTGTTTCCCGTCAGCGTTCTGACCACCAACGCCCATGTGAAACTGGACGTAACTTATTTAATCGAAATTTTGTTGCTTCCTTACCTTGCCCGTCGGTATGAAATGATCAATAATCCATTTAGATGTGTCGATGGAAGATTGGTTAAACTCTTCATATAAAATAACATCATTTGAACAGAACATATAATTAGAATCTAGCGACGTTTTACTATTATCGCACATTGGTCCTTTTACATCAATATCTGGTAACATTGCTGAAATAAAATTTTGCGTTTGTGGTTATTGATTCCTATTAAATAATATTTATATCTATAGAGTGTTTCACGGTTAGGGATCAATAATTAACTGCTATGTAGTGTTACATGTCGATCTTTCTGCTAATTTAAATTAAATTATATACACGTCCGATTCCTGGCTACTTGTAGAATGAGACAAATATTCCATAGAATCAATACAAGAAATATTAGTCGGTGCTCACCTGATCAACTAATAACCCAGCAGCCACACTAATTTACATAGTGTTCATCGAGGCTGTTGACAGATGATGCCACCAAGATTGTTTATATTATGAAATGTTACTTTGAACCGGCCGGGTATTTAATATGCTATGTTAAATTTCATTTTTTGAAGTTCGAAGTGAATTTTAAAGCCTTAGAGTCATTTTGCGATACTTAAAGTAACGCTGTAAATATGTGACGTAACGTTGATAACCTGAATAACCCTTAGTAGGCAGTTTTTCATGAAGATGAACCACTTTGATATTGTGAGTATAATAGAGGAGAGGCTAAAATAAGAAAATTGGTTTAATGAAGAAGGGTAAATTTGTAATTTTTTCGGAAATGCAGGAAAGCTAAAGAACAATAAATTGACAATAAATACAAAGAATTAAAGAATGAATTATTAATGGGAAAGACTGATGAAGCATACCTATGAATTAATTAGGAGAAATTTCACAGAAATCGGAACTATTCGTTACCATCGAAAGGGTGTGCTAACGGACCTTCTGTAACGAGGTGGTAGGCATCCTTAATAGCGAAACACAGATAGCTGGAAGGAAATTTGGAAAACTTATATGCGGAACAAGAAGTAAGAGGTACATTCGAAAAATAAATTGGTGTCGAGGGACACGATTTGGGCTTTCCTTTAATGAGGGGGCTTTGAGCGAGGGGCTTTAAGCTAGATTTCATTATTTAATAAACGTTAAAGTGTAAACCGTAATGATGTAACAACTGTATCTAAAACAGTTGCATTACAGTATGTTTTAAAACATTAATTTAATTTGAATAAGCACTGTAAAATCTTCAAACTCTATTTAAATAATTAAGTTTGCTACACCTACTTAAGTCAAAATAACAGAATTGACAAAGTTCCAAAAGTAACTTATTTCTTAGTACTAACTTACCGTGGAGCTCCCCACTTTTCTTATATCCAAAACTTTCATGCTGTACGTAAATCCAGTAGTAAATCGTATCACCTTTTTCTAAAGCAACATCACTATTTGAGTAGGCCCAATAACCATCTTTGGGCATTGTAACCTCTGAAGTAAATTCGCCCAGTTCCCCATCTTCTAAAGGGGTGTTTCTCCGCGCATGAAATGCGACGAACTCTATTCCAGACGAATCTAATAATGTTGAAGGTAATAAATTAGTATTTTAGGTGCGACGATATTTTATGAACCTGGTATGGAAATGTAGAAACCCTTCGGTCTCTGCACTTCTAACTTAGCGTCAGGTACAGTGTACGCTTCACATGCAGCATAACAAAAATTAAACACCAGTGTGATGAGCACTTTCACAGTTGTAACCGTCATGACAAGAAACCAAACTAGCTGTGCAACGTAGTGCTGGAAGACATGCACACTTGGCGGCATTTCAATTTTGATGACCTTGCTGCTGATAAACCAGCTTGAACTTTTCAACTCTCAACATAATCGCAAGAGAATAGTGCTTGCATGTACATCTTGAATATTGAAAAACGCAGTGACTTAAAATATACAAAAACACTTTCCTCGACCATCACAACAAATATACTTTAAATTTCTACCAGTATCGTAAAGTCTCCTAGCTAAGAAACCTAGCGGCCAACCGACAAACCTATCAAAAAACAAAAAGCGCGCATACTCCTGTTATTTTACAAAAGTTCACTAATACTACAATACGCAGCCTGCAAAATGATTTTATACGGTCCAAACTTGACTTGGTGTGTGGGCTGATTTTTACATACATTTCACTAAAAGAAGTTCAACTTTACTGCGCTCCTGCAAAACACCAACTTACATTCAAAGAATCGGGAAAGTGTTCAAGTGCGAGTTCCAATTCAGACATAATAGACGGTTCCGTATTTTCCAGATTGCTTATAGTTCACAAAGACATTCTATACTAATAGACACCAAACTCCCATTTATTCGACATATGTACTTTATTTCTAACATAAAAGACGTGCCTTTTTTCTCTCCCACTTTTTCTACCTAATTTTGCCGTGTTAATGTCATCTCTCTTTTACGGAAGCGTAGATGGGCCACCCAACATTATTTTTTATGTCGACCGGTCGAGATAATAAGTCGACCGGTCGAGATAGTAAGTCGACCGGTCGAGATAGTAAGTGGACCGGTCGACATAGTAAGTTGACCGGTCGAAATAGTAAGTCGACCGGTTGAGATAGTAAGTCGACCGGTCGACATAGGAAGTTATTTGGCAGGGATCATTATTAGTAATACCCGTTCACGCCTTATGAAACAGCGTTTCCAGTTTAATTATTCAAGATATAGGTAAAACAATCATAATATCCACATGCCTTATAAATGATATTTTTCCTAATCTGTGGAAAACCTCTTATGTTGTCACTGTGGCCAAGGTTGCTCAACCAAGTCGACCTACTATGTCGACTTACTATCTCGACCGGTCGACTTACTATCTCGACCGGACGACTTACTATGTCGACCGGTCGACTTACTATGGCGACCGGTCGACTTACTATCTCGACCGGTCGACTTAAAAATAATGTTGGGTGGCCCATCTACGCTTCCGTACTCTTTTGACAAAAAGTAAAAATAACTTTTTGGAGTAGCGCCCTAATTAAATTGCATGAAATTTAAACGCCAAATCACCTTGTCATTTGAATTTTTATTTTACGTACACGGGTGAACTTATCGGTTATCGATTATCGCTACTCAAGTTTTGCCTAAGAATTTCTGTTACTTAATAATAATTTACTTTAACAGCTACTTCACTAAAGGAACCACGCGAACATATTTTAAAATATTCCTGAGAATACAACGAATATCTTGACACCGTAAATAATGCGGGTCAGTAGATTTCAACATAATTTAGTTTCCTGGAATTGCTTAGTCGTTATTCTAGTCCCATTCACAGTAGAGTTGCTCCTAGGAATTAAGATAAGAGTTGAAGATTAATCCTCAACTTCTGAAGATGCTGACGTTGTCAGCGAAACACGTGTCGAGTTTAATTACTGTGTCACTGTCTTTTGGCGAATGGAGTTAACTTATTAAGAATTCATAGTGAATTTACGTCAAAGTTCTTGATCCAACTACTATGTGTACTAGGTCGTTCGGACGGAAAACTTATTCGTCGATATGCCCTTAGCTTAGCATCAAGACGGAGAAGGGCTAGCTTCCCTATTGCTATACGAAGAAAATTATAAAACGGAAACAAATTAAAATGATACTATTAATTTAACTATGAGCAAAATATTTTCAGGAAGTTAATATTGAGCTTCTTGTGGTAAATTTGGTCGGTATTTATTCACTAGAGCGAATAGCAAACGAGCACTGGGTCTTGAACAAGGGTTTGTAAGCAGTTCTCCCATAGACGGTGCCCAGGGCAACCGCCGCGCCGGTCGTCTTGTCGGGTGATTTCTGTGTACGCGGTGTCTGGATTTGCCGTGGCAGCACAGATCTGCAATCCAGACTGGATGTAGATCTGAGATGTAGGTACGTTTCAGCCACTATGCGCTATTCCGCAATAGGATGGCCATTAATCAGCACGTACGTAGTTGTATAACCGCTTTTGAACCCAACCGTGCTAGATGTCGCTCAATCGCTCACTGCAGTAGCTGAATGGAGACGTGCGAATTTTCACCGCAAGGAATGTATTCAGCTGGACTGAACATCCACTGCACTAATCGGGTTCCATAACAACTCAAGTCTCTTATACATATACAACGGATCAAGCAACAATAATTAACCACCCGCACTTACTTCTGGTACTCTATCGTAGGAATTTTATACAACAGTCAATCACACTACTTAACGAGCGACAGTTACTCCGGTACTTTCAATAGTTCAGAAAGTCTAGTGATTCGGATCCTATCTGTTAGAGAAGGGTCGTTCGGTCGACGGGCTGTCTTGTGTCTTTTCTTCAGTTCTATTTGGGACCAGCCGGTCGGAATTTGACTCTCTCCCATCAATCAACTCGGAAGTTGCAGGGCGCATCGCTATGCCCTATCTCCGTTTTCTTCGGTTCATTGACTCGTACGACGTCGTTCCATATATGTCCTTCTTGTTACAGGTGCCGCCATCTTTTCTTTGGCGCGACAGAACATAATAATTTAAGTTTATTAGATCTATAGGGCGTTCTAAGTTATTATGCTTTGTTTCAAAGTAGTTCTTTGAATTATTGTCCGGCACGCACACTTTGTGGATCTTACATTTCCTTCTTAAGAATAAATTATTTTTGAGAATAAATGGAAAACGCGATTAGATACGATTTAAAATACGCACTTTTTCACATTCAATCAAATACTTATTTGCTCTCCATGATGTTGTTAAAATAATACACGCTATAACATTGCCTGTATCACATGCGATTTTTGGCAACTGCAAGATTACACGCAAAAAATACTCGTACATACATTTGCAGCAATCTACGGAAGCGCTGGAGGATCATGTAAAACTTTTTCTTTATCTCGACCGGTCGACTTTTAAACTCGACCGGTCGACTTTTAAACTCGACCGGTCGACTTTTGGAACTCGACCGGTCGACATTTGGAACTCGACCGGTCGACTTTTGGAACTCGGCCGGTCGACTTTTGGAAGTCGAAACAAGAAAAAATATTTCATGAACATCTGTCCTAAAATCGCTCCTAACAAAGATACAGGGTGTATAAAATTCTCGAAAAAAAGATTATTTTTAATATCTCCGAATCTACCGAAGCTATTGAATTCATATTTTGAGGGCTATTGTCCTTTGTGAACCTCTATCGTCTTAAAAAGGTTTGCTTTTCTACTGCCACCAGTGGCGCCGCTATAAGCTATAGAGCCCTTTCCTTTGGCTTACAGGATGTTACGCCACTGGTTTCTAAAGAAAAGATTGAAGTTTTGGATTCTGCATTCAATTATTTTAAAGAAAAAAGGTATTCTTGATTTTTTCTGTACAACTGTTAACTTCCGAGTGAAACAGCATTTTGTAAAAACATCAAAATCTGAATTTTCGATTAAAAAATTGTTCCTAAAAATAAATTATAAAAGTAATTTTTTTGATGATAGAGGTCTGCAAGCGACAAATTGTCCCTAAAACTTTAATTCAATAGCTTTCGTAGTTTCCGAAATATTAAAAATAATCAATTTTCTTCGAGAAACTTGAACACCCCGCATTTTTGTTGGAAATAATTTTAGGACATACGTTCATCGATTTTTTCTTATTATTTTGACCTCCTCTATCAGCCCTGGAAATCTTTTACACTCGTTATGTATAGACGGGTTTTTCCCAAGAGTTTCAAAAGTCGACTGGTCGAGTTTCAAAAGTCGACCGGTCGAGTTCCAAAAGTCGACCGGTCGAGTTCCAAAAGTCGCCCGGTCGAGTTTCAAAAGTCGACCGGTTGAGTTTAAAAGTCGACCGGTCGAGAAAAAGAAAAAATTTTACATGATCCTCCAGCGCTTCCGTAGCAATCGATAAACAATTCAATGCAAGTGAAGTTTTTTACTACATATCTATAGTGAGCATTGACATTTCGTGGTACACAAAAACCTTGTTTTAGTTCTATAATTCAATGCCTGATGGGTTTTTTCCGAGGAGTAGCTATTCGAGCGGTCCAATACCACACATAGGAAAACTTCTGGAAAAAATGCTAATAACTGAAATTTAACATCAGCACGCTCGTGTAGAACTCTACTACACCACCTACAAGTAAAGAGCGGTTATTTAAAATAATATTCCTTCAAATAATATTATCTCCTGCGTAACACTTACTGGTAGGCCCCAGTAGATGTCGCTAAGTTCGTCAACTAATGTAATCTGTCCTCCACTACCAAACTTATTGATTTGTCCCAACACCATAAAGATTTCTACAGTGGCGGCAGTATTCGACGCCTTCCGTCGCGACGTATCGAATACGGCAGATGTGACATTTTAACAATGAATAAATTTTAACAATAAATTCAATCTTAGAAGATAATTATGTATGATCTGTACGATGACGACTACTTGTTAGAGGAAGACAAAATGTATGTAATTATTGTTGTGCTCTCATACCTAGATAAATCGTGAAGAACATATTAGTTTTATAAAAATGTAGGACATACTTCTAAGATATGTTTTAGATTATATTTCAATTAAACGTCCTCTGTTGTTTTTACGCCACTAATATTGATTGAAATTTAAATTATAACAATTTTAAAACTGACAGAGAAGTAGGTAAGCCTGCCCCTCATGCTATATTCTGTATTATCAGCTGATAACATTTTCCGGTTTCCATTCCTGCATTGCCACACTTGCATTATATTGGGTTTGTTATTATATCCATTATATTTTATTTTAATTTTATGTTCATATTCAGTTTTTGCAGGCAATAGAATCATCCCGTTAGAATTTATTTATTGTGCTTTGAAATGTGGCCATACCCACCCTACGAACTCCACTCCAACGGTTCCAGATTTTTTGGTATGACAGTTGAGGATAAAATGTAATTATCGCTAATTTTATTATTATTAAAAATTCTTGATTCATTTGTGCCAGTTTAAATTTAATTATTTATTTTTTAAATTTTGTGAATTTCCGACATTTATATAAGTAAAAAACTGTATAACATGAACGTTTCGACCCCATTTGGGGGCTTTATCAAGATTTATTAAAGAAAAATAAATATTTGACGATTTTTGTCAAATATTTTATATCTTTTAAAACGTTTTTCTTTAATAAATCTTAACAAAGCCCCGGGGGGGGGGGGGCGAAACGTCGATGTTACACAGTTTTTTACTTATATAAATGCCGGAAATTCACAAAATTTAAAAGAATCAATAATTTATTATTATTGTTCCTTTTCTTTTGACGTTCTTTTATAAGATTTTGAATCATGTGTAGATGATTATTATAGTACCTACATTAGTGGGGTTGCAACGCAAACTTCCACACCATATTTTATGTCGAACGCCTTAATGGCAAGACCAAAAGAAATAGATCAATACCCATTATTGAATTACTTCTTTAATTGGTCCAATATTGACAGTGTCATACAGTATATTCATCTAGAAGAAAATTTCTTTCTCATACCTTTACTAGGCTTTTCATATACAGGATGGCCCGAAATTAGCGTGCAGTATTTTACCAGCGTGTTCTGGTGGTCAAAATTAAGACAAGAAATTCCTATAAGCTTATACCGAAATATGCTTCCCAAAGGAGCTATAGCTTTCTAAAAGAGAAGGCCTGAAGACGTTTTCTTCTAATTATCTTCGAAAGAAGTCCAGTTAAAATTATGAAATTTGATGGAATGTGTAAGTACCAAATGCTGAATCTTTTGGTGTAAACATAATTTTTAAAATTTAACAGGAGCGTCTCAAAGCTGGGGGTGGCGGAGGTAAGATTTACCCCAACTTTTTTCAGAGCATGTCATTTTCAATTTTTCCATAAAAATTTGCAACTTCAGAGTTTTTTGCAAAAAAATGTGCTCCTGTTTCGTTTTGATAGGAGGCACCGTTATCGAGCACAATCGATTTAAAAATTTCGCTGCATGCCCAAAAAATTCCTACAAGAAGTGGAGAACTTCGTTTGTATACTTAAACGAGACAGGACCATATTTTCTTGCAAAAAAGCCCTGAAGTTGCAAATTTTTACGGAAAAATTGAACGACATGCTCTAAAAAAAGTTGGGGTAAATCTTACCTCCGCCACCCCCAGCTTTGAGACGCCCCTGTTAAATTGTAAAAAGTATGTTTACAACAAAAGATTCAGCATTTTGTACTTACACATTCCATTAAATTTCATGATTTTAACTGGACTTGTTTAGAAAAGATATTTAGAAGAAAACGTTTTCTCTTTTAGAAATCTAATAGCTCCCTTGCGAAGCATATTTCGGTATACGCTTAAAGGATCATTTTGTCTTATTTTTGACCACAGGACACGCTGGTAAAAAATATTGCACGCTAATTTCTGGCCACCCTGTAGGTACCAAACGGCATAATTTGTTTATAATTTATAAGTGGTTGCGAGTGATTATCCTCAAAAACTTAATTTTAGAGGCTGAAATTTTTATACTACGTAATCCAGAGGAAATTAAATGTAGAAAACTACTGTGAACTAAAAATTATTCTGATTTATCTGAAAAAGTGTATTTTTGAAATTTATAATTACGAGTATGTAATTTTACATTATGAGCTTTTCTCTTACATGGTACTTTTACATCAAAGAGTACTGGTACAGCTTTTTTCAATTCCAATGTATTTAATTCTTAAAGCTCCAGTATACCTATCAAAATCTTTATAAAATGCTGGTAACTAAAAAGACCGGCAAATTACACAACAATCGTTTCATTTTAAAATATAAAATACGGCGTTGTGCAGAGGAAATGGAAAAGCGTTTGAAGTGAAAATGGATGTTAAATTGCTTTCTATTAAGTACCATTTTAGTAAGAAACCTAATTAAGACACGAGGTGAACACTCTGTAGGTATAATCAGACGTAGTATACGCCCTGATACAATCAAGTACTTATTTAATCTTTATTTGAAACTTACCGTTCAACAAACCGTTGATAATCATAAAATCAATGGATTTTGCTTGTCGGTCATTAACCTGCTCGCAATCATATTAAATAATATTGATACAACCACCACGTTTCCAATTTACAGGCAGCCACTAAATAAATACTTTGTTTAAGCTTCTATTTAGCCATATTTAGCGTTGCACGTCATTAACTATACTTAGTTTCAAAAATGCAAAACACAAAGGAACTATCCGTTTATCAAAAAATGTATGTGTTCTATTGTTTAAGTAAATTAAAGTTTGCGGACTTGTTAGAAACTTTTTTCGGACTCCCAAAGCTCCACGTCGCCGAGTGTAACTCTTTCCTTGTTTGTAGGAACAATCGAATTTTCATTTCGTTCCTATTCCAGTATAGCATTTTACAGCTGTCAAATTGTCAAGGCTTTTCTGTTTTAATTTTGACATTTGAGTTGTTAATTGGTTAATAGTGTTTTTCGGCAAACGTAAAAAACATGGCTTTAGCGACTCTATGAAAGACACTAAACTGTCACTTTTTATGTGCTTAGCAACCATGAGTCAGAAAAAAGTTTTTTTACTGACAAGTCTGTAAAATTTTTTTTACTGACTCTAATCCAAAGCAATCTATCATACAATAAATAATTAATGTCACTACTGATATTTTTTACTCTTTTTGAAAGCGAAATAATCATGTTTATTGGAAATTAGATAAGTGTAACGACGTTTGCCGAAAAAATAGCATATTTTATGCGGAGATAAAGTGCTTTTTGTGGCTCGTCTGTAGATTCGCCACAAAAAGTATTACTTTAGCTCCTTATAAAATAAAATACTATGTACAATAGAACCTTCTTTAAATGGCATGTTTCTTAAACAATAACGTTTCGCCAGAGACAACTTAAGATTCTAACATGCTCGAATAAATTGGGCTCGAATAAATTGGGCTCAAATATTCTCGTGTTAAAAGCGCTGTTCATTTATTAAAGACTGTATAATGGAAGAAGCTGTAGCTATGGATAAAGGGTAAGTACAGATTTTGAACATGTAATTTCCTTTTCTTATTTAATTTTTCAAAATTTTGTCAGAGATACTCAATTCATTACTTTCGATATAACAGAAAAGAAAAATGACACGGAGAAAAAAGTGAGCGACATTATAAGGCACTCTCCTGAGGTAGAAATTGTGACAGAAACTTTAATTTTCGAAGACGATTGCAAGACTTTCAAAGAAAATACTCTGTAAGTACAAATTTTGTTTATACAAGAATTTCAATAGATCAGCACTGATTAAAGAAATTATATGGACTCTTTCCACGAATACTTTTTAACTATCACGTTTGTGACTAAAAATAATTTGTGGAATACTGAATTGCGTCAAACGTTTTATTCAAAACCTCTTCGTTATTATTTGTGTTCAGTGAAATGGTTTTATTATTGGTGAGCGGGGATGTCCCCAAAAGATAATGTACTGTGTCAATGATAAATTTTCCAAGGATGAAAATAATATTGTGCAGAAGCAGTCTACCGGGTGCCCACGAAATAGTTGAACAATACGCTGTTTACTTTGCTAGGTATTTAACGTACCTGCAGATTTGAAATTCGGACCAAATACATTACCTTTGGTTTAAAAAGCGACAGTTACACTCACTCCTTTATTTCAAATAGCATATCATGCATATAAAAACACAAAATTAAAAATTTTAAGTAACCCCCCGACACAACGCCTGAACAGATCTTCACCTATATATAAAACAAAAATTGTTTCTACCTATGTCCGTTATAGACTCCAAAACGGCTGGACCGATGTTGATGAAATTTTCAGGAAATCTTCATATTAGCCCAGCGGGTGATCCTGTGAATGGTAGCGATCGGATCAACATAATTTTTTATACGTTTATGTGAAGCCGGGGCGGGTCGCTATAATTTATAAAGTGACAGTTGACAACAAACGTCAAACGGCATATGTCATTCGCAGTTTGTCAAGTTTCAAACGATTTTACCACAATTATTTCTTCTGAGGCAGCAACGCGCCGGGTACCAGCTAGTAAATTATAGTTAAGTACCATCTCGATCACGTCAGCTTTCAAACAAAAAAAACGCATCAAAATCGGTCCATTCGTTTAGGAGCTACGATGCCACAGACAGACACACAGACACGTCAAACTTATAACACCCCTCTTTTTGGTCGGGGGTTAAAAAAATATTCGTGATCAGTCTTTAATCAACCTATGGTTTAACGCCCTGTGGCTAAAACTTCTTTATGGGCTCGGATGACAAAATTAAAAAATGAATCGTCATTGTTTTCAAAGCTGTTATATTTTTATTTTATTATCATTTTGACAACAATAATGTTTAAATTTGACAGCTTAATTATTTTTTCTTTTTTTGAGGACTATAATATTAAAATCGTTCGATCGTACATAAAATTTTGTATGTACCACGGTCGTAAATTGCTTCTGCGGCCATCGGCGTTTGTATCCCTTAGTGCTTTGCGTTCGGGCTTCAATCATACTGTGACCTTAGTAGATAAATAACTATAAAACCGTTTGATTTTACTAAGAATTAACTTTTCAGTGATATATCATAAGATACATTATATTGTATACGGATTAAATATGGCGTCGAAATTATGCACATTTTTCTTGAAGCAAATTAGTTGTCATACCACAACGTGTTTAATTCAATTGTGGTATAAAAAGAAAATTATTAGCAAAATCTAATGAGACTGTAGTAAATACAGGATGCCATTTAAAATAAGGAATTTGATGTAACTTCCGGTTAAACCGGAAGTGTCACCGGAATTATTTCCAGACATGAAGTTACATACTCGTCAACTATGTAACTGGTAGAAATTTCAAATCTGGATGATACATTGCAAGAAAACGGTCCAGCAAGGAGTATTAAAACATCTCAGAAATCAATAATCACTGCATTTATTTGTTTATTATAGCAATTAATTGAAACACTCCTGCAAAAGTGCCAAATGTTATTGTGCCCCGTTCCTAAAAATCATTTGTGCCAAAATTGTGTTACTTTTCTTAATGGGACTAATTGGAACGTTCCGCAAGAAATGGAAAGGACAATAAGAGAACTATAGCAACGAAGAAGATGCTAAATACATATCTGACGGGTTAAATAACATAATTATTTATAACATTGCTTCCATGTTTTCAAAATTATGCAACTGCATGCCAGTTTTGCATCACAACTTTTAGAAAAATACCGTCTCTTGAATAAAGTAATCGAAAGAAAGGGGTTTTGTTTGAAAAACAATCAATGACGTCGTAGCTCTTTATTAAAATAAATCGATGTTATACAGCATCATCTTGAACTCGTAGCTCAATGTCCAGAGTACCACAAAAAATATTTTAGGTGTATCTGTCATGACGTTTGGAGCACATCCTGGATCACGCACCGTATAACCGTACAACACAATGTCACAATTGGTCCATACATGATACATCCTGTCCAGTTAATTTCCTTTGCTCTTCAATAAAAACAGAATAAGACTGGATGTGGTAGAATAATTATTATAATCTTAGTTAATCAAGTCGCATTTCTCAGTTTTATGGCACATTTCACTCAGTTGGATAGCATGGCTTATTTAAAGTATTATTTTACAGGAGCACTACGCCACTGCACAAATAAAAAGTAGTATGGCAACAGCAGCTAGAAAACACCTTAAAACCACCATTGTATTACCAAAAAGTCCATCTTGGATTAATAGAAGCACACGATTCTACTGCTAATTACAGAAATAATGTAGTCGCACTTAACGTAGTCCATAAATAGAAAACAGATAAAATTATATACATATATTGTAAATTAGTTTATATTATGTAATAATCCCAAAAATATAGAACCATGATAGATTTTAGTACTTTTCCTTTTTCCCCAATTAATGTAGTTTACACTAGATCCGCTTAAAGTTCTTATTGAACCACTGGAAGTAGTTTTAGATATTGATAATATCTTCCCATCCTAATTTTTAGGGGAATGACAGTAACATCTGGAAGTGTCACGATAAAGAAAGATGACAATAACCTAATAGGAATAAGTATTGGAGGCGGGGCTCCACTTTGTCCATGTCTGTATATCGTCCAAATATTTGATAACACTCCAGCGAGCAAAGATGGTACGCTACAATCCGGAGATGAACTAGTAGCAGTGAACGGACAATCTGTGAAGGGAAAAACTAAAGTTGAAGTCGCTAAGATGATTCAAGCAGCTAAGGTACCGTTTGTCTTACTTATCTGAATCAGTACTTATACAAATTTTCTTTGTGCAGGATGAAGTTGTTATAAATTACAACAAATTACACGCAGATCCTCAACAAGGTAAAAGTTTGGACATTGTTTTGAAGAAGGTCAAGCACCGTTTGGTAGAGAACATGAGTTCCTCTACAGCTGACGCTCTTGGTCTTTCAAGAGCTATTCTTTGCAACGATACCCTAGTTAAGAAGCTTCAAGAACTGGAAGACACTGAAATGATGTATCGTGGTTTGGTGGATCACTGCAGAAAAGTTTTAAAAGTATTGTAGAAGTCACAAACTGAAACCAATATTGTTAATATCATTTTTTAGGCCCATAAAGAGTTACATGAAGCTATCAAGGAAATGGGAATTGTCTTTGCAGGATTGGCTGTTCGAGAACCACAGCCACGAGCAAGTGAGGCTTTTAGATTATTTGGAGAAGAGCATCGAAATATGGAAAAGATTAGTAGTGCTATGATCAAGAAAGTTAAACCTGTGAGTGTTTGTTCTTTTTAGTTCCAAATTAATTTATTTCCGTTCGCAAGTTAGAAATAATAGAAAAATATAATATGTATTATATACCGAGGTATATACACTGTGTCCCAATTTAGAGGCGTCAGTGGTTATTATTGAAGATGCAAAGATGGTTAAATGGAGAAAGTTTATCACAATCTTATGACCACTTCCAATTATTCCCAAGCAAATTTTAATACTCTTTTTTGGTTTCTGAGATATCTGTAAAAAGCAAAAGTTAGCATTTTCTTTTTTTATCGATATTTTTTTTATTATTCTTTTTACATTGTTGAGACTTGAACATTGTTAAAGCACTTTCTGAAGGTACGTTTGATGGTCTTATCAGTTTCTTTCAGTCACTTTTGATTTCGATTCGACTTCTAACTTTTGTTTTTCTTATAGACGTCAATTACTTTGTTTACATTTTTAAATAGCGCTTTTATTATCTTTTCAACGAGGTAGGTAGTACAACCTGTTAAAATTTTCAATTCTTCAAAAATAGGTTAAAACAAAATAACCTAAAATATAAATTTATTCTGAAACAAAAGAACGTTATGATTAATAATTGTCCCATTCTTTTGTTTGAAGAAATTGTTGTTATCTGTTCTTTTTTTATTATTTTTTTCATATTGAACATTTTTACAGGTTGAAAACGTAATAGAAAATGCTATTGAAAAGCACAAATAAAACAATTGACGTCCGTAAGAAATGTAGAAATATAGTAGTCGTATCTTGAAAATAAAGAGATAGAAAAAACTAATAATTCAACCAAACGTGCCTTCAAAAAGTGCTTTATAACAATGTAAAATAAATAATGAAAAGAATATCGATAAATAACTAAAATACACAGGTTTGATTTTTTCTGATACCTCAAAATCCAAAATAGACATTTAAAATTTGAATGTATGTAGTTTTGGGGCGATCAAAAAATTGTGATAAACATTTTCCATTTAACAATATTTGTATCTTCAATACTAACCAAGTTACCCATACCCAACAAGGAATCTATAGGGTGGTATCACATTATTACACGTTGCAAAATATCTTCCATACGTTCGGACAAATCTTTAAAATGGATCAGTGTTATGTGCGTGCCGTTTTGTCCCCACAACGACAGGAGCAATGTGTACTCCTGTATGCCACATACACGATATTTCTATTGAAAGGTCTCGATATCTGAGTACCTTTTCAGCTTCCTTCTTATCGACATTGCAGTTCATGGGCCAATACCATGCAGTTCTTTTCAGCATTGTTTCGGACAATCATTTTGAGTCTATTCGCTAGGATTGCGCGATCTGACAGTACTTAGTGATTCTAGAGTATCGATATATTTCGTATGGTGGTCACAGGTTGATACTTGTATTTGTACCGATGGTGTCATATTTTTTGCAGATTTCATGGTCGATATAAGCGCAGATGTCGTCGTGCCTCTGGATATATTCCCGTTGAGCACAAATTTTGCAACCAGATACGACATGATCAATCGGCTCCCATTGTACTTTGCAGATTTTGTATTTCCAATCACTATCAATTTTTAAAATGTTTTTAACATAATAGCATGTTCTAAGTGCTGCAGCAAGTAGAGCCTCCGATTCACCCTTTATCGTTCGGCACTTCAACCAAGTGAACTTTTTAGATGTGGCGAGACTAATTTTCTCCAGGTGTTTAGGAAACTACTCATGGAGGACTATTTGAAGCCATTGAGAATGCAAGTTACTAAGAACT
This sequence comes from Xestobium rufovillosum, assembly GCA_963966045.1. Classification (NCBI taxonomy): domain Eukaryota; kingdom Metazoa; phylum Arthropoda; class Insecta; order Coleoptera; family Ptinidae; genus Xestobium; species Xestobium rufovillosum. The sequence continues at coordinate 24,459,943 of OZ014493.1, read as the reverse complement.
GCACCTTTAGCAAGATTCTCATAATTATTGCTAGTATTTTGCCAACCGGCGCGAGGCGGCGGGCTTTTTGATGTTGTATGAGCGTTCAATTTTACGAGTATTTGTGGAAGTAAATATGCTGGACCTTAACTGAGAAGGAATTAGACTTTTGAGAATAGTCCATGTAGTTCCACGGCAGTTTCAATATTGTTATTCGTCAAAATCTATCTATTTAAGCGCAATGACTCGTCCCATCATCACTCCTTCCAAAATGTCAACCTTCAACTTTCCTGTTCAACGAACGATCGTCATATTAGAATCCTTATGCTGCTATATAAGCTTCGATATATCACCAATCCCATCAATGACTTTTACAAGACGGACTGCCTTGAAAAGCCAATTTGTTCCTAAACCAACCCCACGGCCATCTCATACTCACACTTTAACTTATCGTGTAGACAAACTTCTTGGTAAACGTAATATCACAACAGTTAAATTATTATAGCAAAAGCTAGGATTTTCAACAGTTAGTCAAAAATTTCTTGTCCTCTTGGACCAAAACACATTTCGGAATAAACTGAGCTGCTTGGGGTAGTCCCGTTCGCAGAAGATTAGCAGACTGTTCTTCTTCTTCTTTTCTTAGTCACTCTTCTTCACCCTTTTGTATGTTAGGATTCTTTAATATTCGTCCGTATATTCACAACTCTGAGTGACTTGATAGGTATAAATTTAATCTGGCTTTTTTCTTAAGTTGTCGCTCCATATCCGTTTATGGCTGACCCACTCCGCTCTTTACCGCTCACGGACTCCAGATATCGGATTTGCTTCTCCACTATCCGATTTTTTCTATTTCTTCGGGTTCTATGTTGAATTCTTTGTTGTCTTATTAATTGGTCATATACACTGACGGACAAAAAAAGTGGCGCACCTAGATTTTGCAATAAGTTTGAAGTTCAATAACTTCTGAACGAGACAATCGATTTTAATAATTATTTTTTTGCTGTAAAGGGCGACTTTTCTGGATGATTATGATATATTTTTCTTTCCACTAAAAATTTTTGCTTCTTCTATAGTGCCTTTAGAAGTAGAGTATGTTTTTAGGCAAAGTTTGATTGACGCTATGGAGTGAAATTGTAAGTTTATTGAATTCTTACATTAGTCACGTGATACCCCATTTCCTTTTCAATAGTTACTTTTATTTCACCTTTTTAGTCATTGTGTTATCGAAAATGCGACACTTTAGATGAAGCAATGTAATTTAGCTTATAATTATCAAGGGGGCCATGGAACTACTAAAGCCAAAAAACAACATCGTTTTACGAAATGTATTGAGGCAGTGTTTGAGAAAGAAGAGCAACAATTTCGTAAACGTCTGTAATTAATCTTTTGCCGTGGTCCAAAAGAAGCCTATCGAAAACACACTGAGCGAACTTGGAGTATAGCTTTATTAATGCATTATCGGGAGTCGATCCGAGCATGTAAAAAATGCATGGCATTCCATTTAAAAAAGATAACTTTGGTTTGGTACTTAGCATGCGAACATCCTGTATACTTGAAAATATTTTTATCATAAGCTTCGTGGGGTTCTCCACATACACGTAAAATTTAATGTTGATATGTTGAATGGAACCAAAGATATGGACCGACTGTGCACTATTGGCCCACCTGTATATGCGCCATTTTAATTCTTTCTGAACTTCACTTATAGGTTTTGGATGATATGGGGACTTACTTGTATAAAGCAATTCCTGATACTCGACTTACAGTGCGTAAATATGCTGATGCTAAATTTGAATATTTAGCCTACTGTCTAAAAGTAAAAGAAATGGACGACGAAGAATGCAGTTACTCCGTCCTACAAGAGCCATTATATAGAGTTGAAACTGGCAATTACGAATATAGGTAGATTTCACCTAAATTACTAAATTACAAATTACGCTTTTGCAAGAACTTTTTCATCTTTATAGGTTGATACTGAGATGTCGACAAGTAGCAAGGGCACGATTTGCAAAGTTGCGATCTGACGTTTTGGTAAAGATGGAGTTGCTAGATAACAAGCACGTGCAATCGTTAGGTGGACACCTATCGAAGCTAATACAAGGACTTTCTGAGCTGCATTCCAATACTCAACAGTTACTGGCAGGTCCAGCCTTGTTTCCGGTAGAGGTAGATCTTTCAAATAGTGCATTCCAATATAAATCGACGACTCCTATAGTACCTGTAAGTTTCAGTAAATATATTACATAGTAATTAATTTTATGTACCAACCTTTTACTTTTCTTTCAGGATAATGAAGAAGAAGAAATTGAAATTGAAAACGGGGAAGAGATTCATGAGGATCATAAAGAAGAACTTGTGAACATGAAAACTGAACTAGAGTTTGGCGAAACTTCAGAAAACGAACCACTTATTCCTGGTCTTAGTGGAGTTACACCTGAACCTGATTACCAAGCTATGGATAATTTAACATTGCTTTCATCGCTGAACATTCAGAATTCTCTTCAGGGGGACAACGAAACCGATGATTTATTGTTAAATGCTGCTCCTTAATACCGATTTTTTCTATTATATTTATTGTAATGATACTTTACATTATATCAAAAATGAAATTTCTATTTAATCATGAATGTACCTATTCTTGTTTTACTGAAAATATACTTTAACTCTGTGTCGTTTTGCTGTCGACTGTCAAGTTAAGATTAGAAGTTAGGTTTAGAATACGCTTGTATGTTTGGCTGCCTAACGAAATTTATCAGCAAACTGGGAAATGGATATAATCTTGGATATAATCCTTACAAATTAAGTACATATAGGTAGGTACAGCAAAAGTGGCTTTTACTGCCTTGGCATTAAAGTAAACTTTAAGTTCATGTATACAGTCGCGAAATGTAATGTTTTTCTAACGTTTGAAGAAAATAATGTATTATTTTATAAGGAGCTAAAGTGGTTCTTTATGTGGCGAATCTGTAGACGTTTGACTATACAGATGAGGCACAAAAAGCACTTTAGCTCAGCATAAAATATGCTATTTTTTCGGCAAATGTCGATACACTTACCTAAATTCCAACAAACATTATTATTTTGCTTGCAAAAAGAGTAAAAATATCAATAGTGACATTAATTATTTATTGTAGGATAGATTGCTTTGGATTAGTATCAGTAAACAATTTTTCTACAGACTTGTCAGTAAAAAAACTTTTTTCTGACTCCTGGTTGCTAACCACCTAAAAAGTGACACTTTAGTTTCGTTCATAGAGTCGCTTAGGCCATGTTTTTCTGACGTTTGCCGAAAAAAAGTATTATGTTCCTATGTCGCCCAAAATTAGTACACAAATGAGGAATTCATAAACACAAGGCTAGATGTCGCGGCGCCTGAAAATTGTTTATCCAGTAACACACCTCTTTTATTACAACACTTGAAAAGTCGTATAATTTGGATTATTTTTTCGAAATAATTTTTTTTATAAATCTGTTGTTTAAAAGGTCATGATGTAATTCATATTTTTCGAAAATTACTTTTACATTTTCCCACGACCCCATATATAGGAAAGCGGCGCGTTGCATAGCAGCATAGTAGGCCGAAAACTTAAGGGGGCTCGTCGAACTTTCTCCTGTCTCGCTCGGACTAGTTGATTGTCCCTGATAGTCCGAGAGCCCGCTGCAAAATTATGCACCCATCTGTTAACGAATAATGGAATGTGCGGCAAAGGCATGTAAAAACATCGTACTCAACGGATCGGCACCCGTGCCGGTCACCATTTGGTGCAAAAAGGTAAAAACAATGGCACTTCCGGTACGGAAGTTTGCGGAAAATTGCGCGATTTGTTAACGAGATGAAAGTTGTGCCATCTTGTAGCCTGCGATTAATTTAATTGAAATCGGTACCCGTGCCATATTTTACCCTAGTACAAATCCTCGGCACGGCGACATTTTTGCAGCCCGTAACTCTGACAAATTCCCGTCATGTGTTAACGAGTTGAAATAAAGTTCCATGGAAAGGGCATTATGTCCCTTTTACGAATATCCAAGCGTGCCGCGATTCAAAGCAGTCTAAGTAGGTGGCACGGCCCGATTTATAACGCGCTACGCGGCGCCATTTTAAAGGAATGCGGCAGTCGGCGCGCGCGAGTTTTTAACATTGGAAATGTTTTTATGTTCGTAGTATAGGCCCAAAATTCAGCAACAGTGTCACGCGCTGCATTTGCAGCATGATTTAGTAGCGAAAGTTAACCTAGTTACTTACTCCCTATACAGTCCTTTTTTAACTTGATCCTAATGTCACTTAGTCCAGGAGTCCGAACGCTGAAAAGAACGTAAGCCGGCATGCAATTCAGCGGCTACTTTTATATACCGTCCTTTTTTGTACAATGCAAATCGCCATACCGGCATTCCCAGACATTCTTTTCGAAAGTGTCTCTTTTCAACATGCGCTATTACAGCTACCCGTGCGGAGTAACTTACACATTACATTGATGACCTAAGGATCAAGTTAAAAAGAACGACTGTAGTTAGTTAGTTCTTTGTATCATGTCTTAGTTACCATTACCATTAACAGGTGTCACAGTGACAGATGTCAATTATTGTGCACCACACAAAAAACATTTAATATTCGACATGTTGCGCGACCATTGGAATTGATTAAAAAGTGACATTTTGACGCCGCGTAGCGCGTTATAAATCGAGCCGTGCCACCTTCTTAGACTGCTTTGAATCGCGGCACGTTTGGATATTCGTAAAGGGGACATAATGCCCTTTCCATTGAACTTTATTTCAAGTCGTTAACACATGACGGGAATTTGTCCGAGTTACGGGCTGCAAGAATGTCGCCGTGCCGGGGACTTGTACTAGGGTAAAAGATGGCACGGGTACCGATTTCAATTCAATTAATCGTAGGCTACAAGATGGCACAACTTTCATCTCGTTAACAAATCGCGCAATTTTCCGCAAATTTCCGTACCGGAAGTGCCATTGTTTTTACTTTTTTGCACCAAATGGTGACCGGCACGGGTGTCGTTCCGTTGAGTATGGTGTTTTTACATGCCTTTGCCGCACATTTCATTTCGTTAACAGATGGGTGCATAATTTTGCAGCGGGCTCTCCTACTATGAGAACCAGGTGTTCGTTTTTCAAAGATTCCACAGCCAACTTTCAGAGTATCTACCTGAAATTTTGCACACTATAGCTTTTTGTTGTGTAGAAATGCGCTATGATCCCAGTTTTTTGTAATTTAAAAAAAAAAACGATCATTTTGTTTACTTAAAAGCTAGCATTTTTCTCAAATGTTGTATGTGAAATAAGGCATCCTTTTCTAAAATTATAAAGAAAAGTGAGATCATACCGCATTTCTACACAACAAAAAGCTTTAGTGTGCAAAATTTCAGGTAGAAAATTGGCTGCGGAGTCTTTGAAAAACGAACACCTGGTTCTCAGGGACAATCAACGAGTCCGAGCGAGACAGGAGAAGACGGTCGCAAGCCCCCTTAACAATTGCGTAAGGCTCGGTTGTTTTATCGTGAATCTAAAAGATACGTGTATACTATTAGAACCAAAGACTCTACAAGTCCTTGATTAGAAAAACTTTTCGCTTTCTATCAGAAAATCTTCATCGATTTACAGAAAAATAGTTCGTCAGTCCATCATCTGCTTTATTTCTTAATACCTTTTAACAGTATTCCTACCGTGTTGGTATCACCCAACTCTACAACTTTTGTACATCATGTAACTTACTACTGACAGAGTGGGTTTTGCCACTAGGCATCTTTGTCGGGGGTGCCAAGAGAAATAGACGCCACGTCGTGGCTTTAAAAACTGGAAAACACCGGCTCTAATTTTTTTTCTTTGGTTGCAGTTCTTTTGACTAACTGAAGAAAACAGTTGCCAAAGAACTTATATTTTTGCTTTGCGTTGCTTATTTTGTTTCCATGTCTTTTTAGTTATTCTTGTTTTCATTTGCGATGTGAATTCAGGGTTCGGAAAGTTAAATAAAATCTCGACGTGAAAATGTCTTTGATTTTACAAAGTCAAAAAATATATCCAGCAATATCAAGAAAAGAAGCCCTACTAATAATTATTTGACTAAAATTTATAGACATATTATCGACTTGTTTGTGTTTAAAATAAGTAAGTACGGCAAATAACTGTGACTAAGATTCATTTATTTGTAAAATAAATGTATAAAATATAAACCGCCATAAAATTAATTTAATTACCACTAAACTTAAATTATGGAAAATTGTTATCTAAATATGTATTAAGTTTCTTTTAAGCATAAAATATCTACATAAGTCAGTTATAATGGTATAAGTAACATATCACCAATATCAGCATAATTTAATTTTTAGAATTCCATTGTTATTTAGGTACTGCAAAATAAAAAAGATTTGTGACTGTTTCAAATCATTCACACGCAGTACTTATGCTGCAGTACTAGGTATATTTAATTTTCTTTCTGTGAGAGGCACTTTCACAACGGACAATCAACACATTCAAGTCTAAGAAATTGGAAACCATAATCCGAGATTTCCAAATTAAAATAAGTAATTGCAAATGTTGTAAAAAACATTTCGCAATTTCTTGAAAACAAATACAAATTCAGTTCTTCAATTCTTTTCTGAAGTAGGTAGGTACCTATTCCCAGTGATAAGCTTAATAAGTGGTGAATAATAAAAGTAAAAATTATCGTTATTCTTTAACCATGAACATATCTTAAACTTCTTAAATTAATTTAATGAGAAATTGAAGCCATTTTGGCAATTTAAGAGTCCGGCAAACCCCTTTAAAATGAACCCGAAAACTGACTTCGTAGTGCTATGCTCATTTCTAAACGATGAAAATTGAAGTGTTGAATTTTTGACAGTTTATAAACGAAACTTCATTTTATGTTTCCATTGAAAGAAAATTTAAAAATTTAATCTTAGAAAGTGTCAGTTCACTCATGAAATTGACCAACTTCACGCGTGCATAGCGCCAAGAGATTTACAGTTTTCGAAAAATTGTTTCAATGGCGACATAAAGTATACCTTCTTCTACCATAATCAGGCGTTCGTGTTGCTAAATTTACTAGGATGAAGGTGTAATCATGGTAGAGCGAGAGCGCTGCAAACGCAAAATATGGCTTGGTATGTGCTGCCGCCTCGTAGCGACTGAGCGTAAACTCAGAGCGCCGTTGTCTCATTTACTAGGTACCGAACGCGCGGGCTTTGAATGTGCGTTGTTCCTGTGTCCATAAACGTGTTTAGCGCGACGGTGTTGCAACACAGCTGATAGTTTGCTCCGATTCCTCACCGATCGGATGCCCCGCAGGTGTAACTTTTGATCTGCTTTGCCGGACTGACCTGTACCTACAGAACAAACTTCCGGCCACCGCCTCGTCACCATGATGTGTCTCCTTTAGGGAAATTGTTTTTAAGATAAGAGAATTTATCCTACTGGACATATTTCTTGACAAATGTCAACCAATTTGAAATTTGGAAATCGAAATTCGAAATTCGTTTTTTCATTTTTCATTATTCTTTAACTGAATTATGTTTTGTTATAAGCATTATATCGTTAAGAGTACAATGTTAGTGTCTGGTGCTGATTTGTAGGAGTTTAAGTTATAAAAGCTCGCAGAAAGGCGTTACTTTTCACAAGTAAGTCACCCTGCACTAGCATGCATATTATCTGAGACGGATATAATTTATTATTCCAGAATTCACGAAAGGAGAACAACTTCCGGCTATAAATAACAAGTGAATGAAGATTTGGGTGGCGATCAGCGAGTTTATTCTCAACACTTTAAGAAGTAAAAGGAATCTGTATATTATTTTTGTTGAATTTCCTTAGTTCTCTTGCATTTCTGTCAAACTTCATGGAATGATAATAAATATAATACCTGCTACTCTTACTTTTCAGTTTATTATCATTATTATTGTTACAACATTGGTTGCAATTAAACTGTTTCTTTGGTCACTGGATTCTTCGTCGTAGCACCAAGATCCAATCCAGCAGGAATCTCAATCCAGGATATATAAGTTGAAGTACCTGAGTGCGAACCCGTTTTATGCAGGCCGTTAACAGCTGTATAATTGATCTTCCACAGCACCTGTGCAGATTACTAGCCACCTTTGCGAGTTGTTAGTGCGAAGTCAATCCACCGTATGTTATACAGTCAATCACACGACGTAACAATAGACATTAAATCAGGTTATCTAGAGGCCAGATGAGTCAAGTCTCATGAATATTTTACGGGCTGATTTCTGGTTATACCGATCCCCTAGGTCAAATTGCTTTTTCGGTGGACCATCCTCATCACAAAGGCTAGGAGTTCTTGTCCCCAGCTGAACCCTACATGAACGAATACTGGATGTCTCGTTCCGGACCATGTTCTTTCATGTCTTCGTTACTTCGCTTCCTTCATACCTGCCTATCGGCGCTAGTAGTGGGGCTCCACTGCTTCTCCCGTCCCACTACTCTTTACTTCCTCTCATGACGTCGTTCCATTTCTTTGTTTACCTGTTCAGTGACGTATTTTTCGAATGACGGCAAAACGTTTAAGGTAAATACAAATCAAACTGATTATCCTGAGCATTTACTTTTGAAACTCTAGAATATTTTCGACTCTCCTCTATTAGACTAACAATATCCTTTATTGCCCAGGGTTTTCCACTTTCGTTTTGTCTAAACTACCTTTAATGCAATATTACATTCTACTTCTACTCGCCTCCTTTATCAATTCGTTTGCTTTTTTTCTCGAATTTAAAGAGCATAATTACCATCACCACCTTACACTTTAAACTTAGTTCAAAGTGGTCAATTATTGTACATTCTGTAACTGTATTGATATTATTCTATGCTTGGACACATACTAGTATTATTGCTGGACTGTTTTTGTATGTTTAGAATCTAACATAACCATGAATTCTCTACTCTTTCACTTTGCAGTTAAAAATATTCGTTATTCTGCCTAAAAGCTTGGTTCCTCGAACATTCAGTCGCGGAGAACTCATAATCTATCGACCGCCGCGATCTGACGATTTTATCCAACTCGAGGATTTAAATGAAACTGATTTCTTCGAGTCCCCAGCTGAACGTTTCCGCAGCGCACAGGAGACCTGTCAGTTCGAATCTGTTGAGTTTTATTTCAACTGAATTGCTCGGCAGAATAGACAGTCCGCGTTTGCATTTTTACTGCTGATTTGAACAAAAAATGTTCTGAAATGGATGAAAAATTTTCTGCAGAAGATGATGAAATCTTGAAATCTGAGTAAGCATATTTTATGGGATTGAACTTTCTGCGATTGAGGAATTTGTCTTTTTTTACAGGTATCCTTTTGTTGGGATATAGAACTCTATTAAAGTTTCATTCACGCAAAACCATTTCTACCTTTTCCAATATTCTTCCGTGGAAAACTGACCACGAATGGAAAACATTCCACGTCAAGAAATTTGGCGATAAGAAGACCTGTTTTTCCGATTAAAATATCTAGTCCGAACCTGTTTTAATAAGGAATGCGCCATGCACAGCTGATGTGCAGTGTTCATAAATGGGAATCTATTTTTGAAACGTTTATGATACTGACATAATTTATTTGCATTTAGCAAGTATTGCGCATTAAGGAACGCTCTTCAATTTATTTTGAAATGCACCAATTGTTTTTAATAATAAGCTCTTATAAAGTAATTCACAAATATGTTTACGATGGAAATGATTTGCATTCTTAGTACTGTCAAGGACGGCAAAACTCTCAAGAAACTGTCACAAGTTGTAGGTATAGTAGTTAATCTAATCAGTGCGCAAGCAGTGGTAAACGAACAAATTCATGTCTCGCCAGTGCATGCACAGAGCTCACGTTCACCATGACAAATTAAATTAATATATCATCTAATTATTTTAAAAGTGTCAAAGCCGGGTGTGAATTGTATTCGAATAATAGCTGCTTTGTTATTGATGTGTCGATCTCAGTCATAGTAAGATTGTCCGTGATACTGAATGTGTACTTATTTTTGAACGTAGTAGGTAGTTCAGTGCATGTGTCCGAGCGAAATGTTATTTTTGGATTAACGAGATTTCAAAAACTCGCTGTTGCACGGATTTCACGATGTTTTCGTCTATCCTGAACGAAATACGGATTTTATTGATACAAATTATGTGGATATTTAACCAAATATTCGCAAGTTTTCTAGATGACGACAGAACGTAAGTATCACAAATTACGAAAATTCTAAAATGGGAAAATCGTCTGCAGAATAATTCATCTCTTCTATTAAAATACTTGTGATATTTAATTAGAGCTAAATTGCATTTAGGTATTCAGATATGTGTAGAATACCTATAAGACGACATTCCTGTATCCAGCGGTTACCTACCAAGACAAATTTCCTGTAATTTTTACCTGAAACCCTAAATTCCAAAGTCATTTACGCAATTAGGTTATTTCACCCCTGCAGAGATTTAGTTTCTGGTAGGTAGACAAAACTGAAAGTTTGGTACAAAATTCTGATTTTTCTGTGTCCTGGAAATATAATTTACCTATGTGTCTACGAGCATGTCCATAATTAGCATTCTAATAATTATTTATTCATTAACTTATTGAAATTTTATCTGACAGGATAAGGTATGACGTATTTACAGAAAGTACTAATGGTATCTCGACTCGTATGTTAGAGTGATTCATTATTTGGGGAACGTGAATGAAAGTAATTTAAATTTGTATATATTTTCATTGTTCACTTTGATCTTCTGCATAATACATATTCAAAATTTATCACTTGCAAATCTACATAATGAGTAGATGCCAAAAAAATATGAGATTTCAGTATTTAAAAAATCTACTCATTTTCTAAAAATGTAACGTCAACGTCACGGTTAACATAAAGTTTGCCTGCAGTAGAACATTTTTATGCTGCTTGCCAAACAACCTCTATTATACGGAGAGATCCAATAGAAGTCCTCCTTTCTTTTCGGAATGGGATAAATTTGTTTATTATTAAGGCTTGTGTCCACATGCAAGCAATTTGTGATAGTTCTTGCCGACATTACTTGAACGTCTGCTACACTTTCTTGAAATTTTTAGCAAAGTTGCTATAGCCAGTTCTGCTAGCAAATGGTTTTTGTGAAGTTGCGCTTCAACGCATAGGTTTAAATACTCGCAAATCTTCAGCGCAACAACGGGGCATACTTTCAACTAAATTTCGAATAACTTGAGGAGGCAGCTGTTCCCACTCTTCCAGGAGGATTTCTTCAACGTGTTGACGGTTCCGTATTGGCTGACGTTCCTTCAATAGTTGCCCAAGTGTATCCCAGACGTTCTCGATTGGGTTGAGGTTTGGACTGCGGGCGGGCCAATCCATAACCTCAATATTGTGGGCATTGAGGAAATTTTGCACTATTCTGGCGATGTGTGGGCGGGCATTATCTTACTGCAGAATGAATACTGGGCCCATATTCTCATCAAATTGTTTAAGATGTGGTTCTAGAACTTCGTCTATATACCTCCATGCAGTCATAGACCCCTCACGAATTACGACCAGCTCCGTGCGCCCATTCAAATTTATCCCACCCCAAACCATGATGGACCCTCTTCCAAATGGAACCCTTTCTTCCACAGTGCAGTCTAAAAAACGTTCACCTGGGCGTCTCCAGACTCGGACTTGTCCATCAATGTGATTTAAACAGAATCTGGATTCGTCAGTGAACAGCACGTTGCTTCACTGCCCTAAGTTCTTCAACAAAGAACCTTCTTGCTCTGCGATGATCACGGCTTAAAGGAGGTACCTTAGCTGGTCGTCTTGCATGAAACTGACGTTCGTGAAGCCTGTTACGTATCGTTTGGGTACTTATTCTGATTCATGTGGCCTCTACGAGCTGATTTTGTAGCGTTGTAGCGGTACTTCTGCGCATTCTGGTGGCCCAAATCCGTATTAAACGACCTTCTCTCCCGGAAGTTGCCCTTTCGTGACGCGGATAAGGTTGCCTTCTAACAATACCATTTGAGACTTTATCCAGACCCTATTTATGGCAGCTCTACTGACATTTAAAATTCGGGCTACTTGCCGTCTTGAGTGGCCCTCTTCAATGAGAGTTATGACCCTAGCAATCTGAATTTCTGTTAGGTACATTCTACGCTTTCGTGGTCTACCAAGCACATCAACATTCACGTTTATTCTTTCACATTTGAAACGAAACTAAAGAAGCAAGTCGATGAAAACATTTATCTCTTGGTAAAAATTGTGATTTTTAGGTTTTATTGATTAAAAAAAACTGTTGGAAAGAAAAAATGTTTCGCTATAAACCTTTAAACTGGAGTATGTTTACTAAGCGGAAGAAAAAATGTATCTTCGTATTTTGTGACGCAAATGAAATTTAACAAAAGAAAGAAACGTCTCCTTTTTCGTTTTGATTAGTGTATTAGAAAGAAGAGTTCATAAATTCAGATTTCTTCTTTATTCTTGGCCTATGTGTGATGACTACTACCAGGGCCATCTTCAGTGCTGCTCAGCTGACACTGAAATGATAGAATCGGGTATCAGAGGGCTCAAGATCAATAGCGACTTCCACGACTTCCACTTTCAACATACACCCGAAACCCTAACACTCCACTGTAATCACTCATCCAAATAATTCATTTTTGACTGACTCTTCTCCGGCCATAAATAAACATTTTTGTTTTAATTAGATTCTTCTCAAGACCTATAAATTTTGGTACCTCTGCGAGTTCTTTGCTGTTTCTTCAGAATATCATCGAATCGTTCGTGGCTCTCAAATGCTCCTTCCATATTACATATCTTTTTCACCCAAGGTATCATGCCCTCTAAAGCAAAACTTTTTGTCTCCCTATCGTACGACTCTTTTTAAGTACCTATAGCATTGTTATTTTTTAAGTAGATTGGAATACTTGAATGTAAAGCTCTTGCGGCCGCCCATATTTCCACCGAATTAAATGAATTATTCTTACAGTCAACCAAGGTGGCTGCAGAGGGATATTGTATTCGGTACTCTTTTCTTCGTCTTTACTCCTTGTCTCTATGACTCCTTCAATATTTTTCATCTTATTCTCCCCTCCCCCTCTCATTTACCATGAGATGGCTTTTGGTTCCTACACTCATGGTGATGGAGAAATGAAAGTAAACAAGAAAAAAGGAGACGTTATTGAGATACAGTTCCTTCAGGAGGCATTAAGAAAGCATTCAAAAATCTGAAGATTCATCAACTTTATCAGTACCTCAAAAATATTTAAATAACCAAATCGATGCGGCGTATCAGTTTGCACAGAAAACAGTGCAGTGTCCCAAAAACAAATATGTACTTGCACGTACAAACTAAATTATTCTGAAGCGATACGTTAAGACGTCACCTTTCAATCTAATTTTGTTGGAATTGTTAAACAATTTATTTACAAACGAGAAGATTCGATTTTATATACATATTTGTTATATTAATCACCAACATGGAACTAAATTATATTATAATCTCTACTTCGTTGTATTGTATGAATCCGAGTATGAATCGAATCATCCTATCATACTTGTTTTGATTTTGAGAAAATTCATTATCTCAGTTGTTTTCGGTACTTCTTCAAAATAATTTTGTTTGTCTTTGATAAGTTTATGTAGGTAGCATATGTTTTTCAAAATAATATTTCTAAGAAAGACTTCTCAGCATCAGGAAAAACTCGATCCTGGAATTACAATCGTTACAGAAAATGCAATTATTTTAAAGTCATTTTTGTAGCAATAATTAACAAAGAACAATTATTGCATCTAATTTCAGAGAACCTGTTACACCGCTAACCCACTACAAAATTATAGTGAAAACAAAAATATGGAAACAGGAAGAAGTCGACCTTCACAAGACGATGATTTCAAGTTCATTTCAAGAACGAATTAACAAGCAGTTAAGTACTTAAATCAATTCACCAAATTGGTTTCAAAATTGTATATAATGAAAGCAAACGTGTCAAAAAAGTGAAAGTGTTTCTGTAATGTCTAACTACATAGCGTTTTTCGGAAACTTCTGATTTTGTCAAATCTCTTCGACTCTCTGAAAGTGAAAATGTTCCCATGATTTTCAATTCTTGATATATACGTATAAAGAATATGAATATACAATAATACACCTATTTAATAAGGAACCTGCAAATTATACTCTGTATATTCTACAACACATAAAATATACGGTGTGTCCAAATTTTGTTTTAAACATTTTTCCTTTATTCGGTAAGAAAGCACTATAGAGTGAATTTAGACGACACCCTTATAAAAACTCCAAAACAGGAGGTGACACAAATAGGCAACGGAGGATACAACTTCAACAAAAACTGTGCCAAGATAATAGAAATCTGGAGTGGCGCCTTTAATAAGATAGCATTACAAATAATAATAACCTAAATACCTGTTGCTTTATGAGACAATACCTACCTTTCTAATAATGTCTGCCGGAAGTCTACCAATGCAGAAAACTTGTTTACATTGTAGACTTAAGAATGCCAGTGCCTAATGGTTGTCGGCCCTAAATACCTACCTTGAAATAATGAACAAAGCAAGAGTAATTTCACCAGCGTTGGACTGGCCCGCCCGGCTGCCTGGTAAACCTGGGAGCCCTTTAACTTAAAGATAAGCCTGCAGAATTAATCATACTAAAAATAGTTGACATATACCGGGTGGGGATTTAGTGTGTAATAGGTTCATATCTCTGGTACTGCTTAAGATATCAAAATGAAATTTTACACGTATGTGGGGAAGGACATGGAGCATTTCGTAAAATTATTTATGTATATACAGTGTGTTCACATTCTGAGTACCAGACCAAAGTTCTATTTCTTTAAATGGAAACCCCACAAGTATTTGCGTGATTTCGATTCCCCATAAAATTTCATGAAAATTGATATACTACATGATGTGGTTTTGAGTAAGGACTGTTAAGATATTGACATTTTTGTGTCATTATGGTCTCAAATTTATGACGCTACTGGCGTCTACTGACCAAAGCCACCTAATTATTTTTTATTGAAAGGGGTTTACACACTGCTGTATTTGTGAAATCTATAAATACTTTCACCATAATACTTAGGATTATACAAGGTGGTTAAGTTATGCAAAAGGGAATTTTTCTCAAAAATTTCAAATAGAATACCATGTACCTATATTATTTGTACAACTGACAGTCAGTTAACTAAGCTTTTAATTGATGTAGATATTGCCAGGTCTACTACTGATAGTTTCGGTAGATATTACGATTGAACATCAAAATTTTTGAATTTTATTATTATTTTATACTCTTTTTGGCGAATTCCCCCTATTCTGTTGCTCAAAACTCACAATAATGTTTATATTTTGTATTTGCAAATTGGTATCAATATAAAGACAATAAATCTTACTGTAAAATTGTTTCTCGATGGTTATATTCTTAAATGTATGTCTTTTTAAAGTCGGGTATAATGTTCAAACAAGGAGTGCCATGGAAGAAAATATTATCTTTTAGAAATAATCTTGCAATGGGATTTTTTTGTGTTAATGTAAACTTCATTTGCTAAATATTTTATAGAAACAATATGCAGACCTTTTTTGGAGTTTTGGGTGACAAAATAGGGGAGATCGTCAAAAATAATGTAAAATACTAACGAAACTCTACATTTTTATAATTCAATTGTACATTATGTCGAAACTTTTACTGGTAGACTTGACAATATCCACATCAATAAAAAGCTTAGTAAAATGACCATCAATTGTACAGATAATATACATGGTGTTCCATTTGAAATTTTTGAGAAAAATTATGTTTTGCATAATTTAACCACCCTGTATTATCTCAAGTATTATGGTAAAATTATTTATAGATTTCAAAAATACAGCAGTGTGTGAACCTATTTCAATAAAGAAATTTAAGGTGGCTTTGGTTAGTATCCGTCAGTAGCGTCATAAATTTGGGTCCATAATGGCACAGAAATGTCAATATCCCAACATTCCTTAGTCAAAACCACATCATGTAGTATATCAATTTTCATGGAATTTTATGGGGAATCCATATTATGCAAGGTCACGTAGGGTTTCCATTTAAAGAAATAGAACTTTGGTCTGGTACTTAGAATGTGAACATCCTCTATATACCTAAATAATTTTGGGAAATGCTCCATATTGTTCCCCACATTCGTGAAAAATTTCATTTTGATATCTTAAATAGCTCTAGAGATATGAGCCGATTACACACTAAATCCCCATATATGATAAAGGTAAATCATTATTGTTTTTACTGTTATTATGTCGAACTGAAAGTGAAGGTGATTCATTACAAATATGTTTAGAGGCTTTTTGGATGTACAGCAGAAATCGATTTGAAAAGCTTTGTGGTATTTTCTGTCGACCCCAGCCGATTGTCAATTGAAGTGATAACGCGACAACCTACCAAATGTCAAATTTTTGTGTAAAATTATAGGTACCTACTGATATTCCGAAGTGTTTTCAAAATTTAAATCTTGAAGGCTTAACGGATAAGAAACATCTTAAAAAAGATTAAAAAAGTCACCTACTGAAATTAGAACAGTTCGTTTTAGCGTTTCACTTGCGATGGTCGTTTTTCTTGATACTTAAATGAAAATGGTGGGTGGTATTTTTTGCTAGTTTGTTATGTTTGAAGGTTAGTCGGGTCGCCGGATGTTTATTACCTACCTTATATAACAGGAAGCCTGTCTTTTGGTTGATTTTTCACTTAATTATATTACCTATGAACTCCGTTCACAAAGCAAAATTATAAAAATGATTATCATGTAGTCAGGTTACTTTAGCTTCTACTTATCTGTTTCTCGGTGTCTTCTACTTATTTAAATCAGCATGTCGAATATGTGAACCTCGATGTGAACATAAATACACCTTTCCACTTTCTTTTACATTACAGCAGATAAACTTTTTGCAACTAACCTTCGTATTTTACCAAACCTATGCTGCTTTCCGTTTTCTTAACAAATATAATTTTTTGTGGATAAGTTTTATAAATAATAGCCATAACTTGAGAGTGAAACACTGCTTCATCTGCAAGAACTCATGGTAAATTGCACTTTTACGGCCACATTAGACCACTTAGTTTAGATAAATGTAAATGCAGGGCCTGAAAAATTATTTTCAGGGCTGAAACTTTTACACAATATAATATCAACGTGTGTGCTTTCCGGAAATTATAAAATTTTAGGGAAATATTTATTGCGGCTGGCGAAAATTACAATTTACCCCAAAAACTGGCGGAGTTTTGCAAAGAAAATTATCTGGGGTGGTAAATGTTATAGCGTAGAGATGACACTCGGCGATCTCGTTACCGATACTCAGTGCATGAGTAAACCAGAATTTCCGATCGGTATCTCGAAAACTGCAAGTACGACGGTACGGCTTTAAAGAGGGCGATATTCTAAAGAGGCGAAAAATGTTGTCCAAGTTTAGATTTTTTTGCGACCTCTTCCTAACACTTCGGAAGAATGAAAGTGGATTGGGCGGGTGCGCCCGTTTATTTTCCATTAGCCGACGCCCGATTTGCGACCTCGGTGATTTATAGAAAATTTTAAAGGGGAAAAACCGAAAAGTTGCAAAAGTTGCATTTCTCAAATTCTGACGGGGCGGAGGGGTAAAACGCGAAAAATAGTACTTGGTCATGTACAGCATCGCAGTTTCATCCAGGAAAAGGCACGAATACTTTTGAAACAAGAGAACCCCTAATTTCACTCCACCCTATAAATTGATGCTTGTTTCTGAGGGTAAGTAAACCCCGATTGGAAAATTTAAATCCACAAATATAATTTAAAGGGAACGTAACAAACCGTCGGCCCGTGCAAAATATCCGATTTGCGATAACATTAAATGTTATCAAAATTTTATGGAAAAGTGCGAAATTGAGAAAATTTTCGTAAAATCCCAAAATCTATCGACATTTGCACTCGTCCTGGGGTGAAGACGACCTGCATATCGAAATGTAATCTTTATGTAACTTTATCAACAGAGAACGCGCGGCGGGGAGACCTCTGAAAATCACCCAGAGCCTACAAATATGGGAAATTTCGATGAACTTGACAGTTTGATGTTTGAACTTAGCAGATTTCGCGATCGCCAGTAATTTTTGTTGGCAGTTTTCAGACTCAAATTTCTACCCTTAAACGCAGACCGATCGAAATGAAACTTCGTTGCGGATCGCATTTGAATTTCCTCTTTTGAACCGTATATCGTGTCATGTTCCACTTTTCACCCCCTCGGACGAGTTAGATGCCCCTTTTTCGATGTTTTTGGTCTCCAAAATTTGCACGGTTTCGCGAAAAAAATTATTTCCCTTAGCAACGGCTGTCCGAGGTGGATGATCGTCGGTTGGATGGACGGAGTTAAAGGAATCCGCTTTCAAAATTACCTGGCGCCCCCGGTTTGGCCAGTATAAAAAAACTCCCCTTAATTTGAGGGTGGCGTATTTCGCTTGTCGTTCGGCTGACGCGTTCGGGACTCCCACTGTGACCTACAACTTTTATGAGCGGAAAAGCGGGCAACACACGTTTTTCCACGCGGCTCGCCGGTCCTTATGGGTGCGATAGAACATTTTCGGCCCCTTCCGGTACGCCGAATTTGTTATCGCTTGTTTTAAAGGAGGTAGAAAGATCGCGACAAACCCTACGGACGCATGAGGGATGCGCGAGTTATCGTAGATAAATTTCATCCCGATCGACAAATTTTTCGCTTCTAAAAAATTCTTTACCATTTATCACTTACAGGGTACAGGGTGGAGTCGCGGGGCCTTTGACACCACGTCGTCCCCGTCCATCTGGCAGATGGGCTTCAAAAAATGTCGAGTCTCTTAAAAACGTCCGTTTCAAATATATTTTCGAAATTTCAAAATTTTGTGGGCGGACGTTCTCTGCACCAAAGCAACCTCGATGCTGCATTAGGAATTTTTGATTGGTTGCTGTCCATTGAATATCACACTGGGAATTTTTTGATTGGTTACAGCCCATTGAATAATGAACCTTATTGTGCGTTCGAACACGCACCAGTAATGAACGTATTATTTGACACTTGCAGATAAATAATATGTTTAGCAAATCGCAGGTCGAGAAGGACTTTGACTCTGGATGTCTGCATCATTTTTAGAAGGGCCGAAAAGTTTCGTAGAATCCGTTAAAATTTAACAAGCCGAAATTCTAAGCCATTCTTCAATTTTATAACTTGTGATAAAAAGTGGGTATACAGGTTTACACACCTATACCAGAACAAGGTTTTGTTTTAAGTTTGTCACGTTAACTAAATCAAAAACTCCCCAGTTCCTGTTGTTCTCGACCTAGTTGATTCTTAACCAATTTCAGTTGTTAACATTGGGGGGCTTGAGGTTTTCTTCTATGAAATCTCCCCAACTTCATATACACCTTCCTCTTGTTTTGGATGCTTTTATATTAGTATACATTATTGTATACTACTTTCTTCACGTCTAGTGTTTTCCATTTTAGTCACGTGTTCCATCCATGGAATTCTGCCTGCTTTGATTATTGGTATAATATTATAATTTCCTAGTCGCTGGGTCCAGGAACAAGACTGAACTATTTTTAATAACTACGAAAGGAGTTTGAGGCATGCCAAAAGAAGTTTATGTTATATTTTCATGAGGGTCACTTTGATGTACTATACATAACCAGTACACTTAAATTGTCTGATACACCCGTACAGGCGTTCATTTCCTGAAAATTCATACACATGTTGTTTTCTGTTTGGTTTTACAACTTTTGTTGATTTCTGTAAAATAAGTGAGGTAGCTATTATTGGACGAGAAATCCTATAGCCACCACACATTTGACGTCAGCCAAGCTGAGCGCCGTCACATGTTGCTTAAATCAATCAACTTCAACGAATTGATCAATTTTCTCACACGAGTATAAACTTTTTTTTCTTTTCCAGGACTAGAATGGTGACTGACACAGACGGAAGAACACCGAAATCAGGCAGTGTGGATGCGATAATTTCCTCAAATTCTAGTTGTGAAAAGTGTGCACCGGAAAAGTTTGACTCTCTTTTTAGTGCAGACAGTGAAATATTACAGTGTGTTAGTGGGAAAGATTTAGTTAAATCAAATGACAATAATTATGTTAGACATCATAGCAGAAACCCATCATTGGCGTCCATAAAACAAATTCCTAGAGACGTATTTACTGATATTTGGATTGATTCGATTTCTACAAATGACTGACTTGATTATTTTTGTTGTATTGTAAAGATGTATCATAGACGAGAATATGTCAAAAACATCTGTTTTATTGTGATGAAATTTTATTTATCGAATATTTTTTTAATAAAGAAAATGTACATTACTTTCTCCGGTAAGTTACCTGGCATTGCCTTAAAACGTAAATGGAATTTTCATAATATCAGTTCTCTTTTATTTGAGATATGGTATAAGAACTGGAATACAAGGAAGGAAAGGGCTTTAGTTACGAGTATGAAAGTACGAGTACATACGAATTTCGCAATGACCCTTTCACAGGCGTATTGCATACTACTTGTTCCAGAACGTCACATTTGCTATATATATATACATAGTTTAAAGAGGTTTGCAAATATTCAATAATGTTAATTATATGATATAGGTACCTAAATCAAAACAGTAGTTTTATTTGCAAATCAGATTGCCGTGACTGAGATAAACAATAATAATTCAAACTAGTGGAGAAAATGTTTTAGTAAGGAAAGTAAACACTTTTCTCATTAAAACACTTGCCTCACTAGTAAATGATGCTGTGATGCAAAAGCCTACTTTCTCCTCTAAATTGAGTTACTGATGTTGAAGAAACTTATTTGTCTTTATCCAGAGCAAACAGGGAAACGTATCCTAACATAGATAACTTTGTTATTATCAAAGATGGAAAGTTATTTAAATGATTAAAGTATGGAGGGTATGGTCATTTTAAAATGTATATGTCGTAGGCATAAAGCAAATTTAGGCAAATAGTCATTTGCCTAGGCATTTACTACTTGCCATGGCAAATAGCAAGATTGTAAAGAATCAACAAAATTTTGCTATCTGCTTCGGGATTTCGCATTTGAATTGGTCAGGTCCGGTGAGGTCACGTCATGTCAGCTCACATCAAGTCAAGTTGGGTCAATATTTCAATTTATTACCAAAGTGTAAAATCATATATGTATCATTTGCCTAGGCATTTGCCAAGTGCCATGGCAAATAGCAATTGCCTAGGAAAATGAATATTTGCCTAAAATTGCTTTATGCCGACGACATATACACCTTTGGGATCCCCCAAACCCGCATAGATTCAAAACTGGTACAACTGCAAAGAAGTTGCACCTTTCCATGCTCTCTAAGAATCTGAAAGGAAAACCGAAATTCCTAAGATATCCTGAAAAAATTAAATTTTGCGCTTTCCTATTTTTTCTTGCCTTTTCTATTACTTAAGTGAAAGTAATGTTACGTGGCAGGTTTGCATGTTGCTAAGGCGTTTATTTATATCCTAACTAGGTTTTGCCAATGCATCGTTTTAACCTGCTATTATTCCCTTGTTTTCATTAGTAATCGCAGACTTTCTTAAAAAAAATACCTCTCGTGACGGGACACCGGACACAACACAAGGAATGCAAAATTCCGTGAATTACAATAAAATTTAAAAGAAAAAAGAGAAAGAGGATCCGCTTGGATTCGAACAAAAACTACCTGCGCGTTTTGGATGAATTTCAGCAGCCTATTAAATCGCGTGGAAGTGGTCTACTTGGCAAAATCAAGTTAGGATATAAATAAACGCGTCGCGTCGCTAAGAGACAGCTCTCGGACCTTTCCAAGAATTCTCTTGGCCCACTAGATCTTCATGTATTTATTGCTACCTAACTGTAAAATGTTTATGTTTATGGTAAATAAATAGAGAAAATAAATACATAAAGACTTTTGTAAACGTTCTATACGTCATTAGTAATTACGCTCACTTAAGGAATAAAAAAGATATGATGGAAATAGGAAAAGTCAAGATCTCAGAGCAAATGAATTAGACCCAGCTTTTGTTTTATAAAATAATGTTAAAATTGTTTAAAAGTTTGGTGTGTACTGTGTAACATATGACATAATGCCATATAAGGGTGTGTAATTAACGAAATTAATATACCTTCAATTTGCTTTATTTACATTTTGTTTTTATTTCGTATTTGCATGTCATGTGATGCCCATAAATTCATAAATATGTTATAACTTAGTGACCTGGTAACCTTATTAATAATTACAATTTAACTGGAGATGGCTGTTGTCTAAATAGACAAAAGGCCAATAAAGAAGAAGAAGAAGAAGAACTTTCGTTTTGTTATTATTTTAATCATGTTTGCCATTCTGTTATCTTGATTTAATCTCAGTTGTAAACCTGATACAGCACAGCCACTTGATGCTATTGCGGTATAAAGAAATTAAAGAATGGAATCCTGGGAAGTTTTTAAGAATGTAATTTTTACAAAGCCGTTTGTAAGCTGATTACATTGATATAAAATAATCGTAGAGACCGAACATTAACCGTTTGTTTCTAACAGGATGTTAACTTCGGAAAACGATCCCCTTTTGTTGGTTTATAGCAACCAAAAGGTTAGAGATATCGAATTCGTATTTTCTGCCATTCTATTGTGGCAGTTTATTAAAAACTGGACGTATTCAGAATTCGAAAGCGGGGATCAGAGATTGATAGTCCCGACACTTTTACAGAAACTTCACGATAGTAACAGCAGAGCAGTGGTACCATTCTACCATTGTGCTGTAAACTTCGTAACGGTAATTTCCGCAATTTATTATAAACACATAAGATAAACTTCGATTCATAAGTTCAGTGTTTCTGAATTACTTACGTATGATCACTTAGCCAGCAATTTGATAAAACTTTATATTTTATATATCACATAAAACTCCGGGTAATCGACGATGCAAGTGGCGGCAAGAAATGTTTGTTGTTGTTGTTGTTGTTGGAAAATTGTTTCAGTTTCTGTTTTCATGTGTTTTATTGCCATATTTCTGTATAGAATGATCTATCGGCCAGATTGCTGCGACGCTACTGAGTGTTGCGTACGGGCATCATTTGACATAGCGCAAAGGCATACGAGAATAGCACCTACGCCTACAGTCTATAACGCTATAACCAAACAGTCGCACTGTCGTACAGTTCTCACTTCTCAGTTGTTATCGGCAACGAACTCAGTTGAGTGCGAGACATTCCTAATAAAATGCACTATATAACCCTAATTTTGTCTATAATTCTTATTAGCACTAAATTGTGTAAGGCAGTAAATACAACAACAACAGTCCCACCACCAAGTAAACGTGTAACCCCTATTGTTTTATGGCATGGAATGGGTAAGTAAAAGATTTAGGTACATTTCTTGTAGGTTATGTTTACATATTTATGCAGTGGCGGGGATGAAAACGTCAGTAGGTAACTGTGTATGTGGACACCTACACAGGGTGTAATAATAATTAAAATTTGTTGTTATCTCGGCATCATACCATGTAGTTTTACATACTATAGTAATAACCAGTCAAAATAAAACTAAACTGCATGAATCGAGGCATGAATACATGATAAATTTATTGACTCATTAAATAAATTAATACCAAATTATCAAACTTACTTTTGCTCTCACTTTTGCTAAGGTCAAGAGATTAATAATGAAGGTTAACGCTACTGATCGTTTCATATTTTAGTTACAATGTTTGTTTGCACTGTAAGACTCAGTGTTACTGTCAGTACATATCAAATTATACTATGGAGTTTTATTTATTTAATTTTGGTTTACGGGGTGCAAAGTAAAAAACGCAACATTCTCATCATAGTTGTCAGAAATACTTTTTTGTCAGAAGTTGTTCATATTTTAATTGCTGCGCCCCTGATCTACTTACGTGCTAAAACAATACATATTGCAAATATTTTCCACGTAGGCCCCATTAAGGGTAATTGCATTTATCCTAACGACATTAAAGTCTCTTAGAAGAATGATTTGTCGTTTGTCGACTTCTTCAAACCACCGCATATCATTGTCTGCAGAAAATCTTTTCCAACACAGGTGTTCTTTTAGTTTTTGGAACAGTTGGTTCGCTGGGAGCCAGGTCTGGTGGTTAGGGTGAAATGAAAGATATATGTCACTGGGCGCGTTGTCTTGGTAGATGAGGATACCTTTGCTAACTTCCCACGTCGTTTTTCTTTAAAAGTGACTCACGTAATTTGTATACCAAATTGGCATAATATGCATCTGCCATCTTTTTTATTTGCAAGTATTTAATAACCGCTCGTTGCTCAGTGAGCTTCATTTTGGTAATGATTATGTGTATATATTTTTACTTCACAAACTGTCACGAATGTAAACTTTCACTTGTTTTGTATAGATTCTAGACATAGCAACCTAGATTTAGATACAAAAATAAACATTTATTTGAATTTAAAAATAGTCTAGGATGGAGCAAAAGGATCAATCCTCGTAAGTTGTTAAATGAAGTTTGGGTAGAATACGGTTCTCTATAAAAATGTAGGTACCTTATTTAATTGAATTCTATGTAAGTACTATTTTCTACAACAAACGGTAAGTCAGACCTATCTAAAACCACGTATTTTCGAATTCATAATTTTTGCCGGAAGTGATGGTAATAATTTTTGATTTTCAGAAAGAACGCCGTATTATTACATTTTCGCGATCCTGAGAACATTCTAAATGCACCTGCACACTTTTGGTAGGTTTTGAGGCCCACTTGATGTTTTAGATATTTTTTTTTAATTTTAGACTTAAGGGATGCCATTGCATTCATCTTTGAAGATTATATTGAAAAAATAGACTGTAAAACTAACTTCATGATTTTTTAAAATAAAAAATAGCGTCTTTTTTGTTTAAATGTAGAATGATGGTCAAAAATTAACGGAAATAATAATGGCCCAAGAAGCACCATAACAAGTTTTTCAATTATTTTAAATTTTATTTAAATCAGTGATTAAAATAATTTAAAATGTTTTAAATCAAGCGATTAAAATCATTACCACTTTTTTTGAATGTTCCCAAATTTCCTTTCTGCTATTGTTCATTATTATTGTTTATTATTATTGAGGCCGCTGACCACACTAGATTTGAAAAAGCGGCTTAAAAACAAGTATAGACCTTACGAAAATAGAGTAGTACAGACGCATTCCCAATTCTCTCAGAATTCCAAAAAGTAATAATGTTCAGGATTTCGAAGAAACCGGCAGAAGGTACCTATCAATTATACCGAGTTTTGTTTTGATGTTGCTACCCTGAAAGATGATGAGCATTTTTGGAAAATCTTCCTGGTGCTCCTTTGCTGTCTCTTCGTCTATTCATCCATCCCGTGTTGGGTGTTGACCCTAGATGTCTAATTATATTTAGGTATTTACTCTATTTCGTAGTTATACGAAAACGTGGACCATTAGTAATATTTTATAAATTCCGAGATAGAATTTGGATTTTTTTTAATTCCTAGGTTTTGAAGTCTGGTTAAATTTCAAATAGAATTCGGAATTCAGTGAATTCCGGTATTGAAGTCGGAATTTTGTTAATCGATTCGTTAAAAAATCGTATCGATGAATAGTTTTATTTGATTCGAATCGGATTTTCGAATCGAGTCAATCTCCAATTCGAATATGATTTCCTATTCGAATCGATTTATTCATGATTTGATGGGAGGATATTCGATAGATTACTAAATAAAATATCACGCGTTCATAATGCACAGGTATATTCCAACAATTGCCCACAAACTTTGTATGTCAGGTTCGATTCACCTTTAACGTTCCTTCGATTTTCTATTCGAATCTGTATAAACTGAAACTATTGGAATCGACACCCATCGATTCGATTCGAATCGATTGATCAGATTGATTGATTAATTTGTTCTCTTGCCCGCCAATTCATAAATGACCAATTCGTACCTAAAATATTTAGTTCTTCCACGGAGTAGCCACTAAAATGTTGAACTGCTGTACCTTTTAAGATATTTTTCTGAAAAAAAATATTATATTTAAAAAGAGACGCGACAGGATATTTATTCAGTAAACCTCAAAATCTCAAAGTTGCCTACAAAATTTGAATGAACCTGTGCGGTTTTCAAATATTATACAGCATTTTTGCGAGTTTAGCGCACGGGCAACGCAGTTGTCAAGTTTCCAGCCTACTATGCCGTATGCCGTACCTATGACGCTTTCCTACGGGGTCGTGGCAAAAATGTTTTACAGCAATTTACAATTATTAAAATAATTATATGTTAGTTTTAACACAATATGTATTGATGTTCTTTGGAACCAATAAATGTCAAGATGTCATTGTATTTAATTTTTTTTCTGGATATTACTTCCCGTCTTCATAAGAAATTTATCTCGAAGGTGCTTCCTGGATATTGCCCACCATGCTTCAATCCTATGATTAGCCGGGCTCTTACCATACAAAATGGAGGTAAAAGTTTCCCTTAAGAAAGTTTGTTTGATAGACTTTGATAGACTTTTTTGTTTATGATCTCGTTTATGGTCTTCTTACTTGCAGTTATTTAATTCCTCTTTTTCACATTCTTTATGATAATTAATCGTTAGTTTAGATGAGTATCAGGTGTCTAATAATTAATAGAAAAGAAAAGAAGAAAAGAAAAGAAAAGAAAAGAAAAGTTTCGGTTCGTTCGCACACAGCAACCGCATATCATGATTTCACTCTGTATTGGAGCTCATCAGTACGGTGCAGCTGTGTGCGAACAAACCAAAGCAGCATCTAGTCTAGCCCGAGGAGCAGTTGTTGGAGCAAGTTCCGGTCGAATTTTATTTCATGTGTCCTTCGGCATTGAAACAGTAATGTCTAGGGGGGACGATCAGTGAGCGAGAGCCAACTTTTTGTAGTTGCCGCTCGCTTACTGATGTGGCCCGCTCGCCTTTACATATTAGATGCTTTATAGATGCTTTATAGACTAGATGCTGGTTTGGTTTGTGCGAACAAAGCGAGCGGCAACTCCGAAAAGTTGGCTCTCGCTCATTGATCGTCCCCCTCTAGACATTACTGTTTCAATGCCGAAGAACACATGAAATAAAATTCGACCCGAACTTGCTCCAACAACTACTCCTCGGGCTAAACTAGATGCTGTTTTTGGTTTGTTCTCACACAGCTGCATAGTACTGATGAGCTCCAATACAGAGTGAAATCATGATATGCGGTTGCTGTGTGCGAACGAACCGAAACTCT
Source organism: Xestobium rufovillosum (assembly GCA_963966045.1). Classification (NCBI taxonomy): domain Eukaryota; kingdom Metazoa; phylum Arthropoda; class Insecta; order Coleoptera; family Ptinidae; genus Xestobium; species Xestobium rufovillosum. Next base: position 24,432,784 of record OZ014493.1, on the reverse strand, counting down.
TCTTTTCTTTTGTTTTCTATTAATTTTCAGGCCGTATTCAGCGGGGCCTTGTACCGCTTTTGTGTACGCTAGGGGCACGTCGGATTCTCAATACTGCATTAGTTGATAGCAGAGTGTTTCCAGATGTTTTGCCACCGTCCAGTACACGCCCTCGTCAAGGACTTGCTCTGTAGTTCAATGCCTGTCGGGTGTTTGCCCGAGGAGTAGTTGTTGGAGCAAGTTCGGGTCGAATTTTATTTCAGGTGTCTAATATACGACGAACGTATCAAAGTATGTACATAATATCCAAATACCCCAATTCTGATTGCATATTTGAATTCTACACTCAGTTATTTTTTGTAAATTTTCCCCGTTCCTCAAATTTCTTAATTTTTATAAGCAAAATGCACCACTTTAAAATTTACAATGTAAAAGAAATAAAAATTGCAGAAAAATACATAAATCTGTTCCGTGAGCAAAAAATTTAGAAAGCTTGCTGTAGGTATAGCTTTCTTTATATTTCGCATGTTATATAGATATGCTATTTCATGATGGAAACGTAATACATATAAATAATTTTGTCGGAACATTTCCAATCTAAATATTATATAATTTTATGTAAATATGTTGGAAATGTACGAAAAAATTCGAAAAATTGTATAATTTTTATGTAACTAAGCGTTCCATTTCCATTACGCATATTAAGTAATATTATCTTAATGTGTGTTTGTGTCGAAAACATTAAGTTCTTGTAATCTTCGTAATAATATTTCATGTCAGTTTTTATTTTCTGCCACCACATTTATTTTAATGGCTTCATGAAATTCAGAATTTAAAGTTTCCCGATATTACTTTGAAGGTACAACAAATTAAATTTGATTATTTACTTACTAAGCAAGTACATAATTGTAACAAAATACAAAAATGACAGATAAATCGGTTAGACGTTAGATCGATCTAAGTATACACAGTAAAAAATATATTGTCAAATTAACAAAAAAACACAAATTTTAAAGCAGTCAAATTTATAGAGTCAATAATAACACATATTTTTGGCTGAAGTAACTGCTTCACCTTACCAAGATGTAAAAAGAATTGAAGTATTTGTAATAAAAACATTTTGTAAAATTAACGCATTCCTTCGAAAATTTTACTTGGTGTTATTTTAAAAATTGGTGTTGTCAATCTTGCATTATATTAAGATTAAATTATCACTAAATGTTAATCAGTTTACAGAAACTTTACCTATATATTACCAATTAAGATTGTAAATTTTTAACGAGAATTAAATATAAAAGTTACTATATAATTTATTAAATTTATACCTCCTAGTGTTAAATCAATTGCTCTCCTTGTTAAAATAACTTATGTGTTGGCAAAGTTTATTAGCAAAACATGTTATTGTTACTAATATTTACCTTATTATTTGGTGTTTTATATATTATACACTTTGAATGTATCATTCGTTGAAGTGACATTATACTACTCTTAAATTAAGACTCTATCATGTTAAAATTATGACCACCTTAGTAAAATTTACGTCACATAGCTCAAAGTGACTAGTATGTTTTCTGACTTTTACAACTTATTTACCTCAATTTCTTATATTCCCGCCAAATAAAGCTACGCAACATACGGGGATAGTAAGAAACGTGCCAGTTCTTACTTCGTGGTTGTGTTGTTTACTTATGTGTTCGTTGTCTGTTCTACCCGCGGGGAAGAAAACTATTGGGCTGATCTGCAATTTATTGTCCTATTACTTTTTCTTCATTTACAGTGGTAAGTGTAATATAATTTTTCGTAGCAATAGTGTTCGGTGATTCAATCTTTAGTGAGTAATGAGATGATTTCTAATCTAACCAGTAGGCCAGTAGCCAGTTTCTGATATTTAATTTCAATAAAATCCTAATATGGTCATCATAAAGTTTTCAGTCCGAAGACTGATTGGACGCGTACCTCCATCCTTTCCTAACCTGAGCTAAACTACGCATTTCCCCAAAAGTTGAACATCCTACCTCCCCTAACTATTTGAGAGCAGTGGTCTTATCTGTCCCTACCTCTACCTCCTTCTATTCCTATCTCTGACTCTAGTATGTCGCGAACTAAGCCTTCGAGCCTCAGAAGGTGCCCTATAATCTCATCTCTCCTATTCCTTACTCTTTTTCATGAATTTCGCTTTCCTCCAACTCTTTCTAATACCTCTCCGTTGCTAACCTTATCTATTATCTATCCACGGTATCTTCATCATCCGTCTATAGCACCACATTTCAAATGCTTCTAATTTTTTCCTATCCGCTTCTCCTATCGTCCTAGTTTCGCACCCGTACAATGCCATACTCCATACATACGTTTTGAAGAATCTCTTCCGAGTTTCTACATTTATCATTCCCGAGCATAATCATAATAGTTGTTTTTTTTCCTACGACCCCCTAGGAAAGCACGTTGCATACAGCATAGTATCCCGGAAACTTGACAATAATTGCGTTGCCTGTACGGTAAACTCAAAACTGTGCTGTAATTTTTGGAAATCTCACAGTTCATTCATATTTTGTAGTCTGCTTTGTGATTTTGACGTTTACTGAAGAAATATCCTGTCACGTATCTTTTTAAATATCCTTAAAAATGAAGCTACTGTTTTATGAATAAATTTGTCTTCTTAAGTGGTCGTAGGAAAAATAGTGTACATAACTCAATGGAAAGTGTATCTCCTATAAACTCGCGTGATTTCTGCACTCGGCTGCGCCTCGTGCATAAAATTTCGCGCTCGTATGAAATTTGTCTCTTTCCATACTCGTTACGTAAACTACTAATTCAATGCAACTCGGCCCTGCGCTATTCTTTGTTTTATATCCTACCATCGCGAGTTATTTAACTTCCTAAGTAGGTAGCAGAATTCTGAGACTTCCTCTATCTTCCAATTTGTATTTTCGTTTTAGTCCTATTTTCACGCCCCCTACACACCAAAATTTTGGTTTTCTTTTTTTTTGGTCTTCATACCATAGCACTCCGTCAAAACGGCTTCCATTCCGACCAGAGCCCTTCCTAATAATTCTTCTTCGCTGGATGCTAATTCTTCTATATCATCCGCGAATCTGAACATATTAATACTTTAGCCCTGTATATTAATTCCAGCAGCTATTCTGTCTTTAACAATATTAATCGCATCTTCGATATATAAATTGAAAACTAGAGGCGATAACGCACATCCCTGCCTCACTCCCTTTCGGATATCTACTTCTCTATGTTCCTGCTCAAATTCTATAACTGCCGTTTGCTCTTTGTATAGATTATGAATTATTCTTCTATCCCTATGCATACTTCATCCCTACATTATGTATATGTTAGATGTTACATACCAAATTTTAGTTAGGTAGGTATAAATATTACCTATACCATTGTCCTCGTTTTTATCAAAGAACTGCGTTGATTTATACCTAGCTATTGCAGGAGGAAGATTTCAATTTGTTTTGCCATGTCGGACGAAGTTGCCCATACGTTCACGCTTCGTATTTTTTCCAGAAATTATGTGTTTACTTTGAAACTAAACCTTTTTTATTTTAAGAGACGGTTTCTTTTAGTACGATTTATAAATCATATTATGTTATAGAAAATTAGTATATAATTATATTGTTTTACAATGTATTTGCTTAAGGAGACATTTTGCGTCTTATGAAAAACACACTTGTCTAAACTTTATTGTACCAAAGTACTGTATGTAACTGCATAGTCGTTAAATAAAATACATTTTGAATACCGGATTCTGAGTGAATTTATTTACAGTATTTACCAAAAATGTCATGATATTTTCCATAAGTAAATCGAGACAAGGTAAGTATACATATATGTAAAAAAGCACTATGAACAGCACATAAGGAAACCGTGTGCTACTTTTACCATATTTTCAAAAACGACCCTTTTCTTTAGTTACATACCTATATTTAAAAATTATGTAAAATTCATGAAAAATGTTGTCAAATAAGCACTAATTTTTTATGTAGTACCTATGTGCTTTATGTTACCTATTTGACAAAAATTCCTCGTTAATTTGAAACTGAATATAATTATTTTTAAATGTAAAATGGCCAAAATTAACAATTTTTTTTGTAAATATGCCTTAGTTTTGCGTAAAACATGTTCTTTATTATTGTCAATTTTACAAATATTGTTTGTTAATTTAAAGCCGAATATAAGTATTTTTAAATACAAAAAGATGTGAAATTTACAAAAATATTTGGTAAATAGCACTAAAGCTTTGGGTATATTATGGGATTTACAGTTGTCAATTCAACAACAATTATTTTCTGATTTGAATCTGACTCCTAGCATTTCTAAATATAAAAAAGTGTTCAATAAAGTACAATACAGTTGAATATATAAATATTTTATATTAAAGTACCATACTTACTGCCTTAATTCACACATTAAATATTGCATAAGCTATACCTACCTCAAGCAATAGTTACAGCAATGAACTGTAAATATCAACAATTTTCAAGTTATAAAACTGACTTCATAGTCACTTGCTCATTTTTCTAAAAGTTTTAGTGGACCTGTGGGAACTACATTTTTTTGTTAATTTGACAAGATATTTTTTACTGTGTATTACGCAGACTTTGAATTTTGAAATTTAGAAAATCAAGTGATCACTGTTAAACGAACTAAAATGTAAAAATGTTAATTCGGCTTACGACTTTTAGACCGTCTTACGACAATGTACGATGTAACAAAACATAATTAGAATGCCCTATAGATCTAACAAACTTAGATTGGCGTTAATTATTTTGTGTTGTTGCGTCAAAGAAAAGATCGCGGCACCTGAAAATGACACATACGAAAAGACGTTGTGCGCGTCAATGAACCGAAGAAAACTGAGATAGGGCACAAGAATGCGCCTGCAATTTCCGAGTCGATTGATGGGAACGAGGCGAGTGCCGACCGGAGAAAATACATATGTACATACATACATTTTGAATTGTACCTTGAGGAATGAGATCCTATTCCACCAAAAGGGCATGTTGCTCCAACATGTCCCAAATATGGCCAATTGAGTTTAAGTTCAGATTGCGTGCTGGCCACTGCAGCAGGTCAATATTCACCTCGTAAAGATACAATTGAGTGTTGACACACCGCGCAGTATGAGGACGCGTATTACCGTCTGTCAGTTGAAATCCATCATCAACAAATAGAGGGAATGTTATTACATGCTCATCGAGAATTTCATCAACTTACTTTTGAACTGTCAGTAATCGGTTTTCGACGAAGACAAACTCGGCACGTAATTCGTGCATAATTACAACCAAAGCATTACGGATCATTTCTGTTATCAACAAGCGTCGCGCTTTAGTAACCTCATCTTGACTAAAAGGTTTTTGGAATGAGTACCTAGATTACAGATTCAAAGCAACACTCACAAAATTGTTGTATCAAATGTAACAATGGTAAGAATGAACGAATTGTTACTCGTTAACGATGCTGTAGCCTTCCGAGGCCATTGCCTTAGTGGTTACCTTGGCTTCTGAACGAAGACCGCGACATGGATTGGCTGTAGGCCGTCGCCTTTTTCACTATCACAAGGGAGAACTTCAAGGCTGCTGGGCTGGCACTGAACTGATAGAACTGGGATCTGGGGGCTTATTTATACCCGAAGAATGGTCAGTCAACCAGGAATGATTTTAATGAGTAGTTACAGTAGACTCAATATATTCTGCCATGTGTTTTGTAGGCCAAGCCATTGTCACGATTAACAGTGAGAATGTGGATTGACTCCTTAAGCTTCCTGTTACAGAAATTGGATGTTCGGGCTAGAACTTTATTCTCTGAGAAATTGGTTTGATGGCCGGTATCTAACCTGTGCTCCGCCAATTCTGAACCATATCAAGCAGCCTGGTACTTTGTTTATGTTCAGCTACACGAATCACCAAGATAAATAAATCCTCAAGAATACAGTCCCTGTAATGAGTTGAAGCTCAAAAGATTAGGAGGAGGCTTCGCATATGACGACCGCACCTTGAATAAGAAAGTTGATGATTGACATTTTTTGAGATGGATGATATAACGATTAGTGGGAGTGGGAGTGGGTATCCTATAAGCGAAGCGACTAAGACTGCCATCGAGATTACGACTGGCCAAGGCATCTAAGAAAGGCAACTTACGATCAACTTGATCCTCCACGGTGAGCCGAATATTGGGGCTATAATTAATGACATGGTCTAGGAATTGATTATGGCACGACCATGTAGCCAAATTACAAAAGTATCTTCGACATACAACCAACATTTGGGTTTAAGACTGCATGAGTCAAGAGCCTGTTCTTCGAAAGACTCCATGAAAATGTTAGCGACCACAAGGGAAAAGGGAGAACCCGTGGCGGTACCTGAGACTTGTTCAAATAACTGTCCCCGAAACAGGAAATATGTATATGAAATTGCTGTATAATTCAACGAGAAAGTCCACATCTGATGAATGAAACCATTGCACGTTAGGTGTTTTGTGTTGATCGCAATAGATTCCAAAGTAGAAACAGGTATTCGACCTCAAAACTGATGAGGATGTCTTGGAACCCCATCTTTCATCCGTGAAGTTTTTGGACAAAATGTTTGACGCAAAGATAAAAGAGTTTGACTTCCCTACAAACTACTATTTTAATATGAAAACGAGATATTTAACAAGTTTATAAGTGGGAGAATTAATCCCACTTACAATCGGACGAAGCGGATTATGTGGTTTATGGATCTTAGGGAGACCACAGAACCTTGGAATTGATAATCGAGGAATGAATTTATTCTGAACTTCAAGAGGAAATCTGACGAATTTATTGAAGAAGTGATGATGGTAAGAAGACGATTCACGGGATTATACAATAGATCGACCTATGTGTAATGTGATCTTGAAGAATTGATTGGGAAATTTTTTTCGCCATATGCAACTCGATCAAGGGTGACTGTGGCATTACCCTTTTCTGCCAACTCAGAATTGGAACGTCGGCATACAGTCAATCCATGACGCGGTCTTCGCCCAGACCCCAATGTAGGTAACTGTTATTCAGTTGTCAAAGTCAAATTTATTATTTTTCAATTATTTTACATTTTTTACAGTACCTACATGTTTCTTTTAGTGGGCGTCACTAAAACACAATGTGCTAAATTAGAGTGTTATTTGGTGGTGCCATATTATTGGCGATGATTGCATATCTAACCTAAAACCCCATAAAATTATTCGGAAAGTATGTAAAACTGTCAATCCGACAACTCAAAAAAACTAGGAACGTCGTGTAGTGTTATGTGTATAATCCATAATGTAGTTATTCTTAGGAATATCGGATTCCTTTTTATCGGGGGATTGTATATACTATCAACACTAACAACTAGTCACGAGGAAGTCACTAAACATACTAATATTATTATTATTAGGTACCTACCTAAACTTTTAAAAATACTGTATATAAATCTGAATAGGCTTTTATCACAAAAGTGAAAATACTAATAGCACTTAGCGTAGTCTCTAAATGAAGAGCAATTGCGTATTTGGCCAGCACCGAAATTGCTAATTTGTGATAATAAACGATTTGACAAAAATAGACCTCAACGTAAAAGTAAAAATACCAATTATCTCTAAAACCATCGTTTAATCTTTATTAAAGATTCTGTCTTTATTGCAGGTGATAGCTGCTGTTTCTCATTCAGTTTAGGAGCGTTTCAGAAGAAGCTGAATGAATCACTAGAGGGCGTTCACATGGTATCAATAAAAATAGGCTCGTCTGTTATAGATGACGTTGAAAATGGTTACTTCATGCATCCTGACAGACAAATAAAAGAAGCTTGTTCCATCATAAAATCCGATCCATTACTGCAGGATGGTTACAACGCGATTGGTTTCTCGCAGGGTTCTCAATTTTTGTAAGAACTGTCGGATTTTAATCATATTTAACAATTATAATACATATCACTGCAGACGTGGTTTGGCACAAAGATGCCCAACTCCAAAAATGAAGAATCTCATTTCCCTTGGAGGTCAACATCAAGGTGTTTATGGATTACCCCAGTGCGGTTCGCTGACTCATCCAACTTGTGATTTTATGCGGCGATTGCTTAATCACGCTGCTTATGTACAGTAAGTATAAAATAGCACTACGGCAAATATCTACTTAGGATGGAAGTAAGTACACTGCTCAAAAGGTTTAATCCCATTTCGTGCGTTCCCGTTTCGGGCGTCGATGAAATTTGCGCCGTTTCGTGCGTCGTCCCAAACTTCTACCTGGTTTGAGTGCCGTTTCGGGCGCTGACCTGCTGATAATGCAGTAAGCCCCTAATTCCAGTAAGTTTATCTTTACAAAACAACGCTGTTAATAACTAGACTTCAATGCGGAATTGTATGTTGATTTCGCCCCTATTGTTTTTAAATCATGTTTTTGTTCGGAGATGGGGGGGAGACTTAAACGCTCAGCTCGCTTCGCGAGCGGAGCTTGCCCACAGACCCGAAATAGTGGGCCGTGGAACCACTTTTTTGGCCGTATTCAGTGACGGGCAACTATAAAACAAAGCAGTACGTTTTGTATGCCTTTATTGCAACAAGTACCTATATCGCACGAACTGGCACTATTTAATTACCCAGTAAATTCTTGACGCTCGAATCGGCACGAAAACAGGTAGAAACCCAAAAACGCCCGAAACGGGAACGCACGAAACGGGAAGATACCGCTGGGGTGGTACTGAACTGAAGGAACACAAATAATTTTCATTGTATGATTTTTATCCTACAAGTTAAAGTGAGTAGGTTACACTAATTATTTTTTTTTCTCACATGAAATATGAAAACTTGAACTGTTAATTAGTCATTGTCAAAAATGTATGTGTTAATAGTATATTACGTAACGAGCATGGAAAGTGACAAATTTCATACTACCGTGAAATTATATGCACGAAGCGTAGCCGAGTGCAGAAATCACGCGAGTTTATAGGAAATACCCTTTCCATCGAGTTATGTACACTATTTTCCCACGACCCCTTAAGAAGACAAATTTATTCATAAAACAGTAACTTTATTTTTAAGGATTTGTTGTCCATGTTAATACATGTCAAAATTTCCAAGTAGCCTATTAACTTACCATGAGCATAATATTTTAATAATTCCGACCGGCTCATGAATGACACGTTGATTTATTCTCTTGCCCGCCAATTCATAAATGACCAGTAGTTCATACCTAAAATATTTAGGTCTTCCAGCCATTAAAATGTTCAACTGCCGTACCTTTTAAGAGATTTTTCTGATAAAAAATTATTAGATTTATAAGAGACGCGACAGAATATTTATTCAGTAAACGTCAAAGTCTCAAAGCTGACTATAAAATTAGAGTGAACTGTGCAATTTTCAAAAATTACAACACAGTTTTGAGTTTAGCGCACGGGCAACGCAATTGTCAAGTTTCCGGTCTACTATGCTGCTATGTAACGTGCCGCTTTCCTAGAGGGTAGTGGGAAAAATTTAATAAAATCCCACCAGGATAAAACTGAAATGTCAGGCATTGTCATCTTTTACTGTTGATTTTACACGTACGAAAGCATCCGTTTTTACTGTATAAACCGAAATAAATGGCACGTCACTAATCATAAACGAACACTGTTTCCGGCGGGATTGTTATGACCCGCTCCAATTTGACAAGAAAGCCCAGCTAATACCAAGTTTTACATGTTATATGGTATAATATCAAGCAAACCAATTTATTACTGTTTCATAACACAAGCTTCCAATTTAATTGAATTTGTATTATGTTGAATGACAATCAAATGTAACTAAAATAGAACAATTCTCGCCAGTTTATCACATCGTATCTAATAAATAATTTGAATATTTTCACAGATGGGTTCAACGATTCCTAGTGCAAGCTACATATTGGCACGATCCATTGAACGAAAAAGAATACAAAGAGTACAGCACCTTTTTAGCTGATATAAATAATGAAAGACAAATTAATGTGGACTATATCGATAATTTACGCGCACTGGATAATTTTGTCATGGTCAGATTCGATAATGATACGATGGTACAACCTGTGGATTCCGAATGGTTTGGATTCTACAAACCAGGGCAAGCAGTAGAGATTCAGAGACTTCAAGACTCGGTTTTATATACTAATGTACGTATTTAAAACTACCCAACGCACATTTAAATACTGTCTACCATGCTTGAATTATTGTTTCATTTATACATTTTTGATTAGTTATGCTGCATTTTAGCATCTATATTTATTTTTTGACAGACTTGCCGAAAAGTTCTCACCTTTTTCTTTAAATATATATAAGCATTTAAAGGATTCTTTATTTCGAATATTTTGGTAGTTATTGTCGCATTACGTCACGTCATCACAACGGACTATTTACTTTGTTTTTAAAGGCATCAATTTTTGCATCTGTATTTGAAATAAGTGACGTAGATTTTGAAGTAAGAGGATTTTTGAAACTATAAGGGTTGAATTTCCTCTTCAAAATTTGTGCAGATGGTATGCTGGCAGATATGAAATTAGCAACTTGTCCAAAATTAACTTCTTTGCAGCTGCAACAACTTCATTCGTAGGTAAGATTCCATAACTGGATTGGGTATCGAATCACAGTCCACATTGCATAGCATTTAAAAAACCTAGGTGCCGAAAGTATAATAATAATAATAATAATAATAATAATAATAATAATAATAATAATAATAATAATAATATCTCTACTCACTCCATACTAACCCTTTATCTTATAATCTTACCTTACCTTACCTTATAATCTTTAAATGCCATCCGCCCCATACTCCGGGTAGGACCTTCTTCATCTAGTTTCCGTCTTTCGAGGCTATAGGACTGCGATTATGGAGAAAATCATAAAAGTGAAGGAGGCGACTATTGTATTTTTACGTCTCGTGTCCATACTATATTTGATATTGCGGTTGAATCTACCAAGAAGTAGTTGTTCGGTGGCAAGAGTTACTGGATTTCAATTGAGAGATACTTCCAGTGATATATCTGTTATTACACACAGCATCAAAAGTCTTGGACCCCCTATGTATCCGAAACAATATTGCTGTTCTGAACAAACAAAAATATAGTTTTGAAAGTGTATTACTTTGTGATAACTACACTCACAACCACTTTCTTGGCGGTCGGTAAATGAGACCATAAAAAATTAAAAATTAAAAAATGGCAGATTAAGTTTTATTCTTAAAAACAACAAAATTTTAAAATAATGGAAAAATGAAGAAAATGGAAGACTGGGGTGAAGGCTAGTAATCCGTATGTTCTCCTATTCTCTGTAACAACAGCAAAACTCTTCTGGGCATGGATCTAATCAAGTCATCGATTGTTTCTTGTTGAATGTTGTTCCATTCCTCTTCTACAGCTACAGCAAGTTCCTGGAAATTTCTTGGTGGATTAATTCGATTATGAATTGCTCTAGATACATTATCCCACAGATTCTCTATGGGATTTATGTCAGGAGACATTGCTGGCCATGCCATTCGCGTTATCTGGCCCTCTTCCAGTACCTGCTGAACCCTGCGGGCGCGATGGGGCCTTGCATTATCATCCATGAAGATGAAATTATCCCCTATTTCGTTACGAAGGGGATAAATGATAGGCTGGATAATGTTTTCTACGTAAATTTCACTGGTCATTGTCCGTGGTATGAGAATTAATGGAGTCCAGCGATTGAACATTATACCCCCCCATACCATTATTTTACCACCTTGATAGGGAGCAACTTCTTGGGGAAAACTGAGTCGCTGTTGTCGACGTGACTCCCTCCAGACCCTTTGCCGTCTGTCATCCCTCACCAGTCCGAATCTGCTTTCATCAGAAAAAAGCACCCTTCGCCATTCTGGTAAAAGCCAATTCCTGTGCTCCCTCGCCCACTCTAACCGAGCGCGACGATGGCTGGGTGACAATATAAGAACTCTTCTAGATCGGAGATTTGCAGAATGAAGCCGCCTTCGGATGGTAGATGTTGAAATGGCATGGTGAAAGGTGGCTTGACAGTGTAACCTGAGAGCTGTTGCTGAAGCTGTGTGATTGCGGCGAGCATATTGGGCTATGTAACGATTCTCCCTATCATTCGAAGTTCTACGTCGTCCACTTCGAGGTCTTCTTTCTATGGTTCCAGTTTCTTGATACCTCTGGATGATTCGTATAACGGAACTTCTAGAAATTTCTAATTTAGCCTATATTCGATGATTTGATACACCTTCATCGAATAATGCCACTATTTTGGCTCTGTTGAAGGCCGAAATTTCTTGTCCTGGCATTATAAACCACAAAACACGAAATAAGAATGGTGTTTACCTTACAGAATTTGCGGTGCAACTGAACGATTATTTTCATTCAAGTGACAATTCTTGACAGACCGAAGAATTCATTTGTTTTCAATGGTTCTTGTTTCCTAGAAAGGCATACTTTGTTGCCATATAAGCAAAAAATTGTAATCAAGTTCCTAGCTTTCAGTATGCAGGGGGTCCAAGACTTTTGATGTTGTGTGTATTTTAACTGTTTTGCAATAAAAATTAATCTTCGTCTCTTTTAAGGTTCTGTCGAAACTTAGTAGGTACTCGTAGTTTTAGCCTAATAATTCCCTGCAGTTATTCTAGTTTAAATTTTTTCGCATAGAAATGACATAAAAATATCTAAATCATGATATTTTGGAAACACCTAACTTTCCTTGTCATTAGCACTTCGCTGATTATTACCTATGCATAGATTATCAGAAATATTATATTTGTCACAAATCAGTGTTAACAACAGATTACAATAATAATTATTACCTGCATAATATCTATTTGTTATTTTCAAGGAGCGTCTGGGATTGCAGCAAATGGATAGCGAAAACAAATTACATTTCCTATCTACAGCTGGAAATCATCTACAGTTCCAATGGAATTGGTTTGAGGAATATATTATTGACCAGTTTTTGAGACAACAATAAATATATAATATTATCGTTCACTAAATGAACACCCGTGTCATATTAAAAGTTTTTTAGACTGATGAAATGCCTGTTTTATAAATACCTACCTTATGTAATGATTAGGATATATGATTATATAATGGCTGCATATGTTCCTAAGAAAAATAAAGTTCTCTTATTTCCTTTTATGTTGTTTTGATTCTTCTAGGCTGGTGTCCGCATGCAAGCAATATGCGATAGATCTTGCCGACATCACTTGCCTGTCTTCTTCAAATTTCTTACAAATTTGCTCTATAGTCAATTTCTCTAACAAGTGGTTTATGGGTAGGTTATGTTTCAAAATGTACACAGCAACTATTTAAATACTCTCCAAATGCCAATACAGAACAGGTTCTGTTGATGCTGCAGTTGTGGTATCCATTTCACTAAAGCGAGCAAATTTTTTTTTGGTTATCGTTCGTGTATCGCCGATAACCTAAAATACTCATTGTCATGCATGTCAAGTGACCACCAGAAAATCTAAAAAATTCTTGTGAGGTTGCGAAAAATACTGAGAAAACGAGAAAAGAGCGTTCTCAATTTAAATTCATGTTTCTTCTTTATGGTTACCTTGACTTCCGGTAAAAGACCATGCGAATGATTGACTGAGTGACGAAGTTTCATTCGCTATTTCAAGAGGTCTTCAGGTCTGTCGAGCTGACACTGAACTGATAGGACCGGGGATCAGAAGAGAGTCAGTGAAAGATAATAATTTGGATGAGTGATTACTGTGGGCTAATTCGGGACCTAAGTGCCTCCGTCATACGTCAGATTTTCATTTCAAACAAAACAAAAGCACGTGCCATTTGACGTTTATTGATATTATTTACAACGTCTTAAACTAGTTTTTGCAATATAATTATAGACGTTTTGCAGTGAAAACAGTTTATTTTCAATTTGTGTGTTGGGCTTGGAAGCAACCGGTACTCGCTCAACCAAACCATTCGCGGATGACTGACCCTTCTCCCGTCATATAAACCGATCCTGTAGGCTTTCGCATCCGTTATAGTAGCTGTTAACTTAGTTTCCGGGCGAAGTCCGAATAATTTGGATGAATGATTACCGTGGAATGTGAAGGTTTCGGGTCACTCACGCTTCTTGAAAGTGGAAGCCGTGGGTGTATTTGATGGTTTCGTTCGATTCCCTAAGCCTCCTGCTATAAAAGGAAATCGATCGAAATCATCAAATATTCTTAATTTCAATCTTAATGGAAGCATAAAAGCCAGTCAACAGTAATCACTCATCCAATTTACGCTTTGTTCCCTGGCCTTTCTCCGGGTCTAAATACACTCTCTGATCCCGATCAGTTCAGCCCTGAAGTCTTGAAGATGTTCCTTGTAATGAAACTTTGTCATCCAGTCAACCAATGACGGAGTCTCCGCCCGGAAGTCCATGTACCCATAAAAACCTGAATTTAATTATGAACGCTCTTTCTAACAACTCTCCTTGGTATTTTTTCAATTAAGCCTATTTTCGCAACTTCGCAAGAATCCCTTAGATTTTCTAGTGGTCACGTAACATAAAAATGAACTTTTAGGATACCGGCGATCCACGAACCATTGCCAAAATATATTTTTTCGTTAAGTTAAAATTAAATTTTTATTGTCAGAAATGAAATGTCTAGAACATACTCGCCAGTTTTTTAATTGGTTTTTGCTCAAAACTCCCTTTTTAAGACTTTTACTCACTTTTCACGTCTTTTATTTGACAACTTGTTTAAGTACTCCGCACGATGATTTAATGCAGCAGGAATTCTAAAAAATCTTACCAATTACCAAATCCCTTTCGCCTCTCATTTCGCACCCCACAAAACAGTGGCATATTCATTATTTAATAGTTTTAGAAAATGACAGAGGTGGATGACGACTAGGAGCAGAGAAAGAATATACTACAATCTGGAGGAAGAGTGGGTTGGTAAAGATTCTTCTCCCTACTTGAATTCTAAACGTTTACGTACTTTTAAGAATAGCTGCCTGGTTGATTTTAGACACCTTCGGTGGCGACTTAAGCACCTTGCGCTACCCTGGGGTTAGTTGACTTGGAACTGACCTTTCACTTGGCTTGAAGTAAGCTGAATATGAGAAAATCTCCCCTATTTTATGTTTTCCCTTGGAGTCACAAGTTGCTTCCGATTTCGAACTGGAGGGTTGGAATTGGTGCATCCTGAGTAGTAGATAAATGACAGCCTCAGGCCACATCTGTTGCCAACCCAAAACTCCAGCAACCAAAATCCCTGTTAGTGTCTTCAGCAGCGGCAGCAGCCTCTGGTTCTTTTGCCAACTCCAACACGCAAAAATTCCTGGTAATGTCTTCAGCAACGACATCTGCCATTGGTTGTGGCTCAGGCGCCTGCGCCGGGGCTCAAAAAGTGCGCGTGTTGCTCATTGTTGCGCAATGGAAGAATGTTCTGGAAATGCTGATGCAATAGTACGCAGATGTTGCAGAATTAATGTTTTTTCCCCTTCTACGCTGAAGGAGTCCTCGAGTAATGTCTTCAGCAACGACTTCTGCCTCTGGTGTCTTTGGGGCCTTTGGTTGTGGCTCAGGCGCCTGCGCCGGGGCTCTATGAGAGTGGGCGGGGCAACAGCCAATGATAGAGGTTGTGGGCGGCATCCAATGGGTGTGGTTGTGGGTGGTAAGGTTCAACTACTGCTAGATGCCTTTGGATGTGACCCAGGCGCCTGCGCCGGGGTTTTCGCAAACGTTCTGGAAATGACGCCGACCGGGATTCGAACCCGGGTCCCCGCGCACCGGAGCCCTCGCTAAACCCACTGAGCTAATCGGCTGCCTACATGCCCGTCTTTTAAATCATCCATATATACTTAGGATTGTAAACAGAAGTTTCTCGGAAATTCCAATGGTTGCAATTGTTTATACTAAATAAATATTGATATCAAAGTTTAAGAAAAAAGCACGTTCGCCGCCGATAAGAGATGTTATAATTGTTTTTATTATGGGTAAAAAACCTTTCAACTCGCCGACAGGATTATGTTTGTTTAGGTTTGCTCCCACGTTCTGTATATGCACATACTACGTTGTAGACACTACAAGTGACCCGTTTATTTGTTTGTATTATTACAATAAAATAACATTCTAGAACATTCGTCAGTTTGTTTATTTTGATACGTACTATGTTTTGAAATTACTTGTTATCTTAATGCGTTTCGGACACGTGTGGGAACCATCTGGTGAGTGCTGGAAGTACTAATTGAGTGTCGGTAATATAGAACACATGTAGATTTCTGTTACACTTACTGGAAAGTGCAAATTGAATGTCGGTAATATAGAACGCATGTAGATTAGGGCCCACTGCACACGCCCCCTTGCCCCGCCCACTTAGGTCATGGAGGGTATCAAATTAACCAGCTCGATGAGACAAATAGGAATCTATAGTTATTCTCCTACTTCAGAATTCTCATCAGATGTCTGTCTGTCTGTCTGTCTGTCTGTCTGTCTGTCTGTCTGTCTGTCTGTCTGTCTATCTGTCTGTCTGTGTCTGTCTGTGTCTGTCTGTCTGTCTGCCTGCCTGCCTGCCTGTCTGTCTATCTGTCTGTCTGTTACATCAGCCGTTCGTGTCAACAACAACTGTTTTTATTATGGGTAAAAAACCTTTCAACTCGCCGACAGGATTATGTTTGTTTAGGTTTGCTCCCACGTTCTGTATATGCACATACTACATTGTAGACACTACAAGGTGACCCGTTTATTTGTTTGTATTATTACAATAAAATAACATTCTAGAACATTCGTCAGTTTGTTTATTTTTGATACGTACTATGTTTTTAAATTACTTGTTATCTTAATGCGTTTCGGACATGTGTGGGAACCATCTGGTGAGTGCTGGAAGTACTAATTGAGTGTCGGTAATATAGAACACATGTAGATTTCTGTTACACTTACTGGAAAGTGCGAATTGAATGTCGGTAATATAGAACGCATGTAGATTAGGGCCCACTGCCACGCCCCCTTGCCCCGCCCACTTAGGTCATGGAGGGTATCAAATTAACCAGCTCGATGAGACAAATAGGAATCTATAGTTATTCTCCTACTTCAGAATTCTCATCAGATGTCTGTCTGTCTGTCTGTCTGTCTGCCTGTCTGCCTGTCTGTCTGTCTGTCTGTGTCTGTCTGTCTGTGTCTGTCTGTCTGTCTGTCTGTCTGCCTGTCTGTCTATCTGTCTGTTTGTTACATCAGCCGTTCGTGTCAACAACAACATTCAATGCCAATGACGAAATTCGCATACCAATCCACCAACAAGACGTTTACGTACTGCCGCATCTAAGCTGCATCGACATAGAGGGGTTTTTCCTCTTTCTATTCTTGCTTGTGTCATCAGCCATGGTGTTTGCGAATAGAGCTGTATGTGTCAACAGACAGCTGTGTCAACAGCTGTCTGGGTCAACAGCTGTCTGGTGTCAACAGACAGCTTGTCAAAAAAAATCACGCTTCTAGCATACATTTATTGGAAAGCACACAACAAATATTTCTAAGATAATGGGGAGTATTATTCAGTAATCAATTCATTAGTTTAGTTAGTTCCCATGGAATACGGTAAATTATATAATATAATTTATTATATTAAAATACATTTTGTCAATTAAAATAATATAATACTGTTCATAATATGATATTATTATATTAAAATACATTTTATTCATTAAAATAATATAACAGTGTAATCAAACTCGTGACGCTGCTTATACATACATCGTTGACTGCAACAAGAGAAAAATACCATAATTAAGAAATTATACTAGTAAACAAACAAACAAACAAACAAACAAACAAAACAAACAAACAAACAAACAAACAAACAAAACGTACAGACAAACTGACAGACAAACAAAGATAAGAAATTGTACTAGTAAACAAACAAACAAACAAACAAACAAACAAACAAACAAACAAACAAACAAACGGGCGGACAAACAAAGAAATAACTTCATTCATTATAAAAACAATTAATTTTCCACTACTAAAATTGTGAATCCAAAACTGGCACTTTTTATCTACTATCACTGCATATTAAAAAATCTAAATACTTTACTTATGATTTACAATATTGACCCAAATGACTGCACGATTCCAACAAAATTATCTTGGTTTCTTTCTCCATGAATAGTCCAGAAAATAAAACATTTTCGGTTTCCGTTGCCATGTGCGATACATTTCCGCACATAATCATTTTGGGTTGGTTCTAAAGATAGAAAATAGTTTACAATTATGGAACAGATACGTGAGCTTTTTAACTACATATAATAAAATTATTATGAATGAGTTTTATTAACAGAATGCTTGAACAATAAAAGAAATGATTACTGCAAATGGACTTACTTTTAAATTTTCCGGTAAATTTTGGTGGATAAAATGGTATAATAAAATATCTCCAACATCATCTTGGCCAATTACAACATCCATATTGGGAAACTAACTTTTACCGCACCTATTCCGTGGGAACCAACTGAACTATTGAAGTGATTACTAAATAATAATTCTGGCAATTATATTTTGCAAAATTTTGGTAACATGCAGAAGTTATCAAAAACAACAATCAATCGAGTGTTTATGTTTCTGGCGGTGGCCTTCAAACTTTTTATGTTCTAGAATGATTTTATTATAATAATACAAACAACAGGGTATAAAATAATCTCGATCATCTTGTAGAGTTTACGACATAATATTAAGTGCACATGTACTTATTAGCATGCAGAACGTGGGAGTCAAACCAAACACATATACATATCCTGTCGGCAAAGTTGAAAGGTTTTTCTAGAACGTTCTTAGCTATTAATATTTCATCATAATAAAAACAATAAATCATAACATCTCTTATCGACTTCGAATATGTTGTTTCTTTCTCAAACTTTGATAACAATAGTTATTTAGTGTAAACAATTGCAAACGTTTGAATTTCCGAAAAAAAACATTAATTCTGCAACATCTGCGTACTATTGCATCAGCATTTCCAGAACATTCTTCCATTGCGCAACAATGAGCAACACGCGCACTTTTTGAGCCCCGGCGCAGGCGCCTGAGCCACAACCAATGGCAGATGTCGTTGCTGAAGACATTACCAGGAATTTTTGCGTGTTGGAGTTGGCAAAAGAACCAGAGGCTGTCATTTATCTACTACTATCCTGCCTCCAACTTGCGAGTAACGGTTACTGGTTTTACCCGTGCTGCGATAGTACTGCCATTGATGGTGCCCATACATTTCGTACTTTTCCAAGAGATTGCCTCGTCTCCAGAAAATGGTGAAGAATAATATTTATCGGCAGAATATCTTTATTCTTGGATCGTTACGTTAGTATTGTTATCTCCAAACTTTATGTATGTACGAGTATACGTTACGGCTAATGTACGATAATTGGCTAATGTTAACAATAGTCGACTATACTTGGGCCGCCCAACAGACGGAGTGATCACCCTGCAAGCATGAGCTCTAGGCGGGACCACTATCAATTTAGGACGACCGAACCGCAGTGATGCGCTTTCTTTAGACCCAACGAAGTCGCATCACTCCAATTCGGTCGTCATAAATTAATATTGGCCCCGCTAGAGCACGTTCTTGCAGGGTGATCACTCCGTCTGTTCGGCGGCCCAAGTATAATGATGAACTTAACCGGACCGGAAATTTTGGTTAATATTGACATTGCCCAATTTCTGACATTATCCGTAACATACTTACATACCGACTAATCCATATTTTAAACTAAATCACCAACAACTCAGAGCTGTAGGTTGCCCAGTTGGAGCTGTGAATAACATCATATACCTACAATGTGTTGACATTTAATTTAATATTATTGACAAGAAATGAGCTCCATTAATTGCCAAGACCACTATTTAAATACAAATAGTGATTCCCATTCGATATTTTCTAAGAATCTAGAAACGGAACGTAGAAGAATTAATGCAGTTTAATAAAATTGACGGAATAAAAGTTAGTGACAAGATAGATAGAAAGATAGAAGAACGGTGCCAACAGTACCTAAGCGAAACGTGCTGCTCCTTGATCTGTAATAATAATAACAGTGGTAAATATTGTCACTGTTTTGATAATGGAATGAACATCAAATTCTCTTACGAAGGCTTTGATCTAGTTAATGTAGTTATGGAGACTACAGAGGACATTTTTCCAGCTCTATAATATGTATAAAGGGAAATGTCACTATTTAGACTCACCCCTCTCTCGTACTGACAGAAAACAACGAAACGCGAAAACAGTGGAAATTATATTTTCTTCTCAGACGCTTACATAGCAGAAGACAACAAAAACGGGAATAGCCGTGTACATACAGCACAGTAATGAAAATTATGCATTACTTCATATCTGAAAGAGTTTGGGCGGGTTAGCAACTCAAAGTACTCACCCAACCCTATTTTACTCCGCATTCATTTACTACCCCTTAAAGTTACCTCTCTGAATTCGCTTCCGCTACTCATACCACTCACTCCTTTGTCTGTCATATTATTGTGTAATTTCAATTTTTGCTTGTTTGATTTGTTTTCTGCGCCCTCCATAAGTTTAATAAAATGTTTTCAATTTTTAGCTAATAGTTTATCTATTTAAATTAATTAGAAATAATTTAGATAAATATAAAATTGGTTTTAGGAAAATATTTTATTATTCAAGTAGGCATTTATAAAAATAAATCGAACATTTTTGTGGTTAGTAGTTTCCACATTACAACTACATACTCATTACAAATTTTAGAAGCGGTTCAGGATCGAACTCGTGCTTCAGAAGTTACCAAATACATATTCTGGAAAACTGCAGCTAATGTTGATAAAAACTGATGATCATCAGTGCTTGCTGCCTCCTCAACTACCAATGAGAAAGAATTGCCCTTTTGTAACAGATTGTCTTTGCAAACTTATACCAGTCTGCTCGTTAGGTAGCCTCATTTTGTGATCATGCTCGCATTACGTAACATGTGAAGCATAGGTTAGATTACGGTAGTTTTGATAAGAATAGTGATCCATATTGTTGTATAATTAGTTGAGTATTGTCGGAGAATCGCCCCCTCAACATCAGTGAGTTATTACTTCTATTCTTGCTTTAGGTATTATCCCGATGAAATGGTCGAAAAAAGACTAAACAAATTATGTAGATTTGGCTGCCTAACAACCATAGAAAAATCACATTCTTTGGTCATCTTCAAAAGCCTGTAACTCTTTAGGAAATTATTTTGTTGGAAACCGTTTATTAAGGACTGCTCGTCTTACGTCTTAACGTAGTATACCTATGTCACATGATAGTCTAGTCTCTAGTTGTTGAAGCGCTATGCTGCAAATGAGTGGGCACGGGTTCAATCACTAGAGCTCGCAGTCACTATATCTGACAGTTTTTCCGCCTCCAAATGTAAAACTGATACGAATCAACGAAATTTGAAAAATGAATTAATCAAAAACATTTCATACATATTACATATTATTTAAGAAATCTTTTTAGATAATCTCGCTGAATGAAACTGAAAAGATTGGGGTGCGTTTCCTACGTATGAAGCGAGTACTGAACATAAAAGGAACAAATCACCGCCTAACATTAGCTAAATGCATTTCAATTGACTTGTAAAGGACCCAGACCCTAATTTAGTCAATAAACCAGCGGGAGTTGTAATAGGGATGTTATGTTAACAAGATATGTGGAACATGTAGTATTCTACGCTCTATTAATCTCATTTATAAAGGCCAAATTAATTCCATCGTTGATGTAATAACGCACAGAGGAATAAAGGGAATTAGTCAAACACAACAACCATTGATTATATGAAATTTGCCCCTGCGTAAACAAATGTTTGTATAAAATTATATAGGGTGTCTTGTTGCACTGTTTTTCTTGTACCTACTCTCACCTGTTCATAAAAATAGCATTTCTGCACTGGACCGAACTTTGTTTTTAATGGAACGCTGTACAGGGTGCACCGCCTAAGCGGATTTCTTTTCTTCCTCCTTTTATTCACATTTTAGAGGAAATTGTTATACAGGGGGGCCCTATTGAAGTTTAACTCTCCGTTACAAAAAATTATTTTCACTTGTACAAGCTGTCCCACTTCTTCTAAACCGTACCTACCTTCGTTTTCTGAATTGAACACTCTGCATTCGATTGTATTTTTTTTGAATTCATAACCTTAGTTTACTAGATATTGTATTAGATACTTTTTGCCTAAAATGAATACTTACTGTTGATGTTCCCGGCAATTTTATAAAGATTTTGGCAGATGTAGAGGAATTTTAAAAATCTTCGGATTAAACACATTAATCACATCACAATAGATACGTATCTAGTATTAATTTACGAATGATCAAAATGCATTTTAAAACTAATAAAAGTCATTTAATTTTCTTAACAGACTAGAGAATGCCCCATGGTATTTCAAGTGCAAACGATTTGTTTATTAATTAGAGATAGTTTAGATATTCGACGCTGGTTTTTACTTGATATACGGTATTTCGCCATTACATTACTTCTAAATAGATATTCGTGTAACATTCCTCTCTTCCTCCTCTCTTTCTCTTCATTCTGATGTTGTTTTCTTATTCTGACTTCTTATATATTTTTCTTCTTCCATTTTTTTCTACTACTTTTCGGTATGGTGGGTTAAGTGTAAGAATAGCCATTGGCTAAACTTCGCCCATCCTTACCGAAAATATTATGTTTATGTTGTGAATATATGTTAATTTCGATGTAGTTACTATTATAATTATTATTATGGTCATAAATATGATATATATTTCTTTTTGCATAGTCCTTTTTTTATATTTTTCATATTTTCATAATTTTATGCATTTTGTTTGTTTAGCTTTGCAATGGAAATAAAGCCGTTTATTATTATTATTATTATTATATTGAAAGAAATGCTTCACAATATGAAAATATGATTTTTTGTTTGCGAATTAGCAACAGTCAGATATTTGAAGGTTATTATCTCGAAAAGCATTAATTTTAGAGGTAGGAAAGTTTATACATAATCGAATGCATGTACAACGAGGAAAATTACTATGATATGAAAATTATACGGTTCCATTTGAAAAAAATATGTTATAAGGTTTGGAAATTCCCTAACTTAACCATGCAATTGCTAATTCCCAGTATAACAGTTTCTGTTTCTTGCTCCAACGGCAGTTTCTTCTAGATATTGTTTTCTTTTCACCAAAATATTATTACTACAAATTTCTTTAATCCGAAGATTGTTAATTTTCAAAATCCCTCTACATCTGTCAAATGAGTCTTAAGCAAAAACTGTCTTGTGGTAAAATCATTTAAGGGTGTTTCACCGAAAAAGCAAAGTTAAATACTGTGCAGAAGAAATGGGACGATCTGTATTGGTGAAAATAATTTCATATAACAAACGATCAAAAATCACAGTGGGTCTCTTACATGAGATTTTTCTCTAAAATACACAATAAAGGTGCAACAGAAAATATACGTTTAGGTGGTGCACCCTGTAGGTATATTTTGTTTTTGAATTCCTTAGTATTAATATAGGTACGAGTACATAAAAGGTTGATTATCTCAAGAATTATTGATTTTAGAAGCATACCTAACATACCTAACCGATGGAAATTTGACAAGGGAAACAATTACAACATCAAAATTGTATGGTTCCATTTGAAAAAATAGAGTAATGACGTATTGAAATTTTCTAGCTTGATAAAGAAAAATGACCTTCATGTCCCTATCTCAGTTTTTAATTCTCTATCTAATGGGTCTGGAAAATACTGAACCCTGATTGGTCAAAAAATGACAAAAAGTTGCCAATCAGCAATATTTCCAGACCCATTAGATAGAGAATCAAAAACTGAGATAGGGACATGAAGGTCATTTTTCTTTATCTCGTGCCGTTTCCAAGCTACAATAGATGAAATTAGAAAAATGACTATTTTTAACATGTAAGTCATTTTTCTTTATCTCGTACCGTTTCCAAGTTATAACTGATGAAATTTGAAAAATGACGATTTTTAACGAAGTGGCCCTTAAATTCAACAAACAATTCCAAATTGCAATCATTTACAGGATGCTCTATTGAAGAAAGCAAAATTATATGCTATGCAGAAGAAATGGGGCATCCTGCATAGTATAGAAAATAATTTTATAATGTGAGGAATTTGATAGGATGCAAGTCCGAACTCCTGTTGAGTTATAGAGAAAATACGCCAGCGTTGAACACCCTGTGTATCTATACAGTGCATTTTTTTAACATTTCATCATAAGAATTTACGTAGTATAAATTTAGTTTCGTGTTGATGGTTTCTCTGCTGCTAATTTCGAAATGATTTTAGTAGACTTTTAACTCACATCATTTTTAAACGCCCCCAAGTTTTTCAAAAAATGTTAGAAGTGAAAAGTTTCTAGATAGAAAGGAAAATAAATAGATGATTTTAGCTCATTTTAAAATTTATTGAGTTATTAGGCAATTAGACTAACATAAGCAAATAAAAAATAATAGGTAGGTAGCTGCTACTTCATTTGAAAACGTCGCCGAAAAATGATCGCACTAAAGACCTTTGACATAAGTAGTAACAATTATGGCTTTTTCTTCTATCTCACAAAATTACATTTTCACGTTTTACTTACTTATACACTCGATTTAATTTAAATTTAAATGAAAGTGACAGCTTTGTATTATTTGCTTGTCAATGGACACAGCCTGCTAATTTAAAAAGAAAAAAATTATTGGACCAATATTATCTCCCTATTTTCCTTTCTATTTAAGACATTTTCACGTCTAACATTTTAAAAACTATCCTGACGTTTAAAAAATGATGTGAGTTAAATGTACACCAAAAATATTTTTGAAATTATCGACAGAAAAGCCATTAACACGAGATGAGTTTATGCCATGTAAATCCCTATGATGCAATGTTAATAAAATGCAGTGTATATAAAGCAATTTTTTACAGCTATTGGGGCCGTGTCTCGCATTCTAAATGCCAAAGAATTCTATTTTCCCATAGGCTTTCTTCTAATTGCTATTGCTTCTCGCACTCCATCATCCTACGTTCTTGGCGGGCGCCCTCTTTTTCTTCTTTCCGGCGGAATCTGGGTCCAAATCGTCTATAGCCACCTATGAAGCTGCATTCTTCGCATGTGCCCATACCATAACAACTTTCTCTTCTCTATTTCATCCACTATTTATCCCTCTTTTTGCAGACCATGAATATGTGGACTACTTATAGGACTACTTCATAGTAAAATCGGTCAAGATACTTACCTAAATGCATGTTCCATTTAAAAAGCACAAAATTCCGTTTTGTGCATAAGAAATGGGGCTTGTATAAACATAAATTATTTTATTTGTTTAATAAAGAATCCAAAATAAAGAAGGGTATGTCACACAACTTTTTCTCCAAAATGCATAATAAAGGCAGAAAAGAAGTAATACGCTTACATGGTTCACCTGTAAATTCATACAAGTAAAGCAAGTAATCACTATTGAAAACGCTCTGAGGTGCAATATGCTTACAGTTGAGTGAATATTTCACTGCATGCGATCTTAGCCAAAAAATAATAATCTACAAATGTATTTACTAATGCACTCGTCTCACGTAAAACCAAAATAATGAAAATGCATTCATTTTCACGTTGTCTATTGCACGATTCTAAATCAGTGCAGCGTGGCGAATAACACCCGGAATCACATCCGGAACAGCGACTCCAGGCGGGAACATAAGGCGAAGGTGATGATCCACATACTACTTTCTTTGTTTTCTTGCACTTAGTGTGAATTCTCAGATATGATATTTTTCATTAGTTTGTGTGGGTTGGTAGTATTATTGTGAAACGGGGTTTCAGTAAATACAATCAGTCATC
This sequence comes from Xestobium rufovillosum, assembly GCA_963966045.1. NCBI lineage: Eukaryota > Metazoa > Arthropoda > Insecta > Coleoptera > Ptinidae > Xestobium > Xestobium rufovillosum. The sequence continues at coordinate 24,407,017 of OZ014493.1, read as the reverse complement.
CGTAATGTATTAGTAGTTTCTACGATAAGAATTTTATGATGAATTTTGGATCTTTAGAAAATGTGTAGAGACATACATTGTAACCATATACAGGGTGGTCACTTTTACAATGTACACCATTGGAGTCTTCTAAACCAGAAGAGATTCAGAGTTGGTCAAATTACAGAAAACGTGCACTTTTTCCATGCCCTTTAAGGATCTGAAAAGAAATTCTGGATAGCTCTCGTTGTTCCTGAAATATCCTGAAAAGAATTGAAGTATTGCATTTTCTTATTTCTTCCATATATTATTTATTACTTGAGCAAATGTAATGCCCTTCGGCAGGTTTACATAAGTAGGTATGGGCTATCCACTGGATGTTTCAAAATTTGTCTAAGCCTACTACATCTTTGAGTTTTCATAATCATGGCAACTAGATTCTGTAGATAAGGAGTGAAATTAGTGTTCCAGAAAGTTAGATGACCCATGTGCGATACATCGTTGAAATTGTATTTTTTTTTCTCTATCCAACCTTATGAAAATCCAATATGGCGCCCATAAGAAATTCAAAAGTTGACCATGAAAACTTGAAGATGTAGTAGGCTTAGACAAATTTTGAAACATCCAGTGGAAAGCCCATACCCACTTATGTAAACCTGCCAAAGGTCATCACATTCGCTTGAGTAATAAATAATATATGGAAGAAATAAGAAAACGTAATATTTCAATTTTTTCAGGATATTTCAGGAACAACGAGAGCTATCCAGAATTTCTTTTCAGATCCTTAAAGAGCATGAAAATGTGCAAGTTTCTTACCATTTGACCAACTCTGAATCTCTTCGGGTTTAGAAGATTCCAATGGTGTACATTGTAAAAGTGACCACCCTGTATATGATGATATCATCCACGAATCTAAGCATATTAATACATAGTTTGGTCCTGTACATTAATTCCAGCAGCTATTCTGTATTTAACAATATTAATCGCATCTTCGATATACAAACTGAAAGCCATAGGCGACAACGCGCATCCCTGCCTCATTCCCTTTCGGATATCTACTTCTCTAGGTTCCTGCTCAAATTCTATAACTGCTGTTTGCTCCTTGTGTAGATTATGAATAATTCTTCTCTCCTTATACTTCATCCCTACATTTCTAAGCATTTAGAACATCTCGTAGCAAAAAAAATATGCGGGATTCCTCCATCGTACCTTAATCATACATTTCATAGAAAAGTGTTAGATGATAGTTGATTTTTCATTCTCCATTACCTATTATTTTCATTTATATTATACAGGGTGTTACACCATCGTATGTCACAAACACGTGGGCGTGTAAGTAACACAAACAAGGAAAATCGTCCTGCAAATTTTATGAGTCCCATATAGTTTTTACTCTAGGTCGCAGAAATACCCTGCATCTTCGCCATAGGTTGTAGTTGAAGTGTACTATTTCAGTACTAAATGTTCATACAGTACCCCAAATTTTACAGTGATATCTTTATTCATTAGAATGTTATGAAATATATTATTTTTCTTGAAAAATTTTGATCCCCTCTAACTTGAAAACAAATCAAGCTAGGACAAAAGTCTGAAGTACTTTTTTCCTTGTTTTTGCTCCTAGTATAAGCCCACTTGTTTTTGACATACGATGGTATAACGCCCTGAAATAGGAAAACAAGCGCAGGGGAAAAGCGATGTGAGTCACATAAACATGATTTTGAGATACAAAAAACAAACTAAGAAATGTTTTGAGTACATAATAAAGTTTATGAAATCACTAATTTCGGTACCGAAATGAAAAAAAGTCTCTTAAATTTTTGTTGAAAATATTGTAATTACTGAATGGTAACATTTCTCACCAGTACCGAACAGTACTTACCTAATTAAATAAATTTGTACTGCAGCGTCAACAGTCGAAAAATGCATAAAAAGTTAAAAGGCAACTTCCTGGAATAATTGGATGAAAAATTGTATATGCGATGGGAGTTTCAAAACAAGCGGGTTATTATGTTTTTCCTCTTTGTAACACCATCCGGGAACGTGCTGTTTATACAGGGTGTCCCAGAACAACGGGGCAATATTTCTGGAGCATATACCTAGTTTGAGTCAAAATAACACTTAAAGTATGTTTTTTTATTTCTAGGACGCACCCCTTCGAAGCTGTTCGCCCTTGAAGGTCAAGTCCTGAAGAAGGTTTTTTGCTGGTAACTTTCAAACTACTGTATCGAATGTTATAAAATTTGGACTGTAGACATAGTAAGAAAGTATCTGTGATCGAGTGACATGACATCTTCCGTATCTTGTCTAGGAAGCCGGGGGTGGAACACCCTTTAAATATTACGTTGATGCGTTTAGCGAATTTGCAATTAAATTTTTAAACTCCTCAAACAATTTTCTCAGAAAATGGTTCTCTTTTTGAAACCGTTAAAATGGCCCGTTTCCGAGAAAAAAATGTATTGAGACATGGTTTATCATTTTTACTATACAAGCCAGGCTATGAAATATGAACTGCTACATGAAACATGTGAGAAAGTGAAAATGAAATGAAAATGTATGAACAATCGGTTTTGAAAACATAATAGCCGAGATAATAGCGGCTACAATAAATTTTCGAAGTGAACACCTTGTAGACGCATACATTTAATTTGTGTAGTAAAAATGATAAATCATATCTTTGTATAAATTTTTTTTCGGGAACAGTTTTAACAGTTTCAAAAAAGAGTACCTTTTTTGAGAAATTTGTTTGGGGAATCTAAAAATGTCATTGCAAATTCGTTAAAAGAATCATCGTAAAAGTTAAGGGGTGAAAAGCATTAGGGGTGTTCCACCCCCGGCTTCCTAGACAAGATAAGGAAGATGCCGTGTCACTCGATCACAGATCCTTGTTTACTATGTCTACAGTCCAAATTTTATAACATTCTATACAGTAGTTTGAAAGTTACCAGCAAAAAACCTTCTTCAGGACTTGACCTTTAAGGACGAATAGCTTCGGAGGGGTGCGTCGGCGTCGTAGAAAAAAATTAGGCATACTTTAATTGTTATTTTAACCCAATCTATATGGCCCAGAAATATTGCCCCATTGTTCTGGGACACCCTACATATGCCCGTCCAATCTTTAGCAATTGTATTTATTTATATGGCTAATCAGGTAAATTTGCTTCACGTTCCTGTTTTCTTGGCCGTCTCTGTTTAATATCACATAAACTGGTTAAGTCCACACTGGTAATTGTTCTGTTTTTTTCTTTCATTAATTACATGAAAACGTTTAATTAGGCCATGTTCTTGATCTTGGGTAATTATATCGAAACAGTTAAAATTATTAAATTTGCGGGAATCACGGGTTACATATACAGGGTGATTCTTTTAAAGCGCACATTAGAAAATTTTCGACTTCTACTTACGCTAGAGCTATGAAACTTGGAACCTAGCCATAATCGGCGATTCCGAGCCGAAATTAAATATTTACAGGATGACGCCACTCTTAAAAATGGCGGAAGTAGACGCCATCTTTGTTTTTTTAAATGACAATCGGCCATTTTGATTTCACATTTGAATTCGGTATTTAATTCCGAGTACAACTAACCAAATTGTCACTACTTATCTGTCATACTTTTTGACACCAATTTTCTCAAAAACTGCAAATAGCTCCAAAACGATTGGAGTTAGGTATAGCACATGCTAACATAACTCCCATTAGAATTATATTTTACATCCAACGGTGACATAAAATTTGACACGTGCCATTTAAAAAAATTGAATTTTTGACATTTTGCGATACCCGTATTCCAAAAATTCTAGCAACCGCTGGCAAACTCGTTATGGCTTCGGTTATCAATCAAAACATTCCTTGGAGCTTAGGAAATCGAAGTAAAAAAATTCATCGACTTATCTGTACTATTGATGCAGTTTTTCGTAACCTCGTCTTGTTATTGCTTGAAACCGCAAATTTAGGTTTCAAATGAGTGATACCAGTGAAAACGCGAGTGAAAATGAGCCTCTGATCAATTTAACATGTAAAAGAAAATCGTATGGTCGCCTAAAAAACCCCCGAAAAAAATAAGAAATTATACAGGGTGATTCTTTTAAAGTGCACATTAGAAAATTTTCGACTTCTACTTATGCTGGAGCTATGAAACTTGGAACCTAGCCATAATCGACGATTCCCAGACGAAATTAAATATTTACTGGATGGCGTCACTCTTGAAAATGGCGGAAGTAGCGCCATCTTTGTTTTTTTTAAATGACAATCGGCCATTTTGATTTCATATTTGAATTCGGCATTTAATTCAGAGTACAACTAACCAAATTGTCACTACTTATCTGTCATACTTTTTGACATACATATATGCCACATTTTCTCTTCAAATTTGCAGATGCAAGGGTTCATTAAAAAATTGATATCTCTTGAACAGAAGTAGTTAGAAAATGAGAGCCTCAGGCCAGGCCATTGAGTTCTCCAGGTGCCATCGAGTTCTTCGGCAGTGACCTTGAAAGAGACCAGAGGCTGCTGAAGGAGTCGTTGAGTCATCCGAAGAAGTGTCTTCAGCAGCGGCATCTGCAGAAGCCTCTGGTGTCTTTCAAGGTCATTGCTGAAGAAGTGTGCATGTCTTCAGCAGCGTCTGGTGTCTTTCAAGGTCATTGCCGAAGAAGTGGGCATGTCTTCAGCAGCGTCTGGTGTCTTTCAAGGTCATTGCCGAAGAAGTGGTCTTCAGCAGCGGCCAGGCGCATGCGCCGGGGCTATTCCTCAGGTCAGTCCACCCAGTTCTTCGGCAATGACCAGAGGCTGCTGAAGAAGGGCCTCTGGTGTCTTCGGGGCCTTTGGTTGTGGCTCAGGCGCCTGCGCCGGGGCTTAAAAAGTGCGCGTGTTGCTCATTGTTGCGCAATGGAAGAATGTTCTGGAAATGCTGATGCAATAGTACGCAGATGTTGCAGAATTAATGTTTTTTCCCCTTCTACGCTGAAGGAGTCCTCGAGTAATGTCTTCAGCAACGACTTCTGCCTCTGGTGTCTTTGGGGCCTTTGGTTGTGGCTCAGGCGCCTGCGCCGGGGCTCTATGAGAGTGGGCGGGGCAACAGCCAATGATAGAGGTTGTGGGCGGCATCCAATGGGTGTGGTTGTGGGTGGTAAGGTTCAACTACTGCTAGATGCCTTTGGATGTGACCCAGGCGCCTGCGCCGGGGTTTTCGCAAACGTTTTGGAAATGACGCCGACCGGGATTCGAACCCGGGTCCCCGCGCACCGGAGCCCTCGCTCCAACCAACTGAGCTAATCGGATGCCTACATGCCCGTCTTTTAAATCATCCATATATACTTAGAATTGTAAACAGAAGGTTCTCGGAAATTCCAATGGTTGCAATTGTTTATACTAAGTAAATATTGATATCAAAGTTTAAGAAAAAAGCACGTTCGCCGCCGATAAGAGATGTTATAATTGTTTTTATTATGGGTAAAAAACCTTTCAACTCGCCGACAGGATTATGTTTGTTTAGGTTTGCTCCCACGTTCTGTATATGCACATACTACGTTGTAGACACTACAAGGTGACCCGTTTATTTGTTTGTATTATTACAATAAAATAACATTCTAGAACATTCGTCAGTTTGTTTATTTTGATACGTACTATGTTTTGAAATTACTTGTTATCTTAATGCGTTTCGGACACGTGTGGGAACCATCTGGTGAGTGCTGGAAGTACTAATTGAGTGTCGGTAATATAGAACACAGATTTCTGTTACACTTACTGGAAAGTGCAAATTGAATGTCGGTAATATAGAACGCATGTAGATTAGGGCCCACTGCACACACCACTTGCCCCGCTCACTTAGGTCATGGAGGGTATCAAATTAACCAGCTCGATGAGACAAATAGGAATCTATAGTTATTCTCCTACTTCAGAATTCTCATCAGATGTCTGTCTGTCTGTCTGTCTGTCTGTCTGTCTGTCTGTCTGTGTCTGTCTGTCTGTGTCTGTCTGTGTCTGTCTGTCTGTCTGCCTGCCTGCCTGTCTGTCTATCTGTCTGTCTGTTACATCAGCCGTTCGTGTCAACAACAACATTCAATGCCAATGACGAAATTCGCATACCAATCCACCAACAAGACGTTTACGTACTGCCGCATCTAAGCTGCATCTACATAGAGGGGTTTTTCCTCTTTCTATTCTTGCTTGTGTCATCAGCCATGGTGTTTGCGGATAGAGCTGTCTGGGTCAACAGCTGTTTGGTGTCAACAGACAGCTTGTCATTCGCATACCAATCCACCAACAAGACGTTTACGTACTGCCGCATCTAAGCTGCATCTACATAGAGGGGTTTTTCCTCTTTCTATTCTTGCTTGTGTCATCAGCCATGGTGTTTGCGAATAGAGCTGTCTGTGTCAACAGACAGCTGCGTCAACAGCTGTCTGGTGTCAACAGACAGCTTCTAGCATACATTTATTGGAAAGCACACAACAAATATTTCTAACATAATGGGGAGTATTATTCAGTAATCAATTCATTAGTTTAGTTAGTTCCCATGGAATACGGTAAATTATATAATATAATTTATTATATTAAAATACATTTTGTCAATTAAAATAATATAATACTGTTCATAATATGATTTGATAATATTATATTAAAATACATTTTATTCATTAAAATAATAAAATAGTGTAATCAAACTCGTGACGCTGCTTATACATCGTTGGCTGCAACAAGAGAAAAATCATAGTTACGAAATTATACTAGTAAACAAACAAACAAACAAACAAACAAACAAACAAACAAACAAACAAACAAACAAACAAACAAACAAACAAACAAACAAACAAACAAACAAACAAACAAACAAACAAACAAACAAACAAACAAACGGACAAACAAACGGAGGGACAAACGGAGGGACAAACAAAGAAATAACTTCATTCATTATAAACAAACAAACAAACAAACAAACAAACAAACAAACAAACAAACGGACAAACAAACGGACAGACAAACAAACAAACAAACAAACAAACAAACAAACAAACAAACAAACAAACAAACAAACAAACAAACGGGCGGACAAACAAAGAAATAACTTCATTCATTATAAAAACAATTAATTTTCCACTACTAAAATTGTGAATCACAAAATCGGCAATTTTCCACTACTAAAATTGGGAAGTCCAAAATCCACACTTTTTATCTACTATCACTGCATATTAAAAAATCTAAATACTTTACTTACGATTTACAATATTGACCCAAATGACCACAAGTTCACTGCACGATTCCAACAAAATTATCTTGGTTTCTTTCTCCATGAATAGTCCAGAAAATAAAACATTTTCGGTTTCCGTTGCCATGTGCGATACATTTCCGCACATAATCATTTTGGGTTTGTTCTAAAGATATAAAATAGTTTACAATTATGGAACAGATACGTGAGCTTTTTAACTACATATAATGAAATTATTATGAATGAGTTTTAGTAACAGAATGCTTGAACAATAAAAGAAATGATTACTGCAAATGGACTTACTTTTAAATTTTCCGGTAAATTTTGGAGGATAAAATGGTACAATAAAATATCTCCAACATCATCTTGGCCAATTACAACATCCATATTGGGAAACTAACTTTTACCGCACCTATTCCGTGGGAACCAACTGAACTATTGAAGTGATTACTAAATAATAATTCTCGCAATTATATTCGTTCTATTTATCTCCCAGCTTTTGCCGAGCTTGCAAAATTTTGGTAACATGCAGAAGTTATCAAAAACAACAATCAATCGAGTGTTTATGTTTCTGGCGGTGGCCTTCAAACTTTTTATGTTCTAGAATGATTTTATTATAATAATACAAACAACAGGGTATAAAATAATCTCGATCATCTTGTAGAGTTTGCGACATATTAAGTGCACATGTACTTATTAGCATGCAGAATGTGGGAGTCAAACCAAACAAATATACATTTCCTGTCGGCAAAGTTGAAAGGTTTTTCTAGAACGTTCTTAGCTATTAATATTTCATCATAATAAAAACAATAAATCATAACATCTCTTATCGACTTCGAATCTATTGTTTCTTTCTCAAACTTTGATAACAATATTTATTTAGTGTAAACAATTACAAACGTTGGAATTTCCGAGAAAAAACATTAATTCTGCAACATCTGCGTACTATTGCATCAGCATTTCCAGAACATTCTTCCATTGCGCAACAATGAGCAACACGCGCACTTTTTAAGCCCCGGCGCAGGCGCCTGAGCCACAACCAAAGGCCCCGAAGACACCAGAGGCCCTTCTTCAGCAGCCTCTGGTCATTGCCGAAGAACTGGGTGGACTGACCTGAGGAATAGCCCCGGCGCATGCGCCTGGCCGCTGCTGAAGACCACTTCTTCGGCAATGACCTTGAAAGACACCAGACGCTGCTGAAGACATGCCCACTTCTTCGGCAATGACCTTGAAAGACACCAGACGCTGCTGAAGACATGCACACTTCTTCAGCAATGACCTTGAAAGACACCAGAGGCTTCTGCAGATGCCGCTGCTGAAGACACTTCTTCGGATGACTCAACGACTCCTTCAGCAGCCTCTGGTCTCTTTCAAGGTCACTGCCGAAGAACTCGATGGCACCTGGAGAACTCGATGGCCTGGCCTGAGGCTCTCATTTTCTAACTACTAACAGAATTGAATTGATATCAAGAGATATCAATTTTTTAATGAACCCTTGCATCTGCAAATTTGAAGAGAAAATGTGGCATATACAGTGTGTCCACGGATTGAGTTGACGAGAGGAAAAAAATCTTTATTAATGATTTTACGAAGAAAAGTCATTCTTTATAAAAAATTTTGCTTGTCGAGAAAATGAGATTGCACTAAAAGAAATTGAGATTAGATGTACAGGGTGTTAATAAATTAAGAAAACATGAAAATGATTCAAGAGATAAGTACCATTATTTTTTATTTTAGACAAAATGTTTATTAAACAAAGTTGTTTATAATCTAAAATAAAGCCTAAACACAAATTTTTACATTGATATTCTAATTTCTACATAACTCCCTCCCGCCTCTACACACTTTTCTGCTCTCTTAATAAATTCTTTCTACACTCGACCAATAGTTTGCGGCACATTCAGTTCACTTATTGCTGCCCGTATGCGCTCTCTTAATACTTCCGAATCATGTGGCTATCTTGATTTTTTAAATGTACGAACCCACTATTACTATTCTAAATGTAAAAATTAGAATTTCTATTTAAAATTTTGTACTTAGGCTTTATTTTAGATTATAAACAACTTTGTTTAATAAACATTTTGTCTAAAATAAAAAATAATGGTACTTATCTCTTGAGGCATTTTCATGTTTTCTTAATTTATTAACACCCTGTACATCTAATCTCAATTTCTTTTAGTGCAATCTCATTTTCTCGACAAGCAAAATTTTTTATAAAGAATGACTTTTCTTCGTAAAATCATTAATAAAGATTTTTTTCCTCTCGTCAACTCAATCCGTGGACACACTGTATGTATGTCAAAAAGTATGACAGATAAGTAGTGACAATTTGGTTAGTTGTACTCTGAATTAAATGCCGAATTCAAATATGGAATCAAAATGGCCGATTGTCATTTAAAAAAACTTCCGCCATTTTTAAGAGTGACGCCATCCAGTAAATATTTAATTTCGTCTGGGAATCGTCGATTATGGCTAGGTTCCAAGTTTCATAGCTCCAGCATAAGTAGAAGTCGAAAATTTTCTAATGTGCACTTTAAAAGAATCACCCTGTATAATTTCTTATTTTTTTCGGGGGTTTTTTAGGCGACCATACGATTTTCTTTTACATGTTAAATTGATCAGAGGCTCATTTTCACTCGCGTTTTCACTGGTATCACTCATTTGAAACCTAAATTTGCGGTTTCAAGCAATAACAAGACGAGGTTACGAAAAACTGCATCAATAGTACAGACAAGACAATAATGGCCTGATATACAAAAAATCTATTGGCGACCTGACTTGGACCGCTTTCTCCATACAACAGATTGACTTAAATCGCTTTCCCATAAAATAGAGTATTTTTACTTGCAATTTTAAGTGATTGAAAATCGATATTTCGTTAATTCTGGCTTTACCATCCGAAACAGTAGGTAGGCATATGCATAACTCATTTTGTATAAAAACCTGACTTAGATCCAGTGGCGGCTCCTCAATAAGTGCGCTCGTGCGCGCGCACTGCCTACAAAAAACTGCTTTTAACCTTTTTTGATAAGGTTCAAACTAAAGTTTAAAACTTTTTGAATCTCCAGCGTTTAGATAATAAATAGTACGCGCGCCAAGCATCCCGCGTCGTCAGTTTCAAAATACCCAGCAGAGAATACACGTGCAAATGTGCAAATACATCCAACCGTCTGGCGTTCGAGCGTAGCGTCTGGCGTGTTGAAACTGTGAGCTTTTGGGTGTGGTGCTCGTACATACGATATGGGAGCGAGATTGGCAAAACTCGGCAAGACGTGGGAAAATTCGTCATATATGCTTTTAGTTTAGCTCGTATCCGAACGCCTTTTCAGTACACACTACTTGGAAGTTGAAAATTGCGGTTGCGCTAAACATATGCATAATATATACGGGACACGGGAATTGGTACTTCTGCAGCGTTGTTTTTTTGTTTACCATATTTAAGTTTGAGATAGCTCCTGGCTTTGCTTATAACGTGAGTAATTAGCTGTATTATCGTGTTTATTATTTTTAAATATTGAAATTTCCAGTGGTTTAGTTTGTGGTGGTGGCGGTGGCGGTGGCGCGTGTAGTGATAGCGGCATAAATTCCGTTGACAATATTATTAAAATTAACTTTTTATTATTGGACTTGAGCACAAAAATTGAAATAAAACGGTTAGGTAGATCGATACCGGTTTTAAAATTAAATCAAACTTGTGCGAAGAAAAAGGAAGGTCGGTCTTTCACCAGGCATTTCACCAGCGACATTTACAAACGAAACAAATGGATAGGTGGATGTACGGTAAGGAATTCTCTTTTTTATTTTCCATGCTTGATATTTTTTACTCCAAATATGGATAAGAATTGGAGTCGTATAGGCGTTACTGACTTGAACCATTTGCATGAAAAATAAGAAAGCACGAAGTGTCCAAAGCTCACTTGCAAGCTAGTACAGAATTGGGTACTTGCATAAATTTAAACTGGCGCTTTTTTTATCATATTTTGCAAATATGTGTTAAGTTTATCGTGACCGTATAAAATGAGACTATTTAGTGTAGTAATAAGAATATAATTTCATTTTTAATTTCAAATCGCGGAGCACGCGCTAGTGGGCTATTTGGCATTGAGCAGTCGTATTGACGTCACATAATCTAGTTGTCGTCACAGCCTGACGTGCTACTTTTGCCTATTGCCAACATTTCGCGTCTGTTGTCCCTACTCGCCTAACTGTATCACTTATTATCAGGGCTTCAATTGGATGTTGTTACTTTACTGAGCAGTATCAATATTTTATTAATGCACAGTTAAACACTGGAAATAAGTTAAGAAGAAGAATAAACTAATTATTAGTGTATTTCAGGATCATTAGTACATTTCAATTTTTCACAGTGGCTGCCCTGAGCTCTGTCATACAGTGACAGTTATAGGTTAGCCAAGCACAGAATTTTCGTTTCACTCATTTGTGTCCACGTTGTTGTTATTTCAGAACTAGTACGAATATCGCAAATTAATCTGTAAAATATCCGCAGAAGTTTCTTGCAAGCAGAATCCCATAATCCATCTTAAAATAGCCGCGTTCACGATAGGTAGTAGAGTTTAGAGGTTAGAAGTGGTTTTGTTGTACCTATTCACAGTTGGGAATTATAAAATATAATGGTTTTCTAACAAGAAATTGCTACTGACCTCCACCATAGTTCCATTCTCCCAGCAAGCACCATTAACGTACACACCAAACAATTTCAGGACTTACTAGACAGCTGTCAACTAAACCGGAAGCGGCCATTTCGATTTAGGAATGCATAGGTGCGTCATACTGACGTCACCGTATATTTTCAATAATTTACACATGGCGCCATAAGCATATTTAGCGGGAAATATTTTTTCCCCAATAATTTGAATTCTACAGGGCTCAGAGAAAAATTGCTTTGGGAATGTATTTCTGACCTCCCGAAGATTATAACTGAGGAGTGCAGTTTCAAAACTTGTTCAATCCATTTCTATGTAAAAATGAGATAGCGATAGTGTTGCCATCTAAGACTGTTTATCTATCATATTCTACAGTTATTTCCTTGCAAAACCATTTCATTCCTTTCAAAATGTGATAAACAAAACTCTGTGTAGTTGCAAAACTATCTCAATCCAGCGGACATTTTGTTCCAAACCTGGTTCGATCCAATCATATTTTTTAGAACAAAACTTGCTCAATCCAGTAAAATGACATATCATTGAGCGCATATTGTTTTCAAAACTGTCTATACTTGGGCCGCCCAACAGATGGAGTGATCACCCTGCAAGAACGTGCTCTAGCCGGGCCAATATTAATTTATGACGACCAAATTGGAGTGATGCGACTTCGTTGGGTCTAAAGAAAGCGCATCACTGCGGTTCTGTCGTCCTAAATTGATAGTGGTCCCGTCTAGAGCTCATGCTTGCAGGGTGATGACTCCGTCTGTTGGGCGGCCCAAGTATAGTTCCTTCGTTTAACATGTTAAGTACTAATATTTTATAAAAAAAGAGGCAATCGAGAATCCGGTGTTACAAGGCTATAATGAACCAATTCTGGACCGTCTTGGAGCTAGGAGTAGATTATAAAGCATATGACTGGAAGAGTGCTATAGAATCATCCATCAAGCCACCAGCGCAATTGCATTTCCGGTTTGCACCAGCCAAAATAATTGTGATTAAAAAAGGACAATCAGGAGACGTGGCAGTTAAAGGTGAAGTGAATTATCAATCTGATTTAAATGAATTTTGAAAGGGGGGGAAAACATTTGCAAGCATAAATCCAGAAAAGTTACCAGTTGAGGAAGCAAAATTGAAAGATATGGAAGTGTTATTGTGAAGCATCATCATCATAAGGTTCTCAGTCCGAAGACTGGTTGGACGCGTACCTCCATCCTTTTCTATCCTGAGCTAACCTACGCATTTCCCAAAAAGTAGAACACCCTACATCCTAATTTCGGGCCACCCTGTATAGTGTTCGTGACGGTTAGGTTATGCTTATCGCAAGCATTATGGAGAAAATTAGCAAAACTTGGAAGAATTGAAATTTTTCAAGAATGTGCTATCCAATTCAACCAAGCATTATGATGGTGAAGAAAAGGAAGTTGAACACGTGACTGTTGATTTGAAGAAGACGATGAAGATTTAAGAATCTAAATTTTAAATACTAATAGCGTTTTTGGTATTTTAAGGGTTGTGTTTAAATTCGCTACAATTTTTTTGACTTTGTTATTTGCTATCAATAAAAATCTTTTGGGCCTGTTTTAGTTTTTTTTTAATCAAAACTTTGTCAATATCACTATTTTAGCTGCAAATATGGTTGAATCCACAGTGTAGTTGCAAAAGTAGTTCAATCCAAAGAAATATTTGTAAAAACCCAAAAACCTGTTCTCTGTGATTTTTTAAAATTGACATATTCGCTTAAAATAATTTTATAGACCCATACCAACAAAAATCGCTGCAGAAAAATATATAGTTTATAAGAAATACGTTTTTCTCATTTTGCGCTATATCAGCTTTGACGGATTTAGCAACTTCTGCAACTACACGCCTCAATTTCGCAAAATCCCAAATTCATGCAAGTACCCAATTTGCGTTCCAAATTCAAGTGAACACTTAAATATTGTGGGGTGAACTTTAACAAAGTGATCGCCTGATTTTTGCATTTTTCAATATTATTATTGTTGTAATACTTACTTCATTCAGTTAAAAGTGAATATTGTTTCTAAATATATAATATAGACTTTTGACGAAAAACTTGAAATAAAACGAAATGGACGTCCTAAGCCTGAGCGAATTATCAAATACTTTTCGAAAGGTCGCTGTAAAAGTTGTGTGCGAAAATTTAACCTTTTGGATTTGAGATTTTCGTCAAATATTGCGGTGGGTGAAATTTCTTGTTTTAAAATGTTTTAAAATGTTTTAAAATGGCTTCTAAAGCACTTCATAAAGAAATACGGAGAGAAACCGCCAGACCCCCCCCCCCCCTAACCCCTGAGCGGTGATTTAATTCCAGAGCACTGCCAAGTTCTAAAGTCACGAGCCGCCACTGCTTAGATCGTTTTTCCCCTGCACTCATCCTCTCATTTTCTTTCGCACAATACCTAACCACACCTTAATACAGCAGAACAGCTCTCCCTAAATTTTCTAGCTCGCGTAGCGGAGCCCGCGCAACTTCTCAGGCTCCCCACGTGTTCTTTTTCGTTTGTCGCAGAGTTAATACCGACGTCAAACCTTTTGATAATACGCCGCGGAAGTAAATCGCTTACAGTTGGAGGTCACCAAATGCAGCTAAAATAGTTCAAAGACACCGCCAAGCACTTTAACTGCTGTATTATGCTGTGACCTAACTTGTTTATAAAATTTTGCTACAAGGTCGTGCGTATAAGATATTTTTCGTCCAAAATTAATATTTTTGGTGTTGTCGATATTTGGGGAAATTTTGGCGAATTTTGGCAGATATAGAGGAATCTTGAAAATTAAATCATGTCTTCTGTTTGTACACAGCTGTATGTAGCAGTGATATTTTGATAGAATAGTAGCAATATCTAGGAGTAAACATTGCAGTAGCGAAATTCCGAAAACATTATTCGGATCCAAATAGTAGTTTTTATGCCCAGATTATTTTCTATATTATTTTCTACGTTTATATAAATTAGTGGTACTGGACCGTTCGAACAACATTGAATCGATAAAAATCAACATTATTTTTTTTCTCGAAAACTAAAACCGATATCCAAATTCTGGTTTCGGCCTTCTATTATACTCAAAAAAGTAGGTAGCTCGGATTCGCGAAAACCCCGAGGCTCTATCTCTGCTGCTTCTATGAAAAACCCCCAAATCACAACGAAAATAGTACACATTACCTTCTTAATTTCTGTACTTACCTACATTTTCCTTTGGCAGATTTTCAGTTGAGATTTTTCACCTAATTTAATTTTCAGTGATTAGACAAAACTTTTAATTTAAATGCTCTTTCAGGCCATTTTTAACATTTCCGAAGAAACCACAAAGCATTTACTGAAGATTCATGATAAAAGGATTTCAGGAGAGATCCTTTTAAACGTTTCAAAAGCCTTTTAAAGTAATTTTTCTATTGGAGCTCTCCAAAATGCTTTAATTACTCTTAGAATTAGTATCCGCAGAGAAGCTACCGTACAGCGGTTTATCGTGAACATTGCAACATTTAATGAAAATCTGGTTTGCATTCCCGAGAATCGACGAAGCTGGTCAGAGTTACTTTCCCCAGAGTTTGGAAACTTTTAGAATTGCCCCAATTACGTAACGATGTATCTCCTACCTAAAGTCACTCTAATCATCTATTAAAACTTGTTACCTACATACGATGAAAATGAAAATACTATTTCTACGAGCATAACGGAAATACTGGAAACATTAATGGAAACATTGCAACTTTCAAATTATTTTCTGGGAAATATTCACTTTATATCAGTTATTTTTATCTTTATTTATTTATGTTTAATCGACAATAGTAATACCTAATTGTTTCTTAGTTTACTCAGTTGTTCTTTTGGTGACATCTAAATACCAACCACTGGGTATAAATTAGAGGCCGATAACGCTTCGCTCACCCCGCTTACCCAAAACACGAAAATGTTAATTTGTAAAGCAGATTATGTTAGAAACAAAATTTTGCAAACTCACTCCAAAAATAAACCCTTTTAAATTGGGTCCAACAAACATTCACAATAAGCAATAACTATTCGCATGTATGCTCCGAATAGCACTTCTCATGGCGATGGTAGACTAGTCTAGAAGTTTCTTTAAGTCTGAAAATCTAGCACTATTGCATTTTTGTCTTTTTAAAAATAATAATGATAAGGTGAGTTTATTCCCAACAAAAGATACAAAGTAATTCAATAGAATTCACAAGAGAAAGGTTGGAACTACAACTGCGAACTTAACGTCTGCTCTTCCATTGCAATCATCAAACAGAATCCAACGTTCAACGATCCTTCGCAAGTTTGGAGTCTCAAATTGAATTATGGGCTCAGTTTCACATGTTTGGGTTCCCCTTTGTCGCATGTAGTTGTTAAAATCTTCCTGAATTCTCTCAAAGAACAGACTCTTGAATCTTAGTCTTAAATCCAAGTATTGGTCCAGGTATGTCAATGACACTTTCGTAATTTGTCTGTATGTACATATGTACCTACATACTAAATGATGGGATTGATAGATTATTAGTTTTAGAAGAAATTTAGATGAAATTTTGGAAAAATGGTATTGGAACTTCTAGTAGTAGAAAAATTTAAAAAGTGTGACATTCTTAAAGTTTAGGAAATTGAATGGTGTGCTTCAATATTAATAGCGATAACTATTTCTACCTTTCAAGGGACATGGAAGCAAGTAAATGGTCATCCGTAACCGTCACATTCCACAGTTACCACTCATTCAAATCATTCACGATTGACTGACTTTTCCCTGATGGGCATAAATACGCTCTCTAATCATAATCCTACTCTTACCAGTTCAGTATCAACCCAGTAATTCTAAAGTTAACCCTTGTAGTAGCAGACGAAACGTGGGCATTCATCTAATCTACGGCGCGGTCTTCTCCTGGAAGCTAAGGTAACCTCAGTATCCACTCTCCCATTTGTCGTCAGCATTTGCTTACCTACAAGAACTAATAACGTATATTAATTTGATGGTCTACTTTCGGAATCTCACGTTATTTTCTCTTCGATAAAAGATTTACAGCAGAGTGGCAGAGTAGGAGTCAAAGAAGGTGAATTACAGAAGATTGATTTATCAAGATTAAATGAGAAATATGAAATGCCCGAAGAAAAGAACCCGTTAGTTTCTCATGCTACTGGGCCAACCACTTCTTGATACTTCACTAATAGAATCCTTATTAATAAAGAACAAAATATGCTTAAACAATGCGAGAATCTGGAACAGCTTATTTTCCGAAAATAATATGATCAGCACCTTAACACAAGTAGGTAGAAGATTTTCAAAACTTCAGATGCTTGTAAGAGTTCGTATAGGTACCCCATCAATATTATTTAACGTTGCATCTGATTTTGCTAGAAAGTTCATTCTGTTCACTGTTTTTTCCTTGCGTGTTTCCCATGATTGTTTCCTCGAACTATCTGTTACTTCTTCCGATTATCCTATTTGCATATATGTATCTAAGAATCTGGGAATTCAACACATTCGTAAAACAATAGTTGTATGAAAATATAAATACGTCAAGCGCTCCCTAAAAACCGCAGACCTTGCCATTGTCCTTGTGGAACTCATCACAACTGTGCCCTCTTACACTCTGGAATCCTGTGCTATAATTTACCTACTTTACTGACAGTCGGATCAGATATCAACAAGAGTATTTTAGTAATTACTTGGGAGTACAAAAAAATGGATTTAGTTCTATAACTCAGTGTCTGGCGGGACACTTGCCCGAGGAGTAGTTGTTGGAACTGTCCAGTGCCACTCGTTATAAATAACACGTTTAACTAAAATTTCTAAATTAAATCATAGGCAGATATGAGTTTATTTCCCACATTGTTTCCCAAATTAAATTACAGAACACTGAATAACGTGAGTGATTAAGTAAAGGGAAAGAGAATCTGAATTGCACCCCCAACGAACTGACAGGAGAAAGCCGCGCCACACACCGATGTTTAATTAATCAACTCCGAGTTGCTTGCTTGGTTTATTAACAGCATTGATCATTGGTGTACTCACACAACCAACCGCAGACGAGTCAGACTTGCTACATTTTATCAGATATTTTGTATTGTACATTCTTAATATTTTTTCTCAAAAAAATATATAGTTATTTGGGAAGCTAGATATATCCGTCGTTAATTAACCACTGTTACATAAGAAAAAATATTCATATTTTATATAATGAACTAGCTGGTACCCGGCGCGTTGCTGCCTCAGAAGAAATAATTGTAGTAAAATAGTTTGAAACTGGATAAACTGCGAATGACATATGCCGTTTGACGTTTGCTGCCAATTGTCGACCCGCCCCGGCTTCACATAAACGTATAAAAAAAACTGTTGATCCGATCGCTACCAAACTTCACAGGAACACCCGTTGGAGTAATCTGAAGATTGCCTGAAAATTTCATCAACATCGGTCCAGCCGTTTCGGAGTCTATAACGGACATAGGTAGGTAGGTAGAAACATTTTTTGTATTATATATACAGGGTAGTCCACTACGCGCGCGTCGGTCAATAGTCGCTAAACCGTTGAACTTATGGGAAATTTTTTTAAATAAAACTTGTAAGGTTCCATCTTTGCTGCAACTGAAAATTATTTTCAATTATACAGGTTGTCCCATTTCTTCTGCGCAGTGCCTAACTCTGGTTTTTTAAATGGAACACCCTGTATTTGATCGCATTTTGGAGTTCTTTGTTGAATTTAAGTGCCACTTTGTTAACCGTACATTGGGTCTAAGTCTTACGGCTTCGGCGTTATGTGACGTTAAGAATCCTCATTTTTCAAGTTTCGCCATTTATAACTTTTAAAAGGTTCGAGATAAAGAAAAGTGACTTACGTGTCCCTATCTTAGTTTTTAATCCTATATCTAATGGGGTTCGAAAATACTGCTTCCTGATAGGTCGCTTTTTGCCATTTGTTGACCAATCAGGAAGCAGCATTTTTCAGCCCCATTAGGTAGAGGATTAAAAACTAAGATAGGGACACGTAAGTCATTGTTCTTTATCTCGAGCCTTTTAAAAGTTATAAATGGCGAAACTTGAAAAATGACGATTTTTAACGTCACATAACGCCGAAGCCGTAAGACTTAGACCCAATGTACGGTTAACAAAGTGGCACTTAAATTCAACAAAAAACTCCAAAATGCGATCAAATACAGGGTGTTCCATTTAAAAAAACAGAGTTAGGCACTGCGCAGTATAATTGAAAATAATTTTCAGTTGCAGCAAAGATGGAACCTTACAAGTTTTATTTAAAAAAATTTCCCATAAGTTCAACGGTTTAGCGACTATTGACCGACGCGCGCGTAGTGGACTACCCTGTATATAGATTACTAAGTAAGTTGATAAATGATAGAGAAAAAGAGTTTGAAACTACTACTCAGAGGTGTAGCGTATAAGGATGTGGATGATGTGTCCCATTGATATAATTTTTTCCTGTTCGTATAAGGGACAATTTTCTTACACGGCGTATCCTGTAAAGGAATGGGAAATTTACTAGGGAAACATAAATAGATTACTAAGTAAGTTGATAAATGATAGAGAAAAAGAGTTTGAAACTACTACTCAGAGGTGTAGCGTATAAGGATGTGGATGATGTGTCCCATTGATATAATTTTTTCCTGTTCGTATAAGGGACAATTTTCTTACACGGCGTATCCCGTAAAGGAATGGGAAATTTACTAGGGAAACATCATAACATTTGGCGGGGAGAAAGGGGATAAACACATAAACAAACTCTGTGCTTGTAAACACAGGCTGCATTGGTGCATTATTTTCGTGGCATTGTTGTGCGCGCGTGGGTTATCGATGTTGCACCACAATGTATACCATGTCTTGTTATTTGTTTTATTTATTTATTGTATTGTACTTTGTACAATTATTTACAATATGATATGCTGTGAGTTACTGTCTCTGTCCTTTCTCTCCTCTGTGAGTACCACTCCTATTTGTCACGCGCACAGCACGATCTTGCCCAGAAATGATTTCTGTAATTCAACCAATGGGTCGCCTCAGTGGTAGAGTGCATGCATCCCACCTTCAGATTTTTGTAGTCTTCAGTGTTCCAGTTTTCATTAATTTTCGAATGTTTTTCACAGTGCAATCATTGGATACTATAAATTTCCAAAAATAATAGTGACTATAGCAAGCAACACAGGTACAAGACACACCAAGCCGAAACTGTAACTGATGAACGTGAATAAAAACTTGGCACAAAATTCTACCAATTTCAGCAGCTCTCTCGTAACAGTATGCAACGGAGATTTACAAAATAAATCAAAAATTACTTAAATTAGGGCAGAATTTTCCAATATTCTGTAGTAAATTTCCATAATAAATTAGGGAATATATTACAATTTCAAATAAATTTGCTATGCCATGAAAAAATTCCTGATTACAAATAAATTTATGTAATAACTTGGGTAATATTCCTAATTTTCTTAAACTTTCTAAGTAAGTTTACCAATTCTCTTCGCCGCCCGTTCTGTTGATTGATGGATCGATTTAATTTTTTTTAGTTTAACATTATCCATATTTAATTTTTTTATTCATGGCGTCATCCCTTTCCTATTTGCTCTTGAATTCTGCATTGAACGGTATCGGAGGGAAAAACTTATTATTTTTAATTTCTCACAAAAAAATCAGTCTTCATAAAAATCCGTAAAAATCCCTGCTTTTTCTTAAGCTCCCATCGCTCTTATTATTTTTTATCCAACTTTTCTGTGAAATATAAGTACATATTAATAATTTTTTAATGCGTTTTTAGGCTTAGAAAATTTTCATTACTATTGATGCTACAATAAAAATTTATTCAGTACTTACTATATGCTAATGGTGAGGAATCCAGTAATTACATGTTCAGAAAAAAATTAAGAAAAAATCATAATACTTCTAAAAGTGTGCTTTGCACACCGTTCACGAGCTTTAAAAAGAATCATTTTAATTCAGTTCATTCTTTGTCATTGCAACGATAGGTATATGATCATGAAAACAATACATAACAAGATACATAAAAGTATAATTATATTACTAGGAGAAGAAATGTTATTTAGGAAGTCAAATAACTCAAGATGGTAAGAGCACTAAAGACCTAAAACAAAGAATAGCGCAGGGTCGAATTGCGTTTATCAAAAAGGAACAACCGTTATGCTCGGGAACGCTTAATGTAGAAATTCGGAAGAGACTCTTAAAGACGTATATATGGAGTACGGCATTGTACGGGTGCGAAATTTGGACAAAAGGAGAAGCAGATCGTAAATGAATAGGAGCGTTTGAAATGTGGTGCAACAGAAGCATGATGAAGATACCGTAGATAGATAAAGTTAGCACTAAGGAGGTATTAGAAAGAGTTGGGAAAAGGTATGGAAGACAATAAAGAATAGGAGAGATAGGATGGTAGGACACCTTCTGAGACACGAAGGAGTAGTTCGCAACAAACTAGAGTCAGAGATAGGAGTAAAAAGAGGTATGGGTAGGCCCAGATTAAACTGCTGCTCTGAAATAGTTGGGGATGTAGGATGTTCTACTTTTATGGAAATGCATAGGTTAGCTGAGGACAGGAAATGATGAAGTTGCGCGTCCAACCAGTCTTCGGACTGAGAACTTCATGATGAGGAGAAGAAAGCAGTTATATTTTCTCAGGACACCAGTACGTGTTCATTCATTTACCCAGGAAAACAATAATTAATTATATAAATAGCTCTGTATATAGAACTGATGATTTACTTATCTTCCTAAATTAAGTGAACTCAATGATTATATAATGCACTTTTTATTCAGTTTTGTGAAATTTTTCAATCAGCGTTTGTCGTCCATTAGTTTTATTACACACCGCCCATTCTGCTAATGCATTCTGTATAAATGAGGAAACAAGGAATTATATGCATAACGCTATTTACGTTTCTTTAAAAATAAGGGCGCATTTTGCTTGCCTTAATCAGACTAGTTTATAAAGGCGACTGAAAAAAGCTTTGTTGTGTTTTGACGACTCCGAACAATGCCGAATGTAGAGTAATTTAAAATTAAAAGTCCTGCTTTCTGATGTATAGTTTCGTTTGATTCGATGATTACTAGAATCATAACAGATTTTTGTTTTAAAAATTCAATTTATTCATATAGCTAAGTAGTCTAAATTTCAATCAATAAACGAAACATGATTTCTTACTTTATGATTTAGAATATTCATGGAAAATAGCAAAACATGTAACAGTTATGTAGGTAGATATAATATGTAATTATTAAGTGGGCACAAACGTCTGCAAAATTTAGAGATATTCTAAAAATTCGTTCATATAACCTTGAAATAGATTTTACATTCGGATTTTTGAAATTACCATGCGATCTTTACTAGCGATAAAATGAAAACTGTTAACATAAAACAAACTAAAAGCTGTTCGAAAAATGCAACGGCACGCAACTGGGACTCGAACCCAAGTTTCCCACTTTCTGAGCCGGCGCTGTGTGCCGCGGACCGCATGCTATGTCATGTCAATAGAGAATTTATAGAGCCCAGCTCCGCCTGTTGTAGTGTGTAGTCAAGAGACGGAACCTGGCAGACTGCCAGTGAATTTATGATAGGAAATATTATAATTTTCAGCTTGCACTCGCCACGGGTGAACACGTACCTATAAGGTACAAAAAATATGACGGCACGCAACTGGAATTCGAACTCAGGTGTCCCACGTTCAAGCATGTCCACCGTCCATACCACATCCCCATGTGTCAAATAATGCCGTATTTCTATAATTATAATTAACAAGACTAGGTACATCGGGGTTCGGGGTACATTCTTTAAATGGGAAAAAGGTGTGTAACTGCTTTCTATTTATATAATCTGGTTTAGTTTTCGCACTAGCCACTACTCTCCCTCAACTGCAACTGACAGACACACCCATCACCAACGAAGCACAACGCCCCGTGATGAGAAAATTGAACCTGCTACCGCCGAAACAGAATAAATTGTTCTTCCAACTCAAGCCTCTGAGAGCCTCCGTGACCACAGGATTGTTTATTTTCCGAAAGTAATCTCCCTAGTGCTTGAATTATTTCCGAAAATTTTTAGACGAGGGATAATTTTCAAACAACATTCGAGACCGAGAAAAAATTTACGGTTAATAATTCAAGCACGTGGGAGATTCGGTAAGGAAATTTCACACCTAAATAAAATTAAAAACTAATGGCATTAGTCTGACATTTTTGTCATCGAAAACACAATATAGAACTAAAATTATTGTAAAGAAGCCTGTCAATAAAAAGTGCCAAATTAAAATGGGTGCTAGAGGAACTGCAAATAAGACGAAAAGTTTATATGAACATATGTTCTAAAATGACTACTAACAAAGATACAGGGTGTAAAAGTTTTAATATTTTTTTATTATCTTAGTAACTAGGAAAGTTATTGAGTTGAAATTTAAGGAGTCGTTTTCATTTGCAAAGTTCTAATTTTCCAAAAAATTTTGCTCTGCTAGCCCCATCAGTAGCGTTGCTACGGGGTAGTCCGTTTATTTATTTCCCCAATCCAATGTTACGCCACTGGCGAATGAAGGTGATATTAATGTATTAGAAGTCTACGTTCAATTTGGGCAGGAATTGGTATCTTCAAAATTTTTCATAAAATGCTTAGTTTTTGAATGAAATAGCTTTTTGTGAAATCGTGCACGCATGCAATGAAATTTTCCATAATGCAATAATGGCTTCACCGATATGCAAGGAAAGAGAAAATTGAAAAAAAATAGTTTATTGAGAATAACACTAACAAAACTAACAAGAAGAACGAGAAAACATCAATTATTACATTACGATATTAAAAAATATATTTAAACTTTTACACCCTGTATCTTTGTTAGTAGTCACTTTAGAACATATATGTTCATATAAACTTTTCGTCTTATTTGGAGTTCCTCTAGCACCCATTTTAATTTGGCACGCCCGTTCTGAATGTAGAGCGTTTTTAGCAGTAAAGAATACCCTAAATAATTTAGGGGTTAGTTTGTGGTTTTTGCCATGTCTCGTTTTGGAAAAGATAACCAAAAAAGTATCAGAGAAGAAAATATTCCGCTGTAATCACTTCCTCCTGCCTGAAGGAGGAGAGATAATTTTTGGAAATCGCCTCTGTTGCTATGGTAACCAAACAAATACAAAGCTTCTGATTGGCTGATAAATGTAAGTGTGAAATTTCCTGAACAAATTGGCCCAAAAAGTAAATACTTAACTGTCAAATATCTCTTTTATAAAGGTTGCCGCTCACTTGCCCGTCACAGCACAGCACGGCCCGTCCCGTCAAAATACGGATAGAATGAATACAATGCAAATAAATGGACGACCGCCCACTAGTACAGCACGGCACGGCCCAGAGCGAAAGCCAGCGGAACGGATTGCCGGTCTCCGATCCTTCCCGGAAATCAACGGAACGTTCCGTGCTGGACTGGTCAAGTGAGCGTATCGCCGCGCCGGCCGGCGCCGGTCAGCATCAACTTGCCCAGGCCTGTCGGGCGCATATCTGTTTTGCAATATTTCCAGAGTTCAGAGTCAGAGCACACAAGAAAATTTCTTCTCATCTTCTTTTAGATCTTTAAATAAATGATGGAACTCTCGAAGGTTTGTCCTCTTTTGATTAATGGGATAGACCCACATACTCCTCTTTTTTTCTTCTTATTTTCTTCTAATAATGCGGCCACTACCATAACTTCTTCATCATCAGAACTATTGTTGACACACATGGTGAATCTGTCGCTACTAGATGTAAATTAAGAAAATCTTCGTTCACAGCACACGGCCTGTCGGTTGCTACCGGAATAGTGGGCGGCGTTACTATCCGTCGCCGTCAGGCGATGGACAGCATTGGGTCGTGCTGTGACGGGCAAGTGAGCGATAAGCTTTAAATCGCATAAAAAGCTTGCCGCCCACTTGCCCGTCACAGCACGGCACGGTCCGTCCCGTCAAAATTACGGATAGAATGAAAACAATGCAAATGAATGGACAACGCTGGGCCGTGCCGTGCTGTACTAGTGGGCGGCTGTCCATTCATTTGCATTATTTTCATTCTATCCGTAATTTTGACGGGACGGACCGTGCCGTGCCGTGCTGTGCTGTGACGGGCAAGTGGGCAGCAAGTTTTAAATTTTCGTTCAGACAAAAAAAATCTTGTAAAAAAACTCTCCTTGCAAACTCGGTCTGATACATTCTATATTATACGAGGAGTGTTCAAGACGAAAAAAAAGTTTCGGTTAAATGGAAAGTGGTGGTTATTCCAGGTCGAATTGAAAAAAATCATTAAGAAAGTTTAGTCAGAATCCCAAAAGTAAGTAATAGCCAAATATCTCTTTTGTTACTTATAATTTCAAATAACAGCAGAAACAATTTTTTCGTCTTGAACTCTTATAGATTGTAATGCATTAGACTGGGTTTTCAAGGGGAGCCTTTTACAAGAACATTTTTTGTCTGAACGAAAATTTGATGCGATAAGTAATAAAAGAGATATTTGGCTGTTACGTACTTTGTGGAACACACTGAATAAATGAGGCCCTCTAATGATTGTAGAAGTCCTGCTAATAAAACCCGGGACACCCTGTATAGTGTACATAACTAAGTGGAAAGTGTCTTTCACATTCGTGTGATTTCTCACCCTTGAGAATTTTGTCGTTTTCCATACCCTAGATAGGTACTATCAATAATAATTGTTCATCACTGTTCATTCTCAGACTACAAGAAGTAAGAAAATGATATGTAAAAAATGGTTAAACGTGAATAATTGCGAAATTCCAGGTTTTTTATAGTTCAATAACTTGATGATCGCCACACTGTAGTATTTCATCGTTATTGTCTCAGTTATTTGAAACTATAGGGGAATCAAATTCAAAATGCCGATATTGCATCCGTAAAAGATCGTGTCATTTGGGACAGGGATTTACGACATAAATATAGAAAATTAATTAAAAACCAAATTCTTAATGAACAATTATTATTAAACCAAAGTAATAAAGTAAAGTAATTGTTGCCAACGTTATGTTCGGAATATACACTGCTGGACAATTGAAATGGACCACTACGATTTTTGAAAGTAAATTATGTGTAGCTATTTTGCTTTTGTAGTTTTGTATAATAAATAGATTATTTTATTGTTTATTGTCGATTTCAGTTTGCATTAGTCATTATAGGGTTGTAAAATCATACCAAATTCTGCAGATATTCAACAAAATTTTTTATTAACGAAAAAGTGATAACAATTTTAGGATATTCCAAAGATGGAAAAGTGAATGAGAACAATACAACTAAGTAGCATCTAAATGTTAGTATTTTGTAGGCCCTCCGCGAGCTTCCAGAAGTACTCTGCATCTTCGAGGCATACTCCTAATCACTTCATTGATAAATTCCTGTGGTATCAATTCCCATTCTTCCAATAAAGCGACAGACAGCTCTTGTAGTGTAGAAGGATAACGCTGGCGTTGGTTTAATTGCTTCTGCAACTTGTCCCAGACATGCTCTATTGGATTTATGTCTGGACTTCTTTCAGGCCAATTCATTCTAACGATTTCGTGTTCTTGTAGGGAGTTGGTAATAATTCTTGCACGGTGGGGGCGAGCATTATCGTCGACCAATAAAAAATCTCGTCCAAAATTTTCAGCAAATGGAACAATAATTGGTAGAATACATCTGTCCCTATAGATGTGAGCATTCTTGGTTTCATTAATCAAAACAATCAGGTCAGTACGGCTGTTCATAATTATGCATCCCCAGGCTGTGACACCCCCACCACCAAAAGCTACACGGGGCGACATATTACGGTCTAGATAACGCTCACCTGGTCTTCTCCACACGAACACTCTTCGATCTGAAGGGTGTAGATGAAATTTTGATTCATCGGTGAATAAGCATCGGCTCCATTCTTCATTGCCCCAGTTTATATGTTCTTCAGCCCAAATTCTTCGGGCAACGCGATGCTGCCTAGTAAGCAAGCAACATGTCGCATGCCTTCTAGCTCTTAAATTGGACTCATTCAACCTTCTTCTGATGGTTCGAGTGGAAACACCAATTCCAGCAGCATCGTGAAGCTCATTATTAATTTGAGTTGACGTATGAGTGGGATTTCGCCTAGCGGTTAAGCGCACATAATGTGCCTGCGCTGGTGTAAGACTTCTTTGACGACCTCCACCATGCCGGAAAGCAACACTTCCAGTAGTTTGAAGTCGTTGATGAGCTCTGCTTAGTACGCTATGCAAAACATTAAAAAATCTAGCAATTTCTCTTTGTGAAGCGCCATTTTGGATAAGACGCAAAGCTGTATTCAAATTATCTACGCTTAAACGATTGTAAGGCATTATTTTCTTAATTTGCTTAAACCAGAAATCTGAAACAACTGTAAACAACCTCGTATTCTTAGTAAATTATTTTATTTTTACAATGGGTTATACCTTACATTTTAATTTTTTTGCAACTTTATCAAAAATAAACACCTTTCAGGAACTTTGACACTTATGTGAAACAAACGCAAAATCTTAAGTAAACTTTAATCAACGCACTCTTAGAGAAATTTTATTATTGTAGCTTAAAATCAATTTATTTGAGGTGGTCCATTTCAATTGTCCAGCAGTGTACTCAATTTTTTCATTGACTCTCAAATTCCATTTTCGTATCAAATATCTGCATGCTTTAACAAAATAACTTAGGGTTTGAGGTACGGAACCCCAATAAGTCAAAACCCTAAACATTAGAGACTATTCATGTATTCATGAATCGTAAATTACTTTTAGTCTTAATTCAAAGGGTAGTAAATCATTAAGAAGTGGTAGGATAGCACAGGATTGCGAAATATTATCCAACTTTTCTTTTTTTATCGATCAAATTTGTTTAATGCTAGATACATATCTTCTATTCAAATCAATTTTCAATTTGCATTATTTCGGAAACTGAAATTCGTTCCTCCGTTTTTAATAAATTATTAGACTGAATCGCGTTGCGTGTACAATAGCTGGGTATGATGAATGATTTTGAGTATGAAATGAATGATTTTTAATTCCAGGCTACGTCAGTCCCTTTGTTCGAGTTGAAGCGGAACGTGCACTGAATGAATATATGATTTTATTCATTGCACCATGTTGTTTCCCTTACCCCGATATTATCCGGGCATATTCCAGAAAATTACGGTAAAAATTAAAAATGCACCTAGAGATATATTCAGCAATTATATTTGCAACTACAGAAAATAAGTTCTGAAGCTTTCTGATAAATTGACTGAATGTCACTGTTACAAAGTAGATCTTTAATATTCACTAAAACTAATGCGATTTGAGCTGCCTAAGGGCAATTTTTAGTAGACTAAAAATTTGCAGCCAGGAAAATTATTTGGAAATCATGACTATAAGTTTTCAATTATACTCTGAAGTTTTGAACGATGAAAAGTGCTTGATGATACCTAAATACAGACCATCCATCACACGTCGCCTTCTAATACCCATCTTCACTCCTTTCTATCCCTAGAATCTTTATCCGCAACGATCCTTTCTCTATAGACCCCTCCCCCCCCCCCTGATGCGTTTACTCAATGAGTTATTCTCCCTTTTGCTATGACGCATGTTTTGCAATCAGTTGGTACATATATCGAGACAAGTTAAGTCATAACTTTCTTTTCACTTCATTTTTCATAGACAACTGGATGCTAAATAGGATATTTTTTGCCGCCGTGCGCCATAATAATAATTTAACCATAAAAAGGGACGCCAATGATTTTGAGAGTCCGACAAAGCAGGTCAAAAGTTGCACCTGCGGGGTTGCGGGTCGGTGAGGGATCCGTGAGAAACGAACTATCAGTTGTGTTGCAACACCGGCGCGCTAAACACATTTTTTATGGACACAAGAACAACACACATTCAAAGACCACGCTTTTGGTACCTAGCAAATGTGACAACGCCGCTCTGAGTTTACGCTCAGTCGGCACGGGGCGGCAGCACATACCAAGGCATATTTTACGTTTGTAGTGCTTTCGCTATACTACGATCAAACCTTTATCCTTGTAAATTTAGCAACACGAACGCCTGATTATGGTAGAAGAAGGTATATTTTATGACTCTATAGAAACAATTTTTCGAAAACTGTAAATCTCCTGGCGCTATGCACGCGGAAAGATAGTTAATTTCATGAGTGAACTGACACTTTCTAAGACAAAATTTTTAAATTTTCTCTCTATAGAAGCCTAAAATGAAATTTCCTTTATAAACTGTCCAAAATTCAACACTTCAATTTTCACCGTTTAGAAATGAGCGCAGTACTACGAAGTCAGTTTCCAGGTTCATTTTAAAAGGGTTTATCGGACTCTCAATACGTAAGCAAAAATGACCCAGCCCATCTGATTTTAACTTGAAAATCTAAGTAAATACATAAATTCTATTTATTTACCTTTCATCGTTCTTCAACCAATAGAAAATAATAAATTTCATCTGAACCCCTTTAAGGGCTTGCTTTTTTAAATGAAACAACCCATATACCATCGAATTATTCAATTTTCCTCCTGATTTTTTTGCCTAAAAGTCACAGCTAATTCTGATTTACTGGCGTTTTTTTAAATATTCTCAAAGGGCCCATACACGATCAATGCATATCGTTAATATAAATGTTATTAGTATATCATTTTAATAGTCAACCCTTCCAAATCAACGATTTTTATATATAAAAATAACTTTATATATAAAAATAACTAAGTAACTCCCTAGGGCTACGTTTTAAGTTAAATGTCAAATAAAGTTTATATCAGCTTTTTGACTTATGGCCTAACGAGTACAGCACGTTGTCCAAATTTCCTGTACAATATTTTCTTAACACCCTGTATACAGGGTGCCCACGAAATCGCTGTGAAGTCCTCCACTGCCTTACTATTTAATGCTGAGATTTGAAACTTGGACCAGATGCTTGGTTGATGAATACACTTATTCTGCCATAAAAAGCACCCCAAATTCGCTTCCTGTATAACCGGAAGTTGCATTCACTTTCTCATTTTAAATAGCACCCTGTATATAATTTAGTCCCATTCGATTCTACTACGAATTGGCTTTCTAATGATGTGTCATAAGTTAATGTTTGGACTAAATATGTCATAGAAATTACACATTTTCTTATGAAGGCAGTTGGCCATGCCATGTCATGAAAACAATTGAGAACAAAATTCCCTCTGCATTATTTCATAGGAACCTACGCATTTCCCCAAAAATTGAACATCCTACATCCCTAAGTATTTGAGAGCAGTAGTCTAATCTGGGCCTACCCCTACCTCTTTTTATTCCTATCTCTGACTCTAGTATGTCGCGAACTAATCCTTCGTGCCTCAGAAGGTGTCTTACCATCCTACCTCTCCTATTCCTTACTATCTTCCATAAATTTCGCTTTTCTCCAACTCTTTCTAATACCTTATCTATCCACTCTTTCTAATACCTTATCTATCCACGGTATCTTCATCATGCGGCTATAGCACCACATTTCAAATGCTTCTAATTTTTTCCTATCCACTTCTCTTATCGTCCAAGTTTCGCACCCGTACAGTACCGTACTCCAAGTTTCTACATTTATCATTCCCGAGCATAATAGTTGTTTCTTTTTATTAAATACAACTCGACCCTGCGCTATTCTTTGTTTTATATCTCTACAGCTCCTACCATCGCGAGTTATTTGACTTCCTAAATAACAGAAATCGAAGACATCCTCCTATTTTCACGCCCCCTACACACCAAAATTTTGGTTTTCTTTTTATTGATTTTCATAGCCCTCTGTTAAAACCGCTTCCATTTATTTAAAGCCCTTCCTAGTTCTTCTTTGCTGGATGCTAATACTGCCATGTCATCCGCGAATCAGAGCCCTGTGTATCACAGTGCCTTACCGATCCTCACGATCTCTACGGCTCTGATTACTGAAAGAGCTGCTGCCCCCTTTCAGGGACTTGATTTAGTCTGTCTTCTCAAATAAAAACCCGTCCAATATGATCAAACCTATGGTTCGGCTCTATAGATTTAGATCATTGAAGCACGCAAGCCATCCCACCCGTTCCAGTATTACTAGAAGACTAGAACTGCGGCAAGGTACAAGTGCGTTGGGATGTTTTTTTTTCATTTTTTCATGCGGTCTGCTCTCCGACTACATTAAAACATTTCGACTTATTTTACGTCTAACTTTGTTGTCCTTAAAATACTTTGCCTTATTTTTCAACACCTTGTATACGGTTTCTTGTTTGTAAATGTCGAATCCATCTTAGCATCAACAGGACTTACAGCTAAACATAATCAAACCAAAATGAAGGAACGATACTCCATCAACACAAAAGTAACAACGTTCCTTTGTGCGAATACAACAGACGCAGACTCTCTAATTTTAATCTTGTAGCCAAAACACGCCCTGTTTTTAAATCTACCCGGAGCACGATTTTTTAATCAGTTAAAATTATTATTGCGCCGTTAAAGGGGGTTGGTACTTCCCATCCTCCAACAGCGCGCATATGTAGCTCCCATCATTGTGGGCCACTGCTCCACCCCGACTTTATTAATTACAGAACTTGGTGTTGTGACGTGGCCCATTGTCACAGATCTGATTGTCATATCGCATCAGCGTGCTTTAATGTCTGACACTGCACATCTGGTGCCAACTTAAAAAAATTATGTTTAAAAGAGTTCTTTTCTTTCAATAATCTTTGAACTTTTCTCTTTGCCCAGTAAACATTGCGAAATACTCCATAGGTACCTACCTTTAATAATTAGACACACAAGTACTTACAGCTACCAAATCTTTTTTTGAAGGAAATATAGACGAGAACAAACAACGGTTGTACTTTCCGGCTATTATCGCCGTTCTTCGACAGCGCCCAACTGACGTCATCATTTAAAAGGTTTAAAGGACCATCGTCTAAACTTTAATGCTGATTTAGATGGCTAGAACCCTAGAACGTTCGCTGAAAATAAAAAATATTCAAAAATTTAGAAGAATCTTTTGGAAACTATGAGTTTTCAGAATTGTGCAATAATTGGCAAAAATTTGGTCGAGCAGGATGAAATATGTCATTTCGATTACTTCATGTTAGTAATCAAGATGCAACTGTAATTTCTGGAAATACATACATATTTGAATGTTCGCTTAAGCAGGTAAATAATAGACGAAATACTTAAGTACTTCCAAAGAAAAATTTGGGGTCGAATAATAAACTCAGTTTGTCCACGACTATCTTATAATATACTCTTTATACTTGTGTTTCTTCAATCATAATTAGATACATTAATCATTAATGAATATTATTCACTACACCAATAGGAACATCGCTCTGACCCTTTTTTACATTTATTTAGTAGGCCGCGATCGCGATGTGTCAGTTCAAATTGAAACGTCAAATCAGCATGGTTTGCTTTTAATTTGAAATGCATGTTCTAAAATAGAAGATATAATGAGTAGTGAGAGTGAAAACGAGGTTTCTTTAACAGCACCAGCAATAAAAGAAGCTGCAGAACTTGCCTCATTAGATACATTGCCCAAAAAACCAAGAAAATTATACCTGAGAGCATATGTACGAATCTTTCTTACAAAACTCGCTCGTTTCACTCGCTCGTGTTGTAAACTTCATCCTCGGTAATAATAGCATTCATTATAAACTCGTGTAGAATATACTATTCTCACGCCGACTACAAACCAGCCAAGAGGCTTAAGAGTAAATTAGAAAACCACTGCAAGTGAAAATAAGATTTTTTGAAATGTAGGATAATGTTCTAACGGCCCATCAGCAAGCGCATCCGATTTAAGCTACGTCAAAGCATTGCTTGGTAACGGTTATCACGTTATCAGTTTTCCCAAAGCACGAAGCCCGTTTCATCAGATAATTTTAGAGCGTTGCCATGCGCAGAAACTGATGATTGTTCATACGGTTACAGGGCAATGAACAGCAGAGAACTACTGGCATTAGACTACGTTCCATTATTTGTTGTTGTTTCTTTACCATTTTTGATATCACCGCAAATCACAATTTTTCATTTTTATTTTTATTTTCAAAACTGAAATATAAATAGATCAAATTTCCTTTCAGATTATTAAGCAGAATAAAAAAACTGAGTGCATGGTCGCCACACGCAATAGAAGTGAAACTTCAACGTTATTAGAGGAATTAAAAATTTGCATTGTCCGTATCAAAATAATAATAATGAAAGAATAAATCGAATTTTAATGCTTCTAACCAAACGCTTTGTGGCGTCACGAAAACTGAAACGCTGTGTCATCGCTTTACTGACGCTTGCCTGAGAGAAACAGCGCGAAGCATGAGACAGAGCGTGGCTAAAGAGTGAGGCGGCGTCACGAGAAATGAAACGCTGTGGTCTCGCTTTACTGACGCTTGCCTGAGAGAAAGAGCGCGAAGCATGAGAGAGAGCGCGTGGCTAGAGAATGGGCGTTCGATATTCTCTTTCTTTTCTGCCCGTCTTCTCAGACTGCACCCCTCCATTCGTTTCACTTTTCGTGACGCTTGCACATGCCAACACAGGAACTTACTCTGGCGAGACAAAAAAAGTTTCACTTCAAAATACCTACCCGACTTTACTCTGATTCAAACGTCTTTCTTCGTATCAATATCGCTTGTCTCTTCAGATAACTGAGATCCACATGATGAGAGGGGAAGAAATGGCAACCTATGTACTCGTACATAGGAATTTATAAACAGTTTCTTCCAAAGTCTAATGTTTTTAGAACTGTCATAATCAGTACCTTCAAGCAGATTCTAAACACCTTATTATTCTCTAAACTACATTAATACTTTACCCTAGCCGCCTGACAGTTGGCCCGATTCGATGTTATCTCTAAAGCCAGAGTTTAGAGCACACTTCAGATCTGTTTGCAACATCTCTGTTATAGAATCGATTTTACTCAAATAAATTACATACAAATGCAATGAAGAAAGAAAAAGTATTGGCAATTTAATAGACATGGAAATGCTATGCGAGACTATTCAGATATTTAAACATTTTAAGATTGCTCGTTCATAATGTTATGAATGAAGTCTATTAAGTAAGCCTCCTTTGATGAATAAAAGTGTCGCGTAAACAAAGTGAATCAAGGGGTTAAAATAAATCTATTCGTTCCGTATGTATCTCGTAGGTATGTTCTTCGCGCCCCCGATTTTATGTTTTAAGTAAGTGAATCATCGAAAGCCCCAGATGTTTTTGAGGTGCATCTGTATACAAATAGAGTTTATTGTAAAATCTTATAGAATTATGTTTCGTGATATACCGTGTGACAAACTTCCATGTGTACATGGGGAAATAACATGGGTAATTAAATTTTTGGGGATTCCTGCTCCCCATGTGTAGTTACAGTGTTGGTAAAGGTAGCAATCGAAAGATTATTTTTTTCTGCGTATGAGGAAATCAACAACTCCGCAACTTTCCAATTTATGAAAGCATTAAAAACAAAAATTACATTAATAATTTTGAAACTAAAACACAGAAATTTATCAGATTATCCATGGCAATTTATTCTAATCAAAGACGTCTCTGATTCTTATGGATTTTCTAATTCGTCTAGAACTGTCAACATTTATCGAAAATTTAAAATTTGGGTTTCAAAATGAACAAAAATATTTATTCAGTGGAAGAAAAGGTTTTCATTTTGAAACTCAAATTTTAAATTGTCGATAAATGTTGACAGTTCATACGAATTAGAAAATCCATAAAAATCAAAGACTTCTGTGATTAGAATAAATTAAGTTGTCATGGATAATCTGATATATTTCTGTGTTTTAGTTTGAAAATTATTAATGAAACTCTTGCTTTTAATACTTTAACAAATTAGAAAGTTACAGAATTTTTAATATCCTCATACGCAGAAAAAAATAATCTTTCGATTGCTACCCTTACCACCATTGTAACTATACACCGGGAGCAGGAATCCTCAAAAACGTAATTACCCATGTTATTTACCCATGTACACATGGAAGTTTGTCACACGGTATAAAGAGCCGCAATCTTCCGAGTTAGTCTTTGTATAAATGTGATCCAAGCGATATACGAGGAGTGTCCAGAGAGTTGTAAAGATAGCTGGACTGTTAGATTGTGTTTATTCGTTAGTGCTAAATTAATGTTCTTACTGAAATGATCGGAACTATAGTCACATTCTGACACGGGACCATAATGTCAATGAGATGTTCTATTGCAGCGAAAACTTCGCCACGTTCAGATGAAGACCAAATTGTATCACCGGGATGATAGTGCTGTATTGGAATGGTACGGCTTTCCACTTTTATGCAAATAAAGACAGCCCACCGGCATGTTTTACGCTTAATGTTAACGCCACCTCTGATTGGACATAGTTGACCTCTGTTTGAAGCGCTGAAACGAGCGCGCTGTTTGGAAAGATGAGTGCTGGTTGTTGGCCCGATGTTATTGGTCAAGCCTGTCGAGGAGCCATATGCAGACGTGTCGGACCCTTGCAGTTTAAAAGCCCCGCCATCCTCAAGTTCTTTGCCTTTAGTGGAACTTGTGCCCTCAAAGTGTGAGCCTAATACCTTTCAACTGCTTTGGCTGCTTCGATCCGTTCAGACAAATTGTCTCCAAAAAGCCAAACATCCACAAGTGTCCTAGACAAGACGTCTTTTATCTTCTTGTCTAAATTAGTGGAGGCTACTGTTCTTCCCACCAAAGTGACGAAGATTATTGCTGAAATGTCCCTGGAGATAATGAAGAGTGTATAAAGTTTAAAGCTGAGCATGGTTTTCCTTTTCTTGCGAATGCCTCTAAGATAATCTTCCGACCACCAGAGAAAGCGAGAGGGTGCGGGAAGCTGCCAGAGGAAAAAATCAATTACACTGTTAGGCTATAGGGATAATGGATTATCTAATAACACTGAAGAAAAAAGAGACGGTAGTGTAGACCAGAAAGGAACAACCACGATACCCTCCGCCTTATCCTCTATAATTTTGCGTAGAAAATGGGAGAAAAGCGTAAAAATAGTAATTTGCCCAACAGATCGTAAAAGCGTCTATACTTATAGTGATTCCGCATCTGGTAACCAAGATTTAAAAAGTTTGCTTTTTTATTTAAATAATTGTATCAAAAGCATACTGTGACAATTCCCAATCCATCTCAGAACAAGCACGGCACAATCCAAAACCTGATTGAATAAAACTTTCCCCCAAACTCCAATGACCACGTGTTCGTTTATGCTTGCAGGATGCCTCACAGCCTGAAATTGAGGCTTCCGAAAAAATTTCTACGGCAAATTTAAAGCGTCGAAATTTATTTAATTTATTTATTTAATGAAATGGGGTGCAGACAAAACAGCACCATAATTTATTTTCCTTCTCTTTATAGGAACTGCTAGATGTAAACATCTAAAAAGTGTAAAAACAAATCAAAATTAAACTTGAAAAAATAAGTTATTTCAGAAAATGTAAGTTTCTATTATACAAAATGTTCCATTTATGCTTCAAAAAATCGTGGGCAAGATAACTATGCCAAAAAATTGACGTTTGCCTGTCGGCCAAGTTCCAGGACGTTAAAATACCTGTAAATATTACTTTATTAAATATTTAATAATTAATGCATTAAAAATATTATACGTAGTGTTTTTCAATTTGAATTCAAAATCATTAGTTTCGAATTATGTATTTTCAAATAGGTACCTGTACTTTTCAACACTTGCGACTACCAAAAATTTCTGCAGTAATTTATCTCGAAAACGGTGAGATCGTCAAACATGTAACAAGTAGCATTTGTAGTGGATAGCATGATATCCTAAAATGAAATAAAAAAATGAAAAGAAAACAGTGACGTAACGCTTGTTTCCCAAAATGGGTTTCAACTTCATCTGGTTACATTTCCATTGGTTTTACTACCAGAAAGTGGGCAATAAAAACTGAAGCCGGTAAATAACATTTGAAAAAAGTCTTTTTTAGTTCTTAAGTTATGGCACGAATTCATTTTTTAGAACTTTTAACACCTTGTATCTTTGGGATGATTAACTTGCCCAGCGTATTTCTGTAGCATAAATGTGACACCCTGTATGTATACCGAAAATCTAACGTGGTGTGTGACATTTTATTGCCATTTCTATTCTGCGTAAAACAACGTCATGAAGTCACTTTAATGTCCTAATCTCACTCACAATGGTACCTACCTAAAAATGTCAAAATAGTTGGGGAGCCGCAATGGTAAATTATTGCTTTATTTTCTACCATGTCCGACGTTATGAAACATGAGTCGCAGTGCAATGGCACCCTTTTAAAGGTAACTGTTAAATTATTAAAAGTGGCTACTGACATATTTTCTACCAACAAATTTTTATTTTATTGACTCTTTGCATCATGAGAATAGCCAAAATATCACTGCCAGATACATTACAACATAGTCGCGAGTGGGTGCTAGAGAAACCCAAACTTGTCTTAAGCGGGAGCGTCACGTGCCATATTTACTACAAACAGATTCTTTTTTTGCTGACTTTTGCATCATAAGTAAGCCAAAATATCACTGCCAGACACATTAGATAGTCGCGAGTGGGTGTCAGACGACCCCAAACTTGTCTGCGAAAATACAGCAATAATTTTCATTCAGATTTGAAAATATCATCAAATTACCTCAAAACTCTTTCCAATGCTGCATATTTAATTTTTGGATGATAATAATAAAAAAGCAATAGAAATTAACGCTTGTATTTATATAACACTAACATCAAGATCAAATTGTAAGGAAACAATGAAAGCAATAAATTCGTCAAATGCTTCTCTTTTTGACATATAAGTTAGTTGGGTATATAAAATGAATGCAGTCCCACAAGGATGAAACCAGTGGTCTGCAGTTTTCTGTAATCATTTTGAAGTTTGAACATAACATATTTTATATGACCTATAAAACGAACCCTGCTCGTTGAGACACGTTATGAATGTTTCAATACCAGCTAGCTGGAGTAACATTTTGTGAGATCTCGTAGTACAATAAAATCTTGATTCGTTCTATAATTCAATGCCTGGCGGGGTATTTGCTCGACGAGTAGTTGTTCGAACGGCCCAGTATCACTCATTATTAAACAATAGTTTGGAAATTGATAAAATTTGCTAGACAACCCATTTTCACTGCAAGAAAAAGTTTGTTAATTTCAACACGAAGGTGTATCCATTCAGGTTCACACGGAGTTGTGTTATTATCTGAAGTGCATGTGTCAAAAATAGACACACACAGTCGGGTCAGGTCAAAAAATTTAAAAATTAGGTGAGGCATTTAGCATACATAATATTCTTACACATAACCTGTATTAATAAGGGAGCTGTTGACGCAGCATTTCCCGTGTGGATTTACCCGATGACAAAGTAAGAGTTGCACTCATTGTATAAACACAATATTGAGCAAATTTAACATATTTATGTACTTATACGTAATATTAAAATAAAGGTAAAATAAATGTACATTTATACGAGTAGTTTTCGGGTAACTACCAACAAAGAACTACATAGGTGAACTTTAACAAAATAAAGTGTTATGTTTTCTGAATCTTGTATTTAAATTCATATACTTATCTTCTGATAGAGTCCGCATTATTTTATTAATTTCAACAAGTAAAATTTAAAATTTTATTCATTAAAACATTTTTAAATTTACGTAATTATTTTGTATTGATTACCTGTTATGAGCATACTATAATTAGGTACTTAAGAATTATTATATTAGTGCACTAAATACACACACCGGTTGTATACGTTGGTGACTAAAAATATATCAATATTTTATGAAAGCATGTTAACCAATAATTACCGAGATTTTAAAAGTTGGATGGAAGGACCTGGGCAAAATAAAGTATCATCATGAAGCATTTTTAATAAAAATGAATTTGTCATTCAATTCTTCAACATTTTTTAGAAACTAAATAAATAGGTGTGTTTAGGTACTACAAAAAATACCTACTTTTGCTATCGTCCATGCCATGTACTTATTTAACACTTAGAAATGTTGGTGATTGCCAGCAAGTATTTCAAATATATTTTCAAACGTTTTCGAATGCCTCATTTTTATAACAAAAGAATAAAAAACACCAAAATTCATGAAGAAAAATTTCTTTCAATTGACGTCATTATAGGTACATATTTTAATGCGCAGAAAACAAATGCTAGTTAAAAAAATATAAAAATCTAATGTAGTCAATTGAAAATATGTCAATAAATATACCTAGTGTCCAAATCTCAGAAGAATTGTCAATTAATGTGTTAAAATCAGGGATCATTGTATTGAAGTTTGTAAAAACATTTTTGCGTCATAGATATTTAGAAGCAAGTAAATATAATACTTAATGTATAACCTGCAAAATAACATATCATTCTGTAAAATCTATACATTCATGTAAGTTTTACCCTTTTTCAAGCAAATACCTAGTTACCTATACCCATGAAACTGTTAAAAGAAAGTAATATTACACAATGTTAATATTAGGAAAAAGCTTTTATTAATAACAGAAATACTTCATAATGAAATACAGTTTTGTAAAGTACCTACACGCACGTTCAAATCTTTAAGAAAATGCAAAACTGGGTACAATGCAAGAAGGGAATTCTAGTATTTCTATACTTCATTATCAATATAATTATTGACATTGAAACACAGACTTATGTGATTATTTATAAAAACATAATTTTACTTACCTACCTAAAGTTAAAATCACTGCCAACGTTTGAAATATTGAACGTTTGGTGTTTTAAACTTCAGCTTTATCAAGATATTGCTAACTTCCAGGACAACAAAATTAGGGTGCAATCTACGTGCCCGTATACTAACTACACTGCACCTGACCCGCCGTAACATATGTAAAAAAAATGGGCTAGAATAAAAATTTACACAGTGCTGTGTAAAATATTCATGAGTTTTGGTTAAATAACTTAATCAAGTGTGAAATTATTAATTATCGAAAACGTAAAATAGAGAACGGCACATTTCTCGTCAGTTTTACTCTAAAAAGATACAAGTGTAATATAAGCAAACAAAAACATTTTTGTAGCAAAATTGGACATTTTATTACACATCTTTACACTTTCAGTTTACCATCTAAAAATAATAATTTATAACAAATAAATAAAAAGCACTAAAGTTTATTTTTTAATAGTGGCATTTTAATCTCATGTTTCATTGTGGTCCTTTTAATAATTCCAAAATAATTTCCCTGTTTTTTATTTCTTTGATATTATTACTGATTTTTGAGTTGTGAGACTTTACTTGAATATTCGATTCAGCTTGAATGGACATACTTCTTTTGCCTATAAGCTTAAAAGAAGCCAACGACTGTATTAAGCTAACGTTGATAAAATAAGGTTTATAAATTTTAAATAGATACGACGGTCATTTAAAATTGCATTTTACTTCTCATATCACTCTTATTTGCAATAATTAGTTGTGAAACAAAACTAATTAATGCCATTTCCACTATCGACTGCTTTTTAATAAAAATAGTTAATTAGTCCACGTGAATTACACTCTTACATTGTAGTAAGTTAATTATTACTTCTATTGTCATCAGCCAAAATGCAACTTCGTACATAAAACTAGAAAATAATTCATTGGGTCGTCCGGAAAAGCCAATAGAACCACAAAGTTCCAAATTAAATTAAAAACTGATCGACATACGCTGGCGCC
The DNA here is from genome assembly GCA_963966045.1 of Xestobium rufovillosum. Lineage (NCBI taxonomy): Eukaryota > Metazoa > Arthropoda > Insecta > Coleoptera > Ptinidae > Xestobium > Xestobium rufovillosum. Next base: position 24,366,553 of record OZ014493.1, on the reverse strand, counting down.
TCGACGCTTCCCAGGGCGTCTGTTCACCCCAACCAATAGAAACTCGTCAGGGGTGGAGCGTCTTCCGTGTAAAATTAAACAGCCGTTCAAATTTTCAGTTTACGTTTAACATTGATGTGTTCTTGATAAAAACAAATTTATATTCAAACAAACAACATGGCTGGGCCGTATTTATCTCCGCTACCCGGAGATCTTTTAACGGAGTACATGTTTGGAAGACGACGACAACGGAGAAATCGAACAACGTTCAGTCCTCAGCAACTCCAAGAACTGGAGGCACTTTTTCAGAAAACTCATTACCCAGACGTTTTCTTGAGGGAAGAAGTTGCTCTAAGAATTAGCTTATCAGAAGCAAGAGTTCAGGTGAGTGCTTTTATTGTATGTCATGCTCATTGCTCAAGAACGAATTTATAAGCAATTTGAAATAGAATAACGTCCAAATCGGATTTTCTCCATAAATCTTTAGAATTCTAAGAGAAAAAATCAGGAAATTACTGTAGCTAGAAAGGCGTTTTATAAATCGTAAAAGAAGTGCAATTTTATGAGCTTGATTACAAGCAATAATCGTTTTTTCCGAAATATTCATGAATGATTTACTAGATATTTTCAATTCGAAAAAATCCAGTTGATTTATATAAATCAAGTAAAAGCTTGTTCCATAAAAATATTTCGTTTTTCTACGACTGCAAGGAATAATTTTTATTAAACGCGTTTGAACGATTAGTAAATGTTGTTTCCCACTTCTTTTTTATTTCCGTCCGACTTAACGTAACAAAATAATATCAATGTAAACGTCAAGTTCTGTCATATACCTTATCTACTAGGGATACTTTTGGAAAACAATAATATGCTATTATAGGCGATTCTTGTGTGTGTTTGAGTTGTATAGAGGATGTCGAATTGAGCACCTTGCTCCCCGACTATTAGTTATTTTTCTGTGTTCGCCATCGTCATTATCTACGTAATAGTAGTTTACGTAACGAGCATGGAAAGTGACAAATTTCATACGAGCGTGAAATTGTACCCCCGTAAAACTCTGCAAAATAAACGTTTTGACAAAAATCCAAAAACACGTCGATTTTTATATCAAAGGGGACCAATTTTCATGCAATAATCATTCTTGCAACTCTAGCCCTGTGCGGGGGTAACGACCCCCCAAAATTTTTAAATGGGAAGGGGGGTCAAATGATCCCTACTTTGGAAGGGTTTTTCATTACTTACACAACCGTATTTGCTTTATTCAATTCGATCAATTTCTTGCCGAGAAATTGCTTCTTGAAGTTTCCAAGTTAAAAAATTAATAAAAGCACAAAAAGATTTAAACTATCGAATGTATTGCTCGAAATGACCTCGACCAATTGTCATACAATAATACATTCTGGATTCAAATCCAGATCTTAAATTTCTCAAGACCTCAGGAGTTTTTAGCCGGCATTCTTCTTTGGAATAAACCATTTTGATTTAGTAATCATCATCATAAGGTTCTCAGTCCGAAGACTGGTTGGACGCGTACCTCCATTCTTTTCTATCCTGAGCTAACCTACGCATTTCCCTAAAAGTAGAACATCCTACATCCCTAACTATTTGAGAGCAGTAGTCTAATCTAGGCCTACCCCTACCTCTTTTTATTCCTATCTCTGACTCTAGTATGTCACGAACTATTCCTTCATGTCTTAGAAGGTGTCCTACCATCCTATCTCTCCTACTCTTTATTGTTTTCCATACCTTTCGCTTTTCCCCAACTCTTTCTAATACTTCCCTATTGCTAACCTTATCTATCCACGGTATCTTCATCATGCGTCTGTAGCACCACATTTCAAACGCTTCTACTCTTTTTCTATCCGCTTCTCCTATTGTCCAAGTTTCGCACCCGTATAATGCCGTACTCCATACATACGACGTTAAGAGTCTCTTCCTAGTCTCTATATTAACCGTTCTCGAGCATAACAGTTGTTTCTTTTTGTTAAACGCAACTCGGCCCTGCGCCATTCTTTGTTTTATATCTTTAGTGCTCCTACCGTCTTGAGTTATTTTACTTCCTAAGTAGCAGAAATCCGCGACCTCCTCTATCTTCTCATTTCCAATTTGTATTTCCATTTTAGTTCTATTTTCACATCCCCTACATACCAAAATTTTAGTTTTCTTTTTATTGATTTTCATGCCGAAGCCCTGTGTCAAAACTGCTTCCATTTCATTCAAAGCCGCTCCTAATTCTTCTTTGCTAGATGCTAACACTGCTATATCATCCGCAAATCTGAGCATGTTAATAGTTTGGCCCTGTACATTGATCCCTGAGGCTGTTCTTTCCTTAACAATATTAATCGCATCTTCGATATATAAGTTGAAAACTAGAGGTGACAATGCACATCCCTGTCTCACTCCCTTCCGGATATCTACTTCCCTTTGTTCCTGCTCACATTCTATAACTGCCTTTTGCTCTTTGTAGAGATTATGTATTATTCTTCTGTCCCTGTATTTCATCCCTACCTTTCTCAGCACTTCGAACATCTTCCCCCATTTTACGTTGTCGAAGGCTTTTTCTAAATCTACAAATCCTATATAGACGCTCTTTCTCTTTTCTATCGTTTTTTCTATAATTACTCGTAAAGCTAGAATGGCCTCGCGCGTTCCTCTATTTCGTCTAAATCCGAACTGATCTTCTCCTAATATTTCTTCCGCCTTTTTCTCCATCCTTCCTTGCACAATTCTAGTTAAAATTTTTGACGCATGGGAAGTTAAACTGATAGTTCTAAAATTTTCGCATCTATCCGCGCCTTTTCTTTTTGGCAAAGCTACTATGATGTTCCGTTTGTAATCTTCTGGAATCTCGCCTGTCAGGTATATGCGACTAACTAGTTTAAATAAACGATCCATTACCTCTTGACCTGCGCACTTTAAGATTTCTGCCTGCATGCCATCTATACCTGGTGCTTTATTATTCCTTAAACTTTTTAGTGCTATCTCAAACTCTTCTCTCATTATAGGACTCCCTAGGTTATCCCCCTCTACACTGCTTTCGCTTTCTAATATATCTTGCACTTCCTGTCCCGCATATAAGTTTCCTAAATATTCTTTCCACCTATCTGCCTTCTCCCCACTTCCGATTAGGATATCTCCTGCCTCATTTCTAATGTTTTTGGTACTAGATCCAATTTCTCTAAAATTTCTCCTAATTATTTTATATGCTTCATCAGTCTTTCCTACTTCGAATTTATCTTCCACTTCTTTGCATTTATTATCGATCCATTGCTCTTTCGCTTTCCTACATTCCCGAATAATTTCCCACTTGATCGCCTTATATCTTTGTTTCCCTGTTTCATCTAACCTATTTTTATATTTTCGCCTTTCCTCTATTAGACTCACAATATGTTTTGTTATCCAGGGTTTCCTACTTTCATTCTGTTTATGACCCAAAATATCCCTAGCTGAGGAAACTAAACTATTTTTAATGCAATTCCATTCTGCCTCTATGTCCCTAACAATATTTTCACCCGTGCCCTTTACTGCTTCGTTTGTCTTTTTCTCGAACTTATTGCGCATATCATCATCTTTTAGTTTCTCTGGGTCAAGATACCTTCTTCCGCTTCTTTTTTTCAAAATCTTAAATTTAAGATTGGCTTTCATAACGACTATGTTGTAAATATGTAGTAAATAAACACGATTTTATACTGTGGCGAATAGGTTTATTTTAGATTTGAATCCAGAATGTATTATTGTATGACAATTGGTGGAGGTCATTTCGAGCAATACATTCGATAGTTGAAACCTTTTTGTGCTTTTATAAATTTTTTAACTTGGAAATGTAGTTAATATTTTTTTCTTCAATATATATTGGTAGTTCACAGAGTACATAATTATATGTTTCATCATTAACTTGGAAACTTCAAGAAGCACTTTCTCAGTAACAAATCGATCGAATTGAATATAACAAATACGGTTGTGTACGTAATAAAAAACGCTTCCAAAGTAGGGATCATTTGACCCCCCGTCCCATTTAAAAATTTTGGGGGGTCGCTACCCCCCGCTCAGGGCTAGAGTTGCAAGAATGATTATTGCATAAAAATTGGTCCCCTTTAATATAAAAATCGACGTATTTTTAGATAATAAAAGTAGGCAATATTTCAATGTAGACTTGCAAGTCTCATTAGTTGTCTCTGTCAGTACTGCCAAGTAACGGTTAAAGTCGAGCGCCTGGCGGCGCTAGACCACTCAGTCTGAGTAAGCTTCATTCAGAGTGGGACCGTGGGACCGTCTAGCGTCTCAAATGTGAGAGAATGCCACAACATGAATGCAGTAAAGTGCGGTTTACATTTTATGTTTTCTCGTATGTGTTTCCATATGAATGATTTCCCAGTCAGTCTAACTGATCTTTCCCAAAAAAACGAATATTGCCAAATGTTTTAGACTATGTTTTTACTTGTAAATAATCTGTTGCGAAAAATCATACTGTTTGAGTTGCCAAATGCTGATTAGAAAATCACTGATACGAAAACACATTATGAGAAAACATACAATGTAAACGACACTTTATTATAAATCGGAGTAGGTGTTTTATGAATATTTATTTAACACGCTATCGCGTATGCGGAAATATCCCAAAGGCACAAGGGTTACAGTCTGCTTCGTCATTTTCAATGTCTCTCCCGGTTTCATCTTTGCGAAGGCTGTAAATTTCATTTCTTTGTGTCTAAATCGTAAGATATATTACCAATTAACCAATTTCATCTTAAAAGAGACTTAAATCGTTGTGGAAGGTCATACCAAATATCATCCAAATCGTCCCAAGCACTCTGTTATTAATTTTTTAAATTATTTTTTACAAGAGATTTGAAGCGGAATACTAGCTGAAACGAAACGCCCTTGGATAGGGGTAAATTTAGTCATATCGATCTTTTGTTATAAAAGAAATCCATAAAACACAATGTAGTTATTTTTGAAAACAATAGTATTTTAAACAAAAAGTTTTGAAAACGAATCTTTTCAGAAACAGTTTGGTGGGTCGAGCAGAAGGCGAGGGCCACGCGGCCACGGCCACAAGAATGAGTGCGAAAAGATGTTTATAATAATAATAATACAAATAATAATATCTCTACTCACTCCTACTAACCCTAAGGTTAGCCCGCGGTTAGCCCCAGAAGCTAACTATATAGCTTGTGCGGGACGGAGAAGGCGGCATATTACTATTGGCCGCAGGTGCGTCAGAGGAACGACCTACAGACTACAGTTGTTAGTACTCTACCCACCGTTTGTCCACGACTATCTTATAATATACATATACTCTTTATACTTGTGTTTCTTAAATCATAATTATATACATTAATGAGTAGTGAGAGTGAAAACGAGGTTTCTTTAACACCACCAGCATAAAAAAAATCTGTAGAAATTGCCTCGTTAGATTCATTGCCCGAAAAATCAAGAAAATTATAGGTACCTGACAGCGTATGTATGAATATTTCTTACACTGAAGAAGGGAAAAGAAAGTAAATTCCTTATCGGAATCTGTTTTGATAGTCGTGGACAAAGTATAGTATACAACTCGTTATAATAATGCTATTTTAAACTCGTGTATAATATACTATTTCAAACATGTTTTTTACAATATTTTTTCTACGGCTACAAAGAACAAACAATTTTATAAACAGATTACTTATTTAACAAAACAAATTACATTAAAAATTAAAATTCAGTGTAAAATTGGAGAAGTTCTGGACACTTACTCCGGGAACACCATTTGGGTAGCTTTTTCTGAAATTTCCGCAAAATCAACCATTTTTAATACCTATCTTAAAAAAACTTTGAACGTGTTGTTTGACGACTCCAAAAATGATGTTACTGTGAAACTGAAAGGGCTAGCCTACCTCAAAAAATACAAATAACAGATGTCAGTTCTGTTTCTGATAATACTGTGTGGAAAAGATGACAGGACTGTTTTTTTTATTTTTGCGGCCATCCTGAGTCATGGTTACTGTGCGTTGTTTGTGGTTTTCAAAGGCAGTCCTAGAAAGAAATTATTTCGGTTTCCGTAATGAAGCTTGCCCGGAAGCTTGTATGGCACTATTGCCGTAACTTATCGGAATTACGAATTATATGTATAACGTTCGTTCCTCTTTACGATTTACATCTAGCTTCTTTAACGTAAGAAATTTCGTTTTAGGTGTGGTTTCAAAACAGAAGAGCTAAATGGCGTAAACAAGCCAGGCTTCAGTTATTGCAGGACGCGTGGCGTATGCGCTGTTTAGGGTTAACATCCCCTCCACTTATGTTAACAGGTAAGAGATACGGACATTATCAATTAACTTTAACTATGTACATCATTTATTAGATTATAAATATTTCTCTTAACGAATAGATTTTAGTAGATACTCCTTTAAAAAAGAATCATTCTTTCACTCTAATTTTATTTCTGTCTATAGGAAGCAAATCCTGTTGAAATTTGTGTTATGCAAAATAAATGTAGCTCTTGTAAACTTTCAGCAAAATAATAGATACCTTATTCTCCAACATATGAACCATTTGTAGTAGCTTCCTTTTCCTTCACGAAGGGCATATAACGTAGGTATTCATCATCAGACAAGATAATGAGGACTTCAGAGCAGAATTGAATAAATTTGGCCGAATTCAGTGCCTAGAAAGCCCATTATCTGCAGAGAAAAAGACTTGTTCTGTCTGTTAGTCAGATATTTTTCTTAGAACAGTTCCAGAATTTGTAGTAAACGAGCCGTACGTACACAGTGGTTGAATCGGAAACTGACGCGTACATACACTGGCACAATAATTTATTAAATCTGACAAGTGTTTTGCTGACAACATCAGGATCTTCAAAAGAATGAAGTTTAATTCTCTGAAACTTAATGGGTACTATGTATTAAGGTTTATGTAGCACAGCCTTTAATATCATAAAACTTTCAGGCAACACGATTTATTTTAATCTGGTAAATGCCGAACGCTTTCAAATATAACGGAACATTACAGCCTTAATAGCATGAAAAGAAAAGTTCAGATACGAGGTAAGCGCCAAAAATTCTCAGCCTGACCTACTTAAGTACATATTATGGATAAGAGTAGGTATTCATATTATTGGACTGGTAAAATATAGCTGTTATTAGGCTAGGGTAGACATTTCAGTTAATCTAATCAAGCACCGTTCGGCTAACACGCACCTTCCGCCGTAAAAGAATGGATCAAAAGATTTCGGAATGGAGAAGAATCTCTGAAAGATGATCAATTCTGGTCGACCAGTGGAAGTGCTTACGCCCGAATCTCTGCAAGTGTTGAAGAGCTGGTATGACCGCCGTCTAACAGTTCAAGAACAATTAGTAATGTCTGGTATTTCACATACAACCAACCACCAAATTCTGCACGAATATTTGGGTATGAATAAAGTGAGTAAAAGATGGGTCCCAAAACTTCTGTTGGCTGTTCCACTACAACATCGACTGAGTGACTCGCGCTTTTTAGAGTTCTTTGGAATAGATCCTAAAGCTCTGCTGGAAATGATTGTATAACTAATGATGAAACCATGGTTCTTTATTATGACCCTTTATCGAAAATGGAGAACCACCTCAAAAAAAAAATCTGGGAGTGTAAGGTTTATTGATTTTAAGGAACGAAACACTAGATACTGGAAATAGTCCGTATTATGCCTCATTCCTGCATAATGTTTCGTGATTATAGAAAAAGTAACAAAAAGTGCTACATGACACTTCACCGGTTCATACTGCGGTCCCGATATTGCTCTAAGTGTTTGCTATTTTTTTTTTCTTCACCTTCACGGACGGCGATTTACCGACAATAACGAGTTGGAGGTGGCTCTAACGGAACATTTTGAGGACAAACCTCCTGACTGTATTTTTCTAATGGCATGAAACTATTAATAAACCGTTGTAAGGTAAAAGGTGATTACTTTGAAAAATAGTGCAAATATTAGCTTCTCCCACCCCCCATCCATAACCCTCTTAGGCCGGGAATTTTGGCTCCTTCCTCGTATATTGAACTGTTTTCCTGGAAACTGAAAAAATTTCAGTTTTGTTTTTAGGATGTAAATTTGAATTAAAACAACAAAGTTTAAAATTCTACTGCCAAACGTAATCTATTTCCCAAAATCAAAAAAGAATTACTTGTTCAAAAATTGAAAGATTTTGAGATCTTGATTTTTTTACAATCAGCTGTACCTCCACAGATTTTCGTATATCAGATTTTTCTATTTCTTTGTGCGCATTGGTTGCAGCTGCAAATTAATTTTAACTGCTAAAGTGAAAATGCAAGAACAGTTCCTATTTTGAATAGAAACCTGAATCCCAGATCGTTGTCAACAAATTTATGAAGACGTCACGGAATACGTTCCGTAAAATATGAAATGTTTTCTTTTCAATTTTTCTTCTCTTATAATTTTTATGAACTGTGAGAAAAACGTTTCACACTGAAAAGAAAAAAAACAAAAGTCTTTATATGATTCGGTATAATGTTAAAATATTGCTACTGGGACAATAACTTCATACTTATGTTTGGTTTTCTACCTAGGTAGAACGTCTTCTGGTCCACCTGGATTACCGCTCGAGGCACAACCGCAGCATAAACTCAATGAGCCAAGCTACCCAATAATAACTCCAGGAATACCACAAAGGTGTCCCTGTTCTCCACGGACAGAAAGCCCAAGTCCGCCCAACTTGAACGCTTCTTCTCCTACACCACGTTCACCACCACCAGTACCAGATGATCTTTCAGTTGCAAAGAAAAACTACAGTTCTGAAGCTATTAATAATAACAAAGATACTAGTTTGGACACTAATAAATATAACGAGTAATATTTTGCAAATATAATGTAATCGCAATTCTAGCTTAAATAAAATTTAATTATGACTAGAGACTGTTAAGTATAACTTTATTAAGAATTGAATTCTTCCACTGTTCAGATGATTATAGTTGTAGGCTCGCCACTAGTTATTTTGATGAAATATACCTATCTATTGCAATAATTAATGGATTTAAATAGTGACAGTACAGAAAAAAATCAGCAACAGAACGGAGTCATTACAGACACAGACGGGTACAGGAGAGAATAGGAAAGAAACAAGGACGGGATGGGATAGGATAAGGAGAGGGCAACGTAAGGACAGGGCAGGGACGGGACAGGGAAGAGACGAGGAAGAAGGAACAATTTAGTGACATAACAGTAACTGGATAGCTACAGGACATAAACAGGGAGAGCAGAGGGACAGTACAGGGTCAAAACAAGGATATGACAGGGACAGGGCTTTGACAGAATAGGAACAGTACTGAGATATGGCATTACCAGGAGAGGGACAGGACCGGGCAGGGTTGAGAGAAGGTAGGGACACACAAGACAGAAATAGGTACATGACAGAGACAAGCCAGGAACAGAAAGGAACAGGACAAGAATATTGAGGAGAAATAGGGGCGGGACAGAAGCATGACAGGGCAGGAGACTGGACAAGGAAAGGTCGTTGGCAGGATCAGAAGAGGGCCAGGACAAATAAAATGCAATGATAGGACCGGGCCAGGGCAGAAACAAGATCGAGACAGGACAGGAACAATGAATAGACAGTCAGGGACAGGAGAGGGACAGGTAAAGGACTAGACCTTGCAACTGGTTACTTTGATTAAATATGGCCGCCTATTGCATTAAAGAAATGAAGAAAGGGAAGACATTAATTCGTTAATCTGTCACAAGCAACAAATGATAAACTGAAAACTGAATTTTCGAAAGCAATAAACAGCTGCCTCCACAGAAGATAAAATTTTGATACCAAGGATCGTACTAGTATGATAAATAAGTCGAGCTAAATACGTAGAACTAGGAATATTTTACATAAATGATTAACAGATCTGAGTGAGGTAGAGAGGTAAGTTTGTATTTTAGTTTCGTAACCTTAAAATTGCGAAAGAGCAAAATAACAGAATTCAGAGTAGGTATCCGTTCGCGTATTGGCATTCCTTTACTGTTATACAGAGTCGCGTACTCTGAAATACCGTAATCTATGAACCAATAGGCAGATTCGGTGATTTTCAAATTTCGTTAAAATTGATAGAGTTTGCTATACTGAAGGCAGTTATGTTGTTAATTTTTGTTTAAAAAATTATTTCGCGTATGAGGCCGTTGCAAAGTTTTCCGTCGGTGCGAGGCTAGAAATCGTACCTTGCAGCGAGATTGGGCCGCGTTGACGTCGGTGGTTAGTCGCATATTATGCATGTGTTGTTAAATATTATTAACTGCGTATAAGAAAAATGTCGGGTTTTAACTGGTGTTGTCTGTTTTGTACCCAGATGTAGTATAGTTCTATAGTACAGCACGCCAATAAAACGGAAAAAGTGGTTCGCTGCCGTCAGAAGGAAAATCGGCCTGCATTATCGATATTTTCGAGAGTTAGTTTATCATTGCAAAAATCTATAAAAATATCGGCTGTCATTGCAGCCACTCTGAATAAAATCGACCATAATGTAAGGTATCGGTAGTTTTCTTGGACCACTTGGTAACGTGTTACGGTTAGCATAATTTGAAACACAGGATGCTAGGAGCATGATGGAGCCAAATACTGAATCGCCATGGGGCGGCGTTCCCTCCCTGAACTAAAAAAGGAATTTTACAATAATAGTACGTCATCCATCATCATAAAGTTCTCAGTCCGAAGACTGATTGGTCGCGTACCTCCACCCTTTCCTATCCTGAGCTAGCGTACGTATTTCCCTAAAAGTAGAACATCCTACATCCCCAACTATTTGAGAGCAGTAGTCGAACCTGCTCCTACCCCTACCTCTTTATTCCTATCTCTGAATAAAGTATGTTGCGAACTATTCCTTCGTGTCTCAGAAGGTGTCCTACCATCCTAAAGGATATTTCTCCTATTCTTTGTTATCTTCCATACCTTTCTCTTTTCCCCAATTCTCTCTAATTCCTCCATATTGTTAACCTTATCTATACACGGAATCTTCATCACCTGTCTGTAGCGCCACATTTCAAACGCTTCTACTCTGTTTCAATCCGCTTCTCCTATTGCCCAAGTTTCGCTCCCGTATAATGCCTTCCTCTATACATGCGTCTTTAAGAGGCTCTTCCGAGTTTCTATACATTAACCGTTCCCGAGTATAGCAGTTGTTTCTTTTTGTTAAACAAATAGTAGGTACGTAGTTTTTTGATTCGCGTGAGTTGCATTTGCTTCCGTTTGAAATTTTGCAATCCATTATAAAACTATTAACTTGATAACTTGTCATTTACTTAGGTATACCTACATAAATGAGTAGGTATAGGTATTAGGTATGTCGTATGTCGTATGTATTGTATTGTATTATAGAGAATATAGGTATACATATTTTACAAACAGAAGTAAGCAGTGCTTATACTGAATTATAAAAGGCATGTTGTACAGTTAATAAATTGTTCATTTTGTTTTACTTATGCCGGTCTGCCTTTACACCACTGTTTTGAGCTTTTAAGGTTGAATGAAATTGGTGTTAGATGCAAAAAATCACACACCATTTCCACATTTACTTACCTACATATGGCAAATTATGTGAATCGGACTTTTGATACCCTTGTTGCATCATTTATCAATTATATTGTCTTTGTTTTATGTTTTCTTGACACTTCACTTTAGGTGCGTGAAGTTGGATTGACCCATCTCTCAACGCTAAGTTTTCTCATTTGCAGCATTTAGTGCTCAATTTGTGCTAATTTGTGCTGCGGTTCCCGTAATTTGTGCTCGTCAATTTTCCGAGGTATTAATAAAACTCTAAGGGTTAATCCAACTTCACGCTGATTAACCAATCTCTAATATTCCATTTTGGTTAGTGCAGTCATTTAGTGCTCAATTTGTGCTAATTTGTGCTGCAGTTCCCGTAATTTGTGCTCGCCAATTTTCCGACTTATTAATAAAATTCTATGGGTTAATCCAACTTCACGCTGATTAACCCATCTCTAATATTCCATTTTGGTTAGTGCAGTCATTTAGTGCTCAATTTGTGCTAATTTGTGCTGCAGTTCCCGTAATTTGTGCTCGCCAATTTTCCGAGTTATTAATAAAAATCTATGGGTTAATCCAACTTCACGCTGTTTAACCCAACTTTAGTATTCCAGTTTGGTTGGTGCAGTCATTTAGTGCTCAATTTGTGCTAATTTGTGCTGCACTTCTCGTAATTTGTGCTCGTCAATTTTCCGAGTTATTAATAAAAATCTATGGGTTAATTCAACTTCACGCTGATTATGGCTGGGATATATCAGCTGTTAGTCTATCGCCCAAAAGTGTGATTAGGATTATGCAAAATACAGTCACAATCTATAATGATTGATTTTTATCACAGCTGCAAACTCTTCAGACGGAACCTCTACAGCTTGGAATTTTCAAGGTTTTTTGCTTTAGCGGCAACCGAATAAATCTGGGAGGATTAGTCGGCGGTTCTATCTATATTGCAGTGGCCACACTACTACTACTGTCAAACGTCCAGTTTGCTGTGCATATCGGCCAAATATGCACAAAATGAAGAGATTGCAATATAATTTTTATTCGAACATGCACGTTTAACGAAGTAACGTATCAAAACGTTCTTGGTCGAAATTAATAAGGAATAATTAACTTAAACAACCCTACTTTCTAATTACGATAAATATGTGTACAAATAGTAAAAAGGCGTCGAGTTTATGACGGATTTATGAAGGAGTTTTCAATAATTTGAGGGAGATTTAAGGCGAACGAAAAATATTAGGACTATAAAAGTACTGCGAGTCTCTAAGTTGCTCTTTTGTTGATAATTTCTTTTTATTTAACGCTTTATCTACTTTAATTTCAGAATGGTGTTGGAATAAAAATGTGTCTACATGTCCCATTTTTAGTTCTCAAATTCCGCACCCTTAACCCTCCTCTAATATTCCAGTTTGATTGATTCCAATACGGCCGGATGTGCGCATCACTTAATATCGGTAAAATGACGTTTAAGTACATCGTTATCGGCTAGTGACGCCAGCGGTTTCTGTGGGTGTGCGGGTATCGTACAGAACTGCCATTTTGTTCTCCTACGGCTAGACGAGTTCTGCTCCCGTACGGGTTTGATATATTTTGCTTGTTTTTACATAATCTTTTTTCCAAAAAATGCGTGTGTCTGGTGCGAGGACAACTAAATGGTCTGTTTCAAAAATCCGTTCTCTCAGCTTTAGTTTTTTTTACACCTCCAAAATGCAAATTGTGTTGACATTTTGTAATGCGCATGCCCGAACGTCTTCGAACAGAATTTTAGGGGACCGTCGGCCGGAGCAGTAGTTACTCCATATAAATAATGATTTAATTTGAATGCTATAAACGAACCCTTAAGACAATTTTAAAGTATTATTTCCAGATAAGTAATTAAAGGTTCTCTCACATTTGGCATTCAAATAAATAGAAATATGCATATTAGCTTAAACCTAATGTAAACCACAAACAACTTACTGCTTGTTTATAACTACCTAACCTACGCCGGAGTTATATATGTCGTAGCCACATGGTGTAATCGGACATTTCACGAAATGTCTGAACAGATGATGTAATCTTTGAAAATTTGACATTTGCAATCAGTAAGAAGTCACAGTAAACTGATCGAGTGATGGCGAGCGGTGGGGGTGCGCACTAGACGTAGTTGCACTCTGCATCACCGCCTTCGTTTAGAATTATAATAAGGTACCCATGTCAGTGGCGTAGCTTCTAGTTTACGGTTCTGCTCGTATTTACGGAAGTTTGTAAAATGTCATTCACTATTAACTGTGTTATTCACAGTCAAGCACGAGAATATTTGTTTATCGTGTGTTCAATTACTTTAAGAATTTAAAAAGTGAGACTGACACATTGGCAGATATTAAAATTAAGATGTAGTTAATATTTTCTGATTTTACTATTTGGTAGAAATTCATGATGAATTGAAAAATTACTACGCGTACTACCAATATAACGATTTATTATTATAACTTGACCGGTTTCAGAATTCACAATGATTCCATCATCAGAAATGTATAAAGAAAATTATTGTAAACAAATTATTATGACAGTTGACAAGGAAACTAAAATGGACAGATCAATACAAATAATAATGATATCCATGAAATAAGACAACTATACTTGGGCCGCCCAAAAGACGGAGTGATCACCCTGCAATTATGAGCTCTAGGCAGGACCACTATCAATTTAGGACGACCGAACCGCAGTGATGCGCTTTCTTTGGACCCAACGAAGTCGCATCACTCCAATTCGGTCGTCAAAAATTAATATTGGCCCCGCTAGAGCACGTTCTTGCAGGGTGATCACTCCGTCTGTTGGCCGGCCCAAGTATAGATAACTGAATTTCAGTATTTACCTACGGGGTATAAGAAAAACACAAAGGAAAATCGAATACCTCGTAGCTTGAAGGGAAAAAACATTGAATTTAAAGAAAACCATAATAGGAAAAAAACAATAAATTCAATTGAAAAAACCTTCAAGTGAAATATCAGAACTAAATAAACAAAATATCCATGGAATCTTGACAACTGCCAACTGATAATCTTGTAATGAACTGTGTGGTCAAGTCTATGTGTTCTGTCTTGACAACTGCCAACTGCTATTATTAATTGTAATAAACTAAAAAAGAGAAATAAGTCAATAAATGTCATAATGGCAAAAAAAGGAAATAAGTCAGGGATTAAGATGTTAGAGACTGTGGCTGAATAATTAATTCAAGAATCAATCATAATAATAACAATGATAATAGTAATATTAATATAATATATAATAGTAATATTGAACGATGATGTCAAAATTAAAAATAAAACAAAAAGGAAGAAAGTAAGTAAATCCCATATTGCCAAATAACCTCGAAGGTCCATGGGATTTACTTACTTTCTTCCTTTTTGTTTTATTTTTAATTTTGACATTATCGTTTTCATCATCATCATCATCAATATTACTTTATCATTGTTATTATTATGATTGATTCTTGAATTAATTATTCAGCCACAGTCCCTAACATCTTAATCCCTGACTTATTTCCTTTTTTTGCCATTATGACATTTATTGACTTATTTCTCTTTCTTAGTTTATTACAATTAATAATAGCAGTTGGCACTTGGCAGTTGTCAAGACAGAACACATAGACTTGACCACACAGTTCATTACAAGATTAGCAGTTGGCAGTTGTCAAGATTCCATGGATATTTTGTTTATTTAGTTATAATATTTCACTTGAAGGTTTTTTCAATTGAATTTATTGTTTTTTTCCTATTATGGTTTTCTTTAAATTCAATGTTTTTTCCCTTCAAGCTACGAGGTATTCGATTTTCCTTTGTGTTTTTCTTATACCCCGTAGGTAAATACTGAAATTCAGTTATCTAGTTGTCTTATTTCATGGATATCATTATTATTTGTATTGTTCTGTCAATTTTAGTTTCCTTGTCAACTGTCATAATAATTTGTTTACAATAATTTTCTTTATACATTTCTGATGATGGAATCATTGTGAATTCTGAAACCGGTCAAGTTATAATAATACATCGTTATATTGGTAGTACGGGTAGTAATTTTTCAATTCATCATTAAAATTAAGACATGGGAAGTGATGGGTATTTCGGTAAGGAGCATCGAAAGAAGGGGGGGTAGTGCGCGAAACAATGGTGAAGCAAAGTTTTCAACTCCAAGGAAGAATTGTCCAAGAAACGGACCAATTACAGATCTGCCAGAGTACGAAATGTGCAATATTCGACAAATAATTTACAAATTCCACAAAACGGAAGGGTGTCATGTGACATTAATACGGTTAAACCAGAAATTAAAAGAAGAATTAGGTTGGAAGGTATGCAATGATTCGCTCGGGGCAATTTTGGGTAAAATGGGATTCAAATGGCGACGAACCCAAAACAGCAAAAGAGTGTTAACTGAGAAGGATGACGTGAGAGCTCTCCGAATATCATAATTTCACAAAATTCGATATTTTCGGAGTCAGAATTTGCGGGGCAGGGTATTGTATTTTACAACGATAAAAGGAACGAGAATCGTGATTCGTGAACGAATCGAAGGAATCGATTCCGAAAAAAGGATTGATTCCGATGAATCGACTCCTAAGAAGGAACGGTTTAGCCCAGCTCTACACTAAATGACATCACCAACTAAACTGAAATATTAGAGATGGGTTAATCAGCATGCAGTTGTATTGCGCCACAGATTTATATTAATAACTCGGAAAATTGACGAGCACAAATTACGGGAACTGCAGCACAAATTAGCACAAATTGAGCACTAAATGACTGCGCTAACCAAAATGGAATATTAGAGATTGGTTAATCAGCGTGAAGTTGGATTAACCCATAGATTTTTATTAATAACTCGGAAAATTGGCGAGCACAAATTACGGGAACTGCAGCACAAATTAGCACAAATTGAGCACTAAATGACTGCACTAACCAAAATGGAATATTAGAGATTGGTTAATCAGCGTGAAGTTGGATTAACCCATAGAGTTTTATTAATAAGTCGGAAAATTGGCGAGCACAAATTACGGGAACTGCAGCACAAATTAGCACAAATTGAACACTAAATGACTGCACTAACCAAAATGGAATATTAGAGATTGGTTAATCAGCGTGAAGTTGGATTAACCCTTAGGGTTTTATTAATACCTCGGAAAATTGACGAGCACAAATTACGGGAACCGCAGCACAAATTAGCACAAATTGAGCACTAAATGCTGCAAATGAGAAAACTTAGCGTTGAGAGATGGGTCAATCCAACTTCACGCACCTCTTCACTTTAAAAATTCACTCTGGAACCTGGAAATAGTCCCAATAAGTATGTTATGAGATAGGTACCTACCTCTTCGCGGGCATTCAAGAAAAGTGGGAGGAGCGCCATACGAAGCGCTGACGTCAAACCAATTACAAAGCGAACTAGCATGTGGGCGTGATAAGTGAATTTATTTCGCTACAAAAAAATTTTTTGAAAGAAAATTTTGCCGTAAATCTATTACAATAACAATTTTCTGTCATTTTCGTGCCAAAAATATATATCTTATTTTTCTCCGAACCTCCCTATTCTTACGCGATTAAGTAGATATATCCTGCGACTCAGCAATGTTTTGAAATGCAGATGCGTTTTGTCAGGTTCCCGTCAGGAAAGGGATGTTTTTCAAGAAAATTTTCGTGCAAGTTTGCATCGATTCCCAATAAATATTGTCTTTGCTTAACGCAGATTTTCTTGAAAAACATCTTCCCTGGCGAGGACAGGAACCTGGCAGAATGCATCTGCATTTCAAAACAATGAGCTTAGTACAATATTTCTGAGTCGCAGTAAGCATTTCCAGGATAAATGCATACTTTACTACATTTCAGAGTAGTTCGACTCTGTATAATAGTAAGGAATACCTACTAATACGCTATCCGTTCACACCCATTACTTCAAAAAGTTACAAATAGTAAATGGAACATGCGTTAGTAAGTTCCTACGAATGAAATATTGCTTGATTTCTGATTATGTGCAAACCAGGCTGTTTAACGGCGCAATTTTGCCTGTGTGTGTGTGTGGGTGTGTGTGTGGGTGTGGGCGTGTGTGTGTGTGTGTGTGTATGGTCCGCTTTATTAATAATATCATTGGTCCTCCTTTTATACCCTCTAGGGACAGTGTACGGGTAAGCACCGTAGAGTGACTTCATTTAGCCTCGGCATATTAAAAAACACATGTGTTTCGGGGGGCTATGGGGAAAGCACTACGCCTCAAGTCGCCTATTATTACCCCAGGTGCTCGTTTCCTTAAGATAAATCAGAAAAGTTGTCAGGTATGGTGAAAGGCGGACGCTTAGTTCAGTTTCCGATGTTCAATCCCTAACGCCCGCCGTTCGCCATATATCTGACAACTTTTCAGCTTCAGTTCAACGAAATGAGCTCCTGGGGTAATAATAGGTGATTTGAAGCGTAGTGCTTTCCCCATAACGCAATTGTTGATTATTTTCCCCCTTATAATCACTCGTAAATGTTGCGAGTACAGATATTTCATCTTCTAAAGAGATTTTTATTTCATTTCTTTCAATATACATATTTCTCTCCTCCATCGCCTAAGTTTTTCCAGTTGCAGTTCCTTCGTTATTTAGTAACTTCTAAGATTCATTAAAGTTTAGAAACCTTAATAAAATTTTGTTTCCCAATCCCGAATCCCGGGATCCCGGTAAAATGTCGATCCCGAAATCCCGAATCCCGGGATTTCGGGATCGACATTTTACCAGGATCCCGAAAAATACCGAAACAATAATTTACGCAAAAGGAATTTTTTTGCATTGCAAAATTATTGTTCATGTATCCCACAGGACGTTACGCCCATGTCCTTACAAGTTTCTATCAGCGCCGTGGGTCAGTTTCGGCGCCGCACCTCCGCGTGCGTAAATAATCCAGTAAATCACCAGTCGCCGATTGTATTTATGTAAATACGTAAATTGGTTCGGGGTGTTTATTAGTTATAAATAATGGCAGGAATGCAACGTTTAGCGATTTTTCGTAAACGTTTAAACGCGTTTATTAAACGTTTAAACGGCGTATAAACTTAACAATATTGCAAAATTGTTTTGAAACTTGAATAATTAGAAAAAATCAAACGTCGCGTCGTTTGAAAGTTGGGTTATAAATCATAAAATAATATGTACTTATACCGTTGAATGAGGACTGCGGCGCTGGCGGCGAAAGTCCTCAAAGGGATGCAAACAATCAATTTGAAAAGTGCATGACGGTTTTGCAATATTTAAGTGGTCGCCTCGCTTTTGCTCTTACGCGGTGCGTGCCTAGCACTAGCCGCGGCTTTTTTATCTGAAATTTAAGGATGCCTATATCTAAATTTTATTTGCATTTCATTTAAACGTTCCCCAAAACGGGTAGTGTCCACACGTGCGGTTAAACGTTTAAACGTTACATCCCTAAATAGTAGTGTTTCCTATTTCAACTTCTGAATTTCGGGTTCGGGATTCAATCCCGGGATCCCGGGATTCTAAATTTCGATCCCGAAATCCCGAAATTGAATCCCGATCCCGAATTCTTAAAACCCTAGGTACATAGTATTCGGACTAACCGATGTATCTATCTCAACAAACACACCACCATTAATCCACGGTGATAAGAAGCCTTAGTAACAGCTACAACGACCAAGGTGTATGAACCTTTCCCAAAAAGGTTCAGTCATCTCAAAAAGGTTAAGTGCCTGCCAGCTTGAAAAGTTTTTAAGAATTATGAAGATAATCTGCTTACCTATGTGGATTATATTTTCGACTTTACAGGTTTAAGGACCCCACATACGATTATTAACCCTATTAATCTTTCACTGACACCAAAGGAAAATATTTTGCTTAATATTATTCTTACACATTGGGATTCTCGCAACGTACATAAAAACTTGAATAAATTATTAAACTGGACACCTAAGTTGATGGCGGTCATTTACAACAGCGACAAAAAACCTTGCTATTGTAAAATTAATTTGAATGGCATAAAGGAACAATAACCCTGTATACCAAACACAGTAAGTGTTGACTCATGTAAGTAGGTATGAGGTAGTAACAGTAAACCAATAAGTAAAATGCCAGTAGAATTGCATCCACTCAGGTAAGTAGCATATTTTTAATCATTGTAAGTATATTTATTCAAATCGTCTTAATGTTTTTCCGAAGACTGGTTGGACGCGCACGTTCGACCTTTCTTCTCCTAAGCTTTTCCCCAAAAGTAGAATATCCTACAGTCCCGAATATTTGCAGTCATCTAATCTCGGCATTCCTATCCCTCTTTCTATTCCAGTATACGCCTCTAGCATTTCGCGAGCTAATCCTTTTTTTTTAGAAGATGTCCTACTTCTATTACCATCCGAACTATCCTATCCTTATTGTCGTCCACATATTTCCCTTCGCTTTCTTAGGAAGCCGTGGGAAAAAATTAAATACTAGGTTAATACTAGATGGTCACAGAAATGTCATCTACCTCAAACAATGTTCAATTTCGTTAGTTTAAAAATATTAGTTAGTTCAAAATATTACAAGCAGCGGCAAATTCAGAATGCTTTTGCGCTGTCATAATTTATTAGACAAAGACATATAACCGTTATATTTTAGCAGAAATTTTAATGCACTTCTTTTAACCCAGTGAAATTTACCTGTGCAGTTTGCAAATTAAAGAACCAACAGTATGCAAATGGCATCATAATCAACTGGACCTACTTTGTGTCGATTTAATGACGCTTATAATGGGTACCCGGTACCTCACCTAGTTTAAGATAACAAATGTTTAGTTTTACGACTTTCGAAGTAGCGCTAAAAATACATTGCTGTAAGTATTGTTATTTATTTGTTACATAGTTTACAAACAAGTATGAACTTTGATGCAAATTCTTATCAAACATTTAAACGGAAGTCGCTTTATCACTTTTATTAATCGAACTTGATAAATTTCCTAAAATTTTTAGCAGGATACTGTGCGTTATATTTTCGAAAGGCTGTGACTTTAAACATACTCTTCTTTGGAGAATAACTGATTCAGTCTGTGGTGTGAAAATAAATAACCAACATTTGCTTCCGAAAACCTCCATGACGATAGTTTCCTGAACATAACGTGTGTCTACTCATACTCTAAGCGGCAAGGTCTTCATTCTGCCCGAAAAACTCTGCATAGGTGCTGACTGAGATACACGTCCATAATATTTTTTGTGTTCCGTGCCTCAATTTGAGGTAGAAATGGAGCCCTACTGTTCTCACTGTTTTGTCTGTATGTCTGCTTTGAACGATTGTAGCTAATCATCATGTACCCACCATCTAACTAAAACTTGAAGCATTCGCTTCATTCTGCTACCCCTTCAATTCTTTGTCAAGGAATACCAAAAAAATATTTATTTTTCCCAGCTAAGCACATTGAAACTTTCGTAACGAATTTCTGCATATTTATTTTGCGTTCCGAATGCATTTGTTCGAACTGTCCACTGCCGCTCATTACAAGTATATGTATAATTAATGGAGTAAGTAATAGACTCTTACACATATCTGATCTCAGTGAGGTAGTTATACAGTGTGCCCAAGATAAGAATGCACAGCATGGAGATATTGGAAATGGCAATATACAATGTACGGATTCGGTTAAATGGCGAAAAGGTTGCATAGTTAAGGGACTATTAAAACGGTCTTAAAGCTCAAAAATATTTTTCGTTTTTGGGCCATTTCTAAAAAAATAAACTTATGAAATTTGGTTTTATATTTTTTCACTTTATTATAAGAAATAGCGAAAAACTATAGCTACCTATTTCTTCATTACAATTTAATGTGGCAATGCCGTTTTTCTTCTCAATTTTTATCAAATTGTTTACAGGCTGGTGTAGTACACAGTGTGTATTTGTATTTTCTTATGCAACACCATCTGTTTCCTTCCCTTTTTGGATTTAAACCAGGTTTAGGAAAATTTTGAAACAAAAGCTCCAACTATGCAGGGTGTCTCCAAAATGCGGGTGCATAGTTTAACCACAGGTTCCTGGACCCAAATTAAAGCGATTTAACCAAAGTTACCTTACGTGATTTGCAGTCAGCGTTCTGCTTCACAGTTCTGGTAAAAAAATCATTTGCCTATACTTACCTGCCTAACAACAGAACGCTTGGATCGATTTGGCTGATATTCGGCATGACAATCCATTCATATCTTTTTAGGTGTGATTGATTATTATAAGTGGACCCTTAGTACCTACCTATATGAATCTTGGGAGCCATCACACACATCAGAGAGTAACTCTTTAATGACAAGGCTGATAACTTTAAAACACACATCAGAAAGAGCGATGCAATTGCAAAGTTTTTCGTATCTTTGTAATTTGTGATGTCTGTTACGGATTAAACACAAAAAAATCTGGATAACTGCACCGTTCGCTTCTTATAAAAAATGGCTAGTAGTCTAGTTTGGTAATAAAAAAGAAGGTGACACAAAGAAAACTTGTTATAATTCGTTGACGATTACACATTTTTTGTGCTGGGTCCTGTCACTCATCAGATTGAATTTCGTTTGGTCTAAATCGCAAAGCGCCCCTTTCACGATCAATCGAATTGACATTCTAATTGAATCAAGGAAGGATTTCAAAATTTTCGTTCATCAATTCATCAAATATCTTACACGGTCAATCAAATTGTCAAACCTTGGTCGGACCACCAATGGCCAACTGGGCACTAATTGAATTTGTGGGATTTTTCCTTTTAATATCGTAGTAAACACCAACATAACACATTATGTCTTGATAAAAATTAAAAATTTATAAAAAATAATTGTTCAAAACGCTTCCAAACATCAACTTTTTCAAACGAGTTTTTTCGCTTGCGCGCCTTTTAAACTTAATGACGTACCTACATTGCTCAAAGCCAATTAAAACGCGAGACATTTTAGTTACAGCATATTTTTTTGTCATTTTCGTTTGTCAATTTCTAGTATCACGTCAGATTCAGATGTAAAAACAGCAAGCAAAGGTTATGCAAACGTCATAAGTGGCATCTGATAAAATACGAATAACCTGCTTCCTCTCAAAACCGCTGTGTTGTCATATAATTCAGAGCTAAGTCCAAACGCGTTTTTAGTTCTTCAGTTCAGTTTTCTCGAAATAATTTTAGGTGGCATAGCCATTGTGTTTTACAAAGGTTTCATTTTCATGTATATAATATAAATAATTCGCTATTTATCAGAAAAGTAGAAATAATAATTTCAAATTACATATGACAATATGGGATGCGCGCGTGACGTCAATTGCTCATGGCAAAATTATTCATTATTTTTTTTCTGTCTTAAAATGAAGTACAGAGAAAAACGCAAAAATAGGAGCCAAATATTTTCATCCAAATTTTCAATATTTCAAACAAAAAAAAGTCGTCGAGTTGCCATTCGATTGATTGTATAAGGGGAGATTTAGAGGAATCAAAAATTACAAAGATATAAAAAAAATTGTATAAAAAAACAATTTATCGGCCTTGCCATGAAATTTTCTGACTGATCTGGATCACGACTTCCGTGCTTCATAAACTACATACAACAATCGTCAAACGTGATGGCGAAAGCCCGCGCAGGCAAGGCCACGCCCTAGTTTCAGGTAGTGGCGCGAGGTTCCCTGGACTATAGATGAATTTATTATGAAGTTAATCGTGCGCCACTGACAATTGCGTGCGTCTACCGAAAACCAATCCCGGTCGAGACGTAGTGGATGAATAATGGGGATTACTCAACTGCGCATCTCTGTTGCTCGCCATCACGTCTGAAGATTACCGTAAGTATACCTATGTATTATGGCGGTCTACTGGCAATAGCCAATTTCGTCTCAAAAGATGACTGTCCCATTTCTTCTGCAAATCATCTAACGCTTTTCTTTGAAATAGAATAACCTGTACTTGGATTTCTTTCTTGATTTTGCTAAAAGGTTGTGGAAGATTAAAGTCAATATTTTTGATGTTACCGATATTTTGTTATGGCTTTATGGTATTCAATTAGAAACTTACCAAAGCTATTTATACTCTGAGAGACGGTCCAATTCACGAACAAAAAATTACCAATGTCATCTAAAACTGCGCACGTGGCTTTAGAAATTAGAAGATCCGATAAAAAAGAGACTTTCTGTTTTAGAAAACCAAGTTATGGTCAACGGGAAATGCTGGAACGACTACAATATTTTATTTAATAAGCTAGGTGGGGAAACTCTCAAAACAATATTATATTTATTTATTTATATTATATTTTATTATACCTGAGCTGAGGCATGCCTAACGCAAAATTCAGTCGACGCCCCTGAAAGTGGTAAGTATAGATATCGTCCTAAGCCATAAAAATCTAATCAAAAAATGCACATGGCTGTCAGTAATCAATTGATTTAAAAAGATATACGCCGAGCCGTTACTAATTAATTGCCAATTACATATGTTTACAGCTTACAAAAACCGTCTTGTATAAGTTCAACGAACATATATCTAGGCAACTATCTTTAGCACACATTATCTAGAAGCAGCGCAACATTTTATATGAAATTAAGAGGTAGGTATTTTCCAAAACACTGCTTCTGTGTGCCTTTCCTCTTACCGAATTATATCCAGAAAATTGTGTAACTTGTTCCACTTTTCCAAAATATATAAATATCTTATGCATTAAGACCTATTAGTGATTTCACCAAAAATTGAACTGGTAATAACAACAAAGATTCCTGATTTAATTATGGAAATGAAAACAACCCAGTCTAGTGTTGTCTAATGTCTAGTTGGAAGCTCTGTAGCGAAAATTAGACCTCAATAAGAAAAACTGAAGTATTGAGAAATGGCCAAAAATCTGTTTTTATCTCAGCTACGTAATAAGTAGGTCTGCCAGCCCTCGTAGTTACCGAGATCGCCAAACCTCAGTTTAGTGTGTCATTTGCTAAGTGAATGTGCCAATTCTGCTGTTTGCCTATTAGCTAGAACTTCTTTTTTACTGTTCCAATTTTCAACGGGAATGCATTTAGTTATTTATTTCACAAACATCGTCTTTTCAAGATGGAGACACTAACCCAGTTTTAGGTATGAAAAATAATTTCATGTATTAAACACTTCATTCTATAAAATTATTACAAAAGCATATCTTAATAAAAACAAATTTTCACTGCTTATATGAGATTATAACCGACCACTTTACAAGTCAACAAAATCTAAACACAAATCTTAGTTATTTCAGGCATACCTATTAGAAAACAAAACAAATAGATAGGTGTGCAGTATACTGCAGTTTAGTTTGGGAATTAATATAGGTACCTGTCACCATATTAAATATTTGTCATCAAACAAAAGCATCTGATTATTAAATTCAATCCCAGAAATTAATTTTTATCTCAAAACAGTAGATCTGTCACCAAATAAATTATATCAGAACCTTATTACGATGTATGTTTTATTCTGGTGTTGTCGCCAACGCAGTAGCAACAATTAATTAGTTTAGTTATCAAAATAATAGGATTTATGAATAATTTAATAGTTCTTGTTTCAAAATTAATGGAAAAGTATCTAATAAGAGGTGGGTCCAAAGTGGCGTGATCCCCCCGATTTGTATATTTTTTACAAAAATCTCTCAGGTTAAGGTCAAGCGGAGCGGAGCGTTGTTAGTCTCAGTCGTTAGCGTTTATAATATTATTATCTTCAAAGATTATTCGCGTGGGCGGCGGGGGGTCAAGTTAACTTACGAATACCTCAATTTGTATTATTTGATACTATAACCAATTACGTTTTCGGGTGATTATACCTACATAAAATTACAGATAATCGTTTTTAAATAGTTTGGCGTTAACAAGTTGGTGACGGATCCATCATTCTGAGAACAAATCTAATTATTGAGTAACTAAAAGCGGAATAAATTGGTTACCTATAAAACCACACGATGTAAAGGGTCTTAGACATAAATTAATCATCTAAGGCCTTTCAGAAATTAGAACATAACCTAAAATGAATTCACTTCACAAACACGATAAATACAGCCTGGTCAGTAAAAGATAAGTATAAAACACAATGGAACAATCGTAACGTCTTTTTCAAAGGCTCGCTCAAAATTAAACGGAATAATTTTCAACAAAAAAATAGTGAATTCAAATTCCAACATGCATATTTTCATGCATTCTCGGATAATAAATTAAGCTTATCGTTCCGTAAAGCGTAAAGTAAATATAACATAGGTGGGTACTTAGATAAATATAATGAACGACGCAAACTTACATAACTGTAATCAGACAACCCAAACAAAAAGGAAATGATATGCAGAGATGAAGGAGAATTTCGCATTTTGCAAAAAGCTTACTTACATTAATTTGATTAATTATTGTAGTGTATAGTACGAGAATATAACAAAACATAATATATTATATTATTTTTCCAGTCCTAACAACTATAGGATAATAATAAATTAATACAAACATGAGTAGGTACCTAAATTTGTAAATTAGCTCCGCAGGTCTAGAAGCTAATGGACTGTCTAACTAATAATTCTTCGTTCCTGCTTGTCATACTGCGCCAACTCCAATTTTAGTAACTCTTTCAGCAACGCATTGTTTATATTTTCTTTTTGGTGTTCCCCCTTTCTTTTCCTTCAATGTTAATACTGTTTTAACTAATCGCCCCAAGCAATTTAGTATCTGCCTTCTACATCTAATCCGTCAAAATAATTGTCCATTTGCTTGTTAAGTACTTCTGATTTCTGGTTTCCTCTTGCGCTTCGAAAGTTGTTCTTCTGATTCTGATTGTGATATGTCTCAAAAGTCTCCTGTGTCTTACTTACGGTTGGTCTTGTGTCTTGTATCTATATCCCAGTTTTCTTTCTCTTAATTTAATGATAAATTAATATTGCTTGAAATTTTTGTTCCTAATAACTTGTAATATTTTCAAATGTACGTTCCTATTCCTATGATATAGATGGGTCTTGGGCGACTCAATCCAATTCATACCAGTTCATCGCCAGCCCTGACGATGTTCCTTGTGAATAGTACTCGGAACATTCGCATTCAGATCAATAAAAGAAAACCAAAATTTTGGTATATATGGGCATGAAAATATGGCTGAAAGTAAAATACAAATCGGAAACGAGAAGGTAGGGGAAGTCGCAGATTTCTGCTATTTAGGAAGTCAAATAAATCGCGATGGTAGGAACACTAGAGATATAAAGCAGACTGGCGCGGGGCCGCGTTGCTAATAGAAACAACTGCTATGCTCGGGAATGGTAAATATATAAACTCGGAAGAGATTCTTAAAAACGTATGTATGAACTACAGCTTTGTATATGGGTGCACGAAACTTGGACGATAAGAGAAGCGGATCGGAAAAGAATAGAAGCATTTGAAATGTGGTGCTACAGACGCATGATGAAGATACCGTGGGTAGATAAGGCATTAGAAAGAGTTGAAGAAAAGCGAAAGGAATAGAAGACAATAAAGGATAGGAGAGATAGGATGGTAGGATGGTAGGATGGTAAGAGGCCCAGATTAGACAACTGCTCTCAAATAGTAGGGGATGTAAGATGTTCTACTTTTGGGGAAATGCGTAGGTTAGCTCAGGATATAGTGGAGGTGCGCGTCTAGCCAGTCTTCGGACTGAAAACTTTATGGTAATGAAATGAAGTGTCGCGCAGGTACTCTTGGTTACAGAAGGTTGGTGATGCCATGTCATTCAAGCAAGTTACCATACCCAAGCTGTATTAAATCAACGAAAAAGTATCTTTAAAGCAACATTAACAAATAAAGAGTAACAGTATCAACAAATTTACACACAGAATTCGCTGTCAATTTAATGAAAGACGAGCTCAATAATAAAGTATCTAAACGACCACTACAACGCCTATCTTCCGTTGAACGGGCAGTAATAATCGAAGAAGATGATGAGTGACAGCGTTGCTGCTATGAGATTAAGGACTAAATAGGTACTGCTCAAGGTGTACTATTGGCAATTATGTCAAACTCACTGACTAGGCAAAGATAGTTATCCTACAGGGATGTCAAATTTCTTTGTTAGCTTGTAACAGAGTGTTACGGATACAGCATTTCACATCCGTGGAGTTCAGTTATGAGAAGAACGCATGACTAAATATCGCCGAGTGGCAGCCTGGACATTGAGGACTCCGCAGTAAAAGGAAAGAACTTTTATGCTCGGGAATGGTTAATGTAAACACTCAGAAGAGACTCTTAAAGGCATATGTATGGAGTACGGCATTGTACCGGTGCGCTGAAACTTGGCCTAAAGGAGAAGCGGATCGAAAAAGAATAGAAGCGTTTGAAATGTGGTGCTACAGACGCATGATGAAGATAGCGTGGGCAGATAAGGTTAGCAATAGGGAGGTATTAGAAAGAATTGGGGAAAAGCGAAAGGTATGGAAGACAATCAAGAATAGAAGGGATAGGAGTAGGACACCTTATGAGACACGAAGGAATTGTTCGCGACATTCGGTTTCGTGTTCGCGGAGGTTCACCTCCTGGGTAAGGGGTTGGGAGCGTCTTCGCAATAACGTGGAAGCGAAGACGGTAGAGAGAGGGCCACACTGATTTGAGTGACTGGAAGGCGATAGCTTCCAGCAGTGATATTGTCCTTGAAAATTAGAGCGGGACCGGTGGCGGTGATGTGGTTTAGCTATGAGGTGTAGCTGCAGGAGAGCTCCTAGGAGAGGCTAATTGATAGGCATCCTCGAAGGAGGCGTGAAGGCGGCGGCGGAGCGTGGTCCACCCTCGGGTGAGTGGCTGGAAAGCGGTGTCTTCCAACGACGGCGTCGTCCTAGAAGTTGTTAGCTAAGGGGTGTAGCTAGTTGCAGCGAGTGCCTCCTGGGAGAGGCTAGTTGATAGGCGTCCTCGAAGGAGAAGTGAAGGCGGCGGCGGAGCGTGGTCCACCCTGGAGTGAGTGGCTGGAAGGCGGTGGCTTCCAGTGGCGGTGTCGTCCTCGAGGTTAGCCCGATTGAATCAGTGGAGTCGGCTCGGTGGTCCCTGAGGTCGATGACGATGTCCAAGTCCCAGCCGGTAGGCAGGTGCTGGGCTGGGTGATGTCCTGGAGCTGGCGGTGAAGTCCAAGTCCCGGCTGGTGCTGATGGTGTCCGTATGTCCTGGAGCTGAAGGCTGAGCTGTCCTGGTCCTGCTGGTGGTGATGGCTGGGCTGTCCTAGTCCTGCTGATGGTGGTTCTGGTGGTCCAGAGCATCGACCCTCAGAAGAAAGTGATTCTATGTGGAATTGGTCCAGTATTTAAATAAAAATTGTAGACTTGTCAGGGGGGCAAGGCGTGTGGTGTTAGCCAAGCCCTCATCGTCATGGAATTTCCCCAAAAACTTTTGTGAAAAGAGTACCTACCTTATGTTTTCCGTAAAGGTCTCTACGAATAGTGAAAATAAGAATATGGCTTAGACGCCCGTTAAAACGAGAATAATACTACGAAAAAATATAAATTCGAGATTTACATTGTGTTGTTAAAAATGTGACTAATACTAGGAAAGTTAACGTAATCACTATGCTTCTAGATATTGTAAACTGAATGGTTCTAAACTTAAAACAAACCTAATAATATTAATAAAATTAAAAATACAAAAATTCTTTAACCACAATTACGACGCTTGTAATTATGTGTGACATGTGCCATGACCATTTCTGTTAAGAAATTAAAACGACTGTTCTTAGTTTAAAAATTGATTATTTTTTCGTCTTTAAATTATTATTACGTATTTGGTTTGAGGTAGAGGTAGGCCCAGATTAGACTATTGCACTCAAATAGTTGGTGATGTAGGATAGTAGGATGTTCAACTTTTGGGGAAATGCGTAGGTTAACTCAGGATAGGAAAGGATGGAGGTACCCGTCCAACCAGTCTTCGGACTGAAAACTTTGTGATGATGATTGTGATTGGGTTTGATGCTACTTTGTAAATGTCAATCCACAATGTGAAAATATTATTTTTTGTAGGAGAATTGGGTGCTTTACAGAAGAAATGAGACAACCCGTATAAATGTAAATAATTTTAAAGTATGAAGAACTAAAAATAAGAACGAGTCTCTCATATAAAATTTTTCTCTAATATGCATAATAAAGACCCAAAATTCCGCTGCGACACTATTTGGACACAATATAAGGCAAAAATAATGAAATTGGGACAACCTATGCAGGGAATGTAAATTATATAAAACTCTGCGAAAACAGATCCAATACCGAACAAAAGAAATTTAATTACTAAGGAATAAAGGATGCGTAAATTGTGATAAGAGAAGAAGCGAAAATATACTAATGATTTATTTGTTTTTACGACACGTGGAAAAGTGAAAATTAAATATTGCGTTTCAATTTGTTTATGATGGGAAAATGCATAATTATCATTTAATTTGTTTTTTATTTTTATTTTAAATTAATGCCTACTTATTTACCTACATACTTACAGATCCCATTAATAATGTTTCGAGACATCATTTTTGTCAAGTCAGTTTGACTGGCATCTGAATACATTATTCCATTATAATAAATTACCAGGATGCAAGTAAATATATGTAAAGAAATGCAAAACAAAAGAGCTCATACCACCGTTCCTTTTCTTAATAGACAAGGTAAACTCGTTTTGAATTGGCAAAAAGCACATGCCGTACACGGGTATTTTTAAAGCAGTTTTTTAATGCTTCGGTGCAGATCGACGAACACTGCAACCTTAATTCAATAATAAATGTCATTAAAAATTACGGAAATGAGAGTGCAAACAGCAACGGTCCAATAACAGACACATGGGGATACCTAGAAACTATTCAATTAATCTATAATTACAAAAATAAACGACGTCCTGTTTTTAATCAGCTAATAATATAAAAACTGAATCGACAAACTTGGACAGCATTAACTTGTCAAACAAGTAGCCTTCATAATGGACTGCAATTAAGATGCCACTCATTTTCATCAAACAATTTACAATGTCGCAAAACAGTAGCAAACTGCGACAACGTACTATCACAAGTGTAAAACTACGAGTATGTAGCTAGAGCAGTATAAATATTTATCAAATACAGCAGATATTCCGGGTCAAAGCAACATTTAAGAGTTGGCAATTTTATTATATAGCGCTGCGCCGGTTGTTCATACAAGTTTCCCGCCAGCAGTGCAAGTAACAACAACTCGAATTAGTCCCTCAAGAAGAGCGCGAGAACTCAAGATGCTGAGGTGATACGAAAGGGGACTTTTAGTGGTTGCATTTTTAAAGAAAAATTTGGTGAGTGATGTATCATGATTTTTTAATATTGCTAAATGTTATTTTTGTGTGATGCGGCGCAGTAAAGTCAATGCCGTTAAATTTTAATAGAAATTTTTCTTGTAACTTTTACCTTTAATTTCGAAATTTTGATATTTGTTAAAAACTTATCGTGATATCAGTTTTATGTTTAAGGTTAAGGATACAAGAGAAATGCGGCGATAACTCAGCGGACCTTTACAAAACATTTGTTTGAAAATTGAAATCAAACAGCAAACCTGTCAAAAATTACATAATTTGAATTTTCAGTATACTGAAAATACTCCTATAACTTCTGTGAATATTTTTATGTCAGTATAAGAAGTAATGTTCATTCTGTATACCAACCGAGAATGTAAAATCACAGACAGTTAATGAACTTTGATTATTGACATTCTGTGCATCGCGTTTTCTTCTTTGTTATATTTACGTGTGGGACTTTCTCGCTATATTCGCGTATTACGAAAGAATATAGTGTTTACGTACAAAAACTTTTCATTAGTTTGCTGCAAGATGTCACAAATCTAAATTTATTTTCTTATTGGCTCACAACCACTGTAATACATCTCCTGTTTGGTGAATCAGCGGGCACTTTAGGCTAAAGGTGCGACAACCTCTCATTCTGTAATTCAAAAGTGAAAATTTAATAGTCGGCTTCATTTTTAATTCCGTCTTGTATAAAATTATTTTTAGTTATACATACAGTCCATTTTTTTCTGCACAACACCTAATTTTGTTTTGTTTTACTATGAGATTGTATACAAAATATTTCTTGATTGAATTGCACATTTTTTATGGTGCCACCGAAATGTTTTTAGAAATTTTGGCAAATTTTGCAAATGATACCTATACCTTCAGACTGAACATAATTGTGGTTGCGGTGCTCTGATGAAGAAAATTTAATACCTCGGAGTAATCATTGCGATAATGAAAAAAACAAACGTATTATACAGGAACCAATTGCGTAACTACTGAGGAGACAGTGGCTCCCGGGTCCACAGATTTCTACAGCCCCTAAAGCATTGTACAGAGTGGCCCAAATTGGGTGCAAGTATGGGGTATCTTGGTAAATATTAGTGATAGAGAAAAACTGATAAAGCACTTGCGATCTCTTTTTTTACGTTCAAGTCAAAGGTGCAGATAAACTTTTGGAATTGTTTTTCATTTCCGAGCTATGGACGAAAATTGAGTTTTTTGACATTTCGAGGAATGCTTGTATCTCGCTTATTATAAGAGATCGTGGGATGCAATGTAGACATTTTAATGCACTTTTTTGAGTAAAATACAGTGGCGTAATCAAAATTTTTATATTATAAAGGGTTTCGCAACTGCGGGCCAAACTTTGTAATTTTAAATGGCGGCCATATTTGATTTTCATTTCGTTGAATAGAGGAATTTTTTCTGCTTTCAACAATATATAGTTTGACATATCTGTCTTCAATAATTACGGAGTTATGACGAATTTTCTGTCTGAAACATAAAACGTATTACCTAATAGGCTTCTTTCACAGTCATAGCCATCTTATGTTTTCGACAGATATAATAGGTAATTATTGTCCACATCGTCACTATTTTTTTAAATTGGCATAAATATGTATTTATAACATCGAATTAAATTATGCATGTAATGAATGAATAAATACCTATATATCAAATTTTATCACAAATAAACATACTTACAAAATGATACTATTATTATATTCTAAGCAATAAACAGGCTATTTCAGCTGCTAATTTATATTTTAAATGGTATCTTGAGCGTCGTCTACCTCATCCACAAATATTAAGAAGATTTGAGAACATTTTTATTAATTTTGATCTTCAAGCAGCAGAGTCTTCTGAATATGGACGGATGAGGTTGATGACGCTTGCGATAGCGTTCAAAATATAAATCGGCAACTGCGTTGGCATGTTTTTCGCTTAGAATATAACACTCATCATATTATATTTCTCCAAATTAGAAAATTCCATTTTGTGTTAATGATCCACAACAATAGCACTAACAATAATTGTTGAAATAGGTATCAAATAATACATAAAAGTTAAATGCTGTGTTAGTTTGTTTCATCATAGCCACCTAATATTTTCGACAGACATAGTAATTATCCGCATTAATTAATGAAACAGAAAATTCGATATACTTAGCTGCGTTAATATTGAAGTTAGATAAGTATATCAAACTATATATTTCTGAAATCAGAAAAAATCCTCCATTCAACTGTGTGAAAATCAAATATGGCCGCCGTTTAAAATTACACAAGTTTGGCACGCAGTTCATAAACCCTGCATTACATTAAAAGTCTGACTACGCCACTGAATTTTACTCAAAAAAGTGTATTAAGAATGTCTACATTACATCCCACCATCTCTTACAATAATAATAATAATTCCTCGAAATGTCAAAAAACTCCATTTTCGTCCATACAGTTTGTATGATAGATCTTTGCGCGTGCGTCACAACTGCTTACATATGAAACAAATCAATTCAAGGTCGAGTGTATTGTCAAGCAGTGGCGTGTGTTTTTATTTTGCTCAGATACAGATATAAATATGGTAATTTAACAGTTACATCATGTATTAATTAGTAGGTATGGCACCAGAAGAAGAAGAAATGAAAGAAACTTAGATTTTTAAGATATATTTTGTGATGCAATTCTAGATTTTAGTGAGTTCATAGTACCTATTTAAAAAATAATCTTACCTTGTGCATACATGTTGTATATAACATTACGAATTTCCATTTTTTGGCATTCGTCTAAATCTTCGCTTTTTTACTTTTTCCGTAGCCGGAATTTTCCTGGACTAAGCAAAGGCTCATTTCTTTCTGAACGTACTTTGATGCTGGAAACTGTACGCAAGCTAATCTTTAAAGCATCAGAAACACGGTAAAACATTATAAAAAGTTTATAAAATTAATTCCACATTATGACATTTACTTGACAGTAGGTACCTACACCACACGTCTATGAACTGAAACGCTGAATGGCGCTTCGACATCACTTCATATAGTCGCATTTGTGCTCCGCTCAATATTGTATTATGAGACGTATGTCTTACAACCAAATGACATACGTCGCTGCATTTATATTAAGGAATGGTACGGGCTAGCAGTAGGCGCGTATGTCTTAACTAATTTTATACACACGCAAAGATCCATTTTACAAAGTATAGCTCAGAAATGAAAAACAATTTCGAAAGTTTCTATGCACCATTGACGTAAAAAAAGAGATCGCAAGTGCTTTATCAGTTTTTCCCTATCACTAATATTTACCAAGATACACCATACTTGCACCCAATTTGGGTCATCCTATAATGCATTGCCTTGAACATATACGACGCGCACAAAAACATACGGATTTTTTTATATTATTCATGTTACGGTAAATGTAATAAACTGGCTATTACGTATAATTGCAGGTCCTTATGTATATATAATTACCAAAAATGTGATAAATAAGTGCAAATTTTTCACATTTACCGGTGAATTTATATAATTCCCAAAGTATACTGGTCAATTTATTAAATATCCTTGAATTAATTATATATACCGGTAATTATGAATAGGTTAGAAGACGAACTGGAAATAATAATAAATTATTTTATTTTCTTTTACTTTCTGTCCAAATTATCAAGTTATGGAGCTGTAGTAGTACTAGAGGGTAGGCGTCGTGACACTTGCGTATATGACATTTGCGTACATAAGGAAAGATGAGCCCAGCAGGTAAAGCGGGCAGTTCGAAACAAGCGGCACTTGCGTACAACATAAAAATCTGTCAGGTTAAGGTCAAGCGGAATGAAGCGAAGCGAGCGGAGAGTTGCAAGTCTCAGTCGTTGGCGTTTATAATATTATTCTCTTCAAACATGCATTTCACAAAACAAATCAAGATTGGGGGATCACCTCAATATTTAACATATCATGTATTCGAAGTAAATATTTAAATTAGGAATCCAGCTGCTACTTGAGAGTCTTGTCACTGCCGAGGTTTATATACTAAAATTGTAATGATTAACTTATTATTTGCTATACCAAAAAAAAGACACAGTTCTTAAGTAATCCAATAGAACTTTACCAGTGGTTTCCTTATATTCTGAAAGGAAAATGTAAAGGAAACAACGACAGACATGAACATGATGCTACCGGAGACACTGCGATGGAAAAGTTAAATAATCTTCGAACAAGGGAGTTGAAAAGTGTTGGACTCTGAAAGATCAGGCTCCGTGGTAGTTTTAAGTCATTAGGTCATTATGAAATTCGTTTATTAAGTTTGTATGAGAATAAACTTCTACTTCAATAACCAATCTTAATACCATTTTCTTGCTTCTCATTATATTTTTTTCTTTTTCGTCATAAAACACAGCAGTAGCTGACAATAATAACAGTAATCATCATCACTTTTCATGTCTATTGAAAAATGGCAAATTCGCGGGATGATTGCTCGGAAACGACTGAAAAACAGCTCCAACTAAACTGAGTGTAAAAATTCGTGCAAATTTTCCCCTGTTTCACTTGCACAGACCGATCTGCACAGATAACCTGAGCGTCTAAACCCGCCTTTAGAAAAATATCAATTGCGCCAGTGTGATTTTTTAATGTAACCTCTTAGCAAATGGAATTACTCATCAAACACTAACCTGACCTTTTTTCATTTGAAAGATATTACAATGCATGTAATTTTTGGACACACCTACCTATAAATCGCAAAATAAATGCAATTTACTGTACAGTTAAAATTTTGATTAAGCCTTACAAGAGTTTCTAAATACATATATCACTGTTATAAATTATACAATAGTCTCATTTAAATATTTTTAAAGCATTTCCATAGAAGATAATAATTAATTAAGCCGCTTTTTACAACAGTTTGGCGAAACCTTAAAATGTGGTTAAAATAATCCAACAACCTTTCATTTTTAGGTAAAGTACCAAGGACTTCGGACAGACGTAAAATGAAGACTGCTTTAGTTTCCACTATTGCCGTATTAACTGTTGTTAAATATGCTTGGACAGATTACACCAATCAGACGTAAGTAAAAACTACCATCATCGCAACCATAATATTAAACGTCAAGGACAATAATTATAGTCAATTGCAATAAATACTCTTTTAATATCAACTTTTGTAATTACAATATTCACGACGTTTAAATTATGCACAATATTCTCGGTACGTGTAGAAAATAGACAATATCAAGAAGTGCGTGTAGCATACATGCCGTTTCAAATTGTATATGTATGCGCCGTTGGTATTTCTATTGTTTTGAAAGTTTAGTATCTTGCGGACAGCAGCATTCAAAACTAATAACAAATACTTAGCTACCCCTAAAAATGCAAGCAAGATGCACAGAAGAATTCGAAAGATTTGAAATTACCGGAAAACAAACGTATTGAGACATGAAAAATAGGTAACAAAAATACATAGAAAACAATAATGAATAGGATAAATAGAATATTAGGACACCTCCTGAGACACGAATGAATAGTTCGCGAGTTGGCTGAATATTGATAAACTGTCGATAAAAAGATTTCTGGCGTCGCTCATTTTGGGAGTAACAAGTCGTTAGTTCTAGTAGCGGCCTAATCTATTTTTATCAATTTTATTTGCAGATAACAGGTATCATCAATATACAGAGTGGTCCATTAGTGGGGCGACGGCCTATATCTCTTGAACCATTCAAGGCATCAATATGAAATTTTGAAAGTGCTTAGAAAAGCCCATGCCGCATCTTGTAAAATTATTTTGGTGTATACCCTGTATACATTTTGCGTAACAAACCGAAGTTATATTTTTTTAAATGGAAACCCCCATTTTTTACATAATCACGTTCCCCACAAAATTTCATGAAATACGATTACCACATTATGGGGTTTCCAATGTGGACCCATCTTTTGTGGCACTATTTACCGAAGCTTAAGATGTCTTTAACGAATTAGATTCACAGACTATTCTACTTGCAAATTCTGTTAATGCCTTTGCCATAGTACTTTATATTATACAGGGTGGTCAACATACGCATAATTGAATTTTTCTCAAGAATTCCAAACGAAACACTCTGTATATTAATTGCACATTTACAATTTTATTCAGATTTCCACATTTAACTTAAATTCGGACATTTTCCGTTTTAAATCGATTAAATTAGGCAATTTTGTTGCGTATTTTTAAAAGAACCTCTAACAGGACCTGTTTTTCAGAATTTCATGCAACACAATTTACCCAATCTTTTCAATAATGTGCCCGAAAATGTGCAAAATGATATGTGGTTTCAACTGGACGGAGCTCCAGCACATTTTCAAATGAACGTTTTCGTAATAAATGGATTATTAGTGGTTCCGCAGTAACCTGGCCTGCACGATCACCTGACTTTACCCCACTCGACTTTTTCCTATGGGGTTATGTGGAAGACAAAGTACATGTGAATCACCAACAACCCATGAAAATTCGTAAGAACGGATAAGGCAAACATTTGCAACAATCACGCCGCAAATGCTGGAAATATTAAAGAGTCGGTAGCAAGTAGAGCTCGAAATTTATTGAACAACATGGAAGACATTCTGAGCATCTGCTGGCTTAATGGATTGTCTGCATTTTCTGTATCTTTTTATTTAATTTTAATTTAGTTATTAATTTAATTTTGATAAACTTGTTCTCGCTGCTTAAATTACATTTCCCACTAATGATAAAAGCCAAATTTATCTCATTAATAAATAATTTCTAACTGATTTTAAAGTATTTATCTGTTCTGACTTCCGCAAGAACACCAAATTTGAGAAGAAGAAACTGAAAACACAAAATAAAAGTAAGTTCGTAACTAAATTGATTTAGAAAGTGAGTGGCCCAAATTTTCTTGGTTCTGGAACTCTGGAAGATATTGTGATTTCGAGTTATTTTTATTCTTTTTTTGTTTTTTGTGAAAAAATAGGGGAAATTCGAACGAGACTGTGAAGAAAGACGGTTAAATTTGGAAATTTTTAAGTTTCAATCTTAATTTCTGTAGAAACTGTCGGTCGCAGGCCTGGTAATGCCTGCATCAATTAAAAGCTTAGTAAACTGGCTATTAAATGTGCAATTAATATACAGAGTGTTCCTTTTGAAATTCTTGAGAAAACTTCAATTATGCTTATGTTGGCCACCCTGTATAATACAAAGTACTGTAGCAAAGGTATTATCAGAATTTGCCAATAGAATAGTCTGTGAATCTAGTTCGATAAAGAAATCTTAGATAGCTTCGGTAAGTAGGCGTCAGCATCGCCACAAAGATTGGTCCACATTTACACTAAAATGGCAATATCTTAACATCCCCTGCTGAAAACCCCATAATGTGGTATGTCGTTTTCCTTGAAATTTTGTGGGAAACGTGAATATGTAAAAAATTGGAGGTTGTCATTTAAATAAATATAACTTTGGTTTGTTATGCAAAATGTGAAGGCCCCATATGCACCAAAATAATTTTACAAAATGCGGCATGGGATTTCCTAAGCACTTGCAAAATTTTATTTTGATGTCTTGAATGATTCTAGAGAAATAGGCCGTCACCGCACTATAAGAAATATGTCGCAATTTTCAAATTTTGCTTTATGAATATAAAGGAGCTAGCCTACTCTTTACAAATAGTTGGGAATGTTCTACTTTTGTAATAAATAAGCATAGAAAATAAGTACCTATTACCAGCTGAATAGTCAATACCGAAAAGAAAAAACAAGAAAAGTACATGTCAAAATTTACAATAGTAGATACTATATTACGGTGAGGTTCATGCTCAGCAACTCTTCAAAAATGGTATATGCAGGAATCTATTATTATTTTATAAAATTTAAAAATATATTTTTGATTATAAGATATGACCTTGACAATATCGAAATTTTCTGGTCCAGAAATGCATTAATCCGACACTGATAACTTATGCAATTGGTATATTTTACAACTTTCGAGATCTGAAATCCTGTTCCTGATCGTATATTATGTATTTCAAATGACAACTCAAAGTTGTGTAGGAAATTGCAAATTTCCTAGCACATGTACTTTCTTATTTATTTTCGGTTTTTCCTATAATAATTTATTATTCTTGAAATCTTTCACGTAATATGGGTAATTCCTTTATTACAGCTTCGCCGCGCCAGCAACTTTCATCGCTTAGTATTCATTAAATATGTATTTGCATCTCAGGTCACGGGTCAACAGGTATTTATTGTTAAAAAATATTAATATCCTGTGTTTCATACTATTGCAGTGTTTCCTATTAATTTTCATGAATTAAAAGAATTTGCGTATCACGAATTGAGGATAAAACTTAAATATGCAGCTTCTTTCAAGTAACAAGTTAATTAAAAATGTTCCTAAAATTACCTCTTTATACAGCGCATTTGTTTAACATTGCGTTATAGGGATTTAGATTGTATAAATTTAATCTCGAATTAATGGTTTTTCTGCTGCAAATTTCAAAATAATGTTTAATACACTTTTAATTCGCATCATTTTTAAATGCCCCCATAGTTTTTCAAGTGTAAGAAGCGAAAAGTTTCTAAATGCAAAGGAAA
This sequence comes from Xestobium rufovillosum, assembly GCA_963966045.1. Classification (NCBI taxonomy): domain Eukaryota; kingdom Metazoa; phylum Arthropoda; class Insecta; order Coleoptera; family Ptinidae; genus Xestobium; species Xestobium rufovillosum. The sequence goes on along the minus strand of OZ014493.1, from coordinate 24,327,304 downwards.
ATAAAAAAATTTAAAATTTATTGAAGATAGTAGGCTATTTCGACTAAAATACGCAAATAAATAACAGGTACGAAGTTGCTACTTCACTTAGAAACTCCTACGCAACACGATGGCTTGGAGACCTCTGGCATAGTGTTAACAATTTTCACTTTTTCTTCTGTTGCATAAAATTGCATTTTCACGTCTTATACCTTCGCTTCAAATGACATTTAAATTAAAGTGACAGCTTTGTATTATATGCTTGTCAATGGACACAGCCTGCTAATTTAAAAAGAAAAAAATCATTTGACTAAAATTTCTAACTTATTCCCTTTCTGTTTAAGAAATTTTCGCTTCTAACATTTTAAAAATTATCATGACATTTAAAAATGATGTGAGTTAAATGTGTAATATGGCGGTATCTTCCCGCTTCCTGCGTTCCCGTTTGGTGTGTTTTTGGGTTTCTACCTGTTTTCGTGCCGTTTCGAGCGTCGAGAATTTACTGGGTAATTAAATAGTACCAGTTCGTGCGTTATAGGTACTTATTGCAATAAAGGCATACAAAACGTACCTACTGCTTTGTTTTATAGTTGCCCGTCACCGAATACGGTCAAAAAAGTTGTTCCACGGCCCACTATTTCTGGTCTGGTCTCCCCCCCCCCCAAAACAAAAACATTATTTGAAAACAATAGTAGCGAAATCAACATACAATTCCGCATTGAAGTCTAGTTATTAACAGCGTTGTGTTGTAAAGATAAACTGGAATTAGGGGTTTACTGGATTATCAGCAGGTCAGCGCCCGAAACGGCACTCAAACCAGGTAGAGGTTTGGGGCAACGCACGAAATGGCACAAATTTCATCGACACCCGAAACAGGAACTCACGAAATGGGACTAAACCAATATGGCAACTCAGAATATACATACATTTATTACCTATAGTTTGTATTTCTACCCTATATATTTTATTCACCTTTTGTTTCTCAAAAAAAAACATCTTTAAAAGAGATGAAAAGATGATAAGCATTAATTTGTTGCAGATGGCACTGGACATGGACTTGTGACTTAAACGAAGAAAAATGCGTAAAAACGAAAGAAGTTGGCGATCCATTAAATGCAAGTTCAAATTATGGGTCATTGCCGGTTTGCCGTCTGACATGTGGCAGATACGGAGCTTTATGGCCGCGACCAACAGTAACAACGGTTCTAGCACATCAGCTGATTCCAGTTCACCCTGAGTAATATATACAATAAACTTAACATAGCAAGTTCATTCCATTTCGTATTTCTTTTTAAGCCATTTTGAATTTCAAATATTAAAACACAAAGAGGAACTTACCGAGTTTTTTGACGAAAATGAGTATATATTTCGTCAAAAAATCACAAGTGAATGTGAAGGAAGTTGTTCGGTTATTCCTGATACGAAAATTACGGTATACATTACAGTGGAGAAGGATGTTCTTGACTTGAGGTTAGGCACCAACGAAAGCTACAGTTTAGAAATTACCACGAAAGGTAAGTAGACTTATTTTAAACTTTAAAGGGACATTTGTTCATTATCCTAGACGTATGAAAAATGGAATTGGTATGATTGAATAGGTGGATCTTCTGGGCGTGATAAGCGTGCAATAGCTGCTTCGTAAGTGTCTTCCAAACGAGACGAGCGCTCATATCTACTTGGTCCTCAATTCTTCCAACATCCTAGACGTATGAAAAATGGAATTAGTATGATTGAATAGGTGGATCTTCTGGGCGTGATAAGCGTGCAATAGCTGCTTCGTAAGTGTCTTCCAAACGAGACGAGCGCTCATATCTACTTGGTCCTCAATTCTTCCAACATCAGTTCCTGAAATTTCTTCCACTTCCAAAATTTGCTTCTCCACCTTAGATGTTGAAACTGTTCTGAGCCTTCCATTCACAAGAACATTATTACCAAATCTTCCACACTACACACAAAATTCACGTCTTTCACTTTCGCATTCATGACTGAAGGCTTCAAGGTGCATTATTTGACTGTGACGTTGAATACAATATAAAACAGCCAAGTTACCCGTGACTTGGAAACAATAAAATTTTACTGATGATTACTTTAACGAAAGAGCTGAGCTTTTTAACTTATTTTGGGTCGTAGGGGACAAAAAATCACTGTTTATAAGAAACCCTGCTTGTCTTCAAACTCCCATAACACATATAATTTTTTATTCAACTGTAACAGGAAATTTGTTATTAATTTTTATTCATTCAACATTAATGAAAATTTTCTAAGTCGAAAAATGCATAAAAAATTACGAATAATAAAATATTTCTTGTTGGATAAAAAATTATGCGTGCAATAGGAGTTTAAAACAAGGGGGGTTTTTATGAAGAGCAATTTTTTTGAGAAATGAAAAATAAGATTTTTTCGTCTTTTTCACCTCATCGGGGGACATACTGTATATTACATGCCGTTAAATACACAGTTTCCCGTCTATATTGATTTTTGTCTTTACTTACTTATTTCTACTAAACCAAAAAAATTTAAAAAAAATCTTTTCCAGGGGAAGTTGTTTCCGTGAAAATATATTCTGCCAATGTTTATGGAGCCCGACACGCGTTGGAAACACTGTCTCAACTAGTAGCTGCATATAAAATTAATTCTGGAGACGAAAATAAACGAATTGTAGGTTTGGTAATGGTTTCTAGCGTTCGAATCCATGATAAACCCATTTATACACATCGAGGACTCCTACTAGATGTAGCTCGCAATTTCTTGCCCATTAAAACAATAAAGAGGCAAATTGATGCTATGTCAGGCACCAAATTGAATACTTTGCATTTGCATCTGACAGACTCGCAAAGTTTTCCTTTGGAATCGAAAAGGATACCACAGTTATCAAAGTAGGTACTTCCCTCATGTTCTTGTTCATTGTTCCCAAATAATTTTTTCTATTTAGATATGGCGCATATTCTAACCAAAAAGTATATCGCCCTCACCAAATAGAAGCGTTGGTGAAATACGCCAAATTCAGAGGAATTAAAATTATAATGGAAATTGATTCTCCGTCTCATGTGGGAAATGGCTGGCAATGGGGAAAACAGGAAGGACTAGGTGATTTAGCAGTTTGTGTTAATAAGCAACCATGGAGACAATATTGCATCCAACCCCCTTGTGGGCAACTTAATCCATCCAATAAGAATATCTACAACGTCCTCGGTGACTTGTATAACGATATTCTTGACATGATGCCAGAAACTGATATGTTCCACATGGGAGGAGATGAAGTAAATAAACAATTAAACGTATACTTTACTTAAACATTTATTGCTCTTCTTATAGGTCTTTATACCATGTTGGAATTCATCGCAAGACATAATTCAGTATCTGAGAAATCGAGGCAGAACTCAATCAACCGAAGATTTCTTAGATCTTTGGGGCGAATTCCAAAATTTGGCATTAAATGCTTTTGATCTTAGAACACAAAATCAAGAAACGCCCATTATATTGTGGTCTAGTATGTTAACAGAGCCCAGTATTATACAAAAATATCTATCCACGAACAGGTACATATCATCAGTATTCATTTAATCGCTTAATTTGAGAAGTAGTGCCTCTTGAAGAGAAGGTCAGTACACAAATCTTTTTAAGTTCTTCTAAGATTGTGTACATTGCATTGACCGGCCAAGTAAAACCAGTCATTGCATCTTACCTTCGAAACTTTCTGCAAAAATTAGGTCTAAAATGGACTTAACCATTCACATTTTGCCTGTGTGTCATATTTCTTTACAATGTGCGTGCGTAATATCTTTACCTTCTTCATTGCGCTTTCCTCCAGGACACTATCTATTCTTACATGTTCAGTGCTAACTGCCAATTGCACCTCTCCAACATATGTTCCCATGTATCCTCCTCTGCTCCTCTGCTCCTCATATACTATATTTCTTTCTGCCTTTATTTTCCCAGTATCTTCCAGTTCTCTTTCTCCAGTCTGAATTTTGTCGCCGATCCCCTCTTCTGTAGATATCTCGGTGACCTCACTGTTCTTATATCTCTAGATTTTCTTTTTTTCTCTTTCTTATGTTCTGGTATCTGTTAGTCTTCTGTTCTCCACTTCTACCGTCGCATAACTACTCTTCTGGTTGAATTGTCTCTCCCCACTTCGATTTCCCACTTTCTCCCTTCCTGAGGTCTTGCTACCACCTACGCCTTTTAACTTTTCTTCAAACCTAACCGCTCTTTTCCGTCCTCTTGTTCTCAGCTTATCTCTCTTCGGCTCCTCTCTTTACATACCATACCCCGGCACCCCGGCACCCCGGGACCATCCAAACATAGTGTACCATATATTTTTCCAGTCACCTCAGAAATTACTTTGCAATATACCCCACATTTGTTGCATCGCTATTATTAATGCCTTTCTTGCTACTTCTTTAACATGTAACGGCTTCTATCCTATACGTCTGCAATTTCTAAAGGTTGTTGCGATGTTACCAATTTCTTCATAGGTCTATGTTAGAGATTTAAACTTGCGCGCCACCTAGGTATCATTTATTTATTTCTTTTTATCATAACAACATGATTGATTTTCATGTCGCGATTTAGTTGTTCTATTGCTTGTAGTTCATTGATCGAGGTTTCCAATTTCCTTCTCCGATCTATCTAGCGCTTCCGAGATTTGAAATTTTAGAGATAAGCTATATTACTGGAAAGTTACATAGGTTCATTGGTTTCTGAAATAAAAGGGAGAAGAGGAATTTATTACTGGTAATCGCTGCTGTCCTTTTTCAGTTGCTTTTATATTATCCCACCAGCTTCGCAACACCAAACTTCAAAATCTCCACCATTGGTGCTATTGTGGACTTCACCAGAAATCCTGAGTAAAAGATGACCTTTAGCAGGTGCTAGCTTCCCCGGTCGGGAAACCCCTGGACTCAGCTTCCCCTAAAGTACTGTCCCTAAGGAATTTCTACCCTCTACTCGCTGGCAATATCATTGACACTTTTAATAATATTTCTTATCTGTCCCATAATGGTTTTAGCAATACCCTTAGAAATATCATGAAATTCACTACTACATATTCTTCTAATCTTCAGGAATATATTGTTTAACCTAAGCTTCACATCTCTAAATACAAAAAAATGCTTATTTCAGATTCGTAATACAAACTTGGGTACCAGCATCCGATCCTCTTCCACAAAATCTTATAAATTTGGGTTACCGATTGATAATTTCAACCAAAGACGCTTGGTATTTGGATCATGGATTTTGGGGAAGAACTGAGTACCACAACTGGAGAACAGTTTACGCCAATACTTTGCCCAGAGATAAAAACGTATTGGGTGGCGAAGTGTGTATGTGGGGTGAATATGTTGATGAAAATTCCATAGATGGCAAAGTGTGGCCAAGAGCAGCAGCTGCTGCGGAGAGATTATGGTCTGACCCTGCTACAAGCACAGCCAAAAGTGAGTCGAGATTTTATAGGCACCGACAGAGATTGGTAACTAGGGGAATTCAGGCAGATGCACTAGCGCCGCGTTGGTGCTACCAAAATGAAGGAGAGTGCACTTAAAATGTTTGGTATGTAATTCGAGATATTTTCGATCAGTGAAGGCGATTCACTATTCGATAGTAGTGATCAGCTTACCAAATTATTATTTAACAAACAGTTCCAATAATAAATCAGAAGAGGTATATTATTGCATTTTACCAGTGATAGGACTAATAATTAACCAACATTCTCATTTGACAAGAATTTGGTGAATGGAGTTCTAGTACCACAGTACTTACAGCAATTCATTTCTATGTGATAATGTAAACAAGGCCAGTATTTCCCTAGTGAAGGTGTTAAATTTGTGATGCCTAAATAGAAATAGGAAGTATGTTAAATGTAACTGAATCATTTGCAACTTTAAATTCATCCACCTCAAACAGCTCGTTCGAGACTTTAATGAGTGATTTTTTTACCAACTATGCACCAAAATGCTATAATTCAAAAAATTTGTGTACCTACATTTAATTTTTATTCAAATTTCATTTTGAAATATGTATTAGCAGAATAAGTATTGAAGAAAGTTATTTAGGTTAGTGTGTATGTGTTTGTTAAATGTTTATGTTTATTCTTGTTTCACATCGCGAATAAAATGTTTTTTTCTATAACTGAAGCAGTTTTATACTTTTTTCCGGCCCACTGATTAAAGTGGGTATTGAAGAGAATCGCGGCCTACTCTATACTGGTACATGTTAACCGCTAGAAACGTGGAGATTGTTAGATTCTTCAACACTGATGACTTAAAGGTTTACACAATCAAAAAGGTAAATAAGGTTTTTCCTCGGAAGAGGTTTTCCTCAAATATAAGAGAAATTCAAAGTTTTTCCTTTGAGTTTCGATGTCTCCGAAAGCGCATAAATTATTTTCTGGTATATCATTAGCAAATGCTGAAGACATCAAGTTATTAAATTATTAATTTCAGTCTTTGCAATTTATTGTAATCTCCATTTTTAGGAAATTATATTTTAGAATCTCCAATTTATTTCATTAAATAAATTTTGGGTCAAACTATAATACAAAACTGCATTCAATAGAATGTAGACAAAGAAATAAACTAATCTAAGCCAGAAGGTCGCACCAGAGGGCATCGCAGGGTGGCAGGTTAGGAGGTAGGAGAAAATGGCAGAGTCAGTTCTTTAAGTGTACGGTCGCATCTTAATAATGTTCGATTCAACTGATTTTGTTTCTAATGTGGCCACTTCGACAGGACTTAGGTAAACTTTTAATTAGGTTAATAATTGATCATGGATGAACAAGAAACTTATGAAGATATGGTAGTGCCCATTATAATATTCACCACAAATTATTAAGAACCAGTGGCGTAAAGTACACCCCCGCAGGTCCTGCACGCGGGGGGGGGCAGCCACCAAGGCGGCCCAAGCGCCCAACCTACCAACTTCCTCAGAAACAGAAACGGGCAATTCTGTTCTTTTGCAAAATCTTGCATAACAATAAGGTGCAAAATGTATATGGCAAACAAATGAAGAATAGAAAAGATTTGGTTTGTTCGCACACAACAACCGCATATCACTCTTCTTGGAGCTCGTCAGTATGGCGCAGCAGCTGTGTGCGAACAAACCAAACAAGCATCTAATCTTATATGGACGAGCGGGCAACATAGATAAGCGAGCGTCAACTCTTAGACATTGCTCTCAACGTCGAAGAATAAACCGAAAATAATCGACTAGAACTTGCTCAAACAACTACTCCTCGGGCAATTGCCACGACAGGCATTGAACTGCATAACAAATCCTTGACGAGAGCGTATGCTAAACGGTGACACAACGTCAACAAACCAACCTACAAGGTTTAGGTTATGAGTTTCCAACGTGCCCCTAGCGCGCCCATAAGCAGAGATGCCCTGCTATGGCAAGCAAAACAAGCAAAGGAATCAGTGGCGGCTCCTCAATAAGTGCGCTCGTGCGCGCGCACTGCCTACAAAAAACTGCTGTTAACCTTTTTTTGATAAGGTTCAAATTAAAGTTTAAAACTTTTTGAATCTCCAGCGTTTAGATAATAAATAGTATGCGAGCCAAGCATCCCGCGTCGTCAGTTTCAAAATACCTAGCAGAGAATACACGTGCAAATGTGCAAATACATCCAAACCGTCTGGCGTTCGAGTGTAGCGTCTGGCGTGTTGAAACTGTGGGGTGTGGTACTCGTACATTCGATATGGGAGCGAGATCGGCAAAACTCGGCAAGACGTGGGAAAATTCGTCATATATGCTTTTAGTTTAGCTCGTATCCGTGTGCCTTTTCAGTACACACTTGGAAGTTGAATCTTGCGGTTGTGCTAAGCATATGTATAATATAATACGGAAATTGGTACTTCTGCGGCGTTGTTCTTTTGTTTACCATATTTAAGTTTGAGATAGCTCCTGGCTTTGCTTATAACTTGAGTAATTAGCTGTATTATCGTGTTTATTATTTTTAAATATTGAAATTTCCAGTGGTTTAGTTTGTGGTGGTGGCGCGTGTTATGTAGTGATAGCGGCATAAATTCCATTGACAATATTATTAAAATTAACTTTTTATTATTGGACTTGAGCACAAAAATTGAAATAAAACTGTTAGGTAGGCCGACACCGGTTTTAAAAGTTAAAACTAAATCAAATTTGTGCGAAGAAAAAGGAAGGTCGGTCTTTCACCAGGCATTTCACCAGCGACATTTACAAACGAAACAAATGGATATGTGGATGTACGGTAAGGAATTCTCTTTTTTGTTTTCAATGCCTGTTATTTTTTACTCCAAATATGGATAAGAATTGGAGTAGTATAGGCGTTACTGACTTGAACCATTTGCATGAAAAAATAAGAAAGCACGAAGTGTCCAAAGCTCACTTGCAAGCTAGTACAGAATTTGCGTTCCTGATTCAAGTGAACACTTAAATATTGTGGAGTGAACTTTAACAAAGTGGTCGCCTGATTTTAGCATTTTTCAATATTATTATTGTGTTGTAATACTTACTTCATTCAGTTAAAAGTGAATATGGTTTCTAAATATATGTATAATGGAGACGAAAAACTTGAAATAAAACGAAATTGACGTCCTAAGTCTGAGCGAATTATCAAATACTTTTCGAAAGGTCGCGGTAAAAATTGTGTGCGAAAGTTTAACCTTTTGGATTTGGGATTTTCGTCAAATATTGCGGTGAGTGAAATTTCTTGTTTTAAAATGGCTTCTAAAGCACGTCATAAAAAAATACGGGGAGAAACCGCCAGACCCCGCCCCCCCCAACCCCTGAACGGTGATTTCATTCCAGAGCACTGCCAAGTTCTAAAGTCACGAGCCGCCACTGAAAGGAATAATAGAAACGATTTTGTTTGTTCGCTAGGGGCACGCTGGAAACTCATTACCTTGTAGGTTGGTTTCTTGAAGTTTTGTCGCCGTTTAGCATACGCTCCAATCAAGGATTTGCTTTGTAGTTCAATGCCTGTCGGGGTAATTGCCCGAGGAGTAGTTGTTTGAGTAAGTTCGAGTCGATTATTTTCTGTTAAATTTATAAGAAGTAAAGGGGGCATAATTTTATTTCGCAGGAAGCGGTTTGTGGTTTTACCTTATGTCACTGTTAACAACTGATGTTATAAAGCCAGTAAATCAATTTCCCGAGTAAAGGTCGATTTTAATATGTGGTGGCGGATTAACCCAGTTGAAAAAGTAAAAAAAAATCGCTCATAAAAATTATAGAATATCCAACCATTCAACATACTGGCCTCAATGTGTTTTGCGAAGGGCCATCGCAGTGTTACGCACAGTCGCAGTAATTCGTGATCTGGCTCTTCAAGGAAGGAATAAAAAGTTTCGATTTTTACAAAACGAATTTTCTTTTTAAAGTGTTGGAACTAATGGGCCAATTTTTAGAGAGTCATATCGAGAAATATGGCAGTAGGCCTGCAACATTTTATCTATGTATCGTTACCGATATATAGTTCTTTTCAGATATCTTGGCGTGTGTGTGTGCAGTAATCTGCGCATTACGTTCATATGTCTTTCTCCCTTTTGTAAAATGGATTTGTAGAATTTTAATTGCTGCCGTAAGATGACTTGAGAATATTCTTACGTTTCCGTATTTGATCTCACTCTTTCTTACTACGGTTGTGTGAAACAAAATGGTTTCAGTATTAGCAAGCTTATTTTGCAATATCCAGTGGTCACCAAGCAATTTATTAAAATTATTGTCTTTCAAGTATAACTGTCAGTTTGATTGTCAGGTGTAAAGATGCCTGGAAATGTTTTTACCAAACAGTATCGAGAAGTTTTACGAAATATTATTTAATACTTTACTCGAGAGAAGGAAAATAATGGTCCCCTATTGCCTTTAACTTGTGACCATCAGGAGCGATTGGCCGATGCATCAAAAGTAAGTCTACGTAGCGTGTCGCGCATAGTTGGAGAGGAAAAACGAGGTTTGTCTGCTGCAACTCTCGGAAAAAGGCACAGCAAATCAAAATTAAAAGGTGAAGATGTAACTGACAGCATTAAAACCGAAGTAAGGAATGCTATTTATTCCATGAAAGAAAAGAAATAACACATTACATTAAAAATGTTAAATAACAAATTAAAAACAAAACAAATAGTGGATATTTCTGACACAAGTTTGTGGCGTTTATAACCAATAGCAGATTTAAGTACGAACTAGAAAATAACCGGTGTCTTTTGTGTGAACAGGCTAATGTTGTGGGTAAAAGAATACATTTCTTGAGGGAAAACGTCAAAATGCTCATTGTCATGCCGTGTCCAGAGTCGCGGCGCACACGCTTGTCGCGGTTCCTAGCAACAGCAAAATTTTGAAAACTACTGAACTGCTGGCGGTTGCTTGGATAATCGGATATGGCAGCGCAAACGCCAACAAATCTGAAAAATACTATACCTATCGATATTAAATATGATATCGCCCAGCCCTAAAAGGCAGTCCAGCGTGCCTTCTGAAGACTATATTCGACGAATTAATTGATTTAAGGAACGATAAAGTTCAGGAGGAATTCCTTATAAGTGTATCCCATTCGCAGAAACAGTGACACAGTATAATGACATGAGATAAACGGATCTGAGGATGCTGACGTTGTCAGCGAAACACGTTTCGAGTTTAATTGCTGTATCACTATTTTGATGATAAAGGTAAACTTTTAAAGAATTCCTGATAAATTTACGCCAAATTTCCCGATCCAGCCATTGTGAGTAAGGTTCTTGAGAATACTTGAGCCTTTCTGTCGACTGACATTTCACGTTGTGGTTAGTTGAGCGTTACGTTACATTATATGCATCACTTTCTGGTAGAGAACCTATGGAGAGCTTATAAAAATATTTCTTCCTTTAAGTTACGCTGGGGTACTTGAATACGACAAAGCAATAAGTATAATTTTATAGAGCCAAAAATATGTCAGACTTGTGCAATGAATTCTTTAAAGACTTGGGGATTTACATGGTATGAACGTCTTAATGGCTTTTCTAACGCGAATTTCAAAATGATTTTAACACACTTTGCAACTTCTGGTAGCTTTTAAAATTGCATTTTCACGACTTGATGCGCTTTCGCATCATAAAGTTTTCAGTCCGAAGACCGCACCAGTTTGACGCGCACTTATCCTGAGCCAACATACACATTTCCCCTACATCACCAACTATTTGAGAGCAGTCTGAGCTTAGCCCTATATCGAAGCCACCGTAATATATTACGGTGGCTCCTCCTATATCCGACTCTAGTAGGTTGCGTACTATTCCTTCGTGTCCCAAAAGGTATCCTACCATCCTATATCTCCTATTCTTTATTGTCTTCCAAGCCTTTCGCTTTCTACTACTCTTTCTAATACCTTCTTGTAGCATCACATTTCAAACGCTTCTATATTTCCCGATCCGCTTGGCCTATCGTCTAAGTTTCGCATCAGTACAATGCCGTACTCCATATATGGAGTACGTACTCGTATGTATACACACGTTTTCAATAGTCTCTTTCGAGTTTCTATACTTACCGATCCCGAGCATGCCAGTTGTGTCTTTTTGTCAAATGCAACTCGGCCCTACCTTTGTTTGTTTTATACCTATCTCTAATGTTCCTATACCATCGCGATTTATTTGACTTCCAAAATAGCAGAAATCTGCGACTTCCCCTACCTTCTCGTTTCCGATTTGTATTTTTGCCCTATTTTCACACCTCCTACATACCCAAATCGGTTTTCTCCGTCAAAACTGCTTTCATTTCGTTCAGTCATTCCTAATTTTTCTTTGTTGGATGCCAACACTGCTATATCATCCGCGAATCTAAACATATTAATAGTTTGACACTGTATATTAATCCCTGAGGCTATTCTGTTCCTAACAATATTAATCCCATATTTCGATACGTTGAAAACTAGATGTGACAATGCACATCACTGTCCCAGTTCCTTCCGGATATCTACTTCTCTTCGTTCTTTTCAAATTCTATAACTGCAGTTTGCTCTTTGTAGAGATTATATATTATTCTTCTGTTCCTATATTTCATCCCTACCTTTCTGAGCACTTCGAAGATCTTCCTCCATTTTCCATTGCCAAAGGCTTTTTATAAAGCTACAAATCCTATAGGCGCTCTTTCCCTTTTCTATTATCTGTTCTATAATTAATTAAAATGGCCTTTCCCGTTCCTCTACTTCGTCTCTATCCGAACTGATCTTCTAATATTTCTTCCGCCCTTTGCACGAGTGGGAAGCTAAGCTGATCGTTCGAAAATTTTCACACCTATCCGCGTCTTCCTTTTTTGACAAAGTAACCATGATGTTCCGTTCGTAATCTTGTAGGATCTCACCTGTCTGATACTTTAAATAAAAGATCCCTTAGCTCTTGAACATACCTACACATTTAATGATTTCTGCCTGCAATCCGTCTGTACTTGGTGCTTTATTGTTTAATTTTATTTTACATACGATTTTTATTTGCACATGCTTACTAACTAAAAAAAATTTAGAGTAATACAAGTGTGCTACTGAACTCGTAAGTAAAACGTTCCGTTAACGCAATAGTCGAATACCAATAATATTTTCCTTTTTATGCAAAACAATTTCACTTTTCACTTCTTACATTTTAAAAACTACTCGACTTGTAAAAGATGGTGTAAGCTAAAAGTCCACCAAAATAGCATTTTAAAGTTCACATAAGAAGAACGAAATGAAGTTTATACCATGTAAATTCCTATGATGCAACGGTAGAAAAATACTCTGTGTGTGTCATTCTCAATAGCCGATTTCGGCTACTAGCTGAAATGTTTGTTCACAACGCAATATAGCATCGCCGCCTGTTTTACTCAACTGTTACAGATACTATCATCAAACACAACCTTTCCACAACTAGAACGGGCAGATATCTCCAACCCTGGTCGTAGAAAGGGTACTTTTAACATCTGTTCTGACAACTTTTTCTTAACAACCCAAGGACTTCAAGAAGAACAATTATAGATTTAACGACTTGCACTAATTTATATCAGTAAGATGTAACTGATATATGATATATGTGATAGTCAAAAGCCAATTTGCGGATTATGCAATAAATGCTAATTTTCGTTATTTTCTGGAAATGGACGGGTGGTACAAAAATTCCTACATACTTCACTGGAATTAAAACTAACCGTTTTGGCGTTACACAGTTTCCCAATCTATTATGTCATTCAGATTCACTGTTAAACGTTTTTCACTCTCATATATTTACAACTTATTACAATTAGTCATATTTAGTTAAAATAAAGTTACTGATTATTTCTAAAGACAAAATCTAGAGCGTCCACTGTAAAATCGGCATCATCTTTACTTATACACATGGGCGGCTTTATTCTAAGCACCTAAAATTCGAACACGGTCATCACTTTAAACGGAAGAGCATGGATAAATTCGTCTCACATTTCCAGATGTTCCGCCTTTTCCTATGATAAGCCCAGCATCTCTACAATCTTCCCAAATCTTCATGAATTTCGTCGGTGCCAATGATGTAGTAGTACCAGGCTCTACCAGTTCAACACCTATCATTAAGCCTTTGCCCCTCACGTCCCCTATTGTTGGATACTTTTCTCGTAAATCCTTTAAACGCAAAAGTAACTGTGTGCCTACTATTTTACTGTTTTCTTGAAGATTCTCTTCTTCTATTATCTATAAAATGAACATATGAACCAGAAATATTTTAAAACGTGTTGTATTTAGTGAATCAAACATCAAGAACTGCGATTCCAGCTGTACAGGATAGTGGATTTCCGCCGTAGGTATTGAAAAAAGCAGATCGTTCAAGTGCGTTTGCTATTTCGGAGGTAGTTACCACTGCCGCTAATGGAAAGCCGTTTCCTATTCCTTTAGCCAATGTTACAATATCTGGCTTAATACCGTGCATTTCGAATCCCCAATAATGACCTCCAGTTCTCCCGAAACCTGTCTGCACCTAAAAGTAATACAGTCGTCAGTCGTTGCTCCAATGCCTATATTAAATTAAATCAATCTTTAAGCAAAATATCTGTTTCCTAGTATAACTCAATACACTTTCTAATCGGTAATTACATTAATTTCTAAGCAGTCAAGTATTTCTCTAAAATTTAAGCTCAAAGCGAAACCTTTATTATACGCCCAAGTGCGATTACAACACCTCCCTACGTTTCTGAAATTCGAAATATTGAATACTAAAAAAGGGGTGCAGGTCCCCTAAAACAACTTTCTTTTTCAAACATTGGGTTTTATTTTTAAAAATTTCCTTGTGTGTAATGTGCAGGCACATTGACTATACAGGGTGATTCGTTAGCCCCTTTACAAACTTTGGCAAAGGAGAGAAGATGTAATTTCATGAGAAAAATGTCCTATTAACATAGGTCAGATTTTTTTTTGTTCCGAAGTTGTAGCATTTTCAAATGTGTTGTCTAACTGAAGTGGGATATCTTCCAGAAAATCAAAAAGTGTGTTGTCTAAAAATTCGTGGTATATTCCTGCATTAAAGTTTCCTTTACATTCATTTAAGGAGTGATACGTTATCAACTAAACCACCTCAAACATTTACACTAAATCTCTGCCGAAAATTCCGTGATCTGACGACATGTGGATTGTCCAAGAACCAAACATGGTCTTTACGAAAATTATTAATCCCGTCTCTAGAAAAAGTGCACCCATCTGACCATAAAACTCTAGCAATAAAATTATTATCTTGGGCGTATTGTTGCAAAATCCAATGATAAAACTGTTGAGCATCTCCAGGCTGCAATACTTGTCTGTTCCGAGGATGATAAACTTTGTGAGAGCCTTAAATTACTTGCCACACGTCTGATGCTAATTGCAGGATTGTCGATTACAGCACCGATAACGTTTTCTTCTTCTTGGACGTTAATTTCATGCAGATGAATGGAATTTTAAAGACCAGCATTGCCAGTTCTGCACAATCTTCTAAATCAGGCCCTTGCAACCTGCGGCCCGCGGGCCGCATGCGGCCCCTCTGACATTTTTATGCGGCCCGCGTGGCACAGAACTGAATATTAAAAAAAAAGCAAAGTGATGTCTATTAAAAAATGTAGCGTCTCTCTCAACAAGGAACACATAAAATGCAGCGTTTCATGTACAGCACCACAGACGAATTTAAATTCGTCTGTGACAGCACATATATTATACGTGTGAACAATTCTTTTCTTTGATGAAATTAACAAAATCGCTTATATTTGCGTCAACCAACATCCGCCCGAATATTGCTCAAATTGTGGACAAACACCAATGCCAGAAATTACATTAATTTATTATTAATAGGCATTATTTTATTAAAGTAACCTAAAAGTTTTGTTAAAAATTAATTTAAAAATGGGAGTGACTACTACACTGTCCGACCGTCACCTAAAATTATGTTCGAACACGGTCGGGCATGCGCATTACTGAATGTCAATACATTAAAAGTGTAAAAATTAATTATGATAGTGAAACGAAAGCTGACAGAAAGCATTTTTGAAACAGACCCCTCAGCTGACGGGGCACCAGACAAACGCATTTTTTGAGAAAAAAGATGATGTAAGAACCTAAAAACATAAGCGAAACAAATCAAACCCGTACGGGGGTAGAACTCATCTAGAGCTAGGTTGAGACAATACCCGTTCACCCACAGAGACCGTTGGCGTATTTTATTGATATTGCGTAATGCGCACGTCCGACCGTGTTGGAACAAAAAATTTAATGTAAAGGTCGGCCGATGCAGTAGTCACTCCCTTTAAAAGTTCGTTCGAAGATTAAGATATTTATTTCTTGCAATTTTTTCTCAATAATTTGTGTTTTGATGGTAAACAGTTTTTTTTTATTTTTACACATGCAAATGTGCAAGTGTTCGTAACGTTTTTGTTTCTATCAAAAAAGTGTTCTTTGTTAACTTTTTCTACTATCCACAGTGGTTGGACCAAGAACTTTGACATGCCAAGACTGCTCAGAATGCTGACGTTGTCAGCGAAACACGTGTCGAGTTTAATTACTGTGTCACTGTTTTTTTTTCGGATGTGGGGTTAACTTAAGAATTCGAAGTGTTTTTTATTGTAAAATTATAAATTTCAATATTTAACGTGTTTGTCTTTAATTATTCAAAATACTCTGAACCCATCACACCTAGGGAACACTTGATGATAGACAGTAGTGCGGCCCGCTAAGATTTCATAAAATTTGCAAATGGCCCTTTCGCTTAAAGGGTTGCACGGGCCTGTTCTAAATGATGTGCTGAACACGTGAACACGGGATGTGCCGGTTGGCGTCAATCAGGAAATCTAATTCGATATTCCCTCACTGCTTAACGAGCGTTCCATTGCACAGTCCATAAACAAAAATAATGTCTGCATATTCTTCATTACAGAATGGATTCATTTCAATTTCTTAGGTTTTTTGCGAAATGCAAATTTAAAGTGATAAAACGACAAACTGATGCGACAAAAAATGTAACTGGCAAAGGACAATGACACAAATAAAAAAGACTTTTAGTTTATTTAGTTTTTGATTGATATTAAATCTTAAATCATGTATATTAAGTTTTTAGTCTTTAAAATAAAACACCATAACTTCTGAACAAAAGGAAATAGGACCTATGTTAATGGGACATTTTTGTCACGAAATTGGATCTACTTCCCTTTGCCAAAGTTTGTAAAGAGGCTAACGAATCACCCTGTACTTTGTTTTTCTTTTTCCAGTTTCATATACTGTAACTCTACAGGGAGGCATAATTAAACAATAATTTTTTTATCAAACCATAGTTTTTATTCGCACCTAATTTATTCAGGCAAGCCTTAAAAGGACACCTGCATATTAATCATCAAACCTATCAAACAAACATTATTTCTTTACAGTGCCTTACCTCATCGGATATAAACAGACCTCCATTTTCTTTAACAAGAGCTTGAGCTTTCTTTATGTAGCCTAGAGGATATTGTACAGTACCACCTACTCCTTGAATAGATTCAGCAAAAAAAGCAGCTAAGTTCTGTTTCGGTAAAGCGTATAAAATTAATTCCTTGAATTGCTCTATATATTTATCTGTAGCTTCGCATTCGTTGCTACAATTACATGTTCGTGTTGTTTGAACCGGACTGTCCCTACATTTTGATCCTCCCCAAAGTCCTTTATAAACGTCAGGATTTGTTGTCTGGAAGAAATGAATACTGTGTAGGAACCACACCATTATAAGAGAGGTAATTTGACGAAGCCAACGCTGCTTGTACTCCGCTTGAAGCAAATTCTGTACCACTCGAGGGAAGAAAGAGACGGCAGATGTCGTGCTATTTCCAGATTATTTATATAAGCGTGGGCGATAGTGTAATTTTCGCTTAATTAAGAGAGTTTTGAGAACAAACAAAATAAAACAAAGCAAAACAAAACGGATAAGAACAAATTTTCTGTATCCCATAAAACTGTTTATCGTTGTGGCCTATAAAAATTCCTCGCAGTGAAAGACCAAGTTTGTAAATTACATTTTCATTCAGGGGGTGATGCTTCTAAGGCAGTTATTTAGAGATTCTTGAAAAATTGATTCATCAATTTTCAAAATAACTTCCTCAGAAACATCGATCCCTGAATGAAAATGTAATTCACAAACTTGGTCTTTCACTGTGAGGAATTTTTATAGGTCACAATGATAAGTAGTTTTGTGGGATACAGAAAATTTGTTCTCATCGGTTTTGTAACCATAAACTTGTGCTTGTGCACTTAGACAAACAACAAGCATGCACACTATCGCACACGCCTATATAAATAATCTGGAAATAGCATTTAATAGCATTTAATGCTAAAGTTATAGGGTGCAGCGTGTCCACCTAATAGAGGTTTTCGTCCTCATATTAGGTAAGTACTTGAGATTTCATAGAAAAGACAAAAAATCCTAGAAGTTCTTTCTTTTTGAATAGGCTATAATCTAAAAATATTTCCACATATCACAAGCCGTCACATTTCCTCTATACAGTGCCTTACTTAATTTATTTTTAAATTGAATCTGTACTGAATACATGTTGAATTCACCAACTGATTTCACCATAAGGCTGTTTGCTATGATTTATCTCTAAATATTTTTGTGAGTTATCAGTAAGTTTTTAACGATTCTGATAGATATAAAGATGTTTTAAAATTAAATATTTTGGGATAGAACAAAAATTAATATACCAGTGACATTTTGGGAATATAAAAACCACCGCACGACTGGCACTGTTTCTTTCACCTTACAAGCTTTACTTCAATCCGATACGTGAAGTTGGAGTACCTCCATTTTTTTACATCGGTAGGAACTTACAAACTTACATTTTATCTTAATAAATACTTACGTTATAGAAACCGGCTGGTTGAGGAACAGGACTTTTATAGCATTGAATGCTAGTTAAACCCATTGTCTGATAGGTCATGCCATGATAACAATTTCTCAATGAAACAATTGGGAATCTATTTGTGTGCGCTCTAGCCATTAAAATTGCTAGATCATTAGCTTCTGAACCACTATTCACGAAATATACTACCTAAAATTCCAAAAAGTCAAAATTAATTTGCAAATTATCAGTACATTAATATGGTATACAAATAATATATACGTGGTGATGCATGTCAGATACAGCCCTATACTTCGGCCGGCGAACAGACGGGGCCAATAGTAATTTATGACGACCGAATAGGAGTGATGCGACTTCGTTGGGTCTAAAGAAAGCGCATCACTGCGGTTCTGTTGTCCTAAATTGATAGTGGTCCCGCCAAGAGCACGTTCTTGTAGGGTGATCTCTCCGTCTGTTCGGCGGCCCAAGTATAGTTTAAAGAAATATAGTTACCTACCGTACCACCCACCCCCGCCAAGTACCGAGGCGGTCAAGGAAAATGAAGCGAGAATGAAGCGAAGTCATGTAGCAACAAGGCCTCTGCAGTTGGAATAGCAAGAGATAGAAGGAGCTGGAACAAGCGGTCTCCCCGCCATCGCGTAAGCGAACCGGCTTTTAAAAATATCAAAGGAGTCGCGCGCAAGTGGCGAAGTGGCGGAGGATGCCAAACTTTTCTCTAAGATATAGAGCTGAATGTTAGATAAAGTAGTATAATATAATAGTACATAATATAACGGAGGTGGTGAACAGGTGTCTGCTACTGTAACAACGTTACCATCCGTGTTGCATACAACGTTTTATCTACAACTGTGAAGTAAAGCATAAAAAAACAAAAAGTAGGTACTTTTTTAAGATGCGTCACTATCTGACGTCTAGAATCTTTTGACAACATGGAAAATGTTATATCAATCATTCATGTATTTGTTTCTACAGAAACCAACCAGTGCAGTAAAGCGGTAAAGCAACAGACGGAAAAAGTGAAAGAACTAGTCGTAAAGGCTTTGGAAGAGTTATTTTAAAGGTTGTTAAACAGCTATTATGCAAATTAACAATTATTATCTAAAATTAATGGAAGCAGGCAGAAAACAACGAGCAATTAAGCAATTTAAGAGTCAGGAAAGAGTACTTCTTACAATGAAAAATTGGATTATATGGAAAGGTGGAGTATTCCAAGGGACTTGTACCTTGTCGCAGTTCTAGTAATACTGGAACGGGTGGGATGGCTTGCGTGCTTCAATGATCTAAAGAGCCGAACCATAGGTTTTTATTTGAGAAGACAGACTAAATCAAATTCCTAAAAGAGGGTAGCAGCTTTTTCAGTAATCAGAGTGGCAGAGATCGTGAGGGTCGATACGGCACTGTAATACACACTACTGCGATGTGGAAGGCAATGGGAAGCCACCGCAATCTCTAGTACCTTAATTTATGATTATGGCACCTTCTGGAGTAAAATATTCCGGAGGTAAAATAATAGTCCCACATTCGGATCTCCGGGCGGGAACTGCTTCGGGGAGAGTCATCAGCAATGAACAATGATAAATGTAACATTTCACGAGTCGGAGCGTGGAATGTTAGAAGCATGAAACAAGTAGGAAAGTTAGAAAATGAAAATTGAGATATGGATAGGTTAGCATTAGACGTGGTAGGTATTAGTGAAGTTCGATGACCAGAAGCTGGAGACTTCTGGAGAGGAGATTTGAGAGTAATACACACAGGATCTGTAGGAGGAAATTTGGGAGAAAGAATTGTTATGCGGAAGAAAGTAGGGCAGAATGTAGAAAATTTCTTACAGCAAACTGACAGGGTATGGTTAGGTTAGATTCGAAACCTGTAAAAACAGTAATAATACAAGTATACATGCCCACTTCTAACTATAGTGATGAGGCCGTACAGGCAATTTATAGTGATATTGAATATGTGCTAGATTTTGAGGGGGCCCGAAAATTTTATAATATTGTAGATGTCGATGCAGTCGTAGGTACAGGAAGAGAAGGCGGAATAGTTGGCCCCTTTGGATTAGGCAATAGGAACGACAGGGGAGTTAGACTGATAGAGTTCTGCGATAAACATAACCTAACGGTCGCGAACACTCTATTCCACCATCACGTTAGAAGACGCTATACGTTGAAGATGCCAGGAGACATAGGGAGATATCAAATAGATTACATTCTCGATAGGCAAAGATTTAGAAATCACGTTAGGGACTGTAGAAGTTATCCACTATTAAGGAGCAGATATAGATAGTGATCACAAACATACTGGTTATGAACGCCAATCTTAAATTTAAGATTTTGAAAAAACGAAGCGGAAGAAGGTATCTTGACCTAGACAAAATAATAAAGATGATGATACGCGCGATAAGTTCGGGAAAAAGACAAACGAAGTACTGAAGAGCGCGGGTGAAAATATGGTTAGGGACACAGAGGCAGAATGGAATGAATTGCATTAAAAATAGTTTAGATTCCGCAGCTAGAGATATTTTGGGTCGTAAACAGAATGAAAGTAAGAAACTCTGGACAACAAAACATATTGTGGGTCTAATAGAGGAAAGGCGAACATATAAAAATAGGTTAGATGAAAGAGGGAAACAAAGATATAAGGCGATCAAGTAGGAAATTATTCGGAAATGTAGGAAAGCGAAAGAGCAATGGATTGATAATAAATGCAATGCAAAATTCGACGTAGGAAATACTGATGTATAGCATATAAAATAATTAGGAGAAATTTCAGAGAAATTAGATCTAGTAGCAAAAATATTAGAAACGAGGCAGGAGTTATCCTAATCGGAAGCGGGGAGAATGCAAATAGGTAGAAAGAATATTTGGGAAACTTATACGCGGGACAAGAAGTAGGAGATATATTAGAAAGGGAAAGCAGTGTAGAGGGGGACAACGTAGGCTGCCCTATAATGAGAGAAGAGTTTGAACTAGCACTAAAAAGTTTAAGAAACAATAAAACACCAGATATAGATGGCTTGCAGGCAGAAATCTTAAAGTACACAGGTCAAGAGGTAATAGATTAATAGATCGTTTATTCAAACTAGTTAGCTGCATATAAAAGACAGGCGAGATTCCAGAAGATTACAAACGGAACATCATAGTAGATTTGCCAAAAAAGAAAAGGCGCGGATATGTGTGAATATTTTAGAACAATCAGTTTCTCACGCGTCAAAAATTTTAACTAGAATTGTGCAAAGAAAGATGGAGAAAAGAAGGATGGAGAAAAGGGCATAAGAAGTATTCGGAGAAGATTTAGATTTACATTTAGAATTAGATTTAGATTTAGATTTAGATTTAGATTTAGATTTAGAAGAAATAGGAGAACGCTCGAGGCCATTCTAGCTTTACGAGTAATAATAGAAAGAAACAATAAGAAAGGGAAAGAGCGCCTATATAGGATTTGTAGATTCGGAAAAAGCCTTCGACAATGTAAAATGGAAGATGTTCGAAGTGTTCAAAAATGTAGGGATGAAGTAGAGGGATAGAAGAATAATTCGTAATCTATACAGGGTATCCCACGATGACCTTACACGATCTGTATATAGAAAAGTATATATAGTAGAATTGCACAAATTTGCACAAATAGGTAATCGAGGATGCTCAATTCGACTAAAATATTTTTGACTTTCTGCGACTTTCGGTTATACCGGAAATAGACACCAACTTCCTTATTTTAAATGGAATGCCCACATTTTTATTACGGATTTAGATTTTTGGTCGAATTTTAAGGTCACTTTATGCAAAACATCAAATGTGTAAAGTGCACCCTCTTGGAGATATTTGACGCTAAAATCGTCATTTTTCAAATTTCATCAATTATAACTTGGAAACGGTACGAGATAAAGAAAAATGATTTAAATGTCCCTATCCTAGTTTTTAATTCTCTATCTAATTTCTAATGGGTCTGGAGAATACTGCTTCCCGATTGGCAACTTTTTGTCATTTTTTGACCAATCAGGAGGCAGTATTTTCCACACTCAATAGATAGAGAATTAAAAACTAGGATAGGGACATGTAAGTCATTTTTCTTGATCTCGTACCGTTTCCAAGTTATAATTGATGAAATTTGAAAAATGACGATTTTTGACGTCTTATATCTCGAAGAGGGTGCACTTTACACATATGATGTTTTGCATAAGGTGGCCTTAAAATTTGACCAGAAATCTAAATCCGTAATAAAAATGTGGGCATTCCGTTTAAAATAAGGAAGTTGGTGTCTATTTCCGGTATAACCGGAAGTCACAGAAAGTCAAAAATATTTTAGTCGAATTGAGCATCCTCGATTACCTATTTGTGCAAATTTGTGTAACTCTACTAAACACACTTTTCCATATACAGATCGTGTAAGGTCGTCGTGGGATACCTGTATACAAAGAGCAAACGACAGTTGTAGAATTTGAGCAGGAACATAGAGAAGCAGATATTCGAAAGGGAGTGAGACAGGGATGTGCGTTATCACCTCTAGTTTTCAATTTATATATGGAAGATGCGATTAATATTGTTAAAGACTGAATAGCTGCTGGAATTAATATACAGGACCAAACTATTAATATGCTCAGATTCGCGGATGATATTTAAAGCATTAAAGCAGTATTAGCAAAGAAGAATCAGGAAGGGCTCTGAACGAAATGGAAGCAGTTTTGACGGAGGGCTATGGTATGAAGACCAATAAAAAGAAAGCCAAAATTTTGGTGTGTAGCGCAGGGCCGATTTGCATTTACTAAAAGGAAACAACTATTATGCTCGGGAATGATAAATGTAGAAATTCAGAGGAGGCTCTTAAAAACGTATGCATGGAGTACGGCATTGTACGGGTGTGAAACTTGGACGATAGGAGAAGCGGATAGGGAAAAAAATTAGAAGCATTTGAAATGTGGTGCTGTAGACGCATGATGAAGATATCGTGGATAGATAAGGTTAGCAACAGAGAGGTATTAGAAAGAGTTGGGGAAAAGCGAAATTTATAAAAGACGATAAAGTATAGGAGAGATAGGATGGTAGGACACCTTGTGAGGCACGAAGGCTTAGTTCGCAATATACTAGAGTGGAGCAGAGTAGGCCCAGATTAGTCTACTGCTCTCAAATAGTTAAGGTGTAGGATGTTCAACTTTTGGGGAAATGAGTAGGTTAGCTCAGGATAGGACCGGATGGAGGTACGCGTCCAAACAGTCTTCGGACTGAAAACTTTATGATGGTGGAAAGGTGTGGAGTATATACTTTGAAACTTTCTTGAACGTACATATCCTGGGCAATAGGTATTGTGAAGCTTTAGCTGATGCAGAACACAGAATATAACACAGAATTGGCAGAAATCAAATAAGTGAAATAGAGATGAGACTTCTTAAAAACGGAATCACTGCAGGCCAGAATAACATTGCTGGAGAAACGATAATACCGGGAGAAAGGGGCGCCGGACCCTCCTCATAAATGAGACTGCATTTATTTTAGCCACAATTCCAGAAATAGGTACCCAAAACTGCTTCTGGTAACGTATAGAACTTCTAACCCAATAATTATTTACTCAAACCATAGCAGAAAAACTGTGAAATGGGGGATATATTAAGTTTTATTTTTAACAAAGAAAGATGACGTGTCATAGGGTTTTCACTATAAATACACGCATAATTTTTAATGATTTATTCAATATTTTCGACCTCACTGCATGCATATTACGTAGGTAATCCATACGAACAATTTTATGCTATAATAAAAACTTGCGGAAAAGGATAGGTAAATTAAAAATGAGGTGACTGAAAAGTAATAATGTTTGGGAGCGGATGTTTTTTTCTAATACGGCACATTCACTTACTTTCAAGTTATCTGGAAACTTGTCCGTCAATCTCTCGGCATATTCATGAATTTTTGGATGGAAATAGACATTAGAAACATGTCCTAACGTATCAATCTGTTCATTAAGTGCTTTCACCATTTTACTGCAAAGTAAATTATCTCTTAATAAATCATCATGAGGATATTGATAATCTTATATTTAATGCGACTGTAACACAAAGCTGCAATTAAATACTTACGGATGGCAATGTCCCACAGATACTGTACATATACCACCAAACATATCAAGATAGCGGCGACCATTTAAATCAAAGAGCCATTGTTTATAGCCTTGATGTATAGCGAATGGTGAAGAATAATAAGTATGTAAAGCAGGATTTAATCGATGTTTCCTTATATCAGACTGCTTCTCAAACGCTGGACCCTGGAACATTTTTTTAAGTTTTAACTAGGTACCTGTTATATACCAAGTACCTTACAAACATATACGCCGATTTCTTTTTCTTTGCATGATTTTTGAGCAATTTACTTTAGAAATAACATACGGCCGATGTAGGTAACAACATTGTGAAGGATGAACTGCAAAGAGGATTTGACACGCCGTAATACCGAAATGCAATACCCTTCATGAAGACTTTGTTTTTAAAAAATGTCTTATCGTCAGAATTT
Source organism: Xestobium rufovillosum (assembly GCA_963966045.1). Lineage (NCBI taxonomy): Eukaryota > Metazoa > Arthropoda > Insecta > Coleoptera > Ptinidae > Xestobium > Xestobium rufovillosum. The sequence goes on along the minus strand of OZ014493.1, from coordinate 24,302,543 downwards.
GTCACAAAATAGCCTGTAAATAATTTGAATGAAAAGGGCGTCTATGACACATAACCTCATATTAAAATGTGACCACGACATAATGCATAACTAAAGGACGCTGGTGAAATAAAAGTTAAGGGCATATAAGAGGCAGAATGAAATTGCAGTAAGTCTTTCTCGGTCAACGATTATGGAGTAGAGGCTGGAGATATTTTTAACCGACTTCAAAAAAGGAGGTGGTTCTCAATTCGACTGTATTTTTTTTATGTGTGTTACCTCATAACTTTTTTCTAGGTGAACCGATTTTGATGATTCTTTTTTAATTTGAAAGCTGGTGCTTCTCATGTGGTCCCATATAAATTTGATCAAGATCTGACCAGCAGTTTTTGAGTTATCCTTAATAATGCGTATTTAATTGACTTCGACTACATTGATGATGTTCTCATTGTATATTGAAGTCGTTTTTTTCTTTTGTAGGACAAAAATATTATTAGATCGTAAATACAAGTAGAAAACCCTGGGCTGTTCATATTCGTTGTGTTCATCATTAGGAAGAAATCATTTTAATTTTCTCTTGCAAAAATTAAAGTTAATATTTTAATAAACATTACAACCCGAGCATCTAAAAAGCAAGGCTTAAGTAACTTCTCACTAAATACTGTTGGAAAAGCTACAAGAAAACGCATTATCTTTCAACAAAGGACAAGATACCTAAACAATATTATTAACAGTCTATAAATTTCGTTTTCCTTCCCTGTCCATCAGGAAGGAAACCACTTTAAAAACTTACCGTATATATCTTGGGAACAAAATCGCATGCTGGTAATTCTGGCAATGAGGAGTATTTACGCAACAAATATATACTGGCTGCAAAAATAAAGAACTAAGCAAATAACCAATGATTACAAAAATTAAAGAAAAATTAAAATACTTACAACAATTATAAATTTCTTTTAGCTTCATTGCAATTTTATAATATTTAACAATAATTTAGAAACCCGTTAGTCTGTACGCCTTGAACTTATCAACCCAAATAAACAATAGAGCTTAATATTTCTTTTAACCTGATTGTGTTAAGTGCCGAATGCGTTGTTGATATAATTAGAAATTAAAATTTTAGAATAATTAGCAGCAAACAGGGTATTCCACTGCTATGCATTGCTTCTTTTACGTCTTCACAATGCATTCTACAAGGTGGACATTAATTTATGTGGCTTCCATAATCTAAGAGGTCGGAATGTCTGCCCTCCAGTTTTTGATTCGCGTCAAGTTGTTGGGGATATGTCAAAATAATAATTAATGTTTTTCTCATTTACAAGATTAACAAAATGTACACAAATTCTCAAGAAAAAAAGGAAAAAAAGAAATTTGTAAAAAGTACGAGTATAAAATATACAGGGTGATTCAGAACGGGCGTGCCAAATTAATATGGGTGCTAGAGGAACTCCAAATAAGACGAAAAGTTTATATGAACATATGTTCTAAAGTGACTACTAACAAAGATACCGGGTGTAAAAGTTTTAATAATTTTGTAATATTTTTTTATTATCTTAGTAACTACGAAAATTTTTGAGTTGAAATTTAAGGTGTCGTTTTCATTTGCCAAGTTCTAATTTTCCAAAAAAATTTGCTCCGCTAGCCCCATCAGTAGCGTTGCTACGGGGTAGGTCGTTTATTTATTTCCCCAATCCAATGTTACGCCACTGGCGAATGCAGGTGATATTAATGTATTTGATACCTACGTTCAATTTGGGAAGAAATTGGTATCTTCAAAATTTTTCGTAAAATGCTTAGTTTTTGAATCGTGTTTTTGTGAAATCGTGCACATGCAGTGAAATTTTCCATAATGCAATAATGGCTTCACCGATACGCAAGGAAAGTGAAAATTGAAAAAAATAGTTTATTAAGAATAACACTAACAAAACTAACAAGAAGAACGAGAAAACACATCAATTATTTATTTATTACATTACGATATTTAAAAAATATATTAAAACTTTTACACCCTGTATCTTTATTAGTAGTCACTTTAGAACATATGTTCATATAAACTTTTCGTCTTATTTGGAGTTCCTCTAGCACCCATTTTAATTTGGCACGCCCGTTCTGAATCACCCTGTATAGTATTTCATTTACCAATTATATTTCACTGAAACAATAAATGTATATAAAAAATTGGCAGAAATAATTAAAGAAATTTATAATAAATTAGAAATAGAAAATAAAAAGGATTCTAAAAAGGAACGCATCAATTTTGAAATTGAAATGATAGTAATATTTTGTTAATAAAATCAGTATACCGTTGTCCGATAATATATCCATCATTACTATAACAATGTACTGAAAATACTCTTCAATTCAAAAATTATTTTCTTATTTGTTCAAAGCTATCGATCATAATTTGGATAGAAAATTTAGTTCTCCAAAACTTGCTGTAAATTTGTCCTCTCTCTGGTGTAACATACACAGCGTTTCTATTTCTAGATAACGGCGCACTTTTTCAAATTGTTTTTATTTTTCCATAATTCTTTTGCAAGTTTTTCTTTCACTTAATACCACTCACTATCTCTTATGTATATACCTATATTCATCATATACCTACCTGTGTAACAGCTAACAGGAGCATTTTCTTTTTTCTTTATTTTTGAAGATAAATTTTTGCAACTTTGCGCATCGTATGTACAAACGCTTCATTTTTTATTGAACCGAAATATTTCCAACTTCTATGAATTACGCATTAAATCACTTAATAAAATGTATAAAAGACACGATTAATGTACAGATACCGTTACTCCCTACAAGTTAATAATAATAATACAAAAAAACAAATTTTAGTAAATTTTGAATACTGAGGTTGCAAGTTGATGAGATACTTTAAGTTATCAGATGATGGAAGCCAGGTTAGGCCTAGTGTTTTGGCGGTTTCGTTTTCGCCAAATCTTGTAACAGTTGAGCTGTCTGCTGATTCAGATATATCTTTTAATACGCGAGGATCATTTGAGTAGAATTTTCTTAAATCAAAACATCCACGTTTCAAAATTGCAGTTACTTGATTACAGATTCGAATGGCATCTTCTACATTGTCGGCTCCAGTGAGTAGGTCGTCAACGTAGAAGTCGTTTTCAATTATTTTTGCTATTTCAGGATGATAAATTTTGCATTCTTTGGCCAATTGGAGAAGACATCGGATTGCGAGAAACGAAGAAGCTGCCTGGCCGTATGTTACCGTTGACAGTTCGTAAATTTGTAATGGGTCCATGGGAGATGCACGCCATAGGATTCTTTGTAAAGCTCTTTGTTCAGGATCGATCAACACCTGGCGGTACATCTTTGCTATGTCTGCGGCAATTACATAAACATGCTTGCGAAAGCGTAACAAAATGGAAAGGAGTTCTTGTTGTATTACGGGACCGACCATTTGAATATCGTTCAATGATAATTCGGTCGTTGTTTTAGAGGAAGCGTTAAATACTCGTTGAATCTGCAGTTCGGTTTCAGCTCGTAGATATCATCGATGATAATCATAGCACTTTGTTATATTACCCACGAAAGTACCTATAACGTAAACTATGATGACATTTCGCATGTATATATTTTTGTTTTTCAAACATCAGAGAAACATAACATTTCGCGACTGTATACATGAACTTAAAGTTCAACTTTATACTCCCAAGGCAGTAAAAGTTGCGTTTGCTGCCGCTCACCCTGACAGATGGCGAATTTTCTATGATGTTTTCAGAGCTATCTGGATACTTTACGATTTTGAGTAACAAAAAATTAAAAATTAGACATGTATTTTTTTTCTGATTTTTGAAGAAAATAGCTAATTATTTTGAATTCTTAACCTATTTTCAACGTTTGAAGAAAAAATAGCATGTTTTATTCGGAGGAAAAGTGTTTTTGTGACTAGAAAGTGACACTTTTCATCCTTATCAAACAATACCTCTACTATTTTAGTTTTGCGTCCACGCTAGCGTGGAAGTAGACCCTACCAAAATTTTATGAAAATCAACATGACAGAGCCTCGACTTAACGTGAAACGTTTGACCCAAATTTGATGAGAGCTTAATTTCCCGACCTAGCACCCCCCAGTACCAAAGAGATTTATAAATCAACAATTAATGTCAAATGAGTGGGTGTCTGTCTTTCGTGTTGGCGATCCCCTATCAAATAGGGCCTATCTGTCCTTTTTGACCTCACCGATTGTTTGTTCAAAAGAAAAAAGTGAAATCATCATAACAAAAGAGAACTACGGCGAGGTGCGAACCCCCGGCGTTGCGATTTGGGGGAATGGCACATCGACCAGTGACCCACGAAGGTGTGGTAGTAAGGACGTTTACGAAAATAGTATGTAAGTAGAAAATACGCCCGTTGCCGTAAGTATGGTCGGGAAAATAAGGTCTCATCCAAATTTGTGACCCTTCCGTAACCTACTTGTTAGTTGTCGAAGATTTCTTTACTGGGAAAGATTTGTCACTTTCTATTTGCAAAATCTGTTGACGCCTTTTCCACCATAAGTACTTTGTATTCTGCGCACGGTGACCAACTAGAGTCAGATCACTGAAATATATTAAATGGAAAAGCAGAACAATGTTAGAAATTTGCGGCAACGCGTACTTCGCGCAGCGGGACTACGGAGTTTGCGCAATACAATGTTCCTTCGATTTAAGATAAGGCGGGACACTGAAGGTCAATATTTCCGGAAAATTGTTTTTTGTTTTAATTTTTCGGTCGGTATATTACGTAATGGAGGCTTGTATAGATAATAAGGAATAAAACTTCAACGTTTAAACTGCAAATTTGCAGAATATGTCTGGGAAATAATGTATAATTGTAGTCACACTTGGGAAGAAAGTATGTAAGTGGGTACGCTTGTGATTAATTTTTTTTACTTTTGTTTCATATACGAGGGTCGTTGCAAAAATAAATATGACTCATCATTGTCAAAATAGCATTTTTATTTTTCAGCATATTCACCTTGGACAGCATTACCATTACCAACTTTTGGGTAGGTTATGTGCCAGATTTAAAAAATTCTCTTGTAAACTTTACCAACCAGTTTTGCACAAAATCAGTAACCGCCTCATTCGATGCAAGTCGCTGCCATCCTAAGCCTCCTTATGCAGTCCGAACATATGGAAATCGCAAGGAGAGAGGTCTGCACTATGTAGACGGTGGAACTCCAGAAGGGTAATCCTCCGGTTTTCCAGATGTTCTCATTCCTTTCAATGTTAACTGAGGTACAGGCAGTAATCGGGTGATGAGAGTGGCGTTCCTTTTCCATTTACAAGAAAATTAATAATTTCTCTTTGTGCAACATGAACTACTTTCTCACTCATGAAGAGATACTGATCAGATAATTATTGAACATCATTTTTGCGAACCACTACAGATGCTCCCAGACACAGGATTTCGCTCATTTATAGGTATTTGTGTGCAATATTAGATGCACGGTGGTGAAATTCCGGTTCATATCTGAGACCCTTGTACAAATAATTAAAACAACAGCAGCATTTTACCAAAAAGCTTGTATGTATTTATGTACACTCTTAGTTTAAATTTTTCACAGTATTCCCCAAACAACTTGTAAAATAATAGTAAATTCATGCAGGTATATTACGATAATGAAAATAAACACAAAACAACTTCACTGGTGGGCAAATAATATCTGCTTACTTAGGTTTTTTCTAATTAGTTCACCTCTCTCTATTTCCGTTTGTTTTTTGGCAACATTATAAAATCTTATTCTAGATTGTATACTAGATTGTGCTGAGGATGATTGTATTGGTGCAGTTGTAGAAACTGTTGTATATTCCAGAACTTGAGATCTAAAAATCAAAAGCGATTAATGGTCGTTATTTATGTTACGAAAAAAACACTGACGATGTGGGAAACGTTTCGAGAAGTTTAATTCCTTTCAATTTCAATGTTGGCACAGCTCCTTCTTTTAATTTCAAAATGCCACCAATATCTTGAAAATCATCAGGCAAGAAATGTTCACTGCAGACTCTGTTTTCATCACTGAGATTATCTGCAGGATTTCTGCCTAAGGCTCGCATCCACGACTCATAACGAGACTTTGTTAATCTAGGGAGAGAATAAATTTGGAATAATCAAGTGCAGGTTGAAAAAATTAACAAATTTTAACTGAAATACTGTATTCCTTGAATATAGCCCTTATTTTTACAAAACAGCACCATACATTTTTGTCCACTCATTTTCTTTGAAAATAAAAACACTACTAACTACAGAAACAACCAGATTGTCTTCTCTGCTGATTAAACTAAACACAATGTTATAACGTCACCTTTTCCAAAGTCACAATAATAACAGGAAAACACCGACAAGAATGAGAAACACATGAAAACGAACGCAAAACACTGGACGGAACAAGTAACAATAAAGTATGGTTATGTACGATATTTTGACGTCTCAGTTCGACAGCAGTTGTTCTGCGCATGATTTCTAGTCCCGCAGAGTTGAGATGGTCAGGGTCCAGTTTGGCCTTAAAAAATCTCGCGCATCCCACTGCTCTAATCTTCCATTTAATATATTTCAGTGAGTCAGATGTTATTGTTTCTCGAAAATATCAGATGAAATACTCTGTACTTATATCATTTACGCATTTCGTACTTACTTAAGTTAAATAAGTAACTTAACCATGAACCAGTTTACTGTGACTCTTGATTGAAACAAATATTTCCGTATGTCCGCCGATAATTATAGTTTCGGCAGGAACTAGGCGAAACTTTGAAAACTCAGAAACATGTATTTTTGTTGTACTATTTTTGCCTGATTTCCCCGGTCTTCTCACTCAGCGTCAGCGAAAACATAAAGAACAAAAGGACAAAAACTTCTTGCGTTTGTAAACTTCTTGCATTTTGTTCCTACAGAAAACCATTTTATTCTGTAAATTTGTAGAAGATATTCCATGTGCATGATACAAAATTAGTTTTTACCAATGATGTACATCCCTACTGGATAGGCCCATTGCCGTTTGCCCCGTGAAAACTTTTTGAGGCATATCTGTTGTGTATGCAACCCATACTACGGACGGATCTCCATCCTTTTCTAACGCGAGGAGGTAAACAGGTGTTTTTGCACAGGCAGCAATTTTTTTGTGTACAATGGTTATTTATTGCGTTGCTTACGGCTGTAAAAGCCTTCAGCAGCCAGGTAACAACTTATCGTTTCATGGGTAAGTATTACATGTCAATGTGAAATGTGATTCTATTCAATTTTGCCCTCTAATTAAATAATGTGAGTCTAACCTAAAATTTTAGATTTCTGTTTCATATGAATAACCCGGAAATTAAGTTTCTTGAGTTTCAAACTTTTGTTTTATAATTGATAATTCTTTATCATTGACCTAGGTCAATAATGAATTCATCATTAACCTATTACAAGAGGTGGGAAAAATAATTTCGCGGTGCAAATGTCTGTCAATAATGAAGTGTTTTAAAGGTTAGTACTGAAAAGACGATTTTTTTACTCGGCTGATTTTGAGGATTTGAGGATTTTATTTAAATATTAAAATGGGTATTTTAGTACGGAGAACCCTGTACTTACAACTTCGTTTATGCTGTTATTTTAAAATAAAATAAGTACCTATAACAATTTGCATAGGTACAGTAAGAAAATACTAAATGCACAGTGAATAATACTAAGCTCTGTATTTTTCTATTTGCCTATCCTTGCACTGTTTTTGCATGCAAAACTAATCTGGAATTTACCCAGCATTTAATATTTTTTTCAGAGTATTTAAAATACTACCTAACACTGCTGAATTTTTTGTTGTTTCCTCTGAAATTCAAACTGCTGCGACTTGTGTATTTACTTCCATAGTACAGTGGTATGCTCGTAAGTTGTAAATCAACATGTAAAATAACATGCTAAACAAATAATATACTTGAAAATACATTTACCTGAGATGAGTTTTATTTATATTCTATTGATTCCTGGAATGGAGAGCCCTAAAAAGCAAGTGTAAGTAATAAAATTTACAAATATCAACTCGTCTGTTACCCGCTTATTCAAGTTATATGGCTGTTTGTATGAGAGTGCAAAAGAACAGACTTACTTAAAAAGAGAAGGAGATCCGTCCGTATTGTGGGTTGTCTAAATCTTGAGAGGCTTCACTTTTGCTTCCATTTAACCCCCGGTTGGTTTTTACGTAGGTAGCCTACCTATACTGCCCTGCTAAGACAAAAAGTCGTATCTGTAAATTTCCCAGTTTTGAGATATTGACGAATTACTGAAATTGTTGGTGCTGCAAATGTGAATTGATATTTTTGAATGAAAATTGTCAAGTGGTGTTATAATTTACTGACTTTATGTTACTATAGTTCAAAATTTTGTATGCTGTGCATATTTTCAGTATTTTGGAGACTTTTGTCAGATACGACAATTTCACTTAGTAATATTGCAAGAATTTTAAAACGATATTTGTCGTATCTGAAAATAAGTAATAAAACGCATAAAGAGAACATTATTATATTTTCTTACATCGGAACAAGAACTCAACGCAAACCTGAACTTAAAACGTTACACCTTTTGTTTTCTCAACAATATTTTAATTTAATCTTGATTGTCACTTGTATAATTAACCGCTCTAACTGGAAGATGTTCCCAAAACTTTAGTCTGGTGTTTGGCAAAATTGACTTGAGTTTTGCTATCAAATTATTTTTTCGGTCCTGACTTATACCACGTGGTGTTTTGCGTTGTTTTGGAGCGGGCAAGCCCTCCTTTATATGTTTTGCTGCTAGAAAATTCAACTCCTCTGCCTGACCTCCAAATTCTGTTTTATATCGCAGATTCCAAGAGCCCCGAGAAAATTCTACCCACACCATGTCAGACAGGTAAGGCCTCGGTACCGTCTTGCATATTTTATATTTGGAAGAACAATCAACTGCGTCATAAAAATCTTCAATTCGCATATCTTTTACTGTAACATGTCCGCTATTCGAAACACTTACACAGTGTTTAAAATCAGCAAAATCTAATACTTTGCCTTTAATTTTGAGTGACTTCTCCACCTGGTGGTGAAACGAATCTGCAGACATGAACGTGTGTCCCGGCTCGAAAAATTTAATTTGCAGAGATTTTAAATTCACTTCCTGCGAATTTACAATGTATATAAAAAAAACAAAACAGTGCCCAGTTCTTGTTCTGTGAGGCACAGTTATCCAACCAAAGAGTAATATAATTGACATCTCTGTTGTGCAGGAAAAATGAATAAAATGCAGAAAGGATGTCCTCCTTAGACCTCCCGGCAATTGCCTCGTGCCATATTACAGCAAAAGGTTTATTTGACTTTGATTGCTTACCGACTGGTACAAAACTTTCATTGAAGACAATTACTCGAGGTGTGAATATGATATCCTTAAACATTTCACACCGTGGCAACATGATGACCTGCAAGAAATCAAATAAATCTTCAAATAAAACACATAGCTTGAATGACGATAGGAAGTTACCTTTTGTAAGTCAGCAGAAAAAATGATATGTTCCCCAGTACCTTGTTTACCATCACTTTTATATTCTTGTCTCGAAGAAACTACTTTGTCGTTATGTCTTTTCCATTTCTGGCAGTCTGGGCAATCGGAGGTACTAGCAGTCTCCTTATCGTGGCTTTCTTCCCTGCAATGCAAATTAAATGACTCACAATTCCAGCATTCTTCGTGACCCAACACAGCGAACGATATATTCATTGCGGAAACTTCTTTTCGATAAAGCTCGTAAGATACATTCAAGGCAGGATATTTGTTTGCAAAATCCTTGTGCATCAGAGTTATGTTAATATCACTAGGGAGATATTTCCTGTTGGGCGCATGTTCCCTTCTATAGTGGGATATGGTCGGGTGAAAAGTATTAATGTGCCTGATTATCTCATCTCTGTCAATACGCTGACTCGAGGGATGACCGAGTTTAATGGGTTTTGGCATCAAACTGTTTGATTCATTGTTAAAAATGATGTCCCTAACTCTTCGATCATTTTTAGCAGTGTATCCCAGAGTGGCAAGGAAAAACTTCTTGCAAACTCTGATGTCTAATCCGATTCCATCTTTTAAAAAATATAGAACTGTGTAACTTCTTCTTGAATAATTTGAAGCTGTTTTTCTCTTCTTGGCAATCCTTTTTGTTGCACTGAAAATAAACTGCCTTTGTGTCTCATCATTTAATTTCCAAAACTCATTGTTAATTTCTTTCTGCCTTTCACCATTAATATATTTTGTACACTTGAAAATGCAATTCTGGTTACAAGGCAGCTGCACTTGGCGACTGCTTATTTTTGCCAAAAGCTTTTGTTTTTTTCCTTTCCACCAGTGACGTGTCATACTTCTTTCTTTTCCTTAATTCTCCTTTCTTTGTATAATTACAAGCTTTCATTTTTTCCGATTTTTCCACTGAAGATGTGATGAGGTCATCTACAATATCGCATACGAAATTATAATAGTCATCATTTACTTTAGATTTATCAAGTTCTGGATCTGTATAAATATCTGGCTGTTCGACTATTATACCTGGTCATTTGAGTAGTCCTGATGAGCTGAACGATTATTTTCTAAGTTCCTGTGTAGCAAGTAAAAATATTAACCCGGATTTGATTGACTATTACTCTAACAATAAATTAAGTCAGGATGTATTGGATTTCAACTTTGTAAGTGAGGATGATGTATTGAATATTGTGGATTCGATTAAGTCAAATGCTTCTGGTATTGATGACATTTCTGTTTCTTTGATAAAGTATTGCTTGCCTGTAATTACTCCAGTTGTTACACACATCATGAATTTTGCTATTGGCCATAATATATTTCCAGAAACATGGAAGTCCTCACTTGTGATTCCGCACGCTAAAACAAGTAATCCTTAACAGTTTGCGGACTTGCGGCCAATCAGTGTACTACCGGTATTTTCCAAGATATTGGAAAAGATTCTAGCAAAGCAGCTCTTGTCTCATTTAAATAAAAATAATGTGCTTCCCGATCTACAATCCGGATTTCGTAGAGGCTTCAGCTGTGAAACAGCACTACTTCAGGTGACTGATGACATAATTAGATCGGTGGATGACGGCAAATTTTGTCTGTTGATTTTATTGGATTTCTCAAAAGCATTTGACACGATGGATCATGGAATGTTGATGTCAATTTTACATTATGTCGGATTAAGTGACAATGCTTTGAAACTCTATTTCAGTTATTTTAGTAACAGACGGCAAGTAGTGAGAATTGATGATCGGTTCTCTGATCCAGGAATTGTTACATGCGGAGTGCCGCAAGGTTCAGTTTTGGGACCAATTCTCTTTATGACTTATACTTCTGTAATAATAAGTTCAATTAAACCAAGGGGTAACCACTAATGAAATCAGTGGAACAGCCATGATGAAATCCATGTGAAATCTTCGTGCAATCTAATGAAATCCACATGCAATCCAGTGAAATCCAAATGCAATCGATGAAATCATTTGAAATCTGATGCAATCCTGTTAAATTTAATGAAGTCCCATGAAATCCGGTGAAATCTTGATGAAATCCCGATGAAATCCGGATGTAATCCTGATGAAATCCCGATGAAATCCGGATTTCACCAGAATTAATGAGAAATTTGTTAATAGTTTATACAATGTTTTATTAATTGTACTAAGCAGGATCTTTGGAAAATTTATTTTTTAATCGCAACAAATTAGAAAGATACTGACCTTCGACAGAACCGATCGATGCAAGGATCGGTGCTTTCCCGAATACCAGTTTTGAACCGGCTTCATAAATCTTTTCGTATTTTGTAGACGACAGTATGGGGATCAAACCATGAGGAGCTCGAAAAGACATTTAAAATAATTAAAACTGTTTTCTTATAGAATGATCCCCTAGCCGACCTCCCCCGAACGTTTAAAACGTTTAAAACCAGATTATTCTCGAGATTATTAGCCGCGAAACCTCGCGCCAAAATCTTTTCCCAAATTGCTTGTGTAAAAACGGAATAAGCCCAAAAACCGGGGCAAAAACCACACATTGTGCGGAAACGAGGGTTCGAACCCCCGCTTTTGTGGCTATAAGGCCTTTACGTTAACCACAAAGCTACGAAAGGTACCTAATGAGTGGTTATGTAGAAGTAGTATAAATATAAATATCGGAAGTGCTGGCATAGAGAATTGTGTATATTTGGGCTCTTCGTGGTTTGAACACTAGGCATGTCTACTTTGTACTCGACTTTGTAGGTTGCTCAACAAACTGCGATTAAGTGCAAATTCTCGGTAAAATTATTACCTTTGTTCTGCTACTGGGTAAGTACCCACTGCTCAACCTTGGCTCAACCTACTGTGCATAAGTCTCGAATATTATAAACTTCGCAAACATTATAGTATACAATATTATAGTTATGCAAAAATAGATATTCTAGCTCGTATTCTAGTAGAGGTTCTGGCTCCTGGCAGAAGAATAATTCTTCCGCTCGCGGGTAAATTCTCGGGTAAATCGAGGGAACCGTATCATTTATTACGAGATTTACTAGATATTCGACTAGATACAGCTCGGACTACGGTAAATTAGCGGAATCCAGATGTATTTATTATACAGGGTGTAATTAAAAAATCTTAAAATAGGAATTTTCAGTCTCGCGTTCAGTGATTTTCTCTCAGATTATCAGGCAATAGAACTCGCAATAGAATAACTTCAGTTCGCCTTTAAAATAGGTTCTTACGCTAAATTAAATGATAATTAGAAATTAGTCTCGATTATAATTATGGCAGCCACCATTGGGCTAGTCCATTCTTTTTTTATGGGAATGTACTTTGTGAACTATTCTTTATGCGGTGTGTTTCGCTTTGAGCCGCAACACCACCGTAACTTTTATACTTATAAAGGCAAAAACCTTAGAAATTATAATTCTTATACATGGTGCCCAAAATTAAGTCTGAGTCATTGCTAACTTTATTATTATTGAACCTTTCTAAGTCTGTAAAGATATAGGGTGTTCCATTTAAAAATATTCTTTGGGCGAATAGCTCGAAATAGCCATATTCATTATTCAATTGTGCTTCTGTTTTCTCTATTTTATTCGTCATATGGAAGACATCAATTCTTTACACTTTTAACCGAACTAGGTCCAATAATAAGGAAGTTAGCAATGGTGCACACTTAATTTTGGATACCCTGTTTATTCGGAACCAGAATTGCATCATAATGCAAAGTTCTCTTTAAAAATTTAGCTTTGTACACACCGTCCGCGTTAAGAATGCAGCGTTAATTACCTCTTTAATCAAAGATTGGTGTCACCCAATCATCTGTATATATTATTGTAAGTAATACGTAGGCCACTAGATAAGTTTCCGCAAAGTCATATAAGGAATTAATGAATTTATTTTTCGGTAGCAGGCTTTGAAAGTCTGACATTTTGGTAGAAAATTGTCGTTGACAGATTTAAAAAATCATTACTCGTTTGATTTTTACACCCGCTGAAAGTTGTTAGGTTTCGTAAAAAATGTAATTAAGTCGGCGAGATTTCAGAGCCATGATCTTTTACAACTTTAAATTGTCGTTAACTCCGAAGCAATGCATAGAACTATTTCGAAATGCATTTGACAAAGAAGCACCATCAGAGAGGAAGGTCTATGAGTGGTATGCAGAATCCCATCGTGGACGTAATTTTCTTGGTGACGAAGACCGCGAAGGTCGACCAAAGTCTGCGGTTACCGAGAGGAACATTGATGCTGTGCGCCGAATGCTAGAAGAGGACAGACGAACCACCTATAAGAATATTGAGGCATCCTTAGGGATCTCGGGGACTGCCATCAAAACCATCCTGCATCAACACTTGGGTGTAACGAAGCTGTGCGCTCGATGGATTCCGCACACACTAACGGAACCTCAAAAAGTAGCGCGAGTGGATTGGTGCAAGCAAATGATTACCAAATTCGATGACGGTCAATCTAAGCACGTGTTTGACATCGTAACAGGTGATGAAACGTGGATCTACTGTTACGATCCGGAAAGTAAACGACAATCCGCACAGTGGGTCTTTCCAAATAAAGAAAAGCCCACAAAAGTAAAGAGTGCTCGCAGTGCAGGCAAAAGGATGATTGCCTCATTCTTTGGACGATCTGGTCCAGTGGCCACTATTTCATTAGAAGACCGTCGTACTGTGAATGCTGAGTGGTATACGACCATTTGCTTACCCACAGTTTTCCACAAAGTTCGCCAAAGACGACCACGAAGCCGCTTGATCCTACATCAGGACAATGCATCGTCCCACACTGCAGCTCGAACTACAGAGTTTTTGGATAACTGGTGCGGAATTAATGAGTCATCCGCCATACAGTCCGGACCTGGCACCTTGCGACTTCTTGTTCCCGACAATAAAGGATAAAATGCGCGGAATGTATTTTAACACGCCGGAAGAGGCAGTCAAGGCGTACGAAAATTTACTCTCGGAGATACCTTCCGATCGATGGGCGCAGGTCTTCCGCGATTGGTTTAATCGAATGCATAAGTGTATAAGATATAAAGGCGAATATTTTGAAAAACAATAAACCCAAAAACTACTGCATTTATTTGTTTTGTTTATGTGTTTGCGGAAACTTATCTAGTGGCCTACGTATTCACACAGTTTCATTACAATATGTGTTTTTAATAATTAATTTGTATTAGCTAAGAAGATTGGTGTGACAGGGCCCAAAAAATTTTTCAAAACGCTGCATCTTAAAACGAATACAGTAGTTTGTATTTAAATTAACCTTGATGTCGCTGCTCCTACAAAATATGGTGAAAATTTTTGACAATTATTATTTATACAATAAACCGTCCCAGCAATTTCAGAAAAACACCTAATAAGAAAATTATGAATTTTGTGCAGACCCTTATTATCACCACACTGTGTAAATACAAAATAATTAAAATATATAGATATTCCTATAGGTATCAACACTCGGTAGGTATACCTCGAGGTAAACCTGTAACCTCGCCTGTAACTTAAGAAATGTTTTCCCTAGAACTGCTCAAAGCAATGGATCATTTCATCACAAGTCCTACCTCCTCCGACTGATTGAACAGTCGATTAATGCCGAGTTCCATTACTCAAAAAATTTATAATTCAAAGGAAAGGGCGAGGGAAAGGGCGGTTAAAGAATTATTAGAATTATTAGAATTGTGCAAAGAAGGATGGAGAAAAGGGCGGAAGAAATATTAGGAGAAGACCAGTTCGGATTTAGACGAAATAGACGAACGTGCGAGGCCATTCTAGCTTTACGAGTAATCATATGTATAAAAAATAATAGAAAAGGGAAAGAGCGTCTGTATAGGATTTGTAGATTTAGAAAAAACCTTCGACAACGTAAAATGGGTGAAGATGTTCGAAGTGCTCAGAAAGGTAGGGATGAAATTTAGGAACAGAAGAATAATACATAATCTCTACAAAGAGCAGAAACAAAGAGAAGTAGATATCCGGAAGGGAGTGAGACAGGAATGTGCTTTGTCACCTCTAGTTTTCAACTTATATATCGAAGATGCGATTAATACCTATTGTTAAAGACAGATAATTAAAAAGAAAAAAAAAATTTGGTGTGGGGGCGGGAAAATAGGAATAAAACTAAAATACAAATTGGGAACGAGAAGGTATAGGAAGTCTCAGATTTCTGCTATTTAGGAAGTCAAATAACTCGCGATGGTAGGAGCTCTAGAGATATAAAACAAAGAATAGCGCAGGGTCGAGTTGCGTTTAGCAAAAAGGAACAACTGTTATGCTCGGGAACGGTTAATGTAGAAACTCGGAAGAGACTCTTAAAGTCGTATGTATGGAGTACGGCATTATACGGGTGCGAAACTTGGACTTGGAAATAGTAGATATTAGCGTTTGAAATGTAGTGCTACAGACGCATGATGAAGATACCGTGGATAGATAAGATTAGCACTAGGGAAGTATTAGAAAGAATTGGGGCAAAGCGAAAGGTATGGAAGACAATAAAGAATAGGAGAGATAGGATGGTAGGACACCTTCTGAGGCACGAAGGCTTAGTTCGCAATATGCTATAGAGTCAGAGGTAGGAATAAAAAGAAGTAGGGGTACGCCCAGGCTAGACAACTGCTCTGAAATACACAGTTGGGGATGTAGAATGTCCTACTTTTGGGGAAATGTGTAGGATAGCTCAGGATAGGAAAGGATGGAGGTACGCGTCCAACCAGTTTTCGGACTGAGAACTTCATGATGATGATACCATCTTCTAAGCTTAACGATAATAAACAAATCCAACATGCCTCAGTGGAAGGATAAACATGAATAATTTTTGGTAATAATTAAGCTTTATAAATTCATGTGAAATCTTTTGAAATCTGCATAAAATTTTATGAAATCCGCATGAAATCTCATGAAATCCATATGGAGTATCATGAAATCCTTTGCAATCCATGTGAAATCCGGTGAAATCAATTAGCAATTTACGTGAAATTTAATGAAATCTTCTGCAATCCTGTGAAATCCAATGAAATCTGGTGAAATCCGATGAAATCCATGTGAAATCCGATGAAATCCATGTGAAATCCAATGTCATATGAAATCCGTGGAACAAATTTTTTTCTAGTGGTTACCCCCCCGAATTAAACATTGCAGATATCATTTGTATGCAGACGACACGCAGTTGTATTATTCGTTTTCTGAAGAAGAACTAGATACAGCTCGAATAAATATAAACACTGATTTAAATAGATTTATTGATTTAGCACATCAACACTCACTACTCATAAACCATAAAAAATCTAAACTAGTTTTATTTGGTAAAAGTGCAAATGTGACTCTCAGAAGGCGAATAATGAATAATTTATTAATAGTAGTTGGGAATCATCCACTGGAGTACACTGATTGTGCTCGTAATTTGGGAGTTCAGATGGATTACAATCTTAGGTTTAATGCATATATTGGTAGCGTGGTTCGGAAAGCCTACGGAAATCTTAGACGTATATACGCCATTAGAAAATTTATTGATCAAAGTACTAAGGTTCTGTTGTGTGAGTTGATGGTCCTGTCATTGTTTAATTTTGCGGATAGCGTTTGCGGTCCTTGTATTGACGCTGCACAGGCCAGGAGGGTGCAGGTCGTTCAGAATTCTTGTTTGCGTTTGATATTTGGGATACGTAGAGGGCATCATATAACCCACAAACTGAGGGAAATATCTTGGTTGAGTATGCACCACCGTAGAATTTTACATAGCGCCTGCATATTTCACAAAGTTATATTGTATAAAACTCCACCATATTTATATCAAAAAATACGCTTCAGGACCGATGTGCACAGTGTGAACATTCGGAGAAAGGATGTACTTACAGTGCCTATCCACAAACTGCAGTTATTTAAAAGATCCTTTTCGTATCGTGTTTGCACTGTGTACAATGCGGTTCCTGATTGCTTTAAAAGTACTCTACCCGCGAGCTTTAAAACTTCGTTGCGTCGTCACCTCTCTCATTGTGTCTCCCATTAGGTCGTAGGCCTTTGTGCAATATGATCTTATTATTTTATCTCATATTTTTTTGCATTGTATTTACTATATTGAGCGCGTCACTATAGTCACTCTACTTTCCATCGTAATTATCGGTTTCGAATGACTATTTTGTGTATTTACCATTTTGTGAATTTACCATTTTGTTCATAAATATAATATTTGTATAATTCTCAAGAGATTTGTTGCTTTAACTCAGTATCATTTTTTTGTTTGTCGGTTGAGTGGAAGAACAGGTATTATCTTTGTGGTAATAACTGAACTCCGCCGGTTATCTGCAACGGTATTGAATATTAACATTGAAATTGTTCTTTTTTTAATTTTCTGCAGATAATAAAGACCTTTATTATTATTATTATTATTATTACTATTATTTCTTCTATTCTGCTTTATTTTTTTTCCCTCTATTATATGCGTTATTTCACAAATTTTTCTTTTCTGTTTTAATGCTCCCCTCTTGCACTTTTGACCCCTCATTACTTCAGATTTCTCCATGGCAGACATAATTATTGAATTAACAAGATCTTTCACCAAATAAACAGTTTCGTTCGGTTTTATTGTGCAAATTAATGCAGGTTTAAACGATTCCGCTGAAGTGCAGCCTGCTGCAATAATTCTTTTCCGCGAAGACAGTTTCGGAACGTATTCGTCATCTCTAATATTCCTTTTCACGGATTTCTTAATTCGTAAAGACGATATTTTATCTGCTAATTTCCTGTTTAATGCTAGGGTTACAAGTTTTTTTGATCTTGAATTCATGTTTTTACAATTTTCACTGGAAAACAGCTAGAATTTACTATTATATAACTACACACCAACAGATTATAAGCATGCAAAAATTACATACCTGACAGCTCAATTTTAGGTTATGTATTAAACGAATTCCAAAGACCACTAAGGCAAATTGTCGTATCTGAATAACAAACACGCGCGAACTGCGCAGTTCCTAAGTTACAAAGTCGTATCTGCGCAGATACGACTATTTTGCTTAGCGTTATGCAGATACGACCAGATACGACATTTAGCTCTAGGAACGAGTCATAGTTTTGTAGTTACGCCCTATTTTCTTAGTGAATTCTGTAGTATTAGCAGTGGCTATACGACTTTTGAGTGTAGGAATAGACGGAGAATGATATACTGTTGTATTACCCAATACCCATAACTCGAAATTTGTAATTTTTGCAGATACGACTTTTTGTCTTAGCAGGGCAGTATAGGAAGTGAGCGAATTTTCAGCCAGCGCCACCATTTAAAAGTTTTGGTGGTACTGGGCTGTCAGATTTGACATTTATAATTTTTTGCAGTTTTAATTGTCAACAGTATCGTAGACAGTATCCATTGCTTAAATTTACGCGGGAATGTCAAACTGACAGAGGAGTCACCTGCTCTGTCAATTTGACACTTAGTTACTACCAAAAGTTTATAATTGCGCCGCCTTGGTGTCGCTGCTAAGCAATATTCGCTCACTTCTATAGGTAGGCTACGGTTTTTACATTCCTGTATTCATATTTCATACGTTTACGCCACTGATCAAAGTTTAGGTACCTAGGCCACTGATTCCCTGCCGAACGAGCTACGAGCATGATCCAGCTAGCTCCCAATGGAGGGCAGCACAGCTAGACGCACGCAGCAAAGTATCTTTTACAGTTTTCATTTTAGCACTTTTAATCTGTGCTTTAACCACCAAATCACCCCAGCCCCCGCTCGAACTTCAATTTCCAGGGTCAAAGCCAAACTCAGAATTCGGAAAACTTGAAAAGGCGATAAACGGGTTTAACGTAGGTAACCAAATGTGTTATTTTGTGTCAAAAGTTGTTTTAGTTTATTTGTTCTTCGACTTAGTTTTATTGTTTAATTATTAAAATTGTAAAATGGATAAAGGTAAGAAAATTATAACAAAACCATGTTTTGTTGCTGTGGAACAAATGACGCCTCAGAAACAATTAGCTTTAAGTGCTGAATTAAAAAAAGTAATTAATGAAAGGAACATGTTGACAACGAGAACGCGTATGAAAGTTCTCAGTGCTTTAGATGAAATAAGTGGTAACACAAGTGAACACACCAAGAAGAAACTTAAAAACAAAGCTCTGCACGAAATACTGGAAAGCGAAATGACTTATTTAAAACAATTGGAACTAATAATTAATTATTTCATGGAACCGATTCAAGAAAAAGGTTTTTTGGATGAGGACGATTTCAGAACTGTATTCGGCAGTATTAAGACTATTTATAATGTAAACGGTGAACTGCTTAATGAGTTAAAAGCTGATGTTACGAATGTGGCACAAGCTTTTGAAAATATGGCACCCTATTTTAAATTGTACTCGATATATGCATATGGATATAAAACCAGCAACAGCGTTTTGCAGGTATGTGAGAAAAATAATTGAGGGTGGAACCCTCAGTAAAACCTGTTAATTTACACTCCAAACAAATGCTCACCATTTAATTTACAGTCTATTCCCTTAACTTTGCCAACTCTACAGCTAGTGATGTTAAGAACGTTTGTTTGGAATGAAAATTAACTGTTGAAGCACTCACACTTCCCTTATCCATTACAGCACACACGTTCTGAAATACAAATTGATCCAGAAGTGGCAGAGCAACAAACAAACATTTCTGCCAGTAATATTAAGCTATGTTCAAACTTGCCATAGTAATTTCAGAGTTATATGTAAGTTGCCACAATTGCGCTGGTGTCAGTCCTTCGAATCTAAACCAAAAAATTTTGTGAAAAACCACAGACAGCCCCCTTTACAAAAAGCCGAGCCTATACATTTGACAACACCACAGGATCAGGTACAAGTGTTCTGGCGCTCTGGATGCAGCATTTTTGTTTACGTTAAGGTCTGGAACTTTAGGTACTATCGTAGACTATTCAGTCTACGGTACTATGCGGTTATTTTGAAAATCTGCGTTATGTTCCGGGTTTTGTAAGAGTACATTAATAGAAATGAGGCATAATCTATATTCTATTCAGTAGGTACTTTTGAAATAAAAAAGCACAATTTTGCAATCACGATGTAATGCAGTAGACGCTTGATGAAAATATTAATACACTTCAATTTATTATTAAAAATGGAGGACAAGATTTTTAGCTTTGAACCACATGAAGTGGTGTTATTCAATTTGTATGAAAGACATATTCGAAGTACTCACCTGTCAGCATAAATGTCAAATCCCGCAATTAATTTTTTCTATTTCTTCATTTCAATGTTCAACGCTATAAAATGAAATTTGGTAAAACTGCATCGACATAAATTATAGATTTCATTCGAAAGATTGTAGCACTATACTTGGGCCGCCGAACAGACGGAGTGATCGCCCTGCAAGAAGGTGCTCTAGCGGGGCCAATAGTAATTTATGACGACCGAATTGGAGTGATGCGACTTCGTTGGGTCTAAAGAAAGTGCATCACTGCTGTTCGGTCATCCTAAATTGATAGTGGTCCCGCCTAGAGCACGTTCTTGCAGGGTGATCACTCCGTCTGTTGGGCGGCCCAAGTATAGCTGCCTTACAAAATTTCTTACTACGTGACTGCCTGTAGAGGGAATTGTATGAAAAACACACATGCTACTACAAACATGTGAAACTTATGAAATCTATATAATAAAACACAAAAAATGTTTCTGCCTGCCTACCTACCTACCTACCTATGTCCGTTATAGACTCCGAAACGGCTGGATTGATGTTGATGAAATTTTCAGGCAATCTTCAGATTAGCCCAGCGGGTGTTCCTGTGCAGTTTGATAGCGTTCGGATCAACAGAATTTTTTTTATACGTTTATGTGAAGCCGGAGCGGGTCGCTATAATTTATAAAGTGACAATTGGCAGCAAACGTCAAACGGCATATGTCATTCACAGTTTATCAAATTTCAAACGATTTTACCACAATTATTTCTTCTGAGGCAGCATCGCGCCGGGTACCAGCTAGTTTAATATACAAGTACAGGAACGTACGCAACATTACAGTCCCTTGCCCCCAACATTTTTCTCATGGTTAATAAAAATAGTTTTCACTAGTTTCTGAGATCATGGCAGGTAGCAAGTCAAATATTATGGCCAGAAATATTTGTGTTGGTCTCCTCTAGTCTGATTCCTCAAAATCAATAATTCATTTTATTCTCAACTTCAAAAGCATTATGATGAAAAATACTTGCACGTGAATATGATTTTGAATTTGTAAATTTGATGTTTGCAGAGATCGCGAAAAAATAATCCAGAATTTATTAAATTTGTGGAATCTCAAGAGACAAGGCCCGAAGTAAAAACAAAGTTAACATCTTTGTTAATTGTGCCTATACAAAGGATTCCGCGATATAGATTGTTATTGAAGCAAGTGCTGGATTATTCCTCTTCAACGGAACCAGATTACCCAGTTTTAGTTGGTGTGTTCCATTTTTTGTAAATTTTTTAATTAATTTATTCCTATACAGTGGATTTCATGTTGACATAAATGGCAAATTAACATGTTAAATTGAGAACGTAATTCATAAGTCACTTGACACGATTTGTACCAATGGAAATTAAAAATTTACTTGGTTACATAGCTGCCACAGCGGTAATAAAAAAAACAAAAAAAAAACTTATTGTGCTCCATTGTTAGGAATAGAATAAATATTATTCAGACCATCAGAAAGTATTTATTTGTCAAATCTGACAGTTGATTTGTGTCATATTTCAAATGTAAATTAAGTTTCATTCTTCAAATATTTCTTATATTCTTATTCATTATATTCTTTCATCAAATACAGTGAAACCTCTCTTAAGCGGACACCAATGGTCACTGATTTTGTGTCCGTTTATCGGAGATGTCCGTTTAATAGAGAAAGAGAAAGCCCTATAAGCGACAGTTCGTTCCCAAAAAAGTGTCCGTTTATCGGAGGTACAGTACAGACTCGATAATCCGGATCAATAAAAACATGGGCGATCCGGATTATTGGAAAATCCGGATTATTAAATCAATCTATATTTGTTAATAAAAGAACTGAACAAGAGGGATTTTTAATGATTTCATTGTAAAAACATACAAAACAGGTAAAATGAACATAAAAACACTTTTGCATAATTGCTTCTACTACATTAATAAATAAAGTCTGTAATTTTAGTTTGGCTGACCTTCTGCTGACTCAAACAAAATGCTTGATGCCTGAGTATTAACAATTCATTTAAGGGTGCGTTGTTCTTTTCAGCCCAATCTATACATTGTTGAATGCTTAAATCTGTCTAATCGGCTTCTGTGAATTCAGGGCATGGGGTAAAGAGCATTTATACAGTGTTGAAAAATAGTAAAGGTACACTTTCGTTTGCGCCGGTAGATGCGGCACGTACCGGCGGCCGACACGCACGACGGACACAGTCCTATTTGAACGTGAATGCACCGGCCGGCAGGTGAAACGCACAAACGAGAGCAGTTCTATTTAAATACTATTGGAGAAGTACAACGGGTGTGTCGGCTGCCGGTACACGCCGCGTCTACCGGCGCAAACGAAAGCGTACCTTTAGTCGTAAATTTTGAATTTCATCAAGCAAAGTCGTTAATGTCAAAATGTTTTCGAACTCCAATGCGACGGCTCTTTATACACGTCGGTATTTCCTTTGCAAAACAAAGAAGCCGCCTCGGCATCCATAAGCTGCAAGGAAGTGTGCCGATTGCCGGCATTTTTATTTTCACCCTTTGATACCCTCGCCGCCACTCCCAGTTGACCAAAATCAACTTGTACCAGTGGAGTAGCGAAAGAATTTAAAATGTATTTTTGTACAATCAGGTCAAAAATGTACTAGATTCATACATTTGTACTAGCTGTGGCAACGCTGATTCGGGTTCGCCTCCGAACGCCTGATTTGGCAAGTATTTGGGGATTGGTTAGAAAAACACCTTAGGAGGGGGTGACGCGCCTGTAAAGCGTTTAAAAGGTACGTTAGAGGCGCATTCGGATTACCGAAACTGAAATTATCCGGATTACAAAGTATGCAATGCAATCAAGGAACTATCCGGATTACCGAATAATCCGGACTATTAAGGATCCGGATTAATGAGTCTGTACTGTATCCGGTTAATAGAGGTGTCCGTTATGGGAGGTTTCACTGTATAACTCGTGCTATGATTAATTATCGATGATATCACTTGTGAAACCGGAACTCGTTGAATCTGCAGTTCAGTTTTAGCTCGTAGCTATCATTGATGATAATCATTTCATAGCACTTATATTACCCACAAAAATAGTCAATATTTGCCTTCCAATAGTACGTACTACCTGACAGTCTAAATTATTTTGTAATAAAACTTTATAAACTTTTGGGTACTACCTGTACAATTTTAAGTCTTGAACTGAACGCTTTTAAAGAAAATCTAGTTTTCCTTTTTTAAAGCTGGGATGGGATTGACTTTTAAAACTTACTTTAGCCAATCAAGACTTAAACAGTTCAGTAGCACACCGAGCTTAAGCTTGAAAAAATTTTTAGGTGACACAACCCCACATTATTGACAATATAAGTTCCAACGTGAAACGAACAAAGTAATGACAAATTGATATGGCAAATAATATAAACGGCCAAATACCAACTCTGTTTTGACGTAAAGAGGTCTGTATTAACATCAACCGTACAAGATTCTGGGACGCTTGTCTCAGAAGCCACTGGACAGATTTCGATGAAATTTACTTTTAGTAGCAGTCATGAAGACCTTGTAAATACCCAATTTCATGTTTATACTTTAAATAGCTTCCAAATGTGATAGGGGAAGCAATTGATCAATTTTGGTGCCACCTGGTGTTCCAAGCATTTTTTCACACCCAAGCTCGGGGTGCTGCTGACCTACCGGGTGACCAAAAATAACCTGGTTAAAGTTTAAATTTAAACTTAGAAATGCATGTACTGCTCTAAGTTTATAAACATTTCTGAATAAAACAAGTCAAGTTATTACATAAGCAAATATTTCATTATTTTCAATTGCCTGTGTTAATTTGCCATCTATTGATTTATCTTAAATGGACTGTATAACGTTTTTATTTCAGCTTCGCTAAGAAAAATTGAAGAAGTCGCGAAACATGTTGATGGTCTTTTAGAAGAGCAAGAAAATTCTGAGCGGATGTTAAACTTACAGCAACGTTTAATAAATCAGAAACCTTCTCTTATAAAACCTGGGCGTAAAATAATAAAAGAAGGTGTATTACACAAACTATCACAGAAAGGAACGCATAGTTACAAAAGATATTTTGTACTCATGAATGATATTTTTATATATTGCAAAATGAAAAATTCAAATCCAGACATGCCTAACTCTCTTAAATGCTCCAGTATTTTTCCTCTGAATAAATGCAAAATAACAGAAGTAGTTAGCAAGGGATGTTTTAAAGTTCATTGTCAAGAAGAGGAAGTTATTTTGTATCACGAAAGTGTATGTGCAGGTCAAGAATGGGTTAATGCTTTGAAAGATTCCTTGAAAAAGTATATAGAAAATCGACAAACCTTGCGAAAAGATAGTTCTGCAAGAAGGCCTGCAAAGCGGAAAAATTTGTTTGAATATGAAGAAAGTGGGGTCAGCCCAGGGAAACCAAGAAAGAAAAGAATAATTGACAGGGTAAATACTTGTTGCACTGTTTTAATCACCATATTTCAAACAATATGATTTAAACATAACCTTGTTTAAAGTCAAAACTTTCAATCCTCAAAGGTTTGTCGATTTATAAAGATTGTAAAGTTGCATAATAATTGCGTCCATCATTCCCTGATTTTGTTTTAAAGGCTTTATCATATCAACAATTCCAAAAGTGGAATTTGCACAATATTCTACGCCGCCACCTGTGTTGTGCAAATAAAAGTGGAAATGGAAAAATCGTAATTTTTTTTAGGATCGAAATTATCGATCATGATGAAATTTAAAAGGGTTACTTCCGCATCCCTTGCTCGTTCACAGAGACCCTCACAATTTTTCCACCTTGACTAAAACACCCAGAAAGAACCCAAAACTGCTATATGGCACCCATAGAAACCCGCAGAAGTTCTGGGTTATACCCCCTGTCTCGAGTGCATAAGTCGATCGACGACCAAAATATGGCACCCTCAATTTAGCAGTTGTTTTTTATACCACGTCAAAAGTAACCGGCAAATTAGTTCTAAAAATGAATTTCCATAGCTCATCACACCGAAAATTTCTGAAAATCATCCCTCCCCCAGACCACAATTAACACGCGAAAAATTTTTTCCCGGGACCTTACAATTTTTTAAGGCTAAAGACATGCCTAACTTGTCAGAAGAGGTAAAAGATGGCATACAGAGCACGGTGCAGTTTGAAAGAGAAGATTCCAAACCAATCCGTTTCACTTTTCTTTCGAACGCACAACTTCAACTGTCAATAAAGGTAGAAATTTGTATTTGAAAATGGTTAACATCTTCCATCTCCAGACAGCCAGCTTTCAAAATTTCTGGGAATATACGCATTTTTTTCTGCCTGGGGTAACTTTTACAGACCTCCCTGATGCGTATTTCTTGTTAATAAAAGTTTGCAGACCCTTTCGAGATCAGACTTTGGGAGGGGTCTTAGATATTGATATTTACAACTGAAGCGTCCAGGATATTCACAGTCTAAGCATTTGTTTGTGAAAACGGCAAAACAGAGCAGCCGACCAATTATGTAGTAAACAAATACCGATGCTGAAACTATATCGCAGAATAATCGTCTGGTCGGTTGTTTTGTTTGCCGTTATGTTGTATTGTTTGTTTTTATGCTGGATAGTGCAAAATACTGTGTTAATAGTTTTTAACATTTTATATTATAAAAGGACATGTAGGTAAGTGTTTTAGTAAACCTGTAGAAAGCATTATTTGTCTTAAAAAATAATGGTATTAAACCTTGTAGGGTAGGCAAATAAGGGGATGTGAAATGCCATTATTGCTCGTGTCATATTTGATCTTTTTAGTATAACAATGACTACTTATAGTCTAAGAGCCAGCAACATACATGGTGGACTGATGTCCGCAAATCTGAAATTAATTCACGAGCTTACCATTAATGTGTAAAAACTGAATTGAATAGTCAGTCCGCCTAATCTTATTGCTTTTGGCGCAGGTTTAAATATAAAGACATTATTTTTTTTAAACTCATTTTAGGAAAACAAAAATTTTCATCTAATGTTACCTTGTGATGTGTAAAATACGAACTGGTAAGTGACGGACGTTTTTTTGTATTGCTAAAATGGTGACAGATCGCCGCAAACATAATAAAAATGTTAAAAATTAAACTTATTTTGGCAAGGGCCAAACTTCTCTTTTCTACAAGGTGTTTCTAAATTGAGTACCATAAATTTAGGAGTTTGTAGAGAAAGTTAAAATAACACTAAAACCTTTATATAGTTTTGTACAAAAACGCTTCCCTTCCAAAATACAGAGTGTTATAATGTCGACTGGCGTATCAGTTATTTAGTTATATCTGTAACTAAAGCAGCCTGAGAAATCTAAATTTTTGTGGACAAGTGCTACTCAAAACTACAGATAATCCAGCAATATTTTAAGTGTAATACGACAATTTAGTGGCGTAGGAAAAGGGGTCGTGTAATACCTTTTTGTTAATAAAAAGTTTGAGGTTAGTTTTTTTGGAAATATTGTTTTATTTTTAGATTCTCTAATCAAAATACTACAAAAAAGATCCTCTTTTTAAATATCTCTAAAGTCGTTTGTTTTTGAAATATTTGTGGTTTTATGTAGCAGTGCTCATGAGAACTGGGGTATTACCTACTTATGGTTGATTTGCAAAAAACAAAATCGCATATGATTGCTACATGTTTTTGTAGGTACCTTCGTAATTTATACCTGCAAGCACTTCTAGATGATTTTGTTATCAAGTTTTACGTAACAAATGATAATACAGCAAAACAAAGACAATATTTTAATAGCACTGCCACATAAAATCGTGCATATCTCGAAAACGAAAGACTAGAGATATTTAAAAAGAGTATCCTTTTGCAGTATTTTGATTAGATAATCTAAAAATAAAACGATATTTTCAAAAAACCTAACCTCAAACTTTTTATTAACAAAAAGGTATTACCCGACCCCTTTTCCTACGCCACTGAATTATCATATTACACTCAAAATATTGCTGGATTATCTGTAGTTTTGAGTAGCACTTGCCCACAAAAATTTAGATTCCTCAGGCTGCTCTAGTTACATATGTAGCTAAATAACTGATACGCCAGTCGGCATTATAACACCCTGTATTTTGGATGGGAAGCGTTTTTGTACAAAACTATATAAATGTTTTAGTGTTATTTTAACTTTCTCTACAAACTCCTAAATTTATGGTACTCAATTTAGAAACACCTTGTATAATAAATTATCAATCTGTAGTAATACTTCATTTCTTCTGTCAGGTGTCATGAATAAATTTGACGCTTGTCAAAATAAGTTTAATTTTTAACATTTTTATTATGTTTGCGGCGATCATTCACCATTTTAGCAATACAAAAAAAGTCCGTCACTTACCATTTCGTGTTTTACATATCGCAAGGTGTCATTAGATGAAAATATTTGTTTTGCTAAAACGAGTTTTTTTCAAAAAAAATGTCTTTATAATTAAACCTGCGCCAGAAGCAATATGATTAGGCGAACTGACTATTCAATTCAGTTTTTACACAATAATGGTAAGCTTGTGAATTAATTTCAGATTTGCGGACGTCAGTCCACCATGTATGTTGCTGGCTCTTAGACTATTATGCCTATTTTTCGTTATTTTTTTACTAATTGATCCCTGAAACAGCACACCAATGCATTTGAGGAATATAGTAACAAACAACGTGACCCGCTGGCCTACGACCGTGTAGGCTTCACAACAAAATCAGCTGTTGCAAAAGAATGCTGGGACCATTCTCCAAGTCTTTGTTGGAGATTACATTTCAATACGTAGATCGCTCCCACCTCTTGTCCCCAGCCCACGGGGAGGTAAAATGTCTAGGTAGATTTCCCGATTTTACAGAAATTTTTCCAATTTCCCACACCCCGAATAAACTTCTATTTTCACTTATACAGGATGCCTTATTTCTTCTATACAGCATGTACCTGTTTTAAATCGAACATCCTCTATTTGATTGTATCTTTGGATTTCTAATTTGATTTTACTATGAGATCATGAAAATATTTTTTTACTGCTACCCATGACAGATGAAAGATGGTATATCGCGGCACACATTTTCCTTACTGCTAGGACTACATCATCAAGCAGAAATTTCCTTAATCTTAAATTCCATAGTGTTGCTTTTCTTTAGACCACGAACTTCTCTTCACTTTTTACAGTTTTTTGAAACACTGGCATTATGCTTACTTTATTTCCAGGAAGAATACGAAGATGTGCACAAAATAATCTCAAACGATTCAGAAGACAGTGATGTGGAGAGGAAGCCATTTTTCAAATGTATGAAACGAAAATCGATTAAGGATATTAGTTCAAATGTTGTGAAGGACAGTAAGGACAGTTTGTTCCCCTTAAGAACTGAAAGTCTGCATAATAACTTGCCCATAAACACCAAAGAAACTGAACAAGCTAATTGGAATGCTGATGTTGAAGTCACTAATAAAGAAGTTTTTGTATTCGGCTCGAACAGAAATGGAAATAGAGGATTCTCATTTAGCATGGGCAACTTCTTTAGAGGCATTGGTAACTCCATGAGAAACATGTTTGGCTTTAAGTAAACGTGCGACAATTTCTTAAATATTCTCATATAATGGCATCATATAACGCAACCTGTGGATTTCAAAAATGGTTTTAATCAATAGCTTGCTATTCAATACAAATTCCATGTTTTTCGCCTCTTATATTTGAAAATCGGTTTCATCAAAATTAAATAAGAAAGATACGTGCAGGGCTCGGATTCGCTACATATTTTATGTGTCCCAAGTCTCTGTGCAGTGAAATGATTCATGACATGATTCCACAATATTATTTGACATACGCAAACATACTGATTGATTCCGTCCGTGTTTTATTTAGGAGCCATTATTATTTAAAATGATGCATCATTAATATAAGAATAGGTACTGAAGAAATGGTCGCACCTTAGCTTGAAACCAGACATAAGTAAAATATTACAACATTTAGTTTTTATACTATTACAATATTTAGTTTTTAGAATATAGGTTTAAGTTACCCATATTTTTAATACCAAATGATTGTTTATTTTAACAAAACTAAAAAATTACTAAAAAGTGTTTTATTAAACGATCATCTAGCACAGCAACAGATATTGCTAATTAAACACGTAAAATTACAATAGGTAGTAAAGGATTTACTCAAAAATTGTATAGAATATGTATACCACACAAACATCAAGCAAAGTATTACTTCTAAGCTGTTTTTGCTCGGATTGCTGCACGTTTTGATGTAACGGCCTGAAAAGAAAAAAAATCAAAATCACCACAAATACAATGGAACTTCCCTACAACGAATATTCAAAATTCTTGCAGAAAGTTCGTTACACAGAAATTTGTAAGTATCAAAAAGAAATATGTATGTACTTTTACATAATTTATTCTATCTTTTATTCTTAAGTATCAGAAATATTCTTTTCAGTAGTACTTGAAAAATTGAAACGCTTAAGACTACTTTCTCAGAGAGAGAGCTAACAACGGATTTATCTACCTGATTTCATAAGCTTTAATTCCTTTCGTAATATCTACCCATCGATGTCTGGCACAGTGGAGCCCGTTGAGGGCCAGCACCCAAAAAGTATCAACGTCAAACTTATGCAGAATTGATGCATGATTTGACATAATTGAGGTACTAGACTTGCTCGATATTTTTGGGGTTCTTAATACAGAGTGTCTAATCGCAGATTTTCACAAGTTAGGGGTGTTGCGGTAACAAGACGTGGTGTCAGTGGCTGATGCAGACAATGTTGGAGGTTTCTTCTTCAACAATTCAAATTCACACTTGTGAACAATGTTTTATTGCAAGATTTTCTTTCACATATTACCAAACTATACTTCTTGTATCAAAAAAAAATAAAAAGCAAAGAAATAACGAAAATCAGCCATCCATAACACAAAATCAGAAATCGCACATATCCAAATTACATATTACGATATATCTCCTTCAGTCTCATTTTCACATTCATCCAACCCAAGCACTCCAACATGTCACTTATTCTGGTATACCTATTACAATTCAATATCCCCCTTCCTCTATTTTGCATCTTCTGAAGTGTATCTATCCCGCTGTTATCACTCAAATACAGTATTGTCCACAAAAATAAAACATTGCTAGAATCCATTGCATTATACAACATAATATACCGTGCATACTGTGTCAACATATTCTTCGCTCTGTACATTACACCTAATCTTTTTGCCATCTTATTAATACACACAGGCAAATTTAAAGGAACGATTAGAAAATTAAGTTAATTTCATTAATTTCTGTTTTCAATGGCCAGACCTAGACAGCATAATATTACCCGCTAACAACTGTTAGTTTTTGATCCTGTTCACAACACTTTCAAATTGTTGGCATATTTTTAAATTGTGTTCTGTTACATTAAAGTGTTTTTGTACATTTACAACGCGTATTTCCTCTAGACAAAGATTCATACATTTTTGTAAGTACTCATTTCAATGTGGTTATTTTTGTTTGCTATAGTCTTTTTCATTATAAATCAGTTCATAATAGGTGATTTGGCCCCGACTGATATCGCTAGGGCTGGAGAAATGATCAGACATGGTCGAACTTCCAGTGAGATTGCTTAAACATTTGGTAACTCAAAATCGGCGATCCACCGTTGCGTTAGTCGTCGGAGACAGACGGGACTGTTTTTGAGAATACGTGGCCAAGGCAGAAAACGTTCAACCACGGCCGTAGACGATCTTTTTCTTGTGTTGCAAACACAAGGAACAAGCGTCAAAAGGCAATTCAGGCAAGAAACGCACTGGAAGAAGTTCGTAGAATCAATATAAGTGAGCGTTCAGTTGGAAGAAGACTGAAAGAATTTGGTTTAAAGTCATTTGTACCAATAACGGTCCCACAACTTCAGATACATCATCGAGTAGCGCGGTCTGATTTTGCTCGAGACCACCAGAATTGGAATGATTACCAATAGGGCCATGTTTTGTTCAGGGCGAGAGGGTAGGGAAGATTATATCGACGTCAAGGAGAACAAAATACAGTTTAATTTTACTCCTACTGTCTCTTTTGGTGGAGGCTCAGTTGTGGTGTGGGGTGGCATATGTTTAGGGGCAAGCACAGACTTGGTGGTGGACGATGGGGGCGCTTTAACTGCAGATAGGTACATAAGGCATATTCTGCAAGACCATGTGGTACCTTTCACTCCATATATCGGGGAAAATTACGTCTTCATGCAAGATAATGCTCGCCCGCGCGCCGCTCACTGTGCATGGGACTTTTTAAACCAATTGGGTGTAAGCACTATGAATTGCTCTGCATGTTCTTCAGACCTTAAACTGATTGAACAAGTCTGGGACATGCTAGGCAGATGACTGAGACCAAGAATTCCTGCCGTCCAAAACAGAGAGCAAGTGAGAGTTGCTTTATATGAACAATGGGAGAATTTGCTTCAAGAAATGATGGATGGCCTCATCAGAAGTATGTGAAAATGGATGACTGTAGTCATAAGGGCTCGTGGTTATTGAAAAAATAATCTGTGCACTTTTTTATTCATTAATTATTGTTTAAAACCCATTAAATTGTGAAACTCTTTTATTGTAAAAAAACCCTCTTGTTGGTTACTTTTTTCTAACAGGCTTCCAAACGGCACCAACCGTTACAAAATAAATTAAAATTAATTAGTTAAATTCTGTTTTAATAGACCCCATTGGAATTAAAAAAACAACAAACAAAACAGAAAGAAAATTTTCGGATTTACCTCCGTTCCTTTAAATTTACCTGTGTGTGTATAATCGACATGTTTTTTTTTTAAATAAGGTTACATAACCATTACATGTAATACTTCAGCACCTCTACGAATTCTACATTTTCTCCATCAACAGAAATAGCCTTTCGTCCATCTATGGCATGCCTATATTCCTACACATTGCCGTTGTCTTACCAGCATTGAGTTTCATCTGCAAACCCTTCCCTTAATTCTCTCAATTCCCCATTAATCATAGAAATCAACTCTTCCACATCGTATCCCTCCAAATAAATAATTGTGTTATCAGCAAAGCAATGATACTTACACCGTTTTAAGTGCATCTGAAAATCACCCAAATAAATAACAAAAAAAACAATGGTCCCAAGACACTTCCTTGTGTCACTCCTACTTTGACATCCCGCAATGTCAATTACCTACTTCATAACTGTGTTTTTCTCTAAATCCCGATTGAAATTTACACAAGATGTTATTTTCTCCGACATATTCTTCTAATTGTGTATAAATTACTTTCTCGTAAATCTTTTGAATAGCTGGTAGCGTATTCACGGGCCTAAACTCTTCAGTGTATTGTATGTTCTCTCTACCTTTCTCAGAGGCATTACCACCGATATGGGTCGCAGGGTAGGTATTACAAAAGTAATTAAAGCTTATGAAATGAGGTAGATGAATCCGTCGCTAGCTCCTAGACTATAACTGCGTTTATTGGCTCTGAGCTATATTTATTTACTCGATAATTGCCAAAAATTAAAACGATTTTAACATAAAGGGACCTTTAGAAACACGTGTATTCCTGACTGTCAGGAGCTCAGAACGTTTGTGATTGGTCATCTCAACCATTGTTTGAATACTGAAACACAACTTGGAAGTTCAAGCCGGTATAGTAGGGAAAAGCATCGGCTACTGTATAAGTGCTGCAGAACTGCCAAATATTTTCTTTAATATGATTATTATAATACATGCTTATTAGTTTATTACTTACAAATTGAAAGTCGGTGGTACAATGACAATTTACAGCATTTATTTGCAAATAATATCCCCGCATGGCCCAAAAAATGTAGATACAGTATTTACATTACCAAGCAATATCAAAGAGGAACGTGCTTAATATAATAAATTAAAAACTAGCTGGCCAACTTAAGGCAGTTCTGTGGTCGGTCTTGCAGTCCCCACAAACCCATTAGGCCTACTTTATCAGTAACTCTTATTAAGCCATAGCTTAGGCACCATAAACCCCTCCTCAAACTACTCGTCCATCTGGACAAGCACAAATTTTTGCCCAAAATTAACTGACGAATATGATGCTAAAGAATCTTGGCAATAATAGTTGGAACAAACTTGAGATCTGCAGCAGGCCGTTCTTGATATCAAAGATCCACAAAAAGACTTTGCCTACTCGCAAAATATGAGTCTGACTAAACAAATTTCAAACTATGGGTGATGCAAAGATCCACTGATGAAATGGGGAAAGTGGCTCACTTCAGATAATTGGATCCATCAGTTACCCTCTATGGTATGAGATTCGTATAAATTTATTGTGAACTGCTCAATACATATAAAACCAGGGTTGAGCAGATTTAAATCAGATGATTTAAATCATGATTAAAATCGCGATTTAAATCAAGTGATTTTTTTGAAAAAAATCGTTGATTTAAATCAAGTGGTCAATAAAAAAAACAAAAAAGTACTTAAACATTATATTTGAATGGGTGATTGGAAAAAGGATAAGATTCCACAAATATGGCAAACTAAAGTGAGATAGCCATTCGACTAATATTTGCATGTATTATCCATTGAGCGCAAAAAGGATAAAATAGCCACTTCGCTCTATAATATTATGTGTGTATTATAAAAATTTAAAAAAATGTAATGAAAATACCTTTCAATTTGTTCGATGTTTCTACAAAGTGCTTCCATATGGTATGTTTTTTTCTTCCAGACATTTTAACAAATACTTATAGAATAATACTAACAATAAGAAAACAGCAAGCAGGATGCGCAGAGCGCAGTATACACCAATAGAATTTTCAACAACACCGACAGAAGCAATACAACTATAGAATTAGGGATTTCCCGGGATTCCCCTATTTGTAAAGCCCCGCGTAGGAACTCTGCACTCTATTGAAAAGATGTAGACATTTTTAGCAGATACCTGCGTAGTATATTGTTAGGCTGGGTTACTGCTGTTACTACTACTAGTTAGATGGCGCATCTTACGCTGTTGTTTTTATTTCTTGGGAGCATTCTACATTTGATTTAAATCAAAAAAATCGATTTTTTTTATTTTTATAAAAAAATCGTGATTTTTATCCACCCTGTATAAAACCCTAAGTTAATATAAAAATTTGATACGCTCATTAAATATATGTTCACTACAGGGAAGTTCTGCTGTAATTAATTAGCTTCATCAGTGTTGCAGATAAGTCACCTCAAATATATTGCAAATATGCAACTTAACACTTTTTTTGTCATAAAATTAGTCTAATTAGAAAAGTATAAGTTAGACTCAATCACCGAATTTGCTCAATCGTCGAACTAACACTCAAAATGTACTCAATTGCTGCAATAGGCAGGTTCGGTAATTTTCAAATTTCATTAAAATTGATAGAGTTTATTATACTGAAGGCAGTTATGTTGTTAATTTTTGTTTAAAAAAAATTCCTTCGCCTGTGAAGCCGTTGCAAAGTTTTCCGTCGGTACGAGGCTAGAACTCGTACCTTGCAAAGAGAGTAGGCCGCGTGATGTCAGAACTCAGTATAACGTACAAGTCCCAGCTTCAGCGCGCAGCAGTCCCATAATAAGTATTATGCATATGCATGTGTAGTTAAATTGTTAAATATTATTAACTGGTTCTAACTGGTGTTTTCTGTTTTGTACCCAGACTAATACATCGTACAGCACACCAATAAAACAGAAAAAGTTGTTCGTTGGAGCCAGAAGGAAAATCGGTCAGCATTATCGATATTTTCGCGAGTTAGTTTATCATTGCAAAAGTTTATAAAATTATCGGCTGCCCCATTGCAGCCACTCTAAATAAAATCGAACATAATGCAATTTATCGACAGTTTTCTGGGACCGCTTGGTACTTGGTAACGTGTTACGGTTAGCATAATTTGAAACAGGCTGCTAGGAGCATGACGGAGCCAAATACTGAATCGCCGTAGCGTTCCCTCCCTGAACTAAAAAAGGAAATTTTATTAACTATTTTACAATAATTAAATAGTACGTCATCATAAAGTTCTCTTTTGAAGACTGGTAGGACGCGTACCTTCATCCTTTCCCTGAGCTAGCCTATGCATTTCCGTAAAAGTAGAACATTCTACATCCCCAACTATTTGAGAGCAGTAGTCTAATCTGCTCCAACCTCTACCTCTTTATTCCTATCTCTGACTCTAGTATGTCGCGAACTATTCCTTCGTGTCTCAGAAGGTGTCCTACCATCCTACGATCCTATCCCCTATTCTTTATTGTCTTCCATACTTTTCTCTTTTCCCCAACTCTTTCTAATTCCTCCTTATTGCTAACTTGTCTATCCACGGTATCTTCAACACCCGTCTGTAGCATCACATTTCAAACGCTTCTACTCTTTTTCAATCCCCTTCTCCCATTGTCCAAGTTTTGCATCCATAGGTATAATTTCGTACTCCATACATGCATCTTTAAGAGTCTCTTCCGAGTTTCTACATTAACCGTTTCAGAATATAGCAGTTGTTTCTTTTTGTTAAACAAGTACCTAGTACCTACGTAGCGTAGTTTTTTGATTCGCGTGAGTTGTATTTGTTTCCGTTTTTTTAAAAAATTTCCAATCTGTTATAAAACTGTTAACTTGATAACTTGTCAATCACTTAGGTATACATACCTACATAAATGAGTAGGTATGTATTGTATTGTATTACAGAATATAGGTAGGTACCTATTTTACAAACAGAAGTAAGCAGGTATCTGCAATCTACATACCTACTTATACTGAATTATAAAAGGCATGTACAGTTAATAAATTGTTGACTTTGTTTTACTTATACCGGTCTGCCTTTACACTACTGTTTTGAGGTTGAATGAAACTGGGGTTAGATGCAAGAATCACACACCCTTTAAACATTTACCGGGACATTTACCTACCTACTACATAAATATGGCAAATTTTGTGAATCGGACTTTTGATACCCTTGTTGCATCATTATATCGATTATGTTGTCTTTGTTTTACGTTGCCTTGACACCTTACTTTAAAAATTCACGCTCCAAATAGTCCCAATAAGTATGTTATGAGATAGGTACCGCTTCACGGGCACTTCAAGAGAAGTGGGAGGAGCGCCTTACGAATCTCTGACGTCAAACCAATAACAAAGCGAACTAGCATGTGGGCGTGATAAGCTAATTTCTTTCGCTTATTACGCTGCAAAAAATCTTTTAGAAAAAAAATTTCACCGTAAATCAATTACAATAACAATTTTCTGTCATTTTCATGCCAAAAGTAGATATCTTATTTTTCTCCGAACCTCCCTATTATTTTGCTATTAATGTGTAACCTGACGACTTCGGCGATTGAGTCTAACATATATAACAAATAAGCAATTTCCAAATCACTTACCTGGAAACCAGATTTGATACTGGCTACAGAGCACCTAGAACCACAAGCTTCACACTGCAAAAAGAACAATCTTGTATCTTTTTGCAAAATCGTGTCCGGCGATCTACAAGTATGACATGTGACATACTCCTTTATGTATCTGCAACACAAGAAAAGGGGTTACTTTTCATTACTCCTATTGCAATAAAGGCAATTTAGTTAATCCACTTATTATGCAAAACTTAAATAATGTTACCTTCTCAGCACATTTTCAATTTGTTTCTGCTGGAACCTGCCCTTGATAATGAGTTGACTATTACCATCCACAGACCCACTAGTACCCAATTCAGCAAGTAAAAAGTCTAGTAAATGTTTGGGTTGACGATGCAACGTTTTGCAGATTTCTGTGAAGTTTGCGAAGGAGGTTTTCTTTGTTCCAATACGAACCACTTGAGGGGGTCGCATAACAAATTTTTGCTTCTTTCCAGCCGCCATGTCGGGATTCTTATCTCTCATTATTTCAAAGGCACGATTTAAGAGTTCTTCGTATGTATAATCCCTGTCAGATCCAGTCCATGATACAGAGTTTTTATCAACTGAAATTTTTCAGTTTATGATACAGTAATTATTTGTATTGTGGAATGAATTAATAAAAAAAAAACACTGACCTGTTTCGGGCAATCTTTCAACTATATTGCAGCATGTTAGATAAAAGAAAAAATTTAGCATACGCAAGTTTCATTTAAAAAACAATATAAGATACATGCAATTATTTCTAAATGGGAAATATTTACAAATAAACAGATATGTCGGGATGGCAATCGGAGAACTTTTTTATTTCATAATTAGAAAGAACTTTTAAAAATATTTAGCCTGTGTTTTTTCTTTTTCCACCTAGGGCACACATTTACCCAGCACAGCACCTAGCTTTGTTTTTTTTAATGGAACACTGTATCTGATTGCATTTTGGAATTATTTGTTGAATTTAAGGGCCACTTCGTTAACCATAAATTGGGTCTAAGTCTTACGGCTTCGGCATTATGCGACGTTAGAAATCGTCATTTTTCAAATTTCATCAGTTATAACTTGTATAAAGAAAAATGACTTGCATGTCCCTATCCTAGTTTTTAATTCTCTATCTAATGGGTCTGGAAAATACTGCTTCCTGATTGGCAACTTTTTGTAATTTTTTGAACAGGAAGCAGTATTTTCCAGATTCATTAGATAGGGAATTAAAAACTAGGATAGGGACATGTAAGTTATTTTTCTTTATCTCGTGCCGTTTCGAATTTATAACTGATGAAATTTGAAAAATGACAATTTTTAACTTGTCATATAACGCCGAAGACGTGAAACTTAGACACAATATATGGTTAACGAAGTGGCCCTTAAATTCAACAAACAATTCCAAAATGAAATCAGATACAGGGTGTTCCATTTAAAAAACAAAAGCTAAGTGCCGTGCAGAAGAAATGGAACCTGTATGCATATTTACATATACTATGTCGTTGTGGCACCGGGGTGCTAAAATCGCATATTGAATGGAATTGTTTCTACGAATACAAAAGCTACGCTGTTTGAGCACGTCAGTTCTTGGTGCCAAAACCACATAGGAATTGTAGTTCAATATTGTTGCTACATTTACTACGCGTCTTCGGCACTTTCGCATTATAGCTATGGAGTAAATGAAGTGGATTCACTGTGTAAAATAATATAAATTAATAACGATCGTGAAGGATTATCTCGGGAATCAAAAACAAAGTTGCCCAGCACTGATATAATGAAGAATCTCGGACGTGGGTGAATACATATTCCAAAAAACTCATACGAACTGAGTTGTGGCGAAAACATACAGGGTGATCTATAACGAGTGTAACAAACTTCGAGAGTAGATAGAATACTCAAAAATAATGCGAAAAGCCCTAATCAACATATGTCCAAAAATGCCGACTAAGCGAGATAGGGGTTGTTGAAATTTCTTAAAAAATGTTTTTTTATATACTTGGAAAACTACCAGAGCTATTCATTTGAAATTTGGGTTATAACAGTTTATTGAAATTATTTGCTAACTTATAAATTTTGAGTTTCGCACTCTGAGAGATGGGGAGACCACATATATTTCCGAAACTATGTTACGCTACTGGCTTATATATAGATATTGCAAAATAACTGAATCCTTGTTTTATTTACAAGAAAAAATCTCCCT
Source organism: Xestobium rufovillosum (assembly GCA_963966045.1). Taxonomy (NCBI): domain Eukaryota; kingdom Metazoa; phylum Arthropoda; class Insecta; order Coleoptera; family Ptinidae; genus Xestobium; species Xestobium rufovillosum. The sequence goes on along the minus strand of OZ014493.1, from coordinate 24,263,429 downwards.
TTGATTTTTTCCGTACAAAAAATAGTTTCAGAGAGAAATAATTTGTGTAATATGGTGCGTAGTTTAAAAACGAAATTATCAGCCATCCTTTATAACAGTAAAAGCGTTGTTAATATCGAAGTGGCATGTAAATTCTCAAGAAGATAACAAAACAGTTGAAATTAGTATGTAACGACAGAAGCAAATACTTATTATATTTTTTAAGAAATTTCAACACCCTGTATCTCATTTAGTTGCCATTTTTAGACACACATATGTTCATTAGGGATTTTCACAATATTTTTAATTGTTCTATCTACCCTCCAAGTTTGCTACACTCGTTATAGAGCACCTGAATAATAAAATAATGTTGAAAGACTTTCGTAATAAGTATTATTTTTGTGGATTATCTTGTGGATGAAGGATAATTCAAGCAGAATCACCAGCTAATAGTGAATTGTCAAACAAAAAATTGAAGCGAAAGAAAAGTTTAATGCAAAATATGTACCTATATTGCTAAATCAGCCTAATTCAAGAGATCATGAAAATGAACATTGGATTTATTTGTTTGGTGAGTTTCATTTGGTTCTTATTTTATCGAAGTTTGTAATAAATGATGCATAATAAACAATTTATCATTTTCAATTCAATAATACCTACATACTTCCAACGTTGAAAAAGTTCAAACCGCATAGTAAAAGATGTTAGCAACTGAACTACAAATCCTGTGTTGTTTTGGGAGTGCACAAATAGCGCAGCGTTTGTAGTCGGAGGAACGATTCCATTCATTATGCGATTTTAGCACCGTGGTGCCACAACGACATAGTGTATGTAAATATGCAACCTGTATAGTCGTAAATAATTTTAAAATGAGAGCAAGTTGATTGGATACAACTTTCATTTGAATCATTTTTCCATGTCTACAACTCTTGTTGAGTTATGGAGGAAATACGCTAGCGTACACCACTTACTAAAAAATGCAAACAGCAACCATACATAATAATAATAATAATAACCTTTATTCACCTATAAACACATGACAAAATAGTATAAGATACTTCATTTGGGCGTGTTATCAGGCTAGTCAGAGAATACAGAGGTAAGCAGTATGTAGTATGCAGACAAAAAAAAAAGATAAACCAAACAGACAAATTGATACATTAACACTTTAACAGTACTGCCCAAATGCATTCGGGCACAAGCAATATAAATTCCCAGTAATACAGTACATCACAGAAAATCATCAACTGAATACAAACATGCCATCATTAGGTAATTAAAAAGCATGTCCTTGAAAGTAAAATAATCAGGAACCACTCCAAACAGTTCAACACATCTATTGTAAAATGTTATGCCCCGGTATATGTGAGACTGTTGAGATACAGACAGTCTCTCATAGGGTTTATGCATTAGATGACAGTTTCTCGTATTGTGGTTGTGAATACAAGAGTTCTGCTGAAAGAGGTGCTTATTCTTGAATATGAAGAGCGAGCACCTGTAGATGTACAGAGACGGCAGCGTCAAAATTCCCAGCCGAACAAAGAGAGGTCTGCACGTTGTACGGCTGTCAACCCCCATCATCACCCTTACTATTCTCTTCTGCACAACAAAAACTGAAGCCATGTGACTGGACGATCCCCAGAATTCCAAACCATAAGATAGAACGGACTGGACTAGACCGAAACAAGCCAGTCTCACAACCTCCAATGACACAGTGTTACGCAACTGCCTCATAACAAAACAAGATGTGCACAATTTGCCAATCACACTGTCCACATGACTCTCCCATGTTAACTTTTGGTCAACAACTATACCCAAGAACTTGATGTCTCCCACTCTCTGTATAGATCTACCCGCAATCCTGATCAGTTGACCCGAATCACTAGCAGCGTTCTTTGGTGTAAAACTCATATAGAAAGTTTTAGCAGTGTTCAAAACTAATCCATTACCCAGACACCAGGACTGGAGCTCACTCGCGGACTGGTTTGCCCTCTCAATCGCATCCAGAGGACTCCGAGCCGACACAATGATGTTCGTATCATCAGCATAGATAACAGTTCGATTGGCCGTAGAACAGTTAGCAGGAAGGTCATTCACAAATGCGACAAAGAACAGCGGGCCCAAAATCGAGCCCTGAGGTACACCCATGCTGGATCTCAAAACATCAGAGATCGCATTCCCATAGACAACACGCTGACCTCTATTCCTCAGGTATGAAGCAGCCCATGAAATGGCATTACCACGCACACCAAGTCGCTCAAGTTTTTGAAGAAGCACAGTATGGTCAATTGTATCGAATGCTCTACTTAAGTCAAAATAAAGAGCGATAGGATGCTCTTTGTTGTTCAAACAGCTATAGATATAGGATGTTAGGTCAGCTATGGCAGTACTTGTGGACATAATATTATGTTACAAGAGATTTTGAGCTTAAATATTATTTTGTTGCAAAATTGTAAACTAAAATTTATACTTTATCAATTATTACGAATTAGAAATGATTGAACATTCTTGATTGAAAACAACTTCTACCTGACAACTCGATCGAAATCATTCTGTTAAGAGATTACCGATTTCAAACAATCCTGATGCCACCCAACCTCTGTTCGATAGGACGCACCATACTAATGGGTCCCACAAGGTCAAAACCAAGCACATTCAAAACATGCAATATTGAAACTTTCAATAGGAATTCTGAATAATCAAAAAACTGAATAATATCACAAATTGAATTATTTTCTTTAAATGAGTAGATAACGAAATAAAGGCATCAATACCATTTTCCTTGTCCTCTTGCTTCTCCTCCTCTTCTGCCATGAGTTCAACAAGATCCTTCCTCTTCTTTTTCTTCTTCTTTGTTCTAATTAAATCAGAAATGTCTAAATCTAAGCTATCATCCACTGTACCATCTTCCTGGTTTCCCCCAATATCAAAAACAGAATCATCTTTCACTTCTGGTATAGCTCCTTCTAGTTCCTCCATGTTAAAAGGTTTCTTTTTCTTCTTCTTCTTTTTACTAAAGTCCAAGTCAATGTCCATATTTTGGTCATCTTGTTCATCGTCCTTGATTTCACCAACTTCATTCACCGCCACATCACCAAATTCACCTGTACCTTCAGCTAAAGCTGCATCTATGTCAAAAGTCTTCTTCTTTTTCTTCTTCTTTTTTAAACTCGGATCAAATATCTGCAACACAAAATTTTGTAAGTTATTATAATTAAGTACTAGTTCAAAAAAGACTGGAGAGATGAACTTTGTAACACTGGAGAAGTGGCACATTCAGGGAGATCTTATACTAAACCAGTTTTATGGTAGCTCTGACGTCACACTCGGTTGTAGATTTCTGTATGGCGAGCTTATACTGCGGCTATAGTTTCCGAGATAGTTTCTCAGCTTAATTTTGGGAAATAGGAATTTTCATGTAATGAATTGTAGTTTCATTATTATATTAGTTTCAACACGTTATAGGAATGTATTTATCTAGGAAAAATAATAATAATCTATGAATAGTTCAAACTTAAGACAAAAAGGCACTGCAAAGGGTCAACAGCTTTGGTAAAAGAGTAGAAGGAGGTCACCAATTTTTTTGTTCTTATTTATGTGTAATAGTATTCCCTAAGTCGATGAATGTACGGTCTACTAATTATACTGTCTCATTTTATTAAACTACCCAGTAAATTGAAGACAAATAAGAAGCCATTAAATAAACAACTAATTTCTAGTTGGATACAGCAAGCGTCAAACGTGATGGCGAGCGACAGAGATGCGCAATTGAGTAATCCCCACTATTCACCCACTACGCTCTCGACCGGGATTGGTTTTCGGTGGACGCACGCAACTGTCAGTGACGCACGATTAACTTCATAATAAATTCATCTATAGTCAAAGGAACCGCGCGCCACTGCCTGAATCTGTTTTAAACTAGGGCGTGGCCTTACCTTCGCGAGCTCTCGCCATCACGTTTGACGATTGCTTGAAATAACCAAATCAACATATTCAGTGAATACATAATTTTTTTTTAATATCAACCCTAATTATTCCCTTAAAAACTAATTTTATCAAATATCGATTTATCGAATACCTAATAAGGTTAGCGACAGAGAGGTATTAGAAAGAGTTGGAGAAAAGCGAAATTTATGGAAGACCGTAAGGAATAGGAGAGATAGGATGGTAGGACCACCTTCTGAGACACGAAGGCTTAGTTTGCGACATACTAGTCAGAGATGGGTAGGCCCAGATTATACTACTGCTCTGAAATAGTTAGGGATGCAAGATGTTTAACTTTTGGGAAATGCATAAGTTAGCTCAGGATAGGAAAGGATGGAGGTGCGCGTCCAACCAGTCTTCGGACTGAAAACTTTATGATGATGATTATGAAATTCGATTGAATCTATGCAAAATCCAATTAAATCCTTAAGAAATCTAACAGAATCCCTGTAAAACTTGAAATCCTCGTTAAAACCACATGAAATTTAATCAAATAGGGTTTAAATCTGAATGAAATTAGAATTTATTAAAATAAGAAATCTGATGACATATGATATCACCTTCGTGAAATTTGATGAAATCCGTTGCAATTCTTGTCTTTTGAAATCTGTGAAACACTAGTTTTCCTTTTGATATTTCTAGTGGTTGTGCCCTTATGATAAACAGCTCGGAAAACAGATGGGTAGAAATTTCAGAAAAATTACTTTTGGAAATCATTACCTCCAAACATTAAAAAGATACTGGACTACATACTAGATATTCCTAGCAACAATGCTCCTATAGTGCGTCGTCTCTCTCACATCGAATTTATGGATCCTAACAAATCACAGCTGCACGAGACAACATTAAAGAACATTGTTTATTTATAATTATAATTATTCTTATGATTGCTTAGTGCTTACAGTTTTGTTCCTGTTTAAAATAAATTCAAAAAAATTGAAAATGTGCAGGGCTTTCTCTGCTAGATCTCAGCAGAATAGGTAACTCCTACGATATCAACCATCTAAATGCAAACAACTGGAGCTGAGAATGGTTCCCTTACCCTACTTGTCTAAACTCCAAGCTAAACACTGACAATGATGCTTTGCAAGGCAAATTATTGAACACAGCAATGAGTCAATGCAAAAATAAATCTAGCATTATGAGATTCAATTCAAGTCGACTAGCGAACTCTCATGATAGCTCACGGCAGCAGATGCCAAACAGCGATCTCAAAACTTATTCCGTCGAGTGCTACGTAGATAATTTGTAAAATCAAAGTTGTCAGTAAATTTATGTGCACTATAATTTTACATTTACTATCTATTTGTACGCATATTTTTATTTTTAAAATTAAGTCATCTGTCTCATTTGAAGTTCCAAATCTATCACACTATGATGCAGCCACATGACTACCTTACAGTCTGTAAATCATATTTCACAATATAATAAGGAAATGCAAGCGGCACATAGCAAGGAACCTTTCTATTTACAATGGAATCTTTTTAAGAACCGAAATTGTAAATACCTTTGTAACTAATAATCCTGGAACATATTGTTTAAAACTAACCTTAAAATTTCTTAATACCAAAAATACAAATTAACTTACGGAATCTTCTTCTGTCATCTTCTTTCAGTTCACTGTCACTGATTCACTGCAAATTTCAATTTATATGGGATTTAACAGCAGTAAATAACACCAAATATTATCAAGATCTTGAAATATTATTGCATCAGCTTTTTAAGTACTTAAAAATGAAAATGACATATGAAATATGATAAGTTATTGACAAATGACAATTGAAATGTGTGAGATTATCATAAATATAGAGTGTGGTCGCCAGATAGCGCGCAAATACATCATACTAGCAGTAACCATAGACAGAACTATAATTTAATTTGTTATTTGTGGATAGAACTAAGAAACTTTCGGAATCACTTTCAAATATATTTGATAATAAACATTTTCAATAAGTCTAAAGAAATATTAATGTGCAAATAATAGAAATGTCTAAACATTGAATATCTACAACATATTCAGTGGTCTAATCTTTTAGTTTATTCTGTGGTTTATTTTCTAGGGCGCTGCCTACCGATGAAACATTTCAATCTGGGATAAGAAGAAAATGATAATCGGCCAATAATCTGAAATCTGCTTTTCCCGGTTTACGTCCAATATACGATACGATCCGTGGTTCATTGGTTGTTGGTTCTGGGTTCTGTTTCCCCACAATTTTTTATTATTTTGGGCAAGCATGTTTTTGATGTTTAATGTTTCCGGCGTTATAAATTATTTTAAAAGTGTTTTTTATCAAATGTGTCTGACGAAGCTTCAGTCCAGTGTCATTTTGTTGCAAACAAGATGTATAGTTTAATAAAAGTGGAGAAACAAATAACAATTTGTAATTTAAATTTGGTTTGTTGCTTATAAGTACAGGTGAGAATATTATAGGTGAGCTTAACTCTTCATTAGTTATTTCTTTGATAAGTTTTTCACTCAATTATAGAATATTCTCTTATGTTTGCCTAAGTAGGTAGTTACTGAAATGAACCCCTTTTAATGTTTAACTGATTAGAGGCAAAAGTTCATTTAACCAGTGCTCTAGTATTTTGTGTTACATTGTTATGATTGGATAGTTCTAAAAATAGAAAAGAACATCCCTGTATGAGATTTGATGTAAATAAACAACACGGATTAGAATTATAAAAAACCTTCTATATCTGAAACAGCTGTTTTACCTCCAAGACTGGATGTCGATGAAAAATTAACTTTTTCCGATACTTTCTACCTACTAACTTTTTAGTCTGCAGAATTGTGAAGTTTGTTTTCTGTCCACAATTAGCAAATAAATAGGTACCTATTTGAAAAAAGGAAATAAATGAGAAAAAAATTATATTTTTATTTTTTGTAATATCAGAATTTTAAAGCGAGCCATTCACGATCAATATAAATATTGTCAATACAAACGATGCTAATATGCCATTTTAATAATCAAATCTTCCAAAACAACTATTTTCATATGTAAAAATCGAGGAATCCAAAATGAGCTGACATGTATATTGACAATAAATATTGATCGTGTGTGGGTACCTTAAGCAGCAATACATATGTTTGCAATTTCAATTGTTTCTTCCATTTCTTCATAAATTGGAATTCAAAATCTTGCAGATTCAAAATGTTCGGTTTATTCAATGGTGCTTTTTCCAATTCTGGTTCTGGGTATATTCCAGAAATGGAACAAATAATAAGTCAGCTAGAACGAGGTACTCTGGTCACAAAATTTTCCTGGCGAAAGAAGGCTGAACATAAAATGTTACGGATACGAAGAGAAACTAGACAAGTTATTTGGACTAGACCAAAAGCCGGTCCAAAACCTGCTTTTGATGGTGCTGTAGATCTTAGAGAAATTAAAGAAATTAGAATAGGAAAGTGTTCCAAAGATTTTGATAAGTGGCCAGAAGACGCTAAGAAAATGGACAACATGAGATGTTTTGTTGTTTATTATGGTTCTGAGTTTAAATTGAGGCTTCTTAGTATTTCAGGTTTGTTAAATCAACCAAGAATCATATTAATTTGCTCAATCAAATTTTTAATTGAAATGCAACAAGAAGAACTGCATGGATGAACCCCAATTATAAAAATGACAGTAATCCGAATACAATGCAGGAACACAAGGCATTGAAACTTTCAATGCCTTGTGTTCCATGAAATACTCTGTATGATACACTGGCGAGCATAAAATTAGGGTCACTTCAAAAATTCAACTTTTCTGGTTATTTATTGTACCTTTTATTGTAAATGGATTTCGTTGTATACATATCTCTCAACAGGAATGTTTTAAAAAGAAAACGTTTCATTTTCTAATGTTTTTATTGAAAATTCGTAAAGAAGCAAATTTTAACAAAATTGTTTTAAAATGTGTAGTGAGAAAAATGTTGGAATAAAACAAGGAGCTGTTAAAATTTTGACCTCTAATAACGAGTGTTTCCTCGTCGTGCATTTATGACAGCCTGGAGGCGACGTGGCATGCTCTCAATTAAATTACGGATCACATTTTGCGGGATGTTATTCCACTCCTGTAGTATGAGCTCTCTAAGATCCTGTGCGTTGGTGGGAGACGGCGTATGACTTCGTACACGTTGTCCTAGCTCATCCCACACATGCTCTATGGGGTTCAAGTCGGGACTCCGTGCTGGCCAATCAAATCGCGTAATTTGAACCTCATCCAAATAACCGCTAACAATCCTTGCCACGTGGGGTCGAGCTTTATCATGCATAAAAGTTGCATGTTCTCCCAGAACCGTCATAAAAGGCATGACATGATTTTCTACAACTTCCGTTACGTACCTATGCGCAGTTAGGGATCCATTGCCGATAAACACTAATTCGGTACGCGCGTCTGAAGAAATTCCTCCCCACACCATAACTGAGCCTTCACTAAATGGAAGTCGCTCATCAATACAAGCCTGGGCATATCTTTCTCCGGGTCTTCGCCATACCCGCCGACGTCCATCCGACCCATTTAAACAGAAACGGGACTCGTCTGAGAATAATACCCTCCCCCAATCGTCATTTGTCCATCCCAAGTGATCTCGAGCAAAGTTCAGTCTTGCAATTCTATGGCGACGGAGAAGTGGAGGACCCGTAGCCATTCTCCGACAAGATAATCCAGCAGAACGAAGTCACCTCCTAGCTGTCCATTCGCTAATGTTAACATTTCTGACTTCTTGGAGGGGATTTCGAAGCGAAACTGCCGTAGCGGTCCGATTCCGTAAAGCCATGGTCACAAGAAAACGGTCATCCCTTGGCGTGGTGGATCTTTTCCACCCTGATCCTGATCTTCTCGTCAGCCTACCAGTTTCCTGAAATCGTTGGGATACCCGCTGAACTGTAGAAAGACTTACACCAACCGTTCTTGCCGTTAAACGTTGCCCTCGACCATCTTGCAACATCGCTATAATTCTGGCCGCCATGACAGTATTTAAAGCCATTATAAGGAAATAAACAAACACTACACTTTTCGACCGTCAAGTTATACACAGGAAAGTTAGTGAATAAATGAAGGAAATTGAAAAATAGACGCCGAGAAATAAGCTTCCAAGTAGCGCACCTGCAAGCATTTCCTAGAAATCGGAAATATTGAATCTTTGTTGTGCAAAAGAAACCACAAAAAGCTTATAACAGTTCTCAGAAATGCAAGTGTTATAGCCTTCAAGAATTAATTAAATTTAATATTTTGAATTTTTAGAAAAATTGGCAATTTTCAAAGTGACCCTAATTTTATGCTCGCCAGTGTCATGTTTTTGTTCTTGTTGGCCATGCTAAAGATGTTTTGTTTTTCGATTAAGTGTGCAAAGGAAATTCTTTAAACAAATGCAGCCAATTCTCTTGAAACTCGAAGAAATTTGGAGTACTGTTTACCTTCAGCTTCAATTCGCAAAATAACGTAAACAATGCAATTACCTTGTGAAATGTTCAATATGTACCCCAATATTCCCAAAATATAAGCGAGCAAAATAATGTGATCTTTGCCTTACGTACTAATTAATTCTTTAACCCGCTCACTCCTTGTTATTTAATACCATACAGGGTTGTGAATTTGTCCACTTTTTTTGATTTCGTCCAGGATGTGGACATTATTGGACAAAATTGGACAAAATCGAGTTCCATTTTTATTTATTAAATACTGTAAGTTATGTTCAAATATTGCATGTTTTGAATGTGTATGGAAAACTGCAGACCAACTGGTTTCGTCCTTCTCGGACTCATCAGTACGGTGCTTTCCCCTACACAACCAAACCATGCAATTTAATCTTGCTATATATCTGGATTTAGTTCTATAATTCAATGCCTGGCGGGGTATTTGCCCGAGGAGTAGTTGTTCGAACGGTCCAGTACCACTAATTAATACTAGATAATTACTCAAAGTAGTTGTCACTTCTTATATCTGTCCAGAGCGCGGCAGCATATAATATAGCAAGATTAAATTGCATGGTTTGGGTGTGTAGGGGAAAGCACCGTACTGATGAGTCCCAGAAGGACGAAACCAGTTGGTCTGCGATTTTCCATACACATTCAAAACATGCAATATTTGAACAAAGCCCTGCTTAAAAGCACGTACGTACATGGAGACAAATTAGGATTGTTTCAAAGCCACCTTAGGTGGGGTAGCAGTCTGAAACGTCTCGTAGTACAAAAAATCTGGATTTAGTTCTATAATTCAATGCCTGGCGGGGTATTTGCCCGAGGAGTAGTTGGACGAACGGTCCAGTACCACTAATTAATACTAGATAATTACTCAAAGTAGTTGTCACTTGCTGATATCTGTCCAGAGCGCGGCAGCATATATAGCAAGATGAAATTGCATGGTTTGGGTGTGTAGAGGAAAGCACCGTACTGATGAGTCTCAGAAGGACGAAACCAGTTGGTCTGCGGTTTTCCATACACATTCAAAATATGCAATATTTGAACAAAGCCCTGCTTAAAAGCACGTACGTACATGGAGAAAAATTAGGATTGTTTCAAAGCCACCTTAGGTGGGGTAGCAGTCTGAAACGTCTCGTAGTACAAAAAATCTGGATTTAGTTCTATGATTCAATGCCTGGCGGGGTATTTGCTCGAGGAGTAGTTGTTCAAACCGTCCAGTACCACTAATTAGTACTGTAAGTTAGTTGTTAGTCTACTAACCTATCTAGTCAAGCACCAAAATGCCAAAATGGGCTTTCATTTTCATTTGTTTTATTTTTAGTATAATATATAAAAACTTTAAATTTCCAAATTTTGTGAAATTTCTGGCAATGTTTTTTTAATAAATAAAGCTGTAGTATTTTTTTATTCGACGTTTCGCCCCCGTTTGGGGGCTTTGTCAAGAATATTTATTTAAACTTGTAAAGATATAAAGATGTAAACGTAAATTATTTGACAAAATTTTTAAAAAGTCAAAACTTATATGGTAACTATGTTCTAAAAATATAAAATTTCCGCACTTTTGATTTTATTGATTTTGTTCAATTTTGTCCAATTTCTCCGAGGGGTTAATCACTCTGTGCAATTGTGGGACACAGCGATGTGCAATACTTTTGCAATGTTATGAAATGTTTTGAAATACATATGAAATGCTTTGAAATATATGCAATAGCATGAAATACCTGTGAAATACTTTGAAATACTTCTGAAATGCGCTGCAATACCTGTGAAATACTTGTGGAATGCTTTGCAATACCTGTGAAATACTTGTGAAATGCTTTGCAATGCCTGAGAAATTACTTTTGAAATGCCTTGCAATAGCTTTGAAATACTTATGAAATGGTGGGTGGCTCTGCTCATCAACTTATGCATTTATTACGTTGTAATGAGAAAGTATACGGGCATAGCAGTCCTTCGCTGGTCATTTGTCTTTACGAAGCACTTAAATAGTGCGACTACTGCCTTAGACCTAAAAGTTTGGTTGTTGTTGTTGGCTTGTTGATATTCACTACTGTTCTTACTACGTCACCTTATATGGCCTTTCTCACGTTTAATGTGTTGGGGTGCAGATAGCTCAATTGGTTAGAGCAGTCGCCATGAAAGCGAAAGATCTGGGTTTGAATCCCGGTCAGCGCCTTTTCACATTTTTCGTGGGGGAGGCCTGTATTGTATGTTTTCCTTGACTGCTATGCCCGTATACTTTCTCATTACTTTAGATTTATCTACGTACAGTCGTTTAACATTTAATATTTGTTTATTACGTTGTAACATGTGTAAGCTCCAATAGACGGCCAGCACTTCGATCACGTGACTACGTCTGGCCACTCATAGCAAATAGCAATCGTCATTCAGTTTCTTCCAGTTCACTGACTGCGAAGCCACGCGCATGTGTTACATAAAACATTTCGGCTTTACCCACTCTATTGGATGATTAGGTACTATTGTGTTACGTACTGTGCGTTCTCTAGGAACATTGTGCTATTGCATTTGTTTCTAGATTTGGATTCTCTTTAAGCAGGTGGGTAGGTGACCTGACCTTCCCTATTACCATTATTGTAGAAATGATAATCTAATCTCGGGGCCGGTATACTTTTTCAGGAAGGGACCATAATTTGCATTGTATTCCTCTAATGTTTATAGAGAATATATTCGAGAAAATCAGCAGGACAGCAGTCCAAAAAATTGTCTTGAAGCCTAAATAAATTTCATTATCAGGCGCGTCGCATGTATTTTTAGTGATTATGTTAGGATTAAGTTTCTTGTGCCCATTCTATCCTTGTGGGTGGCAACTTATGTATTCACAAGGGTTGGGGGAATGTCACAATTTTTTGGAACACACGGTTGCTGGATAAGTGAGTGTACCCTCGTGGTCACCTGGATTATTAATATTGAAGTTTCCCACGGTTTTGAATTATGTCAGTTCATTACTAGTTTACATAAACTTAGATGCTGGGTTTATACGACAGGAATAAGAAAAACCTCGAGAAAAACCAAGAAAGAAACACGAATTAGCCTTTACCGAGGCCTTTACGGTATCAGCATTTAATGAGTTACCTACCGTTTTCTTCTTATGCAGCAAATTCACATGGAAGAAATTCCTGGAGAAATTTATTTTGTACGAATTTAATCCCAAATCTCCCAGCAAATCTGCCATTGGCCCACTAAATCAAACTAGTATACCTGTTGGCCAATAGGAAGCCCGGAGAAAATTTGTACGTTAGAAATTTCTCCCATGTTAATTTGCTTTTATTTCTGTTCTTGGTGTATAAATAAACCTCGAAATAAACCCATAAAAATTTTCTCCAGCCTTTTCTACTGTGTTACTCGACTGTGGAGAATTTTCGAGTGTGCTGGAAAGAATGTTATTTAATCAGGAAAGAAATTATGATATCTCAGAGATTCACGTTTCACTCTAGAGAGCTTCCAATAATTTTACCCATTTCATTATCCTAATATTTTTGCTTTTTCCTTTTTGAGAAATTCTCCTAAATTAATCATTTTCTTCAAAAATCTCGCGGCATCCAAAAATTATACATCCAATTTCTTTAATAATTCATTATTTAATTTTTATTAAAATTAAGTGCAATACTAGTGAAATGCTATGCAATGCTTGTGAAATTGTATGAAATACCAGTGAAATGCTATGCAATACTTGTGAAATACTTCTAAGTATTTCAAGTGTGGGACGCCTTATCACGGAGTGATTAACCCCTCGAATTTCTCCATCACTATTGATTTTGTCCAGATGAACATAATTGGACAAAATCGTCCAATTATGTCCACTTGGAAAAATTCAATCAACCCTGATAACATACCTGCATATTGTAGCTCTATCTGAAAAGGAATGTGAGCTGTGGATAAAAGGTCTTAGGTACTTAGTAAAAGACACTGTACATGCTTCATATCCTCTATATATCCAAGGATGGCTAAGGCGAGAATTTTATGCCATGGAGAGTACCAGGGAAACGTAATATTTTGAAACACAAGCTTTTGTTCCCAAGATTTTAATGCGCAATTTTTAGTATATCCTTAAAGGACGTGAAGGCATTCCTGCCTAGACTCAACTATAAAATGGCTAATTATAAGTTACGTGAATTATTTAACGAAGTAGATACTCGAAGAAGATCAGAAATTGGCTTTGATGATTTCACTATTCTTTATAACAAATTAATTTTTGATGAAGGCGTAAGTGATTTTATTTTACATTTCTTTGCTTGTGCGCGAAATATTTATTTTTTATATTTTTAGAGAACACATGACCTATTTGACAGAATATCTTCATATACCGAAAGTGGGAAAATCGTGACTTTGCAAGAATTTGCGAAATTTTTAACACAGGAACAGAAAGACGTGGTGGGTCACGATACCAGAAAAGTTTCTACATTTATGTGCGAATTTTTAAAGGTATTTATTTAACTAGATTGTCATGTTTGAAAAATAACGGTTGTTGTTTTAGGACCCACAAAGAGATATTCAAGAACCGTTTTTCACAGTTTCAGAATTTATAGACTTTTTATTTTCAAAACAAAATGACTTATGGGACACGTCGAAAGATACTGTTTATCAAGACATGTCAAAACCACTAGCTTACTACTGGATATCTTCCTCACACAACACGTAAGAGACTTTTCTGCTATTTACAAAAGGTTTGATTTCATTTTTATTAGTTACCTGACTGGAGACCAATTTTCGAGTGAATCATCAGTTGAAGCCTATGTCCGTTGCCTCAGGATGGGGTGCAGATGCATAGAATTAGATTGTTGGGATGGACCAGATGGTATGCCATTTATTTATCATGGCCATACGCTTACAACAAAAATTAAATTCATGGATGTAATTCGTACAATTAAAGAACACGCATTTACTACGTCAGAATATCCTATTATATTATCTATTGAAGACAACTGTTCCTTACCCCAGCAGAGAAAAATGGCGAATGCTATGCAGGTAAAAATACATCTTTAATAATTATTCCATATGAATCTGTAACCTACCTAAGTGATGAAAGGAAAATTTATCAAGTAATTAACATTGTAGGAAGTTTTCGGTGACATGCTGTTGACACATCCTGTAGAGAAAAATGAAAAGCAGCTACCATCTCCACTGCAACTTAAGAGGAAAGTAATTTTAAAGCACAAGAAATTGCCAGAAGGTCAAGAGGAGTGTTCGGTTTTAATAAAAAATGAGGGCAGTGAAATGGACTTACGAAATTCAGTTAAAAACGGTATAATGTACCTGGAAGACCCAATAGATAAGGAGTGGAACCCCCATTTTTTCGTCTTGACGCAGAGCAAGTTATTTTACACAGACAGCTACAAATCTGAGCAAGAATCAGAAAGATCTGAAGATGAAGAAGATAGTGGTGTTTTTCACAGGCCAAAACCAGATGTTCCAAATGAAGAGTTACATTTTAGCGAGAAATGGTTCCATGGGCGCTTACAAAATGGTCGCGAAGAAGCTGAGCAGCTTTTAAAAACTTACGCGCATTTAGGAGATGGCACATTTTTGGTTCGAACAAGTGTGACATTTGTTGGAGAGTATTGTTTATCTTTTCTAAGAAATGGAATGTTGAATCATTGTAGAATAAAATCAAAGCCTGATAAGCAACAGACGAAATATTATCTTACAGACACAAAGTACTTTGATAGTCTTTACAGTTTAATAACGCATTATAGAACATATCCTCTGGTTACGGCCGAATTTTCTATTACGTTAAATGAACCTGTACCACAACCAAAAAAACATGAAATGGAAGCTTGGTACCATAAGAACATGGGGAAAGCGCAGGCGGAAGAAATTTTAAGACGAATTAAAAAAGAGGGAGCCTTTCTAGTGAGGCCTAGTGAAAACGATGTGAATTGTTATACCATAAGTTTTAGGTAAGCTCAAAATTTGGTTAAAATGAGATACCTAATACATTTTACTGTCTACTAAAAATTTAAAAATTTAGAGCTGATAGAAGAATAAAACACTGTCGAATAAAACTAGAAGGACGATTGTATACCATAGGGAATGTGGAATTTGAAAGTTTAGTAGAATTAATTAACCATTATGAGCAGCATCCATTATATCATAGGGTTAAATTAAGTCATCCCATTACAGAAGAATCGGTTCGACGAATGGGTGTAGTAAGTACATATTTTTCATTCATAGTAATTTTACATTGTAAACTGGAAGTGACCAACTTTATTACGTTTGTGTTGCAACCACTTTTTTACAGATAAGTACATCTGAATCTGTAATATTCTTTTATAAGTAACTGTTTAGATTATACATTGTTTTTTATTGACAATTTAAAAATGAATTGATAGGACTTTTCATTATAAAAAATGCTGAGGCGCATGCGCGATCGCGCCATGACATTTTCGGACAGATGTCAAAGCTTTGTATTGTTTGAAAGTGTTTATTTTAAATTCTTTGATCTATACAGTAAAATTTTATTGCAAACGTGCAAAATTAATATGGAGCATCCAAACTTTGTGCTTTTGGCGACTGCAACGGCGCTAGCAGAGTGGGTAGGCCAAGCTATCGCTTGGGATTACGATTTTATCCATTTCCCAAACCCTGGGGTAAATCGAAGTTAATAACCGAGTCTGTGACCAAGTGAGGACTTGTTCCACCTATGTAAATTGTGATGCGTGAATGAAAATGTGTAAGAGGCAAGATTTGAAATGGAAAAGTGTGTTGGATGTTTCCAGGTTTTACGTCATTATTTGTTAGGTCTTTAAAATAATTATTATTTGTAGTTACATACATACATTGCAAAAAAATACGCACCTGTCTATTAGATCCTTTTTCTCAGTTTTCTTTTAAAAAATTGATTGATTTTCACCGCTACGTATTAAAAACCTGCGTGATTGAAATTATGTTAGTTAACATTCCTGTATTCCAAACACGCCAGTCACGCCTTCGGGATTCAGCCTCATAATTTTATGAGGGATGTCACTGGGAACTAAAATTTGTGATTTTCCATCTTTCAAACACCCTCCTTATTTGGTACTCTACTATTTACTTTAAAAAAAAGATTTTATTGTGCGACGCGAATACTGACAAGTCAGCTCCGTTCACATCGCAATTTTGAGTGATTAGACAAGCCCAAGAAAAGTGAAAAGGGAAATAAAGTGTTAACACTAACGAACAATAGTGTCAAAACAGTTATAAATGAACAAACCCAAGTGATTGGATAGCAATTTGTGAAAACATTTCGTGGGGAGGTTAGAATTGATACGCCAATAAAGGTAAGATTCGCATACCTAACAATAGTATTTGGGACAGTGATACCACACATTGATATTAAAACTAGACATATGAGCGCGGTGCGTACACGATTTCCGATACGTAGAGTAGAATCTGTGGTACGCTTTCGGTTTACGGAGTAGGCAACCCATCATACACATGAGCAAGCCAGTTACTGAAGGGTGAATAACAAAAAGGTGAAGCGAAATTTGATAGTTGCTGATGAACGGCGATAAATCAGAGACAAATACAAAAGGAGAAGATAAGAAAAGGAAAAAGGATAGCCCCCCAGATTTCTCACAGAGGTGTAAGAAAACGCAAAGGACACCAACAAAAGGTACAGATACAGAAGAAGAGAGCCAAGAAGATATGGAAGAGCTCAAAAGTATGATGAAGCAGCTTATAGCTGACAATGGATTAATAAAACAGGAGCTGAAGGACATAAAAGAAGAACAGAAGATCTACAGGAAAGAGGTAGAAGAGCTGAAAGCGGAAAACAGACATCTAAAGGAAAGGCTATATAACATGGAGAGAAGAATAGAAGGACAAGAGAAAAGAGAAAAAAGGTTAAATATATCAATTAAAGGAATGGATCCTCTCAATGATAACATAGAAGGAGTCCAACAACTTCTTGAAACTCAATTAGAGGTGAAGATAAAGGCTGAGGTTGTAAACAAGATTATTACGAAACTAGGAGGATCTATATATGTGGCAAAACTTAATAACATGGACGATAAAATTAAGGTGATGAGGAACAAAAGCAAACTGAAGCTTCAGGAAGTCTACATTGATGATGACCTGACAGTAATGGAAAGAGGCGTACAAAAGAAGCTCAGAGATATAGCAAGAGAAGAAAGAATACTAGGAAAGACGGTAAAGGTAGCTTATCAAAAAATAATAATTGACAACAAAGTATGGATTTGGAACAACCGGACACAGGACTTGGAAGAGAAAGTGGAAAAACCTGGTCAAAACAACAAAACAGCACCAAAAAACTAGTGAAGATGAAGACTGGGACGGGAAAACGGTACGACCAAGGATCGAAAAATGGTAAAAACATTAGAATGGGGACATGGAATGTGAGAAGTATGAATGGAAAGGAGATTGAATTGATACAAGAATTTAAAAAGGCAAAACTGGAAATATTAGCTATAATGGAAACAAAAAAGAAGGGTACTGGGGAAATAATTATAGAAGAACACAGAATAATATACAGTGGAACGGAAGTACATAGAAGAGCAGAAGCAGGTGTGGGTTGTGTGATAAGTCCAAAGTATATGAGAAAAGTAGTGGATTGGGAGGGCGTTAATAAAAGAATAATGGCAATTAAGGTAAAGCTGATAGGAGAAGAAATAACAAAGGTGATAATAGTTTACGGCCCTGGGGAAAATGGCACAGTTGAAGAGAAAGATGAGTTCTGGGATAAATTACAAGAAGTATATGAAGAAAGCAGAAACCCAGTAATAATTATGGGAGATTTTAATGCAAGAATAGGTGATAAAATTGAGGGAACGCAGGTTACAATGGGGAAATTTGGAGAAAACACAAAGAACAGAAACGGGGAAAGGTTGATCCAGTTCTGTATACAAAATGGGCTGGTAATACAAAACACGTTTTTCCAGCACAAAGAGTGTCATAAATATACGAGAGAAGAGCCTGGAAGGAAAGAAAAATCAATAATAGATTATATTGTAACAGAAGAACAAAACCGGAAAATAATAAAAGATGTACGAGTAAGCAGAAGTGCTGAATTAGGGACAGATCACTACTTACTAATGGAATATGTGCACAGAACGAAATACAATGAAGGAACCAAACAAAAATGCGTGCAAGGAACAAAAAACCATTAGAACTTATAAACTGCAGAATAAGGAAATTAGGGAACAGTATGCTGAACTGATAACAGTGGAGTTGAATAAGAAGGAAGGAGAACTACAACGAGGAAATCTGGAGGATCAATGGAGAATTTTTAAAGATATTGCAAAGAGTGCAGCCACCAGGACTTGTGGAGTTACAGTTACCGGAGGATCAAAGAAAAGAACTAATTGGTGGAACGAAGAACTCAGAAGAATTATAAGAGAAAAGAAAGAAGCATGGAAGGACTACTTAACAACGCAAACAATAGAAGCATACAACAAATATAAGGAAGCTAGGAGGTTGACAAAAGAACGAGTCAAAGAAGCTAAGGCTAAGGAATGGGAAGAATTTGGAGGGAAAATGGAAGAAGACAGTAAAAGTAATCAAAAACTATTTTACAAGGCCATAAAAAACATGAGAGGAGACAAGAAAAGAACAATAAAGCAAATTAAAGACAAGAAAGGGAAAATACTCACAGAAGTACCAGAGATAATGCAGAGATGGGGTGAACACTTTAGGGAGATGTTGGGAGCAGCAGAAGTGGAGAATAACGAAACTGAAGAAGAGAGTAACGTGGCTGAAGTGAACATCAGTAATAATATATATCTAGAAGAGGTTAAAGATGCGGTGAAGAAACTAAAAAATGGAAAAGCGCCTGGCATGGACAATATAAAAGGAGAAATGATCAAATGCATGGGGGATAGAGGAATAAGAGCACTGCACCAAATCATAAATACAGCTTGGACAACTAAGAAAGTACCTACAGACTGGAAAATCTCAGTCATAGTCCCAATTTATAAGAAAGGGGACCAAAGAGAATGTGGAAATTACAGAGGGGTGTCCTTGCTTAGCAGCGCGTGCAAGGTATATGAGACAGTTCTGGAGAGAAGGCTCAGGAAAGAAACAGAGGAGAAAATGCACGATGCACAGAGTGGGTTTAGACCGGGATACAGCGTGCAAGATCACATCTTTACAATGAGGAATCTGACGGAAGAATTCTTAAAGTTTGACAAAGATTTGTACTTGTGTTTGATAGACTTAGAGAAGGCTTTTGACAGAGTACCGAGGCAGCAGATCTGGAGAACGTTAGAAAACTATGAAGTAGACGGGAATCTAGTTCAAGCAATAAAATCACTATATAAAAACAGCTCCAATATAGTTAGAACAGCGAACCAAGAGACAAAAGAATTCATTACAACCCAAGGTGTAAGGCAGGGAGGAGTACTCAGTCCTCTGATGTTCATATTGTACATGGATGAAATAATTACAGAATGCAGTGAGAAATCCGCCAAGATAGATGTGGGGTACAATAGATTGAAGAACGTCACTGTAAGTGAATGCGTATTTACTGATGACATTATACTGAAGGCAAACAGCGAAAAGACACTACAACGTAATGTGGACATATGGACTGAGAAATTTAAGGAGAAAGGCATGACCATTAATGTAAGCAAAACCAAAGTCATTATAATAACAAATACAGACAAAAGGATCAAAATACAAATAAATGGAAAGGATGTTGAACAGGTCGATAACATTAAGTACTTAGGAGCGGTAATAGACAGAGCGGGAAAATTGGAAAGAGAAGTAAATAGCAGGATAGCATCATCGGTGAAGTTGTATCATGCTATAAGAAATGGATTTTTAAATAAGAAGGAGATCAGTAAGAAGACGAAACTCACCGTATACAAAACGATATATTTACCAACCTTATTGTATGGATGTGAATCGTGGGTACTCACAGAGAAACTGGAAAAGAGATTGCAAGCTGCTGAAATGAAGTATTTGGGGCGAGTAGCAGGAGTAACTAATGGATAAGATAAAAAATGAAAGTATCAGGGAAAAATTAGAAGTTGAAAGTGTCAGCAAGCATGTGAAAAAGGCGCAATTAAGATGGTGGGGACACTTGAACAGGCTGGATCAAAATAGGCAAATTAAAAAGATATGGGAAGCGAAGAAAATAGGCAAGAGATGAAGAGGAAACCTAGAAGGACATGGGACAACGTGGTAGCCGAAACACTTAAGGAAAGAGGATTGACATGGAAAGAAGCAGAAGTGCTAGTGAGGGATAGGAAGAAATGGAGAATGATTGTGAACGAGTCATGAATGAAACGAAAACCTCGACACCTAACGGTAGAAGAGGAATCGATTATATATATATATATATATATATATATATACTGATGCTTGTTAAGTTGTCACCTCCGGCATACGAACGGGACGCTCAAGCCTCCGGGTCTTATAGTGTAGCTAGATTAAAATGGAATGTATATATAGGGTGAGGGGAAGCTCTAGTTTCCGGATTTCTAGAGAGGGGAAAAGATTTTTGACTTTTAAAAAATCATATATGGAAACCACGGTGTGTATCTGGTGACCTCCGAAATCTGTGTATGAGCAGATACTGGGGTGCCTTTGTCACCTCCGACAGCGTTGCCATATTGTCGGAGGTCACATAGTTATATGTATATTGTATATCCACGCTTTTTAAGAATCAGTTTAATCAAAGATGTTTTATTTATTTTCTGTAGCAAGTTGGGTTTCCGAGCCGCGCACGGACATTCGCGCGCCAAATTGAAATACTGTTTCTGGTGGCGCAAACGTGCGAAAAGGGAATTGGAAACTGCCAGAGAATTTGAGCTAATCTTGTGTCGTGGATTTAAGTCGGCCGTATTTAAATCTTCATTCTGGGCAAATTTCAATATAGTGCACAAGTGCCTCCGTCATACATCAGATTTTCATTCTAAACAAAACAAATGCACGTGTCATTTGACGTTTATCATTTTTATTTACAACGACTTAAGCTAATTTTTGCAATACAGGGTGTCCCGGTGAAGGTGGGAAATCTCTCGGGTGCGTATAGATTATACAAAAATAACACCCCAAGTTCATATAAAGTTTTCTCCTACGACCTTCCCCTGCCGAGATATTCTCCCTTAAAATGGAGAAATAAAAATCGTTTTTCTACATAAAATTTTTATTTTTAATTGTATTTCGATAATTTTCTTGGTGACGTACGTAATGATTGAATGTCGATAAAATAATGCCACCCGTTTTTTGATAGTGCATCAGGGGAGCAAGGGGTGAACTACCCCTTACCTTCTTAACTTCATATTTTTAAAGGGCTGGATATTTTTAATTTTTAACGGCATTTTTTGTTTCCCCGGACGTTTTGCTAATAAAAAGTTACTCTTGTTAGGTTTCGAGAAAATGAAACTCGACGAACAAGAGGTACAGTGTTTCTACGATTTTCGTCCTCATCTGACTGATGGCAACCCTCTCGAATGTAACTTCCGTATTATACCGGCGCATTCTGCCACGACTCATTGTCTCTTACTCGACACGCAGTCGACGCATTTACGGCATCAGTTTATTTTGTGTGTCCTGTAGCCCAACCAACAGTATCCCTCCCTGACCTTCATCGGTGACTTATTGACACCTAATTGTCTTCCACTCGTCCCATTGTGAGCCTCTGCCAAGAATTTAGTAAACTTTTCCTTCAGCACCACGGCTTAGGGTTGGTTTTCCCTCTCTTCTAATGGTACTCTCCCACTTCCGCTTCAGAGAACCGCCTTCTATCAATCACAAGAGAATCGTAGTGCACCCAGTAAGACTTCCTTCCATCTCAGCAGAGGTTCTCACATCTTTCTGCTTGGTGTCACTCCAAGATTGTAAATGCTCTTCGTCAACTTATATTCAAGTTCAATGCCATCTGATGGGGTGTACATAATATTTCTGCTCTCACCTCACGCAATACTTGCCATCTTCTGGGCAAGCTTCTCGAAGCGCATAAGCATTGCCATGTTTTCATCCTATCTGATGTTGCATAATGAAGTTGTACTGCTGCAGCATCTCAATCGAACGGGCCAACTGACCTTCTGGGTTTTTAAAATGGAACAAGGAAGCATGGTCACTTTTGGAAATTTCCAGTTGACTATTTGGGAATTTCCAAATACCGTTCGGAAAATTCGAATTGACTATTTGGGAACTTCCGGCTTAGAAAAAACTACCTTGGCCGCTCAGTGCTTCCGTAGGCGCCCCTTTTCAAATTTAATTTTTCGGTTTGGAAATTTCCAAATGCTACCTGAAAATTTCCAGTTGACTATTTGGAAATTTCCAAATTGTATTTGGAAATTTCCAGATGGTATTTGAAATTTCCGATCCAAATAAAAATTACCTTGGCCGTTCAGGGCTTCCGTACGACTGAAAGGCTGCAGCAGTACAATTTCATTATACACCATCGGATAGGACGAAAACATGGCAATCCTTATGCGCTTCGAAAAGACCTTGACCAGAAGATTGCAAGTACTACGAGAGGCAAGAGCAGTAAGAGCATTACACCCCATCAGATGGCAATGAAGTTGTTGATGAAGAGCATTTACAATCCTGGAGGGAGCACAGCGGAAAGATGTGAGAACCTCTGCTGAGATGGAAGTAAGTTGGAAGGTGACTGGATGGGGTAGAAATGTCCAACAAGAATGTAGCTCTGAATTCATACTGGGCGCAATAGGATTCTCTTCTGATTGAAAACAGTCTTCTGAAGAGAAAGTGGGAGAGCATCGTCAGAATTTGTGGTGCTGAAGGAAAAGGTTCGAAATTCTTGGCAGAGGCTCACAATGGGATAAGTGGAAGGCACTTAGGTGTCAATAAGACAACAGTGAAGGCCATGGAGAGGTACTACTGATTGGGCTACAGGACAGGCATAATGCGTCGACACACATGCCAAGACTATGAATAGCGGCAAAATGCGCCAGTATAATAATAATAATAATAGAATTTATTTCTCGCGATCAGGTAACAGATGGGAAACTAAAATCTTACTATATGAGAAACCCCAAGGAATGAATTCAAGGCAGCAATACAAATCGCTCCTCAATCTACCATTCGTTCCTTGAGAACAAAAATCATTCTTAACTAAATACATATACTTAGATCTAGTAAAACTTATTACAAAAATAAACAAATTCTGCTCGCTGGCTCTACAAATATATAATGTAGTTTCCTTATGCCTTCCTCCGTGCATCAACATTTACACCGAACTCGACTGACCATCGAAATAAAATCGAAATAATGCGAAATAATGTGGGAGTTCCATTCGAGAAGGTTGCAATCAGTCAGATGGTATGGTTGAGGGATAGTGAGTTAGATCTTTTAGGAAATGATTGGAAAAGAAGAAGAAAGTAGTAGTAGTAAGTGATAAATACGAGAAAAGGAATAATGCGATTTTCACGAAGTGAAGAAATTTGCTTGCGATTCTATGCAATATCGGTCGATATTTAAAAAAGTTAATTTAGAGAAGGGTGGAACTGTTGGATTATTCAGCGCTTGTTAATTGATTATTTATTGTTTAATTGTTTATTTCTTGTTGTTTTGTTGCTTAATTATTGTTATTATAAGTTAGGTATACAAATCACTTATAAATTGTAAATGTTGGTAAATAGTTGCTTGTAAATAAAATTGTTAAATACTAATTACGTAACAGTACTTTTGGAGTAACCAGGAACATAACAATTGCTATCTGCTGAAGGTTTAAGGCATGACAGAATTCAATTAAGTAAGTTTCATAAGCAGTACTCATTGCTCTTTTTAAACAACACAGTAGTTCGCATAAGCGTTAAACAATTTATAATATGATCCCAAAGAACTTCTGTGACAACTCCGGCGCCTCCTTTTTAAATTTCATTTTTCTGTTTGGGAATTTACAAATTCCGCATGGAAATTTCCAGTTGATTATTTGGAAATTTCCAGATTGTATTTGGAAATTTCCAGGTGGTATTTAGAAATTTCCAAATAGTCAACTGGAAATTTCCGATTCAAATAAAAATTACCTTGGCCGTTCGGGGCTTCCGTAGTTACCACTTCATACATTTATGGATGTACAATTGTTTTCATTGTATAGATAAGTATGTTAGGACCAAAAACCTATTTCGGCCAATGGTCGAAAAGAATGACCAGAACACATTCTGGATATCACCGAATTGTGGTCGCTTTAAGTAGAACGGAACGCGTTCTGGGATTTCTATTATTGCCAGTACGCGTCGTTCACTGTAACACCAACGCCCAAAAACCGATTTCACGCCTGTATCAAAGCACAGGTCTAAAGCATTCATAATTTTCTAAAGAACTCTTGTCTAGTATTGAAACAGAAGAGATGTTGGACACAAAATCCAAAAACTATCAAAATTCTAAATAAAATTATAGCAGAAAAAGCCAGAAATGTCGCATTCTAGTTCTGTCGGGACTGGTCGGGTTCAGTCAGATCTAGTTAAGTCAGATCTCGCAAGTTTGCTATCTACAATCTCTCGTTTAAACGATATTCACACTTTTACCTTATTGCCCAAAACGTGCTCTAGTTATTATGAAAAAGTAATTTACTCCTGTGATCTGACTTACTCAGACATTACCAGACCCGAAAAAAATTGACCCTAAATTTTGGACTTTGGTAATTTTCGAACTACGTCTAACATCTACAGTCTTTTCTTTCTACAGATTGAATAATATAAATATAAGACAAGAGTTCTTTAGGAACTGATGAATCCTTTGGACCTATTCTTTGATACAGGCATGAAATCGATCTTTGGACGTTGGTGTTACAATGTGCAACGCGTTCTGGAAAAAATCGAAATCCCAGAACGCGTCCTGGTCTATTTAAAGCGACCAGAACGTGACTTATCGGACTTTGGCAATTTGGTGAAATACAGAACGCATTCTGGTCGTTTTTTCCGGTCATTGGTCGAAATCGGTCTTTGATCCTAACAGATACATACAGACTATCCCCGTAGCCCGGCAATTTTAGATTACATACAGCTTTATACCTTTTAAAGAAAAAGGTTTTATGAGAAACATACTCGTATTTTCACTTGCACAAGCTTCTCCTGCACAATACCCAATTTTGCGTTTTTATGCAAATCATTTAATATCAGAAAACCACACCATCAATGAAAACTATGAAGTTCTACATTTAGAAAATAAAGGAATATTAAATTAAACTTATTAGAGGCATTAGAAATAAATACCCAGAAGGTCCTTCCTTTGCGAGCATATCGAACAGGTTTCCGTGGGAAAGTGGCAGATCACATATGCGCTACACGCACAGATTAAGATTGCGACGTTGCCATGTTTCGGAGGTGACAACTTAACAGGCGAGCTACGAAGC
Source organism: Xestobium rufovillosum (assembly GCA_963966045.1). NCBI lineage: Eukaryota > Metazoa > Arthropoda > Insecta > Coleoptera > Ptinidae > Xestobium > Xestobium rufovillosum. Next base: position 24,237,774 of record OZ014493.1, on the reverse strand, counting down.
ATGGTTATATATTTCGGAGGCGGTAAGGTTACGTCTTTATCTTGAGAAATGCGACACCAGCGCCAACGGTATATGCTTGAACTAAACTTCATTTTTATGAGTATGGGGGTATCTTTGTGACCTCCGTCAAAAAATTCGTTTTTGCGCTCTAAACGCCATCTAGCCGAAGAAAACATTGAAAACAAGGCGAAACGTTGTCGCCTCCGAAGTCGGAGGTCACAGCGGTATATATGAGGTGACAAGGTTACCTGCATGATACGCAGCGGAGGTGACAAGATACCTTTCATCAATATATATATATATATATTTACTTGCGAATATCCTACACGAATTTCAAAAACTGACAGTGACATTCGTCCGAAAAACAGAACAGCTGATTGTCAATGTACTTCTGCACATGCGCACTAACGAAACCAAACGAAATTAAAAGGTCTATTATACTTGGGCCGCCGAACAGACGGAGTGATCACCCTGCAAGAACGTGCTAGAGCGGGGCTAATATTAATTTATGACGACTGAATTGGAGTGATGCGACTTCGTTGGGTCTAAAGAAAACGCATCAACTTCGGTTCGTTCATCCTAAATTGATAGTGGTCCCGCCTAGAGCTCATGCTTGCAGTGTCATCACTCCGTCTGTTCGGCGGCCCAAGTATAACAGACAACTGAATGACATTTTAACATTATTAATCTAAATGCTTGGTTTCCTCAAACAGTCGGTCGCGGAGAACGGACAGTCAGTCGACTGCTCAGGACGGCGATTTCAGTTCGAGATGGTTTGCTAGAAATATAAAATTTTCTAGTTTCTTCCAGTCCGTTGTAGTGTGCGTCTACTCTCTTCACCGAAATAGATTAAACCATGGATAACAAAAAATTGATTGCACTTTTAATGTTAGAAGAGGAAGATTTTTCACTCATTTCAGACAATTTTGGATTCAAAACAACGGTAAAAATGCAAACGCGGACTGTCAGTTCAGCCGAGCGATTCGGTTGAAATCAAACTCAACAGATTCGAACTGACAGGTCGCTGTGCTCTGCGGAAACGTTGAGCTGAGCGGACTCGAAGAAACCAGGTTCATTTAAATCCTCGAGTTGGATAAAATTGTCAGATAGCGGCGGTCGACAGACTGTCGGTTCTCCACGACGGAAAGTTCAATCAAACCAGGGCTTAAGAGAACGTGTTGAACTATATGGCAGTATTGATTGGCTCACTTTTTTTGAGATTCACTTTCTCCGATTTTTTACTAGACAAGTGACTTTTCGATGGCCCAAACAAATAGAAATATGAAGGAGGCTGGAGTAAAGACTCCCAATACCACTTCTGAGGGCAAATTTGCATCTCACTTGAGATGATCGAACTAATGTTTTCATACAAAAACCTGACTTCATTCATCAACTTTCCTCTTTATTTGTCTTAATTGGCTCGATACAGGTTTTCTAAAGTTTAACAATAAATATCACTGTCGATTGCCTTGAAGCAGGTATGTTTAGATTAGAACTGGTTTCTCGCCCGTTTATAACGGCCAAAAAATAAAGTCCCGCCATAGTCCTATATATCCCTATGTATTTAAATGTGCTTATAATGAACCCGTATATAGAGAACACTCATATAAAACGAACCTATACTTGCAATTTTATTCCCAAATAACCGGCTATAACGAACTATTGGGATAGATATTTTAGGGTCAAGTACCACTTTATTTTCCCCCTCTTACGCCTCTAGACAGATCGCGTGATGTAAATCAGTTAGCAATCAATAGATATTGTGACAGTGACTACGGCTAATAAAATACAAAACAAGAGAAAATCAATAACTCTCGCCGAAAAAATCGAAATTATAACAGAGCTAGTGGAGCAGCAAATGCTCAGATCTGTAGAGAATATATTACCTAAATCAACCGTTTCAACCATAAAGGCAAAGAAGAAAAAGTATTTTGAATGCATGCCATGTCATTTCACCTTCATCTAAAAAGCTGCGGGAATCATCAATGCCAGAATTAGATCAGTCTCTACTGAAATGGTTTTCTTTAAAAAGGAGCCAGAATGTGCCTATTTCTGGTCCTATTCTCCAAGCCAAGCAGATGACTTTGGAAACATGATGCAACTTGTCAAAGAGCATTGATTGCACTTGTTCTAGAAGTTGGTTAGACAGATTCAAACGTAGACACAACATCAAATCTGGAAAAATTAGTGGGGAATCAGCAGCTATTTCACAGGAGGTAACAAATCAGTGGCTTACTAGTGTTTGGCTTAGCCTAAGGCAAAAATACAGTGATAGTGATATCTAGTACGGTGACGAGACTGGTTTATTTTTTAAAATGACTCCTGATAAAACACTCAAATTCAAGGCAGAGAAGTGTTCTGGGGGTAAACTGTTAGAACTGCTGAAACCTTGAAAGGTAGTAGAGCTTTGGCTCAAATGTGGCCTCGGATAACTGCAATAGTTATTTTTTTATCTGTCCGTAAAGTAACTCGTGCACAGTGAAAATGCATTTAACTAGAGAAAATTTTAGAACCTTTATTTATTATGACTTCAAAAGTGAGTTATCTTCAAAGCAGAGTGTTGATCGGCTTCGTGCTGCATTTGGTAATGAAGCACCATCTCAGAGAACGATTTATAGCTGGTACAATGAATTTAAATTTAATTGAGTATCACTCAGTGATGATTTGTGCGAAGGAAGGCCAATTTCTGCAGTGACTGAAGAAAATGTGGCTGCTGTTAGAAGGATGGTTGAAGATGATAATCGAATCACCTAGAGGATTATAAGAAGCATCTTGGGCATTGCCATGACTGCAGTAAACAAGATCTTACACGATCATTTACATGTAAAGAAAATTTGCTGTCGTTTGATACCTCACAATTTAAAAGGTGCAACGGATCGAATGGAGCAGAGCAACTTTAAAAAAATACAACGAAGGCAGGTCTAAAGCAGTTTATAATATCATTACTGATGATGAAAGCTGGATACGAGCCCAGTCGCATATGAATTGGACCAAAGGGATATAGAATAAAATTTTGTATTTCTAAAGTAAATATTTTTTAAATTTTTATAATTTCAACAAAGTCAACTACGCTACTTGACACTATGTATTGTTACAAATTAATCAACCATATAATTATATTTATCTTAATTACAATAACAAAAAAAAATAAAGAAATATGTTAGTTATGTCTGGCGCATATTAATTGGACCATAACTTACGAAATAAAGTAAATATGCATTTACCAAGCAAAATAGCATACGCAATTTTTTGAGGCGAATATATTATTAAGTGGACGTTGGAAACAAACAATTACATTATTACTTGAGCATTTGATGTTAGTTAGTTGTTAAAATGGTTCGCGGGAAAGCGTTATCGCAAGATATGCGAAATTCTGTTGTGGCTGCCCACAAGAATGGATTTGCTGGGCATAAAATTCCAAAAATTTAAACATTCTTCAAGGAACAGTGAGAAATATTATTTCACAATTTAAAAAGGCAGGGAATATTCAGACAAAGGCTAAAACTGGCCGTCTTTCGAAGATTACGGAATGAGATGAGAGTGTTCTTCGTGCACTTATTAAACAAGACCGCCGAGCTTCCTCCAGGGAAATAGCTGTAAAATGGTCAGATGCTATTGATAGACGAGTCTTAAAGGACACTTGTTTGAGAAAAATGAAGAAAACGGGATATGGGTTCTACAAAGTCAAATATAGAAATATCAAGCTTATCATTTTTCATTCTAGGCAAAGGAAAAACCACTTCTCACTCTAAAACAAAAACGTATCCGACTTTTATGGGCACGGGAGCATAAAAACTGGACACAACGGCAATGGGATTCAATTATCTGGAGTGACGAATCTAAGTTTGAAGTATGTGTTGGAGATTCAAGAAGTAGAATTATTCGAATGCCAGGGGAAGAATATCACACAGACTGCCTCAAAAGAAAAGTTAAGTTTCCGGCATCAGTAATGGTATGGGGATGTATGTCTTCACAAGGAGTTGGACGTCTTCTCTTCGTTGATGGTACCATCAATGCTGCTAGGTATAAAACAATTTTACAAGAAGAATTATTGTTGCCCTCCATTGACAAGATTCAACTGCCAGAAGGGGAATTTATATTTCAACAGGACGGCGCAGCATGTCATACCGCCAAATTGATAAAATCATGGTTCCCAGAAATTAACATTCCTGTTTTAAAATGGCCTTCAAGTAGCCCCGACTTATCTCCAATTGAGACTCTGTGGCACCAAATGAAAAAGCTCTTCGAACCGCTCCAGTCCGCACCATTCCCGAATTAAAGCAGCAACTTGTGGCAATTTGGAATGGATTTCAACAAGAGTACTGCAAAACATTAGTGGATATCATGCCAAAGAGAATCGATGATGTGTTAAAGCGAAAAGGTGACTGCACTCAGTGGTAACTGTAATTAAGTTTTCAAAATCATTTGGTCCAATTAATATGCGCCAGACATTACAACATATTTTTTTATTTTTTTTTGTTATTGTAATTAAGATAAATATAATTATACGGTTGATTAATTTGTAACAATACATGTTATCAAGTGACATAGTTGACTTTGTTGAAATTATAAAAATTAAACAAAAAAAATAGTTTAGAAATACAAAATTTTATTCCATATCCCTTTGGTCCACTTCATACGCGACTGGGCTCGTATATGCATTTGAACCTGAATCAAAGCGGCAGTCGGCACAATGGGTGTTTCCTACTGACCCTAATCCTGTCAAAGTTAAGGGTCTCGAAGTGTGGGGAAAAAGATGATAGCCTGTTTTTTCTCAAAATCTGGTCCCGTTTCAACTATAGCGCTAGAGAACAAACGCAGTTACTGCAGAATGGTATACAACAGTATGCCTGCCAAAAGTTTTTAAGATGGCTCGTTTACGTCGTCCTAAAGGAGAGATACGTTTGCATCAGGACAACGCTTCAAGTCACAAGGCAAGGCAAACAATGCAATTTTTGGAGGACTCTGGAGTTAAAATGTTGGAGCATCCACCATACAGTCCGGACCTGGCACCTTGCGACTTCTTTTCATTTCCGCGGTTAAAGGATAAAATGCGGGAATTACGATTTTCAACCGTGGAAAATGCTACGGAACACTTTAAAAACCTCATTTCTAAAGTGACCCAAGAAGAGTGGAATTTCTGTTTTGACAATTGATTTTATTGAATGGGTAAATGTATTGAGTTTGAGGGTGAATATTTTGAAAGCAATAATAAAAGTATTTTTGCAAAAAGCGCATTGGTTTCATGTGATTGCAAAAATTTTTAGTGCTACCTACGTATACAGTATGTTTCACTTTGTGCCATATATGTGAAATAAAAGTGAATTTTTGAGTTATAGCACTCTCCCTAATAAGAATTACCTTTCATGATTTTAGAAAGCCGTTAATTTCGAGGTTAATTTACATTAAATTTTGAAGATAGACATTTGTAATTTGCCTAAATGCGCTGGCATAGTCGGTTATTCGATAAGAAAATGCCTAACCAAATTTTGCAGATTCTGACCTACATTTCATATCGGCAATATACCACAGTAGCACTACGAGCTTTTGATGGTCACCAAACCCACCTATTGAGAATCGTGTGCAAACGTGAGGTTTTGATTTTACTCCAGGTTCCATCTGATCTGGAACCTGACCGGCAAACCTCTTGCATTAGCTTGTAAAATTTTGGAAAGTAACGGAAACTTGTGTTTCACTTTGCAAAGAAAACTAAGAAGTCATATGACCGTGGTGGCATAAAGAAACGTGGTTTAAAAGTACAGCTTTATTGACCAAAATATATTACAAATAAATTGCACTAAACCGACCCATAAACTTAACATAAAATTATTGTAATTTAATTTTAATATTTTCTTTTCATATTTACATATTACATTATTTATAATTAACAAATCTAAATATTAGTTTACAATTTTACTTTGAAGTGCATTTTATGCAATTAGAATTATCAGTCTTATAATTGTTAAATACAATATACAGTCCCCGGATTGGGTTACAAAGGGGACAAAAAATCATTATTTTTAAGTTCTCAAAAGAACCCCGCTTATTCCCAAACTTCCATAGCGCATATAATTTTTCATTCAACTGTTACAGGACATTTGTTATGAATTTTTATTCATTTTCATAAAATATGTAGGTATTAAAATAGTGTGTCATTTACATCTAATAGAAATAGTTTCATCTTCGTTAAGGCAATTTTTGTTAATTTTTTAAATTTGAGCAAAACCAATTTTTTACTAATTGCCGCACCAACATGACGACATTTATTTCTGGATATGGTAGCATTTCTCTCACCAGCACCATATGGTACTGAATTTTTACTGTAATGTCAAAGTCGAGAAACGCATAAAAAAATTAATAAAATGTTTCCTGAAACAATTGAATAAAAAATAATATGTGAAATGGGAGTTTAAGAACAAACAGGGTTTTTTATGAAGAGTAATTTTTTCTGAGAAATTAAAAATATTTTTTCCCCCTCTTTGTAACCACCATCTGGGGGCGTACGGTACCTATATTGTAATATCTAAAAATTTATACATGTACATTCTCTAAGGAATCTTCTTCTTTCTGAACGTATTTATTTGGAATAACTAAAGTTTGCATCATGGGAAACGATGGTTGATAGGGTACTTCAATATTCATTCTCTGTGGCTGAAACTCTTTGGGATAATATGCAAACTGATCGAAATCTGTCGGATATTTTGGAATCATATCCTCATTTGGATAAGAAACAGGAACAATGAATTTCAGTTTATTTACATAAACAGACTCATCTACTGCTTCAGTCGTTGGTTTTTGTGTAGTAGTTGTGGAAGTTGTAGTTTTTTGTTCAAGTGCTGATACGTATGTTGGGTAGTTATATTGTGGCCTTCCATGTGAAAGATGTTTTCTGTAAAATGAACTTTGTGGGTCTTCAGTAGGACTTGCAGATTCTTGTTGCTTCATTGCTAAATACTGTGGAAATGGCAGACTTTTATGCCAGTAATACACTACTTGCCCATCTTTCATGATATTTTTCTGCAATATTACGGGTTCGAATTTTATCAGTTTTATTTTACTGTCTAATGGTACTGTTGTAGTTGATTTTGGCTCGGGTTTAATGGTAGGAAACACAGTTTTTTGAACAAAATATTGAGGTCTAACTAACGTACTATGTAGTTTTTCTTCTGGCCCATATTTGTACTGGCTATTATCAATTCGTTCTTGTACAGGTGGTGGTGTCACTACTTTTTCTTTCATCTGTTGTTGATAGAGATATTGTTTGCATTTCAAAGCCAGCTCTTCGGGTGAAACCTTTTTGTCTTCAACATCTTTAGTCTCAGCTTCCTTTCTAGTAACAACTGGATATTCGATATGCACTTGTTTTTGACTGGCTACAATTTTTTTAATTGCATCTGTTTGTTGATTAACTATTTCCGAAATTGTCTGATTTTTATTGTCTTTAATTTGATCAATGGGTGTAGCAAATATTACATAAAATGTAAATAGAAGTACCTGAAAAGTATAATTTCAATTAAAAAGAAGCAGTTTCAATAAAAGTTAGAGGGACACTAAAAAGTTATCTACCAAAGTATGAAACAAAAGACATCCTTAGTTGTTTTTATTATTTTTCAACATAATCACCCCTAACATCAATGCAGTTATGCAATGATTCTTGGTGACTTGCAAAATGCTGGTGATAAATTTGCTGTCTGCACAATTTTCGTTCAGGAGTCAACAATCTTGGCACCCATATTGCTGATACTTTATTCATGCCTAATTTATCATGCAGAATGGTCGAAACACTTGGCTAGAATTCTACTTTAAATTCTACTTTAAAAGATGATGGAGTAGTACAACAATCATTCGTTCACAGATTTTTTTCAAGCTGTTCGTCTTCCTTTGTCAAGAACTCAATTACACTGAGACTGTCTAGTTACGGGATTGATTTTTTTAAAGGCAAAATAATAAACGGATTTAAACTAAATTACTAGTACAGAGATTTTCATTATTTGAAATTTCAAATAAACAGTTATCAGTTATTGTTTCTATCATAGATAATTTTTCTAGCCCCCCTCATATTATGTTTTGTTCCCTTTCATTATAGTATAAAATGTAATCACTTACCAGGCTAATTGATAGCAAATTCATTGTTTGAACTAATTTAAAACAACTTTTCCAAACAATTAACTTAATCTTGACAGGGCAGCAACAACCTGTTACTCTGAGTGCAACCTGTTACAGAATAAACTTCTAACTTCTAATACAATAGATTTAAAACTCACTCTCTGTGACTCCCTTCATAGTTTTTTAACCCTTGACTGGAATGCTGCCTTTTCCCCTCTGCCCCTTAGTTGTTTCCAAATCAGTTCTTCCTACCTACTTAAAGGGTGCATAATTTACTTGTTATGCCTATAGGAAAGTAGTTTTGATTTAAAAGTGGTTGAGTGGACATGCTGGTAACAAACTTCTTGGATCTATATTTTTTCTTTTGGTATATTTGTCTTGAATTATATCTTTTTTATTATTTTCTTTAGAAGCTGAGATAGATTAAAGTGTTTGATGTTTTATAAAAGGAATTTTAAGTCCTGTTATTACAGTTTTGTCATGGTTAAGGGTCAAGAACCTTTTTCCTTGGGAGATGATTCTATAAAAATGTTAATTTCCTTTTAAATTTCCTGCTTCCTTTTTTCTGGGGTGAATTTAAATTAACTCGTGAATATTTAAATTAATAGAGAATAATTGATTTACTGCAAAATGTATTTTTATTTCATTTAAAATAAATAGTAGTCGCTAAATATAATACCAAAATTGAACTGTGTTGTGCTTCAAACACCATTTATGCTGATTACATAATACCACTTTTCTTTAAACTTGTTAGTTCTCTAAAGTGGATCAATCACAGAAAATTGTACCTATCTGATAATACCCCAAACTGCAGTGTTAACGCTAAAAATTTTTGATATTAACAAACAAAACAGTTCTGACATTTACGGAAAATTATTTATTTTGTGTCAAAATATCCATGGAGTTTCGTGAAATTTAAAAAATTAGTCTCAAAATTTTTCACTAATTAAAGAGAGGTTTTTATTTTATCAGATAAATTTCTGTTTTGAACAATATTTTAGTGCCTAACAGGTAATTTGGCAAGAAAATTTGTCAGAAACAAAAACGCGACACCATAGGCTCAGAATAATAAGTAACAAAAGCGGGAACTAGCAAATTTCCATTGCTTTTTTGTAACAAAAAATTGTGTAACCTTGCGACATTATTCTGGTTAGTTTTTTACTGGGATGCATATTAAGATTATCCTGCTATCATTCTTTTCAGGATGCATACCTTTCAATATCTTTCGGAAATCAAAAGAACAATGCTTATACAGGGTAAACGTATTTCTCTTGTTTCACCTTATTTACACATTTTGGAGAAAAATATTATAAGAGAGACCTCAATTGATTTTTGATAATCTGTTACACAAAATTATTTTCACTTATACAGACTGTCCCATTTCGTCTGTACAGCACCTAACCTTGTTTTTTTCAATTCATCATGAATTTCTACCAAATAGTAAAATCAGAAAATATTAACTTGTTTTTTTAAATGGAATATTTGATCACATTTTAGATTTCTTACTTGAGTTTTTACTAGTAGATACTTTTTATGGAGATTTTGACAGTTATGGAGCAATTTTGAAAATGAAATTGCTTCACATTTTAAAAAACTGTTGGAGTGACATTTTGGTGAAATACAAGTAACTGTTCCAGTAATAAAATATTAAAAATACGGTACAGGGTATGAGAAGTTACATGGACAAATAGAGTCCATTAGTGTAACGGCGAAATCAAAGCGCGAAATTTAAAACGCTATCCTAAGAGAATAGTTGGATAAAATTTTTCAATGCATTTTAAATGGAGGTTAGATGACATTGCACTTCACATTCTATTTTTACCTTTCATCCTGATTTCTTAGCATTAAATCAATATATGGCGATTACTATGAAGCCTTTTTTCGCCGTTTGTCTTGTAAAAGCATTTATTTATGCAGTCATTTTGTTTAAAACTAAAATTCAACAAACTACTGCAATTTACGGCGCGAGACTGTTGGTGATAGAACCGGCGCAGTAGATTATTTAAATGAAGTCGTTAACAACACTAATTTTTAACACTTTTTCTCCCATTTTACACTTTTTAAATATAAATAAGAACTTAAACCACCTATTAAATAAAAATTAAACAATAAATAACCCGGAGAAATAAACAATTCAGCCTCAAACCCTGTGCAGCAAATGTCAAAATAATCTCCAAGGTTACTGGTCTGGTCTGAACGCGACATACGTTCTTTTCTAATATGTACTGTGCTCCGTTTTAAAATATTTCTGAAATTAAGTTGTATTTTAAGTTGTTTTTGAAAATGTAACAGCTGGAAAGAGCAGTCTATATGTCACTTGCAGAATCCCCGTTAAGAAATGCACTGAATTTAAATAATCAGTGTTTAAAATCTATGTCCCATAAGAGCTCCATGTTAAGAATTTTGATGTAGGATAGGCCGCGAAACTAGTAACATAACCTAACTAATGGACTCTATTAGAATAATTCAAAACCTTGTAGCTTTATTTTTTAAATGGAGCCATATAATTTTTACATTATTATTTCAATTTCTTAACAGAAAAGACCGTGGCGCACTACATCAAGAGCACACATTGAGATAAATTAAATATTTTAGGGGTTTTTTACTTGAAAACCAGTACTTCACCTTTAAATTTCTTCTAAATAGATATTTGTGTAATATTTTGAAAAAATGCTGTCACAATATGAAAATATTTTTTATTTGCGAATTAGAGACAGCCAAATGTTTGAAGATGATTATCTCAAAAAGTATTAATTTTAGAGGCAGAGAAATTTATACATAATGAAATGCGCCTGTTGGGCAAAGAAAACAACTACATTATGATATAAAAGTCAGATGGTTCTATTTGAAAATTTTCCAATTTAGCCGTGCAATTGATAATTCCTTGCATGTTTTCGGTTTTTAATGCAGCGGCTATTTCTCCTAAATATTGTTTTCTTCTCACCAAATTGCTCAATCCAAGGATATTAAATTTTCAAAATTCATCTACATCTGGGTCTCTCAAATGACATTTTTCTCTAAAATAAAGGTATAACAGAAGAAATGCGCTTAGGTGGTGCACCCTGTATGAGTTATTCTTGCTGGAAAATTACATATATATAATTATATACAATACAATGTATCTAAATTTTTTCGTTATTTTTGTTCTTTGAATAAACCTGCAAAGTTTGGCCAGAGTTGTTAACATCCTCTATACAGAGTGATCTATAACGAATGTGACAGACTTCGAGAGTAGATAGAATACTTAAAAATATTGTGAAAATCCCTAATAAACATAAATATGTCCAAAAATGGCAACTAAATGAGATACAGGGTGTTGAAATTTTTTAAAATAATGTAATATTTTCAACTGTTTTGTTCTATTCTTGAGTATTTGCATGCCACTTCGATATTAACGCTTTACTATTACAAAGGATGGCTGAGAAATTCGTTTTTAAAAATGCGGATTATGCACCATATTACTCAAAATTATTTCTCTCTGAAACTATGCTTTGTACGGAAAAAATCGAAGAGATTTTTCCTTGTAAATAAAACAAAGATTCAAATATTTTGCAACATAGCTGTGTAAGCCAGTAGCGTAACATAGTTTCAGTAATAAATGCGGCCTCCCCAATGTGAGATGCCAATGTGACGCCAATGGTGAGAGTACGAAATTCAAAATTTATAAGTCAATAAAAACTTCCATAAATTATTATACCCCGAATTTCAAATGAATAGCTCTGGTAGATTTCCAGATATTAAAAAAAAAACATTTTTTTAAAGAAATTTCAACATGTATCAGCATTATCTTCGCTCGAAGGTTGTTACGCTCGTTATACAACGTGTCCAAGATAAAGATGTCTATCATGGCGATTTCGACAATGGTAATAGATACAGATTTGGTTAAATGGGGAAAAAGTTGCGTAAGAAATCTCAAAAAAACGGAATATTTCGATTTTCTATTACATTTTTTTTGATGTTATTGTCATAGCTAGAACGAAAAAAAGAGCACTTCCTCACAGCAACTTTTTGCAGACTATCTCAAGGAAATATCAGTTTTGTCGCCCGACGTTTCGTTCTTAAAAAATCATCATCATCCTCTTCTTCCGAATACCTATTTCTAAAGTATTTTTAAATCTACGTACAGTTTAATTCCGTTTATAACTAGTTTTGGTACCTAGTCTAAATTGTTTTGTGAAAATTTTAAATACGGCCCTGAATTTGAAAGAAGCTAAAGAAAACTCATAATTAATTATCAAGAAGTGTTCGAACAAATTTCCATTTCTTTCTTAACATAAATAGCATCTTGCGTAGAACTTAAAACTGTACAATTATAAACGGAATTAAACTGTCACAAGTGATGTATCAGTGTACGTAGATTTAAAAATACTTTTAAAAAAAGCATTCGGAAAAATACGGCCGTATTTAAACAAATTAAGTTGATGGTTTTTTGAGAACGAAACGTCGGGCGACAAAACTGATATTTCCTTGAGATAGTCTGTAAAAAGTTGCTGTGAGGAAGTGCTCTTTTTTTTGTTCTACCCATGACAGTAATATCAGAAAAAAATGTAATAGAAAATCGAAATATTCCGTTTTTTTTGAGATTTCTTGAAAACCGAAAAAAAAATTGAAATTTTTTCGCTTGCAAAATAATGTCCTTTTACTTACGCAACTTTTTCCCCATTTAACCAAATCTGTATCTATTACCATTGTCGGAATCTTTATCTTGGACACGTTGTAGATCGCCCTGTATATGAATTAAATTATGTATTGAAATATGAATGGAACAGGTTCAACAGAGGTAGAGTAGGAAAAGATTTATCATTTATATTTAGGCTTGAACTTCAGACACTATTTTGTACTAATCTTTTTGGAAGTTTTTGCGCTGGTCATTAATATATTTTTTTGCTATTTTCTTAATCCCCATTTTGATATGGAAAGTATTCTACTTACAGGATGTATTTTTATGGTCAATAAAAACATCGTGCTTAAGATAAGACTTTCTTTCTAGGAACAAGAGGAATCGCTAGGCTATAATAGTACACCATCGTACATGGATCCTAGTGCATTTTCTGCTTCAAAGGTACTTCATGTGTGGCAGAATCTGATAATAAATTAATGAAAACTTTGCTTGGCAGGTTACAGTCAAGGCCCTATATGACTACAGAGCACAGCAGCCAGATGAACTTTCTTTCTGCAAACATGCAATTATTACAAATGTTACTAAACCAGAGGCTAGTCAAGGATGGTGGCGTGGTGATTATGGTGGCATGAAACAACACTTTTTTCCAGCCAATTATGTCATAGAAATTGATAGAACGGAATCTCAAGAGGGAGAGGAAGGAGTAAGGAATGATTTCATTGTTTTATTTTTATTATGTTTATCACTTTTTGTTTTAGTCTGGTGAATCTATGATGCAAGGACATTTAGATATGAATGGTGCAGTAGTCGAGATATTTCATAATTCCGAGGGAGGTGGACTAGAATGGTTCTTAAGAATTGTAACTTCAACTGGATGTACGCCATTTGAAGTTGGTGTGCAGTCACGTGGACTTGTAATATATTTTTTAAGATATAATTGTTTATAATCTACAACTCTTCTTTTTAGGCCTTAGAATGGTATCAAAGCATTAAAGAAATTGCTCAGAGAGCTTGTGTATTAGAAACTCAACATAGACAAATGGAAAGGGCATTTAGGATAGCTCAAGACATGTCAAACTTAATTATTTATTGTCGTTCTATTACTTTTAATTTGGAAAGAGCCAAACAGAACTTTACATTCTACGAAATGTCCTCATTTCCTGAAAACAAGGCAGAAAAACTGATGTGCCAACAGGAAAGCAAGTTCTTTTTAAAGTATCATCAGGTAAGATTTCTTTCCTTCCCAAAAATATGGAGGTATTTTAAATGAAAACGATTGTTTTGGTTTAACATACTTTAGAATTGCCTAATGTTAAAAATTGCTTATCTGTTAATTTTCTGCATATTGCGAATTGTATTTTTTTATGTAAATATCGTTTACAAGATGACGTTGCACCAAGCTAAAGTCAAAACGGTTGCTTCATTCAAAATATTATTTGTATCTACGCCCGTCAGTTAAAAACTTCTGAACACACTTATTTTGGGTGCATTAAGGAGTTTATTACCGCACTCGTTTTTCTTATCGCACTGCTTTTCGACCAATCAAATTAAGTTAATGACAGTGGCATTAAATATATTAATATGTCAATTTTTACAACCGCCATCTCGAAGTGTCGCCATGTAGTTTCAATGTTCTGATTTTCTCTATAAGTCATGACAAATGCCAAATTATAATTATCGTTTATTTTCACTTTTTAGGGGTGTAGATAAAAATTTGTAAGATATACGTGCATTTTACAAAATGTAAATTTTACATTTTCTGATGAGATTGTTTAAAATCTTGAAACCTGTCAAAATACTAGAATAAAGTGTTAATTGGTAGTATGCAGAGTAGTTTATTAATTCATAATGAATTTCTACCAAAAAGTCAATAAAGAAAATATTAACTACATATCTCTTATTAGTCCGAATGTCACTCTGAATGTATTGTATACTAGGTAGGTGTAGATTGAGTGGAAAATCGGCGATTAGTGGCAACATATGTTGTGATTGAGAGCTGAACCCCGCCTTTTGCAAATTTTTGTCCATTGTTTTTTATTTTTGTCTTGATTGATATTTTGTTTCATATAGGAATTTGCAATAAAGTTAAAGTTATTATTATTATTATTACATAGAAAATCTAATAATAATAATAATAATAATACTTCTTTATTTCAAATAATTCCATATACATGTGACAAAAATTATACACACATACAGTCACTAAGTGAAATGACGTCAACAACACTACATCTACATACATAATCTACCACTTTGCCTCAAGATATTCCTTGAGACTGTAAGGCTCCAGATTTATGAGAATTTTTCTGGTTTGGGATCCAAACATTTTTCGATTCTCTATCATTTTTTGGTAATTTATTAAAAAATTTTATACATGCATATGATGGACTCCTCTCAGTCAATGACAGCCTGTGAATAGGAAAACTCAGATCCACAGTTCGAGTATCATAGGAACAATTTGTGTTGTTAATGGTGAATCTCTCTTTGTGTTTATGTTGAAACATTAAACATTCATACACATACAAAGCATAAATTGTGAAGATGCTATTTCTTCTGAAAACGTTCCTGCAACTTTCTCCACGCTTCATACTGTGCATGATTCTGATAGTTCTTTTTTGAACGACGAAAGCCTTCTCCTAGTTCTGGCCTACACCCCAGAAAATGATTCCATACCTTACAATAGACTCAAAATTTGCATAATATACAACCTTCAACGTCTTCCTGTCCATATACTTTGAGATTGTTCTTATTGCGAAACAGGCCTTACCTAATTTTCCCACCACATACTCAGTGTGTTTACGCCATGACAAAAACTCATCAATAAACACCCCCAAGAATTTTGTGTACTCTACGATCTCAAATGATTCCGAGCCTACATCAATGCTCTCAGGTTTCTCTTTCCTGTACTTGTTTGTAGTAAAAACTACCATCTTAGTTTTGTCTTTGTTTAATATTAGTTTGTTCCCATCAAACCATCTCTTCGTACAGCCGAATGCATCACTCACCCTTTCAGTTAGTTCATTTACATCTTTGGCTCCCACTACCAAATTTGTATCGTCTGCAAAATTTACAATTTTGTATTCACTGGCTGATGTTATTTTGGTTAGATCATTCAAGAATACTATAAACAAAATCGGTTCGATCACACTACCTTGCGCGATCCCCATAGAACTTTCCAGGATATCAGATTTTATGATTTCTTTGTTTTTAATTATTTCCACTCTTTGCTTTCTATTAGAGAGATATGATCGCAACCAATCATTCACATGTCCTCGCACTCCATAATGCTCCAGTTTCTCCAGAAGATATTCTCTGTCAATTGTGTCATATGCTTTAGAGAGGTCTAAAAATATACCTAACGCTATTTTGTTATCTTCTATAATTTCTAATATTTGTTGGGTGAAACTGAAAATTGCTGTTTGGGTTGATCTCCATTTTAGATATCCATGCTGATTCTCTGAGAACATTTCATCATCATCAGGAAAAAAGCTTAACAGCCTTGCACACACAGCCAACTCAAAGATTCTAGAGAAACTGGGAAGCAAACTAATTGGCCTATAGTTCTCAAACTGGTTTTGGTCGCCTTTTTTAAATAATGGTTTGATACGAGCCAGCTTTAACTGATCAGGGAATATCGCTTGTTTAAAGGAATTATTTAATAAGTAGGATAAAATAGAACTAGTTTCACCTATCGACATTTTTACAATGCTTATGGGTATTTCATCGTCACCACTACTAAATTTATTTTTTAGAGAAGTCGCCAATGTTAGAATTTCTTCAGGTGTTGTAGGTCGCAGCCACATGGATCTGTTATTTCTATTAATATTCGAGCAAGTAAAAGGCACATGTGGTAGTTTTGTTAATAAATCAATTACATTTTCATTAAAATATTTGTTAAACTTATTTGCTATGTCTTTGGGGTTACCCTTTATACAGCATTCATTCATTTTCGTTGGTTTACCACTAAGGTTATTACAGATTTTAATTAATTTTAATTAATATTTTATAGAAAAAAATAAGATGAAAAATAGTAATGGGCCAAATTTTTTTCACCCGAGTGTAGTTAATAATAATTGTTTTTCTAATTGCAGATACAATTTTCTCGAGTATACCCTAAAGGGCAGCGTATTGATTCCTCCAACTACAACCCAATAAATATCTGGAATTCAGGCTGCCAGATGGTAGCATTAAATTATCAAACTGGTGACAAACCAATGCAGCTAAATCAAGCAAAATTTAGGGATAATGGTGGCTGCGGTTATTTACTGAAACCCCAGTTCATGTTTAGAGATGAATTTGATCCTGCCGATAAAAATACCTTAGTAGGAGTTGAACCGATGACAGTTTCGATAAGGGTGGTGGGTGCAAGACATCTGTGTAAACCGAAGAAAGGAACTGTCAGTCCTTTTGTGGAGGTGGAAGTCTTGGGTGCACCATTTGACTCGGGAGTCAAATTGACAACAAAACCAATTTGTAAGTGTTATTTTCTTTGCATTTTTGTAATTACCAGTTGAATGGTTTCTGCTGCGTATATGTTTTACCTTAATAACGGATACCTGGATAAGTAGTAATCAAATCATACAGCTTGCAAAAAGTTGCCTTCTCTAAATGCTTTGGCAATCCGAAATTGAGCACACATTCCAACTTCCAAGACGAGGAAATATTTTATTTATTTATTTATTATGCAGCGTAATCGGATCGTTCAGTATTATAGAATTTCATGGTGTCACCCTATATAACCTACAGTTTATCACATTTAAGGTATATCTACATAATAAAATCTAAATGTTTTTGTTTATTTAGGCGACAATATTAATTTTAGGGTACTTACATTTTAAATGTAGTCCATCTGTGACATGTGAAGCGGATTTACCAATAAAATAATTCCCTTGTGTATGCTCCACACCCATTGGTGGAGCAAAATGCGCGGGATCACTGGTCGCCGACCAGTGCGTTAGTTAGTTGCTTGATTCACACAGAAATTAGTTCTCAAATTTTGAGGTTATAATTTGGGAATTTGGTGTTTCTTTTGTTTTTTTTTACTGTTAAAGGTACATAAGGTTCTATAACTAATTTTCTGAATATAACATCATTCTAGGTTTTAAAACACAAACAATGCACAACTAATAATTGAAACAGAACACAATAAGATTAAGAACTGAACACAAGAAAACAACAGTTTAAACCACAAAACATTTATATTTAAGTCTAAAAACACTTCTAGAAACAGTTACAATCATTGCTTTAAGCCTTTAATCCAAAAACAAGTTTAAAAATTCACAAACCCAATTTAGGTTAATAAATATGTTGACACTTATTCTACGACAGTCTTACCTCAACAATGGCTAAAGGGGTTGATAATATCTATTTTGTACTGTATATGTGGAGTATATTTGAATGAAATAAAACAAATGAATATGAACCAAAAGAATGAAAAAACATGGCGCTTCTATTGCACACTCCAAAGGTAGGCAAATAGTGTGTTACACAATTTAAAACGAAAGTGAATGAAATAGAATATGGACTTACTACTTGTGAACTGCACTGAAACTCTCGCCAAAAACACCTCTAACGAATTGTCTTGAATATGAACATTGAATGTATGGGCTTCGCTAACGTAAACGCACCCTGTTCACACCAAGTACGAAACAACAATCTTCGATGCACAGAATGTTTCAGAGTATTTTGTTCAAGGCGCCACAAAGACTGGAGCTTTATGGTAGGTAGAGAAATAGAAGGGAAACAGGATATAGGGTGAACCAAAGTGTACGCAACAATAACAATACATAAGAAAGGGGAGAAGGAAGATTACGTGAACTATAGAGGGGAATTACTTTACTAAATGTGGCTTACAAAATAATGTCAACTTTACTGCAGCAAACTTTGGGAAATATACTAGAAACATAATAGAAGAATACCAGAATGGCTTTCATGAGGGTAAATCTACAGTGGATACTATCCATAGGTATAGTTAAACAAACGATAGAAAAATACTATGACTATAATATAGATAACCACCTGTTGTTCATAGATTTCAAAAAAGCATTTGACTCAATAAATAGAGAAAGAGATTACTTCAAGTAATGAAAGAAATTGAAATACCGGGAAAACTTATATGACTGACACGTATCATGATGAAAGGATCCGAAGCAGCAGTAGGAACAGTAGTAGGAGACACAGAGAAATTTGAATTTAACTTAGGGATGAGACACGGAGACTCATTGTCAGCTACATTATTTAACATAGTATTAAAGCATGCAAAATGAAAAACTGACTGTAGAGGAATAATATCAAACAGAGAAGGGCAGATAATCGCATACACAGACGACATAGTGATAATGAGTACATCACTGAAAGCTATGAAGAGAGATCGGGCTAAAAATAAACAAAGAAAAAACAAAATACACATATATGCAAATATACCGGAAGAAGCAAAGGGGAGAAAACAAGACTAAGATAGACAACTATGAAGTAGAACATTTAAATATTTCGGGGTGAGGATAGGAAAGGGAAATGGAGATGGAATCTGAAAAAATACAAGCTGCGAACAGAGCATACTTTGCAAATAAATCAGTTTTAAAAAATAAAATAGCGAACGTCAAGACAAATCTCAAAATATGCAAAACAACGATAAGACCAATTATAAATTATAACGTATGCAGGTGAAACGATGAGTCTTACAAAACAAGAGGAAGAGCAACTAAGGTCCGGTTGTTCAAAGAAACCAACACTGGCTGCGTTGCTATGATACTGGCTTTCTGATTGGTTGTATCCTAGCAACGAAGCCGGTGTCAGACTTAATCAGGTGTTGCTTTCTTTGAAAAACCAGGCCTATCAGTGTTTGACAGAAAAATCTGCCGTATACTTCATGTTTCTCGACTGGGATTTGCTCTGTAATTCAATGCCTTTGGTTTGTCTGCTGAAAATTTGTTGGAGCAAGTTCCGATCGGGTTTTTCAGTTTTTCATTTATTAAATAAAATGTTACTTTCTTAGGGTTGCTGAGTATTCATGGAAAAAATCACGAACATGAGTCGATGGAAAGTCTCTTTCATGCACTCATGCTCAAGGTTTTTCCCGAAAACTTGGTTCTGATTTTAAGAAAAAAATTGTCAAATAATTTTTTATAATTGTATTTACACGTTTTTTAATAAACTAGTCTTGACAAAGCCCCTAATCAAGAGCGAAACGTCGAATTATATACTTTTGAACAGTTATTATTAATTGACATTTGCCAGAAAATTCACAAAATTGAAAAAAAAATTTAAAAACAGACTGGCACAAATCAAACAAGAATTTTTAATTAAAGTATTCCATAATAAGTGTTAAGTGGGAAGCAAACCGTATATTAAAATTAACTGCAATTTTCTATTTTTATTCCTAATGCAGCTGACAATGGGTTCAATCCCAAATGGAATGAAATATGCGAGTTTGACGTTGCAAATCCAGAATTTGCTCTTTTGCGATTCCTTGTTCAAGATGAAGATGTTTTTAGTGAACCGAATTTCATAGGACAAGCAACGTACCCTGTAAGTATTTAATAGTTAGGTGAGTGAATTTAACAACACAACTTTCTTTTCTGCTTTTCTAGGTAACTTGTTTAAGAACTGGCTACAGAAGCGTGTGCTTGAAAAATGCATTTAGTGAAGATCTTGAATTAGCAAGTCTGCTTGTACATATTTCAGTTAGAAATCCAATGGTAAGTGATTCACCAGATGTTGTTGAAGGTGAACTTGTCAAACTGTGATTTACTGCATGCGAATTACTTAAAATGTGATCTAATTCTGTTCATAAGGTCTTGTATTTAAATTGGTGAAATTTCTAGTCTGGTGCATGGCTCTATTTTTCATTCTACCAACTTTTTGGTTATAGGATTCGGTGAATGGATCTTCAAATTCTCTAAACAGATGTAGCGACAATAATAGGATTCACTAACGTTTCTATTCCTACAAATCAACATCCACTATAGTTTTCAAAGAAATTGAAATTTAGATAAAGGTGTGATGATTATTATTAACAGTCATAATGGCTATATCGGAAAGATTTCCTTTCCTATTTAATCCGTGTACTCTCACTTAGCTGACCTTGACAGGACTGAAGAAGCGATAGGCGAAAAAGTTAATTGACGGGGAGCTGAATGATTGCTTTCTCAACCAACCCTTTCACTGACAATACTTCGTTTTAACCAATAAAGTGTAAATACATATCATCTACAGGTCAAGTTCAATTTCCAAAAGGGATACCAAATCTTCCTTAAAAGTTCCTGGTTTTAAGACTTCCACACTTCTGAATTATTTTCTTTTTCAAAATAATTTATCGGTGATTCAATATCACTAGCTCACTACACCACCTGCCTCTTAAGAAGGGAATCCAAGCAAGTGCTGCCAGCGCAGTTCACATGAATTTGTAATTGACCCAAATTAAACAGACTGCAGTTCTGTGCAATCATTACTATTGCTTTCACTGACTTAGATTCCTTTTCCATAAATTGTGATAACTTTGATCACTTTCCCAAGGAACGTGTGTTCTTTGAGTGTAATTTTAAGTGACTGATTAATTTTTCTTACATTCTATATTTCAGAAAGTACAGGCATAGACTAATCACACTAAGACCTCTCAATGAATATACTTATTTGGTAACCAGAATCTAGTTGAAAATGAACTTCAGAGGTGGCGTATGTTTATGCTGTAAATGCGCCTTTCATTAATAAGTATTGCACGTGTTTTTCGCAGGCTGGGTTTATTGTAAATCACAGCTGTTATAGGAACTTGAGCACACGAAGTCGATCCAAAACATCTAGAATAATAATTTGATTTTATTCTGGCTCTTTTACTTTTAGGATCTGTTTTAAACATGTTCTTTTCAAATAAGTATCTTTTTGCAAAAGTGTTCTTTTGTGTTTTTGCACACTCTGTACATCATATCCGAAATTTGGTATTGTGAAAGGTATTCCTTTTTCATGCACCAACATTTATCAAAAATAAAATTTTCTGAAAAATGTTGAGGTCATACATGGATAGATAGAGAACTTTTTTAAGAAAATTGGGGTTTTGAAGTTTTTATGAGGTTCCCAACACCCTAAAATTGTAAAAGTGGGAATCGATAAAGAGAGAGAAGTTTTTGTGAGGACGACAAATAAGAATTAAAATATCCCTCTCTCCTATAATAATTTCGACTTCTCTTCCACGACTGGAAATCCCACTCATTTTTCACCATTGTGAAGATTTTAACCGGCTATCATTACGGAGATATCAATTTTTAACTGAACCATGATTTCTTATAAATTAACTGATTATTAGAAGCTGCAGGAAAAATGCGACGGAGCGCAACTGGGACTCGAACCCAGGTTTCCCACTTTCCAGGATTTGAGTGCCAGTTGTGTACCATCACATTTTACCTACAGCTTCTAAATAAACATGTTCAACTCACGGTGAGTATAAGCCGGAAATTATATATTTCCTGACTATTATTTTTCTTGGATACGATAAGATTTAGGTGCAATGAGAACATTCGCATTAGAGGCCTTAGAATTTTATGGAGGATCCACAAAAAAATATAAAGAACAGAATGAGCGTCCATATACAGGATGTTTTTTTATGGGGTGTTAAGGGTGGGATACGCAACGAGAGGACAGGAGATCGGCAGTACATGTGTAAGACAGAAATAGACATAGCTTTAGCAACCGCTTGGTACAGTCAGTCCAGCAGAAAATTGAAATAACGAAATTAGGCAAATATTGTCTTAAAATAAAGCTAAAAGATCGGTGAGTATGCTCACATATTTTATTTGGCCGTTAACTAAAATCCGAATGTACAATTTGTGTGTGAATAATGCTAAGTTTTCCGTTAAAATTTGCCAGTTTTCAACTTCGTTTATTTTAACAACAGTGTAAATATGGCAAATAAAATAGTTATAAGTGTATTCTACCAACCCTCATATTTCTTTTAAACCATAATTCATGTCTATAAGTAATACAGTTAGGTACTTTTTGCTACCACAAATGGAAAGAGGATGAAAAGTCATCCCAAGAAAGTTTTTGCAGATTGAAAATTGAATGCCAAATAAGGAAAATATGAACACCAAATAAGGAAAATATGAGCACAATTAACGTAAAAGTCAAAATTTTAATTTTTTTCGATTATCTCAAAAACGAAAAGAGATAATCAACTTCTGCAAACGGCACTTCTTTATGCTTGAATAGACGCAACTTTTCCTCCCATTTAACAGAACCTGTATCTATTAAGATTAAAAAGATAGCCATGTTAACAACCCATAAAAAAACAACCTGTATAATACAGCACATGCAGTCTTACTATGATTAGTCTATGGTACAGGTCCAAAACTACGACAACCTGTGTAATCCATTTTTTGTTAGAGTGATTTAGATCGTTTTTCCTCTATATATGTTATGTCGCCTAAAAATCGGATTATTTTGATGAATCAAAAAAACAGTCTGTCAAAAAATTGTATCGATGAATCGATTTTTCAAATTCGATTTGAATCTATTCCCAATTTGAGTTGATTTCCAATTCTAGTCGATAACCGATTGGAATCTATTCGTCGATGATTTGAAGGGAGAATTTTTGAGAGCTTACTAAAGAAAATATCCTGCATTCGATATCTGCAGAGTCAATTTGAATCAATATTCACCCATTGGATTCGAATCGATTAATCGGGAAAATTGATTCAAAAAGAAAAATTGATTTTCGCATAGCTCTAGTTGCAATGTCAGAAAAGCTGTTAGTCATAATTATTACATCGCCAAATTTAAACTTGTAGCTTTAGTGCATGTGGGGGAGGATCTGGGGGTATCATTTTTTCCAATGTCATCCATATCAGTGTTACATAAACATATCAAATTTAAATCAAACTTATTTATTAATATTTTATACTGTAATGAGATTATTTTATAGTATGTCTTATCATTATTACATGAATTAGTGTCAATTATTTACAGTATACCGACTGATGTCCCGTTTTTACATTTTTTTATGTTTTTACTTACATAGTTGTTATACGTAATTCTCCTTTTTTACATTTTCATCAGCATGTAGGTACCAATTATGAAATTTTCAATGTGATATCGTTAGAACATAGAAATTGTTGCTGAAACAGCTGTAGAGCTATGAACAATGAGCATCTATAAAAAAGTATGGTATAATTTTATATGAATTTATAATCTTAATATTTTTCATATGATTGTGTGTATACAAAAATAGTGTTTTAATAAAAATGATTGACTGTTTTGTTATTTATTAAAAATGTATAATTTTTATTGCATTTTATTGTTCCTATTATCCGTAATATTTAGAAGGGCAGGTAATCTGTAGACCTAAATAGGTTATCACTCTTAGTCTACCTCTACAGGTCTGCTAAAGCTTAACTGAGGTTTTAAATTCCTCTTTTTTGGACTTCACTTTTACTTTTGTACATCCAGAAACACAACCTGACGCAATATTGCATCTACTTTTGTCGAAACTTGGTCTTATTCAAATTTCCTATAGAATACAGGATTCAGTTGCTTTAGCTACTCTGAGCACTCTTAACCCAACTTAGCGGAAACAAATGATTCAGTCCTAATGAATAAAACCTCCAAATTTCTACAGAAACTTCGAAAATATTAACATATAACTTTATGAACAACTGGTTCGATTCTTCACAAAGCAGATTGCGATGTTGCCTCTGTGTACTCAGAAATTTGTAGATTTTAGTTTCTTTGGCCTTGTCACTTTGTCTACCCTGTTCCTATTCTGTGTTTAACATCTTCTCCATAGCCTCCTTGTTTTACCAGAACTAGGACTGCAAATAAAGTCGATATATCGAAGAACAATATCGATTTCGAAAATTTTCGATATATCGATAGTTTCATATGAAAATTGTAAAAATTGTTCTTCAATTAAGGTCAACTAGTTTCTCAATAATTTTAGAAGTTGATCATGTGACGCATAACTTTATGGTTGGGAATGGCAAAACTGCAGTAGGATGGTCAAGAAGAACTGTGTACAACCACGCAGTGGCAGACTGGCAAATTTAGCCAGCCCGGGAAAGTCCTAGTGGACCGGTCCCAAAATAGCAATAATAATAATATAATTAAATAAGAGTAATATAAGGGGCATGTGAATGTTTTCAAACAACAGCTTGCAAAGCATACATCAACTCGGACAGAGACTGACTCAGATCTCAGACTCATTAATATCTAGTATCTACAGATAGGTGTGCAACTATGACGATGATTCCCAAGTTCCCAACTCAAAGCGCACGCGTAGCATGTGTACGGCAACGGGCGTATTTTTTGCTGATATACTATTTTCATAAACGTTCTTGCCATCACACCTTCGTGACTCAGTGGTTGACGTATCGGTCTCCCATTTCGCAACGTTGGGGGTTCGCACCTTACCGTAGTTATTTCTTGTTATGATGATTTTTTTTTCTTTTGAACAAAAAATCGGTCAGGTCCAAAAGGACAGCTAGGGGATCGCAATCACGCGAGGCAGATATCCACTCATTCCACATTAATTGTTCATTTATAAAAATCATTTGACGTGCGTCGACGCGGGATTGGGAATCCCAATTTATTGCACACCTATCTGTAGGTGCTAGTTTGTAGTTTCAGACTCAGTCATTGGAGCAGAGTGGCCAGATTTTATTTGCGCGTGTCGCCAGTTTGGCTGCTAGATGTGGCCAAAATGAAGTGAAAATCGACCAAAACCAAAAATTGTAATTGGATTAGTAGTAGGTACTTTGTAAGGTTAGGATTCATAAAGGGTTTATCAAATGAAAAATTTAAATTATAATTTTTGTTTTGGTAACATTTCGAGTAACGTTTATTTAATTTTATCACAAACAACAGAGGTTATTATAAATTAGAACCGTGAATCGTATGCACTAAAAACTTTAAATAAATGTCGTATAATAAGGTACCTGAACCAAATAAAGCCGTAGTCCAAATAAGGCCGTGCCGTTTTTTATGAAACCGCGCAACTCTCAAATTACAGTTTCCTACCATCAGACGGGTTTCTACAGTACTTCATTCTGCCACACCGCCAGGCTAATCGGAACGTTTTCAGAAGGCACCACTGCAGCTAAACATCGGGAAGCGTCTAGCTTGTAAATTTCCGCATAGGTGGTTTAAGCTTTTTTGTGAAAATATTAGAGTGTCCGAAGAAAATTTTTGGCTGTACATACTCAGGTAAGAGTCTAAAACATGTTCACAAGTTTGTTTTCAAATGTCATGTTGCAAAAAGGTATTTAACGAACTTTTGTTGTTTGAGGTTAAGTGAGCCTAATAAAGCCAATGTTATTGGGTTCTAATAAGGCTAGTTAGAAACACTGACCTGGTGCAGGTATGGTTGTTGTATGCAATTTATTCAATCCTGGACCAAGTAAGACCTTAAAGACCGGTAATGGTTGAAAAACTAAAGGGGAAAGTTGGTACTGTTTTCTGTGCAACGAAGATGTTGTGCGCGACATGAGACTGTGTGTTGTGTGCTCAAGATACGTCCACGAAGATTGTGCAGGTCTGAGGAAAGGTGACCGCATATCGTTCGTATGTCCAGATTGTGAAATGTAGTTACCAAACGCTTTAAAATTTTCTAACAATTTATTTTACTTATTTTTAAAATTCCTTTTTATTTATACTTTTATATTTATTTTTAATTTTGTTGTTATTTGTCACGTTTGTTTGTATTTGCAGAAATATATGTTCCGTTGATTTTCATGACTTTGCGTCTATATTAATATCATGACCTTATTAGAAACCCCCACGTGGCCTTATTAGAACATAGGAGTTCTTAATAAGGCCATGTACGGTGTTTTTTAAAAAAAATAATCTAAAAGAAGAATGATATCTTTGAAAAGTGTCTCACACGGGACAGCATAAACTACATAAACCTATGTAGCTGCAGCTAAAATTTCATGTTTTTTTGCTAACAGTATCTGAGTTATTGGCTCTCAAAAATTAGCGTGGCCTTATTTGGTTCAGGTACCTTATATGCAGGAATTCACGCTAAAAACCCCCTAAATGATGCATAAATGAGGACTCTATTCACGACTTTAGTTATAATTTAGTATTTACTGCCCTCCTTAGCACAAAGATCGTGTCTGCAATTTTATTTGTTCTTCCAAAATTGGGTTTTTTGTATTGAACGGTGCTTACGGCTTACCAATGTAAAAAAGGATGGATTGGAGATGGCAAACACCAATACAGAAAAATTCAATTTCTGCAAAACTAATAAAATGGCAGATGCAACATGTATGTCTAGTAAACGAGATGGCGCTGGCGCTCAGGTGCAGTGCACGTAA
Organism: Xestobium rufovillosum; assembly: GCA_963966045.1. Taxonomy (NCBI): domain Eukaryota; kingdom Metazoa; phylum Arthropoda; class Insecta; order Coleoptera; family Ptinidae; genus Xestobium; species Xestobium rufovillosum. The sequence goes on along the minus strand of OZ014493.1, from coordinate 24,210,747 downwards.
ATAACGTAAGCGTTTTGTTCCATTTTTCTTCTTGAGGACGCATTAAAATTGCAGAGCAACCTCGATCCAAAAAATCGTCCAAATGGTGACTTGCGATTTTCTGCAAATATTAGTCGCAAGTGCTTTATAAAAGGCCCCCAATCTGGCCGCACTGCTTTGGAGTTTGATCGTGGCGGTTCGTACTTTGGTGGGGGGAGTAGAGGGGGCTACTAATATGCAGTATGCAGCAAATATGAAAACCAGGGTTGGGATGCCTATTACAATCGTAACAGTATGAAAACATTGTCGATAGCATAACCATTCTTTTGGTTGAAATGAATAAAAAATGATAATGAGTGAGTACCAGTAGAACATGGCCAGCCGGCCCAGTTGCGACCGGCCCACCGGGAAATTTCCCGGTGTCCCGCCGGCCCAGTCCGCCACTGCAACCACGTTAGGCTGTTGCAGTGTTACAAATACCTTGGTTATAATCATTTGGCCAGGTCGCCAGGTACTGCAACTCTGAAGTGTCTTGCTCAAATTGTTTGGGTAAACATGGCTATAAGGAATACTAAATCCAAAACTCTAGATATGTTAATTGTGCAACGGCTAGAAATAAATTAAATATTGGGAGATTTTAATATTGATATGTCCATAAAAACCTATTACTCGAAGAAAAGGGAAAATGTCAGAGTCATGGACTCTACCGAACAAGCATTCGAATCTATTATTCGGGATCTTCTAATATTGAAATTGAAGAAATATGACTTGGACCCTACATTTACCAAGTGAATGGAGAATTACCTACAGAATCGTAAGCAGATGGTAACATAATATAATGTGTGTCGCCCAAAAAAAACTACAATTTACGGAGTGCCCCAAGGGGCAGTGTTGGGACCAAGTTTATTTGTGCTTTATATAATTTATTAATGTTGTTCTTCATACGGTAAGCTGTAATATTTAGCTATTTGCTTAACTCAGTTGTAAATACTATAAACACAAAACTTACAGTTATTTCTCATTGGTTAACTAAGAATAGTCTTCACACAAATGTTGTTAAAACCAAATTGATGGTAATAAAAAGTAAGATGAATAGAGTAGATACTCTTAATTATAGTTACTCGATAGAGATAGTTAGACATATGCGCGCACGAGTTCCGAGATCTCCCGCCATGTTCATTCTATTCTCGCGCTGTGCCGTTATTCTTCACAACACATTCGTGTGCATTTTATTGCAAATTTATTTGTTTAGAGCAGTATAATTACAATTTAAAAAGTAAGTAATAATATCTTGGCAAATAGTAGAATTAATTTACATTGAACATTGTTTTTTCCGTCTGTTTACCTGACGTATAACACAGAAAATTGCATGGTTATTGTATACCTCTTCGATAAGTATACTAGACGTGCGTTATTTACGGACTATATGGCAATTCCTTTTCACTGTCGATAATCTTTTTGAAATATAAGACTGTAATGCATAGATTATTTTAAATACAAGTAATTAGTCAGTGTGTCCAAAAAGTATGCACTATGGAAAACTTATTTATTATAGATTTCTCAGAAAATTTTATTCTTCATAAAAGTTATTGGTGCGTGTTACTGAACGTGAGATGAATTTGTCAGAAATTAGGCAGAGTTGTTAGTAAGTGTCGATGGCATTTTTTTCAAAACACGCCCAGAGCGGCTTAATTTGTGAATATACAAAATATGGTAGGAAAAACTTGTTCCAAATGAGAAACATTATTATGATTAGAGCAATAGTGTTCACTTGTGATACCTATTGATCATAATAATTTTTCGAACTAAAACAAGCTGATATTTAAATTAACTCCCAACATTAACACGTTCACTACCGAGGTAAATGAAGACTTCTTCCCTTATGAACCGCGCCAGTATTTCTAGAAATACTTGTAATTTTGAGATGATTCCGGTACTGGTGTAATGCATGTGACCTCTAGAGTCAAGGTCAACCCATTTGACCTTTGGCCAATATAGTGGTACTCGGTCTATTTGATGAAACTGCGCCTAGTCTGGACCGCAGGACCACTATAGTGGCCCTTGTAAAATTTGGCGGAAACATGGTAAATAATAATATAACGGTGGAAAATTTTATTGAACTAAAAATAAAATGAACACTGCATAATAAAGTATAGGAAGTGAGCGAATATTGCTTAGCAGCGACACCAAGGCGGCGCAATTAAAAACTTTTGGTTGTAACTAAGTGTCAAATTGACAGAGCAGGTGGCACCTCTGTCAGTTTGACATTCCCGCGTAAATTTAAGCAATGGATACTGTTGACAATTAAAACTGCAAAAAATTATAAATGTCAAATCTGACAGCCCAGTACCACCAAAACTTTTAAATGGTGGCGCTGGCTGAAAATTCGCTCACTTCCTATTATGTATCTGAAAATAAAAATTACCATGAAAAAAGAACTTATGTTCAAAATTTAACTAAAGTTCAAGTGCCATTCCCTGAATCACCTAAAAAATGATTTCATAGATTCGACACTTAGGTACCTTGTACTTGAAGCAGAATTATTCATATTTATTTTTTTGTAACACAATACGGAAGCACAGTATACACAACTAAACACAATAGCTATTAGCAAAAGTTCAATACTATGAAGTACTTTTTACTAATAGTCAACAACATGTAATAGTCAACAACATATAATAAATGACCAACCCTAAATGAGGAACCAATGACCACTAGTGGCCGTAAGTGATAAAATATACTTAAAATAGACCAACATGATATTGCGTAGCTCCACTCGTGAACCAAATAAAATTTAGTTGTAGAGAAATAGGTTCACCACTTGAAACCACAAAGGCCACTATAGTGGCCGACGGTAGTGAACGTGTTAAGAAAACTTAAACATGTCAAAACTATTATTATACTTATGCAATATAAAGCACGTCGCATACACGATTGTGCGGATACCAAGCGGTCGCCCCGGCATGGCAATTCCGGAGATCTGTGTAATACAAACACCTTTTTCAACTTACTCTAAAATCGTTATGGATTTACCATTTTATATACTTTCTTTTTCATATCATTATTTGATGTGTTTACTTCATTTGTGTCACATCTTTTACTATATATTTTCAAAAATAAAAATTATTTTCGATGCTTGAAAAAAAACACGCAACACGACACTGTTACACGCATTTCCTTACATGATTAGAAAAAAAATGATAGAACGTCAAAGGAAGCAATTAATTAGTAGTCATTTGAAAAAAAAATTACTGCAATTGGTAATATAACAACAAATATATCAGGAGTTAAAGTGATACTACTTTTTCGCCGATTCGTACTGCAACTATATTAGCCTGAATATGGCCGCTCTCGCTATATGTCCTAACTACCTCTATCGAGTAACTATACTCTTAATCATACAGACGTTTTGTTAAATGTTAATAGAATTGAACAGGTGACAGAAATTAAGTATTTGATTGATGAACATTTATCTTTTTCTAATCATGCATTGCATATAGCCAGTAAAGTATCCAAGAAAGTGAATCAATATATTTAGTGAAGTGAGCTGTTTATTAAGCTGAGCCGTTCATTAAGGGTTACGGACACTTCACCAGTGACAAACCCAGCCTTTTTACATTCTGAAAGAGCTCTAACATATCGATATTGACAACTGTCGATATATTGATAACCACAAAAAATACATATCGATAACTATCGAAGTATATCAACAACCATAAAAAATATCAGTAGGTACACATCGATAACTATTAGTAACTAACGAAAATTATCGAATATATCGATATGTTTTTAATTATCAAATATCGATAACTAATTCCTGTTATCGCCCAGCTATAACCAGAACTGATGAACTTCAACCAAAGGTTTTCTTCCTGAAAGCTTGCTTCAATCATATTCTAATGCAACTTGGTAAACGCACTAGTAACTTTAGAAGTTATTTTTTTAAGTTTTCAATAGCTAAGGCTAGAGTCAATTTTTTCAGTGACGTATAATGAACAAATAACACATTTCATTTACGAATAACTGAATTTTTCATTGTGTCAAGCTGATTCCTGGAAAGTTTTTACGTTGGTTTAATGTTGATTCCACTACTTCTCTTTGATGACAGTGGAATTTGGGATATAGGTATAAGCTGGATTCAAAACAAATTTATAGAGAGAAATGCCAAACAATATTAAATTGGAAAAAGTTGAGTAATGTCGGGCCACTATGAAAAGTGACTTCAGTTTCTTTAGTTGTTTCAGATTGGTGCACTAATATACAGTAAGTGAATAAAAAATGTGTTGTGTTAGCGGGCATATTATGAGAGTTCTCTTGCCACAATATCTCCTCACTCCCCAATTACATTGGTGTTGTTTTCTTTGAACTCATCTAGCTCGGCTTTCATAAATCTACTTATGCAGTGATTACCGAGGTGACGCTAATTAGATACACATTTCTTGCATCATGAATGCATCATAGAAACTAACAAATTAAATTTATTGTAAGAATACATCACTTTTTATACAATATATTTTTAACAAATTAATTTTGCTATCTAAGCAGTAACAGTATCCAAAATGCTTCTAACTTCTTCTAATTTCCCTCTATAGAAATAATTTAGTATACTAAAATATGCCATTATTACTTTCTGAGACACTCTGTTGGTGCTGAAATACAAAAATTATTGTAATCGTATCTCGCCAAACCAATTTTAATAGGTACTTACAATAATTTAAACTCAAAATAAATCCTTCTGGGTATCTTCAAAAACCAGCCAATCACACCTTTTTGGGAATCAAAAGCTGTTTTAGTTGCAGTCCTTGCCAGGACAGTGTATCGGTCAATAGGATCTCCATGATCATGTGCTATGGCACGTATTGTATTCAAGTTTCTAAAAAGTTAAGTATATGGTAAGATTTCTGTTCTGGGGATAAAAGAACTGTTTACCATGGTGATTTTGCAATAAATCCGAGATGTTTAATAATGTGGGGAGCCCAGAATCAGATTGTTTGGCGCAAGAAATATTTACTGAATAGGACAAAGTTGCCAGTGAGGTTAAAAACAATATTTTTTGTTGTTTTTTTCTCTTTTGGGGCTATTTTAAATCAGCAGTGTGTCAAACCGACCCAGAAAATTTAAATGCTTTGAGACGCAGAATATCTGAAACATGCCAAAATATTCCCGCCCAAAGGACTTGTACCTTGACGCAGTTCTAGTAATACTGGGACGGGTGGGATGGCTTGCGCGCTTCAATGATATAAAGAGCCGAACCATAGGTTTAACCATATTGGAGGGGTTTTTATTTGAGAAGCCAGACTAAATCAAGTCCCTGGAAGGGGGCAGCAGCTCTTTCAGTAATCATAGTGGCAGAGATCGTGAGGGTCGGTATGGCACTGTGATACACACTACTGCGATGTGGAAGGCAACGGGAAACCACCACATTATTTTATCCCTAGTACAGCGTACTTTAATTTATGATGATGGCACCTTCTGGAGTAAAATATTCCGGAGGTAAAATAGTCCCACATTCGGATCTCCGGGCGGGGACTGCTTCGGGGGGAGTCATCAGAAATGATAAGTGTAACATCTCACGAGTCGGAGCGTGGAATGTTAGAAGCATGAAACAAGTAGGGAAGTTAGAGAATTTGAAAATTGAGATGGATAGGTTAGCATTAGACGTAGTAGGTATCAGTGAAGTGCGATGGCCAGAAGCTGGAGACTTCTGGAGCGGAGATTTTAGAGTAATACACACAGGATCTGTAGGAGGAAATTCGGGAGTAGGAATTGTTATGCGGAAAAAAGTAGGACAGAGTGTAGAAAATTTCTTACAGCAAAGTGACAGGGTAGTTATGGTTAGGTTAGATTCGAAACCTGTAAAAACAGTAATAATACAGGTATATATGCCCACTTCTAACTACAGTGATGAGGCCGTAGAGGCAGTTTATAGTGATATTGAATATGTGCTAGATTTTGTGAGAGGGCACGAAAATTTAATAATTACAGAAGATTTCAATGCAGTCGTAGGCACAGGGCGAGAGGGCGGAATAGTTGGCCCCTTTGGATTAGGCAATAGGAACGATAGGGGAGTTAGACTGATAGAGTTCTGCGATAAACATAACTTAACGGTCGCGAACACTCTATTTCACCATCATGTTAGGAGATGCTATACGTGGAAGATGCCAGGAGACTTAGGGAGATATCAAATAGATTACATTCTCGTTAGGCAAAGATTTAGAAATCAAGTTAGGGATTGTAGAAGTTATCCAGGAGCAGATATAGATAGTGATCACAACATAGTCGTTATGAAAGCCAATCTTCAATTTAAGATTTTGAAAAAAAGAAGCGGAAGAAGGTATCTTGACCCAGAGAAACTAAAAGATGATGATATGCGCAATAAGTTCGAGAAAAAGACAAACGAAGCACTAAAGGGCACGGGTGGAAATATTGTTAGGGACATAGAGGCAGAATGGAATTGCATTAAAAATAGTTTAGTTTCCTCAGCTAGGGATATTTTGGGTCATAAACAGAATGAAAGTAGGAAACCCTGGATAACAAAACATATTGTGAGTCTAATAGAGGAAAGGCGAAAATATAAAAATAGGTTAGATGAAATAGGGAAACAAAGATATAAGGCGATCAAGTGGGAAATTATTCGGAAATGTAGGAAAGCGAAAGAGCAATGGATCGATAATAAATGCAAAGAAGTGGAAGATAAGTTCGAAGTAGGAAAGACTGATGAAGCATATAAAATAATCAGGAGAAATTTTAGAGAAATTGGATCTAGTACCAAAAACATTAGAAATGAGGCAGGAGATATCCTAATCGGAAGTGGGGAGAAGGCAGATAGGTGGAAAGAATATTTAGGAAACTTATATGCGGGACAGGAAGTGCAAGATATATTAGAAAGCGAAAGCAGTGTAGAGGGGGATAACCTAGGGAGTCCTATAATGAGAGAAGAGTTTGAGATAGCACTAAAAAGTTTAAGGAATAATAAAGCACCAGGTATAGATGGCTTGCAGGCAGAAATCTTAAAGTGCGCAGGTCAAGAGGTAATAGATCGTTTATTTAAATTAGTTAGTCGCATATACCTGACAGGCGAGATTCCAGAAGATTACAAACGAACATCATAGTAGCTTTGCCAAAAAGAAAAGGCGCGGATAGATGCGAAAATTTTAGAACTATCAGTTTAACTTCCCATGCGTCAAAAATTTTAACTAGAATTGTGCAAAGAAGGATGGAGAAAAAGGCGGAAGAAATATTAGGAGAAGATCAGTTCGGATTTAGACGAAATAGAGGAACGCGCGAGGCCATTCTATCTTTACGAGTAATTATAGAAAAAACGATAGAAAAGAGAAAGAGCGTCTATATAGGATTTGTAGATTTAGAAAAAGCCTTCGACAACGTAAAATGGGGGAGGATGTTCGAAGTGCTGAGAAAGGTAGGGATGAAATACAGGGACAGAAGAATAATACATAATCTCTACAAAGAGCAAAAGGCAGTTATAGAATGTGAGCAGGAACAAAGGGAAGTAGATATCCGGAAGGGAGTGAGACAGGGATGTGCATTGTCACCTCTAGTTTTCAACTTATATATCGAAGATGCGATTAATATTGTTAAGGAAAGAACAGCCTCAGGGATCAATGTACAGGGCCAAACTATTAACATGCTCAGATTTGCGGATGATATAGCAGTGTTAGCATCTAGCAAAGAAGAATTAGGAGCGGCTTTGAATGAAATGGAAGCAGTTTTGACACAGGGCTTCGGCATGAAAATCAATAAAAAGAAAACTAAAATTTTGGTATGTAGGGGATGTGAAAATAGAACTAAAATGGAAATACAAATTGGAAATGAGAAGATAGAGGAGGTCACGGATTTCTGCTACTTAGGAAGTAAAATAACTCAAGACGGTAGGAGCACTAAAGATATAAAACAAAGAATGGCGCAGGGCCGAGTTGCGTTTAACAAAAAGAAACAACTGTTATGCTCGAGAACGGTTAATATAGAGACTAGGAAGAGACTCTTAACGTCGTATGTATGGAGTACGGCATTATACGGGTGCGAAACTTGGACAATAGGAGAAGCGGATAGAAAAAGAGTAGAAGCGTTTGAAATGTGGTGCTACAGACGCATGATGAAGATACCGTGGATAGATAAGGTTAGCAATAGGGAAGTATTAGAAAGAGTTGGAGAAAAGCGAAAGGTATGGAAAACAATAAAGAGTAGGAGAGATAGGATGGTAGGACACCTTCTAAGACACGAAGGAATAGTTCGTGACATACTAGAGTCAGAGATAGGAATAAAAAGAGGTAGGGGTAGGCCTAGATTAGACTACTGCTCTCAAATAGTTAGGGATGTAGGATGTTCTACTTTTAGGGAAATGCGTAGGTTAGCTCAGGATAGAAAAGAATGGAGGTACGCGTCCAACCAGTCTTCGGACTGAGAACCTTATGATGATGATGACAAACAATCCTGAATGTAAGAAGGCAATTCGAGAATATAGGCTTTATTATTGTCTTGCAAATAACGGGGCCCATTTTGAGCAACTAAGATAGATTTCCTTTAAATTATTCTACAAGTTATTTTTCTGTTTTAAATTCCAAACCTTCTTTTTTGTATGAAGTGTTTATTATCTGATATATACAAGGTTTAACTCTCATTTTGTATCAAATTTAACTAATTATCAAAAAACGTTTTTCTTATTTTAGTTTTTAAAGCTCAAAATAATGAATAATTAAAAAATAAATATCCCTGCTGTATTCCTCATTCGATTTCCTTTAAAATGAGATGTCACAAGTAGGCCTGCGACTTTTTTCGATATATCGATATTGATATCGATATATCGAATAACGATACCGGAATGTCGATATATCGATATTTAGATATATCGATATTTTGATATATCGATATTTAGATATATCGATATTTCGATATATCGATATTTCGATATATCGATTTAGCGCGGTGTCGACGTTTTACAATGATTTTAATAACTTCTGGTACCGGAAACCGTTGAGCCTACATCGAGTTTTTCCAAGTAAAGTTTGCAACAGTAAAACCTAAAACATAGTTGCAATGTGAAAGTGACTGAAATTACATTAATTTTATGCCGCATGTAGGATACAATTTCAATCCTTTAACTATGCCCTAACTTGAAGCATACTTGAAGAATAGCTGAATAATTCTTTAGATTAGAAGCGTTGTTTTGAAACTAAATTCAAGAGGTATAACCTCCAGTATCAGTATCAGTTCATTGTGTCTCTATGTACTATTAACAGCAAAAGTGGTCTTCCACTTTACCGTTCAATTCCGCTTAAAATGTCATAACCAATTACGTTCTGAGGTAAAAAAACCTTAGCAACTGTCCGCCAATTAAAGTTTTGAAGGCGGATCTAAACAATTTTATTTGAATGACAACAAATGTGTTAGCCTTGCACTAGTAAACAAAGGGCATTCATCAAAGTATCGAGATCGGATAACGAAAAATCACATCGTCTATGGGAAGCGGGGCTGACGAAAACATAACAACGTCCGGCACAAACGATTCACATCGCAAACTGGAACTAACACCACTTTTGCTGATAATAGTACATACGAATAGCGAACAAGGTTTGCTTAGAATAAATAGATCAGATCAAACATTATTTTGCTGTAAATGTACAGGACAGCCACCTGGTATGGTACTCGAACTTGCCCGAACATTGTTGGAACTATCCAGTATCATTAGAATCTCATAAATCATTAATGAAGTAGGTAATTAGCTCTTACTGACATCTGACTGTAGGAAGTCGGTATATAAGTATGTTTCGTTCTTAATGTACAGAGCTGTACCGCACTGACGAGTCCTAAAAAGGACGAAACCAGTTGTCTTTGGTTACCCTGGTCATTCAGAACGAAACAATGTTTGGTCTTATTTTTGGTTATATGACTACAATAAAAAATCGTAGCCATTTTTCAAACTAAGGGTCCTCCTTTCAAGTATTGCTGGCGGAGTGGGGAGGCCCCAAATTCTAATCACGCCACTGAATTCAATATTGTTTGTGACCTGGAGTTTTCGCTTTGTCTTATTATCCTTCAACATGCAGCCAAGCCTTCAGGTGACAATAAATTACTCCCACCCTAAAATTTGTCTTATTTTGGAGAAGAATTAATGGACTACTTACATCAAAATGGAAAATGTGACAATTACAGGCAGGAGTAAGACGTTTCATAATGAGCACGGAATATTTCTTTCTGATTGATAGAGGCAGTGGCGGACATATAGGGTCTCCCTACTGGGTAGGGGTAAATACATATTCTAAAACAGAAATGAATAGCTTCTTCCATAATGCATGCGGTCGTGTGGGAACCTAGCAACTCTGCCTAATTTTTGATATTATTCGTCTTACGTTTAGTAACAAGCACCAACTTTTACATTGGACAGTTTTCTAAGAAATCAATATAAGAGCTTTCCTCCTGTTGCACACTTTTTTGGACACGCACTGTATAAGTATCTATCGAAATATCGATATTTCGATATGCCGATATAACGATATGTCGATATATCGATATATCAATATATTGATATTTCGATATATCGATATCTTTTTGATATCGATATTCGATATCAAATTTTCAATATCGCGCAGGCCTAGTCACAAGTGATATGATGCCATTTGAGATTTTGAAGTGAGGGTGACTGGGGGTTAGGGGATAGATTTTACAGACGTCAACTATATATCAATATCTGTCCCCCTTGAGTCATAATTTTTTTTTTCATAATTCTATTTGTTTTTTAGATATTTGAGGTGGCTCGTTTTTAAATGATCACACTGTATATTCCACTTCATTTTATGAAAACACGCATATATTTACTTCAAATTTGATCAATATAAGTAGAAGATATGATTAATTATTAAGAAACGCGGGCTAAAACTTACAATGAACTGTGTGATTCGGAGTGATAAGCTGCAGTTTGAAGTCTGCACTGGGGGTAGCAGAAGCCAAGTAGTGCAGAAAAGTATATGAGGAATACATACCAAACAAATTATTTGTCTCAAAAGGCAAAGGTTCCTTACATTGGTGAAGATATGGGGATATGCAGGGTGCCGCAACTTAGGCTTAGGTATTCTTGCGCAAAAAAAAACACTTTTAATTATGGGAGTGAACTGTGTGTACTGAACAGTCCGACGGTTACTTTTAAATTTTGTTCTAGGACAGCCGACACAATATCAGTAAAATGACGTTTAAGTAATTTGTTATTGAAAGACACCGCCAACAATCTCGGTGGGTGTTCGGGTATAGCACAGAGCTTCCATATTGTTTTCCTGGGGCTACACGAGTTCTGCGCCCGCACGGGTCCGCATTTTTTGCTTGTTTCTACATCATCTTTTTGCCAAAAAATGTGTGTCTGGTGCGAAAGGACAAGTGAAGGGTCGGTTTTAAAAAAGCTTTAGTTTTTTCTACACCTATTTAATTATATGACAATTATTAGCATTTTCTTTGTGAAATATCGTACCTATAATTCACTGTATTCGGCCAATCACAAATTTACATTCAATAATCACTGTTTCCCTGATCCAATGATATTTTGTATCGACCGCGATCAACTCTTGCTGGAGTTGACAATCAACTTGGGTGACAGCCAAGTGTATCGCCATATTACTTGTTTACGTTTTCCAACGTATGCACTTCGTACGAGTAGGTAACGATTAATCCGTGCAAATTAACAATTCAACCACTACAACTGCTAATCAGAACTTAACAATAGAAGTGACAACTCCAAATTTAAAAATATTACTAACTGCACAAATTTCAATTATATTATCATCCTAGTAGTTCATTTAATGGAAAATAAAAATTAATGTATTATTATAGTGTTCTATTAAAATGATCAAATTTGAGTCTAATTTATTTGTTTAATAGGTGTAGAAAGAGCATAGTATTATATTCGCGATTATGATCATTATTCACTCAGATGACTTGCGCCACTCGCCTTCGACTCGTGGGCTCAAACTTCATCTTCGTGAATAATGGCTGTCATAATCGCTCATATAATAATATACTATTTTACACTTTCAAAATGCCAAATATAGGTTACATTCTGTAATGCGCATGCGGTCGGACTGTCGACTGTCCTGGAACAAAATTTAAAAGTAACCGTCGGACTGTTCAGTAGTCACTCCCTTTAATTATTGCACATTTAGATTGTACAAGGAATTTTAAATGAAGTGCTGAAATTTTATCTTTAATAAATGGTGCTGTTTCTCAAATATCTCAATTTGTAAGCAAAATGTGACACGAGCAGGGTTTGGTAAAATTTAAATTACTTTAAAATTAATCACAAAAGTAGTGAAGTAGTTGTGCCCCAAACAAACTCCCACGAACCACCAACTAATTCGAGGCTCTCCCACTCTTGAAAAAATTAGCCATTCATTAATAAAGTATTTTAACCATTTTTGAAGTTAAACATAATAAACTATAAATAAAATAAAGCGTATTAGAAAGAACATGACGTAAAAGTTAAAAAAAAACTTACACATATATTACTGTTAACCAGTTTACACTCAAACATATTATATGGAATTATTTTGTTTACCTTATTACCAATAAGAGACTCCTTGGCATCGATGTTAACGCTTCAACGATTGTATTAAATTTTGTTTGGGCATAATCAGTCATCCTTTGCATATCTGCCTCACTCAAATGAATTTTCAACTTAAAATTATTAGATCTGAGAGGGGCCTGTGTTAATATCTCCGCAAAAACCACTGGATCTAAAATGTTCGGATATTATTTGTGCAAGTGTAAATTCATGAATAACCTTATTACCCTTTACACCTAACTCCAAGGAATATTTTTCCATATTTTCGTGGTCATTATAAACTATAGCTTTCCACATGTAACTAAGTGCAATGCGATCCTCGTCCGTTATGTGTTGGTAAAGACCATGGTCCAACAAAACTAACTGAGTTTTACCATGTCTTTTTCTTACAAAAACTGAAATATTCGTACTTAAGTATAATAATTATTAGTACAGTAGGCGCTCGGTTATATGAACACTTTTTTTTTTTAATCATTTATTAATGAACTCAAAACAATACAAACTGTACTGGTACCGAGTCCTACACCTATTTTAAACATCATTAACAATAAACATCAAACATCAATCCACAAACATATCAAACAGCATTTCTCCCTCCCGAAAAAGCACAAAGTAACATCTTTCTTGAATTTATTTAAGTCTCTACCATTTCTCACATGTGATGGCAGTTCATTATAAGTTCTTATACTCCTGTTAATAATTGAATTTCTTCTTATTTCCTTTCTGCTCGTAAACCCTTTAAGGCAACCCTTTCCTCGTCCCATAGTCGTGTACCTGATCATGCCTGCTTATGTTCACGCTGGTCTTCACTAACTTATTAACTATTTTATATATATATTTGCACTCTTCTATTTTAACCAACTGTTCAATTTTTAAAAACTTTAATTCGCTATATAGTTCATCTGTCGGATATAAGATGGGAAGTCCATACAACACTTTAATGACCCTATTCTGTTTTCTTTGAAGATCCTTGATTAGTTGTTTCGATCCCTGTGCCCATATTATATTTAAATATCTCAAATGAGGCTCCACGATTGAGTGATAAACACTTCGTTTTAATTGTTTAGGAATTTGTTCACTACATCTACTCAATGCACCTCCAACACTAGCAAGTTTTTGTTTAAGTTTCTGCATATGGTCTTTATAGTTCAATTTTTCGTCAATTATAAGCCCTAAATATTTATATGCTTCAACCCTTTTCATCAACTCATTGTCTATTTTTATTTTCATATCACTAGTCTTTTTGTGAGAAAATATCATGTACACTGTTTTATTTACATTTAGCTCCAGGTTGTTTGTTACTAACCAATCCCTATATACCTACAATTCCTTATTTATTGTAGTTTGGAGTTCATCTATTTGCTTGCCAGAGTATAATATTACAGTGTCATCCGCAAATGTAACGTAGTGGCCTTTCATATTTACCAATGATAAACTGTGCACATATGTACATCAAATACAAAATTGGACCTAGGACCGACCCTCGTGGTACTCCCATTTTTGGCATCTCCTCATTACTCTTTATTGCATTCACATAAACGTATTGCTTTCTGTCTAATAGAAAACTCTTTAACAGGTCATGTGCTACACCTCGTATTCCCATACATTCCAGCTTTCTCAATAGAATGTTTATATTAACTGTGTCAAATGCCTTTTTTAAATCAATATATAATGCAACACATGTTTCACAGTTGTCCAGTGCTTGCGTTACATACTCTATCACTTCTGTAACTGCTGTCTGGGTGTTGCTTCTTTCTTGAAAGCCATACTGATTCTGGTCAAATTTAAATGTTTCACTTATAAAGCTAACCAATCTCCTTTTTATTACTTTTTCAAGTATCTTTGAGAAAGTTGTAATTACAGATATAGGTCTTTTATTTGCAGGATCATGGGAATTTCCAGTTTTATGAATTGGTATCACTTTCGTCTTTTTTAATTCCACTGGATATTTTCCAGTGGTTAACACGTCATTTATAATTTTAACCATAGTTGTTCCTATAGTTTCCTTTACACTTTTCACTTCTTTGACTGTGATGTTGTCCTCTCCAGGTGCCGAGTTATTCCGTAAGCTAGTTATTATAGCCTTTAATTCTCCTTCTGTTACACGAACCAAAAATATGCTCTTTTCCTGTCGCTGTTCATGAAATATTTTGTTTCTTCTTGTATTCTTTTTCATCTCTACCTTCTTTCCAATTTCACCTCCCACCTTAACAAAGTATTGATTAAGGTAATTTGCAATATTTGCATCTCCCTTTATTTTATTGTATCCATCTTCCAAATATTCTATCTCTTGGGTTTTTTTTTGTTCTGCAAAGTTGTTCTTTATTGTTTGATTAATAATCGTCCATGTTTTCCTGCTATCTCCATTTGTATTCTCAAATCTGTGTTTAATGTCCTTTCTCTTCAACTCATTTTTTAGTGAGTTGCACCGGTTCTTTATTTTTGTAAAGTCCTTCTTTAATACACTATTTTCCTCATTAAATTTCAATTTTTTGTATATCTTATCTCTTTCCTTGATTAGATATATCAATTCTTCCGTTATCCAATTATTTTCTTTTACCTTTATCTTCCTTACTCTTGTACTTCTGATTTTGGCATCTTGGAATATGTCAATCAAATGTTTAAAGTCCTCTACATTTTCCATTTCAACCCTTTCTTTCACTTTTTCCCTAAATTTATCAATATCAGGATATCTAACTTCACGATATATGTTTATTTTCTTTACCACTATTTCCTTCTTCAAATATATTTCCTGTACCTTATGGCCTGTCATAGGACAGTCCCTATATGTTATTTCAACCTCCATTTTTTCATCGTTTGTTATTACATGATCAATCAATGTCTGTGTTCTCTGTGTTATTCTTTGTGCAGTTTGCTGTATTCAAAAATCTGTAACTTTTTATATTTACACAGTCCTTATATTCCAGTGCATTAGCCGTATTCTCCATAATATCTATATTCATATCTCCTATTATTAACGTTCTACCCTTATTTTTACTCATTATATGAACTATCCGCAACAGTGAACACGCAAAGTAAAACATATCAGGTTCTATAGAGTGAACAGCGTTAATCTCGATTAAGTGAATAGCAAGGTTTTCATGTTGGGTTTCCAATGAAAACCCAACAAATGGACCAAAATGTCATCCGTATAACAAAACTACTACAGGTCTAGTTTGTTGTCTTCAATTGTATCTTCAAAATCTAAAGATCTATCTAAACTTCTAAAGGAATTAACAATTAAGGATGCTGTCATTAATCTTTCTCTGGCATGGAGTAGGCTTCAGGCTGACACGATTAAGAAGTGCTGGAAAACGTACTGAATTTTACTGAAAACGACGATGATGAAGATCCAGAAGAGGATATTCCACTTAGCACTTTGAAAGAAAAGTACAGAAGTGAAACAGAAGAGCAAGTGCAAGAAGTAGTAACTTTATTGAATGAAGTGGATAGTCAGGTAAGCACAAATTTTATTTGAAGTTTCTTTAGAATTTAGTAGAAGAGAGGACATTCAAAAGTGGAACGATGAAGATCACGTAAATGACCAAGATAGTGACAGTGACGTTAAGAGATGGCCATGAAGATCATGCAGAAATAACAGAAATAATAAGTTCTTCTGGAGCAGTGGATGCATTTAATACAGCTATTCACTGGCGCCAAATAAACATACACGACATTGACGAATTGCTGGTTCTGGAAAGTGCAGAGATAAAGCACTGCAGAAAAGTTTAGCCGCGAAGAAAGTGCAGCAACACATTACGCAATATTTTAGTAAAGTGTAACATGCCAATACATTAATGTCATTTTAATAATAATATGCTTTTAATTATATGAACAATTTGATATTATAAACACCCCTCGTTTGTATTAGTTCACATAATCGAGCACCTACTGTATTATAAGCCCAGCCAACTAAATGTTCGACCACTTATTTATTTTTAAAATTCTGTCAAATACCTATTTTTAATTCATTCAAGTAAGCATTATCAAATAGATACAAGTTTTTAAAGGCTAGTTTACTTATTTAATGACTATTATTTTAAATTAAATATTTTTAAAGAAATTAAACATGAAGATATATGTTAATGGTAGCTGACAACTAAATGTTCAGTCAAGCACCAAATTATTAACTAATTTTGACTTGGCCCGTAGACTTTACTAAAAACAATATGAAATTCCGTCAAGTAATAGCTTTTGTCATTGGTCTCTTTCATGGATAGAGGATAGGGAAGGTAGTCCGACGACCGCTTGAATCGTGGCCCACGAGTGTGGCTCGATGTTTTAGACAAGGACGGACAACCCGCTTGGCTCAACTCCCCAGCCGTTCGAGTTTTACTCATACGGTTACGGGACAGAAACTATTACTTTATATGCAGAAAACAAATAAACATGATAACTAAATGTTATATATGTATATTGAATGATAGAGTACAACTCCAAAGAAAGCTAAGCATGAATATTATAAAACAATACAATCCTAAACACAGAAAATAAGGCACCATAATACTATTAAACCATAATACTATTATACATTGCAGGACGTTCCTGTATTATTGCATATTTTTTTATTTTTACAAGAAGATAAACAATAAATCACAAACTTCTTACTCGATGGGTTTATTTTGTGATATTACAATAATCTTCGTATATAGCCAGAAATCCGGGAGGAAAATAATTTAAGAACGCTGTAATTTCGATCTTTTCTTATCGACAATGGCAGAATCCTTTTTTAATTTTAACTGATTTTTCGCTAGGCGCTTGGTAGAACTGTAATATAAAGAATATAATATAAACAAACACACTTGGGTAGGTTTACGTAAATTTTATTTTATTTTTATTTTATTTTTCCGAAACGATCGTCGAGTAAATAAAATATACGTAGAACCTACCCAAGTGTGTTTGTTTATATTACAGAATCCTTTTCTAGTTTTCCTTGTTCTTGCCTATAATACTGTTTCACTCTCATGCACGTATAATAAAAGAACCCGTTAGCTAATATTTCGATGTATTTGACACTCAAATTTTACCGATCTATTTTCTTGGACTGAAAAGAAATCCTATAATGTATTCTCAAAAACATCAACAGAGGCAATATGTTTAAATAACACTTTTTCTAATTTTTTTCATAGACAATGAATAATTTTATTGGAATGATTCAACCATCCTCTAGATCTCAATTCGTGTAGTTCAGCTTCAGGTGGTAAAGCGAGGGGCAGGTTTGGATTATAGTGAAGCTATCCTGACAGAATTTACATTTTGACTCTTTGAAAAGCTTCTTGCAGATAATTAATTGACGCGGTTCACAATTGTAACTTTAAAACTTACCGAATAAGTTTCTATGACGAGTTCGCGTATGACATCTTCTTAGTGTTTTTCGCACAAAACGTCATTTGTTAATTGTTTGACCACAAGATGAATCACACCACTCCACTCTTTTAATTTGTTGTTGGGCCCCTTAAATAGAGACACCTTTTCTTTATTGCCTCTGTATAGCCACTATGGCATACAGGTGCAAAACAGTATCGGCAGGACATTGTCAAAAATTCCGAATCGCAAAATCAGTGGAAAGATGAATGAGAACAACACTTTGAAAAATGAAATGAAATAATTAAAGAAATAGCACGATAGTTATATGTAGTTGGTGCAATGTGTACTCTTTGACAACTAATTTCTGATTACTGTTGGTGGGAAAAAGCTAAAAAAGTTTTAGTATCTACCATGGTATCTACACATTTATTGCCTCTTTAAGCGTGTCTAATTTAGCTACAGATGACACTTCCAGGACAAATTGTAAATAAAAATAAATTTATAACGCAAAAATATATCATCTTATAGAAGAAGGCTGTAAACTCTTTAACAAGTAAGTGACTACTGCCAGTTAAGGGGGTCAAATTCTAAAAAAGGTTTAGTACCTAGGTACCTACACATTTATTGCCCCTTGAAGCATGCCCAATTAACTACAAATGTCACTCCAAGAAAAAATTGTAAGTAGGTATATAAAAATAGATTTACAACACCTAAATTTCTCAACATGCATCCAAGAAGGCTTTGCAGATCTAAGACGAATTAATTTGTGTCAGTCTTTATTGCTACGTGTGTGTAAAACAAACCAATTCATAAATTTATAATGTATCATCAATATATCGCTCAACTCGCCAAATTCTCATTAGATATTAACCAATAGATTTATCAGTACAGTTCGGCAAATTTACAGATAAATTGCTCAAATTGGTCGAAAAATCTTTCCGCGTATACCCATAGCTAATAAACATAAGCACGGCTGTATATCTATAAACACCTGATACAATTTTTGTCATAAAAAATCTGCTTTATTGCATAAATATTAAGAACCCCACGTTTGCGTTCCAAGCGGGTTGTCCGTCTCAGTCGCTACCCTCTCTGTCGCACACTGACCACACTCAAAGGCCACTGTGATGCGGCCAAAGCTTAGGTCGTCGGATTACCTTCCCTATCCTCTATCCATGGTCTCTTTGCAACCATAAGTAATTTTGCTAGTAAAAGAAAAACTAACAAGAAATTGCCCAATAATAGAATTTCAGAGTTGCTGGGATCTTAATATGTATACCAAAGTCTACGGTCATGGGTATCGTCCAACATTGGGGACATACTGCTATTGTTGATGTCGGCAAAAGTCCAGGAGTCCAAAGCTAATAATGACAAGAAGGCAAAAACTTCTATCAAAATGTGCAAAAAAGGAAATTGTTGTTTGGTGGAGAAGGGAGGCATGCATGTAGATTTCACGAGGATGGTACCAAAAATACATTCATAAATCTGGACCAGGATTTCACAGAGTGCGTTTTTAACGAATATCTTAAAATGAGCATTATCGTAAAAGATATCTATACATTTAAGGTATTATAAAGTATACCGATTTGATTAAATTCTAAATTTAACTTGGTACGCTTATAATTGAATAGTCGAATATTTAGTTAGATAATAAATACCATTTCCTGGATGAGGGTCTGCATGAACAAATCCGGTTTGGAAAATTTGTTCTCCAAATATATTAAACAACTTCATATCTATATCTGCTAAAGAATAGCCTTCCGTCTTCAAACTGGCCACATCATTTACTTTATAGCCTTTAATAAACTCTGTCACTAAGACCCTCTGAAAAAATTGATGAGGAACTGTTAGCGTTAGCAGTTTTACATAATAATGCAAAATAAATGGCAATTTTAGATGCTTGCTCGATGATTTTGCAGCAACAATTTCACGCATTTCAGTTGCCACATTCCAATAATCAAACAGGTTTATCTAGCAAAATAACTATTCTACTAACCGTACTACAATAATCCCAATATACTTTAGGTACATGAACATAATCAAAATGTTTCAAATCCTTTGCACATCTCTCAGCATTGTGGCCTTCATTCAAAAAATCCAACTCCTGTTCCAAACTTCCTTTAAGATCGCCCAATACCCAACCAAAGTCGAAATCAGGATGCATAATTGCAATTATTTTCAACAAGAAATCGATGGTAGCCACATCAGTGTGAAATCTTTTTTGTAGATCATTGTACTGAACTTTTACAGCCACCTGCTTTCCTTCTAAGGTGACAGCCCTAAAAACCTTGAAATTGAATATGCATAAATATTAACGTCATCGAAATCTTACTCATATGGTTCACACCTGTGCCAAACTGGCCGAAGCTATTGGCTTACAGTCAAAACACTGGAACAATTCAAGAGGCGATTTTCCAAAATCCTCCTCAAAAAGTTCAAAAACTTCCTTCTCGTGACGTATCAAACATTTGTCTTCCAATGCTCGCAATGTCTTCACATACTCTACCGGCAGTATGTGGCTCAGCGATACCAATCCTTGGCCCAATTTTATATATGTCCCACCATTCACTAAACAAGCATTCAAAATTCTGTCTGCAGCTCTCTGATGTATCCTGCTCATCATCACCGAATAATTTGCAGAATCTTCGCTTAAGCCGATTTTAGAGAAAAAATAGTCCACAGATATTGTTATACCTGCTGCTGAGGCACTGAAAAGAAAATAATTATTTATGCATCCTTGAGTAAAGTGAGAAATTATTTGGAAATGGAAGATAAGCTTGGAGTAAGAAAGTCTGATGAAGCATATAGAATTAGGAGAAAATCAAGAAGAAATTTCAGACAAGTCATACCTAATAGCAAGAACAATATAAACAAGACATCCAAATCGAAACTGAAGAAAAGACTAATAATAGGAAGGTGGAAGGAAGGAATATTTGAGGAATTTATATGCGAAAAGATGTATATAAGTTACAGGTTACAGGTTCATTATTCCCCTATCACTCTATAATATGATAATCCTGACTCTTGCATTGTTTTGTACATGTAAAACATGATTTATAATAAAAGAATAACGTGCCAGGCATAAATAGATTTCAGACATCATCTTTAAAATTTCAACTACAATCATACAAAGAAGAATGGACAATGGATACAAAAGTGGACGAAATATTAGGGAAAGGCCAGTTCGAGTCATCTAGTTTTGCGAGTAATAATACCTGTACAAGATTTGTGGATTTAAAAAAAGCTTTTGACAATGTGAAATGGAAAGATGTTCATGACGCTTCAAAATGTAGAGATCTCCGTAGAGATAAAATATAGGGACGGAAGAATATTTGTAGAAAGAAGAAATGGCAGTTATAGAAATTGAACAGGGATGTTGAGAATTAGATGCTCGGATGTGCGTGAGACAGGTAAGCGCTAATTTTCAATTTATATGTTGAAAAGGCAATTAATAGTATTAAAGACAGAATATTACTCAGTACAGTACAAGCATTAAGGTTCAAACGAAAAATACGATCAGATTTCAGATAGATATAGGAGGTACATAAATATTAGCATCCAGCAAATAATTAGAAACGGTTTTGCATGAAATGGAAATGGTTTTGCATGAAATGAAAACAGTTTTGACTGAGAGCTATTGTCATTAATTAATAAAAACAGAACGAAAATTCTGAGGTGCGAGGGGCGCGAAAATAGGACATAAAAGAAAGAATTCTAATACTTTTAGTAAGGCTTGTAAATTAGCTCAGGAGAGGAAAGGATGAGAGGATACATCCAGCCAGTCTTCAAACTGAATTCCTATGGAGATGATCAGGTTCTTAAGGATGATTACCGCAAAAATCTGACAATTCCTCCAATTCTCGTCAAAAACTCTGGTTGGCCATATATTTCAGTCTTATTCGAAATTGCAACTCCAGTTGTACCAAGAATGAACGTCGCTGCCCCAAAATTGAAAATTATTTTACGACAGGGTTTTCTTTTAAGATCATTCCTTATTCGCCTCAGACACAAAAACAGCGTACTCTTCACCATTTTTATCTGAAAAAGCGAAAAATTATTCATTAATGAAATATTTTAATACGAGAACAAAATACGAACAAAACAAAATATTTAGGCTTAGAACATTTTGTACAAACTCAAATTACAATAATTTTATTTGTCAGAAATTCACAAAATTTAAAATATTAAAATTTATATTGGCACAAATCGAACAAGAATTTCAAATTACATAGTTAGGTGAAAATTCAAAAATACAATAAAAGCTTTTGATGACTAATACTGTAGCATTAGTCGTTCAACAGTAAAATACTTATTGGTTACTTGGTATTGAACAGTATTGCAATCTACTCTACTGGTGTATGTTTAGTTGTATAACCAAACTTTAGGGGCACCTTCTGGGTTGCCTAGTTTGATTCGTTAAATATCTATCAAGCCTAGTTATAAAATAATTATAACAAAAATACACTTTATTATCTCACCAGAGAATCCTAACACTTTGTGCTTTATCAGCAAGGCAAATAATAACAAATCTTATCTTGCACCAAAATAATCATAATCAACGGGGGAGGTACCACACATCATTACAGGAACAGGAAAGGAAAAAAATATTGGGCTATGATGAATTATTGAAGTATGCATTTCAGCAAAACGAAAATGTAATTTTTGAATTACGTGATTAGTGCGGATGCGAGTCGGTCACTTGACCGTGTTGTCATGACGGTGGTCATTTTATAAATGACGGTCATGTCATATTGGTTTATGACGGTCATTTTGAAAATGACCAATTTAGAATACACAACTGTCACACACTATAGTTGATACTTATGTTTGCACTACTCTTAACAAATTCCTTTTGCATCAACAGAGATGCACTTGGTATGGGGGTCAGTCAATTCTAAAATATTTCAGGGTTACTGTGCTGGTTTTCTCGTGGGCATTCAAATAATGCAACCAAATGCAAACACCGGCATCCTCATCCCGATTCAAAATTATTCGAATAATATTTAATAAAAATACTTGTTTAGATGATATCGCATTGCCTGTAGCTGTTTTAAAATGAGATTTGTACGTATTTTATCCACACAAAATTAAATTATATTTTTAAAACCATCGATTTCTTAACAAAATACGTTTCAATTTGGAAATGACCCAAAATGACGGTCGTTTTGAGTTCGTGACACTCTAAATGACACTCATTTTACATAATCACTATAAACGTGTTTGAAACTTGTTAAAACATATGTTTATGCTGATAAAACATTTTCTCAAGTTAATTTTTAGCCGATGGACATCAAAAACTAAAATAAGTATAAAATGGTTGACTACGCTCTTTATAACTATGCAGGGATAGCTCCTTTCAATATTCCCGAAAACATTGGGTTCTGGACGAATCTTACTGCTGTCGGTCATTTTTTGACTCACTTTGTAAAAAATGGTAGGTATGTACCTATAATGCCATTTATTCTAGCTTCGCTCAAAACAAGGAGAGGCAACAGATTAGATATCAGAGCTAAAAGCTTTGTAGAACAAAAACTACGTGATAAAACTGGTATATTTTTCCGAAGATAACAACAGACAAGCAACATTAACAAAGAACCTGTTACACGTTAAGATTCAAGAATTGTATAAGGCACCGCCAATAAATCATTATGTACCTGTTTCTATTGTATACCTACTTTTAAAAAGAAATACCTGTTACCGGTTTAGTAAACAAAAATTTATGGCGTAAAAAGCAGTACAATTATCAACCCCATATTTTCCAAACATCAGACACATTCTGCTGGCTCCATTTCACAGTGACTAACAACGCATAGAGGGGACCAAAATGTATCCGACTTCGCCTTTCGTCTAGCAAAGCAGGCGCAAGCATTGCACAGTGGCGTAGGGTACATCCCTTAGGTAAATGTTTAGCCGCGTATCGACGGCATATTAACATACCGTATTGATGAGTCACGTCAATATTTCCGGTATTAGTCACGACAGTGATGATTTTGGTAAAAATCTATGACAGACAATCGACTCTATGGCGGGATGCACTTTGTATATCGCGCCCAATACACCACAAAAGTGTCTCATCACAAACGTCAGATTTTCATTCCAAACAAAACAAAGCCATGTACTACCTAACGTTTTAACCTAACCTATGCAATATAATTATAGTCGTTTTTACATGTAAGCCCAACACACAAATTGAAAATAAACTGTTTTCACTACAAAACTTCTATAATTATATTGCAAAAGTTAGCTCAAGACATTGTAAATAAGACTAATAAACGTCAAATGGCACGTGCATTTGTTTTGTTTAGAATGAAAATCTGACGTGTGACGGAGACACTTGTGTAGTGTATAACGCAGTACGTAGGCAGCTTATAAATGACATTCAGTATTGATGGTCTAGAGTAATAATAGGAGGCTTGAGGTGTAGTGCTTGCCACATTACCATCTGAAATGACCAGTGTATATTTCAATATTCCAAAGTTTAATGAAGCATCATTAACAGATGGTATAAAAACAAGACTATTATTGTTGCATATTTAGGCAAAAGGAGGCCGCAATTTGCACTTTCCGAAAATCGACGAACTGTAGGTTATATTTTGTCCTCGATTTTGTCGTTACCAAAAAGTACTGTATCATGCTATCACGCGGTTCCGCGCAACGGTTATTAATCAATCACCTGTGCGAATGAATCATTCAACAACAGAAAAAGAGCTAGGTGCAACCCAATGGGACACCGCACACTGAAGCAACTCACAATGCGAGGAGACTGGAGAAGCGAAAGGTCGTCGCAAGAAAAGTCTTCAGAACAAACAGGCGAAGTTGTCTACTCCGTTTCTCTTCGCGCCGAGTCAGTGTGCCGTAAGAAGGAAAAGCGAAGAGTCAAATATTGTGTCGTGGTCACTTTCGGATCAAGCCGACAGCGTTATATTTCACGTGTAAATACTCGTGTTTAACAAATGAGCGTGTAGGAAGTTGTTGACGTTTGCATCAGTACGTAAATGCTAATTAACAAGTATATTCGGTAATTCCAATAAAAAGAACCTCCTGACACTTCAAATAATTATATTTTAAGAAAAAAGAAAATAAACGATGGAGAGTCAATAGCAAATAGACCATCCGATGAGGAACTACTCATTTTATTTACTGGTGAACAATCCCCTCATACTTACATTTTCGAAATGCAAACAAAACTAGGATAAATCAGGATAGCCATTGTGAAATTGGCTCAAGGGTATGCGTATAAGCTATCGTGATTATTTCCCTTCAGTGCACAAAAGCTGGATTCGTTTCAGTGATTCAATAGCTGGCGGGGTACTTGCACGAGGCGTAGTTGTTTGAACGGTCCAGTACTACTCATTATTTCCCTTCACTTTGTTTCGCCCTAGAGTGGTCCGCTGAAACGACGCTTCGCTTCGTTTCTCTTCGGGTCAAAGTGCAGTGAGATTGCAGTTTGCTAAGAAACTGGGCAACCTGACCAACCTGTTTTAATCATTTAGAGTCCAGGTTTGCATTAAGATCTCCGGGCTGGCGGGAACGAGTCCGGAGAAGACCTCTTGGTACCAAAGTCACGATTTTAACGATTAATACTTTTGATAGGTAAATATATTAAAATGTAGGTAAACAAGTAGGATATACTCGTACGTACATAATAGCATGAAGATCTCAATAAAATATAAATGGAATTAGGTGTGCTTTATACATTAGTATATAGTAACTTTTCTAGTAATTACTTTATGACATCCAATTTTATTTAGAAAAAAAAATTAATATTTCTATAATAAATCTAAATTTGCAAAACCGCAGATTTTTCACTTCATAAATAATTTAGTAAGAATCTTCTAATTTTTTTCTAGTTGCACTTATTTCCATGCTTCCCAATTTAGGGAGGTATAACTTAAGTGTTGTACCTCAAGAACGCCACTGGTATTGAACCCTCCCTTTATAATTTTGCCAGTATCTTTGGGTTTAGGTTTACACGGTCCGGAGTGCCTTCTATTCTATTACATCAGTGTGTTCGCCGTCGAGGTTTGGGTCGCGCACGCATAGGCTGGATGCAGTATTCAGCCATTCCGGATCAGTTTAGAAATTTTCGACCATTACGCCCGCCCCAAAGAACGTAACAAGAAGAAAAAACTCAAGTAAGTTATTTTTCATTTCACTCCCTCGCAATTTTTTCGAATTGGTACAATCAGCTGATTAGCAGGAAGTGTGTAATTCTCGCTCAAACTAAAAAAGTGTGTTTGTCTTTTCGACGACACAAAACGTAGAGACTATAAATTGTAAAACTGATACAGTTGACCCCATTTCCTTGTTGAAAAATCTAATTTCTTTGTTCTTGCAAAAGACTACTCGCACATCAAGCGATCGATGATGCAACGGAGCAGGACACTCGTATGTTTAGACAGAGACAGCACTTACATAATAAACAGGAAATCATGAACTTGGCTTCTCTCAGCTGATTGATTTAGAATTTCATTAGGTTTTTCTTTTTCTTTTCTGGTACTTACCTATATAGTTTCATAAAACATAATAGGTACATACATGATACATCCATCGTAAATTTGTCGGAATAGAGGTGTAGATTTGTAGGTACCTTACCTAGATGAGTGCGCTGACACGACAGGAAAAGGCTGGCACCTAACAATAAAAATAAATAAACAGGATCGTAGACCGTGACATTACATTCTACGTTTATATGTTGCGTCCTCGCGACAAGCAGTCTGATCTTTTATTCACAATAAAGGTGCTATCCCGTGCCCAGCCCAAAAGTTCGCGTTTTTAGTTTTGAAACCTGCAGCGGAGCGATTTTTGTGGTGTTCTCTGTTGTTATGGCAACGAATTCCATTTCCTGTTTTCGTTTACTTCCTGCGCTATACTAGTTCCGTATAATACAATCAATATTTTGATTCACAAAACCTAGCCCTTATAAGGAAACTAATGCAATAATCGCGCTATACCGGGTGCCCACAAAAATCATTGTGCAGTCCGCCAATGCCTTCCATCTAACGTAGACTTGAAATTTGGACCAGCTGCATGGTTGGTAAATAGGCTACTTATGATATACCGAGTGATATACTAGCGGATACCCGGCGGCATATTCATATCGAACGTAGCGTATTGCATTCCCAACTGTCGACTTACAGGAACGGGCGTATTTTTTACTTATATACTATTTCCGTAAGCTGATGAAACAAATAATTACTCTGCGTTCTTGCCAGTGGCTCAGTGGTCAATGTGTCAGCCTCCCAAGCCGCAACGTTGAGGGTTCGAACCTCGCCCAAGTTCTTTTTTGTTTTGATGATTTCACTTTTTTCTTTTAACCAAAAAATCGGTTCTGGTCCAAAAGGAGAGCTAGGGGATCGCCATCACGCGAGACAGACATCCACTTATGTGACATACCTCTCGCGCGTTGCATACCCTATGTTACTTCGGATTGCGATACGATACGTGAGTTACGAATATGCTACCCGGCGTGTGCTACTACGCTAAAAAAGAAATACATTTGATTTATTTATGAGAATGACAGATCAGTGTTTTTGTGTAGGCAGTCTGTATTATGCGCCAACTTCACACTATTGTCAATTTATTTGCGAGTAACGTCACCCTTTGATGAGGTTGAAAATTTTTGTATGGGAAATGTCGAAAATCGACTTCATGAATGGACCTAATGCATTGTTTTAGAGGTCCAAAACCATCTTCGCATTATTGCCTTTCAAATGAAACCGGTTTGGGGCACATCGGTTGGATCATAGCCTGGCTATGGTTGGATGGTTTGAAAGTCTATAACGGACATAGGTAGAAACAATTTTTGTGTTTTATAGATAAGATTAAAAAAAGGCACCCAAAATTCGCTCGATTCTTCTAGAAATTTTCTTTCCAGTGATGTGTCATAACGTAGGGCTATGCAAAATAACCGATTAATCGATTATTTGATCATAGATTTTACAATAATTGATTAATAAAATAATCGATTAATCGAATAATCAATAAATCAAATTATTGATTAATCGATTAATCGGCTCAAAACCGATTATTCGATTATCTGAACAATCGATTAATCGGCTGATCGATTGTTCGATTATTTGATTAATCGTTTATTTGATTAATTGTTCACTTGATTAATCTATTATTTAATTAAGCGATTAATAGAATATTTTGTTCCATCGATTAATTAAATGAGTACTTTCTTATGGTAAGCTATTCTAGAAGTATTATTTTTATTACTGATATATCGCATATTATAATGCACAATCTCATGCACAATATAAAGTCTCTGTCTTTAATGCATTAAAGACAGACTTTATATTGTGTATTGTAATTAGTAGAAAGCATTGTAATTGTGAAAATTCGATATGTCCAACCGACTAGGTATTTGGTTAATCGATTAACCAAATAATCGCTTGATCGATTAATCAAACACTTAATCGATTAATTAAACAATCAATAAGCTGATAAATCAAACAATCGATTAATTGACAATCGACTAACTGATTAATCAAATAATCGATCAATCAAGTAATCGATTAATCACGTAAACGATTAAACAAGTTATCGGATATTCAAATAATCGATTAGTCAAGTAATCGATTAATCAAATAATCGAACAATCGATCAGCCGATTTAGAAAATTTATCGATTACTTTACAACAATCGATAATCGATTATGAAATGTAGTAATCGCACAGGCCTAGTCATAAGCTCATGTTGGAACTAAATATGGTGCCAAAATTACACATCTTATAAAGAAAGTTGCGCACACTGTTAAAAATTATAAACCATTCTTTCAAATCTCATTCAAATGCTTTTGCAACTCATTTTTCTAATAGACTTAATGATGAAGCTTTGTCAAAGCATAAGAAAAAGACTCGGAAAAACAACATGATTGTATTTGATTTTCGTGGCACTTAGACCTTTCAATTTAAAGAAATTTGAAGAAAAGCAATACGTTGATATTATTTGAATAAGGCGTGCCCAAGAGATACTGTTTTAAAGCAACAAGGAGAACTATTTGAAATTTTGCAGATATAATTTTGTTTTCATTTTTTTCCTGACTTGCTTGTTGCTTCATAAGAAAACGTCCAAACATTAATTATGACACTTCATTGGAAAGCGAATTCGTAGTAAAATCGAATGGTACTAAAATATATACAGGGTGCTATTTAAAATAAGAAAGTGAATGTAACTTCCGGTTATATCGGAAATGAATTTTGGGGTGCTTTTTATACCAAAAGTAGTATACCTATTTACCCATATTTATACCAACCATGCACCTGGTCCAAATTTCCAGTCCAGGGCATTGGTGTACTGCACAACGATTTCTTGGGCATGCGGCATACCTATTCAACAAGTCATGAAAATGTGCAGAAAGAAAGACGAATTTCCATGAAATCACATTTACCCAAACAAAATCGGTCTCATCTTATATCACTGAAGATCTTATGGGATCGCTAATCTTTTCGTTTCCGCTTTCAACTTTGTCAGTGGAATTACTCACGGCATAAATATACATGGTGGGTGCATAGCTGCAGTACGTGCAGCTGAGTGGAGTGTTGACGTCAAGGTCAACGTCAACATCGAGGCTTGACGCATTAGAATAACAGCACCGAATGTTAAAACAACAGTAAAATTAATTTGTACTGAACAGTTTACACCATCGTAATTTGTTCCGATATTTTAAAAATATTTGGAGCATTTCCGAACTTAAATTACAAATATTCTCAAAATCGATAAAAATGTAGCTGCTTTTATTATGGAATTTTTATTTACATACCACGAGTTTGTTTAACAACAAAAATAAGTCACAACAATGCGGGCGCAAGTTCAAAAGTTTTGGCAAGGCATTTATCGGCACGCCACGGGGTCTATTTTAAATGTTCTGCCTACTTGCTCAAAATTCCGAGAATGTTGTTATATTTTAAAATTTTACGCATACTCTTACATAATTTATTCTTTTGGCATTCCTTTTAATGACGTTATTCATAAATTAAACAAAATTAAAATATCCATAGCAAAACAAACCATTTCAAGGGACAACTGT
Organism: Xestobium rufovillosum; assembly: GCA_963966045.1. Classification (NCBI taxonomy): domain Eukaryota; kingdom Metazoa; phylum Arthropoda; class Insecta; order Coleoptera; family Ptinidae; genus Xestobium; species Xestobium rufovillosum. The sequence goes on along the minus strand of OZ014493.1, from coordinate 24,180,865 downwards.
TATTTCTTCTATTTTTAAGCCATTATTATTAAAAGTACGTGTTACATATTTGTTTCCTTTTGAATATTAGGCAGTGGACACTGTCGTCAATAAGTTAATTACTTACATTTGAATTCAAAATTTGAGTTTGAGGTAGAAACTTTTTGTGTCTTATTGAATATGCAGAGGGCAGAACTTCAATTAAGAGATTTGTCGAGTTGGTCCGTAGTCCGTATGCGGCTCATGTATTTCTTGATTTGCCGGCGCTTTGCAAGGGTTTACAAAATACAATTTTGTATTCCCAATTCTTAACCGATTTTAATTTTCAAAAGCTTGCTGGCATCACAAAACTTTGAGCATGTTACCTACATCGAGTTTTTTCTCATAAGTTTGCGCAGTAACATGCAGTGGAACGTAAATGTGACTGAAATTGCGTTAATTTTGTGCATTTTTAATATGTTTTTCTTTGTTTCACACTGAGAAAATTGAAAAAAGCTGCATGTAGGATTCAAATTCAACCTTTTAACTATACTCTAGAAAAATTTTACATTTCTAACTTGAAGAATAATCTATTACATTAGAAGGGCTGTTTTTCGCCTAAAACCGAGCGGTATAACCTCCTCTTACATAAATTCGTTAAAAAGTTCAGCGTAAATTTTTTCGGAAACTATTCAATTTTCTTTATTAAAAATGCACCTTTTTCGACCTATTTAAGATTTGTCTCGCCGTCTTTGAAGATGATTTTTCTTATATAACAACATATGTTTTTGGCCTCTAATTTGGAGAGAAAAAATATCTTTCATTCATGTAGATTCCTCGTCATCATAAAGTTTTCAGTGCGAAGACTGGTTGGACGCGTACCTCCATCCTTTCCTGCCCTGAGCTAACGTACACATTTCCCCAAAAGTTGAACATCCTACATCCCTAACTATTTGAGAGCAGTAGTCTAATCTGGGCCTACCCCTACCTCTTTTTATTCCGATCTCTGACTAGTATTTCGCGAACTAAACCTTTCGTGCCTCAGAAGGTGTCCTACCACCGATACCACCCGATCCCACCCGGCCGGAGAATACCAAACTACCAGTTCTATGCGATAGCGATACCTACCTACCTACCGTCGCTGCTGGATGCGTTACAACTAACAAGGTACTTAAACTGCCCTATTATTAATTCGTAAACTGGCACGGCCGTCCGAAGTTATGGAAACCGGCTCCGGCAACAATACACCTATAAAACTGTAGCCGGCGCGGCGCCGGTTTCGGAGGCACTACCTTTTCTTTATTTGCATCAGACGTGGTACGTCTACTCTAAACCCTACTTATAATCTTGACTATACATATAAGGCCTAAAATCGAGGGTTTCTCTGTGGTGGCTGTTTCCCCTCTCTAATTCTAGGCTGAACACGGCACTTTTAAACTCATTATTATCGTTGAATGAAGGAATTCTTCCAACGTTATTATGTTCCAAATTTCATGCGTTTGTTAATTATACGGTAGGTGCATAGAAGCTTTCTATACATATAAGTACGTGAGTAACCAGTACACCACAATAATTGTTATTTTATATGAAACACAACGTAGGGTCAAGTACTCAATTAAGTGCCAAAATTTAAATAAAACTAAGTAAGACGAACACGCCTTTCCAGAATTCGGTAATTTTTAAAGCAGGCCTATGTTTGTTACAATGCAACATTTTGTTTGCGTAAAATTTCTGACCTCTAAACTAGTCAGAAGTGATAATTTTGATTGGCACACCAATTAACGCTTCAATAATGAAGATTAGTCGAATATGATATGGTACACACTACACACAGTGGTGGGATCCGGTAAGTTGGCGTAAATTCACACATCAAAAACAGTGACACAGTAATTAAACTCGACACGTTTTCCGCTGACAACAACTGACAACTGTTTTTGGCGTGTGGAGTTGACTTAGCTATAAAGAATTCAGAATGATATTATTGCCTACATTTCTATTTTATTTATATTTACCCTCGATTTACCTATACATAGCTAGGGAAGTATGTTCTACATGACTGGAACAAGATTTTTCCCTTCCCAAATTTGAGGTAAGAAGCATATTTATGTTCATCATAAAGTTCTCAATCCGAAGACTGATTGGACGCATACCTACATCCTTTCCTATCCTGAACTAACCCACACATTTCCCTAAAAGTAGGTAGAACATCCTACATCCCCAACTATTTGAGAGCTATTTCAGAGCTAGTCGTAGTCTCTACTTCGAATTGAATTTTATAGCCTATACCTGCTTATAGATTATGTTCCTTCCCTTTTTCTTGCAAAATCGAAGATGTTGCTCAGCTTCAGTTCGCTCGGTGCCATTAATATAATTAATTGTAAATATTGTAATCTGAAATTATTTCATTAATTTAGATAATTTATTTTCGAAGTCTCTAATCTATGTCTGCCAGCCAGATACGGCCCGAACGCACTCGGCTGTCACCGACTACTGAGGGGCGGTTAGAATCTGCTAGTGGAAGGAGGCGCTCCCGTTTTTAGAAATGGGTTTATTGTCGAAGTAAATTTAATGTAGCTTATTTATTTTCAGTTTAAATGCATTCAAATTTGAAACGCAAGCAATTTAATGTTCATATTATAGTGTGCTCCAATTAGTTTTCCAATATTTGCTTTTTGAACCAAGTTTCTAGCTGCTGAAAATACACCAAAAGGCAAATTTCACGTCTCGTTTCTGTGATTATTTACATATTTGTTCTTAATTTGGTTTGACGGAATTGTAGAACAAATCTTCTTCTTTCTGACAAAGAAGAAATTTCTGCAAAATATTTATTAGTAAGAGCTCTACGGTTCCTAACATAGAGCTTGATATCGGCGCTGTTTTCAACGTACGTATCCCTCTTAAGCTCGCCAAGTTATCGTGGTCGGACTATAATACCTACTTAAATAAATTTTACCATAGTTAACAGTAACTCTAATAAACGAATACTTATACACGATTTATACATATTTATGGAAAGAACCACTTGTTGATTGGCTCTCTAGAAAATTAAAGTAAAAGCTTTCTTTGTTTTTGTGGGCCACCACGTAGCTTCCAAATTGCCTCTTTTACCCACAGGAACATTCATAAAACATGCTACCATGCACACAGTCTATCTTCCTTATCAGATGAAAAATACACAAAACACATGCTGAACAAGTGATGCACATACACAAAGCATAAAAATAATAAATGGCCTAGACAGAATGTCAGTGAGCTATAATAGATAGGGAAGTAATTATTTGGGCAGTTGTTTTAACATCCAGGCAGTTCCATCGGGCAGTTAAGAATTCACACGGGCAGTATTAAACTTTTTTGGCGGTAATTAACTTAATGTGGCAGTAGAACGTGGCCAGCAATATAAAAGAATTTGGTCGGTTATTTAATCCTACAGCGGCAGTTCAAAACTTACTCGAGCGGCAGATTAAATAAATGTCCAGTGCAATTATTATTTGAACTGTAAAATGATTGAATGGGCAGTATAATGTATTAATGGGCAGTTAGATAAATAGTTCGTCAGTTCTCGACGTTTGGCAAAATCGAACGTCATTTTCATTGAAAAGAGCGGTACACTTCCGTTAAAAGGGGCGCAGTTTACGCGACAGTGCACCGTGGGCAGCCAATTGGAAGAGATTTGCCTATAAATATTAGGTCGTTTCGCTCATTACCTTATCACTGTGTTGCGAGTGCTTGGATCTATTACACTAGCATTGCACCATTAAATTTATTCAACGCACCCCTCCCCGTTTTCCCTTAGAAATGTTTAAAATACTGAACTCAGCCCCTCACAGGTAAAAAAATATTAATTTCGCTTCATCCCTTTGCGTCTTCTATTGAACCGCATTGCACCACAACGCATTTTTGTAATGCTGCATCGAATAATGCATCATTTGGATGGTAAAGACGGAGACTTACAACGCTTCGCTCTGCTTGACCTTAACCTGACAGACTTTTATATTAAAAAGTGTCAGTCGTTAGCGTTTATATTATTCTTTTCAAATATTATTCACATGAAAATGCGCACCTTTGAAGAGAATAACATTATAAACGCTTACAACTGACACTTTTTGTCCAAAAATCTGTCAGGTTAAGGTCAAGCGGAGCAAAGCGAAGCGAGCGGAGCACTGAAAGTCTCAGTCGTTAGGATTGAATAATTTTAATGGTGCAATAATAAATAATATCTACATTATTGTTAATTGTTATTTTTTATTTCGCTGCCTAACTTAAATAAACATTATATGTATGTATCATTTAACAGGCCGATCATATTTTGTACTGCGTAAGTATTTATAGAACTACTTGTCCCACGATTTCTAACAGACCCATTCTGATTTCATGACTGCACACGCATTACTGCCCCTTTATTTATTTTACTGCCCAACTGAATTTTCACGCATTCAAATATTTATTGAGCTACTCATTTGAAGATATGTTACTTCTCGTTTCCACTTTTTTTACTGCTCATATTTTACCACTCAATCTGTTATTGAACATGCAATTTGTATTATCGCACTGACCAAAACTGTAATATAGTACCGCCCCTTTAAATAATAGCCTAATAGATATCTATTTTCAAGGGTCCTATTGTATCTTTATTATTCCTTGCACGCTTAAAATGTCAAAAGTCATGTACGATCTGCATTTATTAATTTAATTACTACGTCATATTGCACAATTATTTAATGTTTATGTACAGAATATACTGCGTTTTATTAATTCACATAAATATCGACTTACATGGGTCTAAAAACTTCTAACTAAAATATTTAATTTGAAAATATGTACTCCCATTTTGTACAATCGGCAGTGTACCATTGTAGCGATTAATTTAATAGGTAATAGTTCTCTACAGGTAAAATCACCTTACTTTTTATGCACGTCACAAAATGTAACGATTGAGAATCGCCTTACGTAAAATGACAAGTCATATAAATTGAATGTGCTAAAAAAGAATAAAGAAATATTTGAATGTCTAAACACAAAACTATTTTGTTGCATGATTGCCGCTTAATTTGTTGACGTTTCCCGGTTGACTTGACAGCTGATATTCTGAAAGCGTCAAGTTTCGTTAACTTTTGTTGTTTTTGGTGTTTTAAACCCTTGTTTTCTTTGTTCATCAACTTTTGCGGTAAAAATCTGTTCTTTTGAGAACCAAAATAGTGCTCCTGGTTATTTATTATCGGTGGTGTTATTGTTATTGTTAGTATAATGCCCAAGTTCTTAAACAGTCGGTGTAAGGAGCTTGTAGCGTCCCTTATCAACTATTTTGAAAGAGAATTGGAAAATAATGGACCCTTATTACCATTGAATTCAGTTAGAGAGGTAAATTGAATTTTAATATTTTGGAATTGAGTATCATAAACTCTTGTGGCAACAGTGTTGATATGAAGCCTGTGACGTGCATAAAAAGTTAAAAAGTAAGGTGATTTCAACTATAGACGTACAATTTGACAACTATTTATCTCCAAAAAATAGATTCTCTTTTCAACCATTCTATTTTATTTGAATAAAAATTCATAGTTTAGAGTTAAATTTCCAAGAAAGTTAAAATAATAAAGGGGATGAAAAAAACGTCACGCGTCTCAGACAAAAATATTTTCGGATCAACCTACGTCATTTTAACACGCTTTGCAGATTATTAATGATGGTTGTGTACATTTTCCCAAATACACTTTAAAATGAGTAAATATTTATTGCTTGGACCATTTCCAGACTAGTTATATCAGGTTAAAATACGAGTACCTACCTAAAATGTTCATCAAACAAGTTGGCATTTTGTAAGTCACGCAAACATACAAATAGATGGCGATATCAAACTACACCCTCATTCAGGACTTACGTCATTTAATTATTTTATGGCGCTTGACAGTTGGCAGTTGACTGGTATGTGTAAATGCGCCTTAACTAGTAGGGTATAGGCATTTTTTATCTCCTCACTTGTTTATAATGTTTATAAACTTAAGTGCGATATTTACACATTTCATGAAATTCCTAACGTTCTTCGTTTTTCAGTACCTACAGCATTTTTGCGGCTTCCTGAATATGAAGTAGTATATCGCTAATTCAAGAAAAATTACTGTCGGGTGTATTTTTCTTTGCGTTCATTTAGCCTAGATCTCTTGCGAAACGAGGGCTTAATTAATTTTTTCATAGACCAGATGTAGCAAACGATAACCTTACAATATGACCCCAGTGTACTTTCCGTTTATTATTAGCGGTTCGTATTGGATTATGACCTCGTTAATGAAATGAGACAATTTGCCAAGTTTCTTTCGACTTCATTTTAAATTGGTAAGTACGTAGTGTCTTCGTTTCCAATACCGGGGATATATTTTAATTCCGTTGTGCATCTCAGCACCGTATGACAAATGTCGGCTCTCTGATTGGTTGCATCGTAAATGCTAGCTGAGTGCCGAGATGGTGGTTAAAATTAACTGCGGGATGTCTACATGTTCCAATTCCATCATAGAAAAAATGCGAATACTATATCTCTTTATGCTATGATGCCCCTACTATTGGTTTACTGCACTACCCGTGAAGTTTACTGCTAATGCCCAACAGTTATTTCAATATATCTTGGAATAAAACATTTAATATATGCATACGATTCATATTGCAACAGTTCGACCTATACAGCACCGTCCAACATTCTCGAAGTACCTTCGGCAAAATTGAAATGACACGCTGTTTCGTTTGTCAAAACCACGATGGAATATACAATAGGCGCTCGCACGGCGAGTGTAGTACCTTTTCGCTGTTCGCGAGGCAACGAGAGATACAGCAACCCTAGACGGGCGATTGCGAGAAGTATGTATTGTGTTTAGAGCGTGTGCATGGTTTTCATTTTCTAACGCTCGGTTTTGTTAACTTCGACAATGTACATATTTTTAATGAAAACAAAGTCAAAAATCAATTAGGCCCCCAATCACACAAAATTTTGAAATATGTATATAGTATTTCAAAATTTTGTGTGGTTAGGGGTCTAATTGATTTTTGAATTAATTATTTAATCACAGTCTCTAACATCTTAATCCTTGTTATTACCAAGAACAAGTCGAACTATGATGGCCAATACAATAACAGTTTAGATCAGGCCCGTGCAACCTTTTACGCGAGAGGGCCATTTGCAAATTTTATGAAATCTTAGTGGGCCGCACTACTGAACTACTGTCTATCAAGTGTTCCCTCGATGTGGTGGGTCCAGAGTATTTTGAATAATTGAAGAGGAACACGTTAATATTGAGATTTGCGATTTTATAATAGAAAAAGTTAACAAAATACACTTTACATTAAACAAAAACGTTATGAACTTGTACATTTGTGTGTGTAAAAATAAATAAAATTCCCATCAATACCCAAATTATTGAGAAAAAAAAATTCTTCAAACAATGTTTAACAAAACTTATAGGTACTTCAATAAAACGTGTACAAAAATTACAATGGACGACCACTGTGCGCGCACTGCGTCTGCATACTCCCACCACGATTAGTTAATATTGTGCGCGTAATTTCTTTATGTAACCAGTAAAGCGTCCTCGGCTGAATTCGGGCGACCTGAGGTGTTATAAATTAAAAAAAAACTGTTTTCTTGGAATGTGATTCTCTTATCTGATGGAACACCAGACTCACAGATTCTGAGCTGTAAAACTTTAAATACAAATTCGCAGTTAACGCAAAAAACAGTAACAAACGAAAAAACGGCAACAAATTAGGTTTGATCTGCGGATATCTCAATTACAGAACCAGCGCATTAGCCATCCCGACACGGAGGGAGTTGCCTGACACCTTAACGTAGAAATACTTAAAAAGTGTTGCGGTGGAAGGCCGGAATTTAGCCAAACGAGGTCCCATAACGCATACTGGTTACATAACGAAATTATGCACATTATGTCGCATCACAGACACCACCATGTCTGTGTGTTCCACGCACTTACCGTAACTGTACAGTTCATGAAAAGGTTCATTTCGCGAAACGGAGTGTATTTTATGTGTTCCTTGTTGGGAGATTTTTCATTTCCTTAACAGACATTACTTTGCTTTATTTTTTTAAATATTCAGTTCATTACTCCTGTGCCGCGGGCCGCACAAAAATGCTAGAGGGGCCGCATGCGGCCCGCGGGCCGCGGGTTGCACGGGCCTGGTTTAGATGTTGGCATACCTACCACGTGCCGTACAATAGAATCTACATATTAACGTGGTATAATGCATATAAAATACTTTTACGTACTTTTAACAATAATTAACAAAAACACAACAAACATAAAAATATAACGCATAATTATTGCCCTGTCGCATTTGCAATTGAGTCCATTTGCTTAATCTCCGAATTTAGGTATAGGTAAAATAGGTGGATTGCTTTTAGGTACCTATCTGCAGTTACGGCACCTATTTATTTATTCAATCCTTGATTTGAGAGAATGCCTGTTACTGGTAGATTATATCAACGTTAACTGGCAATTTTAACAGACCAGTTGGTCTTTCAATTTTTGTCAATAACAACAGTACATGAACTTATCGAATATAAGAGCGGAAATCGTCTTATTATAAACTACTCTTGAAAATGTTTCTCACGCACCTTGTCGCATTTTGTCTCTATGCGGTATTTTTCTGTGCAATTGTTCAAGTTTTTCTATGAGCAGAGAAAATATTGTAACGTATTTCGTATCTACACAATTTATTTACAGTGGCTTATGTACAAATATTTACAATTAAAAGTGATTTGAGAACATGAAATTTTAGAATCAACAATAAGCAACAAAATATACAAGCAACAAACAAACAAACAAACAAACAAACAAACAAACAACAGCAAGCAATAACAATTAAATAACTACCCGCAAACAGTTGAACAATACGCAAACAGCTAACTAACCTAAACAATCCACAATACACAAATCAACAGTTCGAACGTCTCTAAAGACACTTCTACAACTAACGGTTAATCACGACCGAAAACGCCCCGGTGCACTTAAAACGCGACACCAAAATTAGGGACCTAAGTGGTGCGTCACAAACGTCAGATTTTCATTCCAAACAAAACAAAGCCACGTGCTTTCTGACGTTTTAACCTAACCTCCGAAATATAATTATAGTCGTTTTCAAGTTTTTCCACGTAAGCCCAACACACAAATTGAAAATAAACTGTTTTCACTGCAAAACGTCTATAATTATATTGCAAAAACTAGTTTAAGACGTTGTAAATAATATCGATAAACATCAAATGGCACGTGCTTTTGTTTTGTTTGGAATGAAAATCTGACGTATGACGGAGGCACTTAGGCCCCGAATTACGCACGAATCGTCACCAGACACTAAACGCATACGCTGTAACGGATAGGTATACTCGCCCGGATCTATCGCTTTCTTCGCATCTCAAACCAAAACTTCAAGCTGTCATCCCGACCTCTTGCTTCCCAATAAATACTCTTCGTAGATCATTCGGGAATTGGAATGAGATTGTTCCATCATTCGCATTTTCTGGACTCGAAAACAAACAACAAGTTCAACGCCATAAAAAGAAGCTGCAGCTTGCTGACAAACAGCGTGACTCATAACCAGGAGCGTTGCTTACGAGGCAAAAATTCGTATTCGTGGTTACCAGAACCACTTCGACTGTTTAATGGTACGACGCACTTAAACCCCTTATACTTATTAAAACATAAACTGAATCCGCTTACATATCCCTACCTTGTACGCTGTTTGTAATACTAAATATTTAAAAAAAAATCACTCAAAACTAGTATAATATCGTTTTCTTTCATTTCCCGCCAGAAGTGTACTTGTGTACTACATATTCCTTGTCGCGCTATTCCTTGCCGCGCTTTGGAGAATTCAGACTGCTGTTACTTCTCCTCTAGACCTCTCGCTCGCACATTGGCTAAAATATAGATCCACGTTTGACCGCTAAACAGTGGCGCGTGCGAACACTTGTTAATATTCCACCATGGTCAAAATGCATAAAAATTCATGAAACTGCACACTGAACCCAAATAAAAGATATTTTTATTTCATTACTCCACAGCTACCAGTGCAAATCTGTATACTTACTTGTGTGTACGTTAGATAATGTACTTAGGTACTTGTGTTTAAGTTAAAAAACAAGACAATACAATTAGGTGTGTATGTACTTGTTTGAACACCTTCAATTTATGTGTGCCCTTGTCCTTGTTTAACTTTTAAATATAACACAATGTTCACACCGTTACCCAAAGAGACATTGTAAACACTGTCCAGACCTAATAGTAAATTCCGTTCTTTACTACACTTCGTTTATCTCCATCACAATGATATCCTACATACATTTTTGGAAACTTACAACTCCCTTACAATTTTCAGGGATACAAAAATAGACATCATTCTTGGTATACCTACTCGTGTGTATGTAAGTATAATTAGGTACAGTTCATTTTACGTGCGTCTCATTGACGTAATACAAGATTTTTTATTCTGAATCACGCGTCACAAACGTGAGATCGCAGATCTGCAATTAGGTTAAGTTGGCTGATAATCGCTCACCTAATTTAAATTGACTCTGAAATATTGCGTTCGAAATTAGACTCACTGGTAGGTACTGATTGCTGATAAGCGTAACTTCAATATTGCAGTAGAGTATTTGCCTGCGAAAAATAGCTCCAAAATTTATTCTATGGGGTTTCAAGGGTAAAAACTGCCATGGGTAGGTTTCTAAATATTGCAAACTCGTAAATGCATTTTATGAAGGTCGTAGACAAAGTCGTCCAAAAAGCCACAATTCAATTTTCTCACTTAATCAGATGAAACCTTTAATTCCACAACTGATACAAGTCTGCAGAAGAAATTGTGGAATTTTGGGATAGCTTTAGGTACTGCTTGTGCATACGGCATTTGAAAACATTAATTTGCTTTGTTCCGACAGACGTTGAAAATTACTTTCAGTTCAGTGAAAATGTGAAATCAAATTAATCGAAGTTAGGTAAACGGCAAAATCATCCAAGTGAATTTATTTAGTTAGTATTTATAAGAAAATTTCTTTGTTTTTTTCTGCAAACAGGGCTATACATTTTTATATTAAATTTTGAAACTAAGTATTTCATGGAGTTACTTTGCGTTTAAACTTGGAACCCCAACAGGGTGACACATTTCCACGTACTCGCTCTACAAAAATAATCTTTGTGATTACTAAAAGAAGTGTTACAATCATAGATAGGAGGAGTAGGAAGAGAGCGAGTAGGTCGCCGATTAGCTCAGTGGGTTGGAGCGCGTTGTTAGGATCGCGGCGACCCGGATTCGATTCCCGGCCGGCGGCATTTTACGGCGTTTAACATTTCAGAATTGGGATAGGCAACCCGCGTGCTATGAGAGAACGGCTGGCGGAGAGCACAAGAGGTGCGTTGTGCGTAGCAGGTTCGCGTCGCGTGCGCTGAAAGTAGCCAGTGGCTGGGGTAGTCGAGGACGGCTAGCTTGTCAGGATGGGCCGAACTGTTACAATCATAGGTAAATATAGACGAGTAGGAAGAGAGCGAGTAGGTCAGTGGTTTGGAGCGCGGGATTAGGAACGCGGGGACCCGGGTTCGATTCCCGGTCGGCGGCATTTTTACGGCGTTTAACAGAAGTGTCTTGCCCACAGTTATATTTATGAAAGATTATACTTTCAATTGAATTTTCATAATTAGAATTATGATTTTTATTAAGACAACAATTCATATAGTTTTCAATATACATACTATGTATGTATTTATTTTGTGGTTGAAGAAACTCGGCAATAACCTATTCGGAGAATAATAAACTTAAAGCTAACATCCGGCCGAACTTGACAATATGAGAATACCTGAACCTGCCAGTAAGGAATTGTTATATGTACATAATAAGTGTTGCTGATTATTTTATTTCCTTTCTTTTGTTTCTTTCTATTTTTGCGTTTTTCGTGTGGCGGATTGCAGGCAGAAATTTTAAAGTGTGCAGGTCAAGAGGTAGAGCGTTTATTTAAACTAGTTAGCCATATATGCGAGACAGATGAGATTCCGGAAGATTGCAAAAGGAACATCATAGTCACTCTGCCAAAACGGAAAGGTGCGGATAAGTGCGAAAATTTTAGAACTATCAGTTTAACTTCACACGCGTCAAAAAGTTTAACTAGAATTTTGCAAAGAAGTTATCCAGCTCATAAGAAAACTTCCACAGTTACACCTATTTATTTCCTATTTATTTTTTCTTTTTCTGGAAACTTTGGCGTACTATATCTGGGATGAGAAGCACTTTTATCCACAGGATATATTTTTCTAAATAATGTACCTACTCGATTTTTATCCAAAAAGTTATGGCAGAACTTATGTTGCGGTAATTCCCGAGAAAATTCAACATATTGATACGAATTTTTGCCCCGCAAGCGACGCTCATGGTTATGAGTCATGCTGTCTGTCTACATCAACCGCCGCTGATTTATTACGGCGTTACCTTGACGCCTGTTTATGACTCCCTAAAAGTTCGAGAAATACGAGAATATTAGAAGGCAACAACTATAAAATGGGAAGCAAGAAGCCGAGAGGACAGTTTTTAGTTTGGAAGTTTGAAACGAATAAGAGCGATAGAACCGGGCGATTACCTATACGAGTGTAGGTACGAGTATATCTGCCCTCACAATTGCCGCTCTTTTATAGGTTGTTTTTAATTGTTGTTCGCTTTGTTGGAAGTTATTTTGAATCCATTGTGCCCGTCAAATAACGCATGCGGATGCTTCAGGTCTGATATCTTGAAACAACAAATTGCTTTAAAATTTCCGTGATTATGTACGAAACTGGTGTGATTTTAAAAATAGACAATAATTCGGCTTTTCAAAAGCGCTATTATGCGCGCCAGAACTCTTGTGCGAAATCTCCAAATATAACGATTACGTTTTGTCGAATCTCCTTGGCCAAATATTTTCCGGGACCATAACCGATTACGCTACAAGGTAATGATAGTTACCTCTATACCGTTCACCTCTACAAATTTCAAGCGCGTAAAAATAAACCCATGCGTACCGCAGATACACTAATTCGCCAAAATACATCCGTCACGCTCTCGGGAAGTGGCACCCAGCCGCATGGAACAATGAGATATTTTACTAGGTACCTATGTGTGCAAGTTCTAGCAGTACGTCGTACTGCGCACAACGCGCACCGCGACGCAGAACAATCATAAACAATAACTGTAGTACACGTGTAAATCAGAATTCAAACAGTATAGTAAAAAGTTTTTTTTTAATTATCAAAAGTAAGTTGTCCTACAAGTTCCAGCAAATGCTAAAGTGTGCAGATGTGCGTAGTATTTGGATAAGTATTACCTACAATATTTTACAGTGACACATAACTGCAACTAAAAAACGTGAGTAAATTGTTATTACACTAAAATCATTATACGACAAAGAGTTTAACAAGATTAATTATTACTTAATTGCGCCATTTAAATTTCATTTCCTTGACCATTTGTTCATATCTTGGGTGCATAAGACTTGTTATTATAACAGATAAAATTTACATTTAAAAATACATAATTGTATTTTGAAAAATGGAATTTGCAGAGCACATAAACTCAAAATTATGTAAAGTAGCACCAATTAGGGAATATAACAATGACAATTTTTGTCTCTGTTGAATATTTACAATGACAGTAATTATTGGCAACAGTAAGTTCTCACTGGCGAAGTAAAACATTCTGCGTGTAAATTGTTATACAGGGTTTACTTTTATGTTAATTGAAACGAAATGCCATTTAGCTTCTACTGGGTAAAGAAAAATATGGACGGGCCTATCACCATTTACTCTTTGTACATAATCATGCATTACCCTTCTGTCCTTATAAATCTTTGGGCACTTCGACAAATCCTTTTTCTACCGGTAAAGCCAGAAGACCCGAATTGTCTTTCCCTGATACTTTTTCACTCTTCTCAAATCTTTCTTTGCAAAATTCGGGTTAAAATTTTTAGTGTTATGGAGTTCCGTTAGTATAATCTTCTGGAATCTCGCTAGTCTCATACAACTGACTCAAATAAACTAGCTATTATTTCTTCACCCACATTTTAAGATTTCTGCCTGCAATCTGCAATACATCTGTATCTGGCGCTCTATTTATTTCTTAATTTTTTAATGTTACTGAAAGTTCTCCTGAGTATTATTTATGTTCGCCAGTCTTCCCTAGTCTGAACTTACCCCCACTTCTTTGCGTATATGTACATATTATCATTTCCAAATATTTTCCCAATTTACCGCTGGAGGTAGAAAAGCAGCACTACCATAGAAGACCTTTATGGAAATAGCTTTCTTTTTAAAGATGAAGAACTAATCTATGTTTCCGTTTTGTTTTTTTCAGCGTCTTAATTTTTTCTTCTATAACTTGAGAATGTTAGTCACCTTTACCCTCCTTTTTGACATTTATAGCCTTTAAAACTAAAGTTTGAAAAACCAAAAACAAGATTTAAGCTTTGTGGGAAAACCTGAAGGTACTTTAAATCAGCTCAATGCATAGGTATTATCACAGCATAAAACAGCAGAACAGCTCTCCCTTAATTTTCTAGCTCGCGCAGCGTAGCCCGCGCAACTTCTCAGGCTACGCACGTGTTCTTTTTCGTCCATCGCCGAGTTAATACCAGTGTCAAGCCGATTGATAAAACGCCGCGGTAGAAAAAAACATACAGTTGGAGGTCACAGCTAAACGATGATGTATAATTTCTAACCGCACAAATAATTGTCCATGCGTTTATAAAATGAGTTAATTTAAAAGGCTCAAAAAACAAAAAGCAATAAAGTCGACAACTACTTGATGTAAATAAATATAACAATTACTACTCGAGATAAAAATAAGTTTCTGTTCATTGTTATTTTATAATTAGATATTCATGGAAGTCAGTGACCGCGTGATCAATATAGTACTCCATAATCGCAACAGCGTCATATGCAAATGTATTGCATGTAGGTACAAAAGATCAATACACATGTAATCTCATCACGCACAAAAATGCGGATCAAAAATTCATCTGCGATAAAAACTGTCAGTCGAGACGGTAGATAAGTACCTAGCTAAAAACCACATACAATTAAGTTAATCTAGCTTGCTAATTAATGATCATTTAAGTATTTAATGCCACAAAATAAACTGTGATTTGAATTATTAAGGCAGAATATATTTTATGTAAATAAGGAAAATTGCATTCGCTAAATTATTCAATTAAATCAGACTGCCACTGCTGGGGTAAATTTGAAGAACTAATGACGAGGGGATGCGTTTTAGGATGTAGTCAAACTGTAGCATCCTAAATGGATGTAAGGACATTATTTAAGTTTCATTATTTGTTTAAATTTCTCAAGATGTGTAATCTTGCAGCGCACGTGCGTCCCATTTTTTGCTATTTTAAATGAAACGTCATAAAGTTTGCTTCATTTTCGGATTCCTTGATCGAATTACTCTGATTATAAAAGATAATTTTTGACTAAACTTAAAATTCTCTAATTCTAAAATTTTTTTGTTATCGATATTTCTTTTTTGACAGTTGCAGAGCAATTTTTTAAAATTAAATATCTTGGGATTAAATGAAGCTGCAGCAGTGACATTTTGGTGGAATAAAAGCAATATGTAGGAAAAGTTCAAAAGTATTGTAGTGTATAACGCAAGCTATTACGTGGCCAAATTAGCAAAATTTCGAAACTCCCTAACTTTTTTACTTCAAATGGAACGCTACGGTTTTTAGACCATTTTTAATTAGCGTATGAAACTTTTTTATTATTCAATGTGGCGACGTGGGTGAGGGGCGGAAAGTTCCCAGTTGTGTCCACCTGCCTTATTTGAAAACTATTTGACGTACAGAAGCACAAAATTTGGTATTTACATAGCCTTCACGACCATAAACTAGACCCTGTTTAATTTGTGTTCACGACTGCAATTAACGACAAATAAATTTCATCAAAATCGGCTGAATGATTCTGAGATAAGCGGCTCAGAAATTCGTGACTAGCACGTAACCTTTATGTTGCAAGCAGAGATGATACTTAAAATTCTCTAATTCTAAATTTTTTTTGTTATCGATATTTCTTTTTTGACAGTTGCAGAGCAATTTTTTAAAATTAAATATCTTGGGATTAAATGAAGCTGCAGCAGTGACATTTTGGTGGAATAAAAGCAATATGTAGGAAAAGTTCAAAAGTATTGTAGTGTATAACGCAAGCTATTACGTGGCCAAATTAGCAAAATTTCGAAACTCCCTAACTTTTTTACTTCAAATGGAACGCTACGGTTTTTAGACCATTTTTAATTAGCGTATGAAACTTTTTTATTATTCAATGTGGCGACGTGGGTGAGGGGCGGAAAGTTCCCAGTTGTGTCCACCTGCCTTATTTGAAAACTATTTGACGTACACAAGCACAAAATTTTGTATTTACATAGCCTTCACGACCATAAACTAGACCCTGTTTAATTTGTGTTCACGACTGCAATTAACGACAAATAAATTTCATCAAAATCGGCTGAATGATTCTGAGATAAGCGGCTCAGAAATTCGTGACTAGCACGTAACCTTTATGTTACAAGCAGAGTTGATACTTGGCCGTTTATTTATTAAGGAGCCTGATTTGGTACTTCTTTTTCAAAAAATTTAAATATTTGAAAAATCGTTATTTTATGCATTGGGACGCTCAGTCGGATTTGGTCCAATTGCAAAGAAATTCAAACATATTTCCGAGTTTTGACTACACTTTCTCAAGGAAGTCAGAAGACAGAGGAAATTACTTTTCAAATATGTTCATTTATCATTTTAGGAACTTCAAGAATTACGATCCAAAAACAAATAAATCACCAACACCGGAAGCAACGACATTTACGTACATTTTTGCAATAATGTAAAAATAGCTTGTTGTAACTGTACATTTTGGTTAGTGATTTATTAAGTAGGTGCTGCATTTACTCCAAGAAAAACTATATTTTAACCGTTAGCGCAATATCGTTACATTTCTCGCCGGGCGTTTAGAAAAGTAGACTCATTTTAAAGCAATTACTCTACTTTTACGTAAATTAGTAATATTAGTTTGTGGAACTATAGTTTTACGCCCACTTTCTCATAAAAACAAAGATGATTACGTACACTGAGCAAAATAAAATTGCTTTATTCTACTAAAAATTAAGGCATAATTATGTATTTTTTATTACTTTCAGAACAAACTCTATAGGTCTAGAAGAATGAAAATATATACTCGTATCTATGCCATGTAGGTATCTGTTGAAGTGAAACTTCTTTTGTCTCGATAGAGTAAGTTCCTGGTGTTGGCAAATGCGAGCGTCACGAAAAGTGAAACGAATGGAGTATGAGAAGACGGGCAGAGGAGAAAGGGAATATCGAACGCCCCACTCTTTCTCTCAGGCAAACGTCAGTGAAGCGAGACCTGTGGCAAGACCACAGCGTTTCATTTCTCGTGACGCCGCCCCACTCTTTAGCCACGCGCTGTTTCTCTCAGGCAAGCGTCAGTTCATTCCCCTAATAACGTTGAAGTTTCACTTCTACCGCGTGTGGCGACCACGCGCCCAGTTTTTATTGTTTATAAGTAAACAAACCAAGAACGAGGAGAAATAAATGGCCGGTCAAGTCCCTTTATACCAAATTCGTTTGTATATAGCGAGTTCCGTAACAGCATCAATTACAAGAGTCTCTAAAGCGCTTATCTCAGAAACCACTGGACCAATTTTGATGAAATTTATTTGTCCTTAATAAATTGCAACCCTGAAGAGTATGTAGTACCTATGTGAATTCCCAATTGCATGCTTCTACGCATCAAATAGTTTCCAAATGCGGTAGGGAAACGTCACCGTATTGAACTACATATGTATAATTTTTTTTAATGTTTCATACTTTACAATATGTTATTCATACCCGCATTTTCAAAAAAAAATCGCCTCTTTTCGACGTGCAGAAACGGCCTTTAATACACGGCCAACGACAATTTATATTTGTCCCGGTTCGGGCCATCAAATAATTAATATGTAAATTTCATTATAATTGCAGCCGAAGGCATTCTATGAATGTCTTTGATTTAGGGCTGATATAGAAACCTGACAGATAGACCAGTCAGAATAATAGGGTGCCGTTTTGTACGGACCCATTACTTGATAAATTACTAATGTTTATACTCTTTTTCAGATAACAAACCCAACAATAAAAATACATACTAAGTAGAAGATAATAAGAAATAAAGGTAGGTAAGCCAATTTTACTATAGGTTGCGTTTCACTCTAACGCAAGATACATAAATACACTACGTTTCTTTGTACGTAGGGGGTTTGCTTAAACTCGATTGCATTAAATATAGCGATAATAAAAACAAAGGCCAATTTTATGTCATGACAAATTTCAAGGAAAATTACAGCATTTTCATATGAAGGCAAGTTGCAAAATAAACATACATTGCAATGAACGTCTTGCCGCAATCTTCGACATATTAACATATAAAAACACAATTGCGCGCCTGGAACATATTTTACGCCAACAGATTGATTGACGTACTCCACACCCACTGGTAGAAATGTGAAATTAAAACCGCAACATTTTCGTTATTTACTTCAACAGAATTTCATGGAAACACTCTGTTACCTACAACGTAAAGAGCTATGCAGTAAAATACGTGGGCGATTCAAATATTATTGTCCCTGACATAGAAGCAAACGACTTGAAAGGGTGTATTGTTTATATTTCAACATAGTCCCCCTAAGACGTTGACACATCTGGTATAACGATGCTCAAGAGCTTTAACACCCTCAGAGAAAAATGTTTTGTTTTGGGCTGCAAACCATTTGTTCACCTTCAACATTACCTTCTCACCGTCATGAAAGTGAGTCTAACGAAGGTGCTCTTTGAGTTTGGGGAACAAATGTTGGTCACTAGCGGTTAAATCTGGAGAATAGGGCGGTTGCTCGAGAATTTTGAAGCTTGCATTATGAACTGCGGCCATCAAAACACAGCTCTTGTGGACAGAAGAGTTATCTTCATAAACCAGAACGCACCACGTGCGAGTTTTCCCTCCTTTTTCTGTAATGGAATCGCACAATTTTGAAATTAGAGCAGCATAACATTGCCCAGATATAGTGTGATCAGGTGGTAGAAAGTTTGCAAGGATAATTCCCTCGACATCCCAAAAAACTGGCTGTCTGTGGTCTTCCCAGCAGATGTTGTTACACGAAACATTCGAGGGGGTGCTTAACCCTTGTGCCTTCATGCCCTTTTGACTCAGGATCATAGAGGTGAACCCAGGTTTCATCCACAGTAACGAATCTTGCTAGGAAGTTTTCAGGACCTCGGTTTATAATGGCCAAGTTCGTCTCTGAAGTGCCCTATCGAATATGCTTTTGTGCTGGCGTCAACATTTTCAGTACCCATCGTGCAGACACCTTTTTGAGCCCCAATTCTTCGTGTAAAATGGTTTCAACACTGCCTATTGAAAACCCACAAGTCTGAGCTATGAATTTCAGTGATTCGTCTATCTTGCAGGACCTTGTCATGGACCAACTCAATGTTTTCTTAGGAAACAACAGTTTTCAGACGTCCAGCACCTGGAGCTTGTTCACAGGTCTCTGCCTGGTCCAGTTCTTTACCACCTGCTACGAAGGTGCAGATTCACCCAGTACTTATACCATATCCACATGAATTTCTTGCCGTGGAAAACCTTTCTTGCCGAGATATTTGATAACCGCTCGGTTCTCAGATTTGCCCATTTCGTAAAAATGGACAACATCTTGTAACAATCGGCTTTTTAACTTATTAATAACGCAATGCAGTGACATACACCAACGAAAGTTTATGCGACTTGTCACAAATAATTGCAATTAAGTGATACTAATGACAAATGTTTAAATTTTAAATCAAGGCCTAATATTTGAATTGCCCACGTATGTTTAGGATTTTACACGGTAAGGTTATTATTATTATATTTATCTTCAATCCAGACACACAAACAAATGTAAACAACGCGACATCACAAGACACCCTAAAAAATTAAATCCCAAAAAGCAGCCAGGTAATACCATAAACTACTGTTGTTGGATTAGCAGTCGCAAGATGACTCATTTGCAAGGGTGTCGCAGAACGGGGCACTTGAGTGAGCATGTGAGCACCCAACTCACCACGTTCGCTCTATTTAAAAAAACTGGGTGCGTGGTCGCCATACGCGGTAGAAGTGAAACTTCAACGTTAATAGAGGAATTGAGGAATGAACTGACGCTAGCCTGAGAGAAACAGAGCGAAGCATCAGACAGCGTGGCTAAAGCGTGGGGCGGCGTCACGAGAAATGAAACTTATTGACGCATAAAACGATAAAACCATAAAAGAGAGCGTGGCTAAAGAGTGGGGCGTTCGATATTTCCTTTCTCCTCTCTCAGTCTTCTCAGACTGCTCCCCTCCATTCGTTTCACTTTTCGTGACGCTCGCATTTGCCAACGCAGGAACTTACTCTACCGAGACAAAAGAAGTTTCACTTCAAAAAACGCATAGGTATCACAGTTTGAAGTCGGGGTCTATTTAAGCGCCCTTCCAGGTTTCCCCGCAGGTTGGCGCTCGGTAAAAGCTACTCGTTCATTTGCGTTTTATGTTCATTTTCCCCATCGAGGATACGCACTGGAAACTCCGTTCCTATTTGGATGATCTTTCCAACTATGTCATAGAAGAACACTCGGCTCTTTTCTCGTCGACGTTTAGTATGATGCACGCCAACGATCAATGCTCATATGCAATGGAGCTTGGGGCTTGATAATATACTGCTTGAAAGAGTTCAGTCAAGTGTGACTCCCATGTAGATCTACGGATTCTTTTCATCCCCGTGACCCAACATTATTATACATGTAACTGGAACATTTTTTAATAAAAAAAAACAATACGCATGGAGATATGAACCATAATCCGCAGGCTCAAGGTATCTTTCGAGAAATTGCAAATTTTTACCTGACTTAGAAATGTATTTTTGATTTTTTCTCCTATATCTTGTTAGCAATTCTTTTCTTCTAGATAAGTTTTCGGTTCGGAGACTGGTTGAAGCGTACTTCCATCCTTTCCTATCTCATTTCTCCAAAACTAGAACACCCTACCATCGTAAACTATTTGCTTCTAGTATGTAGCGAACCTCATAAAAGGTGTCCTACCGTCCTTTCTCTATTTTTGTGTTCCATTTCTTAATATTCAATAATATAACGCACACGGCACAAACAAGAACACATAGCAGGCAGGTATAGAATACCGTTTAATAAATGGTTTTTTACCTATTAAGTTTCGCTGTGCCTATTAACTCTGTAACGGAAAATTTTATATTGTATGGAAGTACATACATTAAATGCATCGTAATTTCGTAATACGTGTTTCTGGGTACGAAACCTTACAATTATAGGAATCGTATTAATTTGCAAGAACAGGTGAGCAGACACGTGGAAAATATTTTTGATAAATTTATTTATTTATTAAGTCATAAATAAGTACGAATCTCAAGAAATTACATTTTTCTCCATTACGTAATCGAGTTGAAACAAACCTGAAGTCCAAGTGCATATGCAAGTTCAAACTTGAACTGAAATTATAGTGAACAACAATCTTATAAATATAGGACGCACCAACCTTACTGCAGTAGGTATATTTCAAAAGGTAAAAAAAAATCAATCAACTCACTAGAACACAGGTAAATAATTCGTCATAGGTATTTATTATGATGACGAATTCGCTAGTCTGAAATGTAGATCAAGGTCGACTTCCTTTTAGGTGTGCAAAGTCAATGTAGTAGGACTTAAACTCAACAAAAATAGTGATATGCACGGAGTTTAAATTTTTTAATAGCAGCTTGCATTTTTCCAATTTATTAGAAATTGAGCTCATTTGGCAATTGGCAAAGTAACTTTATGAATATTGGCCAGTGCCACAGGCCCTGTGGAAACGCTCATACATTTATTCCGCGCGCACAAAACCGGGATTCCAAAACTGGTCGATAGAACAAAGCAATTTTCTGCGAATGCGCATCGACCAGCTGGTTTCCCTCAAACAGCTGACAGCGCCCGTCCCGCCGCGTCCTTCGCCTATGGTAATCAGCTGGGCACTGTGCGCTCAGCCAGCTCACTTACGCTGCCGTACCTTATTATATGTCAAACATTCAGTTGTGCTCCGAACTTGAACTGCTGAAGTAGGTACCAACGACAATAAAACGTAAGCTTTTTTGAGGATTGTTTATTTATGAAATTAGCACGCCAAAATAAGAAAGTGTTTCATAAAATTGCAAGCGCGCGAAAGTGTTCAAAATCCAACCAGGTTTTGTACTGCAAATTACCAAGTGCGCACGAAATATAAACAAAGCAGGCCAGACTACTTGGCTTTTTTCCCGTCGTATCTAAAGTAGCACGGCACGATTTCATCATCCTAGGAAGTTTCCAGTACCTACCTAGGGCCATTGGAATAATAATTATTGTGGGGTATGATCCAAGAATTTTTGTTGCTGTTAACTTTCGAAAACTTAAGTACGTAACTATTAATTCTGGACATTTCTTGCTGGAATCATAATATTTATGTAGGTACTCACTAAAATTTAACGCCCCCCCCCCATATTGCTTAGAATGTAGAGATTGACACTAAATGGCGTTTTTCTTAATTTTGAACGAGGGCAAGAGATGAAACACCATCTACTTGACGTATTTCCAGATACTGCCAAGTAAAATTCGAAAGTTCAAAATTGTTGAGTAACACTTGGCATTTCTTACCTTACAACTTGAATTTAGAAACAATAATTTCATGAATTAAGTGCTCCGGAGCGCAAGTGAGATCTCGCAAAAACAAAGTTTATCCTTCGCGCCGCCCATAAATTCGAGCAAGTCGTTACTTGCTTCTAAAAACTGCAGAATTTTGCCGATTTAATGTCAGGATTTTTATTTAACCGTGATCTCAGCAAAATCTCATTAGTATAATGACGGCTTACCTTCGGTCTTTTATAAATGGTTAAACAGACCGGCTACAAGTTTTTTTCTTTTATTATAATCCGACTTTTATAAACGCGCAGTTGAAACTAGTAATAGGTACATAGGTACCTACATATTTTTCTAAAGGCTTTTAAAATTCAAAATCAACAGACGTATTTGTAAATCAGTTTTTTTATCGCTGAAATCAATCTTTCAATAAAAAGATTTATTAACCATATTGCCAATTTGAAAAAAAAATGTGCGGCGTTGCCAATTGCGCCGTACTTGTTAGTTTTCAGTGCTTACGGTCAAATACATTCAAGGAATTGATAAAACTCAAAGGTTTAAAGTAAAAGAGAATTTTTTAAATTTTGGTAATGAATAAAAACTCTTTTGTATTTGCTTTCAAGTACAAGTTATCATTAAGTCTGGGCGACATATGGAACGCCCTATATCTCCTGTTTTTTTTTCAATTTTACGCAAAATTCTACTAGACTAATTTTGTTTAATAAGCCGTATGTCTAAAAGCATCCGTTTCCTGTTAAATTTGACAGATGCAGGACCAACTTTAATTTTTAGAAGATGCTACTTTTTTCTTACCATTATTGAGGCCAACAAGGAAGTTGGAAATTGGTGTCCAACACAAAAATTTTCAGATTTATAGCGTTTTTCAAATTATGTTTTCACTAGGTGTAGGAATCACAGAAGTCTTCTAAATGAGGTCAAAACTGTGTTACTTTGTAAGGAAAAATTGGCATATTAAATTTGAAACATCTCTGTACATTTTATTCTTATACTTGCATTGTAATGATCTAATTTCTACATTATGCATCCAGAATAATATTTTTTTTCTGGAACACGCTAGACACACAGTATTCGTCTGATCCCAATATTATGGGATCTTCCATTACCATTTAGAAGATATCTGCAAAACCTCATTTGAGAGTGAATACACTTTGAAATATTTTTGGATAGAAAATATGAAGAATGAAGAAGTGTTACCAACACAAACGATTAGCATAAAAAACTAAGAATAAAAGAATGGTATTGAAGCCCTTGCAAGATTGTATGTACCGGGTGCCCAAATAAGAAAGGATGCCGGCCATATCTAAGGAACCGTTCGTGGTAGAGCTATGGGAAAGAAAAAATAATAGTAAAGTGGCCAAGAGAAATCGCTGGAAATTATTTTCAAGTTTCTAATTTTGCTGCTAGAGGGCGTAATAGTCATAGTCGACAAGAAAAACATGGTTTTCTCTAAAATATACCCAGATAAAGTAGATCAAAAATACGAATATTGCAATCTTGAATATATTTTGTATAATTTTGGTTTACCACTTCTTGCTCTAACTTCTAACTCATCAAATAGCAGCGGAGGGGGTAGGGGAGCATCTGGTTGTGGAGATGCTTGTAACTTCGGTTTGTTTTAACCGAATTTAGCAAACTTAGTCTCGTTGAAAAGAGCCATCTTCCTTTAATCAGATACTTATGTAATTTAAGTTATTTTTGCTCTGTAGTGATCGCTAGAGGGCGTTGTTTGAAAAATCAGCAAACTTTCAGATTTTCTTGTAAATTTTAAATGGAACGGTATAATAATTATAAATTAATTAAAAAGAGGACAAAATAACGAGAAAAACAGTGAAAACCGCACATTGATATCTTTTTTCTAACCGGAGATATGGACAAAAGAGTTTTAGGGGCGGGAGGACGGGTTAATTACTAACCTTTATACGTGCTACAGAATTTAAAAGACATTTTGAAAATACATATCATAATCATTAAAATTATATGTTGCTTCTTCGTGGTCGTTTTATATGTGGAAATGACCAATTTTTAAAGCTAAAACCTAAAATACCTATATTTTAGGTATTAAAATATACTCTTGTAAATTGCAATATTTATTATGAATTCTTAAGAAGATAACCCCACACGCCAAAAGACAATGACACAGTCATTAAACTCAACACATATTTCGCTGACAAAGTCAGCGTCCTCAGGGGTGTACTGTGTAACTGTCTTTTGGCGTGTGAGGTTAACTTATTAAGAATTCATAGTGAATTGACGCCAAAGTTACTGATCCAACCACTGTGTGCGCAATATATTTATAAAACAAGATGGCGTTGAAACAAAAAAATTCAGCACAATGTCAAGTGTTTGATATCTACAAATATCTTAAATTTTCAGAAGATGGGAGACTTTCTCCAAACTATAGTAAAAGCTATTTTATCATATTTGTATAATTTTTATATTGGCACCAAAGCATACACAAGTTTATCAACACTACATAATAAATGCAAATGTTGAACCGGGTGTTACCAACAATTTTTGCCCCCATTCTCCCAATCTCCTAACACTAATTTGTTTATATCTCCAGTTAGAAAAAATATATCAATGCGCGGTTTTCACTATTCCTTTCATCATTCTATCATCTTTCTAACTAGGTTATAATTATTATACCATTCCATTTAAAATTTTCAAGAAATTTTGAAAAGTTTGCTGGTCTTTCAAACAGCGCCCCCTAGCGATCACTGCAGAAATAAAGGAACCCAGCTCATAAAAACATATAATTAACCGAAGAGAGCCTTCTTCAACGAGACCAAGTTTGCCAAATTATGTTGAACCAAACCGAAGTTACAAGCACCTTCACAATCAATCGTTCCCCTTCCCCCTCCGTTGCTATTTGATGAGCTAGAGCAAGAAGTGGTAAAGCAAAATTATACAAAATATATTCAAGATTGCAATATTCGTATTTTTGATACACTTTATTTGGGTATATTTCAGAGAAAACCATATTTTTTTGTCGACTATGACTATTACGCCCTCTAGCAGCAAACTTAGAAACTTGAAAATAATTTCCAGCGATTTCTCTTGGCCACTTTTATTATCATTTTTTCTTCCCCATAGCTGTACCATGAACGGTTCCTTAGATATGGCCGGCATCCTTTCTTATTTGGACACCTGGTACATACGACTGTCCCCATAATTAAATACATATAACTGTAGCCCGATAAACTTTTTACGGAATTATTGTGCATCTATTGCAATTATTGTTCATTGTTTTTCCAGAAAATGTTTAACAGCTTAGCCAACTACCTGCTGGGTACAATCACTAACACACATAACGAAACAGCGGCGGGCGTAGTGGAAGAAACTAACGTAAGACTGAGCACTGCAGCAGCTGCGGAGGATGACTGGGTGCTTGTTAGTCATGACAGTGAGGGCAATTCAGAATTGAGTTCAGACGATGAAGATTTCGATATCGAAATTGCAGGGAATATAACACCACTGATCACTAGAAGCAGCTCAACTTCTTCCCTGCCATGTACCACAATGGAGGAATCTTGGTTCGTGACCCCTCCTCCCTGTTTTACATCGGCAGGGCCAATCCATATGGAGACATCCCCATTGGAAAATTTGCTTATAGAACATCCAAGTATGAGTGTCTACCAGCATTCCCAGCATTACGCAATGTTGCTGATAAACAGAAGGCGCAACTCCATTCCTATACAAAGCACTCCTGATGAAGAGGTCAAACAACTACTGGTTGAACTTGTCACTCCAATTATAGAAGAGGATTTTCGTAGAGACGCTATGCTGTCACAACCACCTCCAAGAAACAACCACAGTATCCTCCAACGGCAAGAAAAGCAGATAATTAAAAACAAGCAACAAGCGCAAAAGGTAAGGACACTTTTCCACCTTGCAGAACTTATACTATGTTAAAATAATCCACCAATACATGATTTGTTCATAACGAGTGTAAAAAAACTGGGAGGTGATTGAGGAAAAGAAAATATGAAGAAAAGTTTTTAAAAAACATATGTTCTCTAAAACTACTTCCAAAAAGTTTCAGAAAAAAGTACGGCATATTTTTAATATGTATCTCTAAACCACAAGCTGCTGTTTAATTAAAATTTTGAGGGTGATTATCCTTTGTACTGCCGTCCTAAGAACAGAGGTTCTATCTGCAAAATACCCATTTCGAGAAAAATGAGTTTATGTGTTTGTGATCAGATCTTAAAGACTTCTGGTATTCAATTTAAAAGCGAAGCATGTGACTGCTTCGTAATAATGTGTGATTGTAATACCTACCTTTTAAAGGAATTTGAAATCATACTTTGATTTTTATGGTAGTTACGACAATAAATTCAAGGATCACGTTGCAAAATAGGTAACTTTATTTGTCGTATCTACATAACTTTAAGTACGTAAGTACAAAAAATCAAAATAAATTCCAAGAACAAATGAAAATAAGTATTTTTTAATTAGATTCTTAAAATTAAAAAAGTTTAACTGTCTAGTCATCATCAATATTAGAGTTAACATTGTCATTTGTAGGTAGCTCTTCCCAAAATTTTAACCGATTTTCTGGAATGTGTCCTCTTATTTATCAAATTGATATTTCGTTCTGAAATGATTCCCCGATATTGGGATTGCAGAGCTGGCTTTTTCAGTTCACTCTTTACATATTTCTGGTTAAATATGTTTCCAATATCTTTGAATTCTTCAGAAAATTTTATTTTATACGCAAATTGAGTTTCACCTCTTTTAAAACAAAGCGCGACGATAAATTCGCGAGGCAAGTTTTTGCAATTTATACCTACTTTGATCTGTAATCTGTGAATTGATAAAATTGCCCTAAATTCATTTGTATGATACCAACTTTTCTTGAATTTGCATTTTGTACCGCAGAAACGAAATCGTCAAAATCAAAAAAGTGTTTTTTTAATGTTTTAAGGATGACTCCACTTGATGGTGGAACGCATCTGCAGCCATAAAAGTGTGCCCGGGCTCAAAATACTTAATTACTAAAGTATCCAGATAAACTTCTACCACTTTTCACTTACTTACCTTCTAAATTTATTACACAGGTTCACAATTACAAACAGTTACATGTTACAAAGTTTGTAACTGATTGTAATACAAACTATAAATGGAATGAACATGACAAACTATCACTGTGTAGTTTTAGGTTATGTTAGGATTAACATAACCTCAATTTTATATGAGTTGTACTTAACTAAATTGTCCTAAGTGTTATAGTTAGGACTTTTGTACTTAGTACAACCACAATAAATATACATTTTTCACAAACCCCTAAGCGTGAGAGTCTTAACTTGCAAAAAGAATATCAGTTAGGACAATATGGTTAAGTAAACTACACGCAGGACAAATTGTTTTAGGAGCAGTGGTCATGTGCACACTTAGGACAGATATTTTAGCAACTTACTGGCTTTATTAGCGAAGATAGGACTTTCTAACTTTGTAGAGAGCTGTAAATTATGTAGTTGTTTACAATGGCCCCAAAAAGCAAAATTCGCGAATTTTGCTCTGTTCTTAGGACGGCAGTGTAGAGCTTTATTGTTTTTTAAATTTTCGCTTTTTTACAAACACCGGTGGTGCTGTTACAAGGTGGAGATTTCACTCCTTTGGCTTTAACGATCTTATGCCATTGGTTATCAATGAAGTTAGAATTTTTAATTTTGCATTTAATTCAACTTCAATTCTTCCATGCAACTCTTAGCTTCCGAGAAAAATAACACTTTGTGCATTCTTGGTGAAAAGATTATCAACAATTGATTGCTTGAAAACTACAGTAATGTTTAACTGTAACGAACCTGCTTGTAGTGAACCTTTGCACATAACGAACCTTTATTGCCATAAATCCAGTGTAATTTTTCCTCGAATTTTTCCCTGTTTAACAAACTTCGATACAACGACCTTTCCTTCATATGTAGCGAACTGTTTTTATATTGTAAATTTGCAAACTTATTACTTACAACGATCTGCCGAACACAAAATGGGGAATCCAATAAAATCAAATTGTACACAGGTGCGACCTTCGGCAAGCTAAAAAATTCAGTAAAGTAATAATATGGCAGCGACAAATGTAAAGTTACATTCTCAATAGGCCGGTGGTATCAATTTTTATACAGGATGTTTAATTTAAGGGAGTGACTACTGAACAGTCCGCCGGTCACTTCTAAATTTTGTTCCAGGACAGTCGACACAATATCAGTAAAATGACGTTTAAGAACTTCGTTATTAAAAGCCATCGCCAACATTCTCGGTGGGTGTTCGGGTTTGGTACAAAGCTGTCATTTTGTTCTCCTACGGCCACACGAGTTCTGCGCCCGCTCCGGTCCGCATTTCTTGCTTGTTTCTACATCATCTTTTTGCCAAAAAATGCGTGTGTCTGGTGCGAAAGGGCAAGTAAGGGTCTATTTTAAAAAAGCGTTCTCTCAGCTTTAGTTTTTTTACACTTCCAAAATGCCAAATATAGGTTACATTCTGTAATGCGCAAGCGGCCGGACTGTGCAGTAGTCACTCCCTTAATTTAAGCGTACCAGATGAGGTTAAGTTTGTTTTTTCTTATGGCCGCCATATTGGTACTGGTCATATTCGAGTAGACGGTTTCAAGAGCTTTTCAGTCATGTATAATAGTCCGCATAAAAACCTTCAGTTAACAATGAAAATCGAAAAATGTTCCTTTAAGATTAACAGTCCATTAAGAATGCCTCTCTAGCAAGCTATGGAAAACAAAGCATTATGTTTATTATGACAACAATTAAATAAGACAACTTAATTATCGCAGGTAAATGTAGTTCAGAGCATTTGGTTGCACCTCTTCAAAATACACATAGGGTTCATCAGTATCTAAACAATTTATTTGGTGAGAAATGGATAAGTATGTTTCAAATTTATGATTGTAATAAGTTACACCCAACGTATTTTTAATATACAGGGAATACAGGATCAATACATTGGCCAGCTCGCTCCCCGGACTTAACACCCCTAGATTTTTTCTTGTGGGGTTACATAAAAATCACGTATACAGTCAAGAATATGAAAATCAGCATGCTCTTCGGGCAGCTGTAGTGACCGCTCTTAGAGAACTTCTTCGTCAATTTTTGATAAATGCGGTCAACTCGGTGGAAACTCGATGCAGAAACTGTTTAGATGCTCACGGAGGACTTTTTGAACAATTATTGAACTAGATAAGAGAAGCTGTGGCATTCTTATAATGAACTGTTACATCTTAGGGGCAAATTTTTCGATTTTCATAGTTAATTAAAGGTTTTTATGCGGACTATTATACATGGTTGAAGAGATCTTGAAACCGTCTACTCGAATATGACCAGTACCAATATGGCGGTCATAAGAAAAACAAACTAAACCTCTGGTACGCTTAAATTAAACACCCTGTATAACAATTGATAGCACCGGCCTGTTGAGAATTTTCAACCATAACTTGCTTTACAATTTCATATCAAAATATCAACAAATAAGGGGTCTAGAACAAAAACAAAGTTTCGGCCATTTTCACTTTTTCCCGATTTTCTCAGAAACAGAAATAGTTTCCGAAGTTCTCTTGCAATATATAATAAGCAACATATTTTCCCATTTGAGCACCCTTGTAATTACCGCGGTTTAAAAGTTTCCCATACTAAACAAGTTAAGTGGGACACTGTGTATATGTATTATCATTAGCATTAACAATAGAGGTCTACAAAGGACAATCATCCCCAAAATTAATGTAATAGCTTTCGTAGTAAATCATTCTTTTCCAAAAATTCTGTCGAGATTAATTTTAGGGCATTTGTTCATTACGTAAAATCGTTTCTTCTTATTTTTAACTTCCCCTGTCTTTTACATTCATGAATTGCACCATATACAAAGCAATTTTTAAAAATAATTTACAGTTGCTTAAATGTGCATTTAATCACTCCATAGGTAGTTCATTTTATTTCATATGTATAAAATCTCGTAAACCAAAATGTTTTTGTCAGTTTGACAACAGAAAAAGTTAGCCCTAACTTTTACAACGATTTTTTTTGCTAAAACAAATCCAATTAAAACCGTCTATTTCTAGTCAAGTGTGCAAAAATAGCCAATCAAATTAAGATTACCTACACTAAATAACACCCCTATACTTAGGCCGCCCAACAGACGGAGTGATCATCCTACAAGAACGTGCTCTAGCGGGGCCAATATTAATTTATGACCACCAGTGATGTTAAATTACCGTAATTTATATTTTTGGTAATTTACGGCGGTAATTTACGATTTTTAATTACTGATATTAATTACCGTGGTAATAAATTTGTTTTGTAAATTACCGTGGTAATTTACCGTAATAAATATTGCGTAAATTACGGTAAATTATCGCATTTTACCAGTAAATTACCGTAAATTACCGTAATTTACCAGTAAATTGCCGTAATTTACCAGTGAATTACCGTAATTTACCAATAACACAGTAATTTAGCATTAGATGTTAGATGAAAAATGATGTCCCCAAAATATAAATTTTATTTGTAAAAAATATAAACAAAATTACTATAAAATATGGTAATTTACTTCGTAATTTACGGTAATTTTCCCCGTAAATTACGGTAACTAATTTTTTCTATTTTACGGTAAATAACCGCGGTTATTTACTGGTAATTTACCGGCTCACATCACTGATGACCACCGAATTGGAGTGATGCGACTTCGTTGGGTCTAAAGAAAGCGCATCACTGTGGTTCAGTCGTCCTAAATTGATAGTGGTCCTGCCTAGAGCTCATGATTGCAGGGTAATCACTCCGTCTGTTGGGCGGCCCAAGTATAGGGCACTTACTGTTTATGTCATGTTGATTGCTAAGCAACAAAAATGTAACATATTTTTTAAAGTAAATTATTTTTCATTAAATCGATATAATTTGTATGTAACTGTACAGTACATAAACATGTATATGATGTATAAAGATGTATATGGGTTGTGTTTATATTTTTGGAGCTTGTGTAATTGTGCGAATTTTATTAAAGCCCTGCATATTGGTTTATTTTAGTTAACACTCAAAAAATTGCTCATCTAATTACAGTCAAAAGATTAATTTAGTCTTTGCAGGTGCAGATACGCAGAGCTCACCAGTACCTCAAAGGAGCTCACCTTGAGCGCAACAATAAGGCTCGTGAAGTAAACACCCGCAATCGTCGCATGAGACGTGGCGAGCGTTCTCAAGGCGCAACCCGTTCTTATGCCAATAATAATCGCAAGTGCTGAGCACAACCCTGATCTCAGTCTGGCACTACTAAGGACTACCCCAGAAGCCCTTCTCAACAATAAGCCGTTTCAAATTTCTTTTATTTTTATTTTTTTAATGCAAGGGAACATTTATAAAAATCCCTTACCTTACAAGGACACAAATTATAACGGTGTGTAATGTGTCTTTGCAAATATGTGATCTGTAAAAAATTTAAACCAAAGCACCAAGTTGTGTTCAATATACAGATTTGGGTCACGTGTCGAGGGCAAATGGACGGCGACTGTACAAGTAGTCCGAAAGTGCTGAGGCATTAATCATCATTTTTCATTCTATACATAATGTCTTTCATGTTTATTTTTTATAGAATGTGCTATTTAATTATTTTCTCATAAGTTCTGTGAACCTAGTTATTTACAATTTACGTTATTTAATTAGTGGGCATTAATATTTTCAACTTCTCCAAATATTTACGATGCAGAAAATACTAGGATGGTGCATTTAATTTGCAAGAGGGTTTGCTGACAGAGTAGGTACTAAGTAAATTTGGCAAATTTGCCCACAGTTGGACTGAAGCAAATAAAATTTAAAAATTACGTTATGTATTCCCATGACTTTAAATTGTATACCTTTTACAAAAATCGCAGATGCTTTATCTCGTAACAAGT
Source organism: Xestobium rufovillosum (assembly GCA_963966045.1). NCBI lineage: Eukaryota > Metazoa > Arthropoda > Insecta > Coleoptera > Ptinidae > Xestobium > Xestobium rufovillosum. The sequence goes on along the minus strand of OZ014493.1, from coordinate 24,148,266 downwards.
ATTTTAATATTGGACATTATGAATGTAAGTTCTGCTCTTTATGGAAATATCCCTCACCAAATTTTACGCAACTATCTTCTTAAAATAAAAAGTGTTTTCTGTAAATAAGAAAATAATTATGTCTTAATAATAATCTAAGTGAATGTAACATATTTTTTTAAAAAGTAAATTATTTTTCGTTAAATCGATATAATTTGTATGTAACTGTACAGTAGATAAAAATGTATATGGGCTGTTTATATTTTCGGAGCTTGTATACTTGTGCGAATTTTATTCAAGCCCTGCATATTAGTTTATTTTAGTTAACACTCAAAAAATTACTCATAATCCTTTCGTCCATACAGAAGTTTATTTACCTCACAGTACAAAGTATTTCTTTTAAATATGTCAGCACAGTTCATAAATTAATCTTCAGAAAAGATACCAAAAGGCCTTAAACCTACAGTTAATATGTACGTATAGGTGTTTTTGAAATTGCCATTCTGCTATTATTGTTTTTAAATTTGAAAGGCCATATTTTGCTGTCTAGCCAGTACAATTATCGGAGAAGCACCCAAATGAAATTAATATTTCTGAATGTTCACCTTTTCTGTACGATTTGTGTGACTGAAAATGATGTTGGCCTTTCTGTATTTAGTAAGTGCGATAAGTTTTCTGTGTGAGCACTGTTCTAAGAAATTCCTAATGTAAGCGTGTAACTGTAGAACATAAAATCAATTTAGATTGTGAAGTAAAAGTAAATGTAAGGAAAGTTTGCACTATGTTACTAACAATGTGAAAATAAGTTTATGAATAAACCGAATCTTATTCTTATAGAATAATCAGTCAATTTTTGAGTGTAATGTTACGAATATGTATGTTTGATGGTATTAGAAGAGTGTTTGGAGTAGCATGTTGGCTTGTTTCAAAAATATATCTTCCGAGCACGAATATGTAGCAAGTTCATCTTACGTATGCATAGTGTGTCTATTTTATTGTATAATATGTTTATGAGTGTAACCAATCGTAATCAGTTCATGCAATTAGCGAGTACTTGCAGCATAAAGATTCTAAAAAATGTCGAAAGAAAAAGCATAAAAGATGAAAATGTTATAAAAAATAAAAATAATAAAATACGTTCGTTAAACAAATTAATGTTTCATTTTTTTCACTATTCATATATGTCAGCTGTAAATCCAAAGCCTATCCCTTAGAAGATGTCTTCCACGTGACGTCTGCAAATGAAGTTGACTGGAAGCATGTATACAGAAAAGAGACCTTTTAACAATTCAAGTCTGCTGTGCAAAATGGTGGTTAGCATAATATGAACAAAGACAGGTACAAAAGCATAGGCCAAGGCGGGCGTTTTTTTGGCCACAAAACTTAAGGGCCAGGTCGGGGGGTTAATTCAAATTCGCAAGCGATGGTGTTGTCAGTGGCGTAAATACACATGGTGGGTGCATAGCTGCAGTACGTGCAGTTGAGTGGGTGAACGTGACGTCAACCTCAGCGTGAACATTCATAAAATACACGGGTTCCCGCAACACAGAGCGTTTCATTCTTAGTATACAGGGTGTCCCGAAAATAGCATGCAATACTTTACCAGGGCCTTCTATGACCAAAAATAAGAAAAAAATCTGTATAATCATTGACCGAAAATGCATTCTAAGGGAGCTATAGCAACCTAAAAGTAGGTCCCTCCCAATCGTTCCATTAAATATCTCCAAAACCGTTAAAGGGAAAATAATAAAATTTTGCTTAACAAAGAGTGTCCCAAACTGGGAGGTTGTGGGGTAAAAAGGCACTATTTTTTGTATGCATTGTTTTTTCACAGTAAAATGTAAAATTTCAAAGTTTTCTATGTAATAAAGGCACTCTTATCCAATATCAACAGGAGACATCATGTATGAGCAAATTCGTTATAAAAATTTCGTTACATGGTAATCATAGTATGATTACAATATGCTTGTTGTCATTTTGTATGTTTCATCTTGTTAAACATTAAAAAGATAACTGTTTGCTCAAAATGTAATAACTGAAAAATTGTTAATGAAATTTGTCAATGTTAAATTTTAAATTGTCAAGGTTAATTGTTCGCGTGAATGTTAATTTGTTACTGAAATTGATTTTTTAATGAAATCAATATCTTTTTGAATAATTATTGCATTAAAAGATGTTATTTTTGTACCTACATACATAACGTATTTTACCATGTAATGAAATTTTCAAATTGATTTTGCTCATGAACGATGCGTCCTGTCGATATTCCACAAGAGTACCTTTTTTACTTGGAAAACCTTAATATTTCACGTTATCGTCAAGAAGTGAAAAAAATTAGCACAAAAAATATAGGATATTAATATTTTTACTCACAATATCCCGAATTGGGACACCCCTGATTAATAATCTAAAATTCTTTCAATTTCATCTAAGAATAATTTCGTTAGTGTCCGATTGCCCATTCAGTGAAGTTATTGAAGGCCTAAAAATAAGCCGTACAAAGACTCGGAACGCTACCAGAGCAATTGAACAACGAGCGCAAATTAAGGACCTAAGTTGCACGTCACAAACGTCAGATTTTCATTCCAAACAAAACAAAGCCACGTGCTTTCTGACGTTTTAACCTAACCTCCGAAATATAATTATAGTAGTTTTCAAGTTTTTCCACGTAAGCCCAACACACACATTGAAAATAAACTGTTTTCACTGCAAAACGTCTATGATTATATTGGAAAAACTAGTTTAAGACGTTGTAAATAATGTCGATAAACGTCAAATGGCACGTGCTTTTGTTTTGTTTGGAATGAAAATCTGACGTATGACGGAGGCACTTAGGTCCCGAATTTGCATCGAGAATGAAGTAGCACATTTTGAACTAGAGACAATAAAATAAGTTGTTTTCGTAACTAGTTTTTATTATTCCTTTGATGTTTTTTGTTTTTTAATTTTGAAATTGTAATTTCCTGGGCGGCAAATAAAATTTTGAACTAAAAGTAAACGATTTTTTGCTACGAATTAAGGGTGTTTCATTGATTTCTACTAAACGAAATAAAACTAATAATGAATTCTTGCAAAATTACTCCTTAATGAAGTTGTTTCTCCATGGATAACTAAATTTTTCCACTAAATTATGAATTTTTCTGAAGTTATTATTTTTGGTAGAATATCAACTTGTTATAGGTTGCTATTCTCAGCAAAAAATAAGCTATTTAATGACATAACAATCCAATAATGGCGTTCATAAGAAAAATAAACCTGATGATGACTGCAAGTGTATGAAACGTCAAAGACAATTTTAGAGCACTGTGAAATATGCGGGTTAAACAACCATTAAAATCTGTTTTTACGAATCATTAAAATGTTAATAAATAATGACATTATTAACAAAAAACCAAATTGCAAATTTTTCCTTTTTTTCTAATATCTAGGAAACCAACAGAGCGAAGTCGATTTTTGTGAAGGCATATTAAACAGCTCCAAATGCAGTCGAGGCTTATCTGGGACACCTGTATATACTCACTTTTTATTATAATTATAAAATAATAACATAAGAAAGTATTAAAAAATTTGCACTTTCAAGAAACTAGTCATCTGTCACTTTTCTGCGCGTACCTGGATACTTAGATTGGATACCTGGATCCGTTTCTCAATTGGGTATGTATTCTTTAGTTCGGCGGTGATGAACCTTTTTAAGTAAGATTGCTGAAAATTTGCAAATACATAATATTTATGGAGTTGCTGACATGCTTGACAGTTTTTAACAGAGGAAAAAATTAATTATTGCAGAACTTTATTGATGTAGCGTGAAAAAAGATATCGCCTATAAATCGTTCACTTGGCGGCAAAATTTTCATACACGCCATCTCTGGTCGCATATCATACGTTTACCATGCTTGCCCTAGTTGATATTATCTTGACAAGCCTACACGAAACACTGTATCAAACAAACCAAAAGTTTTCATGAAGAAAGCAATTTCAGTGGGTCTTCAGTTTACTACGAACTGCAGTTCTTTATTTTCTACTACAATGCAATCTGCAGGGGAAGCACTCATTCGACAAACAGGAAAGTAAGTGTTTGAACCAATTGAATGATGAAAATTTGACACTTACAACAATTACAATGATAAAAGAAACTTTGTTTCATCAAACAAAGTATGTAGCTATGAAAGTAATAACATAACTTATCTTTGGCTTATAAATCACGTGTTCGGCTAGGTTAACATAACCTTAAAATATCATAAGTGTCATAAAACTTACCGAATGATGATGAAGTTTAAAAATTTATTCAAAAACTGCAAACCTGCAGTTATTGGTATGATTCACGTAGGTGCACTACCAGGTTTGTCTATTATCTGTGTACACTACACATGGCCACATGAGCATGACTATTTAATTTGTGACAGTGACAGACTGACACAACAAAGCTGCAGCTACACGTCAAACAAATTACTAAGACGATGTACCCACTTGAAATTAACGCCAACTATATTTTTATAGGTACTCCTTTATACGAAGGAAATATACAAAACATAATCGACAAAGCTTGTGGAGAGGCCGAAATCTACTTGAAAAATCGCGTTGTAAGTGAAAATATTAAATTATGTTTCCTCCAGTGACGACTCGTGACTCGTTAGACTTGTATATAGGAATAACATTTTTCGACAATTACATTATGGAGCATTTACTGTTTAATACCAGAAATTGGGACAATGTGTGCCATTCACTTCACAAAACTACCCTACTTGAAAGGGAATGTTTCTATCAATACTTGAAATTTTGTAATTTGTTATCAATCAACATGAAAAATATTGGGTTTCAAGAGATTTCAAAAATTTTATTTAAAACACCTCATTGTTGCCGAAATAAATGGAATAACACAATGAAACGCAAAAACTAAACGCTTCAAGGATAGAACCCGGGCCTACTGATTCACTAAGCCGATACTGCTGTACGTTATAGCTTAACCCTTTAACTGCTCGAACCACATTGCTCAAAGCGAGTATACTCGCACAGGCCGTTTTAATTGTTAGCCGCTCGAAGCGGGTATGGTCGCTCGCTGTATCGCATCACGTCACCCATGGCATGTCACTGCTGCTTGCCTAATACCCCACTCCTAGGAGTTGAAAATTATTTCGATTTAACTGCTCAAAGCGTGTATAATCGCAAGTAATATTTACATGTTGTATGTAACACGCGGTTTGCATCGCGGTGTAATTGTGCACATTATTTTGCGGGTTTTGTGTAAAAATGTGTAGTAGGCGTAAACCGCTGACTGAAGAGCAGCTTTTTTATATGCTGGAAAATAGTGACAGGGAAGAAAACTTTGGTGAATTGGATTGACAGCGACGAGGAAAGCAAATGAATGTAAGTTTTTGATTGATTCATTCGTATATATTACTAGCGGGCCCGGCAGACGTTGCCCAGCTCGACATTAAAAAAAATTTCGTAAAAAAGATCCTAGCACCCGATTGCAGCGCCACCCATCGGGTCCAATTGTGAATGTAAACTATCCAGAGACCCACTCCAACAAACACAAAAAATTTCATCAAAATTGGTCCAGCCGTTCAAAAAAACTTCTTGAACCCGATTGCAGCGCCACCTACCGGGTCCAATTGTGAATGTAAACCATCCAGGGACCCACTCCAATACACATAAAAATTCATCAAACTCGGTCCAGCCGTTAAAAAAAAATCCTAGAACCTGATTGCAGTGCCACCTACCGGGTCCAATTGTGAAATGTCAAAGTGACGCGACACTTCACGTCAATGAATAACGGTTAAATTATTTGGATATTGTTCATACAGAAATACTAAAATCGCGATTAAAAAATGGGGGGTGGGGGTAGGAGGGTGAAAAATACTTTACGACCTATTCTCATAACTACCAAATATTAAAAAAAAATTCATCAAAATCGTAGTTAATATTTTCTGTCTTGACTATTTGGTAGAAATCCATGATGAAATAGAAAATTACTATGCGTAATATAAATAATAAAATAAAATTTTATTTACCATTTCTGATGATGAGATCGTTTGTGAATCTTGAAACCGGTCAATAAAATAATTTTTATACTTATTGGTAGTACGCATAGTAATTTTCTATTTCATCATCAAAATCGGTCAAACCGTTTCGGAGGAGTGCGACCACAAACACCGTGACACGAGATATTTATATATTAGAAGATGTGTGCGTAATTTAGTTGAAGCTACTGACATCGACGCTGAAGGCACTCAATCACAAGACCATACTGAAGAGTTGCAGTTCAATGCGCAAAACGAATATATTCGTAAACGGTAAACTGCTCCGAGCGTGTTTGCTCGTGAGCGGAGATTTTTGCGCGAACATCACTAGCAGTCTCTTAACTTTTATTGTGCAGTTAAAGGGTTAACAACACGTATTTATTTTCCTATACAGTATTTCGCTTATACTACATTCTGCATATATTTCCGACGGAAACTGGGCCTCCCCAAAGATACATTGCAGAACGATAGTAGAACCTTGAACGAAGAAGGCCGTCAGGGTTGAGGATTTACCAGCATTGTTATATGTTCAGTCAATCCAGGTGGTATATTCATATCTCACGTATCGTATCGCAATCCGAAGTAATACGAAGTCGGCTCATATCCAATGCGCGAGATATCAAATATATGACGCCTATTCTTTTCGTTTAAGTAATTCGTTACTTGTGAACACCGTCAGCAGTTTCCGTGGGTAGTAGGGTTGAATTTAGAGCCCGTTTGTACTTATGTCATGTTTATCACCTTTTCTCATTTATGTACAGTTGCGAGCAGTTGAAAGTTAACTCTTATTAGCATTGATTGTCACTTTGACATCGTTTAAGTAAGCCACTGCCACTGCGACCTCGCGCATTGGATATGAGCCGAATTCGTGTTACATCGGATTTCGATATGATACGTGCGATATGAATATGCATCCGGGCGGCGAGTTGATCGCACCATTCTTGTATTATGTACTCTAGGCGCACCAGTTAGTGTATCCGTGCATCGCCCCACTCATTCCAGCGTTACTGTTGGGTTGATATGCAGGCTGAATAATCGATTAGGGGTGTGCGCTTTCATAGGCGTAAGACAGATAAAAATATTATAGTTTATTATACATAATTAAATAAAAATTAAAAGGATTAAATTTCTTTTAGAAATTTTTGGGAAGGCGGCGCCCTAAAGCCCATCATTACAAGCCGCCACTGTTTCCTGCTTCACCTAAATAAGTATTATGCACTGTCGTTAGTGTACTGTTCATGGTACACTATTGCAGTAGTCGATATACACGGTGTCCCAACGAAAACTTGTACCCCGTAAAACTCGGCAAAATAAACGTCGATTTTATTTTTAAGGGGACCAATTTTTATGCAATAATAATTCTTGCAACTCTAGCCTTGTGCGGGGTGTCAAATGTTCCCTACTTTGGAAGGGCTTTTCATTACTTACACAACCGTATTTGTTTTATTCAATTCGATCAATTTGTTACCGAGAAATTGCTTCTTGAAGTTTCCAAATTAAAAAATTTATAAAAGCACAAAAAGGTTTAAACAAACTATCGAATGTATTAGAATGGAAAAGTAACAAAATCAAGTAAACTAATAAGAATAAAAAGTAAGAACAAAAGAATATCAGAACAAATGTCAAAATAAACTTATTCGCCACAGTATAATATCGTGTTTATTTACTAAATCAAAATGGTTTATTCCAAAGAAGACTGCCGGCTGATAACTCCTGAGGTCTTGAGAAATGTAAGATCTACTGGATTTGAATCCAGAATGTGTTATTTATGACAATTGGTGGAGGTGATTTCGAGCAATACGTTGGGTAGTTTAAACCTTTTTGCGCTTTTATTAATTTTTTAACTTGGAAACTTCAAGAAGCAATTTCTCGGTAACAAATTGATCGAATTGAATAAAACAAATACGGTTGTGTAAGTAATGAAAAACTAGGGATCATTTGACCCCCGTCCCATTTAAAAATTTTGGGGGGATCGCTACCCTCCGCACAGAGCTAGAGTTGCAAGAATGATTATTGCATGAAATTTGATATAAAAATCGACGTGTTTTTGGATTTTTGTCAAAACGTTTATTTTGCCGAGTTTTACGGGGGTACAAGTTTTCGTTGGGACACCCCCCGTGGATATTATGAACACATGTATTAAATATTGTATTCAAACATTTAAAATGACTGCGACCTGACACCTGACACCTGACCTGACCAAAACCACCTGATACAACACATTTTTTGTCGAAAACGTAAAATACAAGAAGCACCCACTACGAGAAATGACCAACTCAAGCAAAAGCACATCGAATTATCAACCCGATGGGCTACCTACATACTTATCTGTACTGCTAAAACTGACCCCTACTAACCAAGTACAAACTTGAATAAAATTGTGACATGTACATAATATATTGACGCTAGGTACCTACTGCAATAGTGTACAAACGAATGGTGCATAGCCTCAGTGTTTAAAGCATAATTGGACCTGCATGTATCTAATTATTACACTATTTGTTGTCAAGCATAATTTTGGATTGGTTAGTTTTAGTTCATTTTTTAATGGAGTGAATTATCAACTATGTGTTTTATTTTAGCATGGAATTTTAATAGAAAATATGCATGATATTCCTTACATTCAAGCAAATCATTTTGGACCAGAGATAGTAGCTATGATGACTAGAATTAGTTGTGAAATAAAGAAGGTTGCTCATATTCCTTGTGGAATTCAAGTATCTACCCATAAAATTTGAAACACAGCTGTTATTCAAAGACAAAATGTTGTAGGTTTTATCGTGCGGTAATAAGGAAGCTCTAGCAATAGCTCAAGCATGTTCACTTGATTTTATTAGAGCCGAAGGATTTGTTTTCGCCCACATTGCTGATGAGGGATATACGAATGCAAATGCTGGAGATCTACTACGTTATCGCAAAAATATAAAAGCCGATAATGTTTTAATATTCACCGACATAAAGAAAAAGCACAGGTATTAACGCCATAACAAATAATAAAAAATATGTCGATGCTAACATTTTCATTTGTACCTAGTTCACATGCCATTACAGCAGATCTGACTTTAAGAGAAACCGCTAAAGCAGCAGAATATTTTTTATCGGATGGTTTGATTATAACAGGTGTTGCAACAGGAGAAGAAACAAGTGTTGCTGATCTAAAAGAAGTAAAAACTTACTCATCTCTTCCTATAATTGTAGGTTCAGGAGTAAATTTAAATAATTTTCACGATTACAGTTCGTGTGATGCAGTTATTGTTGGTTCATATTTTAAGGAACAGGGAAAATGGTATAATAATCTAGACATCAAGAGAGTAAGTCATTTTATGAGGAATATAAATAGTCAATAAACAAGAGAGATATATGTAAGGTGTTATAACTCTTGTATGGGACATATCTAAAATGTATTATCCTAACTTTAATTTAAACATAATTTTGCTACATAAAAGATGAAAATCTACAGTACATTTTACTCCGTCTAGTTTTTATTTTCGTGAATACTATGATCTTTTTGAGAGCCTAGCATAATGTGTAAATCAGCAGGTTTTCTGAATAGATGCTCTAAAAGGAGAATTCGTGCTTCATGATCTTCTTTTACAATTTTGTATCTTGATTCCCTCCATGGTAATATACCAGTTTCCTCCATTTTGACAACCTCACTTATTTGACATGTTTGAAATTTCTTTGAAAATGGTAAACTACCACGAAAAACAAAGATATAATTTTCACCTCTAGGATAATTGTAAATTCTAACTGGTGTTCTCGATATTAATATTTGTAGTGAAACAATAAACAAGCAAAAAAATGCTACAAGAGTGAAACGTTCATCACTTAAGGGTTTTGTTGCTAAAATGCTGTTATCACTAACAGATGTAGGTTCCATTTGATCACTGCTAAGCAGGACAACAAAAGCTACAATAGCTCCTGCAAATGTTATAAATATCTGACATCCTACTAAATATTTATCTATATCAGTTCTATAAATAAGATTATATTCTTCGGGAACATTGTCCTTAATTTTAAATGTGTTTTCAGAAGGTCTTTTAAAGAACATTCTGTAAATGTTTCTATTTGAAGTCACATTTAAGCTCCTTCCTCCCAAGTTGAGCGATCTCTTGGGAGAATACATAAATCTGTTGCAACATAAAGATACTTGTCGGAAGTTCAAACACTTTAACAATGACACTTTATTCCAACGAACTGCAATATTCATGGTCACGCATTTAATTTGTTACAAATTTGCAAAGTAAGATATTCTTGTCTCGGCTTGTTTAAGGTTAGGTAACACCACATGGTAACACTATTTAATTTGTGGTTAACACCTCCAGTGTTGCCAGATGAATATTTCCTTCAACAGTAGGACAGGACAAAAAAAACTGTAGATTTGCCTATCTGAACAGTAGATTTTTAATAAATGTAAATTCTTTTAAGTAAAGCACAAAATATAACGAAAAAAAACAACAAAATAATCAATTCAAAAATACAGGGTGATTCACGGAGACGGTCGGTTAGACGTTTCTCAGAAACGGCAGCGAATTAAAATCTGAAAATTTACACACAACTGTTCTCTGCTTAGACCAATCTAATTGAAATATTTTCAACGTCCGACAATTTCCGGTTATGCCGGAAACGAGCACCTACTCTCTTATTTTAAATGGAATGCCCACATTTTTATGTCGGAATTAGATTTTTGCTCGAATTTTAAGGTCACTTTATGCAAAACATCACATGTGTAAAGTGCACCCTCTTCGAGATATTAGACTTTAAAAATCGTAATTTTTCAAATTTCATCAATTATAACTTGCAAACGGTACGAGATAAAGAAAAATGATTTACATGTCCCTATCCTACTTTTCAATTCTCTACCTAATGGCTCTGGAAATTACTGCTTCCTGATTGGTCAAAAATATGACAAAAAGTTGCCAATCAGGAAGCAGTAATTTCCAGAGCCATTAGGTAGAGAATTGAAAAGTAGGATAGGGACATGTAAATCATTTTTCTTTATCTCGTACCGTTTCCAAGTTATAATTGATGAAATTTGAAAAATGACGATTTTTAACGTCTAATATCTCGAAGAGGGTGCACCTTACACATATGATGTTTCGCATAAAGTGACCCTAAAATTCGACCAAAAATCTAAATCCGTAATAAAAATGTGGGCATTCCATTTAAAATAAGAGAGTAGGTACTCGTTTCCGGTATAACCGGAAATTGGCGGGCGTTGAAAATATTTTAATTAGAATGGTCTAAGCCAAAAACTTTTGTGTGCAAATTTTCAGATTTTAATTCGCTGCCGTTTCTGAGAAACGTCTAACCGACCGTCTCCGTGAATCACCCTGTATAAGTTATAAACTGCATAGGTATAGACGTCCAAATATAAAATTAAAACTTTGGTAATATAGTAAATTCACAATACTTTAGCGTTGTACGCCACAAAATTATAAATCACCAGAATACTTTACCCTCTTTGTTGAGTTCTTGCGGGTAGACGTGCGTTCCCCGCCTGATAAAGCATTCTCGGAGTTATAAATTAAATATTTCATAATTTCACTTAGAATCTACTTACAAAGTGAAATAAAATAATTACCTGCTCAACTTCAACTAAATTGCAAAGATTTGGAAGTTACAGTTACAACTTACAAACATGACACATACAAAACAAACAAGTAAATGAAGTAGTAATCGAGGATTTGGGATTCCCCGACGAGCTTCACTTCACCCAACTGAATACTGACGTCTGCTGATTGCTACTGTGTTGCCGGTTGCCGCTAAACTTATACAACAGTAGATTTCAGAGTGAAAACAGTAGAACAGTAGATTGAGGATAAAAATAGCAGATCTACTGTTAAAACAGTAGATCTGGCAACACTGAACTTTGCACACCGCAGTAACCACAACCACAGAATAATGCTGCTTTTACATGAGAGAATGAGAGATATAAACTATAAAGATTCATTTACATTGAATTTCACATCCGCTAAATTTGTGATGGTAGTGAAATAGTTATTTACGAGTTAAACACAAATAATTTGTGCTCGCTAGCGGCGCTGATAGGTTAATAGGTAAGCGACATAGTGGTTCTCGCTTTTATCCTTATAAATAATACACACATAGCCAAAACTCTTGGCCTCTGAATTAATTTGAAACGTAAACAAAAATAATCCTAACAAATATTTGTTGATTCAATTCTAAGTATATTTTATTTATTGAAATGCTTTATTACATGTAAGGTTATTCATACATTATCGCTAAGTACCTAATGACATTTCTAGGTCCATGTCTGTGAAACGCAAAGACATTCTATACTAAATAGAACGTCTTTGGTGAAACGCAAGTAGAGGAAAGTCGCCTAATATGACGATAGTTCCTAATATGGGGTACCGCGTTTTTGGCCAATTCCATTTTTGCCACCTGTTGAATTCATTGCTAATTAATATCAACTTTATTTTGCTATTTTCCTATATGACCAACGGTGTTACTACTTTCACCGTTTCTCCACCAGGTGGCTTCAAAAGTTTGTATACATCTGAAATATTAGTGAGCGCGTTGTTCCTGCGAGTGTACTGAGTCTTAAAAGTAAGTATTTTAAACTAGTTTATTTGCATCCGACAGTAAATTTTGCGCAGTTTATTGTCATGTATGTAGCATTTTAGAAAACGCAGCAAAATTTCTGCGAAAATGCTATATAACCAAACAATCCTTTTTGTTCCTAATTTGGGGTACCCCATATATGAGGAAATTATTTTTTTATTCGATGGAATAGCAATGTTAGCATTTTTATTTCTGTGTATAATGGGAAATACATTATTCCCAGATGCCCAATAACCGCAAATCATGGAATAGAGAGCAAATTTTCAGTAAAACTGCCCAAAACAATTTTTTAAGTTTTGACAACTTATTTGTTTCTCTTTTGTTATTTTGTTTATATATTTTATATTGGAATAAAATGTTTTGTTTATTTTGAGTTGATAATAAAAACCTTTTTTCAAAATATTGTTTTTTGAGTATAAATTCTTAATATTATTTGGGGTACCCCATATTAAGGACATGCATAAACTTAATATGGGGTAGTAAGTGACAATTTATTTATTGCACATCTCCCTCATTTTAATTGTTTTTGGTCTGTTTTATAGCACAATGCTCAAAGACAAACAAATTTAAAGTTTGCTAGTGAAAATTCTACTAAAAACATAGTTACAACAACTTTGGAGCAATTTGAAAAAAAGTATCCCATATTAGGCAACTTTCCTCTACATAAATGCGTATGTCAATTGTCAAATCATTGTATTTGAATATTAATATTCAAATACAATGGTCAAATATCCACTTCGCAATCAGATTTCGAATAGTGCCGCTATCGAATTTAATAATAATAATAATAACATTAAACGACTTTATTATCTGCTATAGCATACAACATAAATAACATCGAAAAATGAAGAGTACACATAGCAGACAACATTTCGAATTAGATGTAACTTTATCCTTTATGGGATCGCTAAATTTTCATTCAAGAAAGCGTTTATTTATATCTCAACTAGTTAGTTGCAATTTACAGAATTTTGCATTCCATGTGTTGTGTCCGGTGTCCCGTCACGACTCGCGAAAGGTATTTCATTAAAGAAAATCCCCTATTGCTAACGAAAACGTTGCATGCAAAACCTAGTGGGGATATAGATAAGGAAGTGTCTACGGAACCGAATATTCGGACGAATAATATTTATTATAGAACCGAACAGACCACTTTGCTGACGGAAACTTTTTAAAACGGACCGCATTTTAAACACATACGCATTTTGAATAAAGCCCTTAGTTGCCCTCTCGCACCAGACACACGCATTTTTTGCAAAAAAGATTATGTAAAAACCTAACCTTAAAAAACGAACCTCTACTGGAGCCGATCCTACCCGGGCTAAGCATACCAAAATTACCAGTTCTATGCTATACCTCCCTACCTACCGTCTTAAACTAGTTTTTGCAATATAATTATAGACGTTTTGCAGTGAAAACAGTTTATTTTCAATTTGTGTGTTGGGCTTACGTGTAAAAACTTGAAAACAACTATAATTATATTTCAGAGGTTAGGTTAAAACGTCAGAAAGCATGTGGCTTTGTTTTGTTTGGAATGAAAATAAATCTGACGTTTGTGACGCGCCGCTTATGTCGTCCATTTCTAACAGACGGAGTGATCACCCTGCAAAACGTGCTCTAGCGGGGCCAATATTAATTTATGACGACCGAATTGGAGTGATGCGACTTCATTGGGTCTAAAGAAAGCGCATCACTGTGGTTCTGTCGTCCTAAATTGATAGTGGTCCCGTCTAGAGCTCATGCTTGCAGGGTGATCACTCCATCTGTTCGGCGGCCCAAGTATAGTACCCGTTTTTAAAGAAAAATTTTGTTGGTGGGTGCTCCTGCTTCCTGCTGATATCAATTATCCCTCTAAGCCCCCATACAGCGGCATTTTTACAAAGAAATCTGGGCTTTTCAAATTATTCATAGAGTTGCCGAAAAGCTCGTTAATATTATAGGCAGAGTTATAGGAATTTAGAAAAATGTGGCAATGTAGGTGCATTATTAATTATTATCATTTCCACAGAGGGTGTTTTTTTTATTTTGCAGTGCGGGAGCGTAGATAAGCTAAGGCTAACATCGGCCTGCAGCTCACAGGTGGATATTGTATACTGAAAAGACGAAAAGCACACATAAAATATTTATATACTTATGATACAAACTGAGTACCAAGTAGTTTAAGTTTGTAATTTTTTAAATACATTTTTTATTCATCGCCTTGTTAAACAATCATTATGGGGGAGATAAGTGGCGCGTCACAAACGTCAGATTTTCATTCCAAACAAAACAAAGCCACGTGCTTTCTGACGTTTCAACCTAACCTCTGAAATATAATTATACTTGTTTTCAAGTTTTTACACGTAAGCCCAACACACAAATTGAAAATAAACTGTTTTCACTGCAAAACGTCTATAATTATATTGCAAAAACTAGTTTAAGACGTTGCAAATAATATCGATAAACGTCAAATGGCACGTGCTTTTGTTTTGTTTGGAATGAAAATCTGACGTATGGCGGAGGCACTTAGGTCCCCTATTTCTCAGAAACTCGATATTTTCAAGTATCGATACTTGTCCGTCAAATATCGTATGGTATCGATACCTGAATAAAAAGTATCATATATGATAAAAATATCGATACTTTGTCTGAATTGTACATCCCTATTCACGAACATATCCGAACAGACGGTGACAGTTAACGCGAACGGAGTGTTTGGTCGGCAATAATTTAAAAAGCTAGCAGTGTGATTTTGGTGGTGTTGTGCATTTTGTGTTTTGTAGTTATCCCGGGTTTTGCCCGTTCCTAAGGCTGCTGAGCTATGAGCATGGCTAATAAAATAGTTTTATCACCAAAACGTTCAAATAAGCAAATAAAAAATGGGAGTGATAAAGAAAATCAGCACTTAACAATAGACCGCTTAATAAAAAGTTGCTCAACATCAACAGATTCTCAACATGTGCAGGGCAATGAGAGTAACACTAAGACTGTTTTATGTTCTTCCAACGAAAATTTTTCGAGTGAAGTTAAAACTCATCGTAATCAAGTTAATACTCAGAAGACTGAACAAAGTACTAGTCAAAAGCAAGAGGAGTCAAAAAAGCAAACGTGGACTCTTGCAGATTTTGATATTGGCAAACCATTAGGCAAAGGAAAATTCGGAAATGTTTACTTAGCCAGAGAGAAGAAGTCTAAGTTTATCGTAGCCTTGAAAGTTTTATTCAAAAATGTGATTAAGAACACCAACAATGAACATCAAGTTCGTAGAGAGATAGAGATTCAAACACATCTGAGGCATCCAAACATACTACGCATGTATGGATACTTTCATGATGAACATCGAGTATATATTATTTTAGAATACGCTCCGAAAGGTAGGATAAAAATTGAATTCATAAAATTTTAGTTATATCATGTATTATTTAGGTGCGTGCTATAAGGAACTGCAGGCCTCGGAAAATAAAAGATTCTCGGAAGAACGAACAGCTTGTTATATTTCCCAAATAGTTGGTGCTTTAAAATATTGCCATGCGAAGAAGGTTATTCATCGTGACATAAAACCAGAAAATTTATTAATTGGTGCAAATGGTGAAATCAAGATTGCGGATTTCGGTTGGTCTGTACATGCACCATCATCTCGAAGAACTACATTGTGTGGTACTTTAGATTATCTTTCTCCAGAAATGGTTCGTGGGCAAACACACAACGAGAAAGTTGATCTTTGGAGTGTAGGGGTGTTGTGCTATGAATTTTTAGTAGGAAAACCCCCGTTTGAATCTGCCACATATGATGAAACATACAGAAAAATAAGTACGGCAACATTTTTATTTCCGTCACATGTATCTGAAGGCGCGCGTGATTTAATAAACAAGTTACTTGTAGTTAACCCAAATAACCGTCTAGATTTAGATGGTATTCTTCAGCATCCTTGGATTTTTAAGCTATCAAAGAGAACAGGTTCCGACATTTGATTTTAGTTTAATATTATCAAATTTAATTTTTGTAATTTCACTTTTTTATAATAAAGTTTATTCATTATAAATTTTTGTCCCGATTGAAAATTAGTTGCCACCTTCAGGCCATTTTTTCAAGTGATAAGAATTGATTGAAGGTGTCTGAGTAATGACCTGTCAAAACATTCTAAAAGTAGAGAAAATTGCAAGTATTTGAGGAAATTCATCGAACCATTTTAGAATAAAGGGTAAAATGGCATTATTATTAGCAGTAGATGCCAAATTTCAACAAAAATCACTTTTGAGACCAGAGAAAGCCATTGACTGGCTAATGTTTCTGCACAAATATTTGGTTACTAAGTTAGAAGTAGACATGTCAATATAGTTCTACATCGTATCAGTTTGACAAACCAAAATTTTTAGTAACAGGCTGCCTCTAGCTGACCGCACACAATCAATATTATTGACAATATCGTTATTTGACCAATCAAAACACGGTATTATTGGTCAAATCACGATATTGTCAATAATATTGATCGTGTGCGGTCAGCTTTTAGGTATGTATTTGTTGCAAGTGAAGTAATTTTGTTTCTGCGGGCGCCTGTTTAGTCCCACCTTCCCCTCATAGTGATGCGTGGTACTTGTCAAGATGTGATAATTAAATATTTCATCCCTGAAAACAACTATTCGTATCTGACAAATTTTCAAGAATTCAAATACATCGACTATGAACGTCTTCTTACATGCTTTACAGCCTCAAGGAACAGGGTATTTGTACACCATTCAGTTTCTGGAGTATGCAAATTTCTTTACATGGTGAACCTATATTACATTTTCTTAAATTTGCGCAGCACAAAAATACTTTGTTTTATGAAATTATCACAATATCCCCAAAAACACGAATAGACGAAGGTTATGAAAGTTTTCAGAACTTATCACACAGTCTCTGATCGAAAAACAAAAGCCAAAACATTATGGCTGCCTGACAGTACCTCGGGCAGTGTAGGTATGCATTAGTGCATCCTATGTATTTTGTTTATTGTGCAAGGCAGATGCCTGTAATAAGTTAGATACTTGAAAATTTAGCATTGTACTTGAGGCAAACTTATAGAATTTAATGCTTTCCTGTAACATTTGAACTCGAGAATGTTTCTTGTATAGTATGTCCGCAGAAAAATTTGTCGGGAGAATGGGGAAACAAATGTTGGCGTCTATTCAAATGAAATAAAGCCATGCAACATGAGGAAAATTTGTTGGGGCACTATAAAAATGAATTATATGGCGACTTGGTATAAAGGTACGGTTTTGGCCATCGAGGATTATACATCTAAAATAAGGGAAAGCAGTTCTGAAAATGATATCCCCTTGAATGTTATCCAGCAGCAGCTAGAATGCTACAGTCTTTAGAGGAAAACCAAAGCATCGGGGATGAAACTCTAAGCAGTATATTGGACTTTTTGCAACAATTACCTCATTCTTCATCTCTGATATAAGACTCAGACGAGGCTACACCATTTAGAGCATACTGTTTGGCAACCAGTTATTGTTGCGAAATCCTTTTGTGTTGGACTCATTTCAATGAAGATATTAATTACTGCAGACAACATGCACGTAAAAACAAAGATTGTGATTTTGCCGAATTAATACTACAAGATGAGCAGTTTGAAGTGGAATGAGCAGGGGAATCAGAAAACAGAGAGAAAAAATCTAAAACCCAATAAGTATAAAGTTGCCAAGGAAGATAGAAATCGTAGTTTAGAATAAATAAGTCCCATTTTCAATGAGAGGTGTGGCTCACAAGAATTTAAAAAAATGGGAAGGTGGGGTAATGAAATATTAGATGAAGAAAGGTTAGAATAAAGTGTTTTAAAATTTTTTATGTACTTTGAGGTCTCTATAGGCAAAGAAAGTTCCTTGAAAGAAATTTACAGAGGTTCATTCCCAAAAGAACAATAAAAGGAGAAATTCAGTAGAACATTCTTTTTAATTGTTAAAGAAAAACTAATTTCGGTTTGCAAGATGTTTCTGAATAACAGAATGTGTAGAACCGTCGATGAGAAAGTTTACGATTCTGGAATCTTAGAGGATGAAAGGGGAGGAAGACAAAGGACTACATCTGAATTGCAAAATGGAAAATAGAAGAACACATTGATCGCTTCCCAAGTCTCATTACTGCAGGGCCAAAACCTCCCGTGAATTCCTCCATCCTAATTTAACATTAACAAACATTTATGACATGTTTATCCAACAACAGAAGCGTTCAAATCAAAAAATGCAGCTTTTCATGCCCCAAAGAAAGACCAAATGATTTTGTGCTTAGGCTGCAACCAAGATGAAGGGGGAAAAAAGACGAGAGAAAGAAAAGTTTGACAGGCATGTTGCTGAAAACAAAAGCTGTCAGGAAAAAGGCGTCAGCTTGCAAAGAAGAAGCACAGAAGGATAAAAGCTTTTTGTGTGGAGTAGTCGATTTGCACCGAGTTATTTACATACTTATCGATAAGTGGAGATTACTAATTTTTTTCTAAAGACCACTTGACAACATACAATTTGATGTTTTATAATAAAAGCACTAAGGAATGTTTCTGTTGCGAGTAAACGCGGAGCTTCCGAGGTATCTTCTTGCGTTTATAAAGCTTTAACAATGTTTAACAACGAGGGAGTACAAAGTATTTCTTTATATTCAGATGGATGCTTTGGTTATATTACACCACCACAACTCTTTCCAGTAAAATGGTTCACGAGGCGTATACCCTCTAAATTACGACGATTTAAAGAATTTCAAGAAGTTGTCAAGAGAGTTACGTATTTCAACAATTACAAAAGAGTGACTTAGGCAAAACAATTATTAGATGGCCGGATATAATGGAAATAGAAGAACTCGACCTACAAAAACATTTTTCAAAAACAGTCCCCTGAAAACAAATTATGACGACCTTTCCTTGAACGGGCTGAAAACTAAAGTGCATACATCATTGAAGTGGACCAGCTGAATGAGGGAGAAAATAAAATACTCAAGAAAAAGTATGATAACATGAGAAGTTTTTGTACTGGTGAAACATCCATTATAAAAGCTACAAACCTTTCTTATTAATTAACTTGTCCCATGAATAATTCCAATTTTCGATTTTTTCGTAATCTTTTTAATAACCACCATATAGGTAAGATTGTTTTTGTAAAGATGTTATTTTGATGTTCACACAACCCCTTTCTTAATTCTGTATAATTCTGTAGGAATGAATTGTCGTACATACATATTTGATAGTGACTAAGAAAATATTATCTGCAATTTTTTGGTGTCTAAGCAAGTTTTTGGGTCACTTGGGTTGACTATAACAAGCATTGCTATTCGAGAAATACATTATGGCAGGAGGCAGGGATTTATCATTTATCAGCTGTTAGTCTATAAAGTGCTGCCACCTATCGCCCAAAAGTGTGATTAGGATTATGCAAAATATAGTCACAATCTATTATGATTGGTTTCTATCACAGTTGCAACCTCTTCAGGCAGCTCTGCAGCTTGGAATTTTCAAGGTTTTTTGCTTTAGCGGCAACAGAATAAATCTGGGAGGATTAGTCGGCGGTCCTATCTTTAAATTAGTATTTTCTACAGTGGCTTTATACTAAAGACTATAAAGCCACTGTAGTATTTTCTATTTAGAAATAAGAGAATATACTGAAGGGCCAACGCCATCTGCATTGCAATGGCCACACTACTACTACTACTACTACTGTTAAATGTACAGTTTACTGTGCATCTCGGCTAAATATGCTGTAATAATGCACCGAGGAAATGCCTAATTACTCCAACAAACTTAGAGCGGCATTTCATAATTGTTCTCAGAGACCGCTACCTGCAAATCAAAAGTGAATAAAAATTCAGAATAGATCGCCCGTGTATGCAAGTACCGATGAACGGAGTGCCGTAGAAGAATGGAACGCCCACCTTCGAGAATAGACCAGAAGGAATCTTTGCACGTGAGACCAGCCAGTGACGTAGAAACTTCGATGCCACACTACCGAAAATAGCCCCTCCCCCGGAGCCTATAAAATAGAAGACCGCAGCGATGCCAAGGGCCATTTTTGTCCGATCCGAAACCAAAGTACTTGTTTGAGCTTGCCTAAGTTCGCTGTGTGATTAACTGAGTGCCCAGTGTATGCTAGTTGGTATTGCAGTAATATTAACTATCAAACACAACCTAGTTGCGAGTGGATTAGATCCAGCTTTGCGTAGCGAGGGAATACATACAGCAGGAGCTAAGGGAAGGGTGTCTGCTGGTGTGGGTTGGATCGATTCGGCAATCTCGTGGTGACATAAGTCAACAAATGAGACGATATGCCGGCGGGGATCGATCACACCTGGCCGAACTGGCGGCCTTTAGTACTTAATACTATCTATTTCCCCGATACGTATAACCCGGTGATATTCCAGAGGAGATTGTATTCTGGGGCTATCACTATCCACGAAACCGATGGTAATTCAGTTTGATCATAATACGAGCCCGTGGCGTGTCCAATCCTATTTGATTTTCATAAAGAAAACCCATTTAATTTCATGTAAATACCGATTTTGCTGTAAATATTCTTTTAGTCTTATCATTTTATCTTGTATATAGCTACAGTAATAGAATACCGATATAATTTCCTTATGTGTTGTTATTTTAACCGTCGTTTAGCAATAGTAAGAGAACCCAACCCTTTCTGCGACTGAAAGCTAAGGGTAGCAACGAATAAGTCTCATACCGACCAGATACAACGAAAGAAGTTGTTCAAAAGCGAACGACCAGATCCCCATAGATATACACAGTGTCCCAATACGTGATACCGAGGGATACAGCTGTATATCTAAGGGCCCGAATCCAGAAGCACCGAGAAGGATTAAGATACGTCATTCTACCAGTGACGTCCGAGAATCAAAACAAAGAGACAGTAATGTTATAATGCACAATATGGAGAGATTGCAACATAATTTTCATCCTAATACGGCCGTTCAACCAAATAACGTATCAAAACATTCTTGGTCGAAAATGAATAACGAATAATTAACTTAGACAATCCTACTTTCTAATTACGATAAATATGTGTACAAATACATAGTAAAAAAGGTGTCAAGTTTATGACGGATTTTTCAATTTCAGGGAGATTTATTTAAAGCGAAGGAAAATATTACTCTAAAAGTAGTGCGAGTCTCTAAGTTGACCCTTTATTGAGAAATCTTTTTTTTATTTAACGCCCTATCTACTTTCATTTCAGAATGGTGTTGAAATAAAAATGTGTCTACATGTCCGGTTTTTAGTGCTCAAATTCCGCACCCTTATGCAAAAGGACAATACTGCAGTTACCGCAGTATATTTAATAGCAATGGAAGTATTCAAGAAAGGTAGTGCCTCCGGAGCCGGTTTCCATAACTTCAGACGGCCGTGCCAGTTTACGAATTAATAATAGGGCAGTTTAAGTACCTTGTTAGTTGTAACCACATTGTGACGCATCCAGCAGCGACGGTAGGTAGGTAGGTATCGCATAGAACTGGTAGTTTGGTATTCTCGGACCGGGTGGGATCGGCTCCCATATAGGTTAGTTGTTTCTCTCGCGTTTTTACATTATTTTTTTGCAAAAAATGCGTGTCTGGTCCGAGAGGGCAGTTAATACTCGAATACCCGAGAAGCGTTCTCCTCGCTTCTGAGACGGTGTTAATACAGACAGTCCAGCTCAAAAACTGTATTACTTATAGACATGAACTATGGTTTAAAAGAAATATGAGGGTTGGTAGAATACGCTTATAACTATTTTATTTGCCATATTTCCACTGTTGTTAAAATAAACGAAGTTGAAAACTGGCAAATTTCAACAGAAAACTTAGCATTATTCACACACAAATTGTAAATTCGGATTGTAGTTAACAGCCAAATAAAATATATGAGCATATTCACCGATCTTTTGGCTTTATTTTAAGACTATATTTGCCTAATTACGTTGTTTCAATTTTCTGCTGGACTGACTGTACCAAGCGGTTGCTAAAGCTATGTCTATTTCTGTCTTACACATGTACTGCCGATCTCCTGTCCTTTCGTTGCGTATCCCACCCTTGAGGGGTCTGTTTAAAATGAGTTTTATCAGGAAAAATTGATTTCAGTTTCCTACACCATCAACTTACAAAAGCATATAAACAACCCTTTAACCATGGGTAAAACAGGTCTCTATTGGCGATAAAGGCAGGTTCGTTGTATCAATTTTTAAAATTGAAATTTATTGCACAATAGTAAGCAATTAACTACTGTAAGGATATAGGGAATTTTCATTTTACTGGCAACTAATAAGAAACCAATATCCCTTAATTTTTATTTGTTTATAAGAACGTTTACAAGTTATAATTATTTTTTCTTAGGCACTTTGACCTTTTCAGGTTTTGGTGCTTGTTCTTTACCTTTCCTTTTCTTGGGATTTGGTTTGTCACCACCCTTTGCCATCGTCTTTTTTCCGTAAAGTGTTCCATTACGAGACGCAGCCTTCTTCAGATTATAAAATGCTAACGAACGAATCTTATTTCTTCGGGTTCTAGCTCTCCTCAACTTGAACCTATCAAAATCTGTCAAGGCAGCACGCTAAAAACATATTGCGGTTTTAATTCAGAAATGCTTCATAAAACAAAAAATAGAATTTTAGAAACATCAGATTAAAGATAGTCATCAAAAATATCAGTCGGCAATTCCTATCATTAATAAAGGCTCATCATATGAATTCAAAAATACTTCATCTGAAATAAGAAAAACGTATACCTTCTCCTTAGCTTCAACCTTCTTGGCCCAAACAGAATTTGACCAATGTTCATCAATTTTTGCATCATTCCATGCCTTACGTACAACACGGGTAGATGCTGTAAAGGGAAACTTAATCCTGAACTTTGTTAAATGCAATTGATTTAACCGGAGTGCTTGTCGTGGTACATTGCTTGCAGGGCCATCAACTAGAACCTATTTTAAATGAAAAAAAATATGAGATAGGTATTCACCGTATCGGGTAATATTAGTTAAAACAAAATAAAAATCAGATTTAGTATGACATCAATTATAGTCAGTCGGCAATTCCTATCAAACATAAGGTTCATCATAAAATGTGATACAGAATAGAGAAGTAAAGTAATTCATTTAATCTGAGTACGAGTAATATGTTATTGGTACCTACTGAACCAAAGAAATTTGTTTATATTTTACATCTAAATAAAACATGTACAGCTGATGAAAAAAAATGAGTACACCTAATTTTCTATTTCGTCTCATTGATATCAACGTGATGAAAAATGGTTAAAATTAAATGAAAACAACCGAGTTCAAAAGTTGGATTTATACTTTGACGTTCTAGAAGCGCAAGCGGAATGGAGCATAACAAAACTGAGTAATTTACAAATTTAGCACAACAGACTTGTTAAATGGGAAACTTTCTATTGTATTTTGGTATTACATCTACAGAAATAGTATGGCATCCATGGAAATAGAGTATCATAGCCCAAAAAGTATTTCCATTGGCCGAACAGAAGAAAATGTGTAAAAGTAATACCATCAACTTTGTACACTTTGCTATGCTCCATCTATATAAATCTATAAAGCATGCTTGGTAGTTTAACGTAGCGGAAATGTAAGTGCACTCGTTTGGCTGAATTACATTAGGTGGTCCATCTAATGACTATATTGGTGTTCTTTAAAAATTGTAGTTTTAGCTACTACTTAAAAGAAGGCATGTGTGACTCGGATTATCTTATGCATAACGAATGAGTAATACATAAGTTCAAGCTGGGGAATTGGAAGCGTCTGTCAGTGGAGGTTAGATCAATTTGGCATTTCAGTGTGGCTCCGGTCTGCAATTGGACATTTTACGGCAGAAGTCGATCTCACCTGGGTAACTGGCAGCTTTTGGTGAAATCTTAAGGACAATTACTTATTCGCGACGCATGAGCTAGTGGCGTTCCCCCAACGTGATTATAAGCTAGTGCTGCTACGAAAATCACCGTTAAAATGTACCATCAGGCTATACCGCGAGAACCGCTTTTTATTTGAATGTAAATATATACCGTATTAACTTGTAACAAAGCACAATTAGAATACCTATCTTACCTAACGAACTTTGGTTGGCATTCATAATTTGTTCTGTTAAGCCGCAGCAGGGATCAGGCTCCCAGAAAAGAGCAAGAGGAAGACAAGTCTGACGTCAACCGTATAAATACGCATATAGATGGGGAAGCAAGTGTGCGCCTTTTGAGAAGGAAGACATGTGACAGCAAATGTTTGCACACGACCCGTGTATGACATGATGGATCAACGTCACAAATGGTGCAGACGGCACCAATGCCCCCGCTGGAAAATCTCGGAAGAAGACCGCAGAATCCATACATCCATGTACATAAATTCAATTTCAATGTCGTTTTTAATTACACCGTTTCAAATTTGACAAATGCGGATGTAAGTTAACTTTTAATATCTACAGCAGAAACAAAGTTCTGGCAAATATTTTTATTGACAAGTTTTAAAAAAATAGATAATGGTACTTACCCTTGTTTGGTCAATAACATCTACTATACTAATAAGTTTGCCCTTGTTTGGGCCATCGGACACTAGGGCCACACGTCCCGTTTCAACAAACCTTTTGAATGGCTAAAAAAATAGGACATTATAGTGTTTTATTAATATTTACAACCTATACAGGACACAAATGCCATGTGGCATAATATAAGACATAAAACAAGGATACATTTTTTTCAATCAGTTATTTGAAATTTAATAAAAATATGTGTTTGTATAAGTCAAATACATTAACACAATATCAATTATCATCTTATTGAAAATATCTGTAGGTAAACTAAACTAGGTAAGCTTACCATGCCTGCGGAAATAACGACCGAAAAACATCAAACGTCAAAGTGAAAAGAGTTGATACCACGACCACACCGGAAGTTGAATTAGTGACTGCTAGTGCTTAGGGTATAACAATTTTCTGATGCATAAATTAAATAAATAACTGGAATATCTACAGTAGAAAAGGCATGTATTTTACAGAATAATAGACCTAAACAGAGTATATTACGTGGTGTGAAAAGTATTTGATTTGATCTTTCTGCTGTGCGTCTGTGTCACAGATTTAAAAATATAGATATCATTTTACCACCAGAAAATGACTGGAGCATAGAGGCCGCCATAATGACCGCCATGTTAAGCTCTCTTTTGATTGGTTACCGTCAGCCAATAGGAAGTTATTTAGTGCAGCTTTTATTGGTCAATTGCTCAACCGATTCCTTTATCTACGCCTAACCCTCAAACAAGAATTTTAACGGTAGCAAAGAAAATATTAGCCTTGCTTTCGGGGGATACACATTACCTTAAAATTAGTGCTGTCAGTACTGTGGTACTCTCATCATCTCATCCAATACGTATAAGGAAGGGTCTTTTCCGAGTAATTTAAAAGCACAATTATTTGTATTCCGTATAGAGAGCCCTATTCGCGCCATTTGTGCTTGTGCACACTTATAGGGGCCATACATTAGCGCACAGCAGTGTGCGGATCTAGTCCGACGGACTTGTCCGCACACCGAATGTGCCAATGTATGGCATTGTCCGCTGTAGTCCGCGCACTGCGCATCGGACCAAAAGTCCCCGTGCGCTAAATTGAAACTGCCCGATTTTTCGGACCAAGTCCCGCGGAAATGTGCCAGTGTGTGGTGAACAACAGACGCGGACTTGATTAAACATGGATAAAACCATAAGTACCTATTATTGGTTACGTTATTTGTATTTAAGCCCTATTACGATTGAGCCTCGGATTGAGCTATTTGTAGATTTTTGACACCGTAGTTCGCAAAATCAAATTACCTTTATAAGCTAAAAATAGAGGTCTTCTGATCTCCAAAAACTTTTATTTGATCTATTTACACTTCTACGTCTGCCTTGTTTCACATATTTAAAGCAAATAATTTATGGAAGTACACAGGTACCTACCCATTTTCTTTTGAAGTGAAACTTCTTTTGTCTCGGTAGAGTAAGTTCCTGTGTTGGCAAATGAGAGCGTCACGGAAAGTGAAACAAATGGAGGGAAGCAGTCTGAGAAAACGGGCAGAGGAGAAAAGGAATATAGAACGCCCCACTCTTTAACCACGCTCTGTCTCATGTTTCGCGCTGTTTCTCTCAGGCAAGCGTCAGTAAAGCGAGGACACAGCGTTTCAGTTTTCGTGACAACACAAAGCGCTTGGTTAGAAGAATTAGAATTCGATTTATTCTTTCATTATTATTATTTTTCATTCCTCTAATAACGTTGAAGTTTCACTTCTATCGCGTGTGGCGACCACGCACCACGCATACAGTTTTTTGTTTTTTTTTGTTTTTAGACTCAAGAAGTTAACCGAAAATATAATTCGGAAGAATATATCCGAGGTCTGCTCGAAAATTATCTAGAACTTCCTTGCTTTTGGCCGGTAAAATCAAAATGTTATGCGAACTTAAATATGAAGGAAGACGCATATAAAAAGTTAGTGAAGTACACGAAAGATACAAGATGAGAATGCTCCATTATTACACACCCCCACTGTCTTCCACTTCGTCTGATGACAGAAAAGTGAGCGCCGTGTATGGCAAAATTTTTCCGCTCACAATGTCCGTCGGACTAGATCCGCACACTGCTGTGCGCTAATGTATGGCCCCTATTAGAGAAGGGAACAAAAGGAGGAGTAACAAGGGTACAAGGCAGATGTTTGTGTAAAGTTTACTGTATCGTGTGTGTTACCATTTGCCACCACAGAAAGGGGCGTAACCTTAATTTCTTAGTCTCTTTACGCCGCAATGTGAACGAAAGTTCTTAAAATGATATGTCTAATTGCACTATTATAAACGTTGCTTTCATTATTTTAATTAGTAACCTGGTTAAACCAGGCTGGTTTCACCACTTTCTTTGGCATCAAATCTGCTCACATTTTGGTAACACTCGCGTGCACGGCAAAGCTCGGACGTTGTGTATCCATATCCATACTCCTCCTTCACGCCTCACCTGTCACCTAAGATTGGTGATTGCAGAAAGCACAAGTGTCTCCGTCATGCATCAGATTTTCAATCTTTAAACAAAATAAATGCACGTGCCATTTGACGTTTGTCAGAGTTATTTACAACGTCTTAAGCAAACTTTTGGAATATAATTATAAAAGTTTTGGAATGAAAACAGTTTATTTTCAATTTGTGTGTTGCGTTTACGAGCAAAAAGTGAAATCGACTAACACATGACTTTGTTTTGTTTGCAATCAAAATCTGACGTTTGTGACGAGCCACTTTTGTGACGTATTTATTGGCGATGTTCTCATATGCTAAAAGATTATTCCTTTTCACAATACATATATATATTAGTTCGTTGTTTGTGTTTTATTATATTATTTGAAAATATTTTGATAGAAATTAAAGTTAATTTTTTTAGTACATTTTTTAAAAGTAATGCGTTTTTGTCTTCATGTAGAGTTTTACCCAGAGATATGCTATTACCGTATAACCATTTTTAAATTTGCCGCCATTGACGAATTTTTAGGTGATCTTCTATTCGGGACATAAGTGCCTCCGTCATACGTCAGATTTTCATTCTAAACAAAACAAAAGCACGTGCCATTTGACGTTTATTGATATTATTTAGAACGTCTTAAACTAGTTTTTGCAATACAATTCTAGACGTTTTGCAGTGAAAACAGTTTATTTTCAATTTGTGTGTTGGGCTTACCCGTAAAAACTTGAAAACAACTATATGTAATTATAATATATTTCAGAGGTTAGGTTAAAACGTCAGAAAGCACGTGGCTTTGTTTTGTTTGGAATGAAAATCTGACGTTTGTGACGCGCCACTTATCTCCCGAATTATGTTGTGTGTTGGCATTGGCAACAGTTGGCAACAAGTGTGATGTGTGACGTCCAATGATGTACATCTGACGTCTGACTTTGAGGTGTCAAACAGCTGTCAGCAAGAAAAGATTCCTGGAAAATAAAAACTAAAAAGTAAGTGGTTTGTTGGTAAGAAATTAATAATTTTGCAATATTTTCCCACAATTGCAGATAATGTCGCGCAATATTAGTATCAGTGAATATGGAAACAAATATGTCTACGTAAAACAAAACGTTATAAATTTCCAGCCTAGACCAACAAACAAAGTATTAATTAATCCTAACTTTAAAAGAGGTGTTACTCCAAATTCTTTAAATGTATATGTAAATCCCAATTTTTCAAAGATAGAGTGCAAACATAACATTCATGTAAACCCCAACCTTCTGCAACCACCACGCATCAAATCAGAGAATGTTACTGTTCCGAGTCTTCCAGAAAATAAGAAGTTAGTTTCTACTCGTACAAAGCTGGTTCGAGTTCCTTGCAACCCAAAACAAATAAATAATGTCGAAGTTCCTTCTAAGAAACCACCGAAGCAGATCAAGGTAAACACAAAATATAAGTTCATCAAAGCAGATATAGTTGCCAATGCAGACAAAGCTAATAAACCAAGTGAAACAAGAACTAAATTTAAAATTGATAAGAGATATACAAAAATTAAGGATAGCAAAAGTTTGAAAAGAATATGTAAGAAAATAGTCCTGAATAAGGGTTTCAACACCAACAAGGTTCTTATAAATAATCAAGTAAAAGCATATAGAAGCAATTTTGTTCACATAAATGGTGTTTTGTATAAAAGATCGCCACATTCATTAAAGAGGAGCAACAGTTTTGAAACAAAACGAAAAAGAGATAAACTTACTAAAAGCAGTGTGCCAAAAGCTAGTCCTATCTGTATAAATCACCGATTGTCTACCAGATTTTCTCCAAGAAATCCTTTCACTAAGATAAATTTGAAACAAAATAACAGTCAATTACAAGACACGAAAAAGGTGTTTGCGATACAAAACTTGAAGAAATTTAAAGCAATTCAAAGGTATTTGTAATTTTGGTTAAAGTTTTAAGTAAAGTCATAAGATTTTTGTTTTTAGTTATAATAAGCTTATGATTTGCAAGATTTCACCCAGTAAACTAAAAAAGTGCAATATTCCATGCCCATTTTATAGGAAATTTGGGAGATGTAGAGGAAAAGACAAGGGCACTTGTAACAGAGTTCACAATCCTGATCAGATTAGTATATGTCCAAAGTATAAACTCTTACGTTATTTTTGTTAATATATGTCATACTTATATTGTTTCTGCAGATTTCTTCAAGGATCTTGCATAAAAAAGTCGTGCTTGTTGTCACACAAAGTTTCTGCCGAGAAAATGCCAACTTGTAAATACTTTCTAGAAGGAATGTGCTCAAGGGAAGACTGCCCATATCTCCATGTAAAAATTAGTCAAAAATCGGATATTTGTCTAGATTTCTTGCAAGGATTTTGTAAAATGGCTGAGCAGGTAGGTAGTTTGTAATAAAGATTGTAATATTTGTTAGGAATTGCATTTAATTTTTAGTGTGATAAGCGTCACCAATTTCTTTGTCCCGAATTTGAGAAAAAAGGTAGCTGTCTGAAGCAGACCTGCCCATACCCACATCTAAATACGGTAAGAAAATCTACTTCTAAATTGCAGTTACCAATCAGATACAAAACGGAAAGGAGGCGTAATAATAAAATAAAGACGGCAAATAGAAGTGACAGTTCCAATTCTAAAGTAACTCCTGACATTCAATCTGATAAGAATTGTAATACAAGGTATTATGTGGAAAATGCGGCAAAAAGTGTAGACTCGGGTAAAAATGCAAATATTGAAGATGAAATAATGGAACGCCAAAAGATAGGCACTCTGCCTTCGTTTATACCTTTCGATAAGTTATGATTGGTAACGCAATATATGTATATGTAAATTTTAGTTTAATATGTTTTGTAATACCTACAATGAAAATAAATTATGATTTAGCACTAATGTGTTTAATTCTTAGAAAATCATAATGAATTGCATGGCAAGCCAGCACTGAAATAAAATCACATGAAACTAACTTACCTATTGTAAACATCGATTACAAAATTTGTGCAATTTGATTACAGTATGTCCTCGGATTGGGTTAAGAAAGGACAAAAAAATCACTAACATTCCCAAACTCCCGTAATGCATAAGTGTATTTTTTTATCCAACTGTTCCCGGAAATTTGTTATTAATTTCTATGCATTTTCTTAGAAAATTTTTATTAAAATGTTATTAATCGAAAAAACCATTTTCATGAACATGTAAGTATTGAAATAGTGCGCCATTTACATCAAATAGAAATAGTTTTATCTTTGTCGAGCCTATTGTTTCCTTTTTGAATTTGAGCAACCAATTTAAGTTTTGTAGAGGAGGGGGTGCAAATGTGGAAACATGAGGGTACAGCAAGTATTTCGACTGCAGAGAGCTTCACTCTAGCGGCGATTGCCGTAAACAGTCACTTTCGTATCTATTCATCACAGGGCGGCACTAGGAATCAGTCGGGCATTGTAGTTAATGGTGTTGCGTCGATTTCCGTTTAGTGATTTTCGTGAAGTTTTTGGAGGTAAGTTTGTGGTATTATTTAGTCTAACTTATCATAGAGGTAGCGTAATGCGTATCAGAGTATTGGGAAAGGGAGTTATAGGGAAGGTATTGTTGAATTTCAATGAATCATAAGCTAATGTTTTCTTGACTTAACTCGTAAACTCCAGTTTGGCTAAAGTGTGGGTAACTTGGAAACATGTGGATGAGGGCAATATGTTGTATTTTTTTTATCAACGAAGAAAGGTTTCTATGAATAAAAACATTATAAAAAGAATATAATGCTTAAAATTCAATATTCCAAGATCTTTATGTGTTTACACATTGATTTACTGTAATTTTAGAGTGTTTCCACGTTACCCGCACTTTTTTCAAAAATCAAAAAATGTAAGTTAGCCAAATATTTTTTTTATTTTTTAAGTAAGTATATGGTTTTTGCACTTGTGACTTATGGTCCCCTATTTCTAACATAAGGCATTTTAAGGCAATTTTCCAGGTTAAAATAACGATTCACTGATTTTTTACACATTAAAAACAAACTGGGTTTACACATTTGCACCACGTCCTCTACTAATTTCCTCACCAACATGAAAAACTTACCTCTTAATTATTTCTGAAAATTGTGTAATTACTAGCATTCCTCACCGTCTCCATACGGTACTGAATTAAATAAATTTTTACTGTAGTGTCGTAAGTCGAAAAACGCATGTTCTTTGCGCATACCTAAAAAACGAATAAAATGTTTGCTAGTTTGGTTGGATTAAAAATAGTACGTGCAATGGGAATTTGAGAACAAGCAGAGGGTTTTTTTATGGAGAGTGATTTTTCTGAGAAATTAAAAATAATTTTTTCCCTCTTTGTAACCCCATACTGTACTGACATAACTCTGGGAGTTGTTGAAAGAAGACATTTAATATTCACATTGCTGCAGTAGTGATGTATGAAGAAAAACTTTCTTAGCAAGATTCCGATCTCAAAAACTATATCTCTGCCGCACTTAAGTCTGAGAAAAAGAATGATTTTTTCTTTTGAAATTAATAACTGTCGTACTTCTAACAAAAGCAAGAATTTCTGGAACAAAATTAAAAGCTGGAACATTTGAAATAAAAATGTTGATATAATTTTGAATGACAGTTTTTTGTCCAGTATACCGAAAATTCCAATTCAGCAGTCCACTATTGACTACTTTGTTGATAGAGCAGCGGAATGGGAGCCATTTTCATTTTCCCCGGTTGCTGAGACTGATGTGGCCTACCTCTACAGTATTACCAGTAATGCTGTTGGGATGGATAACATCTCTGCAGATATGCTTAGGGCTTGCCTTCCATTTTATGTAAATCCGCTACACAATATAATAAACTTCTCTCTTGAAACCAGTACAGTTCCGGAGGTTTGGAAGATGGGTTTATTTATACCCAAAGAGTGGTCAGTCAACCGGGAATGATTTGGATGAATCGCTACCGTGAAGTATGACTGTTTCAGGTGACTGATGATGTGCTCCCATGTATTTTGTAGGTAGACACCGTTGTCACGAATGACATTGAGGGGATGTTTGATGATCTCTATCGATTCGTTAATCTTCCTATTGTAGAAATTTGAGGGCCGGGCTAGAACTTTTAATGACCAATGTCTAACCTGTGCTCCGCCAATGCTGAACCAGTTAAATTCAGCAACCTCGTGCATCGTTCATGTTAGCAACACGAGTACCAATGCACCCCCTAGTCTCACCAATGTAGACAGGCCCACAAGAACAAGGAATGCAATACACATCTTCCGTGTGCAAAGGTAAAGGATCCTTAGATCTGAGATTCTGTTATGAGGTGTGAAGACAATCTTGATATAAAGTGAATGTACAGATGAGATAGCTGTAGGGATGGTCGTGTCACCGGACTTTGACCTAGGCGGAATTAAGTTCTTGGAGATAGATGTCACAAGGGTTGTAATTGTCACTGGTCAAAGTCTCTGGGATATGTTGAAGCTCAGAAGATAAAAAGGAGGCGACCGATATGGCGACCGCACAGTGAACAAAGGAGTTGCTCACTGACCTTTTTTGAGAGGGATGATGATCAGATAACGCAGTGAGATAACGGTCAGTATGAGTGGGAATCTTGTAGACCGAATGACCGAGACTACCATCAATATTACAACTTAACAAGATATCTAAGAAGAGCAGTTTTCTTCAACTTCAACCTTCATGGTGAACCGAATATTGGGATGATGAGTTTTGAGATGGCCCAGGAATTGATCTAAAGTGTCACGACCATGTGCCATGTGGCCAAATTACGAAAGCATCATCAACATACCTGAACCAACATTTGGTTTTAAGGCTATAAGATTCAAGAATCTGTTATTCGAAAGACTTCATGAAGATGTTGGCTCTAAGAGTGTGGAACAGTGTGTGCAGTTCTTTTACATGTGGAAGAAAGTTTGCACAGACAATTATCATAGGTTTAAGAAAACAAGAGAGCGAATACACTATTCTAGGAAATGTACGGATATGAACCCTGAAGAGAAACCTTTCACAGATGCCAAACATTTAGGAGTAAGTTCTGTATTTTAAAATTCACTTACTTATAAAAGCATTCCAAATGATTGTTGCAAGATGAAATTTTCTTCGTGTTCACCTCATCCGATTACCAAACGTTGACATGACAACAGTTGTAAAGGCATTTTGCTTCAAGCTATCCAACTTTAAGGTGCCTAAGACTTGTTCATAGAATTATCCACGAAACAGGAAATATGTGGATGTGAGGTATACTTCAACGAGAGAGTCCAAATCTGATGATGAACCATTGGACGTTAGATGTTGTTTGATGACTGCAATAGAATCCAGAATAGGAATAACATTGGTAAATAGGGATTTGACATCAAAACTGACGAGGATATCTTGAGACTCCACTTTCAATTCATGAAGTTTTTTGACAAACTGTTCGGAGTTAAGGATAAAATTGTCTTCCCTGCAAACGATTTTAATATGGAAGCGGGGTACCTGGCAAGTTCGCAGACAATTTATAATTGTACATAAATATGAAGGGCACTAAAATCATTTGCAAAAAATGTCGTGATCCGGAATACTATATCAAGAGAACAAAATTGACAGTCAACAACTTGCTATAATTTAAGTAAACTAGCAGTACCCATGCAAATTATTCGAAAATTTCATACAGCAAGCGATCTGTGATGTGTGTGGATGTTCGCATATCTTCAATGAGCGATGTAATGATGGTGGCCCTCGAAATTAAAATTGCCTATATCAAGTACAAGATTTTTATTATCTACATATGTATACATATAATACAAACATAAATACATAATTAATAAATTATTTTTTACCACCGTAAATTAGTGTCCAGTTGTTTTGTTCATTATATGCTAACAATATAGAACAATGTAGAATTAAAGATATATTATCATTATTTACAGCTTTCGATATCACAATCCATTTCTCTAACCATTTTATGAGATCTTCATTTGGCATATTAGAAGGATTAAGGCCTTAAAATATCCTATTAAAATAATGTTAGAGCTTTTTAAGTTCCATACCTCTTAGTACACAAGCATTACGTAGATCTTCTGTATTTAGATTATGAACACCCCCTTCTCTAATAATTGCTTTGTCAATCTCTAATATTAGAATTCCCTGTTTTCGAAGACCTGTTCTTTTTCGCCAATACCCAAACCTACGCATTCCGTGCATTTTTGAAAGATGTTTCTAATAAGGGAAAAGAATTGTGTTAATAGGTTTTTAACTTTCTATTACACGATGGAATCAAGAATCATCCACATTTCATAAAGCAAAATCAACCAGTTAAAGTTTTCAAGAAAAAAATGTATTGATCAAATTGCCAAACAATGTTTCTGACTCGTACTATTATGCGT
This sequence comes from Xestobium rufovillosum, assembly GCA_963966045.1. Lineage (NCBI taxonomy): Eukaryota > Metazoa > Arthropoda > Insecta > Coleoptera > Ptinidae > Xestobium > Xestobium rufovillosum. The sequence continues at coordinate 24,113,387 of OZ014493.1, read as the reverse complement.
ACGAATTTAATGAATTATGTAGCAGGTCAGAGGTGCTACTTCCAAAACGTACTTAACCACAACACAGGGCACTCCCACAAATGATCTGAGTGGTTATTATACTAGATCACAGGTTGGATACTAAAATGGAGTTTTACATCTCATAAAATTATCTTTCTGTATTTTTGAGCAAACCGTACATTATTATTATTATTATTATTATTAATTGTGCAGGTTGTTCACATGCTGAATACCAAACCGAAAATATAATTTTCCCAATGAAATACCTCAAATTTTACATATTTGGATTATTTATAAAATTCCATGCTGTAGGTTCCGGTAATAAATATAATTTTCACGGCCAATTGAAAGTATCTCCTTATTTAGGGCTAAACCACGTGCAGTGCCAGTTTGTATTTTGTTTAGCGGCTTGCCTACAAAAACAGGTCATTACCAACAACTCGGAAGGAATTTTGCAAGTTCATTAGATTGCTTGTTTCACCAAGACCTAGAGCAGTTCGCAGATCGATCAAATTGAGTAACTCACTCATTGCACTGCAAACAGACAATTTAGTGGAGTTTTTGTTGGCTTACAGCAAAATCACTGTCCAACCGATAACTTAGGTTACATAGTTCGAGGTTGCATTAAGTGCCCTAATTTTCATTAGCAAGAGTGCCATGACTTGAAAATTCATTCTTTTATTTTATCTATTCCGCCTGTCGCACAGTTGTCAAGTCATGGCACTCTTGCTAATGAAAATTGTGGTATTTAATGCAACTTTTGATAATTTTCGAAAGTTATTGATTCGCATCAAATTTTAAATACAGACAATGGGGTCGTTGCACTAAGTAGAAAATCGATATAATTTTGATAGAAATAAGTAAGTAATTAGGTATTTAGCAGCCCTCTGGGTTACATTTATTTACTCACCAATAGCCCAAAATTTAAACAATGGCGATTTTAGCAGGAAGTGTGCCTTCGGAAAATTAAACAGAAGCACGTGCTGCCACCGTTACTTCATTAGCTTAGAAGTGCTTGTGATTGGTCATCTGAATTGATGTTTTGATACCCAGGAAAGCTAAAGTTACGTGGAGTGAGTCAGTAAAGTAGGGAGCAATAATGTTACGAATAATCAGAATTTGACATTTGGAAGTTATTTTTCTTTGTATTGGATGTATAAATAGTTCTATGTCGTTTATTTATGTGTTTTTGTTCCTATTTATTGTGTCAATTAGTATATTTGTGTACGGAAAATAGAGCAAGGTTTCGTTAAAGCCAATTCAGACAATTTACGGAAGTTAGTACCTAGTGAAATGATTGACAATTATTATTTATCCAATTTAGACTATTTCAGTGCTGAAATGAAAAGTATTAAAACGAAACGGTGAGTGCTTCATTTATTAGGGAACAAGACAAACTGAAAAACAACACTGGACACTATCTATCAAACAACTAGACTGCCGTGATCGTTTATTAATTCAGTAAATCAGTTTACGATTGACGTTTGCGCTAGTAAGGATAAACAAACAACGGTTGTACTTTCCGGCTAATATCGACAATTCTCGGCATAGTAATAATAATAATAATGATAATATTTATTGCATGTAAATAAATAAATAAAAATTTTTTACATACAACGGTGGAAATTTCCGCTAAGCGTATTTTAATAACCACCACACAACAAAAAAATATAAAGCTCTGGACAAATAACAGTGTATATGTACTTTATAAATGTGGATACGGCATCTTTTAAAAGGCTTAAAGGGCCAGCGCCTTACCTTTAATGCTGATTTTGATGCCTGAAACCGTTGAATGACTAATAATTAGTCATTCAAAGCTAAAACGTTCGCTGTGATAAAAATAAAAAAATATGGGTCAAATGTTTTACGAGAATCTTCGGGAAAATATGATTTTAAAAAATTGTGTAACGATCCCATTGGTAGTGCGCATAGTAGTGATAATGTAAAATTATATTTTTATTTCTTTTAATATATGTACAACAGAATTAAGGCACGTATGGCGCTACAAATCCAGCTCTGGAGTTTTCGGTCACTCAAAAAATTTAATTTTGGAACAGGTGACGAGACTGGAATGTTTAGCATAAAATATTCTAGGAGTGTCCATGTCCAACGTATTTGAGAAATCTGCAAGCTGTGTTCTGGGATGACATCGTGAATAGAAGGCCTGTATTTCATTTTGTCCTTAGTATTCTATCATTTGTTTAAAATTAAAGTGAGGGCACAATAGTATAGAGTATTGTAAAACTTTTGAATATCATGCCATCAGACTTGACAATGTACTGAACTGAAACAAAAGCTGTAAGGAAATTTAGTGATAAACTTCCCGCGCCTTTGATTAATTTTGCCTTATAAAATATTTTGGACACCAAAATTTTATTTTAAGATGCAACATCCATATTGTGAAGTGCATGCAATGGAAGCGCTCTCAGGTCGAGGCGGATCAACATGGTTACTTGAAGTGGTACTCTGTGCCTACCTACAACTCAGAAATACTGCTAGTGTTTAATTTTATTCATGTAATTTTGTCAATGTTTTGCTCAGCTTTCAGGAAATTTTATGGAAAATCCAAAAATGCAAACAAATTATAAAATAGTAAATAGAACTCTGGTTTCTTCATGTTAAGAATGCAGTGGTGAATGAAATTGAAGATATGTAGCAACTACACACTATTGGCCCACTCTGTATATGACAATAGTATAAATATCACACAAAGGTGTATTTATCAGCCCGGTTCCCATATCTCTAAAAGTTTGGGACAACACGCTACCACAGTTTTCTGGCACCAAAATATGTTTATTTATTTATTTATTTATTTATCATCCAAAAAAGCATTGGTTACATCAGGGCAGCTATAAGCTGATATCCCCATCAAAAACATTAGAAAACATAAAATATTCACAGAAAAGAAAACTACACTATAAGTACACAATAGGCAGTCACTCACTCACCCACGCACACCCATTCTCACATTCACACACCCACTCTCACTCATTCAGCACTTCACGCTGTTGTATATCGAACGCTGAAGCCCCAAAAAGCAGCAAGGCCCAAAGAAGAGAAGCAGACCACTAATTATCATCCAGTATGAGATGATAGAAACAGTTTAATTATATTTTTAAAAGTAGAAGGATGTAGGCATTTTAAAGAATCAGGCACGTTGTTGTATAAATCAGCCGACGTGTAGCTGAACGAAGACTTGAAAAGCGACATATTATGGCTGGGTATATGCAATCTGTTAGTAACTCTAATAGAAACATCATGTATGTACCTCCTGAGTACAAGCTTGGCCCTAAGATAATTAGGCGTAGAGAAGTATAGAACACGGTGAACAAAACATAAATAATGAATTCGACGCCTCAATTCCATATTGAATATACCATTAGCCTCTAAGTAAGGACTAATGTGACTTCGCCCCCGAACATTAAACGCATATCTAATGCATGCATTCTGCACTTTCTGTATTTTATATGCAACCTCCTGTGTAATACATGGACCATAAATAATAGCACAATAATCAAATACAGGTAGAACAACAGAACTGATTAATCTCTTCTTAATGTCAGAGGATAGAATGTATTTCAATTTATATAAGAGACACAACCTAGCATAAGCTCGCTGAACCAGTTTATTAACATATTCACTAAATTGAAGATAACTATCAAGAATTAAACCTAAGGAGGTAGCTGTTTCTACAGGAGAAATATTTTTGCCATCAATTTCAATTCGAAGGGTGGTGTTGTTTCTTTTACATCTCTGGTGAGTACCAAGCAACATTAAATGTGTTTTATCTATATTCAACTTAAGAGCATTTCAAATGGACCACTTCTGCACCCTATCAAGATCATCATTATTAATTGCTGGGCAATCAGCACTTGATCAGGAGAAAATGAAAATACAATTGGCTGTCATCAGCGTAACAATGGAATTTTCAGAACTCGATGTTGCATTGAAAATCAAACGTGTAAATAATAAACAGAAGCGGACCTAAGATAGAACCTTGTGGGACTCCCGCACTGACTGCAACAGCAGACGACACACCCCCACCGTAATCTTGTACTAAGGAAACTATTTGACTTCTCTGACTCAAAAAACTCAAACCACCTCAATGCAGCTCCATTAACACCGAAATAGGATAATTTAGCAAGAAGTAATTGATGGCTGACTGTGTCAAACGCTCTGCTGAAGTCCAGCATAACCAAAGCAGTAAACTGTCCTACATCTGCAGCCCGTAAAATATCGTCCACAATATCCACTAAGCAAGAACTCGAACTATACCCGCTACGAAATCCAGACTGATTGTTAGGTATCAATTGAAATTCATGCAAATATCCGAAAAGTCTATTATGAACAGCCTTCTCAAGTATCTTTGAAAGGAATGGCAGGATGCTTATGGGATGAAGATCACAAAAATCATTCAATTGGTCTTTTTTCGGCAGAGGGAGAACCAAGGCCCGCTTCCAAATACGTGGAACTTGTCCTTGAATAAAAGAGTAATTGAGAATGTACGTCAAAGCTTCCAAGCAGTAAGGCAAAGTCAATCTAATCATGCTGGGACAAATTTCATCAACACCCATGGCATCAGAGTTGAAGCTGTATACACAGTTTTGTTGATTGAACCTGAACATATCTATAGAAAGTTGCTTGGTTGAAGCGCTATCGATGGCCAAAGTTCTTGAATTTTTTTTTAATAACTTAAGACTGAGTTCTTCGATTTTTGGGGTTTTGTCGAGTTTTTGTTTAATGCAAATGGTAAAAACTAAGCTATAATTTTCAACAGTGCGATATATGGTCTTTACAAAAATTCCGCGAAGATATCATTTTATTTTAAGGGTTTTGCCTCTTACTCGATTTCATTATTTCCAATAGTTTAGTTACAAAATTATTTTTATCTACGCCCGTCAGTTAAGAACTTCTCAACACACTCATTTTCGGTGCGTTAAGGAGTTTATTACCGCACTCGTTTTTCCTTTCGCACTGCTTTTCAACCAATCAAATTAAGTCAATGACAGTAGGATTAAATATATTAATATGTCAATTTTTACTACCGCCATCTTGATGTGTCGCCAGTTTAAATGTTCTGATTTTCTCTAAAAGTCATGACAAATGTCAAACTATAATTACCGTTTATTTTCACTTTTTAGGGACGTAGATAAAAATTTGTACGATATACGTGCGATAATGCTTTATTAACGTACTTATGCTTCGCATGCGTACGTTAAAAAAGCTCATATCCCACTTATATCGTAAATAACTATTATCAATAGTGCACCTCTAAAATATGCTAATAAATTAGATAGCTGTGCTTTCTTAATGACTTTGCTAGGCATCTGTCTAGAGTTAAAAGTGTCACGTTGAATGTTCTTGTAGTTTTCAAAAAGTGTTTTGTTCTGTAAGTGTTATAGCTGCTCTGTATTCCAATGACCATAGATATCGCTTCAACCAAGCAACTTGGTATAGAAATATGTTCAGTTCAATCAACATATTTTGGTGTCAGGAAACTGTAGCAGCGTGTTGCCCCAACCTTTTAGAGACCCTGTATAATACTTAGATATAAATTTTACGTACAATATGGTTCCTAGATAATTTCTCCAAATTATAAGGGTCTTCAACGAACATATTTTTGCAACATAAAATTTGATCTGTAGTAGGTTGTGCTCCACTTCCAAGCAAGCCTAAAATATTCTTCCACGGTTCATACAATTCCTTCTCTTCGAGACTTTGCAAATGTGCTTGTAAATGTCTGAATACTGGCCGATTATGGGTTAATCTATCCTTAAGATCAAGTATAGTAAATCCAGATCTTTGTTCGAGGTTCCAGAAATGTTTTGTTAAAAGCTCTCTTGGAAAGTAATACAGAAGTGGTAAATACGCATAACAAACGAAAGGAAGGGCTGCAATAAATATTGTTGGTCCCAGTTTTGCAATATCACCAGGCATACGTTGATACAGTTCAAGTTCTTTGCGTGTCAACACTTGAAAGTTATAATCGGACCTTCTTAAAATCCTTCTCAGCTTCATGTAATATTTCAAATCTTTTAAAAATCCTGCTATTCCAAGTTGAAATAATCTATAAATACCAATGGCTCTTGGAAACCTCTTTTCAAGTATGTGATCATAATTTTTGATAAAAAAATAAACATATTTTTGTAAAAATCCCAATTTCTTTTTCTCACTATTTTGTATTTTATTTATGGCATTCTTATCTGCAGCATCTTTATGTATAGTACGTGTGAATGGAGAATAACTAAAAATGACAAAGAATTATTAATGCCATGACTCGATTGAAGCAACAAATGTTTGTTTTGGTAACTTTTTTGAGAAATATGATAGTATCTCCACCCAAGAAATGCAGTGGTTTTGATAGGAAACTAGATTCTCTAAAACTCCTTCCTTCAAATTTTTCGCTATCTATTCGACGTTTGAAGTGTTTTGATTTCAAGATACCGGCACACTGTTTTTATTTCGGATAGGAAAAAATTTGAAGCATTTGAAATGTGGTGCTATAGACTGATGAAGATACCGTAGATAGATAAGGTATTAGAGAGAGTATTAGAAAGAGTTGGAGAAAAACTAAATTTATGGAAGACAGTAAGGAATCGGAGAGATAGTATGGTAAGACACCTTCTGAGGCACGAAGGCTTAGTAGGTTAGCTCAGAATAGGAAAGGATGGAGGTACACGTCCAACCAGTCTTCGGACTGAAAACTTTATGATGATGATGCTATTACCCATACTTTTAAAAAAAATTATTCAGTTCGACATACCTACTTTGGAGGAGCTCGATGGCGTTCTCTCCTTGCTTCTTCTTCTGGAGGTGCAGGCGTATTGCTCAGACGGTCTTTCTCCCAAATTGTCATGTTTTCATAAAGCCTTCAAAGAGTAGTTGGATGCTTACCTCCATCCTTTCTTATCCTGAGCTAACCTGTGTGTTTTCCCAAAAACACATCTTCCATCCCCAACTATTTACAAGCAGTTGTCTAATTCGCAATTTCGCAAATATGCAACTTATCAACAAGGAAAATTATAAAAAAAAATACTGAAGTAATTTCAGTAATTTGAGCTAAACAAAAGGTTCTGATTGGTCAATTTGATAATGAAAAAAGTAATTTTCCGAAGACAGCTTCTAAAGTGTGCTTTGCACCCCTTTCGTTGCGTTAAAAATTAATCATTTTAATTAAGTTCATTCTTTGTCATGGCAATGATAGGTATATAATCCTCAAAACTATATATAACAAGGTACATAATTAAATTAAATACAGCCTTTGTCAGTTATATACCTATCTCTTCGTCCCGACCCGGAACTTTCGCAGTTCTTTGGTTGAATGGCTTGAGTGATTCCACAACTTCATCTGTTTACCCCACCTGTTTCCTATTAAGCCAAAAATATGCATACCTACATTAATTTATACACCTAGGTTAAACACACAACACATCTCCACCGACATGTCAAAGTTTCTGATTTACACACCATTTATTTTATTTTATCAACAATTCATAATAAATTGGTTTTAAAGGCTGCGTTAGGTTTTTCATTAAAATTTGTTTAACCTAGTTGTAGAAATTCTGGCATACCTATTCTGGGTTTAAAAGAAAACACATGAAGTTGTGGGATCACTTAAACCATTGGGACAAAGAATTGCCAAGGAAAGACCTAAAACGTAAAACCAATGATGAACAATTAATGAAATTAAATGAGTGCTGTATAATTCAGAAATTTACACATCTTGTGGAAATGTGTTAATAAGTTTGGCGATATAATGTCAACACTACCTATTTCCTTAGGTGGAGCTTCCAGAGTGAAAACAGAAATAACGGGTATAACATTTCCATTTATTGCATCAATGGAGAAGCGGTGTTAAGATGAAACAAAAATAGTATGGGTTCTTACATTCTTGTACTCGATCGACTAATAATGAATCTACCAGAACGATGAATTTGCACAGCACTAATAAATAACTTCGAAGCCATACTAAACTATCGTATTTTACGAGAATTAATTTTTGTTACCATCGCTAAATATATCAAATTTTGATTATTCTTAACGTATTCAAAGTTGACGTCTTTTGTGAGGTTAGGTTGATTTGACATATCGACGAGGCAATAGTTACAGCAAATTATTCCATCAAATTTCAAGGTCTGATCTAATATCACTTTGGCGTAAACCACGGAAATAAATCCCTGGGCATTTTATTAACATTGCATCACAGGGATTTACATGGTATAAACTTCATTTTGTGTTAATGGTTTTTTGTCATCGCGTCAGAGGTCTCTCGGGCAATCGTTTTGTTGCGAGGTTTCCATCTAAAGTAGTAGCAGGTACTTAGCAGCTAGCAGCTTAGTATTAACATCTTTAAACAATGGTATTAATTTCTATCTACAATCTACGAGTATTATTTATTTGCTTACCTATGTTACCTAGTGAATATTAACGTCAATGTATATTTTAAAATAAGCTAAAATTATCTATTTATTTCCCGTTCTATTTAGAAACTTTTCACTTTACATTTGAAAAACTATGGGGGCATCTGAAAAATGGTATGAATTCAAAGTGTACTAAAAATAAAAAAAAATCATTTTGAAATTTGCATCAGAAAAACCATTAACCCAAGATCAAATTTATACCATGTAAATCCCTATGATGCAATGTTAATCAAATGTACTGTATGTGTAACAACTGTCATTTTTCGATTTTTCATTCCAAACAAACCCCTTCTCTACAGTGCTCTGTGCTAGATGTTTTAAGCATTAAGCTAACGAATAACGAAATAGAGGGAACCCAGCCACAGACTGGTTGGTGGAGGTTTGTTTGGAATGAAAACTGCGTCACTACTTTTGTGATCAAGTTGTAGTATGTATTTAAATATTTCAATCAACAATACCGCTCTCTGCTTCGAACTGAATACACCGCATAAGTGCTTCCGTCATAAGTACTTCAGATCTTCATTCTAAACAAAACAAATAATGCACGTGCCATTTGACGTTTATCAGTATTATTTACAACGTCTTAAGTTAATTTTTGCAATATAATTCTAGAAGTTTTCGAGTTAAAACAATTTATTTTCAATTTGTGTGTTATGCTTACGTGTAAAAACTTGAAAACAACTATAATTTATTATATTTCAGAGGTTAGGTTAAAAAGTCGAAAAGCACGTGGCTTTGTTTTGTTTGGAATGAAAATCTGACGTTTGTGACGCGCCACTTATGTGGTGTATTATGAGGCTCAACCACTGAAATAAATAATGAAATTTATTTCAGTGGGCTCAACTGTTGTATCCAATGGCCGCCGGCTCTAATTGAACGGCATGAAACACTATGTCTTGTTTTAAAGTTTAAATCCTTTGAGCGTACCACGGCCGTCATTCGTCATATTTTTGGGTGAATAGGTAACAGGTCAGCTCGTATTTCACTGTTTCACCTAAGAACATGTCCCTCGTCCGTTGAAATCGGGTTTTGTTTTGAAACACCAAAGGTGCCGACAGACAGATAGATTCTGTAAGCAGTGACGGCTCATAGCGGAGGGTTCTGGGGCACCAGCCTCCCAAGAATTTCTAAAAGATAATAAAAAAAACATTCATCGAATTTTTATCCAGTTAATAAGAAATAGTTTACATACCCATGCTGTGCCATATTTTTGCTTCCACGTCTACAAGTGAACAAGTGTCGATGGCAAATAATGAAATGGTTTACCTACCATTGCATAATGATGAACCTTTCTTAGTATATGCTTTTAAAAACACCAAAGTAATGAACGTTGACGGTTGCACCTATTTTTGCCATAAAACTTTTGATCATATATGTATGTTGTTACTCCAAATTATTTTAAATCAAACCTCAAAGCCTTGGTTTTATTGGCAGTCTTTCGTCGTAAACAAGGTACGAGCCGGCACTGGCCGTAGAACTCTTGAGTCTTGACTGTACCAAAAATACCTTGGATTGGACGAAGAATACATAGGACTACGCGCGCGTTTTGAAATTAGCGGCGCCGCGGCATGAATGTTGCCGGCCTAAATTATTGCATTTAAATAATATCATACCGTTATCGTTAAAACAAGGCTTTCCACGGCATCACATAACCATATTGAAACGAAATAAATAATTACCGTATGATCAATACCAATAAATTTAACATGAAAAAAGTTACTACGGAATATCAATACAATTATTATGACCCGCTACCTTGTATGTCATAATCTCATAATAGATGTAGTTGTCTGTATTTGGCGAAAATTTTGAAACGAAACCAAAAGATTAGGAACATTCTTTTAACCCAGTACACAGCGAGGAACTCAGCTTACAGTTTTTAATGGTATGGTTTTAATAGTGGATATGGATCTTGGTTTACCATAAACCAAGGATTTGGATTGTGTACAAAAATGACCTTTAATTTGACAGAATAAAATTCGCTGTCATTATTATCTCGTAGGTACATTTCATTTCAGGAACCAACGTAATCTTGTGCACAAAACCGTTAGGTAGAGTATTCCCTATCCACAAAACCTCCTATAAGTATTACATATTGTTCCTGTTCATAAATTTATATCAGCCGGTTTAATTGCTTTCACTCTGCCAACCTACTCCAGCATTTTATAAAAATACCCACTGCGGCTGTGGCACTTGTTTTTATACACATCAGTTTCTTTCTAATTTTTTCTGTTCGGCGGCTTGCATTTCGAAACTTTAATAATGTTGTGAATGAAGTCTATTAAGTAAGCCTGCTTTGATGAATACAAGTGTCGCGCAAACAAAGTGAGTTAATGGTTAGAGTAAATTTAAATTAATCTATTCGTTCCTTATGTATCTCGTATTATATTCTTGGCGCCACCGATTATATACAGCGAGGTCCTAAAGTTTGGAATAAAATTCATAATTTCTGTTTTATTAATATTTCAATGAAATGCTCGGACACGTCAATTTTTATTTTCGATTTAGAATTTTGTGAGGAACATATAAAATATATAGGGTGTTCCATTTTCATGTACCGCTGTCAATGTCAATTTTCTTAAATGGAACACCCTATATACATTCATGTTTCTAAGTAGGCCATTGAAAGACAATTTCATAAATGTGGCATTTGTTACCTTTTACCTCTATGGCTATCGAGATATTAACATTTGAGTTTAGATATTCCTCAAAATTAGAATTAGGATATCTGAACTTCTACAAAAGCTAGAGATTGCCGAGATTGGAAATTAGGTTTACAAAACTACCACGAAATAACAAACAATGTTGAGTAAAAACACAAGCAAGTAATTAACATCAAAAATAATCTAAATTAAATGTTCAGTGTGAGCTCCAAGAACTTGCTAAGCTATAGCCAAACTGTACTCGAATTCGTAAAGAACATTTCTAATAACTTCAGGCGTGATTCTCCGAATTTCATTTCGTATTTTCGTTCATAAATCTTTGATGTCATACGGTTGTGTGAGGTATACTTTGCTTTTTTTTGCTTCTAATTTTGACGAATTTCTAAATTCAAGTGTTAATATCTCGATAGCCATGGAAGTAAAAGGTAACAAATGCCACATTTATGAAATTGCCTTTCAATGGACTACTCAGAAATATGAGAATGTATAGGGTGTTCCGTTTAATAAAATTGACATTGACAGCTGTACATGAAAATGGGACAACTTGTATATTTTACATATCCCTTACAAAATTCTAAATTGAAAATAAAAATTGACGTGTCCGATCATTTCATTGAAATATTGATAAAAAAGAAATTATTAATTTTATTCCAAACTTTAGGACCTCACTGTATATTGTAAACAAGTGAATCATCGAAAACCCAGATGTTTCGAGGTGCATCTGGAGATAGAGTTTAGTGGAACAATTGAGAATCTTATCGAATTATTTTTCATGATATATATAGAGATGCAATCGTCCTGGTTAGTTAGTCTTTGTATAGATATGCGACTAAATGTCACACAAGCGATGCGAGAAGTGTCCAGAGAGTTGTGAAAATCGTTTGGGCTGATAAGATTGTGTTTGTTCGTTAGTGTTAAATCGTTGTTGTTAATTAATGTGCTTAATCACTAATAATAATTGTAAATATCTGTAAATAGTTTTTATATACGGAAGCGTTTTGGGGTCATGGATTTTCATTTTTTATAATTTAATATAAGTATTGGAGAAAAATCCAATATAATGATTTATTTTTAAGAAATCATTCAATATAATGAAGTTTTAGTTCTGAATGTATGGAGAAAAAATCTAATATAATATGATTTATTGCTTCCCAAAATATTGAAAAATTTCTCAATATATGGGATTCTTTTTACTATACAGGGTGGTCCAGTTTATATCATCAGGATTTCACCAACCGAAAGTTTATCAAAAAATAAAGGTAGTTTGTCTAATAAAACATGGTCGAATTTTGCTTCCTTTTTGATGTACAGGGTGTTAAAGAAAATAAATTATTTTATATAATCTGCTATAAATCATTAATAGAAAAGGGTAGCCTTCTGAAATTTTGCATAGATCATTTCTTTTGTATTCTCTATTAAATAGTGGTTGTAATTATTTTATTTAGAACGCAGAGGCGTGCATACGGGTTTCCTCAAAAATACTTTATTTAATACAACGTACGCCACTGGTTTTTTTTAGAACACCAAATACAAAGACGATTTCTCATTCAATTTAGAAACCTTTTTGTATCTTACAAATTTTTGATAACTCGACTCAAAACAAAAAAAACATTAAAAAGTATCATGTGACCAATTACTGAATTTATTTACTTTTAAAGGAAAAACAACATTAAGCTTAGCTGACATATCAACTAGACAAGAATCACAATTGAATTAATGTAAGAACTGTTCGAAAGAGGAACCATTTTGCTGGATGCACAATTGGCAGCGTCTTATGATTGAGTGGTTTAAGTTTAGTAAAACATTGTTATTAATATTTGCACAAGCATTCTGAATTCTAAGGAGCAGTTCCTCCCCCGTAGGCACCGGGGTCGCATAGACGGTGTCTTTAAGATAACCCCAAAGATAAAAATCTAAAGGCGTTAAATCTGGAGATCGCGGAGGCCAAGCAACGGGTCCCCCACGACCAATCCATCGTCCCTCAAAATGTCTATCAAGCCAGTGACGAACATTTCGGCCAAAATGAGCTGGGCATCCATCAAGTTGGAACCAAACTTGTCTACGCATATTAAGAGGAATTTCATCCCACATATTGGGACTCTCTGCCTCCAAGAACTCTAAGAAGTTTACGGAATTAAGGCGGTGCGGTAGTATGTAAGGGCCAAAGAGATTACCATTGTAAATCCCGATCCAAACATTAATACTGAACTCATTTTGAAAATTTCGTGGCCTGATTTCATGAGGGTTTTCATGTGCCCACACATGCTGATTGTGAAAGTTAACTATTCCTCTTCGAGTAAAACATGACTCGTCTGTCCATAAAATATTGTTTATGAAATTCTCATCATTTTGAACAGAGTCCAAAAGCCATTGACAAAATCTCATTCTGCGATCTTCATCCCCTGGCTGCAAGCCCTGAACTGGTTGTAGATGAATAGGTCGTCTATGATCCCGTCTTAATACTCGTAAAATAGTAGTTTTTGGAATTCTAAGAGTTCTAGAAACTCTTCTCTGACTTGTTCTAGGATCTCTGTCAAATTCAAGCAAGATGCGATTGTTTCTGATTACCTCGTTGGCGATACGATGATTGGGATTTCTAGGTACAAATTTCAATCCTTGAGTAACAAATTGATGGTGCACATTTGCAAATACATTATGTTGTGGTTGTCGTCTATTTGGAAATCGCAAGTGATATTCTCGAGCTGCAGCAGCTGAGTTTCCATCGCAAAATCCGTAAACGTAATGCATGTCAGCATATTCTTGATTTGAAAAACGAAAGGGCATTTTAGATTTTAATACTTTAACCATACGTACACAAATTTTATAACTTAAACGTAAGTTATTTACTTATCTCAAAGATACCGTCTATGCGACCCAGGTGCCTACGGGGGAGTAACTGCTCCTTAGAATTCAGAATGCTCGTGCAAATATTAATAACAATGTTTTACTAAACTTAAACCATTCAATCATAAGACGCTGCCAATTGTGCATCCAGCAGAATGGTTCCTCTTTCGAACAGTTCTTACATTACTTAATTGCGATTCTTGTCTAGTTGATATTTCAGCTAAGCTTAATGTTGTTTTTCCTTTAAGTAAATCAATTCAGTAATTGGTCACATGATACTTTTTAATGTTTTTTTTTGTTTTGAGTTGAGTTATCAAAAAATTGTAAGATACAAAAAGGTTTCTAAATTGAATGAGAAATCGTCTTTGTATTTGGTGTTCTAAAAAAAACCAGTGGCGTACGTTGTATTAAATAAAGTATTTTTGAGGAAACCCGTATGCACGCCTCTGTGTTCTAAATAAAATAATTACAACCACTATTTAATAGAGAATACAAAAGAAATGATCTATGCAAAATTTCAGAAGGCTACCCTTTTCTATTAATGATTTATAGCAGATTATATAAAATAATTTATTTTCTTTAACACCCTGTACATCAAAAAGGAAGCAAAATTCGACCATGTTTTATTAGACAAACTACCTTTATTTTTTGATAAACTTTCGGTTGGTGAAATCCTGATGATATAAACTGGACCACCCTGTATAATGGATTCTTTTTTCAATATAAACTGAAACCATTATATTGGATTTTTCTCCAATATATTAAATTATAAAAAGTGAAAATGCATGACCACAGAACGCTTCCGTACTTATGAATAATATACCTAGTCACTGTAAATAAAGTCTGTGTTTAAATCCAAATACTTACGCAATAATAAACAAAAGAACAATCGGGGATACCTGCCTAGTTTTGGCCCGTATGTTAGGCGCCATAAAAGTTGCCGCTGCCGACCGGGGGTCGAACCCGGGTCCCCGCGCTCCGAAGCCCTCACGCTCCCCGACTAAGCTATCGGCGACCTACACGCCCTCTTTCTACTCGTCCATATATACTTATGATTGTAACAGTTCGGCCCGTCCTGACAAGCTAGCCGTCCTCGGCCACCCCAGCCACTGATGACTACTTTCAGCGCACGCGACGCGAACCTGCTACACACAACGCACCTCTTGTGCACTCCACCCGCCGTGCTCTCCTCTTGAAAGTTTTCTCCTAACAAAGTTAAATGAGTTTTTCCCAAGAGGTTTTCCCGAAATATAAGGGAAATTCCTTTCTAGCGGAGACTTTTATGACTATATTTTTGATACCAATTATTTTTATGAAAATTAAGCACGTTGATCGATTTCTTACAAATTTTGTCTGGTACAAATACATCAATTCTCTCTCTGGAACACTGAAACGTTATATAAAATCTAAATCACAGAACACCCTAAATGATCTAAATGAGGGCTGAGGGAATAAAGCTGTGGATACGCCACTGAACGGCTTCCCTAATGCGCGTTGCGCGATTGAACTCCGTCTAAATTATTTGACAACGGCGCTCGACGTCGTGACCTCAATGAATACTTACAGTAAGTAGAGCACATATTTAAAAACATTTTTATAACCAGATCCCATTAGCTTTTTAACGTATTTTTAAAAATTCTCAATAAAATTTCGAGTATGGCTTCCATTCGCCAGATCTCCGCCATATAGATGGTGTTTTCTGATTAGAATTAATATGAGAAAATTATTTTTTGTTTATTGCCGAGAGCATTTGTAGTCTATGGTAGTATGGTTTCTTTTCCTAGCACTCCGTCATACAATGATATGGAGAATATGAGAATAAGTAGGTAATAGCAAAAATTGATTAATAGTAATTCTAGCAAATGTAATTTTTGTAAAATTAGAAAACAATATTGGTTAGGTTTTAGGTATAAGTACATATATTGTAAATGCACTTTGCGGATAATCCGACAATTTACTGAATCCTAAATAAGAAAAGTGTATAAACAATATCAAACAAAAGGTGGGTATAGACTTGTGTAATGTAAAGCCTCGCGCGCACTGCACCGACCGGCCGGAACGGTAGGGATTTGTCCAAAAGTTAGTTGCATTGATTGTTATGGAGGTGCGCGCACTATACGGACATCGGCACGACCGACCGGCAACGGACCATTCACACTTTCCGCCATTTCACAAAAAGTCGAAACGAACGAACTTTTGGGAATCCGCGGCGTGCCGTGCCGGTCGGTCGGTGCAATGCGCGCGTACATTCGGACAGCCGTAACCGCCGTTTTCGCCATTTTAGCTCAGCCTCTGTAGAAATTTGTTTGCTGCCTCTGTAATTCTGGTTTCAAAATTTTCAAAAGGGATTCAAACTTTGCATGTGTCATCCTGAAGTAAGCAAAAAATTTGACGTCATCTTCGATCAAGTCCGGGAAAAGCGTATGGTATTCGCCAAAAGTTAGCCTTCTTCTATTAATGTTGTGAATCCAAAATCCAGGTTTTCTTCTCTGATGCTGCTCTTCCTCTATCAGAATTGCACTGACAATCACAATTTCTTCATCGACTTCCATCACACATTTGTACATCTCTGAAGTCTCAGATAAACTCATAGATTAGAAACTGGCGAAAAGTGCCGACGCGGCCGGTCGGTGCAATGCGCGCACTCCCATAAATATGCTGTCCGTGCCGTCCCGGTCGGTCGTCCCGGCCGGTCGGTGCAGTGCGCGCGAGGCTTAAGGCGTAATGTACGTGTAATCTGTAATACTGCAATGTAACGCGAATTTTCATGCACGCCGTTCGAACACGCGGCGAACGCGAATGCAAATTGGCCGATCCAAATTAGTCGCAGCGAATATGTGTGGAAATGACGGGGTTGTTGTTGCAGGATAGCAGGGTAAATCTTTGTGGTTGTTTTTACTCATGGAAGAAAGAAAACCAAGGTGCCGTCGCCGTTGGTGGAAAACCGAACTGTGTAGAGGAAAAGCGGCTCCGAATTGATAATTTTCCACTTTCTCGTCCATATGACTCATTTTATTTTTGCAGTCTGCCATATCAACCCCCAACGATTCAGGAATTTCTTGCCAAGCGTCATTTTTTAACGGCCAGTGGTGATAAATTACCGTACTTTGACGCTGAAATTACCGTATTTCGCCCAAAATTACCGTACCTATAAGTTAGTGTAAAAAAAGGAAAGAAACACAAAATCTTGCAAGAAACTTTAATGCTCTAAAAACTTATAACTTTTAACATACTCAAAATTGTAAACAAAAACGTGTAGGTAATAAACCTTTTATAACACAACTTTTAAAATACCCGGTCAAGTTCAAGTCTAAATGATATCCACAGTGTCCACAAAAAAATTGTCCGTTTTCTGAAGAACTCGTCTCTGCCTCTTCCTTCTGTGGATACATGCTTTTTCTGTCATCCTGGACAACATTTATCAGTATTTGGCGTGAACTCATAGCAATTTCCTCCTCTTTTCACGGCTTCTTTTGCAGAGTGCAGAATGAACTGATTTTTTTCAGTTTGCCGATTGTTGCAGAATTACCGTAAAAATGGATACGGTCCTCATGTTTGGACCGTATACCTTATTATACCCTGAATTACCGTAAACTTACGGTAATTACCGTATGGTTGGCAACACTGTTAACGGCTTTCTGAAATACATGGGATCCTTTGAATTCCACAAAATTGGTTTATTTGTATACATACATTTCTATTAATTCTAGTGACTTTCTCATCAGTCCACATATTGAAGAATTAAAATACATATTTCTAATTATTGTTGGCAAGTTTTCATAAACACTTCCAAAAACGTATATACTGCGAGCAGCCCCTTTGTGTTCGACACAAAAACCGACAGGCGGGGGATCACTGAGAACGTTCGGCGAGCGGGTAATGGTCGCTGTGCCGTCCAAATGGAGAATTCGCGTTACATTACACAAGCTAGACCCGCTCTTTAATAAAGTCTGGAACACTACTTGTGACCTTGAACCGTGGACCTAACATGAAACAACATTTTTTGTATAGTAACCTAGTAAGGAGAAATGAAATCCCCAATTTTTTTCCTTCCTTTATAAATCTTAGTAAAGTGGGGGAGATCACAAGTTGTCACCCAAATTGAATGGATTTTGTAGGCAGTGAATTCTCAAAATATCACTTTTATTCTATAAGGGTGAATCACGATCCTACTATTTATGTATCTGGCATTTTGTTATTTGAAGAGGTACAGATTCAGTTGAATTACAAGAAAGTTGATCAATTTTGTTACCACGAAATTAACTTGACCTGACCTGGTCACCATGGGCCACTTTTAGTTCGGTTGCCAATTGAAGCATTTAGAAAAATGAAGGTAAACTTGTACTTCATATACAGGATGACTCAAAAAACCAACCTTACCACTCTAGCGGGTGGATTATACTGTAAAAATAAGACTGACATCCTCTATACAAAGTACCTACTCAAAGAGTGTCTCCTTAAGATGTTAAGTCGTTGAGAGGAATTATTATTACTCTTAATGTCAAAATACGAAACATTATTTTCGCTTAGAGGCGATAGTATTTTTTGATTTGCGCGTTGCACTATAATATCTACTTAAAATTTTTGTAATAATTGGTTTCAGGAAACATGCATAATATTATGCAGGAAATGGAAAACCACAACAATTTTATCTAGTATAAGTTATGTTGGTTCCGAGAAAGCCAGTTTGAAGCTGCAAGTTCGCCAAAATTATTGAAAATTCAGATTTTCGAAAATGTCTATTGATATTTTAGATGAAGATCATTTTGCGATAAGTGCCATTGTGACCGTTTCTATGCAAATCATATTCTTCACGATAGCTGCCACTTTTCAAATGGATAAAGTGACAGACTTTGCAGGTGGAATTAATTTCATGATCTTGGCACTTCTGACTTTTTCTTTGGGGCAAGCTGGAAGGGTATATTGAAACCATTTTTAAAAACTTACAAAGTTATTTACAAAAATTTCAGAAAACTTTTGACAGTAGGCAACTTATGGTAACAAGCTTTGTCTGTCTATGGGGTACCCGATTATCAGGCTATCTGTTGTACAGAATTATTAAAATTGGAAGGGATAAACGTTTTGATGATAAAAAGAGTAACATAATTAGATTTGCAATTTTCTGGACTTTTCAGGTAAACAAAAAATATTTGAAAGATTATTATTTTTCAATCATATATTTATCTTTTAGGCTGTATGGGTTTATGTTGTGAGTCTCCCTGTAATAATTATTAATTCTCCTAAGCATTCTATACCTCGAGCACCTAAAACAATGACTACTTTAGATTCAGCAGGAACTGGATTTTTCGTTATTGGTTTATTGGCTGAAACATACGCAGATCTTCAAAAATTTTCTTTCCGTCAAGATCCTGTAAATCAAGGAAAATGGTGTAATGATGGTAAGGAATAGTATATTAATTAATAGGACGAATCTTAAGACTTTAGAAACATAAATAAAGTTAAATGAAATCAAACTGCATAGGTATTGTTTATCACTGAATAGCAACGAAAATATATCTCCATTTTAGTTTCCAATATTTTTGGATAACAGAAATTTTTGGTTTTTCTTTTCCTCTGCTTGGTTGTTATGAAGTGAACTGAAAAACTAAAGGCTTTTTTCTCTTTTGCTTAATTGGAGGAGAAGCAGTAATTTAGAAGGAACAGGTCGACAATGGACGCCATATGCATATATCAAGCAATTGAAGAAAAAGGCTGGTCATTGACCGCCCTAAGGCATTTGATGAGTTCATCTGGAAGATCTATTAAAAATACTAGTTGAGAAGCAAACTCTAACCAACATTGGTAAAATTATACAAAGTCTTAACACTGAAAACACTACGAGAGTTAGAGCAGGAGAACAGACTACAGGTGACATATCTACGCCAGGAGGAGTTAGACAGGGTGACAGTATACGTCCGATTTTATTCAACATGGTAATGGGCAAAATAATAGAAAGCGTGCCTTCACCAAGTTTAGGATATAGAATGAACAACAAGATTAATGCCGATGATCATGTTGTTCATCAATGCTGATGATGCAATAATCATTGCGGAGACCGAAGATGACGTTAAGAGAAAACTTTCTGAATTCTACCAAGTGAGTCAACAGTTTAACATGAAAGTATGCACAGAGAAAACTAGAAGCATGGCATTTGTCAGAGATCCTGAATTGAAAATATACTGATAGAACAAGTAACACAGATTAAATATCTCGGAGTAGACCTGTCAAGTCACCAATTTTCACTCCGTCGCACTCATATGATGCCATCGTCTTCTGGTCAGCAATTGATGTAGGTACTCTGTCTGCCATCGATGCCAAAAATGAAGCCAAACCATCCGGATAATATGCTGCCATCTTGATATTAGAGTTGTTTTCCCCTGGTATTTAAATGGTACTTCGTAGAACGATTGGCCGATATGGAAGTGAGATGGTGTGATAAGGCACCTATAGGTCTGTGGTATCAGATGATAAAGGACTCAAGGGTTCGGAATTTATACAAGCTTCAGTTTTAGTAAGTAAAGAGTATAGCACTCTTCGAATGTTGGCATCAAACCGTGTGTAACCAAAATGGGGACTTCTGGGTGGTATAAGTTTCCACTTTGAGTTGTCATTTTTTCCATTATCACTTCTTGGTTTTTGTCAATAAAATTGTACAGGGCGGGCCAATAGTGCGTAGTCGGTCCATATCTCTGATTCTAATCAAGATATCAACATGAAATTTTACGTGTGTGTGGAGAACCCCACGAAGCGTCTGTTAAAATTATTTTGATGTATACAGGATGTTCACGTGCTACGTAACAAACCAAAGTTATGTTTTTTCAAATGGAATGCCCCACATTTGTTTGCATATTTGGATTCCCCATAAAATTTCATGAAAATTGATATGCTACACGGTGGGGTTTAGAGTAAGTGTTGTTAAGATATGGCTATTTTAGTACCAGTGTGAACCCAAATTTGTAGTGCTACTGACGTCTGCTGGTCAAAGATAACTCTGATTTTTTTATTGGACTAGGTTCAGAGGACACTCTATTTGTAAAATCCATTAACACTTTTTCAAAATAGTTCATATTGTACAGAGTGGCCAACTTGCGCAAAATGAAGCTTTTCTCAGAAATGTTAAATGGAACACCCTGTATATTATTTGCAGGTTTAATAGCCAGTTTATTAAGCTTTTCACTGATGTAGATATTGGCAGGTCTGCGACTGATAATTTAGACAGAAATAAAGATTGAACCTTAAGAACTGAGATTTTTGCCGTCATTTTGTACTGCTTTTGTGGAATATCCGCCATTTTGCCACCAAAAACTCATAAAAATGCTTACACTTTGTTTTTACAGAAAATTTAGCGAATAGAGAGTTTACACCGGCACAAGAAATCTCGCTGTAAGTTTACTTCTTGAAAGAACGGTTTCTTCCATGGCACTCCTGGTTTCAATTTATACATAAGTTTAATAAGTTACCAATTATTTAAGAATATGACCATGAAGAAGCAATCTGGCGACGAAATTTTTTGTCTCAATGTGAAATCAAGTTCCAAAAACAAAATGGAAATCATATTTTGTGTTTTGGGCGCTAAAATATGGGAGAAACGAACAAAGAACCGGTAAAATTACTACATTTTAAAGTTCAATTTTCAATTCTACCGAAACCGTCAGTCGCAGACCTAACAATATCTACATCAATCAAAAGCTTAGTAAACATCAAATATGAAAATAATATATGGGGTGTTCCATTTGAAATTTTTAAGAAAAAATGCATATTGCGTAAGCTGTCCACCGTGTATGATATTAAGTTTTGTGACAGAAATACTCAAATATTTTACAAATAGAGCAGTCTGTGAACCTAGTCCAATAAAGAAATCTTAAATAGCTTCGACCAGTAGATGTCAGCAGTTCCTCAAAGTTGGGTCCACACTGACACTAAAATGGTAATATCTTAAAATCGCTTACTCTAAACCCCATCGTGTAGTACACCATCTTTCATAAAATTTTACTGGGAATTCAAATATGTAAACAAATGTGGGGCGTTCCATTTAAAAAAACATAACTTTGGTTTGGTTCTCAGAGTATGAACACCCTGTATACACCAAAATAATTTTATCGGATGCTTCGTGGGGTTCTCAACATATATGTAAAGTTTTATTTTGCTACCTTGAATAGAACCAGAGATATGGGCCGACTACACACTATTGGCCCACCCTGTATATTTCTTTCAGCTTGTTATTTGCACACACAAAATTGGTTGCATTTTCAGACCTCAGCTCGTTGCACGAGCCTCGTCTGGCAACAAATCTATCTAAAGAAGCGAGAAATGCCTCCGTGGTCAAATCACTTACGAGTTTTAAATGAACTGCTCCTGTGCTAAAACAGACAAACACTGCTATATAGGTCTTTGTGACTGGTATTCTACCACTGCGTTTGCTCTCGCGGATTTGCATGCGGCCAGCATAATCGATTCCAGCAATATCGAATGGTCTAATTAATGCCTCTAACAATTCTTGAGCTCGGTAAATTTCCCATGATGTAGTTCATCGTTTTTGGTTTAGTCTTGAAACATTGTATGCATTGGTGACTGAGTACTGCTGCATCGTTGATTTTATTTTTACTGAAAAGGTTGCACCGTGTCTTAGGGTCATAACCAAACTTTCAGTTATTTAGTTAGCTTAATTCATGGATATCATTATTTTAATTATTTGTACTGTTTTGTCAATTTTAGTTTCCTTGTCAACTGTTACCTTAGTGTCAAATTAATTTATTTACAATTTTACTTTATGTAAAAATTTTCTGATTTTCTGAAACCGGCCAAATACTATAATAAATTGTTACATTGGTAGTACGCAGAGTATTTCATTAATTCAACATGAATTTCTACCAAAAAGTGAACCAAGAAAATATTAACTACATATCTCTTTGGGTTCCTAAATACATATGTCTAATAGGCCACTCACCGTGGTGGGGGACCCTGTAGATATAGATGAAAGAACTATTGTTGAAATGTGCCTCCAATTTTTCAGTTTTCTTCATAATATCTACATACCCAAAATATTGGAACAAATAAAATCGACATCCAAGTTTTTCCAGAAACCATATAACTGTTTTTATGTTCGTAAGCGTTTAGAATTTGAAATAACATGTATATTCTGTCAATAAACACACAAAAATAAGAATAAATTGCAATGCAGAAACTCTGATTATGAAAAGAATCAATAGAATGAGTTTTATTAACTCATTCCTTATTTTTAGGTTTATGGCGATTATCAAGACACCCAAATTATTTTGGAGAAATTGTGTTGTGGTGGGGAATTTTTATAATATCATTAAATGTTTTGGAAGGTGTAGAATACGTAGCAATTTTGTCTCCAATTTTTACTACACTTATAATATTGTTCCTGTCTGGGATTCCCCTTTTGGAAAGATCATCGGATGAGAAATATAGGGAGTATGCATTTCAGTCAACTGTTGTATAGTATAATCATTAGATTATTTTTTTAGTGTTTCTGAATACCGATTTTATAAGGCCTCCACTTCACCATTAATACCAATACCGCCTGCTATTTATGTGGAAGTGCCCAGGTTCCTAAAGTTCATATTGTGCTGTGAATACCCCATTTACGATTCGTTAGAGGAGAAAGAAAAAACACCCAATATCATAAAGGAATCAACAAGCGCATCTCTCGGAGCAACTGCCACATAACTATAGCTGTACGCTGGCGCACCACAATGCGAAATTGGCGCTAGCGGCTCGACTCGAAATTCTTCAAAGCTTCAGACTACTGCTCTTTAGTGAAATTGTCCGACAAATAGAACTTTTAATAGCTTCCATGTTCAATTCCTCAGAAGTAGTTTTACTGCAATTAAACTAAGCAAATATAATTGATTTAATGCATTATCATTAGGGTAGACATACTAATTGCAACAAAAGAGAATGATAAATGAAATTCGATAAGTAGGTAGTTGTAGAAACTTGAAATCTTGAACTTTAAATACAATATCGTATTGAACATAAGCTTGTTATTTGCTCAATTTATATCTCGTTTAAAATATTCTTGACCAGTACTGTTCTCCTATTCTAATAATGTTTCAACTATATTTCCTATAGACAGTAGAACATCAATAATTTGGACTAATTAAAACCGCCGTGATCCGGATTAGTAAAAAATTCGGATTACTGAAACACGCTATTTCAAATTTATTATTGGAATATGTATAGCACTTTATTTTAAACAAACGGAAAATAATGTACATATCAAAGATGTTCTATTTCTATAGATGCCAAGTTACACTTAAATATCACTGAAAACATGCGTGCGACATTAAAATATTCTCCGTCTTAGTTTGGAACACGCAAAAATGGATTTTGCATTTGTTTTAAGACAATAAGTCAAATCTGACATTAACTGAATAACCTTGATTTCACAAGTTTCCGAGAGTTGTCATTGCTAGTTGTCAAATTAGACACAAAAAAATTAAATCTTTTAATTATTGTGTAGGCATGGGTGTAATAACACAAGTGGTGAGAATTTTTCGAGGCTACTTTGATGTTTCGTTGAAAATTATGTCTTTAAATTTCAGGAACCAGAAACAGTATTAATGTCACGAGACCACAGGTAGGGTGACATTAAGGGCAGGTTGTTAGAACGTGGATCAAAATGTAACGCGAGGCTACATTTAATTCGACTTTCGTTGCTAAGGTACTGACTTCGTGATTGGTTGTATCCTAGCAATGAAAGTCGAATTAAATGTAGCATCGCGTTACAATTTGATCCGCGTTCTAACAACCGGCCCTAAGTGTTTTTGTTGGTGAAATTTATACTCATGGACAAAAATATGGAATATTTTTAAATTTTCATAATAACAGATTACGAAGATAGAAAACTAAAGAATCAAGTTATCTTTGTCTATTTTAAGAGTAATCTAATAACAACGGTTCATCAAGTAACTCCTCAGTAAACACCAAATAACAAAAACTTAATTAGTTGAATATGTATAGAATGGATAAATTACGGTCTGACAAACATTAACACCAAAAGAACGAAACCAGTTACAAAACATGGGCTGCTCAATATCGAGTATTGCCTCCCCGAGTGCGCACTACGGCTTCCATTCTTCTAGGCATGCTGGAGATTTTGTATACATTCTTGCGGAATTGCATCCCACTCCTGATGTGCGGCAAATCTTAATTGATTTAGTGTCATTGGCACAGGGTTCCTGGCTCGAATACGAATTTTTAGTTGATCCCACAAGTGCTCTATTGGGTTTAAGTCTGGACTGTATGGTTGCCAGTCCAAACTTTGGATTCCCACTTCATTAAGATACCGGTGTTTACAATTGTAGCAGCATGTGGTGCATTGTTATGTATTAGGATGAATCTGTTGTAACCAATGAAGTCAACGTATGGTACAACATGTTCTGACAAGATGTTTTCAACATAATTGTCAGTTGTCATCCTTCCACGCATTTCTACAAGTTCTGTACGACCCTCCCAACTAATTCCTGTCCAAAACATTATCCCACCTCCTCCAAAACTGACGTTTGGAGTTAGTGCACAGTTGGAATATCTTTCTCCAATTCTTCTGTACACATGGTTACGTCCATCTGGCTTCCACAGTACGATTCTTGTTTCGTCGGTAAACATAACATTCTTCCATTGGTCAACCGTCCAGTCACCATATGCTCTAGCAAATTGTAGTCTGCCAATCCTAGCATTTTGAGTGAGTCCAGAGACTTTAGCAAACCGTCTCGCTTTCAAATTTGCTTCCTTCAACCTTCGCCGAACTGTTTTGGAGCTAACATTAACTTGCTTCGCATTTAAAAGTTGGTTTTTTAAATGAGTTGATGTTAAGGTATGATCTCGTAGT
This sequence comes from Xestobium rufovillosum, assembly GCA_963966045.1. NCBI lineage: Eukaryota > Metazoa > Arthropoda > Insecta > Coleoptera > Ptinidae > Xestobium > Xestobium rufovillosum. Next base: position 24,087,603 of record OZ014493.1, on the reverse strand, counting down.
GACTGCAACATTAAAAATCTGTCATCCCGGCGAGTTGTACACCGTTACCGTCCTTGGCCAGGCCTCTTCTTGAAATTTCCAGTTTGTCTGTGCCCGTTTAAAATTTTTGAAACCGCAGATTGAGTTATTCCAACAAATCTTGCAATATGGCTTTGTCTCCAACCAACATTTGACAAAGTTACAACCTTTGTTACTTCAACTTCAGTGCAACATCGAACTGCTAGCATTATCGAAGACAGTAATGATGCTACAGAATAATCAACAAATGTTAAATTTTACCTCTGTAGACCTAGGTTGGCGAGTAAACTTACCTACTTAGAAAGGTTAAAAGTCAGGTGTGAACACGAAGTTTACTCAATTCGATTTTTAGAACACAATGACAATTTCTGATACTTGCTTGTTATTGCCAGACTTACTAGATGCCTTAGTATCTAATATAAAATGCTGTCGCAGCTGTTCTTAACAAAGTTTCCCGAGAAATAAATAAAATCAAAAATATTCCATATTTTTGTCCATGAGTTTATAATTTGTAATGAATTGGCAAAGTCTGAAGAAAAATCTCACCACGCGTGGTATTAGGACAGATTATTCAACTATACCTATACCGGGTGTCCCAGAACGTTTTACACACGTAGCTCCAAAACTAAAAATGATAACGAAATGTAACAATATGCTTGACTGAAATGTTCGTGCGTTATCTCTGGGGGAAATCGACACATGCTTTGCAGTCTTGCTGTGTGATCACTTGCCTTGTAATAACTTTGGCAAATAGCAATTCTAACTTTCCCGAAGGATTCTGAAAATTTCACCTGGAGCATGTAATTCAAAATGGAGATGGGGTTAAGAAACTGAACAACTTCACAAAACGTGTTCTATTTAATGGTGCCTTGCAATCCTGGTGAAAAATGTGATGAATGGAAACATAGAAATATAAATTGGACATGATGAACCAACTGCTGGTGACAAAATTCTGAACCCACAGTATGCCCTCACGAAAGATGTTTTTGAAAAGTTAGAAATGTTAAAATTTACATATAATTTCAAATGTGTCACTAACATTTTACCCCATTGTGGAGTAGGGACCTAGGGTGGCGACGATCAATATGTATATCAAAATATAATCTCGAAGGAACTTGAAAACTTTATTAAAAAAGAACGCCCAAAATTGACAACACACGAATTATGAAATTATCCCTGTTATGCCTTTTAATCTGCATCTTTTTTACCCTGTTACTGTTGTCTAGATATTTCAAAAGAAATGTCCATTAGACTTAACTGTCATTATTGTATAACTATTTTACAGGAAGTTAAACTGTGTTGTTGAAGGTTAACTGAAAATTAATTTGCTTTAAAACAGTTTGTATTTGTATTTTGTATATTCACATTTGTAAGATAACAAAACAATTTTTATTTGTTGCCTATTGGGTGGTGTATACTTACTCTAAGGATACTGCAAATTTTGTCCCGTGCTTTTTGGCAAAAAAACTAGCTTTCAACTTTGGACTAAAATAAATAAATGGAGAATTCTTCGTGCGTGTTGGTAGAATGTACCATTTTATATTAAAATGGCATACGAGCCCAGTCGCATATGAATTGGACCAAAGGGATATAGAATAAAATTTTGTATTTCTAAAGTAAATATTTTTTAAATTTTTATAATTTCAACAAAGTCAACTATGCTACTTGATACTATGTATTGTTACAAATTAATCAACCATATAATTATATTTATCTTAATTACAATAACAAAAAAAATTATGTTAGTTATGTCTGGCGCATATTAATTGGACCATAACATACGAAATAAAGTAAATATGCATTTACCAAGCAAAATAGCATACGCAATTTTTTGAGGCGAATATATTATTAAGTGGACGTTGGAAACAAACAATTACATTATTACTTGAGCATTTGATGTTAGTTAGTTGTCAAAATGGTTCGCGGGAAAGCGTTATCGCAAGATATGCGAAATTCTATTGTGGCTGCCCACAAGAATGGATTTGCTGGGCATAAAATTGCCAAAAATTTAAACATTCCTCAAGGAACAGTGAGAAATATTATTTCACAATTTAAAAAGACAGGGAATATTCAGACAAAGGCTAAAACTGGCCGTCTTTCGAAGATTACGGAACGAGATGAGAGTGTTCTTCGTGCACTTATTAAATAAGACCGCCGAGCTTCCTCCAGGGAAATAGCTGTAAACTGGTCAGATGCTATTGGTAGACGAGTCTTAAAGGACACTTGTTTGAGAAAAATGAAGAAAACGGGATATGGGTTCTACAAAGTCAAATATAGAAATATCAAGCTTATCATTTTTCATTCTAGGCAAAGGAAAAACCACTTCTCACTCTAAAACAAAAACGTATCCGACTTTTATGGGCACGGGAGCATAAAAACTGGACCCAACGGCAATGGGATTCAATTATCTGGAGTGACGAATCTAAGTTTGAAGTATGTGTTGGAGATTCAAGAAGTAGAATTATTCGAATGCCAGGGGAAGAATATCACACAGACTGCCTCAAAAGAAAAGTTAAGTTTCCTGCATCAGTAATGGTATGGGGATGTATGTCTTCACAAGGAGTTGGACGTCTTCTCTTCGTTGATGGTACCATCAATGCTGCTAGGTATAAAACAATTTTACAAGAAGAATTATTGTTGCCCTCCATTGACAAGATTCAACTGCCAGAAGGGGAATTTATATTTCAACAGGACGGCGCAGCTGTCATACCGCCAAATTGATAAAATCATGGTTCCCAGAAATGAACATTCCTGTTTTAAAATGGCCTTCAAGTAGCCCCGACTTATCTCCAATTGAGACTCTGTGGCACCAAATGAAAAAAGCTCTTCGAACCGCTCCAGTCCGCACCATTCCCGAATTAAAGCAGCAACTTGTGGCCATTAGGAACGGATTTCAACCAGAGTACTGCAAAACATTAGTGGATATCATGCCAAAGAGAATCGATGATGTGTTAAAGCGAAAAGGTGACTGCACTCAGTGGTAACTATAATTAAGTTTTCAAAATCATTTGGTCCAATTAATATGCGTCAGACATTACAACATATTTTTTTATTTTTTTTTGTTATTGTAATTAAGATAAATATAATTATACGGTTGATTAATTTGTAACAATACATAGTATCAAGTGACATAGTTGACTTTGTTGAAATTATAAAAATTAAACAGAAAAAATAGTTTAGAAATACAAAATTTTATTCCATATCCCTTTGGTGCAATTCATATGCGCCTGGGCTCGTATATTTAAACAGCAACCTGAATGGCCTTCATTTACTATTTTATCACTAACGCTAAGTATACAAGGTACACCAAAATGTCATCACTTGTGTCTAGAGTTAATTTATGTATCGCAGCTTGTGCATCAATTTAGAACCGCACACACCCTGGAGTATTCCTGAAGCTTTTCTTATTTTTATAAAAGCATTTGTTCTTTCGTGCAAAATATCAATGCCTAGCATTTACATTGTATAAACTAATAGCTAATGGAAATAGCTAATGGAAATTCTTGGAGTAATTTTGGCAAATTTTCTTCCAAATATGTACTTTGTATAATTTTCTGCATTTGGAACTCCAGGAGTAAAAAGTGTTCATAAAACACACTCGCCGTGGGGTTTCCTTCTACCCACACATGACTGAAGATACATCAGTTTTTCTTTTAACACTATTTTATCGGCGAACAAAATCAAAACTGGAAAATTTTGATTTTCGCTGAATTTCTGAATCTACAAGATTGTAGAACCCTCTACAAGATTCTATTTATGGAAGAGGCAAGGGGGCTTTTTTGCGATTTTTATTTATAGCAGTGAGAACTCGTATCTTCTAAGGTGTAGGTCCTTACATCTCTCTTGTTTCTTCTAATGTCATTCAAATTTGGAGAAAAGCTCCCATCTTCGACAACCTCACGATGCAATGCAGAAAATAACCCTTTTTGATGGAAAATGTCTTTGTGTAAATGCTTCGTGATACTGGAGCTTTGCTTCTCTTCTATTTCCTTATCATAGAAATAAAGAATATTTTAATAAAAAGCTAAACAGAAAAAATTGAAAAGATTCTCAGCACACTGGATAATAGGTATGTCACAGAATAGATTAAAACCATTAAAAACTGCATCACTGTCTTACAAATGTTAATATACAAATGTATACCAAAGTGAACAAAGCACTTTAAAGCAAATAAATATTTTATAAAAATTTTAGTTTACCTTTTACATCTGCGCATTAAAAATTAAGCACTTATATAGACTCAAGTGGGAAAAAGCCCTTTAAAAGCATCCTATTATAAACCATTATACATAACACCATTGGAAAAAATTGCAAATGCTACTGACTTAAATGCAATAGGCAGAAATTGACTCTGATAAAGGCTGCCAAAATGGATCATATTTACTCGATTGCACTAGATCCACTCTATTTTGGTTGCATTAAATGCAGCATTTGCAAGAATTATTTCGCAATTATTAGGAATTATGCAGTTCATTTTCAGTAGGTATAGCGATAAGTGTCAGGAATCGAAAATTAAGCGTTACATATTTGGTAGATACCCTTGAATGGATTAAAAGTGAATGTAACAAAGTATGAAATGTATTACTCGGTATTACTTTTGTAAAATAAAGTACAGTGCAACCTCACTAATCCGTACCTATCACTAGTAATCCTAACCGCGACTCGAAAAGTTACTACACCTAAAATCTAAACAAAAATTTAAGAACTTCAATAAGTAATCCAAACATATAATTTCTTTGTTATTTCGTTAGTGCATAAATATCGCGTTTTTTAGAGTAATCCCATGCCATCCTTATATCAAATTCAAGTAACTGTCACTATAAGTTCGGATTACTGAGGTTGCACTCTATACATGTCCGAATTAGACTTTCTTCAAAACGTATTTTTTTGTTATTATTAAAATGAAATAAATACCTAACAAAATAAACAAGTTTTGCATATTATTTAACTTGGCAGTACTTTTTGCTGATTCAACTCAGTAAGGCATTTCTGATGAAAAAAAAAATCAGATCCATGGCGGAGAAATACGAAGAGGGAATAAAAATGTTCTGACAATGAGCTCGTACACTTCATAAGTTAGCTTTATATCAGAATTCTTGTAGAATTCTATAAACTTTTCTGTCAATTGTACTGGAATAAATATTATGTCTCATATTTAATGCTTTCAATTTAGAAAAATGATATAAATTACGGGCAAGGGTGCTCCAAGTGAGAAGTAATCAGAGATAAGTTGGCGCTAGCTCAACAAATAATATTTTGTCCCGGATTCCTAAAGAAGCTAAATTTGTAAAATTCGGTACATGGACAGCTGGACAACTACTTATTCTTTACTGCCCTATGCCCGTTGTCAGGTCACTTCCACTGCAAGTTTGCTAGTTGCTAGGCCAAAGCCAATGCGCCGCAAACATGTGAATTGCTAGGTAACTTTCCACTATACGATGCTTGTTGTTGAACCAGACCTAGGTAGGCTAGTTATACCTCTGTTACGTATCGATTAATTCCGGTCAATATTATCCTATTGAGAATAATATAATGGTCGAAGTCCATTTACAGCAAGTCGCACATCGGAAACGAAAGACATGTGAGGGCGTTCCTTTCGGAGGAGTAGGAGACAGGCAGGAGAGAACCTCAACGGAGTCAAATTCGAGTCCGAAGTGCAAAAGTTTGTTAATATCTGACATTTTTTAGACATAATGAGGTACCTATTGTTACCCCTCGTCGTAACGGGCCAAGATGGAGTAGGACATCACAGTAACAAAATGACCTGCTTCTCAGGGATGCTGGACGTCGACGAGAAAAGGAAACACACTTTCAATGCTGAAAAAGTATGATGGACTCACCAAAGCCACAGGGGAGTGTTTTGAACGGCGAATTCTTTGTTCTTCAGTCTTCTCCCACTGGTTCGCCCGTCTTCTGGGCTCTCAGAATAGCCGGAGGTTGTGAACACCTGATTCAGTCTTGAATGCCTGAATTCACCTGACTGGAATTGTGAACACCTGAATTAATTTGGTCGATAGAGGACGTCAACGGTAACCCAAAAATACAAACAAATGTTTTTTGTGTCTGCATTTTGAAGTATTAAATCTTTGAATGCGATTTCTATGCATTCAGATCATGTGTTTTTGAAATTATTTGACTGAACCAGTGGATTGCATGATGCAGATTATTCCCCATTGGTAAAAATCACAAAATTGTTTGTCACAATGCAGAATGATATAAGCTAATAATAAAATACCAAGTTCAACCTAGAATTAAAATAGGCAACACTGGCAAGCACTAGAAAGGGTAGTTATGGTTTCAAATAATTAATCACTTTACCTTTGCATCATAAGACTCCACTGCCACGTTGCCCATTTGTGTCATTTTTAAAGCTTATAACTCAGAAACTATACTTGGGCCGCCGAATAGACGGAGTTATCACCCTGCAAGAACGTGCTCTAGTGTGGCCAATAGTAATTTATGACGACCGAATTGGAGTGATGCGACTTCGTTGGGTCTAAAGAAAGTGCATCACTGCGGTTCGGTTGTCCTAAATTGATAGTGGTCCCGCCTAGAGCACGTTCTTGCAGGGTGATCACTCCGTCTGTTCGCCGGCCCAAGTATAAGTCTCTTCATTTTTTTGTACTTTTGGACTATCACAACCCCAGAGTTGGTCCGACACTTTTAATACAGCCTCTATTATTATGTACGCTTGATGAGTTTCCATTTCAAACAGCATTTGTATTGTGATTATCTCAATTTTGCAAAAAATTAAATGTTAAAATAATTTAAAATTGGTCATTAATACTGCTCAATTTAGACGAAATTTGCATGTTAGATCATTAATTCAATGCACTTTCAACGAACAAGGTTGCCTATGTTGCAATATTTATTTGATGTTACACAGAGGCTACGTACAAGCTCAAAACTGTCAACGAGTTCGGTTGGTCTAATCTGGGTTATTTAGAATCAGTGTCGAGGAGTGGAAGAAAGGCAATGACAAATGTTACCCCATGCCCTTAGAAAAAATAATATACGTACAAAATAGTACATTTTTTGAACAGCATATTCCCTAAATTTATGGAACATCTTTACCGGACTTACCTTCTGAAAATGTCCTTACATAAAAAATTTCCAATATTAAAACTACTGACAAATTATATTTGTATACTGCCCTTTAATTTAAACTTTTAATACACATATAAACACAACTTTAAAATAAGATGGTGTATAAGGAACCTAAAGAATACTTGACTACTAGGATGTAAGAATTTGATGGTGCATAAGACCTAAATAAAGCTGTTCAGAACTGAAATTTTCTATATATTACGGAATTAGTACATTACATAGACTGTTATTCTATTCACGATGACACACTAATTGAGATAAGAATTCCACAAGTGTACGAGTAGGACGGCCAGACATGCCATGTCTCAGGTATGTGTAATCCTTTCCATCAGTAGTCATAGTTCCATAGGTATCGAGATGAAGCCAATCCCCACATGGTACAAATTCATTTAAAAATGCAGCTACTTTGCAAGCACCTCCACAGTGATGTGTGCCGCCTTTTCCTTTTGTTCTTACATCAGCACAACTCGATTTTGTTACAAGTTTGCTGAAATGAAGCCATAGTGGGAAACGCCAGACTCTATCACCAGTGTGCATAGAAGCAGCCAACATATACTCCCACAGAGCTTCGGAGTTGCTAAAAACGCCACTGGCACCAGAACCTAAAGATATCCTCATATCTTTGGTCATAGTCCCAACATCCACTATAAAACGAGGCCAAAAGTTTTGAGCGTACACCAAAGCGTCTGCTAAAGCTAATCTGCCAGCACAATCAGTACCTTCGATCAATATGCTCTTACCATTCATCGCTTTAACTATGTCACCAGGACGCATAGCAGCACAACCAGGCATATTCTCACACAGTGGAATCAGTCCACGTATGTTAATTGGCAACTGTAGACCGGCAACAGCACGAGTTGCTGCTACTACGCAGGCAGCTCCCCCCATATCGCCTCGCATTTTCTGTTGAATTTCACACGGCTTCAGACATAATCCTCCGCTATTGTATGTGATCCCCTTTCCTACTAACACAACAGGGCGTTCGTCCCGAGAAGAGCCATAATAACTTAGTTCCAAAAATATTGGTGGCTCACAAGATCCTTGAGCTACAGCTAAGAAGGCATACATTTTTTGTGTTTCTGCCCAACCTCTCACTTTGACTTCAACGTTGACACCTGATTTACATAAAACTTCCACTGCATTTTGTGCAAACGATGTAGGTGTCATTAAATTGGCAGCTGTATCCATCAACTGTCGGGCCAGATTCTGTGCTGCTGCCTTCTGTAAACCAATTTGCCATCCTGTCCAGTCACAATCATCATGAAGTTCTAGTTGCGGAATTAGAAGTTGAAGCTTCTTGTTTTTCTTTTCTTGGTATAACCACACACCAAGAGCAGCACCTTCAGCGGCTGATTCGGCATGGCCAAAGCTTTCCACATACACTTTTTCAATTCTCAGTTGTTGCAGAGCTTGAGCACCTAATGCAGATGCAGCACGAATAACTTCCTTACCTTCGTCGATTTGTTCAAATACATCATAGCCCTGGCATTCTTTGCCTAACCCAACTACAGCTACTACACGGAACTCATGTTCCAAATCATAAAATAATCTGTACTGACCAAATTTAGGAGGGCCTCCAGAAGCATGAACTAGTTCCATTAATCGGTTGCATATCGACTTATTATATTTGGCCCCTGCTGGTGTCAACTTGCCTGGAAACTGAGGATCCTTAGGGTCTGTGTAAATGCCCACTATCAGTCCTTTAAACTGGGTTGTTTTGCACTGATCTTCATCTCCTTTTTTCACTGGGCACTTTTTGTCTTTAGTCTTCGTACTGCCACTGCTGAATCTGGTTATCAAATTTGGTCTTGATTGCGTTCTTGCTCCACACCACCTTCCAAGTAATGCTAAAGCCATATTTAACGATGAATTTATTTCACATTACACACAATTTTTTTCAAAATATACGTTAATTTTATATTAAACTTAGTAAAAAAAAGTTCTGATGTTTATTGACATGGTCCCCTAGGAAATCCGACTGTTAATAAATGAAATTCAAAAAAAGGACCAGGCTGTCAAGATGACAAAAAAAAAACTTAAATGACTGGCCTACTTTTTTTACTGTACATAATTATAATTACAAAAATACATAGAACTTATGGAGTATAGAAGAAAGGAATGTGCGTTTTGTTTATCTTTTCTTTGATTTATATACGGTTTTTTCTATAAAAGTCTCATCTATATGGAAACCAAGTCATTGACTTATCTAGAGAGGTAAGCACCTACTTTTTTACTTTTTTATTATTAACATTTCTCGTTTTAAAAATAATAAACATGGGAAAATATTTTCTAAATGCCCAGGTAGGTGCTTTAAATGATTCCCGCCAGAGCGCAAATCCAATGGCTGAATACGAAACTGCTATGGAGGCATCCTCCTTCCTCCATATGGTGTCCTGTGTCCTGTGGTGTATGCAGCTGTAGGCTACCGGGTATTCCCCTTTCCCCAATGAAGAATAAGAGCACGTAGTTTTGAAATGTGCTCTGTGAATAACTCTTCTGCGCGTGAGCGAAAGATGGGTGGAGACGTCATTCACAGCGAGTCAGTAATAATAATAAGTATTATTTTTTTGGATAAAAGGGAAGAATCAAAGCGATAAAGCGCTGCGCTAGCCGCTATTCCAAACTATCTTGTCCTCATATGCATGTGGGCATTACGCGTTTTAGTTTCTGATATCTAATCCCGCATCTGAATATTAATTTTTATTTCCTTGTTGTTTTCATTAGTAATCCCGGATATTTTTAAATAAATCTTTCCTCTTTCCTGACGGGAAACCGGAAGGAACGTACCGAAAGCAAAATTCTGTAAATTACAATGAACTTTAGAAGAAAAATGTAAAACCGCCGAGTTGTCAAACCAAATGCGTCATCATCATAAGGTTCTCAGTCCGAAGACTGGTTGGACGCGTACCTCCATTCTTTTCTATCCTGAGCTAACCTACGCATTTCCCTAAAAGTAGAACATCCTACATCCCTAACTATTTGAGAGCAGTAGTCTAATCTAGGCCTACCCCTACCTCTTTTTATTCCTATCTCTGACTCTAGTATGTCACGAACTATTCCTTCGTGTCTTAGAAGGTGTCCTACCATCCTATCTCTCCTACTCTTTATTGTTTTCCATACCTTTCGCTTTTCCCCAACTCTTTCTAATACTTCCCTATTGCTAACCTTATCTATCCACGGTATCTTCATCATGCGTCTGTAGCACCACATTTCAAACGCTTCTACTCTTTTTCTATCCGCTTCTCCTATTGTCCAAGTTTCGCACCCGTATAATGCCGTACTCCATACATACGACGTTAAGAGTCTCTTCCTAGTCTCTATATTAACCGTTCTCGAGCATAACAGTTGTTTCTTTTTGTTAAACGCAACTCGGCCCTGCGCCATTCTTTGTTTTATATCTTTAGTGCTCCTACCGTCTTGAGTTATTTTACTTCCTAAGTAGCAGAAATCCGCGACCTCCTCTATCTTCTCATTTCCAATTTGTATTTCCATTTTAGTTCTATTTTCACATCCCCTACATACCAAAATTTTAGTTTTCTTTTTATTGATTTTCATGCCGAAGCCCTGTGTCAAAACTGCTTCCATTTCATTCAAAGCCGCTCCTAATTCTTCTTTGCTAGATGCTAACACTGCTATATCATCCGCAAATCTGAGCATGTTAATAGTTTGGCCCTGTACATTGATCCCTGAGGCTGTTCTTTCCTTAACAATATTAATCGCATCTTCGATATATAAGTTGAAAACTAGAGGTGACAATGCACATCCCTGTCTCACTCCCTTCCGGATATCTACTTCCCTTTGTTCCTGCTCACATTCTATAACTGCCTTTTGCTCTTTGTAGAAATTATGTATTATTCTTCTGTCCCTGTATTTCATCCCTACCTTTCTCAGCACTTCGAACATCTTCCCCCATTTTACGTTGTCGAAGGCTTTTTCTAAATCTACAAATCCTATATAGACGCTCTTTCTCTTTTCTATCGTTTTTTCTATAATTACTCGTAAAGCTAGAATGGCCTCGCGCGTTCCTCTATTTCGTCTAAATCCGAACTGATCTTCTCCTAATATTTCTTCCGCCTTTTTCTCCATCCTTCTTTGCACAATTCTAGTTAAAATTTTTGACGCATGGGAAGTTAAACTGATAGTTCTAAAATTTTCGCATCTATCCGCGCCTTTTCTTTTTGGCAAAGCTACTATGATGTTCCGTTTGTAATCTTCTGGAATCTCGCCTGTCAGGTATATGCGACTAACTAATGCGTGGCAATGGTAAAATCCATCCGATGCATTTTTCAACCCGAACCACGGAAGCTATTTTCGGGCATCACTTTCACAGTGTATTAAAGCGGGTAGAAATGAAAGTAGCCTACCGAAATTTTTCGTGCATATGAGGACGAAATAGTTTGGAGCAGCGGCTAGCGCTAGCTGTTTCTAGGGGGAAAAGCACAAATCATAGACAATGTGCACACAAATGTTAAATACTAAAATTTATTAAGCAAATTCGGTGACAAACCAGGTTACGCGTTACTGTTTAGAGAAGTTATGTATTTTAACGTTTGTAATAGTGTAATATTAGACATTACTATAAGAATTTTCGTCTAATTCCCGTCGTAAAACACTTAAGTTTAGGCACTGAATGAATAATTAATTATTTTGGAAGTTCTAAAAAACCCTATAGCTTAATCTATTCATTTTACTTCAATAGTAGGAGGTTTGGTATTTATAGAAACGTATGTATAAGTTTAGATTTAGATTAATCTTCAACGTTGTCAGCGAAACACTTGCCGAGTTTAATTACTGTGTCACTGTCTTTTGGCGTGTTATTGAAGTAAAAATACTTCTGTCAACTATTACATTATTTGTCCAGTTTTCTTACCATTTTCGTATTTATTAATTGTCTATGCTCTATGGTAAATACACCACATGAGTGGCGCATCACAAACGTCAGATTTTCATTCCAAACAAAACAAATCCACGTGCTATCTGACGTTTTAACCTAACCTATGCAATATAATTATAGTAGTTTTCAAGTTTTTACACGTAAGCGTAACGCGCAAATTGAAAATAAATAGTTTTCGCTCCAAAACTTCTAGAATTATTGCAAAAATTAACTTAAGGGGTTGTAAACGTCAAATGGCACGTGCACTTGTTTTGTTTTTGAATGAAAATCTGACGAATGACGGAAGCACTTATGCGGTGTATTTTAATGCGCATTGCGCAATAAACCAACAGCGCAGCCCGCAACAAGAGCAAGGTAACCATAGGATATAGATGTATTTATGCCGATCCTACGCACTATAACATAGCAACTGTACACTCATTGCTGATTGTATTTGTGTGTATTTTCTTAATATACTATTTTCGTACATAACCGATCTTGGCACCACACCTCCATGGCTAAGTGGTCGATGTGTCGGCCTCTCAAGCCTCAACGTTGAGGGTTCGCAAATCGCAGTAGCTCTTTTTTGTTATGATGATTTCTCTTTTTTCTTTTGACCAAAAAATCTGTTCTGGTCCAAAAGGACAGCTAGGGGATCACCATCACGCGAGACAGACATCCACTGATTTGTTGACTTTTACTGTTGTTGTGCGGCAGAAATACACCGATCAGGAAACGTTGCTTTAGCTCTAATGTTATACCGCGTAGGATTGGCATAAATGCGATATGGATAATAGACTGTTTTAGAATTACGAGACCTTAATAGTAGCTCCCGGTTGCATACAATACGCATGCGCACGCATTTTGGAAGTAAAAAAAAAACTAAAGCAGCGAGAACGCATTTTAAACAAAGCCCTTACTTGCCCTTTCGCACCAGACACACGAATATTTTGGCAAAAAGATGATGTAGAAACAAACAAAAGATGCGGGACCCGTGCGTGATCAGTAGACATATAGCGTCGTTTCTGGACCAAATCGCTGTATTTCAAAAAATAACATGGCTTTAGATGGGCTAAATTACTACACAAATATTGCAGCACTTATTGTTCAAGAGAAAAATGACTTAATGTAATATGAGAGCAGGTATCATGTTCAAGGTCATGTCAATGGCTTGGAGGTAGAAATAAGCGCTGTATTCCAAACAGTATAGCTGTGTAACAGCATGTTCAGAGAGACAGGTCTAGAATCGGCTGCATACTTTTAAGAGAAAGCGCTGTATTGCAAACAAAAGTAGACCGTGTAAATCGATGATTCCTTTGCATTACATTACCTATGTGAACATGACACTGTAGGTCGTTTGAAAGTCAAAGATACAGAGGTTTCAAATTATGCGTGCTTACATTTATTCAAACTCTGTGTAATAAGATATGTCGCACCATATTCAAGGTTATTCAACTTCCGCTTCATGTTAGTATAAAATCCGAGTCATCATTTGATGTTTCCAGCGAATTTCAAATTATGCATGTCCAGCGTAATTTGTTATAATTGCAGCGCTTTTACAAGTGTCATATTTCACCAACGCCGGATGTGAAAAATGATACCATAGGTTATTTGAAAGTCAAAAGAGTACCTAATTCGATGATTCCTTTGCATTGCATTACCTATGTGAACATGACACTGTAGGTCGTTTGAAAGTCAAAGATACAGAGGTTTCAAATTATGCGTGCCTAGATTTATTCAAACTCTGTGTAATAAGATATATGTCGCATCATATTCAAGGTTATTCAACTTCCGCTTCATGCTAGCATAAAATGTGAGTCATCATTTGATGTCTCCAGCGAATTTCAAATTATGCATGTCCAGCGAAATTTGTTATAATTGCAGTGCTTTTACAAGTGTCATATTTCAGTAACGCTGAATGTGAAAAATGATACCATAGGTTATTTGAAAGTCAAAGAATCATGTTATATCTCTCGGCAAAAGGGGGAGATTCCAATTACTTATATACGAATTGTACAGCTCTTTTTATCATTTATAGATCGAGAACAAATAACGCAAAATGTCATTCTTCCAAAACTTTAACGTTCAATCTTTCATAAAACCATACTTGAATCTTTATTGATTATTCATTATCGATTATTGATTATCGTTTATTGAGTATCGATGATCGATTATCGATTATGGATTATTGGTTATAGGTTATAGGTTATTGATTATCGATTATTGATGATCGATTATGGATTGTCGATTATTGGTTATTGAATATCGGTTATTGATTATCAATTATTTGACACCTGTCTGCGAAATTTGATATTTCCGGTTGAAATTTGATACTTCCGGTTGAAATTGGACTCCCTCTCTGTGAAATTTGACACCTAGTTCTTCTAATTCGACACCTGTTCAGAGAAATTTGACACCTCCTTGTAATTCGACACCTGTTTCGTGAAATTTGACACCTCCTTCTTGTAATTCAACACCTGTTGCGTGAAATTTGACACCTCCTTCTTGTAATTCGACACCTGTTCGGTGAAATTTGACACCTCCTTCTTGTAATTCGGCACCTGTTCAGTGAAATTTGATACTTCCTTCTTGTAATTCGACACCTGTTCAGCGACATTTGACACCTCCTTCTTGTAATTCGACACCTGTTCAGTGAAATTTGACACCTCCTTCTTGTAATTCGACACCCGTTTTAGTGAAATTTGACACCTCCTTCTTGTAATTCGACACCTGGCTGATTCTCATGGGCGACACAGAAATTTTTTATCGATTATTGATTATTTATTATCGATAATTGATTATCGGTTATTGATTATCGATTTTTAATTATCGATTATCGATTATTGGTTATCGATTATTGATTATCGATTATCGATTTCGATTAATGATTATCGATTATTGATTATCAGTTATTGATTATCGATTATTGATTATAGGTTATTGATTATCGATTATTGATTATCGACTATGGATAATTGATTTCGACTATGGATTATTGATTTCGATTATTGATTATCGATTATTGATAATCGATATTGCAAACAAAAGTAGAGCGTGTAATTCGATACAGCAATAAAGAATTTCAAGCGTTATGTTGCGAATGTAATTTTATATGGCATGCTTTATTCAAACTCTGTGTAATAAGATATGTAGCATCACATTCAAGGTTATTCAACGTCTGCTTCATATTATATTTGCAGGATCACATTACACTTCATGGTAATATGAAATCTGAGACATCACTTCCGCTTTCATATTATATTTGCGGGATCTCATTACACTTCATGGTAATATGAAATCTGAGACATTATTTGATGTCTCCAATGAATTTCATCAGAGGTTTCAAATTATGCATGCGTAGATTTATTCAAACTTGGCGTAATAAGACATTATTATTACATTTGCGGTATCGCATTACACTTCATGATAATATGAAACCTGAGGCGACATGTGTGTTGTCCAAAATAGTAGAATTTTATTTTTAAAACTATTTGTGTTGGAATAATATCCATTTGTTATAGGTTGCTCTTCTCACAAAGAAATAAGCTATTTAATGACATAACAATCCAATATGACGTCCATAAGAAAAATAAACCTGATGATGACTGCAAGTGTATGAAACGTCGGAGACAATTTTAGAGTACTACAAAATGTGCTGGTTAAACAACCAGAAGCTGTTTTTGCACGAGCTTGGGGTTGTATGAAGTTTTTGTTCTAATCATGAGTACCATGCGTAGGGCAATAGTAGTTTTGTAATGAATTAGTTTCAGATGCACAAATTTTTTAATTATTGTGCATATTTTTAAATTTCCGAGTGTCTACTATTTCGTTGTAGAATTAATAGGAGATTAATAATTAAAACGATTTGTAGAAAACACTGGTAATTTTATTTTACAATTTACAGCACATTTTTCTGCATAATTCTAAATTTCCGAGCGTCTACTATTTCGTTGTAGAATTAATAGGAGATTAATAATTAAAAAACGATTTGTCGAGAATACTGGTAATTTTATTTAACAATTTACAGCAAATTTTTTAGTTGTACATTGCACGACATTTGAAATGACAGTACGAAAATTTATTGATTTTTGTACATAAATAGGTAGATAAAGCATCAGTTTACATCTAAATCGTAATACAATTTGTCGGTCATTAAACCAAGGTCAGCGGTCATTCCAGACTGTCAAGTTCTCTTTTGAAAATCGCTTAATCTCGGTTTGAGTGTACTTATATTAACAGGCGATGGAGTAATTTACACCAAGGATCCATAATAATGTCATGCTTGATAACATTTCATTGTAAATTTTTCTATTGATTATTACTAAAGCGCGGATTTTTAGGCACAAAAACACAAAATAAGCGCTAAAAAAATGCATAAAAACCCGAAGAAATAAGTTTAAAAAAGGCATAAACTGTGAAAAAAGCAACCGCAGTTTATTGTAAATTAGTACAAAATAAACAGTATATAGAATTCCTATATACGAATTTCAAATTCTCGGAGAACAACATTCATTAGGAACGAATTGATTCTAATTTTAAACTAGCGATTTTTCAAGCGGAGGAAATGTGTCAAAATTTCAAAAGATAAAATAAAGGTTATAGTTACTGAGCGATGATAATTCATACAGTGAGTAGCATAATGGACGCTCCAATTTAAATATAAAAAATAAATGTAATATCAACATTTTTAAAACTGTGACGGGAATGCCCGTCTCCTTTTACCGGATGTAACATAAAGAATTGTTAATCAGTGCTATGACAATGGAATTTTTTACTACATTCCCTGAAAGTGGGGAAAAACGTAAAGAAACTAATTTTGATTTCAAGTAGTTTAAAGACTACGTTAGCATGTTTCTGTAGTAGATATATTTTTTATACGAAAAACGAACAATATTATTTTGTAGATTTGAAAAAGCAAACCCTCAAGTTTAACAAATATAAAAACTACTTTCAGTGTAGATAAAAGTTGTATTAGTTTCCAGCTGAAACTTAAAATTCAGAAAGCAAACCTCAAGCTTTAAAACCTATAAAGACTACTTTCAGTGCAGATAAAATCTTTATTAGTTTCAAGTTGGAACTAAAGATTTTTGCTTATTCTAATAATAAGGATTATTTTTTTATTTACTTTTGACATTTTAAGACACTTATTAATTGAATAACGTAACTGCACGAGAATGAATTCAGAGTTCAATGTACGCTGCAGTATACAGAGTGTCCTGTTAAGAATGGACCATACTTCAAATCTAGCCAGTAGCATTAACTTTAAATGCATTTTTCTCTAAAGCGGTACGTTTAGGGACTCGCAACAAGTATACCTTTTTGCAGTAAATCGAGTGCTCTTTCCATAAAACCACAAATCGTTTTAAAAATTTGTACCAGCGAACAAAATACGACGAAAACAAAAGAAGGCTTGGGGTGAAAGTTTGCGCCCTATACTTTTTACTCAAAAGTAAGTACATATTATTGTTTAACTACTCATAAAACCCCCCTATACCAAGTTTTACTGAAATAGCTTCAAAGGTGTCCGAGAAATAACGTAAAAATTAAATAAAAAATTGATCTTGGAAGATTCATAACTTTTTTAAGGAAGCAAAAATGTACTAAGATAAAATTGGTTCAGATCGGTTTCTTTTGACTCAAGGAAGCTAGTCTTGAAGTATGACCCATTTTTAACAGGGCGCCTTGTATATCTACAAGTAATTGAAAAATAATGTAGTATCAACATTAATTTCTAAAGCTATGACGCGAATATGCCTCCTTTTACAGGATGTAACATGAAGAATGCAACACGATTCTCAAAAATAAGCGAGTTATGGAAAATTTTAGATTTATCTGTTTCTTTTTAAAAATTTTACACTCCATTTAATTTTGACAAACATTAACAAACTTTATTAAACACAATTACAATGCACTCTCCGGTTAGTGTTTTTTAACCAGCGGCAAAACTCAAGACTTTGGGGAAAATCCTGCGGTTCCAGGTGCTAAACTAACTGATTATGAAACGGATACAGCAGGTTACTTTGAGGGTTCCCCATACTCTAGAAGGGGATATATGAAGTTGAATGGATGAACGTCTAGTACTAATGCGGGGATTTTGCTCCAACGCGAGAAGAATAGCCTCCTCTTCATTCACAGGATGTTGCACAGGACGTTCATAATTCGTTCAAACAGTGGGAAGCGATCCACTTGTTTTTCGAAATAATCAAGTTTACAGTAAAAACAAAAACTTGCAAAGAAAATGGGTTAGCCCTGGAATAATGACAGTTTATTTGATTGGAAACGACCACCATTAAGTCTCCAATTAAATTCGACATTTGTTTTGTAGGTTTCCGTTTATTCTCTGTCCAAATCATGAAGATCCGGACTGAAGGTGTCCATTTCCAATAGCAAAATCTGTAAGATGTCTATAACAGAATGTGAGGTCTGCACAGATCTTCAAAACAGCTGGAGATGTTAAGATATCTTGATATTTTTTTTTGTCTGCGACTGTTATGAATTTTTAAGTCATCTTTTTTTAACAGTAAAGTCTTGTTTATATTGAAATGGTGTATAAATATGCAAGAATAGACCAAAACAGTTGAAAAATAGCAAGTGACTACAGAAGCAGATATTACATTTTGAGAAGTTTCAACACCCTGTATTTCATTTAGTTTTGTACACATATATGTTCATTAGGGATTTTCTCAAAATTTTTAAGTTTTCTATCTACCTTCGAAGTTTGTTACACTCGTTATTTGCCGGATCACATTACACTTCATGGTAATACGAAATCTGAAACTGCAGTGTTTTTACACGTGAAAGATCTGCAAATTTAAGTAGGTAAACTTGCAGTGAAATAACAGGAAATACTTACATAATGTGCAGATAGCATTAATTTAAAGTTATACTTATAAAAATGCAAACCACAAACATAAATCTTTTAACCACGTGAAAGAAACAGAAAAATCTAAAAATTTCCCATAACTCGCTTATTTTTGAGAATCTGACCCGTGTTCATAGGAACTTTTTTGCTTAGAATGGCCTCTAGAATACACCACTTAAGTGGCGGGAAAACGTCGCGTCGTGCAGATAGCATTAATTTAAAAAGTTATACTTATAAAAAGGCAAACCACAAACATAAATCTTTTAATCACGTGAAAGAAACAGAAAAATCTAAAATTTCCCGTAACTCGCTTATTTTTGAGAATCTGACCCGTGTTCATAGGAACTTTTTGTTTAGAATGACCTCTAGAATACACCAGTATAACTGCGAATGCAGAACAATTTTCTTCTTATTATTAAGTTGTAATGTTTGTATGTTATTACAGGTTTTGAAAAAGTGCTTATAGACTAAAACTGAGACTTCAACTCTCAATCACGTAATTTAACCATATACAGGTTGTCCCACTGCGACTTCAACTCTCAATCACTTAATTTAACCATATACAGGTTGTCCCAGATAAGCCTCGACAACATTGCTATCTCATTTATCTTTAAAGATAGAAACGTTGCGAGTCCCTAAAACGTACCGCTTTAGAGAAAAAAATTCATATAAATAAAGTTACTAATGCTACTGTGGTATGCCAATGATGTTGATCAGAATCCTGCCTCCGTTTTAAGTCCATTAATCATGGTAGACGTCAAACATCCAGAAACATGGGACAGTGAACAATTTTCATACGAAAAATGAAATAAAACTAGATTTGAGGTATGGCCCATTCTTAACAGGACACCCTGTATATCTACAAGTAAATGAAACAATAATGTAGTATCAGCATTTTTAAAGCTATGACGCGAATACGTCTCCTTTACCGGATGTAACTTGAAGATGAAGAATGCTACTATTTGAACCTCACGCAATTTTTCAATGATTGAATTGATTTCATAGTTGGGAAGCTACTAACAGTCGCAAAAATATCAAGCGATCTTAACATCTGCAGATGTTCTTCCATGACACTCCTTGTTTGAAAATTATACCTGACTTTAATAAGGCATTATACATTTAAGAATATATAGGTACACACAGTAGATGGATCAAGAACTTTGACGTACATTCACTATGAATTCTTAATAAGTTAACCCCACATGCCAAAAAGACAGTGACACAGTAATTAAACTCGACACGTGTTTCGTTGACAACGAATTATGACAATTTAATCCAAAGTGTGCTGGTACACCATCATGATGCATTTTCAATCAAACACTAATTTATCTAATAAAGATTAATTTGTGACACGTAAAATGACAATTACACACTTATCTAATAAGGAATAATTTGTGACACGTAAAATGACAATTACGAAAGTAGTTGTTGTTTTCCAAAGGTTGCTATGATCCAACTTTAACTTTCCCGAGAAGGGGACGTATTGTATACCGCCAGGAAAGTCCTGGAATGACAGCAGATTTTTTCATTTTCTCGATACTGAAGAATTTTCGGACACTAGCTTATTAATAAAAAATGTTTATTTAAGTGTCCTCTATCATTTCTGAAAATTAGGAATAGTTATTCTGTGACTCCCTGTATACAGATCATCATCTGTTATATCGACTAGGTCTGGTTCATTGACATTATTAATAACAAAATAAGTCGGTCGTGTGTAAAACTGCTTATTGCAGCATTTTAATACTACAATCATTTTATTTACGAGCAAGGTCGTAGGAGGTAAATGCATTTTTATAATAATATAATCTCGTCTTTCTATAAATAGCTGGCATTCGAAATTTAGTACTAAGCAATTGGAAAAATTTGAGGACCTATGGAAGCATTCGCCTCCGATGTGACGGGAATACCCGTCTCCTTTTACCGGATTTAACATAAAGAATTGTAAATCAGCGCTATGACAATGGAATTTTTTACTACATTCCCTGAAAGTGGAGAAGAAACGAAAAGAAAGTAATTTTTGATTTCAAATAGTTTAAAGACTATGTTAGTGTGTTTCTGTAAGATATATTTTTTATACGAAAAACGAACAATATTATGTTGTAATTTATAGATTTGAAAAAGCAAACCCTCAAGTTTAACAAATATAAAACTACTTTCAGGGTAGATAAAAGTTGTATTAGTTTCCAGCTGAAACTTAAAATTCAGAAAGCAAACCTCGAGCTTTAAAACCTATGAAGACTACTTTCAGTGCAGATAAAATCTTTATTAGTTTCAAGCTGGAACTTTTGCTTATTCTAATACTAAGGATTGTCTGTTTTATTTACTTTTGGCATTTTAAGACACTTATTAATTGAATAACGTTACTGCACGAGAATGAATTCACAGTTCAATGTACGCTGCAGTATACAGGGTGTCCTATTAAGAATAGACCATACTTCAAATCTAGCCAGTAGCATTAACTTTAAATGCATTTTCTCTAAAGCGATACGTTTAGGGACTCGCAACAAGTATACCTTTTTACAGTAAATCGAGTGCTCTTTCCATAAAACCACAAATCGTTTTAAAAATTTGTACCAGTAACAGGACATCCTGTATATCTATAAGTAATTGAAAAAATAATGCAGTATCGGCATTTAAAGCTATGACATGAATATGTCTCCTTTTACAGGATGTAACAGGAAGAATGCAACACAACAAGGGGAATTCACCAAAAAGATTGCTGCGGTTTACGCGTTGAAATTTAAAAGAGTCATCAGCTTGCAACACCAAAAGATTGATAGTTTCTCTGTGAGAACCAACAGAGGGAAGTCGATTTTTGTGAGGGCATATTAAAGAGCTCCAAATTGTAAAACTTTTCCCCATTTAAGCATGTTTCTATCTTTAAAGATAAGTGAGATAGCAATGTTGTCAAGGTTTATCTGGGACACCCTGTATCCCCTTCAAGAGTATGGAGAACCCTCAAAAGTAACTTGGTGTATCCGTTTCAATACATAATCAGTTAGTTCAGCACCTGGAACCGCAGGATTTTCTCCACTCTTGAGTTTTGTCGCTGGTTGAAAACACTAACCGGAGAGTGCATTGTAATTGTATTTAATAAAGTTTGTTAATGTTTGTCAAATTAAATGGAGTGTAAAAATTAAAAAAGAAACAGAAAAATCTAAAATTTCGCATAACTCGCTTATTTTTGAGAATCTGACCCGTGTTCATAGGATCTTTTTTGCTTAGAATGGCCTCTAGAATACCCCACTTAAGTGGAGGGAAAACGTCGTGATACACTCTGTATGTATAAGTATAACTGCGAATGCAGAACTTACGTCAACAATTTTATTCTTATTATTATGTAATGTTTGTATGTTATTACAGGTTTTGAAAAAGTGCTGATAGACTAAAAACTGAGACTTCAACTCTCAATCACTTAATTTAGCCATATACAGGGTGTTCCCAGATAAGCCTCGTCAACATTGCTATCTCACTTATCTTTAAAGATAGAAACACGTTTAAATGGGGAAAAAGTTTTACAATTTGGAGCTCTTTAATATGCCCTCACAAAAATCGACTTCGCTCTGTTGGTTTCCTAGATATTTGAAAAAAGGAAAATTTGCAATTTTGTTTTTGTTAATAACTT
The DNA here is from genome assembly GCA_963966045.1 of Xestobium rufovillosum. Classification (NCBI taxonomy): domain Eukaryota; kingdom Metazoa; phylum Arthropoda; class Insecta; order Coleoptera; family Ptinidae; genus Xestobium; species Xestobium rufovillosum. The sequence goes on along the minus strand of OZ014493.1, from coordinate 24,065,118 downwards.
CGTTATTTATTAACATTTTGATTATTTTTAAAAACAGGTTTAAGTGGTCGTTTAACCCGCATATTTTACAGTACTCTAAAATTGTCTCTGACGTTTCATAGACTTGCAGTCATCATCAGGTTTATTTTTCCTTATGGGCGCCATATTGGATCGTTATGTCATTAAATATCTTATTTTTTACTGAGAATAACAACCTATAATAAGTTGATATTCTACCAAAAATAATAGCTTCGGAAAATAAATCTCACAATTTGGTGGAAGACTTTAGTTATCCGTGGAAAAACAACTTCATTAAGGAGTAATTTTCCAAGAATTATTAGTTTTATTTCGTTTAGTAGAAATCAATGAAACACCCGTAATTTCTAGCAGTAGAAACTACCAAAAATTGTATTTGCCGCAGCCGATGGTCTTTTGACTGGTACTGTGACGCTTAAAAGCAAAATTTATTTTAACTAGTCAAATTTGAGCAATTAGACCAGACACCCTCCGCAATGTTACCCCCAGGAATTTCGATTCCGGCTTCTGTATTGCCCAGATGACAATTTCAGCATCAACGTTACCTGTAGCTTTTAGTTAATTATATTATGTATTATTTTATACTCTGTCGCTCAAGACTCACAATGATGTTTAAATTTTGTTTTTGCAAATTAGTATCATTATAAAGACGACAAATCTTATTGTTAAAATTGTTTCTTAAATGAATAATGTCTTATTAAAGTTAGGTATAATTTTCAAACAAGGAGTGTCATGCGGAAGAAAAATATGTATTGCATTTAAGAAATAATCTTACAGTGTGATTTCTTGTGTTAATGTAAAATTCATTTGATAAAATTCTATAGAAACGAATTGCAGGCCTTTAGATTTATTCAAACAATGTATTTTGTTACTACATTCCATGAAAGTGGAGAAAAAAGCGAAGAGAAAGTAATTTGATTTCAACGAGTTTAAGTCTATGTTAGCGCGGTTCTGTAGTAGATATATGTATGTTTATACGAAAAACGAACAATATCATTTGATATTCGAAAAAGCAAACCCCAAAGTTTTAACAAACATAGAAACTACTTTCAACGCAAATCAAAGCTTCTTACTGCACGAAAACAATAATTCAAATAGTGAGTAGCATAATGTACACTGCAGTTTAAATATAAAAATAAATGTATAGTATCAGCATTTTAAAACTGTGACGTGAATACTCGTCTCCTTTACCAGATGTAATATGAAGAATTTGTTTATCAGTGCCGACAATGGATATGACCTGGCATCACCCGTAAAGTCCAATGCACTATGGTTTAGCGTAAATAAGTTGCGTGCATGCATCATTTTGATTGCATGGATTCAAATTATGAAAGTATTGGTTATCGATTATTGATTATCGATTATTGGTTATTGATCGATTATCGATTATTGTTTATTGATTGATTATCGATTATTGGTTACCGATTATTGGTTATTGATGGATTATCAATTATCAGTTATTGGTTGATTATCGATTAATGATCATCGATTATTGATTATCTATGATCGATTATTGGTTATTGATTATCGATTATTAATTATCGATTATAAATTTCAATTATTGATTATCGATTATTGTTATTGATTGATTATCGATTATCTGTTATTTATCGATTATCGGTTATTGATTGATTATCGGTTATTGATTAATTATCGATTATTGGTTATTGATTGATTATTGATTATCGGTTATTGATTGATTATCGATGATTGGTTATTGATTGAGTATCGATTATTGGTTATTGATTGATTATCGATTATTGATTATCAATTATCGGTTATTGATTGATTATCGATTATTGGTTATTGATTGATTATCGATTATTGGTTATTGATTGATTATCGATTATTGAATATTGATTGATTATCGATTATTGAATATTGATTGATTATCGATTATTGATTGATTATCGATTATTGGTTATTGATTGAGTATTTATTATAGATTATTGATTATCGATTATTGGTTATTGATTGATTATCGATTATTGATTGATTATCGGTTATTGATTAATTATCGATTATTGGTTATTGATTGATTATCGGTTATTGATTGATTATCGATGATTGGTTATTGATTGAGTATCGATTATTGGTTATTGATTGATTATCAATTATCGGTTATTGATTGATTATCGATTATTGGTTATTGATTGATTGATTATCGATTATTGGTTATTGATTGATTATCGATTATTGAATATTGATTGATTATCGATTATTGATTGATTATCGATTATTGGTTATTGATTGATTATCGATTATTGATTATCGATTATTGGTTATCGGTTATTGATTGATTATCGATTATTGGATATTGAGTTATAATCGATAAAAAATTTCTGTGTCGCCCATGAGAATCAGCCAGGTGTCGAATTACAAGAAGGAGGTGTTAAATTTCACTAAAACGGGTGTCGAATTACAAGAAGGAGGTGTCAAATTTCATTGAACAGGTGTCGAATTACAAGAAGGAGGAGTCAAATGTCGCTGAACAGGTGTCGAATTACAAGAAGGAAGTGTCAAATTTCACTGAACAGGTTCCGAATTACAAGAAGGAGGTGTCAAATTTCACCGAGCAGGTGTCGAATTACAAGAAGGAGGTGTCAAATTTCACTGAACAGGTGTCGAGTTACAAGGAGGTGTCAAATGTCGCTGAACAGGTGTCGAATTACAAGAAGGAAGTGTCAAATTTCACTGAACAGGTGCCGAATTACAAGAAAGAGGTGTCAAATTTCACCGAACAGGTGTCGAATTACAAGAAGGAGGTGTCAAATTTCACGCAACAGGTGTTGAATTACAAGAAGGAGGTGTCCAATTTCACGAAACAGGTGTCGAATTACAAGGAGGTGTTAAATTTCTCTGAACAGGTGTCGAATTACAAGAACGAGGTGTCAAATTTCACCGAGAGAAAGTCCAATTTCAACCGAAAGTATCAAATTTCAACCGGAAATATCAAATTTCGCAGACAGGTGTCAAATAATTGATAATCAATAACCGATATTCAATAACCAATAATCGACAATCCATAATCGATCATCAATAATCGATAATCAATAACCTATAACCAATAATCCATAATCGATAATCAATAATCAATAGTCAATAAACGATAATCAATAATCGATAATGAATAATCAATAAAGATTCAAGTATGGTTTTATGAAAGATTGAACGTTAAAGTTTTGGAAGAATGACATTTTGCGTTATTTGTTCTCGATCTATAAATGATAAAAAGAGCTGTACAATTGGAACCTCCCCCTCTTACCGAGATATATAACATGATTCTTTGACTTTCAAATAACCTATGGTATCATTTTTCACATTCAGCGTTGGTGAAATATGACACTTGTAAAAGCACTGCAATTATAACAAATTTCGCTGGACATGCATAATTTGAAATTCGCTGGAGACATCAAATGATGACTCAGATTTTATACTAGCATGAAGCGGAAGTTGAATAACCTTGAATATGATGCGACATATATCTTATTACACAGAGTTTGAATAAATCTAGGCACGCATAATTTGAAACCTCTGTATCTTTGACTTTCAAACGACCTACAGTGTCATGTTCACATAGCTAATGCAATGCAAAGGAATCATCGAATTAGGTACTCTTTTGACTTTCAAATAACCTATGGTATCATTTTTCACATCCGGCGTTGGTGAAATATGACACTTGTAAAAGCGCTGCAATTATAACAAATTACGCTGGACATGCATAATTTTAAATTCGCTGGAGACATCAAATGATGACTAGTACAAACGATAATCAATAATCGATAATGAAAAATCAATAAAGATTCAAGTATGGTTTTATGAAAGATTGAACGTTAAACTTTTGGAAGAATGACATTTTGCGTTATTTGTTCTCGATCTATAAATGATAAAAAGAGCCGTACAATTCGTATATAAGTAATTGAAATCTCCCCCGCTTACCGAGAGATATAACATGATTCTTTGACTTTCAAATAACCTATGGTATCATTTTTCACATTCAGCGTTGGTGAAATATGACACTTGTAAAAGCACTGCAATTATAACAATGACTTTCAAACGACCTACAGTGTCATGTTCACATAGGTAATGCAATGCAAAGGAATCATCGAATTACACGCTCTACTTTTGTTTGCAATACAGCGCTTTCTCTTAAAAGTATGCAGCCGATTCTAGACCTGTCTTTCTGAACATGCTGCTACACAGCTACATCGTTTGGAATACAGCGCTTATTTCTACCTCCAAGCCATTGACATGACCTTGAACATGATACCTGCTATCATATTACATCAAGTCATTTTTCTCTTGAACAATAAAGTGCTGCAATATTTGTGTAGTAATTTAGCCCATCTAAAGCCACGTTATTTTTTGAAATACAGCGATTTGGTCCAGAAACGACGCTATATTTTTACTGTGATCAGAACTCGTCTACCCGTAGGAGCCCAACACGGCAGTTTTGTACGATACCCGAACACCCACCGACATTGTTGCCGATGTGTTCCAAGAACGAATTACTTAAACGTTATAATATTGATATAGGTAATGGTCACGCCGCATGCGTATTGTATGCAACCGGTAGCTACTATTAGTGTCTAATCTTATTTTGACAGGCCGCCATTTTCTGTTGGAGGGCTGAGCATGGATAAACAACATTACACACGTGAGTGTTACCAAAATTTGAACAGATTTGGTGCCAAACAAAGTGGTGATGTTTAGAGTTCATGTAATTTAACTCAAAATAACGAAACAACGTTTGCAATAGTGCAACCAGTCATATCATTTTAAGAATTTTCATTCAATTCTCGGCGTAAAGCGACTAAGTTTAAGTTACGCCCCTTTTTTGGTGCCAACATCTGCTTTGTTATTCATCCTCTTCTTTCCTCCAATAAGCTTTAAACCAAACTACGGTTCCGTAAAACTACGGATTACTGGACGTATAGTTAAAATCACCTTACTTTTTATGGGGAATAAATAATTTGCAGAATCGGATTCTGCAGAATGCAGAATGGCATATACCTATGTGCATATAAGCTATTCTGCAAATTCTGAATACCTGCAGAACGGTCGAATACTATCTCGCACGGGCTTGATTGTGTTACCGCAAGGGTCTTCTTTCAATTTAACAATAAAATATTTTCCGCCCCCCGATTTCCTCCCTTCAAAATTCCATTCTGCAAAATCTGAAATACTTACAGAACGGTAGAATACGATCTCGTATGGACATCATTATGTTACCGAAAAGTCTTCTTGAAATTTAACATTGAAATTTTTGCCACACCCCCGATTTCCACCCTTAAAAACTCCATTCTGCAAAATCTGAAATACCAGCAGAACGGTAGAATACGATCTCGCATAGACATCATTGTGTCACCGGAAGGTCTTCTTTCAATTTAACATTGAAATTTTTGCCCCACCCCGATATACACCCTTAAAAATTCCATTCTGCAAAATCTGAAATACCTGCAGAACGGTAGAATACGATCTCGTATGGACATCATTGTGTCACCGGAAGGTCTTCTTTCAATTTAACATTGAAATTTTTGCCCCACCCCCGATTTCCACCCTTAAAAACTCCATTCTGCAAAATCTGAAATACCAGCAGAACGGTAGAATACGATCTCGCATAGACATCATTGTGTCACCGGAAGGTCTTCTTTCAATGTAACATTGAAATTTTTGCCCCACCCCCGATATACACCCTTAAAAATTCCATTCTGCAAAATCTGAAATACCTGCAGAACGGTAGAATACGATCTCGTATGGACATCATTGTGTCACCGGAAGGTCTTCTTTCAATTTAACATTGAAATTTTTGCCCCACCCCCGATTTCCACCCTTAAAAACTCCATTCTGCAAAATCTGAAATACCAGCAGAACGGTAGAATACGATCTCGCATGGACATCATTGTGTTACCGGGAGGACCTTCTTCCAATTTAACACTGAAATATTGGCCCCACCCCCGATTTCCACCCTTAAAAACTCCATTCTGCAAAATCTGAAATCTCTGCAGAACGGTAGAATACGATCTCGCATGGACATCATTGTGTTACCGGAAGGTCTTCTATCAATTTAACATTGACATTTTTGCCCCACCCCCGATTTCCACCCTTGAAAATTCCATTCTGAAAATCTGAAATCCCTGATGCAGAACGGTAGAATACGATCTCGTATGGACATCATTGTGTTACCGGAAGGTCTTCTTTCAATTTGACATTGAAATTTTTGCCCCACCCCCGATTTCCACCCTTAAAAACTCCATTCTGCAAAATCTCAAATACCAGCAGAACGGTAGAATACGATCTCGTATGGACATCATTGTGTCACCGGAAGGTCTTCTTTCAATTTAACATTGAAATTTTTGCCCCACCCCCGATTTACACCCGTAAGAATTTCATTCTGCAAAATCTGAAATACCTGATGCAGAACGGTAGAATACGATCTCGTATGGACATCATTGTGTTACCGGAAGGTCTTCTTTCAATTTAACATTGACATTTTTGCCCCACCCCCGATTTCCACCCTTGAAAATTCCATTCTACAAAATCTGAAATATCTGCAGAACGGTCAAATACGATCTCGCCCGGGCTCGATTGTGTTACCGGAAGGTCTTCTTCCAATTTAACAGTTAAATGTTTGCCACACCCCCATTTACGCCCTTAAAAATTCCTTTCTGCAAAATCTGAAATACTTGCAGAACGGTAGAATACGATCTCATATGGACGTCATTGTGTTACCGGAAGGTCTTCTTTCAATTTAACATTGAAATTTTTGCCCTACTCCCGATTTCCACCCTTCAAAGTCCCATTCTGCAAATTCTGAATACCTGCAGAACGGTCGAATACGATCTCGCACGGGCTTGATTGTGTTACCGGAAGGTCATCTTCCAATTTAACATCGGAATATTTGCCCCACCTTCGATTTCCACCCTCAATAATTCCATTCTGCAAAATCTGATATAACTGCAGTATACGGTCGAATACGATGGAATTTTTAAGGGGGGAATCGGGGGTGTGGCAAATTTTTCAGTGTTAAATTGAAAGAAGAGCTTCCGGTAAGACAATCGAGTCCACGCAAGATCGTATTCGACCATTCAGCAGATATTTCAGATTTTGCAGAATGGGATTCAGATTTTGCAGAATGGGATTTTGAAGGGTAGCAATCGGGGGTGGGGCACATTTTTCATTGTTAAATTGAAAGAAGGCCTTGTGGAGACGCGATCGAGCCCGTGCGAGATCGTATTCGACCGTTCTACAGACATTTCCGATTTTGCAGAATGGAGTTCAGATTTTGCAGAATGGATTTTTCAAGGGTGGAAATCGGGGGTGGAGCACATTTTTCAGTGTTAAATTGAAAGAAGACCTTGTGGTAACGCAATCAAGCCCGTGCGAGATCGTATTCGACCGTTCTGCAGGTATTCAGAATTTGCAGAACAGCTTATATGCACATAGGTATATGCCATTCTGCATTCTGCAGAATCCGATTCTGCAAATTATTTATTCTTTTTTATGCACGTCACCGGCTTACATCAGCACTGTTGCCACAAGAGTTTATGGTACTCAATTCCAAAATATTAAAATCAATTTACCTCTCTAACTGAATTCAATGGTAATAAGGGTCCATTATTTTTCAATTCAATTCTTTCAAAATAGTTGCTAAGGGACGCTACAAGCTCCTTACACCTACTGTTTAAGAACTTGGGCATTATACCAACAATAACAATAACAACACCGATAATAAATAACCAGGAGCACTATTTTAGTTCTCAAAAGAACAGATTTTTACCGCAAAAGTTGATGAACAAAGAAAACGAGGGTTTAAAACACCAAAAACAACAAAAGTTAGCGAAACTTGACGCTTTCAGAATATCAGCTGTCAAGTCAACCGGGAAACGTCAACAAATTAAGCGGCAATCATGCAACAATCAACAAAATAGTGTTGTGTTTAGACCATGCCGTGCTACGCTGCCGACCGGAATCCGTCTCGCACTGCGCATGACGTCACATCGAGGCGAAATTAGCTGCCCATACACGTAGAGGTTGATCCGCCAGTTTGGACCGCAACGGATAAGTCCGTCAGTTTTATACGCCACGGATCAAACCGTTGTCGCCCACTAAAACGTTTCAGAAGTCCGCCGATCTAGCTTGCGCGGTTGATCTGTCACATTCAAAACCGCTTGTGCTAACGGCAGTTAAATCCGCGCTCGAAAACAAAACCGTGGAATTTCGCTTTGGCAAAAGTTTTGCACTTGAAAAGCACGGTTGGGTGGTTGTCAGGTGAACATTAATGTTTAGTACAACAAAGAAACGTGCTGTTTTCTGTGCAATCGTTGCGATGCAGATAATAACAGGAAACAGTCTGACGAAGCAACGATCTAAATGGATAAAGCTATTTGCTTAAGAAAATACAATTGAGTCATATTCCCCTATTGAAACATTGAAAGCGTTCAGAGAAAATGATCCTAACGATTTTCGTAATTATTTGAGAATGGACATTAACACACACGACTATTTATTACATTTAGTAAGAGGCGCTCTTCTAAAACAAGCTACAATAATGAGAGAAAGCAATTACTCCGGAAGAATGTTTAATGACTACTGTGCGTCTTCTAGCGTCAGGAAGATCATATGAGGATTTAATATATTCGATGGGAATTTCTGCACAGGCACTGGGATATATGATTCCAGAAACATATGTGCCGTAATATGTTTTGAAACAACTACACCCAACTACACCTTCAAAAGACATGCCGAAAACGAACAACTGTCCATAAAACTGTCTGTTAGTGGCCTACTGCAGTTTTAACTGGCAGTGTGGACTCGCAGATACTCGTAAATCTGTGCCGGATGGATGTGGCACGACGGTTGCCCATTAACGCAAAGTTATATCCGCACGTTTGAACCGCAGCGTTTCAAACCGGCCGATTAATCTCTACGTGTATGGGCAGCTATTGGCGCGAAGTCTCCGAAAGATCCGGTTGGCGGATGTGTTTTTGCTTTATCGACGCGAACGTTAAGTGACAAGGGTCAAAATGTCAAATTGTGCGGTGGCTAAAAAGGGAACAAGTCTGACTTAATTGTCAGCGAAAAATGTTTGATTCAAATAGGAAAATTACAGTATTTGAGAAAAGTTTTTGTATGGAAATTAAGAAATGGTTTGTTGGAGATGAAGATGAGTAATTTTGGATGGAGGTGAGCTTATTCAAGAAAATGATTACCTAATTGAGAAGAGTTTGACAGCTACAATTTTTTGAAGTGACAATTCAAATCTTGCATTCGCGCTATTTGTTTGTCACATATGTAGATCTAAGTAGGTATATGGTTGGTGTCTCTCGAACCGCCACCTCGATTTTACGTCATCGAAGTGGGAGGAGCAAGGAGCGATATGCGCCGTAGCATACCATTGTATTTATATTATGGTTTAGACATTCAAATATTTCTTTATTCTTTTTTAGCACATTCAATTTATATGACTTGTCATTTTACGTAAGGCGACTCTCAATCGTTACATTTTGTGACGTGCATAAAAAGTAAGGTGATTTTACCTGTACCTCTAGTCCTCCATACGTAAAACAAACAAATGTGTGCCCTCCAGCAGTCAATTGTGTGACGTCATTGTAAAGTTAACCTCTAACCTAAATTTTCACGACTGCAGATTTCTGATTTTTGTTTGAAATTTTGATCAGTTTAATAGTTATGTCCCTTGAAAACTTAAACCCGAACGTGTATCAAAAGAAAAAAGAACGTTTCATTACACTAGAGGAACAGGATGATGAGGTTGTTGATAACTTTGATGCCAGGGAAATATTTGGTAAGTTGCAACTTATTATTAAACCTACTTTTACTATTCGTGATTAGGTAGGTAGGTATCTACTAAACTAATGCACGTACTGAAGGAATCCGGATCCCAATTTTATTTGTATGGGTAGTAAAGTTGCTTAAAATCGGCAGGTCCACCCGATAAGGGGGGTGAACACACATGTGTCTTAAAAACAGATGTGGATTCTTTGTTTTAAGGGCATTCGACTTTTAGCTGTAAGAGCGGTAACCAGTGTTTGTGAATTTGTGTGTAAACAATGTAAGTTTTATTATTATCTATTATTTATCTTATTGTTTTACATGATATTGTGTCCATTTTGAATGATTTCGTATTGCTAAACATTTTGCATTTTTAATTATTTTATCGTTTCTGTGTATTTCTTTCTCAATTTTTATATCTAATTTGTTTTGCATTTAAATTACCTATGTTTAACCCAGCCAAGATGATTTTGAGTTATTTGTGTAATCATTTCACTCTACCTGGATAATTATATTTCTGCTTTGCTACCCCTGGTATGATAAATTCCCCACGATTGTAAGAGCCTTGGAGTATTTACTAATATTTTCTCCCGTGCGTTGAACAACACCCATCGGAACCCAGAATCAGCACTTCAGTGTTGTTCAACACCCTTCAGCTGTAGCCCAGTCGCTCCCGTATGGGACCTTGGGTACCTTCTGGTGAAAACCGGCTAACTAACCCAAATTTCTTCAGTTTTGTATGTGTGTGATGAATTTATTTGGCGTTGCACGAAATATAATTGCCCAGTTTTTAATTTGCTTTATTTGAATCAGACGTGGTACGTCTGAACTCTTTATGATCTTGGCTGTAAGGGCTGAAATCGAGGGTTTGTCTGCCGTCGCTCTTTCCCTTCGTTAGTCCTAGTCGGAGTACGGCACTTTTAAACTCATTTGTTGATATATTATTGTCCATATTTGCCAAAGTTCATATATTTGTTAATTATACGGTAGGTGAATACAGGTTTGTTTTATTGTCTGTCAACACTCCCTAGATACGTGAGTAACCAGTATACAAAGATAATTCTTATTTTGCGTAAAACACAACGTAGGGGCAATTAATCCATTAATTAATTAAATGCTAAAAGTTAAATAAAACTAAGACGATCACGCCTTCCCTTATTTCGTTAATTTTTAAAACAGGCCTGGGTATGTTACACTACAGATATTGGCGCCGTGACCAGGATATACTGCATAGTGAAAACGTTGTGTAGTGTTGACAGACATGGGCCAATGTGTAAGTTTGGCGACGTAGGTAATATTTTGAACCTCCTATACTGGTCCACTTTTTCTGTCCCTTGTCCCTTTCGTTAACTGCGAACAAAAAGTGCCGTTCCCAAATCCTCAATATTGACCGTTTTAATCCTGTCATATTTATTGCCACCTAGTTTTATAATAGTGAATGCATTATTCTGCCGGTTATTTAAATTTGCAGAAAAATGGAAAATAGACAGGAAGCACCTAATACACAGCGAGCTGATAGAAGCGAGATTGGGCCTAATTCGGAGATGCAAGAGTTACGCAACCTTCTGCAACAGCAAACAGCAACCTTGACCGCATTTATGCAGCAGCAGCAGTACATAAATGAAACCCTCTTTCGAACTGCTGGCCAACCTGCCGGTACATTTCCATCAGCAACGAACGGCAACATTGCACAGACATGCAATACCATGTGTGCCGTCCCTCAACCGCCGGCTACTGCAGAAACAACATCTGTGCAAAGTATTCCACGGGACTCTGAACTTAACACTGGAGGAGACGTTTTCAGTGGGACTAGGTCAGGTAATACACCCCTAGATCATGTTACATCGGAGCCTGGCGTTTCTGATGAAAACTGGAAACTAGTAGCGCTAGCTTTAGCAAAAAAATCTAACCCCTTGACTTCTGCCGATAAACCCGTATTTCGGTCTAACCAGTCACAAAATCCTGTATTATTTTTAAATAAATTAGAACGTTTTTGTAAATCTGTTGGAGCTGACCCAACAGAAAAATTAGTAATTGCCAAAGATTGTTTGTTAGGAAGCGCCTCTGATTGGAAGGATATGACCGAGTCATCTTGGTTGTCCTATGAAAATTTTAAAGATGATTTTCTTTCCATGTATTGGTCGGAGGATCGGCAGTATGCGGAACGATTACGTCTGAATAATCATAAATTTCTCCCTGACAAACAGCCCTCTATGACCGAATACTTCTTAAAACAGGTTAATTCTTACCGTTTACTTACACCACACATTCCCGAAATAATAATCATTTCCGAGATTATGCGACAATTTCCTTTAAACATACAGTCTCTGTGGGCCACAGTGAGTAACCGTACCGTTACAGGCGCCCTTGAATTTTTAGAAAGGCAGGTAGCTATCACTGGGAGGCGACCGAAAACTTCTATCTCACACCCAACCGCCGCAGTAGTTGACCGTTATCACTACACTCGTCTCTCACCGCAAAATCATCCCAATAGTCCTACCTTAACTAATAGCACCACCGCAACTTCCACTGGCAATCATCCTTTTTCAGTACCACCCCCTACCGTTAACAACAGGTGTAATAATTGTAATAATCAGACATCTTCGGAAAACTTACGGCGAGAGAGTTAAGGGGGGAAGTTCTCTCACGAAGACCGGTCAAGACCTCCAATGTTAAGGTTCCTGAATTTCCTTTTATTAAGTTTGTTCCCGAAGGACATACCGTTGATTTTAATATCCTAGATACTGCTTCAGAAAATTTGCATACTTTTAAATTACTTCCTTGCCCGCCAATAGATTTGGAGACCCATAAGCGTTTGTACAATAGGGGCGTGACGTTTCTTACACGGATGGGTTGGACAATAGGTCATCCCTTAGGAAAATCGAATGTAGGTTTAATAGAACCACTGCATTTTGTAAAATTTGGTGTTCCGGCTGTAATTACTCTCTCGTATGAAACGATTTTCAGAAATAGTAATATGACCATAGTCGCATTAGATCAAGTTTCCGCAGAACAATCAACGGCTACAACATTTCGAATGTTGCCACACATTATTATTAATTCCTGCACTCATAATTTGTTGACCCTCATAGATTCCGGATGTGAGGTTACCTGCATAAATGAGGAGTACTATTCAAAACTTAAGGAAAATTCCAACATTCCTACCCTACCTGTAGCCTCGACTCATTTAAGGGGAGCAATGGGTCAGCTGAGTACTCGCGTGCGTTATCAGGTTTGGTTGCAATTTACCGTCCCGAATGTACCACACTGTTTTAGTCATACTTTCCTTGTCGTAAAGAATTTAGTTAGGCCCGTTATTATCGGAGTAGACTGGTTAACCAGAGTACAGGCAAAACTTGATTTTACCACCAATTCGATGTCTATTAAATGTGAGGCACGCGATTTTGTTATCCCTTTTAATGTAAATACTCGCTGTTTATTAAATACAATATCTGACAACGACCCACTGATAAATTGTAACTTTCTCCAAAATTCGTTCTCGTCGACTAAAATTAATAGATCACTACATGTAAATACTGTGGAAGAGCTGTCCGATAAGGTACTAACACTTGACACTATTTCAGATTCGCAGAAAGAACAGTTGGTTCAATTATTACTTAAATACCAGAAAGTTTTTAATAAATACCCTGGCCGAACTGATAAATATCATCACCAGATAAAAATGTACGATACCACGCCCTTTATAAAAAGACCATACCCCATTCCGTTTAGTTTACGGCCGAAAGTCGAGGAAACCATCCAGAATATGCTTAAGTTAGGTGTGATTAAACGGGAAGCTTCTCCATACGCTAGCCCTATGACCGTGGTGAAAAAGAAGGACGGTTCTGTACGAATTTGTTTAGATGCCCGTATTATAAATTCACGTATGGTTGCGGACCATGAAGCGCCAATTACACCGGAGGAGATATTTAATTCAGTCACCTCTATAAAATATATGACAACTATTGACCTAAGATCTTCATACTGGCAAATCCCTTTGACATCTGACAGTACACAATTTACCTCCTTCCTATACAATGGCAAGACTTATACATATCAAGTGTTACCCTTTGGGCTGAAAACCGCTGTGGGTTCATTTACAAGGGCCATGGACATTATCCTTGGACCAGAAGTACAACAATTTGTTTTTAAATACATAGACGATTTACTAGTAGTATCAAAGTGTTTCGAAAGTCATCTTGTGCATTTGGAACAATTGTTCACAAAACTAATTGACGCCAACCTGACCGTTAATTTAGAGAAATCTGACTTTTTAAAACAGGAAGTTAAATTTTTGGGACACATACTGACAATTAGGGGCGTACTGACCGACCCTGACAAAACAAACGCTATCCGCCATTTCCCAGCACCGAAAACTGTGAAACAGCTTCGCGCCTTTTTAGGTTTATGCAATTATTATCGGCGATTCAGTCAACGGTATAGTACGGAGATAGTCCCACTAACTCGATTATTACAGAAAAATACTAAATGGCAGTGGGGTACAGTTGAACAGGAGGCCTTTTCAAGAATTAAAACGTTATTTTTAAATACCGTTATTCTACGTTTCCCTGATTTCTCAAAAACCTTCTTTTTACAAACAGACAGTTCAGGTATTGCGCTAGGTGTAGAACTATACCAGGTTGATGAAGATAACGAGCATTTAGTTTTAGGTTTTGCCAGCAGAATATTACGAGGTGCTGAACTTTTGTATACCGTGACTGAAAAGGAACTTCTGGCTATTATTTTCGGATTGAGAAAATTTCACACCCTTATTGCAGGCTACCCGTTAATTATTAAAACTGACCATTATGCCCTAAAATTTCTCAAACAATGCAGACTACTAAACGACCGACTGACGAGGCGGATGATGTACCTGAACGAGTTTGATTTTGAAGTGGAACACGTGCGCGGACGTGACAATATTGTAGCAGACACCTTATCCCGTTATCCCCCAGATTTAGGCGATACTTCATTAATTACAGAAAATTCCCCTCTTGTTGTTTATAATGAATACTTAGTAAATTTATTTGAAATAGACACCTTAAGTGAAATACAGGTTGCATTTAGCGAGTTGCACAAGTATCAGACAAACGATGCCTTTTTCGGCCCGATTTTCAATTTTCTGCTAGAACATGCAACCGTGCTAAATGGTTCTCAGGCTCGTTTAGTAGATCATTTTACCGTCCATCAGAATATTCTACTTTACAGACATCCCCATGACCAAGTACCCAAATTAGCAATTCCAGATTCTCTCGTCGCCCTTCTCATTGACAGTTACCACAAACAACACGGTCATTTTGGAATTTCCAAATTATACTATATTCTAAGGCGAACCGTATATTTTCCCAATATGCGTAGGCGAATCCAACTCAGAGTACGTGCCTGCGACCTCTGCCAGAAATCTAAGTTTCCGACCCGAAATCTTGCCGGTGCATCCCATCCCATACAAGCCAATAATCCAGGTGAGCTGGTAACGGTGGACTATTATGGACCCTTGCCTGAGGGGCGTTCAAAAAGTTCATATATCTTCGTTGTAATTGATGCCTTCTCTAAATTCGTTCGCCTTTATCCTTTAAGAAGAGCCCAGGCTAAGATCTCCGCTTTGAAAATCATCAACGATTATTCCAAAATAATCCCAGTGAAAACCATCTTATCTGACCATGGTACACAATTTACATCCCAAATCTGGCAAAAGCTCATGAAAAATAACGGAATTTCTCCCACTTTTTCTTCCATTCGACATCCTGCTTCGAACCCCACTGAACGAGTCATGAAAGAACTTGGTCGTTTATTTCGAACATATTGTAGTCGCTCTCACCGGGGGTGGGTTTCCCAGCTCTCCAACATAGAAAAGTTGTTTAATCAAACGCCTCATCTAACGACCAAATATTCTCCTTTCGAAATTTTATATGGAACAAATCCGCCAAATCCTCTAAACGACCTAATTTTGCCATTTCTACCTTTAACAACACCCAAGACGGTGGATATGATTCGCTACGAAGTACGTCGAACGATGCAGGGACGTACCGGTCAACGGGGCCATGACGACCAGCTCATGATAGGTGATTGGGTATTGTTACGGGAAAGCTCCATTTCAGATGCCGCAAACAAAATTATTTATAAATTTTGTCCGCTATACTCCGGCCCATATAAGGTCACGGCTCGGCCACACCCTAATGTTTATACTTTGTGTGATCCACTGACCAATGTACGGAAGGGAAATTACAACATAACAAACCTAAAATACTATTATCACCCATAAATGTTTTGTCCAAGTCTTGTTTAGTTTATTATTATAAGTAATTTTAATTTCTTTTAACTTAGGATGTCTTTAGGAATATTCATTTGTATTGGTTTTATGTTACGCAGCTGTGGATGTGTTATTTTATGTTAACCATTACTGTTCATCTATATGTATATTTTGTATTAGTTTTAAATTGAATAATATTAATCTTGTATCTACAATTTTTAAGAGCAGATGTGTTATTAGGGCAGAAAATATTTTCTTGTTTTGTTACGATTGGGATCATGCAAATCGAAATTGTGTACGTAAATACAAACAAAATTGTTCCTAAAGTATTAATGTCAAATTCAGATCAGGTTGTTGAAAGTTTTCCCAGTTTCCATAGGCGTCACTTGCAAATCTTTCAAAGGGGCGTTCTGAAGGAATCCGGATCCCAATTTTATTTGTATGGGTAGTAAAGTTGCTTAAAATCGGCAGGTCCACCCGATAAGGGGGGTGAACACACATGTGTCTTAAAAACAGATGTGGATTCTTTGTTTTAAGGGCATTCGACTTTTAGCTGTAAGAGCGGTAACCAGTGTTTGTGAATTTGTGTGTAAACAATGTAAGTTTTATTATTATCTATTATTTATCTTATTGTTTTACATGATATTGTGTCCATTTTGAATGATTTCGTATTGCTAAACATTTTGCATTTTTAATTATTTTATCGTTTCTGTGTATTTCTTTCTCAATTTTTATATCTAATTTGTTTTGCATTTAAATTACCTATGTTTAACCCAGCCAAGATGATTTTGAGTTATTTGTGTAATCATTTCACTCTACCTGGATAATTATATTTCTGCTTTGCTACCCCTGGTATGATAAATTCCCCACGATTGTAAGAGCCTTGGAGTATTTACTAATATTTTCTCCCGTGCGTTGAACAACACCCATCGGAACCCAGAATCAGCACTTCAGTGTTGTTCAACACCCTTCAGCTGTAGCCCAGTCGCTCCCGTATGGGACCTTGGGTACCTTCTGGTGAAAACCGGCTAACTAACCCAAATTTCTTCAGTTTTGTATGTGTGTGATGAATTTATTTGGCGTTGCACGAAATATAATTGCCCAGTTTTTAATTTGCTTTATTTGAATCAGACGTGGTACGTCTGAACTCTTTATGATCTTGGCTGTAAGGGCTGAAATCGAGGGTTTGTCTGCCGTCGCTCTTTCCCTTCGTTAGTCCTAGTCGGAGTACGGCACTTTTAAACTCATTTGTTGATATATTATTGTCCATATTTGCCAAAGTTCATATATTTGTTAATTATACGGTAGGTGAATACAGGTTTGTTTTATTGTCTGTCAACACTCCCTAGATACGTGAGTAACCAGTATACAAAGATAATTCTTATTTTGCGTAAAACACAACGTAGGGGCAATTAATCCATTAATTAATTAAATGCTAAAAGTTAAATAAAACTAAGACGATCACGCCTTCCCTTATTTCGTTAATTTTTAAAACAGGCCTGGGTATGTTACACTACAGTACCTACTTGTACTTTTGCATATCTACATCTTTATCTAATTTAAGACATAATTTCTTTTCAAGTGACATGATGTATATGTCGTAGCCACATGGTGTAATCAGACAGTTCATGAAATGTCTGGACCGCTAGCAGCCTCTTAAGGAAACAATTCTTGTTTAACCATATTTTTGAGGCTTCGTTGATCAGGGCAGGTTCAGGTCAGGTCAGTTAAGGTGATATCTAGTAAAACGACATAATTTCTTATCAATATCGTTTGTCGAATTTTCAAAGATTACATCATCTGTCTAGGCATTTCATGAAACGGCCAATTACACCAGAAGGCTGCGACATATACATGGTAGAAGAATCAAAAAGTAAATAAATATGTATATACAACACATCAGAGGTGTATTTCTTAGTATCAATGACCTCTAATAGAGGAGTTCAGGTCAATGATTAGTGTACTACTGACGTTATTAGCTTATTTCGATTTTCACCTCCGATTAGTCTTATCCTTCAAAATCGTTCGAGTATTACAAATCGATGAGTCGGAGGTTCATTTAAATTGTTCGGATATTACGATATAGGGCACTCTGAGTGTGCTCAATTTCCTCGCAGGTTTCAGACCAAGCTCCCAGATATGATCATTAGGGACGCATGCGCATGTGCTATACTCTTCTCAATTGTAAATCAAAAGCAGAACAGGTTTATTAATTTTGCGAAGGTTTTAGCTTTTTGGATAGAATGGAATAGATAGGAATTTGTATTCGCGTGTAACGTTTGTGACACCAGAAACTTGCAGTCGCATAACTGATTTGTGGAATCTGCTTCCTGTACTTGCTCGCTCCAATGGTATAATCGAACGTGCCAATTGTAAACCGCAAATATTTTGCTGCAATGTATCACCTCCACCTTTTTTGAATATGAGCACTGCAACAAACAACTTGCATATGGCTTACATTTGAGTGGGTCGTGTTGTCGTGTAGAATGCATAAACAAAATAGCATCATGAAAATAATATGGACAATACACAGGGTTGAGCAGATTTAATTCATCTGATTAAAATCACGATTAAAATCATGATTTAAGTAAATCCAGCAATCTTTTTGAAAAAATCATTGATTTAAATCATCACTATAATCGATAATCTCACAACAACCTGCTTTTCTTGGTTGCAGTTTTTGCAAACAGCTCTACTACCAGTTTATCTTTAAATTTATGTCATATACATTGTTTCAAAAATAAAAAGAAATAGGTAGGTACAAAAATTAACTTTCGGTTTGTTTGACTTTTCTGCAAATTGCTGCATATGGATTGTGTTTTCTTCCAAACATTTTAAAAGAACTAGAAATATAATGAGACAACAGTAAACCAAGGTACGTAAATAATGCACAGAATGCCTGACAACACTAGCTTAGAAGTGACTAATACTTACTTATGACTATAAGATACTACATTGCAATTCTGTCTTCTATTGAAAAGATGTGGACATTTTCAGCAGATACCTACATACTATATGATTACGCTAGGTTACTGCTGCACACTACTTCTACTAGTTAGATGGCCCGGGAGATGGCCTATCCTAAGCTGTTGCTTTGTTTATTTCTTTCTACGTTTGATTGAAATCGATTTTTTCTGTTTTTATAAAAGAAATCTCAATTTTTTTCCTCTCTGACAATATAACAACATGAACAATAATTACATATTACCAATATAGGTATTTACAGCGGGTAAGCTCCCTAAACCCTAATGCCGTCATTGGGAATTTACTTTTAAATCGATCATCAGCTCTGTTGTCTGGAGAAAGTGCCTTTTAGTAACATCTACGAACATATCGGGTGTCTCATTACAGTTGGCAACTGATCATGTCATATAGCTTTCAGAAGAAATTCTTTTGTATGAAAGTGATCTTCAGAAATTCACCAAAAACATGTCAGGTTTCAATTTTTGTACCTAAAAGCTAAAAGCCTTTCCACAAGGGTATTTCCTTTTGCACTACAAAACTGAGACGCACTTCACATGGACGAAGCTGCAAACTTGCTGCGGGCAGTAATGGAAGATTGTATTGTACACAAAGCAGCTATAAATGGATACTGAAGAAGCAGTTACAGTAGCATTGTTATGCCACAGTCTTAGGAATAGGAAAGTAAAGAGACGTTATTCGGTACATTGCATTCGGTATTGGCTTGTAAGTTTCTAAAAGGTCAATTCTTCGCTAGCTTTGAGGATAAATCAAATTTAACAAGAGAGAAAGAAATGAAAAATGATTGAGGAAAACATTACAATGACTCGCCCACCCACCCCTGGCCATAATCATGTTGGATTCACAAACAAGCAGGTGGTTTAATATGAACACTGTGTCTATATCTCTTTAAAGTTTATTGCACTAAGCCTAATAATTTAGAAGATTTGTTGGCAAGTATCACTAATGAAATACCTATGAGCAATTTCTCCAGAAGCCAAAAAAAAGTGCAAGATGAATTTGTACATCGCCTTGGCTGCTGTCAAGCTGTAAATGGAGCTTTGTTTCTAATTTTTATTGTTAAATTTATTATTAAAGTTAGGTAGGCACATTACATTATTTGTCGTTTTGAATTTTGCGTTTATAAAGCAAAATTAGTTGAAGATTAGTGATAGTTTCATTACTCCATCTGCTAAATTATAATAATATTTATCACTTTCTGACATCATTCTGACGTCATTACATTTTTCAATTTTTGACACAAATAACGTAATATTTTTCCAACCGTAATAAGAAACCCCATCAAATGGGGTATTTCCGGTTTCAGGAGAAAGAGTTGCATCCATTTCTGCCAATAAAATATGGGGCTGCCATTTAAAATAAAATATGATGACGTCATAGCGCGGAAGGTGCTGGGGGTAAAATTTGAAAAGGTGCCCGAAGAACATTGTTTTTAAAAACAAAAATCGACGTGCCCAAGCGTTTCAGCCACAAACCTTCCATTTCCATTTTATTCCTTATATTCCTTACTTTTTTCCATCCTGTATAACAAAAGCCTAACAGCCGTGAGTAAACATGTTGGATTAGAAGGTACAAGAAAAATGTAATGGCATGCAACTTGTGCTCGAACTCAGGTTTGCCACTTTTCGGGCGAGTGTTCTGACTTCTAAACTACCTCGAGCTGCATATCACTTCTCGTACAGCAATCCCCCTGAAAAGTGTTTGATGCCCAGAAAGTGGGAAAGCTGGGTTCAAGCGTTAGTACTGTCGTCAAATTTTTTGTGCAGCTTCTACCTTCCAATTCAATATATTTTTATACTAGATTGGGTCATGCTCTTATTCTAATTTTAAAGTTTATTATGCGTGAAAATCATAGAAATATTATTTTTTCAGATATAATCCGAAATATTAATGATCCTGAACATCCACTTTCATTGGAAGAACTTCATGTCCTAGAGGAAAGCTTGATCACAGTGGATAATGATAGAAATATAATCAGGGTTCTATTTACTCCGACAATACCCCATTGCAGCATGGCTACATTAATAGGTTTATCAGTACAAGTTAAATTATTACGATGTTTACCTGCAAGATTTAAAGTTAATGTTGAAGTTAATCCAGGTACTCACGCATCAGAAAAATCTGTAAATAAGCAGCTGGCTGATAAAGAACGAGTGGCTGCAGCTTTAGAAAACGAACATTTAATAAAAGTTATTAACCAGTGTATTGCTACACGATAGTATATATTTATAAGGTGATAATATCCATTAAGATGTAGTTTAATTTGTAAAAATATTGGAATGTGAAGTAAATATTGTGCCGTTTGAAGAAAAATAAAAAGTGAGTTCAAAAATCTTTTAATCGTAACTTCTTTTATTGTACTGCTACCACTACTGATACGTTTTGTTTGTGGGTTAGTCAATAGTAATGCTCTCTGTTCAGGAAATTTTACTTAAAACACGCTGATCCTGCAATGCATCGCTCTACGCATAAATAGTCCCTCACATTAGTACAAACCAAAGTTAATATATGACAAGTTATCTCATAGCATTTTGGGGCAGTTTGGATACTGTCACGTGATGACTTAGCTCCGAGACTGCTAAGCCGTGCCCACTCCAAATGAGATATGTATTAGCAGAGCCGGTAGCAGAAAATAATTTTATTTGGAAGCGATTTCATAGTTTTATTTACGCTCTTGAACAAAATTCTATATAAAAATGAAAATATAAAACTTACTGCGCTAAGATATTATCTATAAATTCAATAGAAACTATATTTCTATTTGATTTTGCATCGTCCACGGAAGCAACTTTCATGCTGGACAGACTAGTCCTATTTGCAGGAAGGCATACTTTTTCCTTTGTTCGCATTTAAGTTTAAGGCTGGGATTTATCAGCTGTTAGACTATAAAGTGCTGCCACCTATCGCCCAAAAGTGTGATTAGGCTTGTGCAAAATATAGTCACAATCTATTATGATTGGTTTCTATCACAGCTGCAAACTCTAGATTGATCATGCAGCTTGGAATTTTCAATGTTTTTTGCTCTGGCGACAACCCAATATATCTGAAAGGATTAGTCGGCGGTCCAATCTTTGAATTATTATTTATACTCTACTAAATATACACAAGATGGTGAAATTGCAATATGATTTTCATTCCAACACGTCGGTTCAACCAAGTAACGTATCAAAACGTTCTTGGTTGAAAATTAATAACGAATAATTAACGACAACCCTACTTTCTAACTGCGATAAATGTGTACAAATAGTAAAAAAGGTGTCGAGTTTAAGACGGACTTTTCAATAATTTGAGAAAGATTTATTTAAGGTGAACGAAAAATATTACTATAAAAGTAGTGCGAATCTCTAAGTTGATCCTTTATAGATAAATATTTATTTTATTTAATGCCCTATCTACTTTAATTTCAGAATGGTGTTGGAATAAAAATGTGTCTGAATGTCCCATTTTTAGTGCTCAAATTCCGCACCCTTAAGGCTGGGATTTATCAGCTGTTAGTCTATAAAGTGCTGCCACCTATCGCCCAAAAGTGTGATTAGGATGATGTAAAATACAGTATGATTGGTTTCTATCACAGCTGCAAACTCTTCAGACGGAACCTCTATAGCTTGGAATTTTCAAGGTTTTTTGCTTTGGCGGCAACTGAATAAATCTGGGAGGATTAGTCGGCGGTTCTATCTTTAAATTATTATTTTCTATTTAGAAATATGAGAATCAACTGAAGCGCTACCGCCATCTGCATTGCAGTGGCCACACTACTACTACTGTCAAACGTGCAGTTTACTGTGCATTTTGGCCAAATATGCACAAGATTGAGACAATGTAATAAAATTTTCATTCCAACACGCCGGCTGAACGAAGTAACATATCAAGACGTTCTTGGTCGAAAATAAATAAGGAATAATTAACTTAGACAACCCTACTTTCTAATTACGATAAATATGTGTACAAATAGTAAAAAAGGTGTCGAGTTTATGACGGATTTTTCAATAATTTGAGGGAGATTTATTTAAGGCGAACGAAAAATACATATTACTATAAAAGTAGTGAGAGTCTCTAAGTAGATACCTTATTGATAAATGTTTTTTTTATTTAACACCCTATCTACTTTAATTTCAGAATGGTGTTGGAATAAAAACGTGTCTACATGTCCCGTTTTTAGTGCTCAAATTTCGCACCCTTAAAATGTTTTGTCTTCTCATTTTTCTTGATTATAAATGATATCATTTTCCTAAAAGTTCCTGTATCTACCCAAACATAACACAAGTAATAAGCCTGTATGAAAATGTGCAATATACAGTATTTGTGGTAAAAATCTCGGATATGCCATGCAAGAGCGCGAGGCGCCAATCGGGGGAACATTGGAACAACGGAGTGTTGTAAAAAAATCATATCTTTTATACCATCAACGGGATAGTGATAATTCTGACACTAAGAATTTCTCCATTCTTTTCTGCTTCTTTCAAAATTCTGAGAGTCTGAAGTTTACGCTGCTCCTTTCAGGTATGCTTTGTTTAAACAATTTTTATTGCATTTGTTGACAACAATTTCGGGGTTAATTTGACAGCGTTTGAATCTGCAAAGGATAAGCTGTCTATTGGCATAACTTAATTACGATGAGGTCAAAAAATTAGCTTATTAATGTGGTGTAAACATAAAATTAATTAATTTTCTTTCGGATTTTTTTCTCTTGCAATCGCAGATCGAAGGGCACCCTATGATCGAATTTCTGGCTGCTGATCCCCATTGAATTACTGAATCCCTTAAGCAAGTGATGGGGTCGCAAAGTGGGTACGGTCGTTGATTGACTATAATCAGTCAACGGTACGGTCTTGTATCTGCGTTATCGAGCCTCTAACCTTGCCCCTCCAAAAGAACATGCATCTCGCCTGAAAACTGGCCCGCAGGAGACAACTTGTCATATATTTACTTTGGGAACGGCACAAAATGCATAATGTACCATTTAGTCAAGTGTATTGGATGCTGCTGGATATGCAAACACCTGCTTGTTTGTGAAGCAGACACAATTGATGGCAACAGGATTGCCACAAGCTTTTGTAATATGTATTTTCCTCAAACTCGGTTACAAAAGACCATGGCCAGATGAATACCCTGTTTTCACTGCTTTAAAGTATGCGAGAGTTTGATTATTTTGTTTTCATCATTCCACAAGCAAGCTTGGGCTGTGATTACCGTCGTTAATTCAGGTATGAATGTAAATAGCTGGGTCCTCTCTTTTCAATATCTCTTGGATGCTACTACAATGCGATTATCTAAATATTGAGTATCTAACAGTACTTACATAGTGAAAGTGGAGTGGAAGTGTCGAATAAGCGTCACATTTCTCTTCAAAGACTACCAAGTGGTTTGTTCTTTAGGTACATAGAGCGAGGAATTGCAGATGGTAATTGAGTAATTATCATTGTATCCCTGGGTGATTAGATGTGATAATTTTTATAAATTTTCAATTTGTAATTTTTTATTTGTATCCGCTATTCCATTTGCTTCTACAAACATAGCTCCAAAGTTTGTATGCCTAGCTACTACATGAGCCTAGCATGTACATAGTAAGTGATGCGAAGTTACCTCCTCTTCTCTACATGTCCTGCAATCAGGATAGTCCTTCACTTCAATAGTTGTAAGATGTCTTGTAAGTAAGTAGTGTCCTGTGAACAGTTCCGCTGCCCACCTCCACCAGTTTTTATCCAGTAAGAAACTCCGTAACTCAAAATGATTTCACGAAGTCAGATACCTATTTAGAAAATTCAAAATTTGTATTTGAACTAGTGTCCTGGCTTATATGCTTGAAGTAAAAAAATATTGGGAAACATTTTCAACAGAATCAAACTAAATGGGTTCTTTTTGAAGAAAATTATATTTGAACATTTTTAATACAAATTATTAACTAAACTAACGCTTCTTTGCATTAACCGCATTTGGATTAATCTGCTTTGTAGGATCATACTTATAAGTCTTGACAACAGAACCTTTACCAGCTCTTTGGAACTGCATTTCATCCAATCTACTTCTTTCCTCTAATTCTTTCGTTATTTTAATATTTGTCCAAGCTAAAAATTAATCCATTAATTATTTATCCAAATTCCACAAAATAGTACTCACAATCTTTTAAACCTTCACTAAAACCCTTCTGCTTTATGGGTAATATTTCAGGACTATGGTTAACATAAGGGTCAATATTGAAATAATTTCTTACAGTTGGAATTTTCAAGAACCCGACTTGAATAAGAGAAATAAAGTTAGTTGATACCCAGTAACACAGAATAGCCCCAGGAAAATTCACTGTGAAAGGCAATATAACTAGAGGCATGGCTCTTAAGAGGTAACGCATTATCTGAAGATTTTGCGAAGAAATACGTGCCGAATCAGTACCTAGCTATAAAAGAATATACACAGAACAGAGTTCAATATGTACAATAATTTGGCTATTTCAACGATACCTCTATGGTGGCCCACAATGTTAAGCTTGTGATAATTGGCAAAGCAAAAAATTGGTCTGGCACAGTAAGATCTTGGAACCAAAATAAACCTCCAGTTCTTAAACTTTCAATTGGTACATTGGCCATTCCCCTCAAACTCATAAAGAAAGAAATGAAAACTGGTGCCTAAAAATAAATTAATACTTGCTTCCAAACAGCACAGCAAATAGAGTACTATGAACTGAATTACTTACTTGTGCCAAAGGAACTATCATATTCTTGAATGGATTTAAACCTTTTTCTTTCATGAATATCATGAGTTCTTGGGAATAACGAGCTGCATCCAGTTTATTACCTGTTTGCCTAGCTTCCGTCATTTTAAGCTGCAAAGCTTGCATCTGAGGTAAATGATTATTCATTCTTACAGCATTTCTCTGTGCTATTACAACTAGAGGAAACAGACAAATTCTGATGATAATTGTGCCTAAAAAATAGATTGTGAAATATTTAAGGAATACTGGCGCAAAAGATGTGTTTTTCAAATGGGACATACCACGAATGTGGACTAGCACTGTGTTTACAATAGTTTACTAGTTCACTGTTAACATAATGATGGCAAATACAGACTTATAAACTTGTCAAAACAACTTCTCTTCGGGCTTCAAATCGGAACCATTGATTTGACATTTATAGTTAATTTATTACCAGTTTGACAATCGCAAGGATGTAGACGGATATCAGTGTTAATAGTTGCTTTCAAATGAAGATAATAACTTCTTATTGCTCAGACGTATTCAATAAATAAATGTGCCAATAAATGTATCTTATCGTTTATCGAGATGTCAAATTATTAATTTTCAAATAAACCAATTACCAGTTATGTGTCATCATTTGATGAATAAACTGATTAAACTATTAAGTGTATCATTTGATGTCTTTTCGGCCACTCTTCAGTAAGTCACCATGGTGAAATTTAGTTAGGAAAACACAACGTAGCGGTTCTTTTATAGACGATCACATCAGATACAAATAAGATGGGCAGGTAGGGAAATAAGTAGAACCTTATAGAGGTGGGGGTAATAGTCCACTACAATTGGAAAGCTACCAACTCTAACGATGAAAAAAGCCAAAATTTATCCATAAGATATTGCCAAGTTGTATTCCTACAAATCAACTTAAGAGCCAAGTATCCGATCGTGAACATCAAGATTTTTTGGGACGTAAGACGAGGAATGCTCCGAAGGCGGAGCTACGGTGAACAACACGTGGCTCGGAAGCTCGCCCAAACAAACGCAAATTACAAAAAGAGGGTAATGTATCTTTACAGTCTGGACACCCAAAGGCATAAAATATGAAACGACTATGAGAGACAATGAATTTTGGAAAATGAAAATGGAAAATCAACTTGTAAATTTGTATACGAATGTGTTACGATCAGAATTAATTAATAGTAGAAAAAGTAGGAATATGCCTCTACGATGAATGTTGGAAGCCACGCTACTAGAACGCTGGGCGAAATTAGCATTTTTAGTTTGTTCAGAGTTACATTACCTAACTACTTGTTATTTATGAGGATCATTCCATTATAACCCGGAATTACTATATTGCAGATAAATTACTTTCAATCTTGAATATATTTGCTCAGGTCTACTTTTGGATCAATTTACAAATAAATTATAATAAAATCCCCGCTCATGTCAGAACAACCCTCGTATCAGAAAAAATTTCCTGGGTTTTCATTCAGAGATTTTAAGTTGTTATTTGGTTATAAAGAGAAAATTATTTAAGGTGAAATTTGAATTATTTTATATCTTGATATATATGTTCATTACTTTCAATAACAAACGTGTTCAAATAGTGTAAATTTACTTTCAGATCAAATCGACTCCAAATTGAACAAAATTATAATAAAAATGTGGGATATATGGCAGAGTGCTGCAATTAAGCACAAATACATTAATTCGCAAGACCAAAATTCTATGTTCGCGTATATACGACTAAAATATGTAATGTATGGCGATACAATTGTTGAAGTGGGCCCCACACAAAAATCACTGAGTTCGTACTAGCAGTTTACCAAGTGTTGCGCGATGAACAAGCAGAGGGCGCTACAACGCAGGGTATTAAATTGCGTTTGCAAGGGCAGCTCTCTTTACAAATTACTTCCTTATTTATGAACCGATTTTGAAATTGATTGTTTTATTTGAAAGAAGAAACTTGTGGAAATCGGCCTCTCATCTCGGATTTTTGAAAGAGTAATTTTTTAGTAAGTTATAAGTACGCAAAATTAGGGTATATTTGGAGCCGAAAAAGACAAACTTCTAATATTTTTTTTACAAATCGTCAATGAGACGACTCTTAAGAAATGTTTTCTGTATATGCTTGCAAAAGTAGAAAGCAAAATATTAATAAATACCAGTACAGTTTGTAAAGGCGCAAACGTCTGAATCGCTCGAAAATGCGGCAGGGAGACTTGGCTCTTAATGCTAAAATATCCGAGGTTCATATTGCAGTTTCCCCCTGACTTGTACTTAAGGCATACTAAACGAATTTGACCGTTACAGGACGATTTCATTTTACAAATTTTTAATTTATCATTTTCCAAACCCCTCCAGTCCTTCTATGGTCTTCATCTTCAGCCGCTTTATGCTTTCGATATAATTTTTTCTTGTCCTTTTTGTCTCAAAAAGAAAATGCTTTTTTCATGTTTACTTAGTATTGCAGATTGAAAATGCTAGCAATAATTTTGCATCTTATGCAATATGCTTTTTCTACACCTATTTAATTACATGACAATTATTAGCATTTTCTTTGTGATATATCGTACCTATAATTCAGTGTAGTGAATTATGGATTTATAATTCACTGTATTCGGCCAGTCCTTCTCTGGTCTTCATCTTCAGTCGCTTTATGCTTTCGATATAATTTTTTCTTGTCCTTTTTGTCTCAAAAAGAAAATGCTTTTTTCATGTTTACTTAGTATTGCAGATTGAAATTGCTAGCAATAATTTTGCATCTTATGCAATATGCTTTTTCTACACCTATTTAATTACATGACAATTATTAGCATTTTCTTTGTGAAATATCGTACCTATAATTCAGTGTAGTGAATTATGGATTTATAATTCACTGTATTCGGCCAGTCACATAATATAAATTCATTATTCACTGTTTCGCTGATCCAATGATATTTTATATCGACCGGGATCAACTCTTGCTGCAGCTGACAATCGACTTGGGTGACAGCCAAGTATATCGCCATATTACTTGTTTACGTTTTCCGACATATGCACTTCGTTCGAGTAGGTACCGATTAATTCATGCAAACTAACAATTCAACCACTGAAACTGCTAGAATTTAACAATGGAAGGGGCAACTCCAAATTTATATATTACTAACTGCACAAATT
This sequence comes from Xestobium rufovillosum, assembly GCA_963966045.1. NCBI lineage: Eukaryota > Metazoa > Arthropoda > Insecta > Coleoptera > Ptinidae > Xestobium > Xestobium rufovillosum. The sequence continues at coordinate 24,036,235 of OZ014493.1, read as the reverse complement.
TCAATATATATTATCCTAGTAAGTAGTTCATTTATAGAAAAATAAAAATTAATGTATTATAAGTGTTCCATTAAAGTTATCAAATTTGAGTCTAATTTATTTGTTTAATAGGTGTAGAAAAAGTATAGTATTATATTCACGATTATGACCATTATTCACTCAGATGATTTGCGCCACTCGCCTTCGGCTCGTGGGCTCAAACATCATCTTCGTGAATAATGGCTGTCATAATCGCTCATATAATAATAAACTATTATTCACAATCGGTTAGTAATAAGTCAATTACCAACTTTTAAAAAGTTTGAAAGTAGGTTATTCCTGGCTTCTACTTCCCGACCGGGTTAGAAAATTTTCCACCCGGGTGGAAAGCATAAAACCATGTATAGTTTCTGCAATAGGTAAAGTTTCCTACATTAAATTGCTGCAGTTCAAATGCAAATTTCAATTCATCGTGAAAGAAGCGATGCCTGGATGCCAATTCTAGCCAGAGGTACGCTTAGGCTTGTATATTTGCATATCTTGACCTTGAGGAGTTATCGATGAAATCTTAGCAGATTTTCAAATGCAAATATTTACACTATTATGAATATACCTACTAATAAAGATTTCAGTTAAGAAATCGACTATTTGTTTTATACTTCGACGGCTAAGTTTCTGGTTTTTAGTAAAACTGGAAATGAACACATTAGTTGACAGGAACAATTCTCAATCACTATCTCTAAATGAAAATCTTCAGTGGGGTTACTCATTTAAATAATACATCATAGTCAGAACATTAAATTTGTTCGATCTTTATAATTACCAATCATAATAGTTTCCCACCATGGAATCCCTAGCGAAACGTGAATATACTCAAGACATTGCTCTACCATACCAACAGGAGTCCAACCACCTAAACCTAAGGAGGCAAATGTAGGTTCACCTAATACATTCAAAGAATCTGATACTTCTGGTATTGGGGGTGGCTCTGGTATTGGCTCTATTACATTTTCTGGAATTAGTCCTGAGGCATTTTCTTTCGACGAGTCATTTATTAAAACCGCTGCAGAGATTCCTATTGTTCGTATATTGTGAGCTGATTTTTTACACACACTTTTTACAAAACTTCCAAGATTATATTTCTCCTGTTTTTCAGTGATACAATCTTTCAATTTTTGAAAATATTCCACCTGCACTGCATGTACATGCGTACTGAGTTTTTTCAAACTCACTGTGTTAACTAAACTTTCCTAAAAACTTTCTTTAATTACTTTTCAAATAAGAAAAAATATAAATATTTTACCAGATTCTCTCTATGTCTTGATGTTCTTTCTGTTATACTTTTATCAACGTATTTATTCTATTAACATATTCAAATTAGTATCTATCTATTTTAGTTTCAAAATACTACCTGTAAAGCGACACAAAAATTGCTATAAATTCTGTTAATATCATATTTCTTTTGGGTTTCTGCAATACCATCTTTAAAATGTTGCAAATAGTCCTTATTAACTGCACATACACGACTATTGATCGCTGTCAACCTAGTATTTTTAAGACTCTCCTATAAAAATTATTTAATAACACTTTAAAATTTGACGTCAGATTAAAAAATACCAAGTCCTTTTGAATGTGTTTCAATGTTTGCACTATCACGCTTTTCCCAGTAAGTTTTTTCTTAAAGCAGAATAATTATAATTTGAGTACCTAATAAATATTTAAAATTATTTACCTTTAAAATTTCGTGGAAATTGTTATAAGCTCTGTATTTAGATTGAAAACTTGCACCGCCTCTGCGGAACATACTGAAATTCCCTAAACTGTTTAAATTTTCCTTTTTTCAAAGGCTTTTTGGGTACATTATTTTTGGGTTTCACATTCTAATTTCTAAATATAGGTTAGGTCCGCATGTTAAAATGTCATTTGTCATACCATAGACAAGAAACAAGTGTAGATTGGTAGTGATTGCTGAGCAGGGAAAAAGATTGTGAAACTGGTAATTATTTAAATACGTGCTATTCATCAAATGGAATACTACCAACAACGTAACGGTCAATTAACTTTTTGATGTGAAACTTCTTTTGTCTCGGTAGAGTAAGTTCCTGTGTTGGCAAATGTGAACGTCACGAAAAGTGAAACGAATGGAATATCCAACCGCTCTTTAGCCACGCTCTGTCTCATGCTTCACGCTGTTTCTCTCAGGCTGTTCTCTCATTAATATTATTTTGATACGGACAATATTTATTATCGATTTTTTTGTGTATCTGAAGTGCGATTGGTAGTCTACAAATTAAGGAAAAATAGCACGCTAAAACGTTGCATTGGTAGAACCTAGTTGGGATATAAATAAACTCGAAACATATTATCATTGAATATGTAAATAACAGAATGGCCAAGGTTAAGTAAAAATTGTCGTTCGCTAGAGGACTTGCAGCCAAGAGATGGCGCCACATAGTTAGGTCGGTCAGCCACTAGAGGCGCTGGTTAACGGGAGAGAAAGTCCGATCTGTTCGGTTACTTATTTTGTATTTGTTTATACGTCTTTCTGTCAATTTTTTAATCGCCTTGTTTTTGTTCTGTGCAAATTGTTATTGACAATAGAGATCTTGCAAGTGATAAAAACGAAGTGAATTGTGAATAGTGCAGCAAATATAAATCTGCATTTTCTGAAAATAATATGTAAATACGTAAAAGACACTTTCGAAAAAGCTTTAAAAATTTTGCCCACTAAAGGAAATAAACAGAAACACAGGGCAAACAAAGACACCCCCTTATTTTGATGATTTGATACAAACCGTTACAGCAATATTACAGATGTTTGAACAAGAAAAAAGTAATAAACAATTTATATTTACCAATCGTCTAAATCAAGATGTTTTAGAGAATCAATTTTCAATCTATAGGCAAAAAGGTGGTTACTGTCGAAACCCATCAGCGCGATTATTGAGAACAATTATTTTTAGAAGTAACGCCATCAATTGCCTTATAAAGCCTCCATAATCGGCAAACTGCGAACCCGATATTGATATTTTGCCGGAAATTCCAGAATCTACAGAGAAACGGGCACTTTCTGATTCAGGTGAAAGTTCAAGTTCCACATCTACACAGGCAGAAAGTGATACCAGAGAAGAAACATTAGAAGATTGCTCTGTATCCTACTTTGCAGGATACCTGGCATACAGGTGTGTACAAGAATTTAGTGCGATGAATGTTCCAAAAGCCTCATGGGAGATACGACAAAATTTGAGAAGAATCAGTTATTAATAATAAATAAGATGTATGATAACACTAAAAAAGTGCCGGTGGTTTACATCAAAAAAGCAAGTTAGTGGTGCGCAAAAAGAAAACCCAAAACTGAGAATTTTACAACATAAGTAATAGAGAATTTTTACTATTTTTGTTTATTCGTAGCTCCTAGGTAATAAGACATGTTTTATTTTTACTTTTTGGTGAACAAAATTCGTTTTGTCTGTAACTTTATTCAAAAATTTTGTAGGTATGTACTTACCTACTTGAATAATAACTACATTTTTCTCATTAGTATGTTTTTTGAATTGTATTTGGTTTACCATCTTTTTACTGAGGACAACTTATTTTTTTCTTGTAAGTAACTTGATACCACGCGATAGGGTACATTGTTTTCAATTTTTTGTGTGCTGCGTTTTAAAGAAGAAGCAGTATCTGGTACTCTTTTATTTTTGGTTTACTATCGTTCTCAGGAATAAACTTACTAAGCTTGTAAAAATGTAAAAATTATATTTTTATAGCCTGTATTTTTTATATTGTAACTTGTTGTCGTGGTGCTTTGAAGTCAAATTTTTGATGTGCTAAGTGAAATAAAAGAGTATTTTTCTAATAATTTTTAATTAATTTTTTTTTGGTTTACTTATCGTTTTTTCAGGAACACACTGCTAAAGTTTGTAAAAATTTAGTTTGGGCGCAAAATAAAAGAATATCATGAAATTACATATATTTTTTATTTACAGGTGCATTTGTAAAAAGTAAATTCAAATATACCGCGCGATTCGCTGTCATCGCCTGCCAGACTCCTTTCTTTGATAATTCGATTTTCGATCGTACCGCACCAAGACCAAGGTCAAGTTGCAGAAAATTCTATGTTGGCGGCTCGCAACAAAAATCAATTTATTCACATGGTAACGTCAAGGTCAAATGCAAAACATCTGTGTTGCCGTTCGCGCGTATTTAGGTGAAGCTAGGTAGACAGCGACACCTAGTGAAATAATGTATAACCAAATAGGATGACGACAAAAGTTTCTATACATCGGCCATTCTGTTATTTACATATTCAATGATATTATTTAACACCATACCCCTATTACATTAATACAAATAACTCCCCATTCCTTGCATGTGCAAAAAGCGTGACAGAGAATAGAAATAGTATATTCTACTTCGTGGTTTATATATGCTAGATGCATACCAAGCATGCGCAAGTAGGTACGTTCGGTGGACGGTTGAGACTTATGCAGATTTTGTCAATGATGTACATCCCTACTGGATAGGCCCATTGCCGTTTACCCCGTGAAAACTTTTTGAGGCATTTCTGTTGTGTATGCAACCCGTACTACTGACGAATCTGCATCCTTTTCTAACGCGAAGAGCTTAACAGGTGTTTTTGCACAGGTAACAGTTTTTTGTGTACCATGGCCATATATTGCGCTGCTTACGGCTGTAAAAGCGTTCAGCAGCCAGGTAACAACTTGTAGTTTCATGGGTAAATATTACATGCCAATGTGAAATGTGATCCTATTCATTTTTGCCCTCTAAATTAAATAATGTCCGTCTAACCTAAAATTTTAGATTCCCGTTTCATATGAATACCCCGGAAATTAAGTTTCTTGAGTTTCAATCTTTTGTTTTATGATTGATAATTCTTTATCATTGACCTTGTTCAATAATGAATTCATCATTAACCTATTACAAGAGGTGCGAAAAATAATTTCACGGCGCAAATGTCGGTCAATAATGAAGTGTTTTAAGGTTAGTAGTGAAAAAAACAATTTTTTTACTCGGCTTAGATAGGATTTTATTTAAATATTAAAATGGGTATTTTAGTATGGAGAACCCTATACTTACAACTTCGTTTCTCTGTATTTTTCAATTTGCTTATCCTTGCACTGTTTTTACATGCGAAACTAAACTGGAATTTACCCAGCATTTAATATTTTTTTCGGAGTATTTAAAATACTACCTAACCAAAACTTTAGTTGCTGAATTTTTTGTTGTTCCCTCTGAAACTCAGACTGCTGCGACTTGTTGACTTGTAGGGTATAATTTACTTCCATGATACAGGGGTATGCTCATAAGGTGTAAATCAACGTGTAAAATAACATGCTAAATAAATAATGTACTTGAAAATACATTTACCTGAGATGAGTTTTATTTATATTTTATTGATTTCTCAAATGAAGAGTCCGAAAAAGCAAGTGTAAGTATTAAAATTTAGAAATATCAACTTGTCTGTTACCCGCCTAATCAAGTCATACGGCTGTTTGAATGAGAGGGCAAAGAAGAGACTGACTTAAAAAGAGGAGATTCGTCAGTATTGTGGGTTGTCTACATCTTGAGTGGCTTCACTTTTACTTCCATTTAGCCCCCGGTTGGATTTTGTATACATCTGTCTCTTTAATGTATTTGTACCATAATTCGGGAGATAAGTGGCGCGTCACAAACGTCAGATTTTCATTCCAAACAAAACAAAGCCACGTGCTTTCTGACGTTTTAACCTAACCTCTGAAATATAATTATAATTACATATAGTTGTTTTCAAGTTCTTACGCGTAAGCCCAACACACAAATTGAAAATAAACTGTTTTCACTGCAAAACGTCTATAATTATATTGCAAAAACTAGTTTAAGACGTAAATAATATCGATAAACGTCAAATGGCACGTGCTTTTGTTTTGTTTGGAATGAAAATCTGACGTATGACGGAGGCACTTAGGTCCCGATATTCGGGAAAATTCTATAATTTTGGCAACGCTGTTTGATATTGCTCGTAATACCATCTGGCAACGTTGCTGTGTTCACTTCCATCCAGGGATCACTGCTTCCATCGTTCGACCAGGAAGTTTTAGATATAAGCTTTTTCTGTGACTTTTTTCTTTTTTTTGTGAACTATACCCTAAATCAAAAAACATGGATAGGAAAAGTACTATCATTCTCACCAAAAAATTGTAAAAACACTGGTAATTTTTTATTTTCAGATCAGCTCGACCATTTATTAAAAAATTGGATGGAATTTCAACAGTTGCGATTAGAAAACCGCCAAACGAAAACGATGAATCAATTTGAAGTTCAACTAAACACTGATCCCAGAGAAGATTTCTTCTCAGCTGTAATGATGGTTTTTGATGAACATATTGTATTCAAACCGTATGATCCTAACATATTACCTTTAACATTGATGGAAACAAATATAAACGGCTGCCAAACATCGGATACCAGATTGCTCATAATAACTTTGGCGCTTCACGAGCCGTATAAGGTAAAATTCGTATCGGAACAACAAAGAGAACGGGGTCTAGCCCTCATTAGACGTGTGATAAGGTACCTATTAATGAATTTACCAATTTAGGTATAATATTGTGTTATAATAATTGTCATATTTCTTTTTGTAGAGACGAGAGCAGTTCGGAAGAAGAAAGGGCGCAGTAAAATATAAATTAATTCGAGTGTAAATTCAAAATAGGTACTTTCCTATTAAACAATAAAATATATAATTTTGCATTTATTATATTAACCTACAATTTTTGCATACTTACGTATGAATTGTCGATGTATTAGAGCCATCATCATCATAAGGTTCTCAGTCCGAAGACTGGTTGGACGCGTACCTCCATTCTTTTCTATCCTGAGCTAACCTACGCATTTCCCTAAAAGTAGAACATCCTACATCCCTAACTATTTGAGAGCAGTAGTCTAATCTAGGCCTACCCCTACCTCTTTTTATTCCTATCTCTGACTCTAGTATGTCACGAACTATTCCTTCGTGTCTTAGAAGGTGTCCTACCATCCTATCTCTCCTACTCTTTATTGTTTTCCATACCTTTCGCTTTTCCCCAACTCTTTCTAATACTTCCCTATTGCTAACCTTATCTATCCACGGTATCTTCATCATGCGTCTGTAGCACCACATTTCAAACGCTTCTACTCTTTTTCTATCCGCTTCTCCTATTGTCCAAGTTTCGCACCCGTATAATGCCGTACTCCATACATACGACGTTAAGAGTCTCTTCCTAGTCTCTATATTAACCGTTCTCGAGCATAACAGTTGTTTCTTTTTGTTAAACGCAACTCGGCCCTGCGCCATTCTTTGTTTTATATCTTTAGTGCTCCTACCGTCTTGAGTTATTTTACTTCCTAAGTAGCAGAAATCCGCGACCTCCTCTATCTTCTCATTTCCAATTTGTATTTCCATTTTAGTTCTATTTTCACATCCCCTACATACCAAAATTTTAGTTTTCTTTTTATTGATTTTCATGCCGAAGCCCTGTGTCAAAACTGCTTCCATTTCATTCAAAGCCGCTCCTAATTCTTCTTTGCTAGATGCTAACACTGCTATATCATCCGCAAATCTGAGCATGTTAATAGTTTGGCCCTGTACATTGATCCCTGAGGCTGTTCTTTCCTTAACAATATTAATCGCATCTTCGATATATAAGTTGAAAACTAGAGGTGACAATGCACATCCCTGTCTCACTCCCTTCCGGATATCTACTTCCCTTTGTTCCTGCTCACATTCTATAACTGCCTTTTGCTCTTTGTAGAAATTATGTATTATTCTTCTGTCCCTGTATTTCATCCCTACCTTTCTCAGCACTTCGAACATCTTCCCCCATTTTACGTTGTCGAAGGCTTTTTCTAAATCTACAAATCCTATATAGACGCTCTTTCTCTTTTCTATCGTTTTTTCTATAATTACTCGTAAAGCTAGAATGGCCTCGCGCGTTCCTCTATTTCGTCTAAATCCGAACTGATCTTCTCCTAATATTTCTTCCGCCTTTTTCTCCATCCTTCTTTGCACAATTCTAGTTAAAATTTTTGACGCATGGGAAGTTAAACTGATAGTTCTAAAATTTTCGCATCTATCCGCGCCTTTTCTTTTTGGCAAAGCTACTATGATGTTCCGTTTGTAATCTTCTGGAATCTCGCCTGTCAGGTATATGCGACTAACTAATTTAAATAAACGATCTATTACCTCTTGACCTGCGCACTTTAAGATTTCTGCCTGCAAGCCATCTATACCTGGTGCTTTATGCTTTATGCTTTATTAGAGCCAGTACATAGTTTTAAATAAAATCTATGAAGATAAAAAAATAAAAAAACATGACATTTCCATTGAAATAAAATATAATTTACCTACATCAGTGGCAATTTCCAGCAGTCGGCCATTATAAATAACTATTAAATTTGATTAAATGACTGGAGAGAATATAATGTACCTAATGAGTATTTAAACGGGCATACAGTAACATTTTTTGTGAGAGGGGCCTCCTATGTAGTTGTTCTTGAGTGTATGCCCGTTTAAATACATTATAAATTACTACGGAAGCCGGGTGAGGCCTTCTTTACTACAGATACACCACGTCATCTGCATGTGCATACTTGTGACGCATTATATCTGTATATACTTAAAGGTATTTTTCGCGACTAACCCCAAGTAACCGCCCGGTATGACTTTGGTTAGCACAAAGTCATCCCCCCATTGAAATAATTCGATTTCTGTGACTGCCGCGAAAATATGTGTGGTATGGAGAAATTGTTTTTGTTGCAATCTAACCTCACAATATTATGGAAGGTGAAAATAAAAATTTGTTGATTTTCATGTACCACGAATTGATGATGGACGGAGCAGCTGTATGTACAGTAAGAAAAAGAAAAGCGAACATTTCTTTGATAATGATAATATCGTAATGTCTCTTCGCGGCTGTCATCCGTCATAGCATACCAACCGGAACAAACCGTGCTTAAAGCTCGGTATGGTGCGGTATGTTGGAAGAACATACCGCGGTGATGTCATTTGTACTCCCCTCTCATACCATTTCTCGCGAAAATGAATCGGTTACACAAACCGCACATACCGCAACATACTTGGTATGTCGCAAAAAATTCCTTTTAATTGTAAGGTAATATCATTGTATATACATAGTTGTTACTTAATTTCTATACACATACTCAAGTGAATATTTCTTTCTTTCAATCCATTAAAGCCAGTGATATTATAAAATCACTGATTAAAGCGCGTGGAAGTGGCCTACTTGGGAAAACCTAGTTGGGATATAAATGCGCTCCACACACTGACATCACTAAGTCCCATAGAAACCTGTGGTCCCCAAAAGATGCGCTAGGTCTAACGAGGTTTTATAATAAACCAAGGGGTTTATAATGTTTAATCAGGCCACTTGCATTTTGATCAGTAAAGTTTACCTTACAGTTTTGCGGTCTTTTTCCTGAAATATTTATAATAAATAACACTCCAGATTAGATTTTTCTTTTCAAAATTTGTTTAAAATTTCTGTTGTGACAAAATTAGAGAGCAAGTTTCATATTTACGGTTAATTTAAAAAATGTTATAACTTATTTTGATTGCCTCAAAATGAATAAATTCTACTTTGCTATTCCTTAGTGTAAATTAATATTTTTTGTGAGTTTTTAAATGTAAATTTAATAAAATTTTATTTCTCATTGCAACCTCTTAACTCATAATTGGGGTAAGGGGGCCACATGACATTAATATAAAGTCAGGAGTTAGAATTTACAATTTAGGAGCAAATTTTTCAACGTTGTGTTATAAAAATACTATGCTATTAATCATTACGAATTACATCACTATTTTTCATTATAATCAACGATTATTTTCTTATGAACCAATTTCAAAGATTGTGTTTGGGGTTCCCACTTACCTGACTCGAACTTATCTCTTTCATTCTTAAATTACCTATTCGTATGTTTTTATACAATTTTGGAGACGCATAGTTAGATAAAGTTCGGAAATATTATTTTTTTTTACTTATATCGAAAAGATACGAAATAAGAAAAATTGGGTGGACATGAACGGGCTGTATTTTGAGTGGTACTGGATCGTTCGAACAACTACTCCTCGAGCAAATACCCCGCCAGGCACATGCACATTCGAAATGCAATATTGAAAAAATTTCTAACAGGCTGTATTTTCTTCTAAAGAATATTATTACTGTGCTTGAATAGAATTTTGAAATAAAACAATCTTCTTCACAATTTGACTAAACAGCAACTGTATGTTATTTGAACCCATTTCCAGTAAGTATCAGTGTCATTTTAGAAGAAATTCCGCTAAGTTCCAGTTACACATGACTGATTAAATAAAACTTCGCGAACTATATTTTTACCTTTATTTCTTAAACAGGTTTAATAACAAAGTTACATCTGGTCTTTCTTCTGGAACATATTTTAAACAATTAAAAAGTGCATCTTCAATACATTTAGGTACACTAATTTGTGGTAGGTACTTCAAAATTTAACATATGTATTTGCTTGCAGTGTACTTTCTCCCTCTTCTTCGCCCTCAAGGCAGTGTTGCCAACCATGTGGTGATAAATTACCGTACTTTGACGCTGAAATTACCGTATTTCGCCCAAAATTACCGTATAAGTGTAAAAAAAGAAAAGAAACACAAAATCTTGCAAGAAACTTTAATGCTTTAAAAACTTAACTTTTAATATACTCAAAATTGTAAACAAAAACGTGTAATAAACCTTTTATAACACAACTTTTAAAATACCCGGTCAAGTTCAAGTCTAAATGATATCCACAGTGTCCACAAAAAATCGTCTTCGTTTTCTGAAGAACTCGTCTCTGCCTCTTCCTTCTGTGGATACATGCTTTTTTTTGTCATTCTGGACAACACATCAGCATTTGGCGTGAACTCGTAGCAATTTCCTCCTCTTTTCACGGCTTCTTTTGCTAACAGAGTGCAGAGTGAACTGATTTTTTTCAGTTTGCCGATTGTTGCAGAATTACCGTAAAAATGGATACGGTCCTCATGTTTGGACCGTAAACCGTATTATACCACGAATTACCGTAAACTTACGGTAATTACCGTATGGTTGGCAACACTGCCTCAAGGTCACAGATTTCCATCTCTGAATAAAATTCTACAAGTGTACATGCTAGTGACCAAATATCACTCTTAACAGAAGCGGGTTTAAAGAAGTTTCACTTCTATCACGTATGCGGTGCCAAAGACTTATAGAGGGGACTTAGCTATTTACATTTTCGATTGAAGCAGGGTGACTATTCACAGTCTAAGCGTTTATGTGTGGAAAAGGCAAAACAAAACAGTCGACCAGTTGTGTAGTGAACAGGTGCCGCCGCGGAAACATAATATCGCGGAACATTCGCTTGGTCCGTTGCTTGAATATAATAACAAACAACGATCCCCGCGACCCGCTTGCCATCGAACGTGTAGACTTCAAAACAAGATCAGCTGTTCCATAAGGACGCCAGATCCATTCTAGACGTCTTTGTGCGGTGCTACACGCGCAGTTTTTTCCAATGCGTGTTGATTTTATTGCTACAATCGTTCCAAGCCAGTTGCCTGCAAATATTTTTTCTTGAGCTCCGAAACCTAAAATAGTTTTTGAAAAAGTAAGGGCATCTTTTGTAATTACAGGCAATCCATTAATTGACTTGTTCTCTTCTGATTTTTTCTCTTCTAAGCAAGTAATAATGTTCAACTCGTTGTGAATCACTTCTTATCCTTCTTTACAAGACACCACACAATGAAAATTCCCATATATCTCTAATATAGAGCCAGTATAATCCCTGTCCTACACTACAGTTCTTCAATATGTACAGGAGTTTAAATATTTTTATATCTACTCGACAATTAGAACTAATTTAACACCTCTTATTTTACTAACCGCGATTTTGAACCTCAAAATTGCAACTGATTCCAATTTTTGCACATTTCTTGGGTAATAACGCTGTACATAAAATGGTAACACGTCACAATCCAGTATATGCAGAGTTTATGCGTCACAAGTATGCACATGCAGATGACGTGGTGTATCTGCAGTACAGAGGGCCTCACCCGGCTTCCGTAAATTACATTATAAATAACGTCAGCCCAGCCACTTCTAGATAGGTGATGGGCACTATCCGGACGATATTCGTATTCGTACAACATTCCCATACTGGAAGCATCTGGAATCTACGGAAGCGCAGAAAGGCCACATGTAATATATTGTAGGCATGCATTTATATTTTTTTACTAATGTACTGATCATTATTATTAAAGCAATTATCGTAAAGTCAAGGTGTTATTTATTCTTTTGAGGTAATGTAGATATTCGGGACATAAGTGCCGCCGTCATACGTCAGATTTTCATTCCAAACAAAACAAAAGCACCTGCCATTTGACGTTTATCGATATTATTTAGAACGTCTTAAACTAGTTTTTGCAATATAATTCTAGACGTTTTGCAGTGAGAACAGTTTATTTTCAATTTGTGTGTTGGGCTTACGCGTAAAAACTTGAAAACAACTATATGTAATTATAATTATATTTCAGAGGTTAGGTTAACGTCAGAAAGCACGTGGCTTTGTTTTGTTTGGAATGAAAATCTATCGTTTGTGACGCGCCACTTATCTCCCGAATTTTGAGAAACGGCTGGTTCCCGTAATTGGGGGGGTTTACACGGGTCGATTTCCGCCGTACGACTATGCCGCACGGCCAAAATCGACTGTGTAAATACATAGCAAATCGACTGCACAGCGGGCGACTAAAATCGCAAATGCCAAAGTAGGGTATCATCCGACTTTTGCCGTGCGATCATTAGACAGCAGGTGGCGGGTGACTAAAATCGACCGTGAAAATCTTTAGTCACAGGCGATCGCTTGCCTGTACTGCTCAACATTCTCGAAGAAAATTACTTAGTCGCTTACGATTTCAGTTAACTGTAAAATGGGGTAGGATAGTTACCCCTTACCCCGGATTGACGAGACGATACCCTAGACACAGTGTCGGGTTCCAGATGGTTTTCCACCCTCGACTTGAAGAGTGGCTATTGGCAAGTCGAGTTGCATCCCAAGGATAAGGAGAAAACAGCATTTTCTGCTGGAACTGGCTTGTGGCAATTTACGGTAATGCCATTTGGGCTCTGCAATGCACCCGCCACCTTTGAGAGACTGATGGAGACGGTACTGCGAGGTCTGCATTGGAAGACTTGCCTGGTATACCTCGACGATATCATCGTGATGGGGAAGACTTTCGATCAGCACTTGAAGAACTTGTGCGATGTCTTCGAGAAATTGAGGCAAGCTAACCTGAAATTAAGTCCGAAGAAGTGCCAGCTATGGAGCTATTTAAGAAACAAGTAAAGTTTTTGGGGCACATAATTTCCACCAAAGGAGTTGCGACAGATCCGGAGAAGACAGACGCAGTGAGGAATTGGCCTGTCCCAAAAGATAAACATCAACTTCGAAGCTTTCTGGGATTATGCACCTACCACCGCCGTTTTGTGAGAGGGTCCGCAGACATCGCGAAGCCTCTGCATCGGTTGACTGAAGAAGGTAGGCCATACGAATGGACGAAGGAGTGTCGAGGAGCATTTGAAGAGTTAAAGAGGGCTCTGTGTTCTGCTCCTGTTTTGACTTATCCGAGGCCTGGAAGCAAGTTTGTTGTGGATACCGATGCGAGCAATGTGGGCATAGGCGGTGTATTATCTCAGGAAGAGAATGGAGAAGAAAAGGTTGTGGCCTATTTCAGCAAGGCATTGTCGAAACCTGAACGTAATTACTGCGTCACTTAGGAGGGAGCTGTTAGCAATTGTGCGGACCATCGAGCACTTCCATAAATATCTGTGCGGACAAGACTTTCTTATCAGAACTGACCATGCTTCTTTGAAGTGGTTGCTGCAATTTAAGAACCCAGAAGGTCAGTTAGCCCGTTGGATTGAGAGGCTGCAGCAGTACAACTTCATCATTCAACATCGGATTGGGAGAAAACATGGCAATGCTGATGCACTTTCTAGAAGACCTTGTCCGGAAGATTGTAAGTACTGCGTGAGGCAAGAGTTGAAAGAGCATGTACACCCCATTAGTTGCCATCAAACCATGGAGAGACGCCCAGCAAAAGGATAAGACTTTGGAACCTCTGCTAAGATGGAAGGAAGCTGGTAGAAGACCGGAGTGGACAGAAGTTTCTGACAAGAGTGTGCCCCTGAAGTCATACTGGGCACAGTGGGATTCTCTTGTGATTGAAGACGGTCTTCTGAAGAGAATGTGGAAGAGCAGCGACGGAAGAGAGAGAAAGCCCCAAGTCGTGGTGCCGAAGAACAAGGTTCCGGAAGTCCTAACAGAGGCTCACAATGGAGTGAGTGGAGGACACTTAGGTGTTAATAAAACAACGATGAAGGCCAGAGAGAGGTACTATTGGCTGGGCTACAGGACAGATATAATGAACTGGTGCAGGAGATGTGATGACTGCGCGTCGAGCAAGAGACCCAAGACAAGAAGCCGTGGCAGAATATGCGCCAGTATAATGTGGGAGCTCCATTTGAGAGGATTGCAATTGACGTAGCAGGTCCGTTTCCTACATCAATTATCAATTGATGGAAATAAGTACATCCTGGTTGCAACGGACTACTTCAGTAAATGGCCTGAGGCATATGCGATACTGAATCAGGAAGCCACTACTGTGGCTGAAGTTCTGGTGAACAATTTTTTTAGCCGATTCGGTTTACCCATTGAGCTTTATTCTGATCAGGGACGGAACTTTGAGTCTGCGGTGTTCCAAAATGTTTGTAAGTTGCTGGGAATACGGAAGACCAGGACCACTCCATTACATCCCCAGTCAGATGGAATGGTTGAGAGATTCAATAGGACCATAGAAAACCATCTGAGGATAATGGTAGATGAACACCAGACAGACTGGGACCGACATATTCCACTGTTCCTGATGGCTTGTCGATCGGCTGTGCACGAGTCAACCAGAAGAACACCTGCCAGTGTGCTATTCGGAAGGGAATTGAGGCTGCCAATGGATGTGTTGTTTGAGCATCCTGAAGATAGGCCGGCGCCAGTAGATGAGTATTCCCGAGAATTGGCGGAACGCAATTCATGAGGCTGTTCGGGATCGCATGCGCCTAGAGAGTGACCGAATGAAGACGCGGTATGATGCCCGAGCGAATTCTGTGGGTTTCCAAGCTGGCGATCTGGTGTGGCTTTATAATCCAGCCCGGAAGAAAGGACGATCGCCGAAATTACAGAAGAACTGGGAAGGGCCATACCGAGTAGTGACCAGGATCAACGATGTTGTTTACCGGATTCAGCGTTCTCCACGATCGAAGATGAAGGTA